>CM074199.1:15117676-16504457 GCA_037179385.1 Holothuria scabra
ATAACGAACCTTTTTCAAGAGCAGTGCCCTAAACTCGAAGTAGTATAGTAGACTGTCATGTTTCACGATTGGCTGTTGAGAGTCATGTGACAATATTTTTCTCCTCAAATGTGGAATTAACGAGTTGTATACTTGATTTATCCTGAATATGCAATATCAAATCCTAAAATATTATGACAGATTTTATACAGAGAAATGAGGAGAAAATTGTGAGATTAAGCTGTTGCTTCAGTTTTTTGGGCGACTGCTCTTGTCCTTAAAGTGTGAAGAACGAACCTTGCAAATATTAAACCTTACAAATATTAAACTTTACGACTGAAAAAACCTTATATGAAAAGTGAGTTGTCCCCCTGAGAGAGAGAGATGGCGAAAGTGGGCGTTCATCTTAGTAAGCTTTAGTAATCGTTTTACCGTCAATGGGCTTGTGATTCAGTTTGTTTTTAAATTCCAACAAGACTTATTTGAAGTGAAGATCCAATCTTCTCGCCGTCAACTGTGTCTTCCCCTACGGCTTCATTAATGCCACTGTTGTCGTTAAGGGGGAAAAGTAACTTTAACGTGTTTCAATCGGCTGTCAAATTTGTTAATGGACTCATATTTTACACTATAAAGCATTTTACGGAGCTGGGACCGATTTACGACAATTTCGGGGATAATATTGTCAAATTTCGTCGAGAAGATAAGCAATCAGTAACTTTTAAAATAATGTTTAGTACGTTTGATTGAACCAGCAAGAATGGGAGAATCTTGTCTCGCCAAAACGTGAACTACAGGTTATTGCTTACAACGGTTCCATCACGGTTGCGCACTTCAAAGTATTTTTAATCACAATCAGATTGCTTCACATCATTTGGCTTTAAAGGAACATATCGGGCATTAGGTAAAGTCTATAGAAACCAAATATACAGAGACGGTTTTGACAATCAATAAATTTTCGATATATGAAAGGGTTCAAAATTTTGGAGCAAGTATTATTGGACAGAACTAGTTGGTGTTACTGATAATCCCCATTGTACTGATTAAGTTCCGAAAGATATCATCCAAGGAGGTGCTCTTTATTAACGTCCAGATATCTATACTTCACCCTCACCCTCAATGAGTCCTTAACGTGGTGTGTTACGAAGTTATTTACGTATCATACCTGTTTGCCTTTGCCAGAGCTACAAAACTTTTTGTCATTTATAAATGCCTGAACCCGAAAGTAGTATTTTCCCCTGGCCCCTTGGACGGATAAGTCAAGTTAAACTTTTGGAGACATTTAATTCTCCTCTAGTGTTATTGATTAAATAGGAGCACTTATTCTTAAATAGTCCGCTAGGACTACCCCGCGGACTCTGTTTTTCAGCTTCTCAGCTCCCCAAACCACCGTCCGTCAAAGCGATCAGGACTCCGTCCAGTTTTAGACGTAAACTTCATTACCGTAATATGATTTATTCCTGTAGTCTCATGGACCATGCTAATGTTTTTGAGTTGGTGTTTGTACTCCCGTAGTCGTAAACTGGAAGTCTGGACTCAAACCTGCGATGTCAGATCATTATGTGTTGCGTAACCACCTGTGCAGTGGGTACCAGGGCGTGGTTATTACAATGACATATCATAACCAGCTCTGTGGGTGGCTTTGGCTTATGCATGATCTCAATGGGACCAGATGCTGTCTTCTTGTGAATATTCACTAACATTCAACCAGACTCGAGGCGAGATATTTCTATGAATATACAAAAGAATTTGTTCGGTATTCACTTTGGCAGGAGTTAGGGATATGACTTAGCAAGGAATATGACCTAAAGCCTGCTAAACAGGTAAGCTAGGACAGTTATACAGACTAAAATCAAAAGAGTGAACTCCGCTCTCATATAGAGCAAAAAGTGTGAATTAATTCCATCCGAGAGTTAATTCACTCCGAAAAGAGTGAAAGTCACTGCCAGAGATCGCAGGTTTACTCTTGATGGAATGTCAACAGTGGTCACTGTAATCACTCTTGGAAGAGTGAATTTTCGCTCTTCCTGGAGTTAATTCCACTATTCTTGGAGTGAATTAATACTCTGATGGAGTGAAATCAACACTTTTCACGACTCCGACGACGTGTCATTGTTCCTTTCTGCGAATGACCTCTGAATTTGCAAACTGTATAGATGGCCATCATGAATAAGCCTACGGTGTTAGGCTATATGTACGTACATTACAATACCAGCAAAGTTACCATCGACATTCGTAATCAAAAGCATACCGTGCGTTAATTAATCTACATTGATATCCTTAATGAAAACAATACTGTTGATGCACTCGTTTCTGTAAATGAAGCTTAAGAGGTTACCACTATAGCAACAGTCAATGGCAGTTACTTATCACACCAGGCAGTTCCATCATTTAACCCAACCTTCTAGTTCCCGCACTTCCAAAAACTGTCTAAAATTCGTCTTTTTCTATAAACAATCCCAGTTTATTACTTTAGGACATACATTGGTGAGTATACAAGACCCTAATCGCAAACAAAGCACTCTTCAGTGCATGGTGGTTAATAGGAGCTACTCTGCATTTTTTAATTTGATGTAAATCAAAAAGCCCTTACAGTTGAGAATTTCTGTAGATTACCGGTTTGGGGTGATGCATTACTGTCTTTAAAACGTTGAATATGCATGTCGCGCGTTGTTATTTGCTATAAATGTCTGAAATACCGGTTGTCTATTCGTCCGATGACGACTGAGGCGGTGCAATGGGACAACTTCGAATGCAACCTGGGAAACTTCTACCTCGCACTAAAGTAAGTACATTTACATCATATTAACGTGTTAAGTCTATGAGAAATTGGAAGGAAGACTTTTCAGTCCAACTATATAAACCTTATGGGTTTGTAAGGAGAAGTGTCACCTGGGACATAATCCTGTCACTTAAAAGCTAGCATGTTTTTCATCCAAAAGTTCATTGTCACCGCGAGGTAAATACAGTGATGGTTTTGATATTGCTTAGAGTATGTAAACTGTACAGGCAATTTTGATTATCTTAAAAAGATGATTTAATCCAGATATGTTTTCTGGAGTATATCAACGTTTTCAAACTTCGTAGTTGTGATGAGTAGAAATAAACTAGTTAGGAATAAAATTTCCAGGTGAATTCGTTGCTCGAAAAGTATAAACTTTAAGATCTTTTGGAAATTCGTTACTTCACACCTACAGTGTTTACGTCAGCTTACGTCATGGATCATATTATGGTGCATAAAGTTTCCAGATTATTTCATTTCTTAACTATTTTTATTGACATTAGTCAGTTATTCAGTTATTAGAGTGATGTTTAGTTGTTCCTATAGCAACGTTGATATGAATTTTCTTCCAGTTTTAAACAAGTTTTGCAATAGTTCGCACTTTTTTATATTTATGCCATCAATATGTCCTGTGATGGAGTATGTGTGACACGCTTTACCGCAATTAGTTAGAAGTCATTGGAAGCATGCCCCGATGCAAAAAAAACCTTGTGTATTGACGTCACGGACTTTCTTTGGAAGGTGCGGGGCAATGAAACACTCTAACGTGAACTTAACTGCATTTTGGTAGAAGCTGAATGATACACATCTTCTTTGAAAGGCGCCCTATCTGTTCTGTGACGTCACAGTCAATCCGGGTCTTTAGGTGTATGATACACTAGGCTGTTAATATTAACAGCAATATCATCATCCGATATTTTGTGATGCACCTACGTCTTGTTGTTTTGCTGATATGTACATCTATTTTGTGATTTTTTTCCAGGAAACATTAAAGGTGATTGTTTCAAGACAAATTAGTCTCAAAGTGTGACGACACCGATTTGTCTACTTTGTAAGGTATGATACCTTTGCTTTCCATATTATTGCTGTCTGTATTCGTCTGTCTTTTATTATTAGCATTTGCCCATAGGTATATTGTCTGTATAAGTGTTTGTAAGTATGAAAAGTACCGAATGATTTCTCGCAGACACATTGCTTGTTGCAACGAATAACTTTGGTAAATTTGTCATGTTGGTAAGCCTTCACGCACTCTCCACATTGGATAGAGGATTCCAGTTAATGGATAGAGGACTCCAATTGTTTCGGGCACCCTGTGGGCCGGGGGTTGTAGAATATGCCCACGGTATTTCCCGCCTGTCGTAAGAGGCGACTGAAGGGAAACCAAATTTGAACTTGAAAACTGGAAAATACATTTAAACTTTGAACTTTTTTGCGAGTCATTATAACACATTCGTGTTTCGGTGTCGCCAAATCTCTGCGAACTAACAAACTTACTATAACCAATTGTTTTGGGCAAGTATGAAGGTCATATAAGGTCAGGTCACATGTCATTTAACTGCAGATTTCTATTACCTGATTGACAAATTCTTTTGTGATGGTCACACGCACTGTGTGGTCAAATTTTTAGAATTTCCTGTAGCAATGCTTTGGTTGGGACCATCTTTGTCATGATTCCAAACTTCTGCTAAATCAGACATAACAGACAAAGGACCTGTCAGGTTGTATATCTTTTGGTCTGACTACAAACACCCCTGCAACATATGTTTGGATAGCCATCGTCTTGAGATAGAATAATCCATGAACAGTTAATTTCTAAACAGCACATCAGCAGAGAAACAGCGAACTCCCTCTCTCAACCTTTAGAAACTGTGCTCTTTACCTGTTTACCAATATGCAATACTGCAATGTAAAAGACAGCAGAAAACTGCTTTTGTTGGGCACATTTTAGTGCATTCTACCATTTCATTGTAACATCGTTTTTTGTTGCAACACGAGTTAAAAAATCAAATGCATTACGCGTACAACCATTGCTTCGAGATAAACCTCGGTAACACTTTTGCAAGTAGTGAGATTCTGCAGCAATGCTGCCGTAGTAAAGATCGTTGGTGTGCGAAATTAGCCGTTTTAGCTGGTCTCTCCACTTCAGCGACGTCATCTCTTTCACACCCTCGGGTTGTCAGTGACATGGGCCTATATACTTAGTAGACTGACAAACTTGAGCCACGAAATAGCAAGTTTAAATGAAAATATATGACGTATGGTCATATTAACTTACAGTTTCTAACCTCTTGAGTGAACCCAAAGTTGCTGTAGGCCTACGTTAATTACGCTTTCTACGGAAAATTCTTATCCACTAGTCATCCTCTTATCTAATCTTCGCGTATGTGTCTGTCGGCTTCTTCATGGAGGCAGCTCCCCTTTTATATCACGCTCCGATATACCTTACAATATCTTATAAGCTGTGCAACCGTTTCCTGTATCCACCTAACTTTTTCGGGATTACCGGTGCAGGGCCCAAAATGTGAAGGAAATATTTATTGGTCTTTAGACTATACAAAATGTAACACATACCTCTTATCGTAGCGTCATACTTGTCTTTTTCACGATCCGCAAGTGTTTAACAGTGGCTGAAACTAAAAAACCAAGAAATTGGTCACGTGATATCTAATCCTCCCTGGAATGCTACTCCTTTGGGCAGCAGAGGTTCATGGGGTATTTATGTTTTGTTTTTCCCCTTCGACCCGTGCTCAGAAGTCTAGGGGTCCCTGAAACAAGTGGAAGCACTGAAATAGTACAACTTCTCAATTATTTTAGTTTTTGGATGACACAAAAATGGTCTGCATGGGGGAATCGATTAATCTAAGAAACAATCAGAGTGCTAAAAAAATCTTACGGCTCGTAGACTGACGACGGGGATATGTACAAATTTGTTACGTTTACGAACTTTGTTCCACTTGCCATCAGTGTGCACTATCTACCATCAGACCATTGAGTCATATTAATATACACACTCGTTGCGGTATCTGTATTAGCCCGCGGAGCGGGCGAAGTCTTTTCGTTCAGCTCATCGCTACGAAAAATCTAATGGGTTGCAGCTTCAAGGGGGCTGCAGCCACAGAGGTGCTACGCAGGCTATATCTGTATCAGTATATTGTCTATTGCTTTAAATCAAAGCTGCAGTGTCTCTTAAAATTATTTTCAGTCCTGGTAGTAATGTAATGTACGAGTTGCTACCATATTTACGTAACCTACAGGGTTACTTTTCTAGAAGTAAAAAAAAAATTGATTTGAAAAATGTCTTGTTAAGCCCAAGTGATTTGAGACTAAATGTGCAATTTCTGTCACACAGTATGCAAAGCCGTTAAGTTATACGCTCAGTATGATCAGTTGTGGTGCAAAATCTGAAACGAAACCAAATATATTATAGACGAACCGACATGACGTAGTCAAAGAAATCAAATAGTTATGATCGCATCAGGTTTCGGTTTCCCCCGGAAGAAAGTGGTTTCTTCAAGAAAAGTGAAAGAAACTGGAAGAAACCTATTTCTTCCACGTGAAAAAACACATGGTTTTCGCGGTTTTTCCACCATGGAAGAAATCTGTGAACCCTAGATTGCACGCAATGACGCATTAACTTGTTATAAAGTGATGTATGATACAGCTGAGATCATTAGGCTATTAGAACAATTCATACCATGTTTGAACACACTAGAAATTCAGTTCATACCATGCCAGAAAACATAAAATATCCCTTTACATCTTTTTTCCGTGCAGGAAATTTTTACGTTGGGGCTAGTTAAAACCAGTTGGATATTTCCGATTGAAATTTTCTCCCGGGTCGTGATCTACATAACAGTACCGAGATTATTTTATTTGCGCTGAAACCAAATCACTTTTTGACCACCTTTTCGGGTAACTTTCTCGCCGTTACACATTTCATTCTAGCCTTGACGTTGTAGATCATTTTGCCCTATGACCAGTGAAAGATTGATTTGTTTTCTCCACTTTTCGAAGTTGTTGACATACATATATCTTTGTGTCCGCTTTTTATCATCTTCGAGTACTGAACTGAGACCAGCCTATCGTCTCTCAAGAGGATTTAAGAGTTTATAACTGCAACATATATGCCCGTTTGCGTCACTCTCCAAGTAGGTTATAAAACTGTTACAGTGCTTGTGATATTAGAATCCAGCTTTCATATGCACGGTGGGTAAGCCCGACACGCCCGAAGGGGTATTTTCTAACGCGTCCTACATTTAACTATTTCCACCTGCCTTGGTGTGAAGATACCTTTTTACTGCATCACGTGATTGCGTCAGGCACATATTACATATGCATCAAATGAAATTGATGTTACGACTCACATTAATTATATTCACCCCGTTTGCTTCAAGATATAATCGATATGGAGTCCTGTACAGGCATAAATAAACATTCCTAACTTGGTGTTATAGTGGTTAATATACATGCATAACCTACATTCGTCAGGAATAAAAGCTTATTTTGATAGATCCCTTTTAGGGCTTCAATTTCGGAAAACTTTTATCACTTGGCTTTTTTTTTAACTAAGAAATGCAAGAGGAATTGGAGACATTTGCATCATGTTAAAAATTTATCGCCCTTATTTACCCATAAACTATAATTTGGAAAGTATTAAGATACTCATTAGTCTCTATTCAGTCGCATTTCTTTCAAAGAAAGTTTATATTTATTGAACTCATGTTTGCGTTATTTAAGAATTTCATTCATACTCTTTGAACCGTCTTAAGCTGAATCTTGACATCTGTTCACGATTTTTCGTGTTTCATTACTTAATTGCTAGAAAAAAGGAGCGCGTGCTCTTTGACTAGATCAGAAGCTGAGTGCTTTGATCCCTCTTCGTCAGTCGGTCCGTATATGCTATCCACTGTTTATTTCAGGAAAAGTAATATTCTTACTCTGTCAGACCCGTTAGCAGTTGGGACGTTCGATTTTGCCACAAGTTGAACATTTTACCATGCAGCCTTGGCATAAATTGTGCACAAGCGTGCCGAAATTAGGAAGACCCATTTCCGTGGAAGGGAGGAACCTTTTCATTTTAAATGTGCTTAGTAAGATAGTAAACCTTAGACAAAAGTTTGTCAAGGGCATCTAAACGCCAATGTTGACAAAAATGAAACACCGAACTTCTCGTCATCTACACCTGTATGTTGTAGATATTCTAGTTCATACGCGACTGGTCAAAGGCATTATTTTAAACCAATTTTTAGTCATAGGTATTATTTTAAACCAATTTTAAGTCTTGTTAAGCTTTTGCCTTGCAGGGACGTTGATACATCGATTGTGAAAAAAAAAACAAAAAAAAAAAAAACACACATTGATGACGGTTGTCTTATTTTCTTTTAGAGTAACCACAAATTGCTTACCGTCTCCTCTATAACCACATAAAATTGTTTAGCTAAAACTTAGGACTGTGCCTAATATTAATTATTTGGAGAAGGTACAGAGCAAGAAAGTAAATAAGCAGTATTTCCTACTTTCTGGTGTGTCAACGTAAGGTTAGCAGACCATGCGTGTTTAGCTTTAAATTTCCGACCGCTTCTCGTCTTGTCAGTTACAGAGCAAGAAATTCCCACGAAATTGGATGAGAAGTGGACGAGCTGTAAACTATCAGAAGTAGAAATTCGTCCGCAATGAAAGCATATAGGGACTAGGCCTGATGACTGTTCCTCTTGTTGATTTAAATGGGAAGTTTCAGCAAAAGCTTAACATGGGAAGTTTCAGCAAAAGTTTAAACTTTGTAATCAAAACATACGTCACCCTTAATGGGGGGGGGGGGGCAAATGGATGTGAGAGGTGTAGTGTTCTTTCTATTGTAAAGATTTATTTAACCATAGAATGACCACCGGGTAATTATGGGTGCACAAGCTGCTCGGATCGCAAGAGGGTTTGCTGTCTTTCAGTGTCCCGAACAAAATAATCTCGGACTGTAAAATTACATTGTTCATAAGCATTTGTCTCATGGGTGCAAAGACCTGAGAGTCTAGGAGGAAACTAACACAGGGACCGCGGAGCCGGAAGGGGCAAGGGTGGGACTTTTTCTGCCGTAGGCCGTACGGTACATTGTTGAACATACTGAGCCGCTCGGTGATTAGCCACCTACTTCAGAATTCGTTCCTCGGCCACTGTAACATCGGGGAAAGTATCTAGCACCAGAAAAGCCTATGTCCTCTATAAAAGGATGGAAAAGGGAAATTTCGAAATTGTGAAGACCTTTAATAAAGAAAGATTTTTTTTCGTGTACCGTTTTCCAATTTCAATGTGAACCTGATATGTTTTGGTGTCAGAGATATCTTCCATAAAAATCATAAAAAAGTAACAACATTCTCCAGTCACCATTTGCAGGACTAAGCTGCGCTTGTATAGCCAGTTAGTTATAGTTTTTCGGCCCAGTTTCTAACCTATTGGCCTTTTTTCCAGTTGCTGCTCACTGGCTTGCTTTACCTTCTCCATTGCTTATGCGGAGCATCACTCAAAACGACAGTACTTTCCATTTTTGGAGTCTTTGGTATGACCCGACCTGGGAATCGAACCCGGGCCTCCCGCGTGAGAGGCGGATGCTCTACCGTTAAGACCAAATACTTGTAGCAACATAAGGGAGTTATTATTTTGATGGAGATAAAACTCTTTGAAATAAGCAAGCCTGAGAAGATTTACGCCGCCAAGGCTTAGGTCACACAGTGACATGTTTCTTTATCGTTCTGACATTTCTTACAGGTTTATATGATAATAATAAAAGTAAATTAAGACATTTGTCGTCTTGACAGTTACATCAGGACTGGAAGGTTCCGTGCACAAACACAACATCGTCAGTAGTCAGGCAACTAAAACTTTTCTCCGGTCTTTCAAAACTCGGTGAACATGTGACGCGTATGACAATATGTCAATACATCTGGATACTTCTAGAAACTAATGAAAACTTCTTATCTTGTTGCCAAAACATTGGAAAAACTGAACTATACCTCGATATTTTATTTGCATGGTATCCCTCGTAAGGTAAGAGACTCAGGTTATCCATTTATTTCAGTTAAACATTCGCTTCGGTAGTTTTATGGCAGCCGCTGTAAAAGTGTTGTCGGTTCAGACCTTCGTGTCAAAGCATTGTTTTACGATCCGCATTAGTTGAGTAGTTCATTACTTGACTAGTTTGATGCTGGTCGAAGTATGATATTGAAGTGAAACCGCGAATGAAGAATGGAAATATCTTTGTGGAAATTACACAACTTTTCTTTATTCGATTTACCGGCATTAGAGAATCCCTTTCCTTGAAACTTGGACAAACTTATACTGTCCTTGAAGTCCTTACTTATTACACAACTGACAAAAAGACACATCTTTGCAGTTCGCATGGTCCAGTGACCGCCTATTGTCGGTGGTTTTCTGTTGTCGTAAAATCGGCCAAGTCGTGCCGACGACCATTTTCAAGAGGCAGAATTCTCTAGTGGTCTTACAATATTACCAAAAATGAATTTCCCGTTCCATTTCCGTCCATCTCTGTCCCATGTTATTTCCATAAACTACTTGTCATAATGATCTAACCTTTGTTTAACATTGAAAGGTTGTGAGGAGGGTTTCATTAGGAAGCTTTAACATGCGCACCGTAGAGAAATTTGTTTGATAGGAACAGCCAGCATATACCTTTTAAGAGGGGTTATAGAAATATAGCAACTGAGGTTTTAGTAAAGATATGCTCGCATGAAAGTGTCTGTTGGTGCGAATCATAATTGCGACCGCCTATGGTCATTTTTAAGTTCCTATGTACCCTTCATACATAATCAAAAATGCAAACGTGATATACTTTCCTACAATTAGGTCAGACTTGTCTAATGTACCCCCAGGAGAATTTTTGGTCTCACGGAAAGTTAGAAAAACAAAGGCAGCCGCCTTTCGGTATTTTAATGACTTTATCAATGGAAGCAGAAAAGTGCCTACATTGTTGTATATCTGAAAAAAAATCTAATCTCCGCACATTCGAATGAGATTCATGAGTATAAATCTATGTTAAACCGATTTTGGTCTCGTGAACGAAGTGGATGTATGCTCAATTTGAAAAAGAAAAATGTATGCACAGTTTTCGCAAGATTGGCTTTATGACGACAAATAACTTGGTTTTAGCTAAAAGTAAAGTAATAAAAAAAAATCAAATCACGCTAGCCAGCTATCCGGGAATGTTTTCAAAAATTCTCAACGAGAGAAAATAAAATTTATCGATCGAGTCTTACAAAGAAAAAAACAATTTCTTTTCATGTAGGTTTTTTTTCGCTCTTGGTTGGGTCCATATGCCATAATATAAATAGACAGACAGGCGGGTAGACTCACGGGCAATCAGGTAGGTACAAACCTTCTAGGAACAACATCCACAAGAGAAGGGAGATGTGAGTTTATTTGTGGAGGAAACAGCTTACCTTATTGATATCTTTTATTTTATTATCGAAAACATTACATCTTGCCATATAGCTCCTGTCATAGTTATATGCGCGTTCGATAGATCTCTTCATAACCTGGCGTCGTTACGAATAACAGAATAGACAAAATGCTAAAACAGAATCTGCCTTTGCTTGATTGCCGCGACGTCTAATCGTTTTTTAATTTGGTTGAACTATATTTTGGCAATCAACCCTGACTTCATTTGCCTATTTCTCTTTATCCTCAAGCTACCCCACCCCATTTCTTAAAATGAGAAAAATGTTCCAATTTTAACATCCTCTTTGCAAGAAGGCTCTACGTCATCTTCTTCACGTGGAGTTAACAACAAGTTGATCAAATCTATTATTTTCGGGAGCATATAAATAGACATATCCAGCGTGTTCCGCTTGGAAATCTCCTAAATCCTCCTTCATCGTTTTATAGGAGACAGATCCGACAGACGCCCTTGTCAGTGAATTCAATTTTTATCTAATTACCTGAGACCCTGATTGGAAAGTTCGGTCATCGACCCCATATGAGAAGTTGTGGAGCTGCTGATTGAGGTACTGATGTAGGATTGTCTATTAAGGGTATTACGCATGTATATTTTACAATCCGTGTAAAGTACAAATTCTGTTTTAAATTTCATGGGGATAAGTGGATAATATGGTCTGCGTTACCGAGAAGTACAGGATACGGTGCATATACAACTTTAAAAACATTAGATGTTATGTGGAGATCTATAGTGGTAAAGATTAAGCATTGAACAATACTTTGAAATGAATCTTCCGATCTGAATTGCATGTATGCACGAATGTAATTAAAGTTTGTGAAGATGATGCAAAACCATAAACGGTTTTCGACTTATGAATATTCATGTCTCCTCGGCACAGATTCTTTGCCAAAGGGTGTAAAATGGCTGTTATTTGCATTTTGTTTCTTATACACAGATGTATAGAAACATTGTGCGTTCGAACGATGACCGAGAAAAGAGCCAAAGTAATTTGCATAATAAGCATCAGTGAAGTTGTTCATTGTCTGATAGTTTTAAATCTGTCGAAATGAGCTTGTCATCTGTAGACAAATAAGAAATGATGACTATTCATTTTCCAATACTCAGTGTTTGTGTATTCATCTGATGGGACATAGAGTTTTGACACAAAAAGTTATGCTTGAAGTATCTTATATAATGTTACCACGAAGTCGTGGACCTGGTTTGTCGCAACGATTTTAACGTAGTAAAAGTATTCAAAGGCGCTATTGCATAGCCTACACATACATGTTACTCCTGGATAATTAAAATAACTGACAGGGGTACTTTCAGTACAAATCGGTATTATAATTTCCTCCAAGTAAGATGAAAGCTTAAGAACACATTGACGTCTGTATAAGACGTAAATCGAAACATAAGATCTAATTTCTCAAACTTCTTCCATATTTAATTCTTGGGCTTCCATTGTCACTCCGGTCTAGGTTTCTACTAATTGTTTGCATATAATATACCTACTGTATGGTTTAGAGGTTTTCATTGGTTCATTAAAGAAATATCCCGCTACGGTTTTCCTCCAATGGTCAAGTACCGACTACTTGGTCAAGTTAAAGCCCGGTTCACACCGCCACGACGACCCAAGACACGACGGCGACCACCCAACGCGTCGGCTGGGGTATGGGCGGTGTGAACACTCCCACGACTACGATTCCGTCGGGTCGTATGCCGTCGGCAAGATTAAACATGTTCAGTCGTAGTCGGGTCTAGGCGGTACTCGTTGTGTTGGTGTGAACTCGTCTTCGACGCGACAAACAGGCCTCATGCGGTTTGTCCAATCAGAGCGCAGCATTCACCCATGGTACACAGTTCCAGTTACGGCATGGTTTTATTGCGCAACACCGGGGGCAGGTGAGTACGTATCAAACCATGTTACAGTATATGCTACAGCTGCAGGAGCCAATTAGAAATTACTTCCTTTTTAAGGGGAATATTTTTCTTTCTATATTTATTTTCAAAATAACAAGTGTTAATACCTTTGTAAGACATTCGTTCGCCTACGAAGGCTGGCAGATAAATCTGCAATAGCCGACTTGTATTCATCCTCTTGCATGTAGGCACAAGCGTGCTGGGTGGAGACGGCGGTCAGAGCAGGGAGGTGTTAGAGGTCCTAACACCTCCCTGGTCAGGGAGTAGCACCGTAGTCTTCTTGAGCTTCTTTTTTCGCCTTATGTTTTTTGAAGAATTCTTTTGCCTCATTTTGAGCGGAACTCCAGCTGGTGCGGGGAGGTGCGTCCGCACGAACCCCCTCCTCCAGCCTACGTCCCAGGGAAATCACAGCCCTTAAGAGAAGCAAGCCAATGAGCCACAACTGGAAAAAAGGCCGTGACCAGCCCGACTTTGACAATTCGGTTAGAAACTGAGCCGTTAAAGCCCATCTAACTTACTAATTCATATACCGAATTCAATCTTTTAAAGGACACAATACGCAAACTTTGGACAGTGTAAAAGGCCTACTTTAGAGCCTGTACACGCCAATAATTTCTTAATTGCGACCCACAGGCCAAAAAATGAACCATTTCAAATTTATTGTAGGGCCTAAATCTCAAACCTGGAATAGTGTGATTGATGGCGCGCCACATGCAGCGTCGCTCCATCGATTAGTGTCGGAGCGGTGTGACATGGTATTTTCGTGGGTTTAGGAAGGCGCCAGAATGTCTACGATTTATGCAGATTGTCTACGACAGGTGAAGTCTTGTCGCGTCGTAGGTAGTCGTGGCGGTGTGTACCGGGCTTAATAGAGCATCAGACTTGCAGTCGGGAGGTCAGGAGATCGAGTCTTGGCCCGGTCGTACCAAAGACTTTGAAAACGGAACCGACTACCGTTTTGCTCGGTGCTCAGCATGAAGCAATGGAGTAGGGAAAACAAACCAGTGAGTCTACAACTGACCACAAAGCCGTGGTCGGCTCCGCTTGAACCAATTGGTTGGAAACTGGGCCGGAAAACTCCATCTAACTCATCCAATTGTCAATTTGGAACTGCTGCCATGATATTAATATCAGGCATGATATTAATATCAGGCAAAGAAGTACAAAAGTAAACCGTAATGTGAATAGGCTATTATGGCCATGAGAAACTGAATCAATTTATTCTGTTTCTATATTTATACGTCTATCAAGGACAGTTTTCGTTCACTTTCTCTACAATGGCATGCATTCATGACCTACTTGTGGTCAAGTAAAACTGCGGTCACACTGCAACGACATAGTATTCCTATTCCCAAAATTGTACGAGTTTTTATGAAAGCGCCCTTCTTTAGACGGAAAGTATTCGAAATATGCTAACCCGTGAAAACAAATGATTTGAATTGCAGGATTACGAAAATCAGATTTATACTAGTTATTTCGTGACGTCACATCAACAGACAGTTTTCATTGGTCTACGCGTGTCCGATGGAAGCCGCCTGTCGGTGTGACGTCACGAATGAAAAGAAGCTGTTTATCATTTTCATCGACATCTGACGCAAATCATAAATTTTCCCTGGTTGTAAAATTTTTGGCTCTTTCCAACCAGAGTTAAAGAAGAGTTTAACGAAAACTCACAATAATCGAATCAGAACTCAGTCCGAATTCGATGTAGTGTGACCGCGGCTTAGCCCTTATGGTAACATAGATGAACATACAGTCGTTGATTTTACTCAGCTTATATATGTGTCGAGTGCTTAAATCAAAAGTACAATGTTCTATGGGGGCTTCCTTAGAGTTACCGCGAATGTTATAGACCAAAGTTTCCAAGAGAGGTTGCTGTTTGTACCATTTTTTCACTCGAAAAATACATTTAAAAAAAAATGGACAAGCCATAGTGATGATCGTACGAAAATAGACTGATATCGAAGAACTTGTAAAGATTTGCTTGGATTCCTTATAATTCACCTTTGCGAAGAGATGATACCACATATAGGACTAGAAACAAGGTCTTTGATGTCCTTCCTTGTCAATCGTCAAAACCCAAGACAGCGGCTCAGTTTTATATTTTTTTTTACATGAACCGGCTTCAGATTGTAACTTAATGCACGAAAACCGTCTTTTTTCGCCCTGGTGAATATACTGCCGTTCATGTGAATCCTCTTGTTCATGTAACAAAAGTAAGCATCGCACATTAATCCTTACATTTAATCCTAATATAACCGCTGCTGTCGACGCTTGTCTTCTGCAAATCTGTTTAGATGAAAGATGATACTACTTATTAGAGCGTCTTAAACATATTTGACATATTGATTTATAGATGTTTATTCATACTAAGTCCTCGAATTCTATTGGTCCATTGCGGTCAGGTGACAGTGTGTTATCTCACGATAAACTAAGGGTAGTGGATAAAAGCACTCATTTAAGGCTACTCCATTTAACTCGGAGTTGTACTTTCTTGTGTTGATGTTTAGGCTACGAACGAAAGATTTTCTTTGTTTCGTCTCTGAAATCAAACTATTGTTGTGCAGGATCAAACAAGGTAAAACAAAGCTAAAACGACTCTGGACCTTTGCGTGAGAACAGGATTATGATATTGTTGGATGCATTCGGACTGCGTTCCCGTGCATAGCTTGCAGGAACACGCGATCGTGCATTATCCTTGACTAATGCACGGTCCATTGTTGTTTAACTTTGAACCCCTTTTCATTGTTTGGTAATTTAGGTGTGTTTCTTATAGACAAATACGGACAGCAAGTGATGGTCTGATATCAGTCGGCCATAACTGGGGTCTATCATCTTTCTATCTTTCCATTTCCTTGTTTTATCACAATTGGTTGTACACTAAACTGTATCTTGATTCCTCCACTTTCACTTAATATGAAGGTTTGAAATTCATGTGTACAATAAATGAAGACTATTTTAATCTGATGGACCCTACTAATTGTTCTGGTCAAGATACGATGTAAACAAAATTAACAACTGAATTGTCCTAATTATATTTATTACTCGAAAGTCTTCGATGAAAAGAGGAAAAGTACAAAGAAATCAATAAATTGGATTGTTTCAAAATATCTTAGTTTCTGTAGTAAGGGCTTGCAATCTGCTGCTTGGACTTTTCTGAATTTTTCGTTGTCCCACCAGATTGCAATTTCTAACCACCTAAACTTATTGCATACTTACCGTAATAGAAAACTATTATTTACGCACCTGTTGCTGCAAAACGGCCCCTCCTTTATACATATAGACGAATCCGATCAGCGCAAGTGATTAGTGACTGCATGTTGGCAGCCGTTAGTGGGGTCAATCAGCCTTAAATCGTCTTCTTTATTGTCTACATGAATTTCAAACCCTCCTGAAGAAATCAATATACAATTTAGTGTACAACCATTCATGATACAGGTATGCAAGGAAATTGAAAGATTAAAAGTAATAGACCCCAGTTATCACCGACCGAAATGAGATCATCACTTGCTCTCCGGATTCGTTTGTAACTGTCCGGGTATCAGGTACCACACACACACACGTTGCCGAAAGTTGACAACTGTCAAGTCAAAAAAGGATGATGAGTCCATTTCTCATTGGCTAAATTGTATTCTGAATTGTCGTGGCTTGGTATATTGTCTTCAGTGATAATGGTTGTGATTTGATGTCATTGAGTTAGTTAGTTAGATGGAGAATAACGACACACCAACACGAATGTGCAATATAGTGTCATCAAGGTGGACAGTAACACTGTTGGGGTAAAACTACCTAAAAAAGGGAAAAGTTTAAGTAAAAATGTAAAAACGGGGGGCTCAAATTCTACTAAAAAAGAAAAGCAGCAAGACGGGAGTCATATCAGAAATTTCTAAAAAGTTTAATTTTGTTGAGAAAGTCAAGAATAAGCGAGGAATCAGTTTGTTCAAACAAGGTTTTCAGGTCGGGTACGGTGTAGTATGGATGTCATTTAGGCGGTTCTTCATATTCTTTCCTGTTAAAACGAAATTTCTTCAGAATGTAGCCTTATATATTTAAGTCAAATTGTCACATTATAGGACCACCTACATCCTGTTTCCTGATTACATCACGTCGTAAACCGTAAAATTTTTCCATTCCCATCGCATTTCTTTCATAGTTATCTCGAACCTCTCATTTGTTTGTTTCGTTAACTTATACAACCTAACAAGCTTAAAAGCCCAGTTCTCTAACCCCAAACAGTACCAATCCTCGTAATCTTCTTCCTTAAGCCCCTCCCACAATTGTCTGAAATTCATCCTCATCCAGACACACTCTCCGTTTGTATTGGTTCAGTGTGAGTAGAAAATTCCAATTAATGTAATCAAAACGCTTTCAGGTACAGTTCATGCTGTGTAATGTAAGCTTTGGTACTCTTCCTTAGCAGTCAATCAAAAAGCTGAGCGAATAGATTTTGTTACCCCCTACAAGAAGTGTAGTTTAGGGTGAGAGGATTTGTCCTTTCATGTGGCTTATTGAGTTGGTTCATCAAATTCAACAAATTTCCCCAAACCTTTTAAGTTTTCTTCACACACCAATCACAAATGGTCTAACTAAGACAATCCCCATACCCTACATACTGACATACAAATATCTGTTTTATGAGTGAGTACTTAACGGTTCAATTCGGTTTTCAAAAATTCGTGACCAGACACCTTTTTTCAAATTCTGCATAAACGGTTACTAGTCAGGACACCACAAAATTCAGAAGTTTTCACTTTCTGTAACTATTGGATATGAAACTTGGACTTATGATGTTAACTATAAGCATTATTCTGTGGTAGTGACCCCTAAACACTTTCATTAGATTATCACGCAATATTTCTAGTGAATGTATTTGTCAAAGCTCAACAGGACATAAGACGAAATGAGTTTGCCAACTTTATAGCGCTTAGCTGTCTTAAATGAATTTGTTGAGTTAGCTAGATGGAGTTTTACGGCCCAGTTTCCAACCTATTGGTTCAAGTCGAGCCGGCCACGGCCTTTTTTCCAGTTGTGGAATTTGTTGAAAGCAGTACTGCATAATAAAAGTTGCAATTACAACATATCTATAGATATTAAGCAAAGGGGCACCATGATGGAAGGATTGAAACATACAGTACGGTAAAATTGGATCTGCCCACAAGTTTTCCCATTGACAGATGATTATGTTGTTCCGTTCAGTTGTCAATGAACTTTAAAAGTCGAAATAATACACCCACATATTTTTACCACCCAGAAAAATTCCTTTTGCGGTCGATTTCTGTTTCATTTGAAAAAAGTAGACATGTCAATTTTTTAGTTTAAAAAACATGTATGTGAAATATTAAACCTCGAGAGTCATTGTTGACTGGAAGTTTGTCCTTGCATGAATTTTACAGATTGCAAATTTTTATGATTTCACCTTCTCAATTTACCTGTTGGCACGGAAGCGAATTATTCGATGTAGGCCTACAAAATACCACGAGTGACAGTCCTTAGAGAATTGAAGAACCTTAATACATACATTAAGATCCTTATAGATTTCATCACAGAGTACATAAAATGTTATATCGTGGATTTAAGTTATTGCCGGTATGTACATGTCTTGGCGTCGTAAACAACCAAATTATAAGAGATATCTTTTAAACTAATTGAAATTCTACCCCTGAGGTTTCTTTAAAAGACAGAAGAAAAGTGATCTGTTCTCTCAACCACTGATGCTATCTCATCATCATCACTTGCACATCAAGTGGCGTTTACTCTTTTTTATTCATGGGGTATTTGATGTTTTTTAGGCAAAATGCAGGTAAAAATTTCATTTTGACAAATGTAATCTTTCATCTTTAAATGTTTTTAAATTTGACTGCATATTTAATCAATGTTTCTCATTAGCTGCTAGACAAATAACTTTTTTCAGAATTTAAAAAAAAAATCAAAATAAAAAGATACTTTGTAAGTTGTATCTATTACAACTAGTGTAGAGGGAAACTCGACTGGCTGTTTTGACTGACACAAGGTACAGTTGTTCAGAGAACCTTTTGGGACCGATTTGAAGGCCAGTGGCATTATGTAACCAGAAGTAAACATGGGGAAAAATTCCCGGCCGATACTTTACGAATTCCTTACAAGAAACAAATCTCACATTAAGATTCAATATCCTTGAATGAACTGTAAATGAACTTTTAATGATTGGTGGTTGGGGTATTATGAGCACACTCCGTAGATTTTTCCGAAGGCTTGCACGTCAGTGCGTACTCCACAGATTTTGGTATGAGCACAGTTTTTCCAAGTTGCTTATTAGTTTGAAGATTAGAGCCGCGTCCTCATCGTCTAGTGTCCTTCGATGGGGGCAATTTCTGCCTTAGATGGGTTTGGGGTAATCCAGTGATGAAAATCCGTGCACAAACATAGATTAAAGTGTAGCTCTGGTCTAAAATTTCAAAAATATTTATTATAAAGTGTGAAAAATGAATTCGAACAGTCCAACTCCCACCTCGATAGAGTTGAGATATAAAATGTTGAAATTTAATCATTCCATTTGAAATGGTACATTGCGCAATAATTTGTGATGTCATTGTTGTACTACTCAAATAACAGTTTTTGTATTTCTTTGTTTTTCTGAACGTTACTGCAGCTTGTACCAAGGTGTGATATCACTCTTACTCTTATAGCATGATGTAATTAAGTCCCCTCTGCATAACATGCTATGCAAGCAAGTAGGAAGTGTTCAATGTCATGAAAAGATTTATAACTTCAAAGGGAAGCAAAGCATGTAATGAGAGTTGTACAACACGAAGGCCACAAATCATTGCGCAGTTGACTATTTGGTTTTAAGTGAATGAATTTCAACATTTAATATCTCAGCAATGGAAGGAGCAATCACAATGGGAGTTGGATGAATAGGATTGATTCAAGTTCGCGACCTCTAAAAAATATATTTTTCCAATTCTATAGACTTGAGGTACACTTTAAATTTACCGCCCTTCATCATATTTCAGTTTGATGATAAGTTCTTTTTGTCCATAGTGAATTACTGTATTATGAAATGATTTAGTCATTGATTCCTTGCCGAAGGCAGGGAAGGAACTTGTTTTTTGGTGGTGCCTTGTATGTGTGTCTGTGACACTGCTTGTAAACACGATATCTCAAGATAATCTCAAGGAATGTCCGACACGTTTCATATTAAGAATGTTGACTTTCCATGATGAGAGGAAGAATCCTATTGTTTTTGTAAAGAGTCAAAGTCATTTGAGGTCACAAGCTCGAAAATTGCACAAACCTTTGAAATGGCTTGTAAACTCAATATCTAAAGATAGCAATAACTTACACTTTTCATATTTAGATGCAAATTTGGTACTTTGAGAAGGAGAACCCTGGTGTTTTTGGTGAAGGTCAAAGTTAATTTGAGGTCGCTAGTACTAAGGCTGCCAAAACCTCTAAAATGGGCTGGAGCGTGATTTTTGGTTTCGATGATAAGAGAAACCAATGCATTCTTGATGGCGTGCGTGTGTATGTATGTATGTATGTATGTATGTATGCATGCATGTATGTATGTAAGGGTGTGCGTGTGTGTGTATATGTGTGTGTGTGTTTGTGACACTTTGCTTGTTAACACGATATCTCAAGATAGGAATGTCTGACAGTTTTCAAACTTGGTACATAGATGCGCCATATTGAGAGGAAGAACCCTATTGTTTTTGGTGGAGGTCAAAGGTCACCTGGGGTCACCAGGGGTCAAAGTCTGAAAAACTTGTTAAAACAATATCTCAAGATAGGAAGCCTGGATAGATTTCATATTTGGTATGTGGATGCGTTATGGTCAGGACATGGTCCCTATTGTTTTGGAGGTAGGTCAAAGGTCATCTGGGGTCACCAGGGTCAACGTGTGAAAATCTTGTTAACAAGATATCTCAAGGTAGAAAGCTTGAATAGATTTCATATATAGTATGTGGATTTGTTATGGTCAGGAGATAGCCCCTATTGTTTTTGGTGGAGGTCAAAGGTCATCTGGAGTCACCAGGGGTCAAAGTATGAAAACCTTGTTAACAAGATATCTCAAGGTAGAAAGCTTGAATAGATTTCATATTTAGTATGTGGATGTGTTATGGTCAGGACATGGTCCCTATTGTTTTGGAGGTAGGTCAAAGGTCATTTGGGGTCACCAGGGGTCAACGTGTGAAAATCTTGTTAACAAGATATCTCAAGGTAGAAAGCTTGAATAGATTTCATATTTAGTATGTGGATTTGTTATGGTCAGTAGATAGCCCCTATTGTTTTTGGTGGAGGTCAAAGGTCATCTGGAGTCACCAGGGGTCAAAGTATGAAAACCTTGCTATTGCGATATCACAAGGTAGGAAACTTTGATAGATTTCATATTTGCTACGTGGATACGTTATAGTCAGTAGATGGTCCCTATTGTTTTGGTCGGAGATCAAAGGTCATCTGGGGTTACCTGGGGTCAAAGTCTGAAAACCTTGTTAACACGATAGCTCAAGATAGGAAGCTTGGATAGACTTCATATGTGGTATGTGGATGCGTTATATTTAGTAGATGGTTCCTATTGTTGTGGGGTTAGGTCAAAGGTCATCTGGGGTCACCGGGGGTCAAAGTCTGAAAATCTCGTTAACACAATTTTTCAAGTTAGAAAGCTTGGATAGATTTCATATTTGGTATGTGGATTCATATTTGTCAGTAGATGATCCTTTTTGTTTTGGGGGGAGGTCAAAGGTCATCTGGGCTCACCAGGGGTCAGACAAAGTATGAAAATCTTGTTACAATGATATCCAAAGATAGGAAGCTTGGATAGATTTTATATTTGTTACGTGGATGCATTATTGTCAGAAGATGGTTCCTATTGTTTTGGGGGTAGGTCAAAGGTCACCTGGGGTCACTTGGGGTCAACATCTGAAAATCTCGTCAACACGATATCTCAACGTAGAAAGCTTGAATAGATTTCATGTTTAGTATGTGGATTTTTTATGGTCAGGAGATAGTCCCTTTTGTTTTTGGTGGAGGTCAAAGGTCATTTGCGGTCACCAGGGTCAAAGTATGAAAACCTTGTTTATGTGATATCTCAACTTAAGTAGCTTTGATA
Organism: Holothuria scabra; assembly: GCA_037179385.1. Lineage (NCBI taxonomy): Eukaryota > Metazoa > Echinodermata > Holothuroidea > Aspidochirotida > Holothuriidae > Holothuria > Holothuria scabra. The sequence continues at coordinate 15,139,883 of CM074199.1, forward strand.
GATTTCATACTTGGTATGTGGATGCGTTATGGTCAGGAAATGATAAATAACGTTTTTGATGGAGGTCAAAGGTCATCTGGGGTCACTGCTGGTCCAAGTCTGAAAATCCTGCTTATGCAATATCTCAAGATAGGGAACTTGGATAGATTTCATATTTTGGTATGTGGATGCATTGTGGTCAGAAGATGGTCCCCATAGTTTTTGGCAGAGATGAAAGGTCATCTGGTGTCTCCAGGGGTCAAAGCCTGGAAACCTTTTTAAATGTGATCTCTCAAGATAGCTATTTGTCCATTTGTCTGTCTGTTGTTTGACATTCTAGCTATGTATGGCTTTTATGGAGGTCAAAAGGTCATCTGGAATGACAAAATTATTTTGTGAACATGCTAGTATAACATTTGAATGAGAAAATAATGGTGCATAATGGCACTCTTTGAAACGGAACATTTATGTATTATCGAAACCTCGATGCATTTTTGCATTCTGGTTCAAGAAAGCAATGACCGTCACTTCATTTGTTGTATGTGGATTTGCTATGTTGAGAGAAAGAAGCCTGTTGTGTGAAGGTCAAATATCATTTGTGGTCACGGGAGAGAAGCTGCGAAAACCTTGTAAAACACAATGAAAGGAACAATGTTATTTTATTTGATGGAGAACAGAGGTTCAGGTGAACAGAGGTCAAATGTCATCTGAAATCTCCGAGACTGAAACTTTGGTTAACAAGGTACCTCTCAGCAGGGAACTTCGAAAAAAATCATATTTGGTAAGTGGTTGCAGTATGATTAAAAGAAGAACCCTTTTGTTTATGGGGACGTGAAAGGTCATCCGGGGTCACTTCCCGTCAAAAGAAAAATTTCACCGGCGTTGTCAAGATCATGACCTGGGGTGACCATAGGTCAAAAAGTAAAATGTATCAAATTTTCCTTTCGGTAAGGAACTACTAGTAACCTTTTGGTTTTTGGTTAAGCCATACTGCTTGGCCCTATCTTGGAGAAAATTTACCCATAAGCTCTTTCGGTCTGTTTCGTGACCGACTGCAAAGGCGAAGGCTAGCAACAGCTCCATGCACACATTATTGGCAACTCTTTTGGTACACAGTGTTATTTGGTTATGCGATATTGGGTAATGTGGACCCTGATTTGGAACGAGTTGTTTCACCTCGTAGGTCAAAACATAGAATTACAATCAAATAAATTCTGGAGTACTTGAAATCTTCTCCCTTTAAGTTTACGACAGTTCTAGACGGTCGTTTTCAGTCGCATCACAGAAGGTACGGTACATCATGGGCGTCACCAGACATATTTAAAGAACGGGGTCGTCTTTTGTGTTAAGTTATTGCTGCGCTAGAGGCAACGCCCACACGTGTAGTGCCAGCACTATACCGTGGGGTCCGGGAGCCTACGGGTCCCATGTTGTGTTGGGAGCCCCTGACTCCTCGGAGGATATTTTTTTAGGGGGTTGCACCGGAACATCTAAGGAACTGTCATTTCAAATTATGCGGTGAAATTAGCGTCATTATTGCTACTGTCAAAAATATGACGTCAAACAAGAGCAAAACTTAAACCCAACCCATGGATGGTAAGCACAGAAAACCCTTTACATCTCAAAATAATAATGGCACCAGAATGGGGGTCCAAGTACCACGGGTTCCACGGGTCTGGTCAAGAGAACACTAGTAAGATACAAATGCACTATTCTCTGGAGTAAAACCTTCCAAAGCTAGTCGTAGAATGTGAAGGAATATTCAAAGTTAAAGAGGTAAGTGTAACCAACTTCAAATAAGAAAGCTTAGAAAATTCTTAAGAAAGTGCTTGGTAATGCAAAGAGATTTAAGATAACCGTTGCAATATTTAATGGAGCTTTTCTTAAGTTTTAACAGGTTTTTAAACTGCAACAAGTCAAATATATTTAAATACAAAATGAAAATTCTATAGCGGTACCTCAGCGTGGGCTCTACTAGTTTTGTGGATTAAGAATTACGAGCCCGCCGGCCTGACGCATCGCTATATGGAATAAGTAGGGTGGGATGTCCACAGAATACAGTGTATTCCAGTTGTCCCAACTTCTGTAATAACAATCATATATGTTGAAATATGAGATGACACTATCAGATTTTGCGCTTTTTGTCACATGCAGAATTTGTAAAATTAAATTCCCAGGATCACTTTAGAGTAACATGAATATTTGTGGGATCCAATAATTAACATTTCCGGGAATATTTCCCCTGTCCAATAAAGTCATCTATCTAAACATAAAAGCATTACAAGTATGGTACGTGTATGGCTATCAGAACACTTTCCAACTTGTTGAATACATTACCCGTAAGAATAAAAATGCCAGGTTGAAACAATGAACTAAATTTTAGTTGGCCTCGAAGTAGGTGGGAATTTGGAGGAAGTAAAAAAACAAATATTTTCAGATTTACGATTGATAACGTGGTGTGATGTACAGCCGGCTTCATTTATTTTCGGTCTTGGCTATAAAAGGGTCGTTTGCAACCCACGACATTTCTTTTTGACGCCCATCGACCCATTTCCACATAACAAGTACAAAGGATTGTGGGAGAGCGTTTTGGTGCTCGTCGTTTTATGCTAAGGTAAAATGACATTGACAAAGAAGGGGAGTACCAAAAGTTTTTTCCCACAATTCTTTGTAGTCGCTTTTTATACGGGAAATACAGTACACTGTAAAAAATGTCTGTACATTTACAGAAAATAAAATAAAGAAAAACAAAAGAATACATAAAAAGTGCTGTCAACTCATTGAAAGCACTTTTTATGTACTCTTTTTGTAATTCTTATTTTTTCTTCTGTAATTGTACAAAAATTCTGTAACATTACAGACATCTTTTACAGTGTAGTTTATGTAACATGCCATCAACTTTGAAATATAGAAGCGAAACAGGGAAGTAGAATGTGGTGCGCATGTGATCTTGAAACTCTTTCACCTTATGAAGGGTGTATTTCCATGCAAAATAGATAGAATTGCAATCCAAAGGGGTAGACAGGTAGGGAAAGCAATATTCCAAACGTTGGAACTTATCGTGGCTTTTGTTAGCTTTTGCTGATTATTTTTACTTTATCAGTAGGCCGTGTGACGTGGTCTGCAATTCAAATCCTACCCTGTTGGGATAAATGCCAGCTACTCATAATTTCGAATTCCCAAATGCGCATGGCCCTGTTCATCTGTAGTTATTTTTAGAAATATTGGATTATTTCTTTTTCGCTGTTGCGCATTGAACGTCACCGTCACAGACCTGTTCAGACGTCTTGTGCCATTTGATGCCTGAATTTGTGCGGATATATTCTGGATTATCCGCCACTTTTGTGTCCTTTCGTATGAATTGACTGGAACATTGGGAACATTTTCAACAGTGTTAGAAAGACTGACATAATTGGCACATTGACATTTCAAATTCACTTGGGGCGACTACATTTACGCGACTTTTCAAGCAGTTACAAGAACGGAGCATTGTATTTCATCCTATGGTTAAGATTTGGTTTCCAGAAATTTGAAATTGAGTATAGCACGGAATTAAACCAAGGAGACCATTTTCATTAAATATTTAGAAGTTTCTTAACCCCTTCTTCTACCGTCGGCAGTAGCTTTCCAGAACATTTCATGATATTCATTTGGAACTTGGATGCTTTGCGTGTTTATCATCAGTGTCGGGAGCAGACTTGCACCTTCTGAACTTTACCTCTATACCCAGAACAAGTAAAGTAAAAGGAAGTACACAAAAGCCCACGTGTTGTATTCTTAACGGTTCTGTTGTATGCATACCATGGTAAACGGTTAGAAAGGTTCATTTAAAGTGTACCTCAAGTCAAAATAGAAAGATAAAAAAATACATATATGTATTACACAATGAAAAATGATGATTCTAACAGTCCAGCACCCATCTTCATCGGACATTCATGGGCCGAGATATAAGATGTTGAAGTTTATTCCCTCAAATTGCTCAAAAATATGTGATGTCATTGTTGTGCTGCTCTCGTTACAATCTTTGTATTCTTTGCTTTTCTGAGTTTCTCCACCCTTTACCAAGGTATGATAACACTCTTACCTGCTTACTCTTATGGGATGATGTCATTAATTCAGCCCTCTCTGTTCAACGTGCTATGCCATCAAACAGGAAGTGTTCATGGAATCATGGCCATAAAAAATAATTATTTTTAAAAGGGAACAAAGCAAGTTTTGTGAGTTGTACAACTAGAAAGTCACACATTATTGCAAAATGGACTAATTTGTTTTGAGTGGATAAATTTCAATATTCCATATGTCGGCTTAAGAATGTCCTATGAAGATGAGAGTTGGACTGTTAGAATTCATTTTTCATGCTGTTTAATATTTATGTTTTCATTTTTTCGCTTAAAGTACACTGTAAAGTAAGTACATTTAAAGGAGAGGAAGAGTCATTTTTATTGGTTTCGATGAAAAGAGAAACCTATGCATTCATGATGGCGTGTGTGTGTATGCATGTGTGTATGTGCGTGTGTATGTGTGTGTGCGTATGTGTGTGTGTTTGTGACACTTTGCTTGTTTACACGATATCTTGAGAAGGGAAGATCTGACAGTTCTCAAACTTGGTACACAGATACCCCATACTGAGAGGAAGAACCCTATTTATTTTGGTTGAGGTCAAAGGTCATCTGGGGTCACAGGGGATCAAAAACCAAAATCTTTGTTTACACAATGTCTCAAGACAGGAAACTTGAATTAATTTCAAACTTGATATATTGATGCGTTATGATGTAAGGAAAACCCCTATTGATTTTGGTGGAGGTCAAAGGTCATTTGGGGTCACATGAGGTCAAACCATGAAATCCTTGTCTACATGAAACATCATGGTAGGAGACTTGGATTCATTTCAATCTTGATAGGTTGATGCATTATGATGTAAGAAAGAACCTGATTTATTTTCGTGGAGGTCAAAGGTCATTTGGGGTCACATTGGGTCAAACCCCGAACTCCTGGTTTACACAATCTTAAGGTAGGAAACTGATTCATTTCAAACTTTATATGTTGATGCGTTATGATGTAAGGAAAAACCTAATAAATCTTGGTGGAGATCAAAGGTCATTTGGGGTCACATGGGGTCAAACCCCGAACTCCTTGTTCACACTATATCTCAAGGTAGGAAACTTGGATTAATTTCAATTTTAGTACGTTGATGCGTTATGATGTAAGGAAGAACCCTTTTGATTTTGGTGGCGGTCAAAAGTCATTTGGGGTCATAGGGGGTCAAACTCAGAAAAACTTGTTTAGGATAGCTCAAGGTACGAAAGGTGGATGGATTTCAAAATTAGTTTGTGAATGAATTATGGTGAGAAGATAGTCTGTTTCAGGTTTTTTTTTTGTGGAGGTGAAAGGACATCTGGGTCATGATTGGTCAAACTTTGAAAAACTTGTCAAAATGGGATATCTTAAGGTAGGAAACTTGGATGGATTTCCTAATTAGTATATGGATGTAATGGTGAGTTGGAAGTACTGTACCTGTTGTTTTTGGTGGAGGTCAATGGACATCTGGTATCACCTGGCGTCAAACTTGGAAAACCTTGTTTGCAGAATATCTTAAAGCACAGTATGAAATTTGGCTTTTTGAATAGCGAAATGTTTTGGTTAAAAGAAAAACCAGTCACTTACAGGTGGAGACAAAGGTTATTTTGGGTCACCAGTTGTTACAAGAAATGTAGCATTTTATTGAAAAGAGCATGTATGTATCATCGAAACCTCAATGCATTTTTGCATTCTGGTTTGTCTTGCATTGATTAGGAAAGACAGAAATACAAGTTGCACCTTTCAGTCCCCGTAGGCTTAATAAGCTAGTAGTAGAAGGTGACTTGAAGGTACCTGGAATTTTTGTAGCAGATAAACTCAACTCTGACCCGAGTATTTAAGCGGGTGGGGTGCAACGAACCCCGTCTCAATCCACCCCCTGAAGAGTATGAAGTTTCCCATTAACTTTAATTTTAATTCATACGTATACATTTGACCCCCGACGAAAATTTGGCCCTCTGGAAGTGTTCCCCTTCACTTCTTTTTCTGACTTCTGGCCCCGGTTCAGCATTACCCAAAGGCAGAAAAAATTAAAATAACTGATACACATTACAATGCATTCGAAACTTGTTTAATGTTTGAACTTACGTTTTCGACCCATAAATAACTCGTCAAAGTATGTAATGCATATTGGAAAGAAATAATAGCTAAGAACAACATGTTCAGTTTATTATAATTACTCTTTGCCAGAAGCAGTTGTGTAAAGTGCCATTGATACTGATGTTCCCCGTTGATAGAGTCGTCAAGCCCCTAGCAACTACTTGTAAATTTACAAATAAATGGTAACGCTACATCCTTGTGTAAAAGGTTGACGTTATCCAAAAATAACCTGTACATCTCTTTTGAACGAGTATGGTGGTGCTTTAAGTCTGAAAAACGTAAAGAATGTTAAATAACGAAAATGACTATACCACCACATAAAGATGCACGGTTTGTACTTTCAAAGTAGCACACATAGTAGCACGCTGTACAAGAAAAGCAGGCGTAGTGATAAACGCTTTGAAACTCAAGGAACGAAACTAAAATGGTAAGCGTATTGAAGAGGTGTGGACCATGAGGGGTTTCGGAACTTAAAATCTAGAGCAATGTAATGAATAATTTTCATGAAATACTTGCGTTCTTACTCATAGCGTAAGAAAAAGATAACCACCACGACCGTCCTAGTCATTGTTCAGATCAAAACACCAAACACCATCAATTATGATAATCGTTAAAATTTGTAACGTCATGTCAAAAAGGGCATGAAAAATTGTAAGATCGTTATGTAGTTATCGTTTCCTTTTTAGTTAAATATGGCGGCACGTAGGAAAGGTAAGCCGCAAACTCTCGCCGTATCACTCGAAAGAGTACCAATGAGTACTGCTGTTTCATTAACTTGTAAAGAAAAGATCCATCGTAAGGGTGCGGCAAAAATATAGCTGGACCATGTGGACAAAATGAGACAGCAACCTTTAATTTCTGATTTCTGGGAGTTTTTATCACAAAAAGTCCCAAAAATTTCGAGCATTCTTATAATTTTAGACATGAAATGATAGCACCATTTTGCACCTGTACCCCGTATCCCCTTCTCCAGTCCTCAGTAAAATTTTTCAACATTTGTAACAGTTAAAGGCTCCCCCAGGACAGTTATTTGTCATCCGTTTGCAAGGGTTATGTCGGATGTCTCACAAAATGCTTGTACATAATGTTCAAAGCAACATGGTTCAAGCTTAAATATTCGGACAAAATCGACATTGCCTTTAAAATTTTGGGCCCCACACACCAATGACTAAGTTTCAGTAGCAGTAGTAGTTTGTATGTGAGTTCCAGCCAAGTCCAACCTAAATCATTCAATCCTTCATTTTCAGCAGTTAAGACATTTTGTGTGTGCAGATGCATGCTGTCCATCGTGTACAACCCTTAGTTGTCCAGTGGATTGGTCAGTGCAGACTCAAAGTAAAACTGAGATGCATCGAGTGGATGACAATATATTTTATTTAAAGGGCAATTCTCATCATCCTTGACGGTTTAAATTGTACCCGTGCTCAATTTGTAGCTCCTCGGACACATGTATGAAGTACCTATCTGTGCAGTCCACGGACTTGTATACATGAACAGAGCATGTAACCTGTACGTCCTATCCGTAGCTGGTCGCCACCGACTGAGACAAAAAGGCGGACCAAGATGGCCGCCGTGAACCTATGAATCGTCTGATTTGACAACGACTCTATAATATTTCAAGCAAAAGTTAAACTTGAATGGGAAAAAATATCAAATTTCTGCAATAAGTGAAGTGATGTTGACCTTACCTTGCCATATTTCAAAAATATTTCAACTTTCTTGCAAAATATGGTAATATACTTGAGCAAGTCCAAACTTTCACACAAAAACATAACAGACGGCCATCTTGGTGTGCCTTTTCTCATACGCACGGTAGTGACAATGTACCGTGTAGGATGCTGTGTCCATGTATAGGAAGTTCGTGGTGCAGTCACAAACCTACTTTGTTATTGCTTATAGGGTCATGGCCTGGTGAGTGCAACACTACAATATTACTCTAAAATTAAAAGACTGAACTTAGTCACTCTTTAATCGAGTAAAAAGTGTGAATTCACTCCATTAGAGTAATATTAACCCCAAGAAGAATGAAATTCTCTACAAGAAGAGGGAAAATTAATTACAATTACTGAATACTTTGTCAAATTTGGACCGATTCGTTTCAAAATGTCCAAAATGTTTAATTAAGGTCGAAATAACAAATCCAAAGTTCCCGATACCTGATGCTTGACGTTATAGGAAAGTTCATTGTTCGAAAGAGAAAACGTGACTTTATTTTAATCTCAGTTTAAATTTGCTGGAAATTTATAGATCAATAACTTCAGCATGGACTGTCCGTAAAAGCCCCATGGTTTGAGTGCTGAGCGATTTTCTGGTGTGGAAGTTTGGTTCCCTCGTGAGTCCCAAAGTAAAAGTGTTTTTAAAATGTTTTAAGGCCCCATCGACGAGAGCAGTCGTCAGTTTTCATCGTAACACGGTATCGGTGGTTCACATGCGCTGTATTCCGGTCCATAGTAGTTTCATACCATACTTTATTCAATAGTCATGTCTTTACACCCGTCTTCCCCATGGTTGCTATATTCTAGGACGACGTCAATTGCTATTTACTGATAGTCTGGATGGGAAGAACAATAGGCTTTGCCAGCTCTGTCATCAGTGCTCGAAGTTCACGTTTGATTTGAAATGTAGAGAGTGACTCTCGTTTTGCTGGCAAGGAAGATTTTTTCCGTGGTCAATGAAGCTTTACGATTGCTTCTTTGCAAGGTTGGTTGCATATTTTTTTCTTTTTTGTTTTGCTGATTATTTATAGCCATACTGCAGTGTTTAGACGCTCATTATTCTTAAATCGTGTTCAAATCAGTTACTTACACTTTAAGGGAAAGATCGAGCACACTGTTTTCCATGAATCTAAAGTCGCATACTTTTTCAACATGGAAGTTGATTGACCAGTTGAGAAATGGGACACCTCCGGTTGTGTCACCAGGTCAACAACGCTGCCTGTATACGCATGCGCGTAGTACAACCATTATGTAAATTTGAGATGATGCGTAAGTTGAGAACTGTCGCGAAGATAGAGGTACCACTTCAGGTGTGACTCATTCCCAAGATGCATTGCCCGGGAGTATTTCCCAACTGACGTATTGCTGGCTATTCCGGTACAATGTATATTTTAAGAGAGGGTAGTGTTTGAAAATAATTTTTCAAATTAAAAATGGTTTTTGGACGCAAAATATTTTCTTCATTGCTGAAGGTGAAATGAGGAATCCTGGACGAGTTTTACTTAATTATTTATTTTTTGTTTGTTTGTTTGTTTGATTACACTACATTATTAAATTTGCAGTTGTTCTAATAAGGAATTGTAAATAATGGGCAGCGTTGTATTGTTGGCAAAAAAGGAACGTTTGGAGTCATGTATGAGATTTATTTATTGTGTGACTGAAACTTGTTTAGTGTTTGAAAAGGGAAATGTTGGGCTTCACTGAAAATGTCAAGGTGTTCAGTCTACCCTCGTCTTTTGTATGGACCACTTAGAACGACGCACATTCACGAAGTTCTACGATCTTCTGTTTGTAAAATATTAAACATGTAGAGTTTGACTCTTTATCCACCAAACCTTGTTCAGGGAAATAATACATCAGGAAGACCTACGCTTTAGTGTATTAGCTAAGGAGGTTCTACAAGTCCTCGTACAACCTCTTTAATTTTGCTGATCATGTTTAAGCAGGGTGTCGTTAGAAGGAGAAGCAACGTTTATGGTCTCTTTGAGACAATGTCCGTTTCCGAAATAAATCCTGCTATTGGCACCCAAATTCTCAATATCTGAAATTTTCGATCATTTAGGATTAGAGACACGCATTGCTTACCCTCACTCGATTTTGTTGTCAGCCGTCATGCAAAATTATGAAGTTCATGTCATTCGCGGCTATCCCAGATTTCAATGTATCATTTCTTAATTAGAAGTCGGCAGCAATTTCTATGGAAATTACATTAACAATTTTGTTTTAATGATGAAAACCTGAGGGAAATGTGACGAATCGAACATTGCTTCCATCCAATTAAGAACGTGGCACAATTGGGGCATATTGTTTAAACGTTTGTTTCCTGTAGTTCTGTTAAAAATTCTTTTTATGATCTTCTTCATTAGCGGAAACAAACCTTAAAGGGCCAAACCTCTCACCCCAAAACACAGTTTTGGAACCCGGGTACCGAAATTCTCAATTGGCTCAGCTCTTTGATTGACAGCTAATTTCAAACAATGCAGAGTGCTAAAGCTTATATTACACAGCATGTATGGTACTGAGGGTGTTTTGATTAGTATATATTAGAGTTTTTCTATACTCACCCTGAAGCAATAAACTGAGATTGTGTCTGGATGAGGATGAATTTCAGACAATTGTGGGAGGGGCTTGGTTAGGAGAATTGGTACTGTTTGGGGTGAGAGAACTGGGCCTTTAATTAAAAAGAACATGAAGACATAGTCTTCGTTATGGGACGACCTAAAAAAGAATGGGTGAGATCGTCACTAAAAGGACCTTGTCACAAGAGATTGAGTATAAACAAAAGAACCTGTCAATCAAGATTGGCCTAAAGATCGTTTTCAAGTACATATTGTCGGAAAATTTTTTGTTGAATCTCCCTCTCTCTCACAACTTCCCGGTTGGAGGCATGCCATAACATAATGATTACGTAATTGCTGTAGACACGTGATACCCTTCCTGTTTGTGCAACAAGTACTTTTACTGAGCTTTGTCGTCGTTCCTCAATAACCCCCCGCGGTGCTGGCACCTCATAAGTGGGTTCCTCTCCCGATGTTTTATCAGGTATTCAAAAACAGCACCTAGGGCTCAAAACATCTCAGCTTTTAGTTTCTTGCATGGAAGAGGCCAATGATTGTTAAAGGATTTGGTAGATGTTATATTCGTCGGAATAAATGTTCTTATTTTCCAACATATTGACTAACATTACTGTAAAAACACGCTGTATTTTCTGTGACTTTTGTCACTGAAGGGTGTATTACAAACTTAATAGTCTTATGTTAGAAAATTCGAGATCGTGTTCGAAATAACGAGACAAATTCCAAAACTCTGTCAAATGTATTGGTTTAAGAGAATCTAGAAGCTGTCGAGAAGATTGTTGGTACGCACTTTCGCGACAAAACTATCTTTTACGCTAAACTGTATAGACGAATCCGAACAGCAAGTGATAGTCAAATTTGAGTCGGCCATAACTGGGGTCCATCACCTTTAATCTTCCAATTTCGTTGTTTAACTGTGTCATGGATGGTTTATTGGTTTTACACTAAACTTTATCATGATTAATTAAGTCTCACTGAATATGAGGGTCTTAAATTCATTTAGACAATAAATGACGATTTAAGGCTGATGGACCACATTAATGGCTGCCCACAGTCACTAAACACAAGCGCTGCTCGGATTCGTCTATAAGCTGAACCCCGAAAAGGAACGCCTTTACCTTCTGCTTCCTGTGGCCTTGAATAAAACACAGAATAGGGTTACTAGTGGAGTGAAATGGCGATGGGAACTCGCTTCGAAATTTATGGCCACTAATTTATGTATGACGGTCGCCTTAGAACTCTTTAAACCACATACCCTGGCAAATCAGGCATTTGGACGGGTACCCTGGATTGGTATCAATTACTAGATGCATCCTGAAGTCAACCAGGCATAAGGAAATATAGGGAAATCAAATGCTCTAATATCTGAAGCAAGCAATCTTACTGCTCACTAATGGGAGAAAGAAGAGAAATACAGGGGGTTGTTTTTAAGTAATTGCGGTTGGTAAACTTCAAAGGACCTGTCTACCTCATGATGATGATATGATGTAGTGCAATTGTTATTCTGTCTTTGGGACTAGATGTTGGAAACTTTGAGAGGTTAGCAATAGTTTCTGATAGTCTTAAAGGATTGCAAAATGTATTTTAATAGAGCATGCATTGTAATAACGTCACTGTAGAAACAAGTGCGTGTGATCGCCAGTTACAGTAAAAGAGAAGTTCCAATGTTTAGACAAGAGAATGGCGTCACGAGACGTCATTGCACGAGTGCTATTCGCCCTTGCTGTTTTCTGGCCATTTCACGAGTGCAGAAAAAGGGACGCTGGTGGGGTGTTTGTGTATAACACTCTAAAAATGAACTCATTCACTCTTTCATAGAGTACAAAGTGTGAATTCACTCAATTATGGTGCTATTTCACTCCAAGAGTAGTGAAACTCACTCCTACATGAGTGAAATTTATTGGAAAAGAGCGAAATTTCACTTTGGATAGAGAGCCTGCAGGGACCAACTTTTTTTTTTAAGTGGTCCCTGCAGGCACTCGTTAAAGGGTAAATTTTTATTCGAAATTTAGGGTAACTTTGGTTCACTAAAAGGTAACTGAAAGTGAAAAGAAATCTAATGCATGATTCCTAAATTGAAGAAACTTTTGAAAACTGATTTAAGTTAGAATTTCAGGATCAGGAGGATCAGGAAGTTCTGGTTCGTCGCGAAACCTATGTAATTTGTGACAGGCACACTCTAAACACAAAAAGGTAAACTTGGTATCAATTCACTCAATTCATGCAGATTTAAGTGCCATGCAGTTCACTCCAAGAAAAGTGACGTTTACCTCAAGATGAATAAAAATCCACTCCTCAACGAGTGCCTACACCGATCACTCTTTCCTAACAGGAGTCACTTCAGGCACTCCTAAAATGGTTAAACTTTGCTCTTTTGGAATGAATATCACTCTTTCTGGAAAATGCGCTCTTTTGGACGGCAGTTTATAACTTTCGCTCTTGTCACGAGTGAATTTCACTCTTAAGTTGTAGAGTGTAGGTGTACCACAATGAGAACGCGTTGTATGCTTAGCTCTAATTGACTAGCATCGTATGAAGTCACCAAATATTAAACTGTGATAATTTGTAGATGCAATCTCAGGGAGTAAAACATGTGACTCTCATTATTGTCGAGACGGACGGCATGTTGAAGTGGTTAGAACATCCCAATTGCAGCCGCGAAGTCCTGAGTTCGACTCCTGTCCGGGTCATACTGAAAACTTTTAAATGAAACCTAAAGTCATTGTACTTGCTCATAATTAGCAATGGAGAGGAGAAAGCCAACCAAAGAGCAACAACTCGAAAAAGGTCTTGGTGGTCCGGACTTAAACCAATTGGTTAGAAAATGATCCGACTTATACTAATTGGTTAGAAAGGCTGAGCTGACTTAAGCTAATTGGGTAGAAAGTGAGCCGTAAAATACATCTAATTGGGTTGTTGGCATAATAGTGAAACATTATCTCTCCTGATTTATGAAAGAGGGTTCGATGAGGGGTTAACGGTTGTGTGAAGGTACTAAAAGGCAGTAGATATGTGTCTTGAAAAGTTGTCGGTTGACAAATTATTCCAACATGGATAACGGTGAGAGATTCCTTATACGCAGCTTTTGAGATATTTGCTGGGAGTAGTGCGACGCTGATGATACGTATTTTAAGTGGAAGTCAAGGGTCATTTAAGTCACCAGACTTTGGATTCCGGAAACCTTTTAATTATGATATGGCAGGCTGTGTGGTACATTTTTCGGTCTCACGCTAATTGGCGTGATTGAACGGCCTAAATTGAGTAACAGAAGCATGTTAATGTTAGCATCATAGAAGTCACCTCCGTAGTGTTAATAGTTGTTTTACCTGTGTTTTAGCACCTAGCCTAACAAAGAAACTGTATCAGCATGAGACCTCAGCATTTGCTGTTTATCTACTGGCAGGCAGGTATGAATCCTAGAGCAAAAAGGCAAAGTCGGCTAGTTAACTAGTTCAGCCGACTGCATGTGCTTCAGTCAGACCCGCTGCCGATTTCATTGGCTGGGCAACCGAATTTAGAGGCCAGCCTATGCCAAGTCGGAGGAAAGCCGGGTACCTGGAGTAAAACCCACGTACATGAAGTGGAATTTGAACCCACTCGACGACCTGAATGCCTTTTGGCTAAGTTTCTGTTTAAATGTCTTGCCTATCGAATCTTGCCATAGAGCTACATACAAGCTCCTTTAGCTACTGGAATGTTCAGATTGCACCCATTTCGTGACATGAACCTCGTTAGTGCCTTTACGTGGTGTCACAATTGGCAAGCCACACCCACTGCCGGGTAAAAATCAACAGTGCAATAGTAATAGGTGTGTTGTCAGCCAGCTTCAACAGCTAGCGCACGCTACTAATTTTTGACCGTCAAAAAGGGGCGGAGCTTCCGACGTCAGCGAAAGCTCCTGAGTTATGTTTTGAAAGGCTAACTAATCTCAGGAGAACTTCATAACTATTTATAGTTTCTGTTCTTATATTCTGAAGAATATATTTGGGGAATGTTACTTGCATGGGAGTAAACGCAAACCCAAGTGTTTCGCAAAATTGAAACCATATCACGTAAAAAAGTGAATGTGGAATGACATTATCTGTTACTCGAGCCGTAGGAAGTCTTCTGATATGTGACAAACGTAAATGCAGGTGTCTCAGACACCAACGATGATTTAATTACCTATCTGTGAATGTGGATACGAATCCGACTAACCAGTCAACAGTAACTTACTAATTGACTTAGTTTCTGATAAAGTTCTAAGTTTTGACTGGTGTTGTTTAGTTCATTACTGTACAAGAAATGAGATATTACCAGAAATTAGCCACCTCTGAGTGACTAAAGTGATCAATTCAGACGATCTGACGATGTTTTGACTAGTCTGAGTGTACGATGAACTGTTTTGTAACAGCTGATCAAACGTAAGACTTTGACACGGACTTCTTGTACATGGACAGAGCAAAGTGCACGTTAGATAGTCCCTACCGTACGCGTGAGTATAGCCGTAAAAGGTGGCTATCTGCTATGGTTTTGTGTGAAAGTGTAGACTTGCTCAAGTAAATAAACAGATTTTACAAGAAAGTTGAAATATTTTCGAAATAATACAAGGTAAGGTCGAAATCACTACATGTATTACAGGAACATGATTTCGTTCCTCATTCAAATTAAACTTTTGATTGAAACATTACAGAGTTGTCAAATTATACAAATTATAACTTCACGGCGGCCATCTTAGTGCGTTTTTTTTTTTTTTTTGTCCTAGTCGGTGGCGACAATCTGCAGATAAGACGTAGGCCTATGCGTTACATGCCCTGTCCGTGTATATAGGAAGTCCGTGAACTTTTATTTTATCTCGCGAGACTTTTCCTTTTAAACTCACTTTTTTTTTGGGGGGGGGGGGGGGGGGTTTAAGGAAATATTCTCTGATGTAATTAAACGACGTGGCATGGTTTGTTGTACTCTCTGTTTTTACAATTTCCTCTCACCGCTGGCATGTATGATATGGTAACTGTTTTTTGTTCGCACGCATATCTCATGTTCCCTGTTTAAAGGTTCAAATCCCTGGCTACTCTACGTCAGAGAGAGATGAGCGTAGAAAAGGTAATCAAAACCTAAGTATGAAAAGTTTCCCGAAAGAAGGGAGAAGTATTTCTTTAGATGTGAGCAGTCCAAAACAACCTTCAGTAGCCTAATTGCAAAGTTTTTCTCTGGGTTTAATTTCAAGCTGTGAAAATAGCACGCGAGACTCAGTATTAACCTATACGCTACTACGATACGACGAAATGATTCAACGAAAGTCACGCATGTGTTGTCACTGCGATAAAGAATATAAAGGTCGACCAGATAAGTGATCTTTTGGGAGGTCCAGGTGTCTTCTACTTAAATCATGGGGAGTAAAGAGTGTATCTTGGCTAAAAAGTTCCTAACAATTTGTACCAAAGGTATTTTTGAAGTTTGCAAATGGGAGACAAATCTTTAAAAATGATTTAAAACAATATTTTGTGGAAGTATTGATGTATTAATCAAAATACATGTTAGCCCTCAATGCAAGAAACACGGTAATATTTTACTTTGCTCTCTGTTGATATAAGGTCACAACCACTAACTGACCGAATGCATGTATTGTGCATGCTATTACGTAACTGCGGTCGAAAATCCAGCCGGACGTGTGACCTTTCAGACGGTACAATGCCTTTCACATAAATAATAGGGAGTAAAGTTTTATCTTGAACTAAAAAAACCTCACAATTCTTTGCGAGAGCATGGAAGTACCCTTTACCATGCATAACGAGTAGTAAAATTATAATTCTAAGCAAGAATGTTGACAAAGTAGTGATTTAAAAATGTCAGTCACTTTGTGAAAACATGAAAATATTTGACTATGCCCTGCTATCAAGTAATGTACAACCACTTAGTAAAACACAGCTTCTTCAAGATTGCTACATTTTACAGAAGGTACAAATATTTCTGACGGCCTCATGTGGACATATTTTCTAGACGAAATTTGATGTTTATGCAATCAGAAACTACAAATATCCCCGATGAAAGTCACAGTGTTTTTTAAAAAAGAAACAAACAGGCAAACATTGCAATTTATATTTGGTGAATTAAGTGTCCAGCAATACCATTCATACAGATGTCCCTCTTAAAAATGATCTACACTAGCAACAACAACCTCAATCATCCAGAATGAAGACAGTCTTTGGCTTGGTACTATTCTGCTGAAAACAAAACAAAACAAAGAAATAATTCTCAATCGTTGAGCTTACAAACCATAGCTTCAGCCAACACTAAAATGCACGATCCTACACATGTTTTGCAAAATTGTAGTCTGCATGAGTCCAAAGGATTTCCCTTTCGGGAAACCAAAAATGATCACGTACGACCAAGGGCGGGGCCCTCTACCGATGACTCTCAGTATAGACGAATCCGCGCACCTAGTGAAGGCGGTCAGAGGTGGTGTCCTTCAGCCTTACATCGTCTTAATTTTGTCTACATGCAATGCATAACCCTCATATTCAGTGAAATTGAGCGAATCAAGGAGTATTTTAGTGTACAATCATCCGTGATTCATTTAAGCAAAGAATTGGAAAGATTAAAGATCTCGAACCCCAGTTATGACCGGCTTTATCAGACCATCCGTTCTGATTCATCTGTAGTTAACAAAGACGCCTCCTGACTTTTCTTATATTTGTTGCTTAGTGCAATGAATATATGTTTGCTTAAAGGTGGCTCGTTGCGTGTGTTTTGTTTACACTAAACATATCCATGTATAAGTTCATATTGCAGTCGTCCTTTTTTTCATCTTTCATACTACTGCCCTCACTTTCCGTAAAACATTGCAGCCAAATCTATATTGTTTACCGATGGGCATGGTGTCACGTATGCCTTTCTATTAGTATTACTACTTCTAGATGTTATCAAAACGTGGAAGGTTATCATCTCTCGCGCTTTGCTGTGAATCAAACGGAGTGTGCGAGTGTTGTATACAGTGTGGTTTTTAAAATTAGGTCTGTCAAATTAAGGTGGGTATATTTTTACGAATTGTTCGTCATTTTATGGGTTCCTCTATCATGTGGAAATGAAGCGTATAGATTGTCACCATCTAAATTTGACAGTTAAGATGAGCAGTTTTACTTGGAAATAGTCAGCATTGAGCGTGGCATCAGTTTTGAAAACCGCGAGATTTGTCCATTACATGTCAGCGCGTACACTGGTGCATATATCTTATAGACGAATCCGATTAGCGCTTGTCTTTAGTGACTGTAGGTGGTAGGCATCCATTACTGAGGTCCATCAGCCTTTAATCGTCTTCATTTATTGGCTACGTGAATTTCAAATTCGCATGTTCAGTGAAGTTGAAAAAATCAAGATACACTTTAGTGTACAGCCATCCATGGAACAGGTAAGGAAGAAACTTGAAAGATTAAAGTTGGTGGACCCCAGTTATGGCCGACTAAAATTAGACCATCACAATCTGTCTGGATTCGTCTAAATATGACAAATATACCGACGACCAGCTTTGAGGCCTTCACATGGTTCAAAGTACCGTGTAGACAAAATCTAAATCCTAAAGATGTACAATTGAAGTTCACAAATTTTGTAGTCCGTACAACTAAGACTTTACAATAAAACAGAAATATTCGGTACGACTTAATTCATACCCTAGACCACGGAGTTAGAGAAAGAAACTTGTCCTGCTCTTATTTCAATTATTCCATAATTGCTTCAAAAATTATTGACAATCTCGTGAATAAATGTTACCAGATTTATCGCGACATTTTTACTCTCATTTGTAAACTAATTCCTTACACTCGTATTATGATGAACCGATTATGGACAAATTGGATCATTTGTCCATGAATGCCCGTATTTAAATTATCCCATAATTGCTTCACAAAGTATTGACAATCTTTTGAATTAATATTTAAAAATTTATCGCGATATCTTTACTGTCATTTGATAGCTTATTTCTTACATTCTTATCACAAAGAATCAGTTAAAACAAAACAACGAAAAACGTAAGATTATATTTCCCCATTCGGTTTTGAGACGTATATCCACGTTATTTCAATGACCACTAGGTCGTCAGTGTTAAAGGACACTCTACGTATTTTGGTCTACATTGCAGTAATTGCATATAAATTGTGCGGTAAATAGGACTTACGTATGGGATTATGCATTCCTATATCATTTCTATATAAGGATGTGTAATATGTTAAGTATCTGTTATATATAGCCTTGGTTTATTAATCGACGAAATCTTCCTCTCAAATTAAAAGTTTAATGCGCGCTTTAAAAAATGGACAGGATTCGTTTGGTAATCTAAAAATTGCATTGAATATGAATGTACTGTGACCAGGATGGTGTAGTGTGAACTGACCTTCTTTTGTTCTTTAAGCGCTTACGTTGTCTCTTTTTGGATTGGTAGCCTCTACATTCAACGTTATTTTGTTTGAAAGCATTGACATAAACCAGTGCGTCGGCTCGCAGAATTCTCCATGGCTGTTTTTACCCGAAACACTTAACATTGACCATTCCTTTAGGAACACGTTCACTTGTCATTCTTTTCAAACGATGAATTATCCATCAACATTCTATTACGCGCACACATGCGGGAGTGGGGGTGGGGGGTGGGGGTGGGTGAGGAGCAGAACTCCGGTGGGACAGTTTTTTGGGGAAGGGGGAAATCACTGGGGGGAGGGGGAAATCACTGGGAGGAGGGGGAAATCACTGGGAGCTCTGAGGGTTTAGCATACATCTGGGGAAAAAATCAGGTCTCAAGAGAGGTAAATTATGTATTTTTGGTTGATATTTCTCGTAACAATTACTAACTTAAATGTTAGAAAATATCTTTCATCAGAGCCATAAATATGTGGGACCTTGCTTGATTAAAACAAACACTGTATTGAAAACCGCAGAACCCTGCGATTTCAGGTGGAACAAAATCTAAACACTGACTATGAATTAATCCGCCTTCCCACGTTATTCGACCGCGCGTTAACACAAACTGTGGTCTCAAGTAACACCGTGCTACCTCGCGCTCGAGTAACTTGAGGTCAACCTGCGGTGTTGCCTTAGTGTAAACACAAGGTAACATCGAGTTTCGCGGGGTATGTGAGGCTAAGTCTACAGTATTTATACCTCGAGCGCGGGGTACATGAGACCACAGTCTGTTTCATTACGTCATCCTTTGGGGTACTATTTCTGTAAGTAGTTGAACTCCCTGTTTTACCGCAGATGTTACAATCATAGAGGTCCGCACAGAAATGGTATAAAAGTTAATAAGCGAGTTCGGTAATTGCCGAATGGAATTGTGGGGCACAGCGAGGGATATACAAACCCAGCTCAGCACGTATTGGACAACGTTCTCTTGTTTTCGTCAGTACGTGTATAAAAAACTATCTAAGTGCGTGCCAAGTCGAACGAAAATAGGGGTGTCAGTGCTACTTTACGGCAGATTGAAATACAAAAGTTAACACGAAGAAAACATATTAAACATAATCCACAGCACTAAACCACACTTGAGATCCCTTGTTAATGTTATGGATGGATTAAGAAAAAAATGGTTTCACGGAATTTTCATGTACACTCAAGTTTTGGAATACGTGTTGTAGGTGGGGGATTGATTTGTTTATCCCGAGGATTTGGAGGTTGTGCGCATGTGCACAGCCACCAATTACCGATTACCGAACCGGCTTATTTGTGGTAAATCACAATAAATATTAATAATTAATATTTCTTTATATTATACAATTATAGACATCCTTTCTGCACCTATGCCGCAAAAGACCAACCTTAATTACAAAACAAAATAAACGGTTTGTTATACGTTTTGAAATTGTGAAAGGAATATACCCCAAGTTCTTAACTTTGTGCTGTTGACGCGGTATGATGTGTCTAGCCGGCCAGATGTTCCTGTAATGGAGTCTGCGTCTTTTGATGTAGAAGGTCTGTAAATTTACAGACCAATAAATTAACTAATGCATAAAGAAATAGGAAAAAGTGCTGTCAATTTATTTCCACAAATTGATAGCAATTTCCCGTTTCTCTTTGTTTTTTCTTTATTGTTGATCTGTAATTCTGCCATAGTGTCTGGACATTTTTAAATTGTACTTTAAGGTCTTGCATAGTCAAGTTTATGTAAAACCTGAGGCAGTTTGGTCACTCATCTCATTTAAAAGAGTTAGTTTGCACTGGGATATACATATCTCTGAGAAAACCCACTGTTGTGCAAATTTATCCATCTTGCAGTTTTCTTGGAAACTGTGAATTGGAACAACAAATGCAAATGCCTAGAAATATTTTATTTAATGTAAAGTTAAAAGTGACGGCTTCATGTATCACTTAAAACGTCCCGGACTGCCAACAAAGATGGCAGACCGGTTAGGCTATGGACGAATCTAACAGTCTCCTAAGTCAAGTAAGTGTGAGAAATTGCTTTGGGCAACCAACCCTAATTTTTGTAAAAATGTTGAAAATACTGAAAATAAATATTCCAGATGGTTGGAAATAGCCCCATACCCCATATAAGCACATTAAGTTCATATGACAAATCCAATACAACTATTCGTATTGGACAGTTCAACGAAAGCCTGGTGAGAAGATGGTCGGTCGGTCGGTCGGTCGGTCGGTCGGTCGGTCGGTCGGTCGGTCGGTCGGTCGGTCGGTTAGATGGAGTTTTACGGCCCAGTTTCCAACCTATTGGTTAAGGTCGAGCCGGCCAAGGCCTTTTTTCAGTTGTGGCTCACTGGCTTGTTTTCTCTACTCCATTGCTTGTGCGGAGCATCACGCACAACGGCAATAAGTTCCATTATTAGAGTCTTTGGTATGACTCGACCTGGGAGTAGAACCCGGGCCTTCCGCGTAAAAAGGTCTTGTGAGAAGATGGACCTCACATATTGCCGACACATTTAAGAATTACTTTGTAACTGGGTTGGTGTGTTGCCAGGTAGTTGCTGGTTAGAGCTCCCTCAACTATTGGTCATGTAGCTCATGTAGCTCACTTCCTTTCGCTACTCTGTCTATTCTATATTGTTACTATGTAACTGTTATAGTATTTAATATTGTACATTGTAGTGAAAAAACAAATAAATGAATAAATGAATGAATGAATGAATGTACCGACGTCACTGCAATGAAAGCTTATTTTGCAGTCCGGAAATCCATACATCAGTACATATCGTGCGGCCTAGCCATAGTCGAGTCCGTTTTCGTACATAGTAGTGGACGAATCCTATAAAAGAATGTAACGATAAAGGTACTTTATTGTCGCATTAGGGTTTATTGTATTCACCCGCCGGTGGTTTTTACAGTGCTTTATCCTAGGATCGTTTTATCGCATGGCAACGCACGGTCCAATAGGAGTTACAGATTATTATCAAGTATGAATGAACATTTTGAGGTGCTGCTGTTCATGTCTGTCGGTAACACACCTTCAGTGATATCCAATAGGCCCAGCTCAAACACGCTCACGTCACTTGCAGGACCTCTATAGGCGAATCCGGCAGTCAAATAGTGGTGAAAAATTTGCTGGGGTCCATCAGGCTTAAATTTAATTATCATTTTGATTACCAATACCACATATGTTTGCAAAGAAGTTTAGCTTCAAAGATCGTATTCAAATGATGACAGGATGCAAAAAGTACGCTCTCCGTTGGAGAAATTACAAACCTACATCAAACAACAGCAAGCGACTGATTGGCAATGTACTCAGAAAGGCGTAGGTCTAGTGCAAAGGCGGACGAATTCTTTACTGAATGCGGCGGACTCACTCCTTCGATCATGTACTAAATGTATACGTTCATCAGTACATGTACGTATGAAATCAGTACATGAACGTAAGCAAACAGTACATGAACGTATGAAATCAGTACATGATCGTAAGCAGTTAGTACATGAACGTGTACTTTTACTACATCGCATTCGGTGAGCCTTTTGGTGGACTTCTGGTACGCCGAAAGGCTCACTCTGTGCGGAAGAGACAATAATAACATGATGATCTTACGTTTTTACATGTACAACGTGTGTTTTTAGATGTATTGTACGTGTGATTTTACATGTACATCGTAACATTTTAGTACATGATGGTGTAAATTTACATCATGATCGTATGAAGTTAGTACATCATCGTATATTTTTGGTACATGAACATGTAATTTTAGTACATGAACGTGTATTTTTAGAACATCATCATATTTGGTGAGCCTTTTGGCGTGCCATAGTAAAACACCATGCACGATCAATGGTGCGACCTCGAGTTTCGTTGCTTTGTCTTCAAAATGACGTCACCGTCTCGTCAATGCATAACAGGTATATTTTTTACGTATGGTTTTTTTCCCTAATGCATTCTTTTCCCAGTAACTTTCTTGCGTTGCGTGCAGTGTTAATCTGGAGTCTTGAGCTGTTATACTATTCCAAGCCTCATTACGTATACAGATTTATTATCATGTTCGGCCTTAGGGCGGACAAGGTCCCTTCAGCCACACATCTTCGCTCTCCGAGGGAAATCATGTTCACAAATGTTGTTCAATCATGTTCACAAATGTTGTTCCTTCCAGGAAAAATGTCATCGTACAGATTTTCATTAACATTTACTTTGAATTCTGTCCTGAGGTTTGTACATGGACTCATTCGGAAAAAATTACCATTGTCTTGTAGGGTTTTGAATGTGTTTGTTGACTCGCGAAAGAGGCCGTTTCCATCAACAATATTAAACCGATTTTTTTATGGCTAATGAAACTAAGTAATATGTACAGATGTATACGTTATCGGTTTATCAACTTGTTCATAAGAGTGGGGCACTAGGGAGAATCTCCAACCTTTGAAAACATACATTCTTTACAAATACCCTTGAGGAAGGTTACAAGTTGTTCATTTTATTTTTTCCGCAACATTTCGAATACAAATTTATTTCTGTAGAAGATATTTTGTAGACAGAAGGGTAACAACATTTCGCAAAGCTACATTTTCCAAGGCTAAATCTTAGCAAGTAACTCTTCCTGGGACAAACTTAATAATTTACTCACCAAGTCAAATAATCGGAGCTTGTCATTGGTTGATTCCAAGCTATGCTTGGGTAAGTTTTTTGTCGTCAGATTTGGGGTTACGAAGGGAAGAATTCGAAGCAGTTCACATCAGTTTTTGTAAACGAGTCTTAAAGATTTCAAAACTAGGCCAAATGGTATGATTAGTGAATGAGGAAGAAAAAAGGTTGCAAATTCAATTGATTTAAGAACGATTGAATTTTGGGCTAGGCGATGGCACTGATCACGAGTTAACATAATGACATATGTAATGTGTTTGACTTCTGAAAATTTTCCGTGACAGAGATATATGCCTAGCTCTCCTTGGTTACGAAAAGAAACATGGGTTGTTAAGTAAAATTGGCATGTCGTTTTTTTAATGGCATGTTCGATGAAATACCTAACATTATGTCAATTATGGTTGAAATAACTGGAAAACGTATTTAAGGTAATGTCTCTAAGAAAGAAATGTACACCGAAGTACATAATAAAGCTCAATGTATGAAATTAAAGAACATTTAAAATTTATTTGCGGTTGGTAAAGCAGATGCTCATTACCTGCTCATTTACTACATTTATATAAATTTTATGTAAATTTCGTTACCGTAATGGTAAAATTTTCGTAGTTAATGGAATAAACCAGAACATTTGATTTGAGAAAAGAATTTGTAACCCTTTGTTCCCAAGCTTAATGAGATGATGAAGGGCTTTCATTATTGTTTTAGAGTCCAGAGTTCTAGGTCTTTCACAAAGAGAATCAAGCAAAACCGAAACATAATTCAAGTAAAACATAAGTAGGGCGAGCCATAGGGTATTGTGACGTAGTGAGAAGCTTCATCTACACCGATTTGCATTAAACCTTATCTGTTACGAATGTAACCTATACCTACACACTCCATACTCAAAATAGTTAAAATGTGGTCTGAATTAACGTTAGACACTTATATTTGACTAATATGTGATGATATCTTACTAATTGGTAGTAATGGCATGAAGAATATCGCTCAAAATTTAGTCAAAAGGGTTTGATATTTTATTTGAAACTTATTTAACTGTGTCAAATATTTGTCAGTATTATTGACTAACGTGATTGGTCAGTTCAGGCTCTGTTTTGGCTAATTTGTGTTAGCAGTGCACCATTTCGTTAAACATCAACTCTATAGATTATTAACTTCACCATTATGTACAATGGCGCGATGCTTTTTTTTAACTTTGATATTACTGTGGTTAATACGATTTTGATAGGGACTTATGCATATACTGACACAATAGAATCCTCCACCCATAGGAGCGCGTGGCCTTACGACAAAGGTAGACACCTTATTATTGCACAAGTGGATGCGTGCGTAGCGCGCACGTGCACTCGGCATCTACATAGTGTGTGCAGTGTTCCTCTTTTTTAGCTTTAAAATGACGTCACATGACGTCGATGCATTAAATTTACGTAAAAAAAGGTTTTATTTACAGTTCCATTATCAAAGCTTTAATCCATTTGATGCTCTGGCTGTCTTGTGACATGTCCCGAACAATAAGTCAATTCAACGCTTAGCTATGAAGTGTTTAAGCAACTTAGCTCGAATCCTAATCGGAGTTACAAGACGATGGTAAACAGATTAGCCTACTTGTCATTGTTTCAAATGTCAAGACGCACGACTTAGTTCGGCCGATGAGCTTCAATTGTATGAATGTTACAGTTTCCCCAAGGATGGTACACATGTTCGGGGACATACCGCGCATTTCTCTTTGCAGTACTTAGAAAAAAGCTTACTATATTCTGTCGACGGTAACACTGTTAACCTTACCGTGCTCGTTGGAATGCACTTGCCGAATACTTGTCACTTTTCTGCAGTTTCGTATCAAAGACCCATCTACTTGAAAAACGATTTCATCTTGAAATAAACGACATATTTTATTCCGTCTGCTGAGAAACTGATGTGGCTACTGATAGGTAAAAT
Organism: Holothuria scabra; assembly: GCA_037179385.1. Taxonomy (NCBI): domain Eukaryota; kingdom Metazoa; phylum Echinodermata; class Holothuroidea; order Aspidochirotida; family Holothuriidae; genus Holothuria; species Holothuria scabra. Next base: position 15,165,292 of record CM074199.1, read on the forward strand.
TGGATGACTGTGACAGTGCCATTGAAACGTTTGGGCGTGGACGTAAACGTGGAGGAATTTTCGGTGACGACGTAAAACGATTAGTCACCCGAGATTATAAAATTGGAGTGACATATTTTTCCCTCCTGAAGCATTTATCCATCTCACTTTTAAATGTCGCAATTACCGCATTTACAACTTCTTTAGTGCTTTGTAATATACCTCCAGTAGCGGTCGCTATTTGATTTCGCAGTTGGAATAAACACGTATCTTCATGAGGGGCGGATCTTAACGTCATGCCAGCAGAACGTCGCATAAAGCTTGTTTGTCTATCAGCTTGTGATTGTATTGAGTTTCAGAAATTGCTTCGTGCTCAAACGTTGAAGTGAGTACAGGTATCGTCGAAGTTGAGGCCGATTGCAACGGTTCTGACTAGACATTGAAACAAAAACTTGAGCTCATCCTTTTATTTGCTTTGGGAGTTAGTAGTTTTTGACACTTGAAATTTTGGAGCTATATATGAACGGCCATCAGTGATATTTTTCTAATTATGATAAAATACCGATAACAACTTGGGGAAAAGGATATTTTAAATTAGTGGAAACATTCCTTGGAGATTTGCGGTGAGTGGAGATTTATGTGAGTGAAGATTTGTGATGATTGGCTGTGGAAAAAAATTGGTCTGCAAATGTTTTTCATGTAGATTTATTGATGCATGCACTTCAAAAAATATTTGTTTCTTTGGTACAGAGGTATGGTTGTTTGTTTAAACAATTTTAAGCACCGCGACAGGTTTTTCGTTTCATAAACTAATCGTGTGAGGTGCGCGTTTTTATACTGTGACAAACCGTCTTAAAATATTCGATGAAAGTCTTTGTTCTTAAAGTAGCTACACTCAAAATCTTTGTCTAGACTAAATAAAACAATGTAACTAGAATCACCTGAAGCAGTAGATGTGTATATATGAAAATGCTTGAAATTTTATTGTAGCTTAAGTGAGTATCGATTTTAGTCAAACGTTCTTCATCCGTATCGTATATAACACGCTTATGATACTTATTTGTTGGCTGAGTAACAAGTTGTAATTGTAAGAGCACCAGGGTATGGTTAAGTAGACCCAAATAAGGGGGGGGGGTTAGTACGGGGTACTAGACCCCGCTTGTACTCCTACCCCTGAAACCACCTACTCCGAAACAATTTTATAGAGGCTAGTAGTGTTGGAGACGTACAGGCTCTCAAAAAATATCTTTTCCCGCTTACCCCTTCCCCCTTACCAGAAAAAAAGGAAATTGTCCATAAAACCGAATAAACAATGTGACTAGAACCACCTAAAGCAGTAGATGTGTATGTATTAAAATGCTTGACATTTTATTGTAGATTAAGTGAGTTTCAGTTAAAAGTCAAACGTTAGGCTTCATTAGCATTGTATATGACACGCTTATGTCAGTTATTTGTTGGTTGAATAACAAGTTGGAATCGTTAGAGTAGGTCAACAGGGTATTGTATATTAGACCCAAATGCAGGTAGATTGAAAGGGGGTACTAGTCTACTAGACCCCCTCCTTTCTACTTATACCCCAGAAACCTACCCCGAAACGATTTTGTATAGGCTGGCAGTGGTGCAGATTTACATGCGCTCAGCAATATCTTTTCAGGCTAACCCCTTACCAAAAAACAAGATCGTTCATAAGACCGAATAAAACAATGTTAGTAAAATCACCTGAAGCAGTAGATGTGTATGTACTAAAATGCTTGACATTCTAATGTTGTTTTAGTACGTATCAGTTATAGTTAATCATGCTTCATCAGAATTGCACATAACACGCTAGTGACAGTTATTTTTTGGTGGGCGGAATCTCAAGTTGAAATTAGTAAAGTATATTTAGCATGGTGTGGTACTTAAGACCCACATGTAGGAAAGGCTGGAAGGGGTACTAGACCCCTTTCTCTCCGTTCCTACCCCTGAAGGTGAGCGAAACAATTTTGTATAAGTTGGTAGTTTTGATGACCTACGGTAGCTACTCTGCTCAGAAATATGTTTTCCCGCCTACCTTCTCACCTTACCAAAGAGAGACTATTGTTCATAAAACCGTGTCTGCACAAACGATTGAACCATAGCGACTATTCTTTGTTTAATTATGTTACTTTGTTGTCGCTGATGTTGAGTGATTGTCTGGACTCTGTCATTTATTTATGTCATTGCCTTATATTTTTGATTACCAACATCTGTTCATATACGACCTTCTGTTGAAGTAATTAAAGAGGAAATTTGGACATTTAGTACGGTATGCAAACGACACATGTTCACTAAATAAATAATATGGAGTTACTGTGTAATCAAAATGTAGTGTCGTATAACACGGATATAGTTGGCCATAGCGGACACAATTCACGAACTTGTGGTACCATTAATTCAAATCTACACCATACACGTATATTGCTGAGTAAAAATGGGACGTCCAGCTGCAAACTGCGCTTCTCTAACAGCTGCAGGCTAGTTTTAAACATGAAATCATCAAATGTATGCAAAAAAAGAGTGGAATTAGGAGTTTAGGAAAGGGAAGACGCTCAATTGGAAAGCACTTAAAGTCATGCTTAAGAAATTCGACTTTATTCGTGTCGAAAATTAACGTAACAAAAACATATAAACCAGTAGCGGAGGTCGAATATTGAAATGAATTTATCGGATGAATACTCTTACTCCGATACATTAAAGGCCCAGTTCTCTCACCCCAAACAGTGCCAATTCTCCTAACCTTCTTACTGAAGCAGTGAAGCCCTTCCCACAATAGTCTGAAATTCATCCTCATCCAGACACAATCTCAGTTTATTGCTTCAGGATGAGTATAGAAAAACTCAATTTATATAATCAAAACACTCTCTGTACCGTACATGCTGTGTAATATGAGCTTTTGCACTCTGCATTGTTTGAATTGGCTGTCAATCAAAGAGCTGAGCCAATTGAGAATTTCGGTACCCGGGTACCAGAACTGTAGTTTAGGGTGATAGGTTTGGCCCTTTAAAGTAAATTATGCAAAAGACTTAAAGGGAAATATTGCGTTTAAAATACTCCAACATAGCATTGAAAGTAAATAGCTCTAGTCATTATCAAATCATTCGGTCTCAACAATAAACCCCAGCAATATCTTCATCTCCTCACAATATTATGCACAAGAAGTGCTATGGAAGTTGCATCTTTTGAAATGTTGGAAATGTTGGAATTTGGGTGAACAAATCATTCTTGAGCAACAAACAGCTGAATTTCTATCTTAGTGAAACCTATACCTTGAAAAGAACGCACCATACTGCCTTATTTTCACTAGTAAACCCCAGCAATAGCTTTATCTCCTCGCAATATGCACAAGAAAAGCTATGGAAGTTGCATCTTTTAAATCGTTGGAATTTTGGGTGAAAAAATCATTCTTGAGGAACAAACAACTGAATTTCTATCTTAGTGAAACCTGTATCTTGAAAAGAACGCACCATACTGCCTTATTTTCACTAGTAAACCCCAGCAATAGCTTTATCTTCTCAAAATATTATGCACAAGAAGAGTTATGGAAATTGCATCATTTAAAATGTTGAAAATTTGGGTGAAAAAATCATTCTTGAGCAACAAACAACTGAATTTTTATCTTTGAGAAACCTGTATCTTGAAAAGAACGCTACCATACTGCCTTATATATTATTTTATTTATAATAATTTATCACTCTTTGCCGATAAGTATTGGTTTTAAAGGAAGAAATTTCCATGTTAAACAAACACAGTATTTCCCTTTAATATAGAGCAATACCTACACGCTGCATTGTTATCTGTTGCCAGTTTTTTTTCCGCACAGGTAACAAGGGAAGCTACACCTCCCGAACGTGTATGTGCTTGCTGTTGTAAACCTTTAAAATTTTGAACTTTTTTTTAACCATGTTTCAATTTTGTTCGATGCATAGGAAGATTTAAGGAGAGCATCTGTGCGTTTGTGTGTCTGTGTGTGTATGTCGTAAGATGACACCAAGTTAATCGCCCAGTACGGAGATCAAATCATACTAAATCAATGATTGAACTTGATACTAATTGTTGTCACAGTTCACGTAATTTGCTTCACTATAGCTGTACAATTCATATCGTTATTGTATTGTCAATACAAGTTGTTTACGTAGTTTGAACTCGTAAGGACTAATTCCAATAACTAACTTCGCCGAGACAATTCATTATTTTATTGAAAGTCTAATTTTACCTTGATACATCCTTATCTTCTGTGGTGGTATACCGGCTAGTTTTCAGTTGTCTGTCCACTAATTGTTTATCCTGGGCTACCCTGTCCAGTAGCTAAGCCTGAATCCATTCTTAATGAAGATCAAAAATTGTGTATTAAATTGTATCAGACACATCTCCATGGTATCGCATATCATGGTCTGTAATTAAGTGTACTGTTTCAGTTTACGGCCCCATCTCATTTTTTTCGTATTGTATTGTCAGAGACAGAATGTTATATTTGTGCACTTAGTTGTTAGTCACCAGCTTCCCAATAAAACTTTGAGACTCTTTCCTCGTCTAACTGAACGATAAATTGCATAAGTGAATAGGATATCCTTTTCCAGAAAAAAAAAATCCTCAGTATACTCTCGCCTTATTGAAGCTAGTATGAAGATTTAGCCATTTCTTCCTTTTTTGGAATTTGACAAAGATGCAGAGCCAGATCACGTAAAAAAAAATATTGGAAGATTGTAAATAAACTCGACAAAACGAAAGTACGAGGCAAAATTTTACTTATTCTGAAAAGTGTAACCATTTATTTAAGCAGTTTTGTCACATTCAAACAGTCTGACAAACTGTATGAATCAAACTTGATCTTTTGCTTGTTATGTTTCATATCCCACCAAACGACTTTATTCGCTTTGGTGTTTTAAATCACGAACAACGACTGTATCGTGCATAATTTGTCCTGCTCTTTGTCGTTTGTGTATATTTGCGATACATCTATTTCCTGCACTCCATGGCATGCAGTGACACACATAAAACTGCATGCATCAAGACAGGCCGTGACACTTCATGCTAAGAGCAGACTCCACCGGTTGTTTGGTCTGTTGTTATATTACCGGTATAAACAGCCTGCAGCCGATTGAACCAAGACCGCGGCGAGTATTAGATCACTCGAGTCGCCCGGGTTTTATTCCCAGGTCGAATCAGATCGAGCCTTAAAAAGGACCTGAAAGGTCTGGTGGGATGAACGTGACCCATTTTTGTATTAAAAACCGAGCCACAATTCCCATGAAAATCAACCCTCAATCAAACCACTTTACAAAACTATTGTTGTTTTGTTTTAAATTATGAATAAAAATGAGATAAATATGCAAATCATGTGATGTCGAGAGAAATACTGTCCATGTATGGATAATGTTAACCTTCGTTTTAAAAAAACCTCGGTTGTACAGTTGTAGACGGTTGTAGCATTGCTATGTCCTGAGGTTTTACTTTGTAATTTGAAATTGTGACCTTAAAAATCATTAGTATTTTACACCAAACCGTAACCAATCTGATGAGTATTTGATGCCCATCTAAAAGGGATAACAAAAATATCTTCAACACTGTGAAACACTCCACGTCATAACTTTTGCATAGGCAACAATTTCCTCACGAAACATTCATCTAAAAATGGTAAAAGACATTGACATAACCCCAACGGTTTTTTAAATGGTGAATCTCCTAGTGTTGGGCGAAGTCATGGCTTTCTATTGGTTTCTCATCATACCTTTAAAAATGGAACCTACAGCCATACTATAAAATCAAAAGAGAGAACCTAGTCACTCTATGTAGAGTGAAAACTGTGAATTCACTCCATTGACGTGTTAATTTACTCCAAAAAGAATAAAACTGGAGGTCGAAGTTCATTTGCAGTCGCCACATGACAAACATTTTTAATAGGATATCTCGAGGTCAGGAGGTAGGAGACTTGGATGGATTTCATAGTTAGTATTTGGATGCGTTTTGGTGAGGAGATTGTCTGTATGGTTTTTGTGAAGGTCAAAGGTCATCTGGCGTCTCTATGGGTCATTTTTGAAAACCCTGCCAATAGGATAAACAGTAGACAATAGACATGTACACATGTACAAGACAGTACAAAACTCCTGACCAGTGTAATTTGTAGTATACCAGGAAACCCCTAAACAAAAGGCCTCTGTTCTGTCAAATTGTACATAGTGACAACTCAAAAACTGGTACATGACTAAGAATACAGGTGTGTTTCTATTGTATTTTTGTTGGTAGGCTGTAATACTAATTCCAGATCGTCAGAAACATTTTTATCGTGGAGTAACTAGTTATTTGATTGGTCTCCTCTTTTGAGTTAATCGTTTTAAACGTGCACCTTTCATGTCAATGAATTGGTGTACTCTCTACTCTCACTTACTGTACCTTAGTGTCTGACAGTACTTTTAGGCTACAGTCAAAACACATGCGGAATAACTCAGATAGGTGGAACAATTAAAGTTGAGTTCAAAAGTGATCAGTCAGCAACATTTCATGAAGAATTAACACATGAAAGTCAATACCAAGTAACAAATTTGAACAGTCACTTAAACCTCTGGAATAATATACATCCAACTTGTAACATCCTTTGTCTACCAGCAACTGATCGCATAACTATACTCTCAGATTTATTCAAACAATTAAGCAGTCAGTTAAGTATTTATCTAATTACTTTAAAATGTCTAGGAAGCAAGACTGTCTTTTAACAATTTTCTGATCAGTACTGAGAGTTGCAGTGCACAGTTATATTGTTGTAAAAGGGAAGTTTCATCCATTTTTTCAATGGGACGGTTGCGTTGCTTACGTTAAATACACCTAACGCTACACGGTCACTTACGTTACAGACTTTGACTTTAACCTACTGTAACTCTTGAAGACATGCGGTGATTTCGTTTTCTTTTAATCTTGCGCACGCATTGCATGACTGGTAGAATCTGTTATTAAAAATCATTTTCACATGATGTAGTAGTATGACATGGGAGAAAAAATAGTGAAAATCTGTTATTTTCGATACATAATCTGATGTAATTTTTTAATCTCCCTTCATAGTTACTATTACACTCCAGACGAAATTGTAGTAGTTGGTCCACCTGAATATAGCCTGTTCTAATAGAATAAGTTTTGAATGTCACTCATCTTCTTCTGTGGAAACAATGGACTGCTCCAACTTGAAGTATGTGACGTTTTGACTTCCGGTGATTTTTTTTGAAATGGCGCGAAAATTATAAAAGCGGTCTAGTTAATACAAAAAATGGAAACTGTCACATTGACTTGTTTATTGTCTATTACAATGGATTCTCAAGAGCCTAATTCACCCTTTGAAATTTTGATAGTCATGAGACTGTTTAGCTGAAATTGCCATCCTGTCAGGTGATATTTCCGATGTTGTGCAAAACTCGACCTTACACTAGATTTAATTTTTTTTTATGTTATATAACAAGAAGTTCATAATCAATAATGCAATGCGAAAGGTTTCTGGGAAAGGTTTCTTCGGTTTCCGAAGTCGCTTATATTTCTGACAGAGCTTACTGATACTTTGGGTAAATTTGTAACCGGAATTGGGTCAAATTGGCCGCAGATTGTAGTCAAGTTGATGCACATGCGCATGAGTAGATGAGGGGAACTTTGAAGACGTCTACACGTTACCATATTCGTGTTCATTGATTCAAGTTCTGTGAGAGCGTATATACCGGAATGCTAGTCTTGGCTGTATATACTTGTAAGCTTGGGCTCATTGTTTCTTTTTCTGAAAAATCAAGATAACCTCTTGGAATTATAAAATATCATAGAATGAGGGACCATGACGCTAGATAAGTGGTCTCGTGTGGGTTAGCTAACTTCTGTTTTTGTTTGCTTTGAGAGGGAAGATTTTCTCAGCATTGTCAATGACGATACTAATAAATTCAGTGTTGGCCACTTTGTCAAAAATTCATGGCCGAATGACTTCTTAAGTTATCCCACGAGGACCAGCAGAAGGTCAAGTTGTTTTCACCGTATTAGCAAAACAGCCAGTTTCCAAAAACATTGTACACTAAGAGTGAACAGAACGGGGGTAAACGGAAGTGTTTAGGAAATGTAGACACCGTAAACAGTTTAAAGAACGTGACTTTTAAACGAAAACAAAATTGTTAACTGTTCAAGATATCATTATTAGGTCATAAAGGTTGGAGGACTGCGATATTTAAAATTCTTCTAGTCGAAAGAGAAGCGACATGATAAAATTTAAGAACGATACAAGTTAAGCAACTCTTGTTAAACTGGGGCAAAGGAGCCGGGAAGCTATGGAGGAAAGTTTTATTTTTTCTCAGCAGTGCTTGTGATATGATAAGTTGTAACTTTCAGAGGTTAACTGTTTTTGCGGCACTACTGTAACGTCGGCCGTTACGGCTGTCCAAGCTTTTCCGACTTAACAATTACGAGACAAAACACATGGCAAAAACAACGCAACACATCGATTTAAAAGTTAAATCTATTAAGTCAGCCTCTCTCTCGTAGGCCTCTTCTCTCATATAGGTGGTTACATTATAGCTCAGGAAATGTTAACTTAAAACGATATGCACGAGCAGCAACATACTCCCTTGGTTCTCTCAACTAAACATTACGATATCAAAATTGGTGTAACTTACGGAAAGGTTCGACTGCTCCATGTTATCTCGAGGCTCCTCACCAAAAGTTTAACTTGAGATCCAAACGAAAAAGGTGCTACTTAATTTTTGGTTTCTCGAAGGAGCAACTTTCTACTCAGATTCCACAGAAATCACAACTTATAAAACTAACTTTCTAAAATAACGGTTTCAGAACAAGGTGTATTGGCGCAACGATGACGGTCGAAAAACTCCGCCCGGTTTCTAAAAACATTGGCTTTTATGTCAAATACCCCCCAGTAACGGAACCCTCCCTATCCCTGATTGGTCGGAGGGGTTATAGCCTTGGTCAAAGATTTAACTTTTACTAGCTGTTTACATGCATGCTTCCGTCACTCCCAGGGCTCTGGACACATGACACCTGGTCACTGACCATAAGCCCGTCCTGACCCAAGCTGCAGTTATAAACATTAAAACAAATGAAATAGATCATGCAGTGAAACACCTGAGGACCTCCAGGGGGCACCGCGTGTACAGTGGTGTCAAGGCAAAGGACATTCCTAAACTCTTTTGGAACAGATGCCGCTTTACCAGAAACTAAACGAGACAAGTTTCTGTATTTTCGTTACACTACGTTACAGTTCTAAAAATTTTAGATACTTCCGGAAAATATTTAAACTGTGCGCGTTTAGTAGATGTCTAATGCTTCTGTTTATCCTCATTACTGCATGATTTCATCTATTGTACTGAAGATGAACTTTGAATTCTCTTGAGATTGCGATGTACAAGAACTGCAGTGCCAAATCGTTATCCTTACAGTGAGCTAAGGCGTCAGTGGAAAAGACAGTACCTGCAATTGAATAAGGACAGTCCACCGTCATCCTAATTCAGAAATAGGCGCCTTACACGTTCCTGAGGTACAGCAGAGAAGCAATTTTTACCTTCATCTGGTGTCATTCGAGAATGGATTTTCACTTAGATTTTGGAAAAGCAACAATGAAGTGCAATGCAATGAAGCAAAGTTGTTACATTCTTAAAGCAGTTTCAACGAACCCGTTAAACAAAGTTATAGCTCTACTAAAATTAGCTATCCGGCCAGCGCGTTTCCATTGCCTTTGCTTTACAGTGTCGTGCGTAATTCCCCAATTAAAGCACTTCAAGCTGAAAATTTCCGTTTCACCTTGTTTTGTCTTTGTCAAAACAGCCCACAGATTAAGCAGCTCACTGCCCGGTTACCTGCCAACAAGCCGAGATTGTTTGGCAAATACAAGGAATCCGATTTGCGTCTCCAACTTAGGAAAATACCTTTCTCATATTGGGCCTTTCTTGTAAACCGTGAAATTTTATATGTTAGATAATAAAGGCGTGATTGTAGTTAGTAAGTGAAATTCTTAGATTGGTCGGTATTTTCTCTCATTAACGTCGTGTCATCAGTCATCTCTTCGTATATACCATCTGTCATTTAGTTTTATCGATGTTAGGGAAGGTGGAAATAAAGTGATCAGTTACTATGTGCTTCACATCCTTTTCTTTAAAGGGTTAATTCAGTCAACACAAATAAATTAATATTTGATGTCGGCTCCTTCGTTAGGCACGTATAATTTGAACAACCACTGTTGTTTGCGTATTTTGGAAAATGTATAGATATGATGTACATAATTCAGTTTATTTATTTTGGCGCTAATATGCTATAGATATAAGTGGATATAATAAATTCGAAATCTTCAAACACATGCGTTTCGGGTAGGAGTTGAGAAAAGTAGTTTCCAATCTATTGAGAATCCGTATTGCACCCCTCATCTAAAGTATAAGGGTACAAATATGTAATCCAAAGCTTAACAGCAGTAACAGCGAACCTATCCAGCAGCCTCCCATTGTTTGTTACAATTTGGTATTTAATGTTACCACGTGTGGTTAAGGTAGTCCCTTCAATTCCTTCATTGACTTACAAAATCCGAAAAGGTAAACTGGTCTGTAAACGCTTGTCAAAGCATGCGGCTAATACTCAATTATTAGCTTCATGTTCAAAGTTTTCGCCAGGTGTAAGCATGGAGCTAATACTTTGACAAAGTATAAGCTCCATGGTGGAAGCACTCAAATGAAAGCTTACTAGTTGCTCATTCGTGGCCTTTTTTAATGAACCATATCATGAAAGTGAAGATTTTTGCTCTTTCAGCTCAAACTTCAATCACCCTTGTCCAAGCCTCTGCTTTTCACTTGAAGATTGGTATACCTCCGTCACGTTCTAAAGCCAATTATTTCCCCTAAATAGCCTAACTTCAATTAAGCCCATATCTTAACCATTTGCACTTCATTTGATGTACTTTTATAACATATTTACAAAACACCCCATCCGATTCCATATCATATCACAAAGTGTTCCATCTTGAGACTTCGTCGATATCTGTAGACGAAGGAATGGACGCATTAATACACCTGGTAATTGAGATGTGCCACCTCAACCTTTCTGAACAGCGAAAGTAGGCCTGTAACTCAGCACAGAAACGCGTGTACAAAAGTTGTGTGAAGACATCAAGTTAAAAGCCCCGCGGGCTAATTGGGAAGCTTATACTGCCGAAGAAACAAACACAAAAAGAAAGGGAAACATACAATTGTCAATCAAGTAGGACCAACCGATATCAAGAAATCCTAAAGCTTGCCGCATCTAGGCCTAACCAGTTCTGTCCCGCTGCCATGAATTTTCCTTACATAACTTTTGCAGGAATGCAACCAGGTACAAAGAGATATAGATATTCAAAGACCATTTCATAAATCACTTTTACACGTTGACTGGTTGAGCAGTTAAGATATAAAACTCCAACAAATCAATTCTAGAAATTTCGGCTCGTGTCGATTTTGAACTCATATAGACGAATCCTATTAGAGCTTGTATTTAGTGACTTTAGGCAGCCATTAGTGGGGTCCATCAGGCTTTAATCGTCTTAATCTATTGCCTATGTGAATTTCATATGCTCATATTCAGTGAAGTTAAGAAAATCAAGATGCACTTCAGTGTACAACCATCCATGGAGGTAAGGAAGGGAATTTAAAAATTTAAGGTGATGGACCCCAGAAATGGCCGACTAAAATCAAACCATCACAATCTGTCTGGATTCGTCTATACACTTTAACTGTATCCCATAATCCTTTGCAATCGCTATTATGAAAGAAGTCTATAGATTAATGCAAAATGTTAGGAATCCATTGATGCAGTTAAGTAAGTACAAACTCTTATAATATTGCTGCCTCGTGAGGGAGATGCCTGACTTGGAATCGACCCTTCTCCTGAACAGTTCCAGGAGATCCCTGACTTGGTATCGATCATTCTACTAAACCGTCCCAAATCATTCCTTATTTTCAAAATATCTAAATGGTTGGAGAAAATATCACCTTACCGTATGAATATTCCCTGGGTTTTTGATTCCTTGCCGAATCTATGCGATGGTGATGTGTGTGTGTGTGTGTGCGTGTGTATGTGTGTGTGTGACACCTGCTTGTAAACACGATATCTCAAGAAGGGAAACCCCCAGGAATCTCAAACTTGGCGTGTAGATTGTCCACATTGAGTAGATGGTCCCTATTTTTTTTGGTAGAGGTCAAATGTCATTTGGGGTCACCAGAGGTCAAAATGTAAATACCTTGGAAATTGCTTGTAAACACGATATCTCCAGAAGGAAAAATGTGAGCAATCTCATACTTACCATGTTGATTGTCCATATTGAGTAGATGGTCCCTATTGTTTTTGATGGAGGTCAAAGGTCATTTGGGGTCACCAGAGGGAAAAAGGTCAAAACCTTGTAAACACTGTATCTCAAGAAGGGTAAATGTGAGGGATCTCATACATAGCAGGTGGATTACCCATATTAAGTAGATGATCCCTATTATTTTTGGTGGAGGTCAAAGGTCATTTGGGGTCATCAGAGACTAAAAGCTCAAAAACCTGTAAACATCATATATCAAGAAAGGTAACTGCCAGGAATCTCATATTTACTAAGTGGATTGTCCATATTGAGTAGATGACCCCTATTGTTTTTATTGGATGTCAAAGGTCATTTGGGGTCATCAGAGTTCAAAACATCTAAACCTTGCAAACACTACATCTCAAAAGAGTATATAACCATTGAAGTTAATGTCCATGAACATGAAGGGTAAGAATAATTTGGCATGGGTAATGTAATAGGCATAGGGTATATAATTTTTTTGGAACAGTTTATTAACTTCACTATGTAAATTCTTTAGTGAGGTAATTTTGAAAATGTATTTGTAAAGTACTGAAGCAAACTCATAGGAAGAAGGTCTAAGGTGCACAAAAAGGCACATCACATGGTACAGTAGTTACTGTACAGTATGTTGATTCTGGCATGAAATTGTGCCCTGTTATTACATTAAGTTCCAAGTATTAATACATGAAAAAGTGGGCAGAGCAAAGTATACAATCTTAAAAGGCAAAATCTGTTCATCAGGCTGGCATACATGCTTCAATGCTCATGGGTATGCTGATTTTGCAGCCACAAGTAAATAGACTTTCATGAAACTGATGTGGAACATGTGAGTTTAAACAGTCTGTATAAGGGTCATTTATAGGGACATAGTCTGAAAATATTAGAAGATGCTTCTATGCACACTACTGTAAGTAGATGACTGATGTGGAACTTCATAAGTATAAACTTTGAACAGAGAGTACTCTGTGTGATGCACAAGAATCTCATTTATAACATACTTACATTGCTTTTTCAATAACCTTAAAGAAAACCTGAAGAAAACATTAAATTTAGTGGCAATAATTAATATAAGTTAATATTTGACAAACCTTGTGCCTACTGTCCTCATGAGGACATGTGCATGCAAGTATGCATTAATTGGAAGTGGGAATTGATCAATTAGATATACCACAGTTAATTAGTTTTACAAAAAGAACCTAATTTACACTGATCATTTGGTATCAAATACCCTTCAGCGCACATGAACTGTCATTTCCTAATAGAGTGAATCAGATTGTGACTGACCCATTCTTTGCCATTTGGTCACAGTTATCTGGCCCAATTTTTCACAGTTGACTGCCAGTTATCCTCACAGTGTCCTGAAGGATTACCTCATACAAACATACAGCTCAATTGACTTAAGCTTTTTACTGTATAAGTGGTGTTAATTGACTCTTATAAACCCTCTGAAGAAAGCGTATTTTTATCTCAGTACATAACCATGACAGCCCATTGTCTGTATATACTCCTATTTCCTGCCATTCCCTGCAGGCATTCAGTACTCTATTTGTGGTCAAAATGTCAGACCTCCATGAAAGTCACACCTCTGCTAAATCCAGCATAAAATAACTGTCCACATTATCTTGTCTCATCTGACCACAAATAAAAGTTGTTTGCCTAGCCCTTGTCTGGAGATGGAGAAGTTCATGTACACTGATCAAGTTTCTAAACTGAAAGTCATCTAAGAAATACTGTAGATTGACACCCTTCAGAAATTAGTGTCCTTTACATAGAAGCAGGTGGAATTGAACAAATACTGTGTTTGTATAAGGAATTTTGTTGGACACAACTTTAAACATTGGTGTCTGTCTAGATTGGTGTTTCTGCTTTACAGTTTCAATACATGCTCTACAGTGATTATTTGTCACTTAGTTTCATTCTAGAATTTGTTTTAAATTTTTGATAGCATAAAATGTATCAGCATACTACTTGCCTCATCTCTGCATATATCTGGATAACCGCACCAAAAAAGTAACCCCTGTGTGAAGGATTATATAGTTATGTCAAATATCATCATCGAGTAGGAGTTCTTGTCTCACATTTCATTTTTATCCATGTCACTATCCCCCCCCCCCCCCCACACACACACAAAAAAAGGTGTACCATTAAGCTTAATGCATAGAACCATTGCTTCAAGATTACCCTTTATGACACTTTACAAAAGTATTAAGATTTTATTTTGCATTGCTGCTGTCGTTTAAAAGTAGTTCAGGTAATAAGAGCAAGCATAATGTTGTATACTGTGTATCAAACAAGGAAAACTTGTACTGTATGTTATGCTGTACCTACAGTATAAGTAGACAAAAGGGGAATTAAAAGTCTTGTTAAATTATGGATAAACATGCTCCTTTAAATCAAAATTTTGGATATTGAGGATAGCTCTCTATATAATGATGTCTCTATGATCCAAAAAGCTGACTGCATTGAGGTTAGTGTTACAACAAGCCCTAATCCTAACAGTCATCTTTAAATTGGAACATACAGTAGAGACATCTCAACAGAAAGGTGTAACCTTGGCTATAAGTGATGGTCCTTTTGTATTTGTTTTTTGGTGTAATGCCCTTCACAATGCCTATGATATCCTTGAAAATTAACAAAAAGTAGGAACCCTAATAATCCAGAAATTAACAAGATTTGTAATTTGCCTTAAATTGTCTGCTTGTAGGAACACCACATAACAGAGTACAAGTCAAGTGTCCTTTGTTTGATACACAGTAGATACTATTATGCTAGTTTTGATTACCTGAACTACAGTACTTTCTGAAAAACAAGCCTTACTGAGAGGGCTAAATAAGTGTAAGACACTATCTCCAGACAGGTAGGAAATGGTTAAAGCCATTGAGCTGTATGATTCAATGAGAAAACCCCTCAGGACACTGTGGCAGTCAAATGTGATGAATTAGGTATTAAAGATAACAGTGACCAGCAATTTTCACAGACTCTGGTGGGTCAGTTACAATTTGATTCATTCAATTAGGCAATCTCAGTTCAAGCATGCTCAGGGGTATTTGATCCAAATGATCAGTTATTTAGTTCTTTTTATAAAACTAATTACCCGTGGTGTATTTAATTATCTGGTTCCCACTTCCATGTCCTTATGAGGACAGTGGCACAAGGTTTGTCTGTAACTTTTAACAATCTTTGATACTAAATTTAATGTTATCTTCATATTTTTTTCAGGCTAACCCTGTGTTTTCCAGTCTGTGTTCTCACGTTCCCAGTGTTTCGTTGATTGGATAGTGTTACCATAGTAACGAGGCCAAATATTTCACATGCCGATTACAGCAAAATTTAAGAAAATACCTGTCATCAGTGCCATAAATACCTGTGACCTTGCTTGATTAAAACAAACTCGATGTTTAAAACTGCTTAACCCTGCGATTTGAGGTGGATCGAAATTTAAACACCGACCCCGCGTTAACCCATGTTACTCGAGCATGAGGTAACACAGTGTTACCTCGAGCGCGGGGTATGTGAGAACACAGTATTTGATCCAATACTTGTAGGAGAGTGTGTCGATGAGGGCTTGTTTAAACACTAACCTCAATGCAGACTTTTTGAAACATATAGGCATCGGAACATAGAGACTTCAGAATGGAGAGTCCCAATTGACCAAACTTTTGATAAAAATGGTTTCAAAATACCGCTTTATCAAGTAGTGAGACAGTTTTCTGGCATATTAAAGCTGTGTGAGAAATTCCTCTTGTATGTGGAGATCAAAGGTTTGAGGTGACAATTAGATCAAACTTTGTAGACATAATATTTTTAGGGGGATAACTGTGAGGGATCTCATACCATGGAGGTAGTACTTCCATACTCATACTGTACTAAGCTTAATTTTGAATTGCTCATGTTGGTAAGGTGGTCACTATTGTTTTTAAGGGGTCAAAAGGCCATTTTGGGTCATATGAGGTCAAAAAGTTTTAACCTTACTAGTATTATATCTCAGTTAAGTAGGATAATTGTATGGGATCTCATGCATGTCATGTTTGTTTCCATGTTTGCTATGATATATCATACGGCAAGGAATCACTAAGCCTGTTGGCTTTCTAGTTTAATCAAATTCTTTGAGTATTGAAAACGGGATAGGCGTTTTACTGTTGTCTTTAATTCATCGACCATCCTCTTGCTAAAATGTTGTGTATTTACTCGTGACCTGTAATTGTAGATGATTGCAGGCCTTTCATGCCGTCGTGAACATAACTCATTGTGACAGTACATGCGCAAATTACATCATGAGCTGGTAATTTCGTATTCAAAGCGATTGAAGTTTGACGTTTCCTTTACAATAGACCATTTCCTACTGGAAATCTACGTTTTTTGGTCGATAAATATTTTTCGGTCAACAAACATGGATTTTTGAAAGGTCGATAATCCATTTTAGAATCATTGAACATTTAGTTTGCCTATGGCAGATAGGCGTTTCTACAACCCTGGGGTGAATGTAAATGTCTGGAATGGTATCAGGAGACCTTTCATATTTTGAATGCCCCATGAAAATAATTTCATAAGAATACTCATGAACTTTGTAGTGGGACCCTAGTGATTGGCAGTGTTTGATCCATCTTCAAGTATTTCAATTAGAATTGTGTGACTGGATGTGATGTCGAGGTAATTAGCAGGCGTTACTTTTTCGCGGACCTGGGATTATATTGGACACTTTGAACTTCGATTGCAATGGCGGTTTTTGTTTCTCATGAGGTACTGACCGTTGCACTCCATTAACTCAGATTCTGTCCCTGATGTGCTTTGGCAGGCATTTGGACAGATTTAGAACACCTCACGTCTAGAGAAACTTTTGTCTTAATGTATAATTGTAATTCGCTGTGACTCGGTTTAAACTGAATCATGGAGCTATTCCGTAATAGCTCCTATCTTTGAACAAAAGTGACATTCAAAGTGCCATGCTAATTAAGCCACCCTTTTTTCGCTTTTAGTAGGGGAGAAAAGATCACCGAATGAGAGTTTTCTTTTTTTTAATTTTTTTTACCGCCCTTCGTGATAGCCTTAATACCAAGGTAGAAAAGTAGATTATAATAGGTCAATAAACTACTAAAAAAGAATGTAAAGGACGTACGGTGGTCACACTTGTCAGTTGCTATGGATACGATCGTAACTGTAAATTTGGCAATGTGGTACGGGATGGCGCACTTCTCACCTTCATGGGTTGTACCAAGGTATGCCGAACTCTACATGTTCCCCGCAGGTTTCTGATCTTCGCAACGTTTTGTTCTTGAATATAGACCTCACTTAGTAGACGTCACGGAACGGAAAAGCACGCCCTCGTTTTTGGAAGTGTTAGGGTTTCCACTATAACACCATTAAAAATGCAGAGAACTCTGTTGGATCGCGCGGACGGATGCAGTGTACCTGGTTGCTCGCACTCGATAACGATGTTGCATGACGTTAATGCATAGGACCTATTTATTAATCGAAGAACCATACCAAAAACTTGAAAAAATTGAAAAAATTCATCCCACTGTCCACTGTGCGTGAAGCCCCGCATAAGCAATGAAGTCGGGAAAACGAGCCAGTAAGCCACAACTGTGAAGAAGGCCGGATCGACTTAAACCAGTTGATTAGAAACTTAGTCTCTAAACCCCCATCTAAGTAAGTAACTCATCTTTAAACGCACTCCTTAATATATCTTCTTATGGGTGCAACCAATAGGATGGACTTTTATTAATTTAATGATAGACTCTGTATTTAGGGGCCGGGTCTGTATGTAAGGGGGGGGGGGTAGAGGGTCATGGGATTCTCTGGTTGATTTCCAGATCAAGTCCTCTTACAAATTTAAAAACAAAAGGCAACTGCTGTTGTACGTGATGCTCTGTGTAGGCAATGGAGTAGGGAAAAGAAACCAGTGTCCCGTAACTGGAAAAAATTAGGCCGTGACCCCTCTAGATTAAACTAGAAGGCTGTAAGTTGAAACTTTAAACCATATCTAACCAAGTAACTCATGCAGTGTGAAGAGCTATCAGCCTTCCAACTTAAGTTTCAGGTCTGAAAATAGATCTGCCGGTAAATCTGCCGGTTATGCGAGCGGTACCTGAAGACCAACTCTCATGCATGATTGATGTTTTGATTGACAGAAACTAATCCTAATAACAAAATAAAAGTAGGGGAAGTTTAATGGGTATGTGTTTATGCTGGCTTGGAAAACTGTACCGGAATACCGTCGTCAGTCTCTAAATCTCCATTCGTCGTCGGGAAAGCAGGGTCTACTGTAGAGGCTTTGCAATTACGTCACCGATCCGCCATGCTGGAGGACAATCAAGCCAAATACAATTTATCTTTTTGCTAAACGCACTGCACAGTGGCCACTGTGATAAACGCGGTGTGTATACATTAAATTAGCAAACGCACGTGGTCTACTATACGTAATTACATGTACTCCAACATGGCCGCTGTTAGTATTATGACGTCATACGAAAAGTCTCCGTAGAGTGCTTTCACACGACGTTACGATTGGTTAGCTACGCCCACTGCCTGGCAAATGTCAACAGTGTTTTGGTGCTACAGTCAAACGGGGGTCATCAGCTGGTTTTCTGCTCGCTACACTTCACTTCTTCAGTATCTGATGATACTACTTTCAGAATGGCTAGCGTACTACCCTAATTTTCCGGTCAAAAAGGGCGGGGCTCGTGACGTCAGTGAAAGCACTCTGTATTCATTCAATGGGAGAAGAATGTCATGGTAGACTGCCTACAATAAAATCGACAGGATTTGTGGATTACGTTGACGCTTTGCTTGTCGTGATTTGTAACTTAAACTGAGCTTAAACTTAATTTGCAAAACCAGCAAAAAGCAATTGAAAGCTGAATCAACAGTTTTATCTTTTCCTTCTTCAGTATCTGATATTACTTTTCAGAATAAAAATACAGCAAGTTCAAGGTAAACAGAAGTCACATCCGATTAACGAAGCAACTCAGTAATAAGAATGTCATTTACAAAAAAACCAATGCATACGTTAGCGTTTTTGGTAAGACTAATTCAGTCGATCAAATGCATTTTCCTTTTCTTTCTAAAGAAAAACATCACAAGCATTAAGTTTCTTCAACAGCAGTCCTGACGACCTCTATCATCACGCATTGAAAATGTGGAAAAGATCAGTTTATGGCAACAGAAGAATCTGACAATCTATCACATTTGACATTTTTAAAAGGTTACATTTTTCTCGATGTGAGGTTTGACCAGATCCTATTCGTCTAAAATATAGTCTGAAAGGGGTGATACCCCAAAAGTTGAAATGACTTGCGTACCACAGCGGCTCGTACTTCACAAGATCGTGCCAGTTATCACGATTGATTTCGCGTTTTGTGCAATGGAGAAGATCTTTAACGTGACACTCGAGAAATAACTCGAGGAACTGATGGGCCTTAAAATCTGCTTTATTCACTCCTGTTCTGTCTGCCTGTTTTGTAATCCCCACGTCGGGTAACCGAGCCAAGATGATTACCGGTTTTATTATGATAAGTTCTTTTACGGAGGAAAAGTTTGCCGTTGGGATATATGCATCGGCAATGATTTCCATAACACGAAAACCCACTGATTCAGGTGGTTGATCCACTTCCAGATTTACTCAGCCACAAAATCTGACCTCTTTCTTGAACAGTGTTGAGACGAACCCGTAAACAAGTGGAATTCAATTCTTGCTCTTGTCTCAAGTTTGTCTTTGAAGAGGACTTTAGTTTTCTTTCAAATCCATTCAATGTAAGTTAGTTTTTTGACAAATTGTTCTCAATGTACGTGTTTTTTCTCTGGATAGTCCGGCTTTCCTCTAGTCTGCGTAGAACCCCTAGCTATGCCTTCCACATCCTTAAGTGTAATTTTGTACGACGGTAGCAGTGTTTAGTAGCCTTGATTCAGCCAATCCACATAGAGCTATGTAAATAGAGTTTGCGTTGGATTTTTACAAAATTTAAATGATTTTGACTCTAACCCCAACGGACGTTGGTTTTTACGAGCGAACGCGAAGTATAGCAGTCGCTTTATGGACTTGTTACTTGTTTTCAAACTGTACCTTGTTGGTTTTGTTACTTTGTAAGTGTTTGTACATTAAAAGGCGTTAACCATAAAACAGATAATTTATTTAAGGATGTCTCTGGTTTCATTACACGTTGAGGCATATTACTTGAGGGATATTTCAATCACATGGTTCTTGGAACGACTGTATGGGGTTCTCAGAAACCCTTTCTATAGCAGTCAAGCCTCGCTGTAAGCGTTAATAAGGCTTGTGACGTCATCCTCTAAAATGGAAACTCCGCCCACAAGAGAAAATCATGAGTTTCGCAGAATAGGTACCTAACATGCTGGGGGAACTTCAAGCTTCTGAATAATGCATAAAAAGGCGTTCCTTGTTGCTGTATCCTTGGTCATTTGAAATTTGAAAGTCTTTTCTTTACTAAAAATATCGTGAGGTATTGTTTCTTTCGCAATTTCACAGGGAAATTTTCCATCAAAAACAGGTCAACTTTTGGTGGTGTTTTTGACTGGCCTCAAATTTTGCGAATACCTGACCGTATTCAGGATCATTGGGGTGTAAAACTTCCAAAATCGAGTGTTTGAGACATAAAGCTAACTACTGATACCTATTACACTACGAGCAAAACAACAAAATAGTCGCAATGAACGTTTTTTTCAAGTTGGAATTTTGCACTTTTTGGCCACGTAGAGCATCGCACAAGGCGGTAACGTTATGGTTAACATATGGTAACATATGGTAAGCTATTGTTATGTGTTTTGATTCTAGGCTGCCAACTAGGATACTATTTTAGTCCTTATGTCAAGTAATAAAGTGAATCTTAATACCACTGACAGGCCCTTTTAAGGTTTTAAACCACTAACAAATAACATTAAAATTTTACAGACAGGCCTAGTCTATACTAGGCCTTGGCCTATGCATGCTAAGACTGCACACTGTGGTACATAGTGAATGTATGAATGTGTCCTGATGATCTGTGATCATCATACAGATACTACTTTACTAGTCCTTGCTTGCTGTATGAGCTGAGTTTTCATTTTAGAAAAAAGCTTGTAAAAAATTTTGAAAGGCCTGTAGCACAAAATTATTGTGTCATATGCACCTTGTGAATTGAATCGGGAGCAATGTACCGCAGTATCAACGATGAAGCTGAAGAACCAAAATAAGCAAATAAGTGTTACATTTACAGGTATTGCAGGCTACATGAAACAATTGATATAGGCCCTATAGCCATTTATTTACACACACACTTTACCAGCCTGTCAGTTCTTTCATATGGTTTTACCTGACAAAGTCAAGAATTTTCAAAAGGGAAATGACTTGAGGAATATACCTAGAGTATAATGGAATGCGCACCATAAGAGCTCCATCAGTTTCAGGATTTTTTTGTTTATTATTTTGCCTGGGCCATTGTTCTCAGTTTTCTTACTTACCCTATTTTTGTACTGTTGTGCTGAATCATATTTCTACACAAATGAATTAATTGTGCCTTAGTTCTCAGCCTGTTCCTGTTGAAATTTAATTGCTAGTTATAGCCTACACCTACTAGTGCTCTAGGCCCATTTGGGGGATAATGTCAAGATTAGAGCTTGCATTGCTATGTACCCTTTTCTTGTATAATGGCACAAATGGGATTCTGAGTCAGTGTATCCTAGAGGACAATTTCTCTCTACACAAGCAAAATGCCAATTTACTGACTAAAGAATTTTGGTTGTGCAAAGCTTGTGTCCTGTATCATCAGCTGTTAATTCTGATGGATGAAATCTCATATGTTCTTCTGAGACTGCCTTCTCATTTGAAGTATAAACTGTTGTTATTTTACACCACTAACTGAGCAGAGGAGAGATGAATAATGTAACAATTGCCCCATCACATAGTAATGGCATATTACAGTCAAAATTTTTGTCACTAACTTGAATTAACTTGATGGCCATATGTTATTACCTTACTCTCAGTTGATATGTCTCCAGTTGTGCATGGGGGTGGGGGTTGTGTACTGAGTACCCAGTTCCCTAAAAAACTTAAGACCCACCCAGTTCCACATGCTGTTCATAACTTATATTACTAAACAAAGTGTTTCTGATCAGAGACTTAGTCATTTCTTCGACCTCACCACCTATAAGGATCAACTGACTGTATAGCGTTTATTACCCCAGAGTTCACTAACAAGCCTTACAAGAGAACTATACATTCCAATATCCCTCCATTTTACCTCTTTATTGTCTAGTTTAATGCCACAATTTTTCTGTCATGTTTTTGTTTGCAATAATTTATGAGTCTAGTACAATAACTGTGATTTACTGATTGTATAATGTGGTAACGTGCAAAGTCTATGGCCATGTATGTCAAAAGGTTACCATGAGTCGGTCAATTAATAGGTGTTGTACATCGTGCCGTACCTTGTATAACACTGTGGTGATCGACTCAAGGTACTGACGTACTTAAGATACAGTCACTATAACCCTTGCATCGGTAGCCACTTAATCGTTACAAGGTTTTCAAAAATTGACTCTCAATGTAATTTTCCTGCCAAATATATGTAAATCAAACGTAAAGGAAGACTCGACGAGGTTAACATGATTAATACTTATGTGGAGGATATTTTCTCGCTCGGTGTAGTTCCATTTTCGCGCAACTAATGCAAACACCTCAGTACGGGAAATTGGGCTTTTTACATACGGTGCAAGGCAGTGCCAATACCTGCTCTAAACTTTGCGAATACCTGACCGTATTCAGAAATATTTCATGGTAATGTTAGATTTTTTAGGTGTATAAGGAAATTTCTGATGTACCCTCTTTCTGGCATACCGTGCCAAAAAACTTGTTTTCGAGAAAAAACCAAATTTTCCGAACAGAATGAAAACTGTTTTTACGAGTTCGAAAAATCGTCTCAAATTCATTGCTTTGTGTATAAAATACTTCAAAAATGTTGCAAAACTATCGGAAAATGTGTTCTCTATTAATTTTAATGATGATTTTGTAAGAGTTTGTGTTTTTCATGTCCAAATTTGGATTTGAAAACAGTAAGTTTTTGCTAATTATATATGCAAAGGCTTTGACGTCATGCATACTCAAATTAGAAAAGAAGCGACTTTTGGTGGCTGTGCAGACTGGCTGATAGTTTTTGTCAACTGCCCTTCTTAATAACATGGTCGTTACCCTTCTTTTCGTACAGTTTGAAACATCCGAGCAACCTGTTGACTTAAAAGTTTAGGCGTTGTTTTAAAAAAAAAACATTGAACGGGGGGTTTCTTTTCTTAATGAAGCAACTTATAACTGTAACAAGAGCGACAAACTAAAGTTATATTTTATTTTGTTCAGAACTGAAGACCGTCACAGAGGGTTAGGAATAGAGAACGGATAAGAAAACGTAGTCTCCCGGACGGATGCGAAAACTGCGTAGTTTTCTTCTGACTTAGACGTTTCAACTGAAACATAAATCGCCCTTACGAATAGGCGCTTGCTTTGCCGGTGACCACGTGATCAGCCGAACGACATATGATACAGTTGATGATATCAATTGCTACCTTGGCTTGAAAAAGCTATTTCGAGATTTTGATGTGTTTCAGTTGAAAGTCAAATGTGCCATGCGCAGGACCTATATGCCTGTATGCTTAACCGCATCTAAATAAACTTAGTTAACATCAACCCAAGTTTTTTGTTCTGCATTTTGTAAATATTCTCACATTAGATTTTTTTTTTCATTGTTGGCTGTACTTGACGGCATGGTATAAAATTAGATTTAGCAATCTTGTAAGTCAAATTTAAAACGGTTCCTTTGAGCTACCGTACTGTAAGGGAAAAGACCACAAGCTGCGCACTTATCCAACCAAAGAAAGAGGAGGCCGGTGAGAAATTCTATACTGGTTTTTGTTGTTGACAATTACAGTAGGAATGGGAAGAGAGATCTCTGATGAGGAGTAGCAAAATAAAAGACTGCGTAGTTATCTCTCTCTATTAAACTTCATTAGCCAAGACGATAGCTAAGTTACATCTCTTCTGATCTGGAAGCATATGCTTGCTTTGTTGTTGATCATGCGATGCATTCACAGTGATCCGGTTGAACTGCCGAGCCGTAATAAGCACTGCCATTGAACAATACTGAGAACACTATGGAAGTTAAAAAATAATGAAATTGTCATTCTTGAGGAAGTTTTGATATTTTGAACTTCCGATAATATGCGTGAAATTCTGACAGTTTTGGCTACGGCCGGAAATTACTAATAAAATAGTTCTTCTGCAATCTAAACACGTCTGTTTTCTAGATCTAGTAGATAATATCACCCACAATTTGTTTTATTCAGTCAATTTTAACATCATTATAAACGTATCACTCACATATACTTTTCTAAAACTCGAGTTTGTATCATAAACACTTCTTTTTCCCTCACCTCCCATCACTAATGGTTCACCTGTATAAATTTTCAACACTGATGTATTTTTCTGAAATTCGAAAACCTGCTCATTATAAAAAAATCACTTGTTTGGTCTAACGGTAGAACATCCCCCTAATACGCGGAAGGCCTGGGTTCGATTCCCAGGTCGAGTCATACCAAAGAATATAAAAATGGAATCTACTGCCGTCTGGGAGTTGCTAGGTTAAGCAACTTTTTATTAATATCACTAGAACCGGTAAAGACCGCCTCCATTCGCGAGTATGAATGCCTTGCATTCTGGTTCGTAAAGATGAGCTGAACGAAAAAGATTCGTCGCCCAGGCTAGCTTTCCTCCCACTTGGCTTACTTGCCACTAAAATCGGTTGCTCAGCCGACCACAGTGGATGGGACCAGTAAAGTAGGTGATATTGCCTTTGCTTTTGTTAATGATAATTTCGAAGCCTTGGACACTGTTGTAAGTAAGCAAAAACACATTTTTGCAGCCGTTTGTTTAGAAGGAGACTGACCCAACTGTTCGGTTGTCCGGTCAATATTACAGTCTTAATCGTTGCATGATCCTCAATACAAAAAAAAAAAAAAAAAAAAAAAAAACTGTGACCGTCAGGGTTTAAATTTTTCTAATTGGATAATTCAGTTTGTGCAAAAATGTTAAGGGTGGGTTTCTCTTATGATGAAATATATTTGCAACATTCTATAATTTTAACATCGTGTCAGAATAAAGGGTGATTGAAATAGGCAGATAGGTAGTCTACTCCAGTTTGTAATCGGAGTAAAACTGACGTCGCGGAAGGCTATGAGCGGAGCTAACTGACCCTGTCGAAAAACAAGACAGACCTAAGTGACACAAAGGTTTGAAAAAACAACTCGTTGCCGCTATAAAGGGTTCGCCCCACGTACCCGTTTTTTCTCCAAACATGAGGTCAGTGTGACGTCAATGCACAACGTCTGCAGATATACCTGCAATCTTGGCAGCGTTGTGTGATTACGTGTACAGTTAATTTCGAACTCCTTTTGTACTGAAGAATCCTAATTTGGGGTGTAATAGTTTTGCCCGCTAATTTATAATTCCTAAAATTGAGGTAAAATTTTTATGAGTGCAGGTGTTGTGTCACTGTAGTGTTATGCTACTGTTTGAATTGAATGCAGCCAACGCTTTGTATGTATAACGTCATGCACGTTGAACACCCTGTCAAAATCGCTGAGTTTGAAAAAAATCAGGAGTATATTTCACACTAGTCCAAGACCAAATTTATTTTTGATATGTTAAGAAGGACTGTTTCCATTCTGGTAAAATCGAAACTCACCAGAGTTCAAATGTCATACGAGATCATCCGGGGTTATAAACTGTGTTAGCAAGATACCGTCAAGTAAAAAAATTGTAAGAACTTCATGTTTGGTATATTATGGTTAACAAAACATCTCACTAATTACTTTAGGGAGGTTAGAAGTCATTCGGGGTCCCGGCGATTAACTTAGAACTTCCATGAAATCCTAAGATCCAAGGTTACCAGAGGTCAAAAAGCAACATTTTCAATTTTTTCTTTCAGCGTGGAATCACTGCGGTAAGCCTTCTGGTTTGCTGGTCATTAATTTAAACTTCATTGTAACAGTAAACATTTAAGGATGATTTTAAGGCTATTACAACATCTGTCAGGGATGTTTATGGTTTTGTGGCAATGCCGTTCTGGTGGCGAAAATTTGTGACTTTCTTTAAGAACGTCTCTTTTTAGAACGTTTTAGCTTTTAGAACGGTCTTTCAACACGAGAAAGGTTGGCACTTTCCATACTCTCTATGAGCAACCTGTCAAAATCAGTGTTGTTAATGTTCAAAGTTTATTAGTTTTTCACGAGCCATACACGGAAAACCATTCACCTACTTTGAAAAACTGAAAATCCGTTTTAATCGGTTAAGAGTAGGAATCAGCTAAAAGTGCCGCCACTCGCAAATGCGCTCTCTACTACCCCAATCGACGAAGACTGCCTCAGTTTAATTAACGTATAATTCAATCATAATTTGAATGATTTATGTGCCGTCGCATTTCTCATTTTATTTTCTTGAGGGAATAGACACACATTTTACTTGCGAGTGTCTGTTAGACCGCGTTTTTGGTCTAACGGTAGAGCATCCGCCTCTCACGCGGAAGGCCCGGGTTCGATTCCCAGGTCGAATCATACCAAATACTCTAAAAATGGAACCTTCCTCCGTTGTGCGTGATGCTCCTCACAAGCGATGGAGTAGGGAAAACAAGCCAGTGAGACACTACTGGAAAAACGCCGTGACCGGCTCGACTTGACTAATAGGTTGGAAACTGGACCGTAAAACTCCATTTAACAAGCCGGTGTCTGTACTGCGATAACTGTTAAACCGAAGGTCTAAAAGACCAATAACTGTTGCCGTACCATATACAGTTAACAAATATTTGAGTACCGCGCAGGCAATAGAGTAGAGACATTAATCCAGTGTCTCGCAACTGGTAAAAGGGAAGTGGGTGTCGGATGACTTAACAAGTGTGTAATAAGTTGAGGCCATGGACTTCCTATATACGTGGACATAGCATGTAACACGTTTGTCCTATTCGTAGATTGTCGTCACCGTCTGGGGCACAAAAGGCACACCAAGATGGCCGCCGTGAAGATATATTTTGTAAAAGTTTAACTTGAATGAGAAAGAGTAGCATATTCCTGCAAAACGTGTAGTTATTGTGAAATTTCCTTGCATTATTTCGAAAATATTTCAACTTTCTTGCAAAATTTGTTGATTTACTTCAGTAAGTCCAAACTTTCACACAAAACCCTAGAAGAGAGCTATCCTGGTATGCCTAAAGTCACAAGTACCGTAGCGAAAATACACCGTGTTATATGTTCTGTCCTGTATACGATGTCCGTGGTTGAAGTGTAAAAACCCAACCTGGCCTGACCTGACCTGACTCGACCCGAACTGACCCGACTCGACCAGACCCGACCTACCTGACCTTGACCACTAAGCAGAACACCAACTACACCGAAACTGATGTCCAATGGTCTTGATACTCATTAACATTCAACCAACCCTTCGGCCTCATGAATATTTGCTGTGAATATCATGAGAAATTTTTGGTGTTCTCGTGGGCGGGCGTGGAGTATATTATAAGATTTAACAAGGAATAGTGTGTCGTACAGCTTACTGTGTTTAGTAAAACCCGACCGAATCGAAAAGTTCGGTGAAGAGCTCTCAAGCAAAAATTCTACTACCTGGAGTAGCTAACTATAAAACTCAACCTTTTTTGATCTTCCTTCAGCACTGTTGCGATGAACATTTCATTTCTATAACTAGAAAGCTTCTTATTTTTCTTCATTTACAGCTGACCACCAGCAGTACTTAAGTGACAAAATGAATTACCCTTCCTGCAACTCTACTGTCTATGACATAGGGGCAGATTATCTCATCGATGACACATGTAGCATCAAAAACAAAACAATGGAGACCATCTGTCATATTACAAACCAAGATGTTTTCTGCACAGGATTCTACGAAATGATTGTTTCCGCCTGTGTACACTATTGTTTAGTATGCCCAAATATCTTGACTGAAATGGGCACAGCCTCACGGTTGGAACTTCTTTCACCAGCACTCCCATATCCAGCTCAACCTAGCGGTATTTTTTTCTCAGTCGTCATAGCAACTTTATGCATCTTGGGATCGGCTGCAAATATTATAACCATCATAGTAATACTACGGAATAAGGTTCTTCAAGCGACTTCCAACTATCTTCTGAGTCTTGCTATATCAGATCTTATAATGCTTATGATGACTGTACCAGTAGAAATCAAATTCCAATTGAAATTTTGGCCATGGGATTTTGGACAATTCTTGTGCCGTTTACACCCATATCTCAAGGAAGCCTGCCTTTACACAACGGCTTTACATATTGTTGCATTTACCATAGAACGTTACATAGTAATTTGTCACCCAATGAGAGCCAGAACTTTATTGTCAAAGTCCAGAGCTTCAAAGATTATTTGTCTTATTTGGTTATGTTCTTTTATACTCGCAATGCCAGTTTTCCTTGTGTATAACGTGCAGCATTTTTGTCCAGGAATTCCCGAGAGCAGACTCTGCTATCCATTGTACGAATTTGATCATTCACTTGTAGTATTTTACGGTGTGACGTCGATATTTCTTTTCCTTGTTCCCATGACATTGATCATTGTTTTATATTCGCTTATTGGGAAAACTCTTTACTCCAAGACGCTGACTTCTGGGCGTCGGACATCGGTAGTACGAAACCCTAAAAATCAGACCAAAAATAAAGCCCCAAGCAAAGCTTCGAAGAGTGATGCAGTGGACAAGGCACGACACCAGGCTGTAAAACTTCTCGGTAAGTAACCGTGCCATGTCTTCTTGACAATGCAACATAGACACCCCAGTAGATCAAAGGCAGCGTGGGATGAAAGTGATAACTGAATTTTTTATATAATTTGTGCCCTCAAGTGATTTATGCTTCGAATGTGTTCGTATTGCGTGAGGAGCAATAAAACATACTTTACTGGCCTGTTAGCTAACCCCATATGTTATGTAAGTTTTTGTGTATTTTCATATATTATTTTGGCACTGCCAATCAATTACTCAGATGTGAAACGTGATTATATGAAGGGTTTGTGTAGCGTGATTCATTCCCTCTCTGAGGCGATAAGATGTAATCAGCCAGAGAAGAACGATGGTGTAAGAAGGGTTGGAAGGAAATTTTCATCATTACACGGTATTGATTCATCTTTGTCAAATAAGAAACCCGTTTCAATGATGTCTTCCGTCAGTTCATCATGGAAAATTGTTACAGGCTATTTAAAATACTATAATAAAAGGAAGAAGATGTGATCGAAATTGCCATCATTTTTATTTCTTAACGTATTTGTTTCTCTATTTTCACAGCACTCATCGCTGTCTGTTTTTTCGTCCTTTGGTTTCCCTTCATGTGGATCCGTCTGAACCCGTTACTCGTCAGAAATAATCCCAACGAATCGACATACCACGAGTGGTTTTATTCGATATCCATGACGTTGATTTATCTTTCCTCCTGCACAAACCCTCTCTTATACAACATCATGTCGGCGAGGTTTAGGAAAGCCTACAAAAGAACCATTCTTTGTCGAGAAGTAAGGTCACCTCAGCTTAGTGATACCAGCATGTATTCCAAAAGATTCACCCGCATCGACACCAGTGTTTCCACAAATTTTACTGCGTTATAATCGTAAGCTCACTTCATAATATTCATTAACACATTTCGCTTGACACTTATTTTTCCCTACACCCTAAAAATAAAAAGACTGATTTTGTACCCTGTAGAAGAGTGACAGTTGTAAAGTTAACTCCAAAAGAGCGGAAATTCACTCCAGGAAGAATTAAATTCCCTCAAAGTCCGAAATTTCAATATTGATGGGGTGCTCTGGGTAACCGCTCTTAAAAAGAGCGATTCCTGCTTTTAGGAATTACACTATTTACGAGTGGTTCATCAGGGTACTCCACTCTTCTTCGAGTGAATTTCACTCTTTTTGGAATATGTTGTTGTTCCAACTTATTGGAGTGAATTCAAGGAGGGAATTTACACTTTTCAATCAATTAAAGAGTGACTAAATTAACTCTTTGGTTTTTCGAGTGTATCCCCTACTGATACATTTAACATACTAGTGCATGTTATAACCAGTGTTCGTAATCTGCTTTTGCCCACCATCCCAAACCACACGATAAGAAGTAAAGGTACAACCAACCAACACCATCCTCATTATTAACAGTAGCAGTTTGTTATTTTGGATAGTTAGTTAGATGTAAACAAATTCCACTTTGAAAATGGATTTTCCAACTCTATCTGGTCAGCCTCTTTTGCATAAATTACTTGCTTTCGTGACAACATAATAACCCAGTACAAAATCCTCATACGCTATTCCATGCGAAAACAACCGACTCCTTGTCACACGTGCTAGAAGGAGTCGGGGTTTATTTGTAAAAATGGTTTTTTTGTCCGACAAGGAGAGACTCCTTGTTGCAGGTGCTACAAGTTTTGGGATGACCGGACTAACTACTTGTCTCACCTGTGGCAAGAAGTCGCGGCTTATTGCCAAAAGTGGCATTCTCTTTAAGTATTTTCGACATGGTTCCCAAAGAAAACAGGCGGCATATTTGATAAAAATGGTGAGAAGACATGGATTTTGGAAATTCATTTTGAAATAAGAACCGCGGCCTTTTTTCTAGTTGTGGTTCACTGGCTTGTTTTCCCCACTTCATTGCTTATGCTCGACAACAAGCACAATGGCTGTAGGTTCCGTTTATAAGTCTTCTGTATGACCCAGCCAGGACTTGAACCCAAACGCCTGACTGCAAGTCTGATGCTCTAACCACTTGACGATGCAGTTATTTTGGATGTTTCCTTGACTGTTCGCGAAGGTATCATTGCATTGGTTATGTGTGTAGGCCACGGACTTCCTATATACATGGACAGAGCATGTAACGCGTACGTCCTATACGTAGATTGTCGCCACCGACTGGGACAAAAAAGGTGCACCGAAATCGCCGCGGTGAAGCTATAATTTACATCATTTAACGACGACTCCCTAATATTTTAAACAAAACTTAACCTTGAATGAGAAACAATATCATATTCTTGCAATACTGCCGATTTTGACCTTTTCTCGTAGCATTTTGATTAATAAGTATTTAATAAGTATTTATACTTCTTTTTTCTCCTTTTCCGTTCAATAATGTCAAACTCAGCTTCTTTAATGTACATGCTGTACACTGTATATATTCATTGCTGGAATAAATTGAATTTTAAAAATATTTAATTTTCTTGCAAAATCTGTTGATTTACTTGAGCAAGTCCAAGCTTTAACACAAAACCATTGCAGACAACCATCTTTGTACGCTTTTTCTCACACGTATGGTAGCGACAATCTTACGTGCAGTATGCTCTGTCCATGTATAGGAAGTCCGTGGTGTAGGCATCTCAAACTTGCACTCGCGTATTTTTCAGGTGACCTTACAATTTTGGTAGTTTTTGTCTCGTAGTTTTGGAAGAACTTAAGAAATTATTGCGTCAACATAGGTCGTCTTTAAAACCTTCCAAACCCTTTATTCATGAAGGAAAATTATACTGGAATATCATACTTTCTAAATATCATTGTAGAAGCACGCTACAGATTTAGGTACAGGTCAAAGGTCATAAGTTCGTAACATCTTATTCGATAGAATTTCATAGGTACCCCACATTGTAAAAAATATCCCGTTTTCTAAAACGACTAAAATCTGTCCAAAAAGTATGAAACCAGAAAAATGTTTACCGAATCAAAGGACCCGTGAAAGTGTTACCCAGACAAGATTTCTTTATCGTGTGCCTTCTTAGTTTTAACCTCCTTGACTAGTATGGAGTAGTCATCACAAACGTTTTAAATGAAGCTCCTTCAATCTTTGTCAGTTCGGATGTTTTGCAGTTTTGCATTGTTATTGGTATCTGTCCAGGGGTAAGGTCGGACGATGGCAAGAACCCTGCTCGTACACAAAAAGCCCCATACCTCAAACAATTATACCGTAAACCAAAAGCCATACCGTTCGACAAACCACATGGTCAAGTGGTTCGAGCATCCGACATGCTGTCGAGTCCTGGTCGGGTCATACCGAAGACTTGTAAATTGGAACCTACTGCCATTGTGCTTGGTACCCAGCATAAACAACGGAAAACAAGCAAGAAAGCCACAACTGGAAAAGGGCCGCTTGAACCAATTGGTTTAAAACTTAACTTGATCGTAAATTTTCAGCTAACTAACTAACCCTTACACGTCGTTAGCTTAAACTTCACAAAAAAGCGAAAAACTGTCATGATAGAGGAGAGATACCAACACAAATGACGTTGGTTTGTTAGATGAGACACACTTATGCGAATAATGTGTTCTTTTATAGTGCCTGGCAACTAGATAAAAAAGGCAAAGGTTGTAAAGGTCTCGAATTACAGGACCAGTTCTTTAGCCGCCTCCTACGACAGACATCTTACAACCAGCAGTCCGCAGGGGTTTGGATGCGTAAGGAATTGGGCAATAACTTTAGTCGACCCATAATGAAGGAAACACTCAAAGGCACTAAGTTACTTCAGTTCCTTCATGTGCAACAACATTGGTTTTGCCGTGCAAATATGTATCGGTGGAAGTTGCTTTCTCTCAAAGGGCTACTTCTTCATTTCATTACGTCATTTCTAAATGAGTTCTAACGTCTCTGTTCACTCTAAAAAATATTTAAACGATTTTGTTTAAAAATTAGGATACTTACGAAAATGAGTATTTCTACTCGAAATAAGTGAGTACTTCAACTCAATTTGTGTAAAATTTTGCACAAATTGAGTTGAAGTACTCACTTATTTCGAGTAGAAGTACTCATTTTCGTGAGTATCCTAATTTTTAAACAAAATCGTTTAAATATTTTTTAGAGTGTTCTTGGCACCCTAGCTTAGGTATTTGGGTCACGCTTTTTCTTTTTTTTGGTTTCGATGAAAGAGAAACCAATGCATTCACGATGGCGTGTGTGTGTATGTATGTGTGTACGTGCGTGTGTGTGGATGTGTATGTATGTGTGTGTGTTTGTGACACGTTGCTTGTTAACACAATATCTCAAGATAGAAATGTCTGACAGTTTTTAAACTTAGTACATAGATGCACCATATTGAGAGGAAGGACCCCTCTGTTTTTGGGTGGAGGTGAAAGGTCGTCTGGGGTCACCAGGGGTCAAAGTCTGAAAACATTGTTAACGCTATATCTCAAGGTAGGAAACTTGGATGGATTTCATATTTGGTATGTGGATGCGTTATGGTCAGGAGATGGTTGCTTTTGTTTTTGGCACAGGTCAAAGGTCATCTGGGGTCAGTGGGGGTCAAAGTCAGGAAATCTGGTTAACACGATATCTCAAGATAGGAAGCTTGGATAGATTTCATATTTGGGTATATGGATGCGTTGTAGTCAGGAGATGGCCCCTTTTGTTTTTGGTGGAGGTCAAAGGTCATCTGGGGTCACAGAGGGTCAAAGTCTGAAAATCTTGTTAACACCATATCTCAATCTAAGAAACTTGGATAAACTTCATATTTGGTACATGTGGATGGATGCCTTATGGTCAGAAGATGGTTTCATCTTGTTTTTGCTGGGGTCACCAGGGGTCAAAGTCTGAAAATCTTGTTAACATGATATCCCAAGATAGGAAGCTTGGGTAGATTTCATATTTGGGTATGTAGATGCGTTATAGTCAGGAGATGGTCCCCATTGTTTTTGGCAGAGGTCAAAGGTCATCTGGGGTCAGCTGGGGGATCAAAGTCTGAAACCTTTTTAAATGTGATCTTTCAAGATAGCTGTCTGCCTCTCTCTGTCTGCATGTTTGTCTGTCTATCTATGTATGTCTTTAATGGAGGTCAAAAGTCATCTGGAATAACAAAATTATTTTTTGAACATGCTAGTGTAACACCTGACTGTGAAGATAATGGTGCAGATGGCATTATTTGAAATGGAAAATTTATATATCATCGAAACCTCAATGCATTTTTGCATTCTGGTTTATTCAAGGAGCCACTCACCCTGTGCGAACATTTCAAATTACGTCTCTGGTCGTAACAGTAAGCCGTGATACGAATACAACCTACTACCAACCCACTGTCACGTCATTGCTGCAATATATATCATGCACGTTACTTCGGCCTTTTTTCAATTTTTTCATTCTGAACGTCATTGATCATGTGCAGTAGGTGTGTTATCGATACGCGCACACGACAACAACATAGTAACAATTGTTGTATGGTGACGCCATGACGGAAAAGTAGAGAGACGGGCAACACAGTGTCGTCGGTGCCACGAACATCTGATTGCAAGTGGCATCTTCATCCTATATAAATTCTCCTTTCTCAACCGCACGTTTGCAGCCTCTTAATCACTTGTTGGACAGTCTTGTTTTCCAAGTTCTATGTCTTCCGGCTTTTGATCTATCGCAAGAAACCCCGTCCACACTATGCGAAGCGACTTATTGCAACATGACTGTCTTGTCGTGATGGGTGACTGACAACTAGCTAGCTTTGAGAGCAGAGTGTCCATATTATGCAACAAGTCGCAGGTCCTTGAAGTGATTCACGCAAAGTTCTAACGTTAAACATATTTTTTTATATGTTACGTTAAAGAGACGGGAATGCGTTGCTGTTCATTCCCAATAACTGATCTTTTTGGGGCTTCATTCCAAAAGTCTGTTATTGTTGTCAGTTGCACGTTTCAGTCTCATGCGACTGAACATGTCTGATAGAATGAAACTTGTTTGCGCGTCTGCTTGCAACTAGTTAAAAAGCATTTCACTCTTTGCAGTGCGTCTGAACAATCTCGTTACAATCAGTTGCGTCGCATCGAGTCGCATAGTGTGGACGGGGCTTTAAACGATTCCTTTTTCATTCCTTGACGAAGGAAGGCAAGGATCCAACGCAATGTTGATGTCGTGTGTATGTGTGTTGTTCCAAGGGATACGCGTGTATGCTTCTACAAAAACGGACGCTCACAAGAGCTCGAGCCTCGAGGCTTTTCCCTCTCATGGAGTGGGGGAAAAGAAGCCAGTGAGCCACAGCTGGAAAAAAGCCGTAGTCGGCTCGACTTGAACTAATAGGTTGGAAACTGGGCCGCACAACTTCATCTAACTTACTAACTAACCGACTAACCTATTAACCCACTAACACACTAACCGACTAACCGACCAACTGACTAAGCGACTAATCGACTTACTAACTTACCAACTAACCAACTAATTCATGAGGAGCACGTCACCGCAACTGGCGTATATCTACCCGAAGATCCAGTCAATGCAATAAAAGCTGTCACGTGATACTCCGCTGCCAATCCTCCCTTGAGGCATTGGCGTGCTGCATGCGTTCACCCGACAGACTGGCAAAGGGGATAATTCCGATAATTTCGTTCCCCCGCCCCCATAACTTCATAAGTTATTAAGTATTCGTATGTCATGCTGTGTGCATGTACATGTGCATGTGATGCTTATAAGTACGATATTTCTTAAGAAGGGAAAGTGTCACTTACTTTATATTTGATAAGTGCGTTGGCCTTACAGTGAGTGTTTTTATGAAAGAATTTATGGCTAGCATTTTCACTACTCATATTTTGTAGCCTATCATTTTGATGGGGATCAAAGGTCATTTAGGATGATCAAAGGTCAGAGCCAAAACCTTCGTAAATGTTAGTTTATTAGCTAGAGTTCTGCAGCCCATTTTCGTACCAATTGGCTCAAGTCGAGCCAGCCACGGCCTTTTTCCCAGTTGTAACACATGTTAAAGCATGAACATTGTCCATATTGAGAACTTGAGCCCTAGGTCATTTAAGAACAATTTTAATTTCACGAAAAAACATAGGCTTGCATTCACTTTATAACCCAGTAAGTTGTTATAACTCAGTACAATTGAGGAAACTTGCTGCATGGCCCTTTCTATGTCTTCGAGCACGCATTTCATTATAGGGAGAAAGTAAGTGAAGAGAACCTAGAAGCATCCAGGCAGCTAGTTAACTCAGTTGTACTAAGTTATTACAACAAGTTAGGTTTTACATTTTTTCAGCAGCAAGGAAGCATCAAGCTCTTTAGCTTTCTGGTAAACAATTTCATTACAGTAAACAATGGCGCTAAGTTTTCATCATCTATACTGTATGTTTGTCTGGAGCTATCGTCTGCAACTACTTTCAAACCGTGAGCATGTAAACTGGCGAAAACAAAACATTGAATAGGTCGTTGGTTTTGTATTTCATATTGCCTGCAGGAAAACGTCACAGTAGATTACTTTCGTTAGAGAAAGATACCACCCTTCAGCGGAAGATGTAGTATACTTTAGCGTTGCTGATTCGTACGCCGACACTACGTAATCGCTGTTTTAAGTTAAAAAGGTGTGTTCCCAGCTGCAGATGATTTTATGTGCTTGCTGTATACAATCAACATTATGTAGGAAAGAATGGACCAGTATATTATCTAAAATCAAAACGAATGCCTTATTAACCCAAGTAAACATACGATTTAATGTTAAAAAATATCGGAGAATGATTAAAATAATTGAATTAAATACATCGATATATAATATGGTGCGATGACTATTTTGCACGAGGCAAGAAAGGTAACATTTGTAATTTGTATGCGGGTTATGGCCGATCAAACGAAATGGCTACGAAATAAAACTTTCCCAACTAAAATTGGAATAATGAAATGCTCACCTAGTAGGTAACAAAACGTCTTGAGTTGCAACTTAAGGTATCACGTAAGTTAACGAATTGGTGGTATCATTTGAACCGAAGCAAATCCTTAATTCATTTTAATCTGGAGTACTTTCCTTTTTTTCATTTGCCATTAATTGCTCAAGACTCTAATTTCATGTCTTTTGTCTTAATGACAAAATAAAATACTCTATTAAACAAGACTTGAAATGAATAATAAAATAAAAGCCATGTTAGAGAAGACTAACTTTAATAACAAAGAAAATTTACATCATTTTGTTATTACCAAATAAGACACGAAACATATCCATCCAAGACAGCTCATATTTCTCCCAAACGTTTTCTAACATATTTTTGTTTTTGAAAAATTCAATGTTGGAAGGAAAAATTGCTTTTTTAATAATTAAGGGTTTCATTTACATTCGGATGTACCTTTACCTTTTTACAATCAAAAGAAGGCTATATCTTTTCAATAATATACTTATTAATTAAATACTCGATCATCTAAAAATTGTCATTTGGAGTTGTGCAACAGTAAAAAGAGTAAAAGGTGCAGCCCTTTCGGTCATTAATTGTACAGTCTAGTCAGTTAGTTAGATGAAGTCTTGCGGCCCAGTTTCCCACAAGTTTGGTTAAGGTCGGGCCGGTCGCGGCCCTTTTTCCAGTTGTAGTTCACTGGTTTGTTTTCCCTATTCCATTGTGTATGCTGAGCATTAAGCACAATTTCAGAATGTTTCATTTTAAAAGTCTTGGGTATGACCCGGCCAGGACTTGAACTCCCGACCTCCTTACTGTTGAACTCCCGACTTCCTGACTGTTACAATGGTAAATTTCCATGGATGAAAGACATTTGCAGATCTTACATGAGTAGAACTAAGTGGCAGTATCTTGATTAAAGCAAGATACCTTTTACAAATAAAAGAGAAAAAAGCAAACATAAAAAACAGATTGGCCACATCTTTAGATGAGCAATGTTTTGGTCAAGGGGGAGGGGGTAAGGGAGATTTCCCCATTTCCGTTAAAATAAAACAAATGTCACTATTTTAATTTCGTATTTGAGAAAAGGACACTTTTGAATCAGTGTTTGCCTTGAATAAGGAAACTTTAAAACCCTTTCAGATTTCACATTAGATTTCACATTATGTCAGTCTTGAAACACACTGTTTACCCCCTGCTCTCCCCCCTGAATCCATTTCCCTTAACTTTGGCCAATGGACCATCAATTTGGACTTGGGGTTTGACAGAAATAAATATCCCAATTTTGAGTTTCTGGCAGAA
The DNA here is from genome assembly GCA_037179385.1 of Holothuria scabra. Classification (NCBI taxonomy): domain Eukaryota; kingdom Metazoa; phylum Echinodermata; class Holothuroidea; order Aspidochirotida; family Holothuriidae; genus Holothuria; species Holothuria scabra. The sequence continues at coordinate 15,203,537 of CM074199.1, forward strand.
TCCCTGATGAGTGTAATTTTTTTTATTCTTAGGCGCAGACCAATGTATGTCCAAAGGTCAAGTTTTTTTTGTCTAACATGCCAACCAAAACTGTGAAAGTTGAAAAATTTTGTTTTCTAAAATCGCAATTCGCAAAGATTAAAACTAGCGCTTCTTTTAATTGTAAGCTGCTGGTCATGCACAGCTTCTTAAGAAGGTACTGGCGGTTTTACGGAGCTGTATGGTGTAGTGCCATATTTAGTTTATTACAACTTCAACACGCATTGACGAAATAAAGCAAGACTGTGTAGGAGGAACAGAGAGAAGCTTTTGCAAGCAGCTCCGTACACATCGGAATAAACAGCATTTTTATGTTTATTCCGGAGTTTATGAGAAGAATTTACGGTAGTGTAAAGCATTGATTAAAAAGAGGAAAAACAAGGAAGCAAATAGGACGTAAATGTGGAGGCGCTTCATTGTTCTAGTAATGCATATTTGTTCTTACAGCCTAGTGCTTCTTCAGAAATTACAAAAAAAAAAAAAAATCCTTAATGTTATCAAAGTTCCTGTACAGGCAGGAGTTACGTTTCTGATTCCTTGCGTCGGCAGAAGGAGTCTCTCCGGGCAAGTGTGGAGACACCTGCAAGTGGGAATATTGCCAATTGCCATATGCAAAATTAGCCATGAAATTGAATTTTTCACCTTTCAAGAATGTGCCCCAGCAAGTTTGAAACATTTTGGATTTAACCCCATTTTCCATATGATGAACCTATCATTAGGTAACACACTATAAACTTGTGCATAAGTGCGTGTCTGTGCGTAGTACCAGCTAATTCGAGACATGAGCGTTTTCCCCTAGTCAAGTGTCGATACACCCAAACAGTTGGAAAACTGACTTCGGGGTCACCGAAATATATTAAGCTCTGATGATGTCACACAATTTCGAATTTTAGCCGCTTATGGAAATGTACACTTGGAAAAAACAATGGCTTATTTATTCTGTTTACATCCAATTACGATCAATAAAACTACGACACTTACCAGACTAACTTCGCATGTTATCGTAAAATCAATTTAAGGCCAAATTGTCGACCAAAAGGCCCAAGTATCATCGGGCGATTTTAGATCGACCTTTCCGAACGTTCGGCGAAGGGTCACAAAATTGTCCCAAAATCATCCTGAAGCTGTCCAACAATTACCGAATTCACACATCAAGAAAGGAAATATACTTTCTCACATAGGTCATTTGATAAATTATTCCAATATTCCCGATGGCGGTAATCCTGCTTTGTTTTTGCTACGATTCTGTTTGCAGTGTATGTATAGTCCGTCAGTCATCTTGAAACGCAATGCGTGATGGTAGCCAGCTGGCATGGAGCACAGCGATGTAAGATCCAACACAATGTCATGCTTTGTGTGTGCACATACGTAAGTGATGCGAAAGTATGTACATATAATGAGTCGATGAAACCGAACAAAGACCAGAGTTCTTTATAGCATTTTAGTGAAGATAAAAGGATAACAAGAAAGGTACCACTTCTTATAATAATTAGTATATTATTAGTTTTTACCTACATTTATTTATAGTACCGAGCCTAGGGATTAGATTATAGGTCAAACTATGTAAAACTGGTACACTTTCTCCGACACGTTTTATATGTGATTTTTAAGGGTCTTTTCGCCAAAGTCATTGCTCGTGAAGTAATGGGATACTTAATTTACATGCGGCATTGTTAATACTATTGGAATGGACTTGTACTGAATCTTCTGTTACCGTACATTTCCTGACGTTACTTCTTAAAAATGCAACAAAGACACCTCAGTAGATCAAAGGCTGTGTGGGGTGTTTCTGGTATCTGAGTTTGTTACACGATCTGTGCCCTCAAGTGATCTATGCTTTCATTGTGTTCACATTGCTTGACAGTAACAAATACATACTTGACCAACCATTTCGCTAACACCCAAATATTACGTAACTCAGTTTTGTGTATTTTAAAAAATCTGTTACTGCCATTAATTAGATGCGAAACCTGACCATATCAGTTGTGTGTGTAGAAAGAGAGAAAGCTCAGTTTCCTCCCTAAGGCGATAGGATGTTATCAGGCAAAGAAGGAGAATTTTTTAAAAGTAAGAAGGAAAGTTTGAACATGTACTATAAATATAACGGAACAAACAGTAAAAACTAATATTGATCAAAATGCTCTCTCATAAATTAATAAAAAAAAAAATCCTCCCAACTTCCCTATTCGCTTCTAGAACGTCGATTGTGAACACTGAATTATCGTAATCTCTTAGAATCACAAACTTCTAAAGAGTTGCCTCATCAATCACAAATGTAATCAGTTTGTTTTTTGCTTAATATTAAAGAAACCGACTGAGCACGCATATGGCCTTTCAATGTAAGATAAGAAGGCGTCATCTCTGTTGTGTTGTCAATTATTGTTGATTTAGCTTAAATTCGTGCATTTTTTCAGTGATTGATTTTCAACCCTTTGTCATTTCACGAATTTGTTTTCTTTGATAAAACAGTTTTGGAACTTGATTGAACGCTTAAATAGGATATGCACAAACTGTCGCTTTCATTGCTTATTGAACCCACGACAATGTTTCACACGTCATTATCCCGTCTTCACTTCGTTGTCTATGACACAAAATTGATTTTTCCGTTCAATTCGAGTCAATTTGTTGTTTACTGTTTGAATACGTTTTGTAAATCGACAGTGATATTATACATTCCCGTAGGACGAATTACAACATAATAGAGGTGGTTGGTTTCAATAGTTGTCATTTATCTCGCAAGTTAGACGAAAAATAAAAGCTGTCTACCTCTTAATGTTTTTTTTTTTTTTTGTGTATAAATCATGCATGTTTCGTAAGGTACATAGCTTCAAGTAGATCTTTTTTTTACTCACCGAGATCGTACCGGCATTGCCCCTTGCATGGTGAGCTATCCCCTCTAAATTAAATAAAATAAGAACTGAGTCACCCTTTAAAACAACTTCAAAGTGAAAACTGTGAATTCATTCTATGAGAGTGTTAATCACTCCAAGCAGAGTCAAATTCATTCCAAGAAGAGGAAAAAAATCACTCTGTAACGTAAGCCAAGAGTGAAACGTCGCTCTTTTGAAGTGAATTCCACTCTTCCTTAGGTGAATTTACACTTTAATGGAGTGAATTCACAGTTTTCACCTTATTAGAGAGTGACTATGTTCACTCCTCTACATTTAAAGAGTATGTAGGCTATACTTCGGCCATCTTATTGTGACACTCTCTACATTTCGTAAAAGTTCTTTCGCTAACCATGAGCAGCTAGATCGAAAAAGTTATCACATCTGTAGGAAATGTTTGACATCTGGATATTTTGAAAGATACCCCGTTTAAAAATTCCCTAAAAGGATCAACCATTACAATTCTAAGTCGGTTAGTTTACGCGACGAAGGCAGAAACATTTAGTACCGGCTTACAGGCAACATGGTCTAGATTTGAAAGCTTGCAAAGCTATTTTTGGCTTCGCAAATTTTAATTGATTTTGCTTAAGGCTTGTAAAAAGCGTTTAAAATATCTTCTTTACAGTATATGGACTGAAGAACGGTTTAGATGGAGGTCAATGAACGTGCTTCTATTAGTATACTTGTTGTAGATCAGGACTTAAAAACAAAACATTTACAGGAATGAGGGTTAGTCATAATTACAAAATACTTAAACTGTTTTGCGATCATACCAGACCATTCAAACCCTCAAGCGGTTTCTACAACGATATTCGTTTTTTTTTTATTTCGAAGAAGATATTGCATTAGGCAGGACATTTGTTTACATCCCGTCGCAGTGATTTTGGAGGAATGCAATAGTAAATTGTCGTCCCAGCAATGCATTCCAATAATACACTCACGTAAGTGTGTTTTTTATTTGATGACAGAGTGGAGTTTAACGCCCCAGCTTATGACCTCCTGGTTAGATCTAGCTGTCCTTCCTCCATTTTGGGATGTGTTGATTGGTCCCCCACCCCCCCCCCCCCCTCCGTTGCTTATGCTTTTGGAGCACCACACACAGCTGCAGTGGGATCCGTTTTTTATCCCTTGCTGTAGGCAGGCAAGAAATATATGCGATAGTGACGTGCTTGTGTGTATACGTGTGTGTGTGTGTGTGTGTGTACGTTTTGCTTGTGAACACGATATCTCAAGGTAGGAATGTCCGACCTTTTGTATATTTGGTTTATAGATTTGTCATGTTGGGAAGAAGAAACCTGTTGTCTTTGAGGTCAATTGTGGCAGAACTGAGGAAACCTAAAAACGGCTTGAAAACACATTATCCCAAGAAAGGAATGACCAACGCTTTTCAAATTTCGTATATAGTTTTGTTGTGTTTTATGGTTAGGAAAGGAAACCTTTTTGGGGGGTGGAACTTGAAGGTCACTTGAGCTAACAAGGGGTCAAAGGCCGAAAAACCTCGTAAATGCAATATCTCAAGTTAGGAATGACCCAACTTTTCATATTTGGTACATAGATTTGTCATGCTAAGAAGAAGGTTGCTACTATTTTGGGTGGAGGTCAAGGGTCATTTAAGGTAACCAGGGTTCAGAACAAGAAAATCCCGTAGACACGATATATCAAGACAGGACCGACCGACACTTTTCATATTTTATATATCGGTTTGTCATGTTGAGAAGAAGACTAGGGTTTTTGATGGGTGGTAAAAGGTCATATGAGGTCACTGTGGGACAAGATTCGGAAAAAAAAAACAACTCGTAAACATATCTCAATTTAGGAATGATCGACACTTTTTATATACACTTTGACATATAGACTTTTCATGTTGAGCAGAAGACCCCCATTGTTTGTGGTGGGGGTCACGGATCATTTGAGGTCACCAAAGTTTGCACTGCAAAACTGTGCATTTGGCTTCAAATTTTTAACCTTTCGTCACTAAAGCTTTTGAAGTTTTCCGTCTCCACTTTTGCTAATTTTCCCCCTGAAAAGATTTCACCCTTCCTAAACGTTTGCTCCCTGCTTAACCTTGCCTGGTCACAGGCCTACAGGGTTTGTCATTTCAATATCTGAAGATTACAGTGATGGGCAATTTTTATGTTTAGTTCATATATTTCATATTGTTTTTGGTGGAGGTCAAACTAAGGTCATTTGAAGTTACGGGCGCTAACTGCAGTGTACAAAAACGTCATGAATGGCTTCTAGTGACAATATTTCAAGTAACGGACACTTTATATTTGGTGTGCAGGTTTAGCCTGTAGAGATAGAGAAATCTATTGATTTGGTGGAGGTCAAAGGTCATTTGATTTCACCAGAGGTAAAATTGTAAAAACCTTATTTATCACAATGACATTAAGAACTTTTAGTGGATTTTAGTGGAGATCAGTTAGGTCAGCAGAGGTCATAATAGATCACTAGGGGTCAAATGCAGGTTACAGAGGGCGAATGCTAGGTCACAGAGGTCAATTGTAAGGTCACGAGAGGTCAAATTCCATTTCGCAAAAGGTCAGATGTGATATGAGATCACAATGGGTTAAAACGTTTGTTGAAAAGATACCTTTTAAAATTAGGGGAAATTTGGAAAAATTTCATAATTGATATGTGTATCCAGTATGGTTAACAAAAGATGCTTAATTGTTTTGAAGTGGGGGGGGGGGGGGGGGCTCAGAATTTAATCATCTGGGGTCGCTTGCCATCAGAGGTAGAATTTCCCAAGGATATCATCAGAAGTGACCATAGGTCGAAAAGCGAAATTTCCAAAATGTTCCTTTCAGCAAGGAATCGCTAAGCATTTTAACTTTCTGGTTTTAATACCAACTCATGACGATCTAGTCTTCGATTTCGACCAGCACTACCCTAGGCGAAAGTTGATTTCTTCTTATCAGTTGTGGCACCAGCGGGGAGGGGGGGGGGCATTTCCCTCAGAAGTGAGAGCTACCACGACTCAGACCTGAACGAAATAGGTTATAACATTAGGCCTACTTATTCCGAAACTTGTCATTTCACCCTGAGATACAGGCCTACTGAAACCTGATAGCTTCCGTTAGCTTCGCTCCTGGATCCCTGCAAGGGCTTTGCAAGGTGCATGTGAACCCAAAGCTAAGCAGACCCTTTTACCTTATCTGATAAATCCAACTTTACGTATTCACCTATTCTGGGACAGATAAATACTATAACTTCTTGGTGCTTCTCTGGATTGCTTTGCTCCTTTCGTTCCCCGAAGTCACAACAGGGTCTTGTCCCATGGCGGAAATAAGAAATCATTGGCGGGCCTTCTGAAGTAAAATATAGACATCCTGAAATTTGTGTTTTCGGCCAGATATGTGCCCTAAGCCACTACGTCAGAGCTTCTGGTGAGCATCATTACTCATGAACCCCACCAAGGCTTTTCTCCATGAAAGATAATAGGAGTCCTTGGCGGAAATTAACCCATCTGCTAAAACAAAATATACACATGCTTAGACAAAGTTTTTAACCACAGATGTACTGAACCTCAGAGCTTCTGGAGTCTGGCCCAGCAGTCTCACCTGGACTTTGACCCTAAACCCTCACCACGACTCTTAAGTGCTCCTAAGGACCCTACCCAAAAGAGACTATGCCTCACTCGAAAAGTTTGCCTCAAACATTTTTGCCCTCAATTAGCCAACATTCGAAAACTTGGTGTCGCCACTGATTGGCTAACTTGACTTTCCTTCTTCAACCCCAACACAAATTTTGAAACTGTTTTGAGAATGTGATGTCTTTTAAAAGGTCAAAAAACTTTAAAAAAAAGATGTCCAAAACCACCACATTACAACTCCCGAAATTTAGTATAGCGTTGGGAATGCTTCAGGTTGTTAACCATAGAACAATTAATGGGTAACATTGTGACGTCTCGTAAGACATTGGATATTTGCAGTCTCCCATTCTTGCAGATGGTAAATCTCAATGCTGACGTATCAAATAAATAAATATCTGTGTGTGTGTGTGCATGTGTGATTGGAACAGCCTCGTGATCCACCTATTTGACAACGAGACTATTGTAAGCACAAAAGTCTTTGGCTGCTTTGATTTTTTGAAAGGAGCTCCCTGAAGTATTTTTGAAATCTGAGAATGCCCTTACAGACCTTTTGAAGACCATTTCTCCTACAGTTGCTGTGTGCATGTGTTACCTGTACTGTTGGAGTCGTTGGACAAAAGTGTCCCGTGTCTTGGCCGTGTCTTCTATACCTTAACATGTCAGGCATCTCATGCGTTTTCCTTGAGAGAGACTTAACATCATATGGACATGTTTCATTACCATCTGTTTGGCATGTATGAGATCAAGCGTTTAACATCTGTGACATATTTACTTTGTATGTGCGACATAGTTCCTAGTGACGTCACAACAAGATGTTAACGACCGCAATGTCTGAAGGCAAGCCTGTTTGTACATATAGGGGTTGCCCCCAAACATGGCTGAAATAGCCAGGTGAAAAGCTCGTATGACGTCACGTGAGAACTATATATAGTGAGATGTTTTATTGTCTGTGACGTCTAGTGCATGCTGTGCTCTATGTGCGACAAAGATACATACCTTTGTTTACCCAAAGGCTTCTGGAAATGTTCAACTTGTACTCGTGTTTTACTTTCTTTGAATATTGGCAAATACCCGTGTGCGATATGATCATTATTTCACATGGGCGTAGATCTGGTTTGCGGATTTGGGAGGGGAAAAACTCCAAGAACCAAAACATCAGATCGTGTCCGTGACCAGACTCGTCTAAAAGCAAACCACCAGCACGAACGTGGGCGCACGCCTATGCACCAACAAACAAACGCGCATACACACTTACATCGACAGGCATATACACACAACATAGATATATGACGCATTGTAAGTGCGGTATTATAGTACTAAAATAGACTCAAATTAACGTTTTCTTGAAGCCGTGAAGTCATCTGAAGACCAAAGTGTTTTATTTTGTATATTCTTCCTGTTTTTTAAATCTGCCTCAGTTATTTGGCTACAAGACGGTACGTTTGCCCCCAAACACACAACCATATTTTCATTGGTGGGGCAATTGCCCCTTCTGCGCCCCAATTGACCCCCTGTAACTTTGTACATGTGTTACAGTTGTCTAGTTTTGTGCGGTTTAACATGTTTCGTATGTTCGATAATTATGAGGCATGAGATATTTAAAACGTATGACGACTTAATGAGCTATATTAGAAGGGTAAGTTAGCTAAATGGACTTTTACGGCCCAGTTTCTAACCAATTGATTTAAGTCGAGCCTGCCACAGCCTTTTTTCCAGTTGTGGCTCACTTTCTTATTTCCCTGACTCCATTGCTTATGCTGAGCACCAAGCACAACGGCAGTAGGTTCCGTTTTAGAAGTGAAAAAAATGTGACGTATGCATATCATGTCTTGAATAATTATATGTTGCAAGTTTGAAATACCTTAATTACAGGACCTTTTCAATTTCGTTTTATGACACTTTCCTCCATCTTTGGTCGTAAAATGAAAATTTCTCTCCCAATTCGCATAATTGTAAAACTAATTTGTGAGTTACAATTTACCAACCTTCTGCAAAGAACCACATGAGTGACAGCATTCCTATAAAACTCGTTAGTTGTGTAAAGATTAAACAGAACCTGCCCGTATACGTCACGTCTTTATAGTTCTACTTTCCATCAAGATAAGAATATGAGGTTACATTTCAACTTGAAATTACCGAGGCGAAGAGGCTGATGAATTGTTAAAGCGATTCGATCCAATTTTTCATTGGAGATACCCTTTTAAATGTACAGATGTTTTGTGAATATGCTCATGTTATATAACTAATTTGACACTAATTTAGCGTTTTAGTGTAAACATTCTCGCCTTAATGGATCGGCGGCATTCAATATTTGAAAGTCGGGGAACAGCTTTAGAATACATATGCCCTTTTTTACACTCGAAATACTTAATAATACAGTTATATTTTCCAAGTACCGTACAAATTCGAATTGTTTGGTATTGGGCGGGCGTTCGAAGTCAATATTCTGTAATAACACGCTAGATTTCACAAGTAGAGCTGAGTAGTCTGGTCTCTGTCTGGGATCGGCATAGTGTTTGGCTGAGTGACCAATTATTATTACTCCACTTACTCCTTGAGAGGTACTGAAATTGGCAGTATGTGACGTAAAGTTTTTTTTTTTTACAAATTGCATGAAACCATATCTGCGCTTTTGCCCAAATATCAGGACACGTTTGTACGTGATGGTAACATGGTCATTAAAGTGGATTCTGTATAACAATAAAAGAAAGCAAAATATGTCAGTTAGCAGTTAAGGCATTTGCACATACACATTTTGTCTGTACTCTACAGTGCATTAGCTCTGGATTTCACAAGCCGTTGTAAGCTGCATGGATCCCAATGGACCAATGCTTGACCGTTCTAGGTGTCTGCTGTCAATAATCCATTCTCTCAATCGAAATCGGCCCCATTGTGATAAAGCAATTCTTACTTCTTTGTATCCGAAGTAGCCAAAATTCTTCAAATGAATAGCAGAAAACAACGACTTACCTGTACGCAATTGTCATAATTCGCATCTGTGCCAACCGCGGACTTCCTATATACATGGGCAGAGCATGTAACGCGTACGTCCTATCCGTAGACTGTCTGCAATATTTGAAAAAAAAAAAATTTTAATTTGAATGACAAACAATATGAAATTTCTGAAGTAAGTGTAGTGATTTTGATCTTACCTTGTATTTTTTCGAAAATATTTCAACTTTCTTGCAAAATCTGTTGATTTTAACTACTCGAGCAAGTCCAAACTTTCACACACAAAATCATAGAAGACAGTCATCTTGATACGCCTATACTCACACCTACGGTATCGAAAATCTAACGTGCATTATGCTCTGTCCATGTTTTGGAAGTCCGTGGTGCCAACGAACTTTTATATCAATCTGTGTTATACGGTAACTTTTGAAACCATGCACATGTAGCTTTAACAGTAAGACTGCAATCACAGGTTGTTTTTACAAGTTTTCCACGGCCTTAATTCTGCACAACAGTTGTAAATTGAGTTAAAGCTAACAATAAATTATCTGTAAACGCGGTCTGATGTTGTGATTCGTCACCGTTTTTACCCGCAAAATATTACAAAGTTCCCAGTCAACAGTAATAAAGACAGAATGATCGTTCCTTCTCACTCAGAAGTTCCTTCTCACTCAAAAGACCCCTTCAATAGACCTATTTCCAGATAGCAATTACAAAGGATTGTGGGATAGAGTTTTGGTGTTTGCCGTTTTTGTCAATGGCATTTTACTGTGGTGAAAATTGACGCACACCCAAAACTCTATCCCACAATTCATTGTAATTGCTATTTGGAAATAGGTCTATATCTGTCTATTCTGGAAAATAATCAGATACACAGGGAAAAACGAAGCACTGGAACAAAAGGTTAGCATTTGCTGACAATCTCTAATTGTGCCTCGAAGAGATTTTGAGCAAATGTGTGGACGGGATATAAAGTGCTACTTTATCGCATGTTGTTTAGGACAGCTAAAATACGCCATAGTGACGACGTGTTACTGTCTTCATACATGGCTAGTTTAGTACGGTGTTGGAACTGCGCATGTCAGGAAGCTATTTTGGGGAGTGTCACGACCAATATTTCTGAATCTACATTTTAGTTCCATCTGCATTGCATTTTGTGCATATTTCCTTTGTCTGCTGCTATATTGGTCCAGAGCGTTTGAACTGTTTTCTTCAGTCCGCGCTGTGTATCGTTGGACGTTGTACATTGTTTCAGTGAAAGCATCTTGGGATTGGACGTTGAGAACAGGCGGTTAGTTGGTCATGCAGCCGCCATGCTTAATGTTTAGAATTATAAGTAATATTCATAATATGTTCAAGAGTAAATGATTGTATCATTGAACAATTTGTGTAAGTGGGTGGAATGAATGGATAACTCTTCCTGCACATTAGCAATCCAGACGCATTTTTTACCAGAATAGACTTCCTCAATGTAGCACCATACACATGTAGGTTATGAAGTCTGTAAATTTGGCTGGGCATGGTTCTTTTGTTAATATCCATTTTTGTAAAATGCCTTTATTTTTTAGGGTGCTATGTTAATGTTCTTTGGTGTTGGTATTCTTATTAAACCCCTGCTACCACCATCGACTGCATGGTCATGTGGCTATAGCATCCGATGTGCAGCTGTAGATTTGGGATCGACTCCTGGCCGGGTCATACCCAAGTCTTTAAAATGGAACATACTGTATTGTCCCACTAATGAAAATATTTGCGGTAAGCGTTTTACCCCTAAAAAGTCAAGCAGATTAAAAGAAAAACATTAGGCAGAATAAATAAAATGTAACAATGCAGTGTACACATGACTAACGGAATTAAGGAAAACGTCAAATTTAGAATATTAAATTAATAATAACATGATAGCACTGCATGTATAACAATAAATCTATCAATATTTTGTATATAGAGATTATGCACGTGACGTCAGTGCGTTCCACTGGATGGAAAAGATCAAAGGTAGTCCTGGGGCCCGTTCCACAAAGAGTTACGCACAATCTTAAGTTTGATTCACCATACTTAAGCCAACAGTAAATCAAACTTAAGATCGTGCGTAACTCTTTGTGGAACAGGCCCCTGGTTTTACCGAAACGCGCGCACAACAATACCTTCGTAACAATTGTTATAAAGTGGACGCCTGGATGGAAAAAACAGAGAAATGCGCAACGCAGTGATGTAGGTGCGTAAGCCCTATATGCGTGACAAAGTGAGTGCGTTTGCGCTTTTGCTTGTTTGTATACGTGTGCGCTCGCGTTCGTATTTGTTGATTGCCAATGGAAGAATTCGGTTTCGGAAAAAATTTTGCCACCCCTTCCACAAACCAGATAGACGCCCCCAGACAATTTGACCATTGATTTGGCTAACTATGCACCGACCTAAACTATGGTCAAATAGTTAACCACATCTGTGGTCAAAAGTGACCAATATATGGTCAAGTCTGACCATGAAAGAAAACTTTTGACCATGGTTTGCGTCAACCATTTGACCCATCATTTGGGTTGGTGCATAGTTGACTGTACAGTCTAAAATCAAAAGAGTGAACTTATTCAATCTTTGATCGAGTGAAAAATGTAAATACACTCCATAAGGGTGATAATTCACTCCAAGAGGAGTGAAGTTCCCTCCCAAAAGAGTGAAGTTCACTCCAAAAAGAGTGAAATTCCCTTAAAACGAGCGAAGTTTCACTCTTGATGGAGTGCCCACGATGATCGCTCTTAAAAAAGAGGGATCATTGCAGGCACTCGTGGAAGAGTGAATTTTCCCTCTTCCTCTAGTGAATTTCACTCTTTTTAGAGTGAACTTCACTCTTTTTGGAGGGAACTTCACTCCTCTTGGAGTGAATTATCACTCTAATGGAGCGAATTTACACTTTTCACTCGATCAAAGAGTGACTAAGTTCACTCTTTTGATTTAGTGTAGAGTGCAGTGTTTTAGAGGGTTGGGAAAACGAGCCCGTGAGCCACATCTGGAATAAAGCCGGTGGCCGGCCCGATTAAAACCTGAGCCGAAAAATATCATCTTACTAACCAACTCTTCCACCATCGACCAGTGTGCTAGTTTACTTCCATTTGACAACTTGTAGGAGTCTTCGCACGAGATTGTTGCAATTTCTTTCCAATACCTGAGAAAGAGACACTTCGAGTGTGAATATATTACGTAGAGATATTTAGCAGAAAGGAAATAAAAAAGTAAAAAATTAACTCGGACTCATTGTAATTTTAAATTCGAGTATGTTTGTACACCACTTTACAGACATATCACGCAAGAACCTTGTGCACGCGATATTCAATGTTCAGGTGCAAAGTAGGCTTACATAACAGAAATTCGAAAATTTTGGGCCGCATTAGGGTGGAGGCAAGTTTGACCTATTATGTTATTATGTGAAGTTGCTAGGAGAAAGCAACTAGTACAGTGAAAGCGAAACGAAAATTATGTTTTGAGCAAAATGATTTATCACATGATGTGACACAGTTTTTCTATTAAAGGGGCACATTGAGTTGATATCAATAACTTAATGAAGGTGTTTAAGGGTAGGCCTACTACCATTTGAAAATGCTCATAATTTACATGATTAGTCAACTTTTACATCCAATAGTTTCGAACAAATCAAAATTTCGAATTTTGTGGTGTCCTGACTTGTAACAGTGAAAAAGTGTCTGGTCACGAATTTCTGAAAACTGAACTGAGCCCTTAAGTACTTCCTCATAAAACATTTTTTTGTATGTAGGATGTGGGGATTGTCTAAGTTTGAACATTTGTCATTGATATGTGAAGAAAACTTAACACCTTCGTGAAAATTTGTTAAATTTCATGAACCAGCTGAATGAGCCGCTTTAACGATGTGTGTTGTATTTGTCAGGAGATGGGATGGTTGGGCAAGGGCATGGTAAAAAAAAATCCCCCAATAAATATTCGAACGTTGTTGCAAAATTACTCTGCAAAGTTATTTTAAATGAGAATATTAGACAAATATATTTAAATTAGCTCCGCACAGAGGGTAATTATCTCCTTTGGTATGGCGTATTTATTTTGGAAGTACCCCACTACCCAGCGTATTTAAAGGTCAGATCCACTCACCCCAAACAGCTCCAATTTTCTAACCTACTTACTGTTTAATATCCGTCCTCATCCAGACACTATGTCAGTTTATTGCTCCAGGGTCAGCATGCAAGACCCCAATGTGTAATCAAAACACTTTCAGTACAGTAAATGCTGTGTAAAATAAGCTACATTACTCTGTATTTTTTTAACTTGCTGTCAGTCAAAAAGCTCTGCCAATTGAGAATTCCTGTGGACTACTGCACAAAAAATGTAGTTTGGGGTGAGAGGATTACCGTAACCCTTTAAAGTGGAATTTTGCTCGGGAAGATCGCATTCTCAAGTTTTAATGCAAGACACAATTACGAAAGGGCCTACCTTTCTCCGCAAACTTACTTTAAGGTCAACGTTAACAGTCCCTTCCCATCATAATCCTGTCATCAAATAATGGTTTTACACTTGAAGAGACACTGTCAAGTTTGTTATCATTCGTCGCTTAATGACGACATTCACGTGTTTGTGAAAGTCTAATGTTTTGACTGGAATGATTTTAATATACTATAAACGCGTCTACCCACATTTCAGTGCCTTTAACTAACATTGAAGATGTAAAGCTATCAACGGATCCTTGAAATACTTTATAGCAGTTTTGAACCTAAATGATCATGTTAAAGAGGACTGTGGAGTAAAGGTATTATGTGTGCGTGCTTCTATAAAATTTGAAATTGACCTACAGCGTAGTTTGATATCAAACACTGACACATGAAAACGAATTTTTTCGACGTGAATTGAACCCTCACACCTAGTAAGTCTAATGTGTACAGGTGTGCGTTTAATTTGTTATGATCACGGACTTCCTGTACATGGACAGAGCATACTGCACGGTAGATCGTCGCTACCGTACGTGTGAGATAAAGCTTACCAAGATGGCTGTCTGCTATGGTTTTGGTAGCAGGCCACTAATTATAAGTCCATTGACTTACACACTAAGTTAGACTACTCCCGTGCCCCCTAGCTCCTGGTAGAAGTTTTCAACCAGGACATGCCACGCCTCTGATCGAAGCTCACAATCTGGGCTTTCGTGGCACTTTCAAGTTTCCATGCAATGACCATTGAAATTTTGAGCTAGAGAGCCTTGAATGATAGGTATGTGTTTCCCTCCATAATAGCTACTAAAAAACGACATTTCACAGAGCGCAGTAATACAATAAAAATGGCACAAAACTTGGTCAGATTGCCTTGAATTTTACACAGTCTGTATTTCAACTCATTGTCTACAAAATCCAAATGCAAAAAAGATCATATTTTGAAAGTATCACAGTCAGAAACAACATCCCATAAAACTTTTATGGCGCTTTGTCTATCAGTAAACATTTTCACAGGCACGAGTATTGGAGTTAGTGGTCCACTACCTTTTGTGTGAAAGTTTGGACTTGCTCAAGTAAATCAACAGATTTTGCAAGAAAGTTGAAATATTTTCGAAGTAATGCAAAGTAAAGTCAAACTCACAACACGTATTGCAGGAACATCATATTGTTTCTCATTCAAGTTTAACTTTTGCTTAAATATTACAGAGTCGTCGACAATCATACAAATTATAGCTTCACGGCGGCCATCTTGGTGTGCCTTTTTTGTCCCCGTCAGTGACGACAATCTACGGATAGGACGCACGCGTTACATGCTCTTTCCATGTAAATAGGAAGTCCGTGTTTATGATTACTTAGAGTTTCACTTCTTTACTCTTTTAACAAAACATAATTCCTTTCGATTCGGATTTCAACGGAAAGTGTTTAGAACTTAAAGAGTTACCCATTGGTGAATTCAAATGTTTATTCATTCATTTAATCAGTTGTAACTTGTAGAAACATTTTTGAAAAGTCTGAGGCTATATTGCTAACGCCATACTATTATAGACAGCTAAACCACAAATTGACTCACGCAAGGAACCCAGAGAAATATTGCTTTAAAACGCAAGAATATGACGCAAGAAACAAGACGCTGCAAGCATTATAGAAACATACAATCTCACCAATAAACTCGGAACTATTGTTAAATCTCACCAGGAGTAACGGAAGTTACATTTTTTGAAGGGTTTTTTGAGTTGATATTGATGTAGTGAGAATGTTTAAGGGACACTGCCACATTACAATACTTGGTTTCCACAGTGAGTCAAGTGTCATATCCAATAGTTACGGAAAAAGTTGAAATTTTTTTAGTTTTGTGGTGTCCTAACTTGTAACGGTTTTGTGCATCATTTGAAAAGGTATTTGGTCACGAATTTTTGAAAACCGGATTGAACCGGTAATTACTCACTCATAGAACAGTTATTTGTTTGTAGGATATGTGGGGATTGTTTTAGTTTGACCACCTGTTATTGTTATGTGAAGAAAACTTTACATGTTTGGAAAAATTTGTTGAATTTCATGAATCAATTTAATAAGCCGCTTTAAGTTTGGGCCAACAAATTATTCTAGAGCTGCAAAGAATTTTACTTTCTCTGAGTACCTTATTTACTGAAAAGAAATTTTGCTATGATACTTCATCCACCCTGCTGCATCTAGAAACAAGCTTAATGGTTCACTGAAAAGAAAAACTTAGAACGGCGCCTCTACTGACTAATTTGACTGACTGGAGTATAAATTAGTCGGTTGACTTGTCGATGGTCACAAACTAGTCAGTCGATTAGTCCAATTGATCCGGACTAATCAAGTGACTAGTTTGTGATCACTGACTAATCCATAAACTAATTTATATTCTAGCCATTCAAAATAGTCGTTAGAGGCACCATCCTGACTAGTTTTTGTTTTCAGTGAAATAAGAAAGGTTTCTGTATGCAAACGCCAAACGCTATATTTCCCTTTAGAAATATGCGTCAACTGTGGTCCTTTGCTGTTTAACATCATCTGAAACCTATAACTGAGTCATCAAACTAACAAGCCTTTTCTACAATATATACCCATTTCAATTTTGGTTCTTTTCAAAATTATTTTATTTTTTTTTAACAAAGTATTGTCACACTTTGCCACTACCTCGTTTTCCCGTTTTTCCAGTACTGAAAAAAATCGCGCCTACTTCGTTGGTCGGTTTTAAATGAACTTTAGCACACCTTTGTGTTTCAGCAGGGAGGAGTTTTCCCAAAAAAAAATACGAAGCTTTGTAATTTCGTGAACCGATAAATCAGTTGCAGGAATTTAATCATCTTCTTTATTTCCCTTAACAACACGTGGGCGTAGATGCTTTACTTTTAAACAAGAGCAAAATGCTCACATTTCCGCGGCATTATTTTCTGTATTTTTAAAGCCCCTACATGCTTGGGGCTGTAGAATATATGCCCGCAAAATTCCCTCCCTGTCGTAAGAAGCGACTAAAGGGAAGGACCTTCATCATCATTGAACTGCATTTGAAAAAGAATTTGAACGTGAACCGTGTTGAAACTATACTGCTATAACACATTGGTGTTGATGCGTCGTTAACTCTAATCTATCTAACATCTAACTAAATTTGTAATTCTAAAGTTTATTAATTGGTGGCCCACGTCAGTGACGTCATTTCCTCTTTACGCGTTCAATTGGTTTATTTATGAATGGTTCTCATTTTCAAGTTTCCCCAAGCACGCAAATTTCTTACGCTAATTGCGTTCTTTAAAATAAGAGCAAAAGAAAATTTCAAATGTTAGTGCAAATCCAAAACTAAGAAGAGCGAATTTTTCAAAACAAAATTTGTCCATGACTCTCACGTTGTTTTCTTCGGATTATTTTCTTCCAGGTGATTGAACACTTGAAACAGTCAAGGTGATGATACGCAGACAACTGGTAAAAACGCACGTATACTTCATAATCAGAAACATCAGGTTACCGACATGAATTAAGAACTTTGAAAACCAAGGTTGGAGCTCGAATATTCAAACATCATGCAACATTTAAACCGAGTATCAGGGAGCCAAGACTGTCGAATAGACTGGCACTTAGACGACCGGGAGAATTTTAAGCCAGTAGAAAAGTTGGGAAACTTCCAGCCAGCTCATGAGGTCAGAGGAACCTAGTACGCTGTTTACGAATGTGCAAAGATGCATCTGCACACCCAGCCTGCGTTCATTCCCCGATCTTTACTCTTCAGTTTTAGTTCACTGAGGTTACAACTGCCATGAAGACAGAAGGTACACCTCAGACATTTCTCAATGGGTCTAATAAAGTGCTTTCACTGACGTCACAAGCCCATTCGACGGGCAAAAACTGGGACATTACTGTACGCTAGCTAGTATAGTTAGCTGAGAACCAACAGACGACACAAGTTTGGATGTTGCACTAAAATACTGTTGTTTGTCCGGCAGTAGGCGTGGCTTACCAATTTTGACGCCACTTGAAAGCACTTCATACCATGAAACGGAATGATGTCAGGAGACATGTGGAGGATAGGAGGACCTCGAAATATCTGGTAATTTAGCACCAATACGTGGGGCTGAATGGATTCTAAGGTAAATTAACGCCAATAATTAAAATATAAACGATGTATATGGAGATACTTCAGGGAAGGGATTGAAGATTCGAAAATATTTAACCATTGTAATATCTATAGGTTTTCCATTTCTATAATTATTATACATTTGGAAATTAAAACCAGGGACAAAGGAGCGCTTTTAATGTTTAGAACACGTCCAAGTAAAAAGGACCGAAGGCGCTTAGCCCCCCCCCCCCTCCCGTCTGATGAAGGGAATACAAGATTGCTGCGAGAGATGTTAGGGGAATAAAGTTTGATAAGACGTCTAAACATCAAACAACCGTTGAACAGACGGATAAAAGGAAAAAGGCAAAGTCGGCTATAGTAAATTTGTCCACCGGGAGGTGTTTTAGTCTGACGCACGGGCAACCGACTTCGTCGACTGGGCAATCGATTTTTGTGGCAAGCCTTTGCCAAGTGAGAGGAAAGCCGGGATCCCCGGAGAGAAACCCGTCGAGCGGGATTTGAACCTATGCACATGTGGAACACAATGGCGTATGGCAGCTGGAAAAGACCACTCAGTCAGTCGATGACCCAGAGACTAGCAATGGGAAGGCAAAGTTGGATAGTTAAATGGCCATGTCAGAGGGTACTCCTGTCCGGGGCGTAACCGACTTCGTCGGCTGGAAAGACTTATAAAATACTTCTGTAATATAAATACCAGTGATAAAGCTCTAAAACTTAAATCTACGGGTAGACCTGAAACCACGCAGCCGGAACCGACGGTACAATACAATGGCAACAGCTAATTAAGGAATTCCTTGCAAAACAGATCATACAAGCCTAAGATTTCCCATTTTACCTGAATTTGCTAGCCATTTGGTTTCTTTTTAATTTTTTCCTTGATGTATTTATACCATAAAACTAGTATTAAGGCCTATGTATACTGGACAAGCTTCAGGACACATCTGTCCCAACATATTGCCAACACACCTTGTGTCCGAAAATGTTGCCAGTGTGTCCGCTACATGTGTCTAGTGTTAACAGGGGCAAGATATTTGTGTACGATTGTGTCGGCAACATGTTTCGACGCGTGTGCCCTGAATGTGCCCAGTGTACATAGGCCTTAAAGCAGCTGAAAGTTTACTTTCGCGGATTAAACATGTTTTATCAGAAGTTGAATCTTATCCATCTGGCTGTGGCTTGAATAGCTTACGCCATTGCCAATTTATAAGATCCTGAAATATATTCTCATCATTTTAAAGAGTGGATTGTGCAATAATTTGTGATATCCTCCCTGTATAACTTGCATTGTTAAATTTATTTTTCTTTGAAATTAAATTGTTTGTACGACTTCGAATTATGTGTTAGTTTTTTGTGTTATTACGGATTTGACAGTGATCACATTTTAATAGAGAGTGTGGTGATTAATTTGGGAAGTAACGAAAATGGAGGACAGTATTTTGAGTGCCCTGAAAAATAAGTCACAAATTTGTGAAATCTATCTCTTCAAAGTGAGTAATTAAAGTGACAACATTTTAGTTCCCAACTCGGGAATGTCATGTGAAGGTGGGAATTTGATTTTCCAGCTTTATACGGTAACAGGGGAATACCCAGGATTTTGAAGTGGGGGGACTTTAGGGGAGAGTGACATTGCGAAGAGATATTTCCCTCCTCTAGTGTAAAAAAGTCCGATCTTTTAGGTCTACAAATGCGAAATGGTGCATTTGTGTTTTAAACTTTGAAAAGTTTACAGTGATCGGTGTTTTGCTCTTTGCCTTTATTTCTCTCCATTCGGGGTCAGTGCAGTTTAACTACCCCCCCCCCCCCCCATCAGCTCCGCTCCGGTACGGTAATATTGATTTATATTTTTTCAAATGTTAAGCTTAAAGATGGCTTCAATGGTACGATGGTAGATGCCGCTCAACACGATGTTTTGACGTCGAGTGCCAAAGTGTCTTCAAAAGTATTTGTCTTTAAGAGTCTTGAAAAAGAGTTCCCAGGTCAAATGAAGTTTTAATATGTTAGATAAGTACTTACTCTAAGCATTCTGGTGAAATTTGCTCTAAAATCCGATTTGCGGTTCTGAAGATATAAGCAAAAAAGCTTTACATATTTTCAAAAAAGTGAACATGAAGAAAGCAAATATGACATCATATCATCACATTGATGGACAGTTTGTTTTCGTTTAACTTCACAACTTTTTTCAACTCACCTTCGTTATCAGAATGCGTTTGCACAAAAGGCATGAAATCTTTACAGACTTTGCTTTGTCTGTTTGTACAGTGGGAGGTCCTATTGTTACTAACTTCAAGGTCAAAACAACAGACAAAGCACTCCTTGTCAATGTGAAGAAATGGTATAATCTCTGATGGCCATGGGCGTCGATTTGTTTTGCGGGTGGGGGGGGGGGGTAAAAACTTCTCCAACAGCCCGTCGAACCCTGCCTGGGTCGTGCCCTGGGCCGGCAACGTCTGTAATTACCCCACTCATATGGATGCGAAAGCTCACGTATACAGACACAGACAAACATGCATACACTCACAATGACATGCACGTACACTCAAAACTGACGTTCTCTCAAAGACCAATTAAGTCATGTGTATGCCACAATGTTGTATTTTGTTTATTCTGTTTTGTTTTTAAATCTGCCTGTAGTATTGTGTGGGAGCGCAATGTTCGCCCCCACTGTCAATCTCCCCTACCTCCGCCTTTGGGATCGACGTCTCCGTTGCTGCCCTCAATATCACTTTGGAAAACAAATCTAGTGACATTATTTGCCGATATCTCAAGAAATGTTACGATTTGAATGCAAAAAATCCTCCTTCAATTCTGCGACAGATTTGTTTAAAAAGCTTGTACTGTCTCCGGAAACAGTTCCCCTTTAGCAGTTTGGACGGAGTATCGTACTGTCAAGTTAATTTTCACAACCTGTCCGTCTGAAAACAAGTTACATTCACCAGTCCTTGTTCTAATTGGTCGATGTGTTTGTTTTATGATGTGTACGTGATCCTTGGAGATATCATGGTCGTTGATCGTATACTGGAACGCATGCAGTAAAACGGTTATACCACATGGGGCGCCCTCTGTTTGTGAAAAGCTCATGAACAAAGTTGTGTGTTGTGAATAAAAGATTCATATCACGATAATTAACATCATGCTTCTATTTTTAACAATTTAGTTCGGTTTATGTATTTCATACTGATATTTCAAAACGCAACATGCCGTGTACTATGCGTATGGACCTCACACAAGCTAGAAAACACAGATTTCTATTAAAGGGCAAGCACATTCCCCAACTTGAAGTAGTGTAGTTTAGTAGACTCCTGTTTTATGAGTGGCTCTTGAGAGTCATGTGACAATATTTTTCCTCCTCAAATGTTAATTAACTAGGAGTAACTCCTTGATTTGCTTTGAAACGTGAAATATTTAAGGCATAAAATATTTTGAAAGATGCTTTGAAGAGAAGGAAAAAGAACATTGAAAGATTTATGTGCTGCTTCAATCAAAACGAATTTGTGGGGACTGCTTTTTCTTTTGGCCTTTAATATTTCAAAGTCTGTTATTCCGTTACAGCTATTTTTTCACTAACATGTGATATCTTTGTGCATCTGCCATGAGAAAATTGTTTTTTTTTTCTCGATGTATCCTGCCCGTATGATAGAATACATTGCTTTTAATTTGTGGTACTCAGCACCCTTTAGGTAACGGCTTCGGGTAATGTGTGTATCGGTAATTGAAATCGGCTTGCCATAGAACATTTTAAAATGTGTGAATTAACATCGTTTTGTACAATTCATGAACATTATTTAATGTAGGTCAGTACATTCAACAGTAATATTTCTCATTCATCTGTAAAACTGACTTATCAAGGGTAATTTAAACGATGCGTTTACAGGGATATTTGTAAAAAACCGAAATCTTAATGTATTCTCGCTCTGATTCGTGCAATGGGGGAAAGTTGAATAACAGATGATGAATTTCCAAAGGAAATTACATTTATTGCCAACGGCGCTAATTTATGCCTTTGATGTACATACAATAGAATATATAGAGATACTGTACTATGTATATATATATATGTAAACTTGGCTCTTACATCATTCAAAAACAAACCGTGAAATCTATTTGATTTTTTTGTATTTTTTTTTCTTTACAATAATGTAAATTATTTTTCGAAGCCCGTATTGGTTGATATGCATGAAGAAATATTTGAAATGAATTATTCCTTCACCACAGTGATTAAATTTTAATAATAATCATCTGATGCTGGAGGTAATACGGCATTTCAGCTATAATTATCGTGAATAAGGAAGGTATATGTGAGCATGTGAAAAAAAAGGGTTCGGGTTAAGCCTACCAAATATATTGTTGTTTGTGTACTTGTTCACTCAACTGCTTGTTTTTTCCGTAAGCATACTGAAAATATTTTATTGATATGCACCTTTGAGCAGAATATAAATTTGGCTATCAATTCGAATATTAAAAGGAACATCGGGTGAAGTTTTTCGATTCGTGTTTATTCCGTCATGCTAGGTATAATTTGTCATCGTGTTGTTTCACTTTTGTACTTTGTTCATTCTACAAGTTTACGAAGAGGGCATATTTTATACAAGAGAAGGTTAGGATTATTATAGAACATCTATAAACAAGTTAGGTGATGTCATGTGACTTGGAAGTACTCGAGACCTTCCAAAAATAACGCATACCTAGACTGCTGATGGATGCGTCTCAATGTGTACGGTGAATATAACAAACGGGCCACAATGCATATTCATGGGCTTACAGCTGGCCAGGGCCGGCCGTCCCAAAATATTGGTAACCTAGTTCATCCATCTATCATAAATCTAGATGGAGTACGTTCGATTTACATTTTAGAACCAATGCTTCAGACAAAACGCTAGAATAATTGCTAGATATTTGTTATATTCAAATAAGTTATTTTGATTGTTGAGATAAAAGTACACCGCGAAGTTATGTATTTTTATCAATATACTCTTTGCAAGAGCAGCATTGCAAAGCCAATAAACTGTTACTCATATACATAAATGTATACTATACCAGTACTAAAAAACCCGTCCCTTTTTACTTAATATCAAGCATTGACACTAGTTTACATACATACTTATTACAAAGATACGGGAGCGCTCCTTTCGTATAATAAAAGCAAACAATCAAAAATATATGTTTACAAAGGGAGGTAAATAAAAACAAATACACATCACTGTTGAATAGATTACGGTTGAAAGTGCACTCTGCCATAACATACTTTACAGTGCTTTATAGTGCAACTGCAAAGTTTCTCCAGTTATTTCAACATAAGATGTCCCGAGTCCACAACTGTTGCACTTTGCCGATGGAGCGGAAATAAAACAATAAATAAATGAATAAAAAAGAAACTCTGCAAGAATTTGCCAACTTAAAAGTAGCATTGATGACAGCGATTACGGTACGTAGTTCCAAAGCCTACTTCCGAGCCTTAGTTACGCCGCGATCACAGTACAGCAATTCTGATCGGATTCCGATTAAGTTTTTGTTAGTTTTTGGTCTCGATGAAAAGAGGCCTGCATGTGTGTGTCTGTGTGGGTGTGTAAGTATGTAAGCGTGCGTATGTTTGTTAGGCCTACTCTTTGCTTCTTACGATATCGTACTAAAGCAAGGTTTCAGTTCTCAAACTTAGTACACAGATGTCCCATACTGAGAGGAAGAACCATATTGTTTCCTGTAGGAGATTAAAGGTCATCTGGGGTCACCAGAATTCAAATTCTGAAAACCCTGTATTAATACTTCATCTCGAGATAAGAAACTTGAGTAGATTTCATATGTTATGTATGCGTGTGTTATGAGGAGGTGCCCCGTATCTGCCTATTGCTTGGATGTAAACAGTCATCTGGCTGTCTGGGGTCTCCTCAAGTCAAACACTGAAAAAAAAACAAAACAAAGGGGTACATCAAAGGTAGGAAACTTGGATATAGTTCATATTTGATATGTGGATGTGTTATGGTAAGATGAAAGTCCCTCTTTTTGGTGGAGGTCAATGGTCATTTGGTGTCACTTGGGAGCAAACCTTGAGAAAGTTGTTTGCAGAATACCTTAAAGCACTATACTGATTTATTTGGATGTTTGAATGTAGATGTGTTACGTTTAGAAGAACCATTTAGTTTTCTGTTGGAGACAAACGTAGTCTTGGGTCACCAGGGGTAATATGGCATTATCTGGAATAGAACAGGTATGAATCACCGAAATTGCAATGCATTTTCCATTCTAGTTATTACAGCCAATTCCAACTATGTTCGGCACCGTACTCTAAAAAGGGATTGGTCAATTTTGACAACTTAGTACGGTAGTCAACTACACACCAACTAATTAGTAATTAAATATTTTAACTTTGATTTGATCAAATTTCGTATCGCACACTCTAAAAATAGTTGGGTGGACTGATCACCAACCGCTGGTCACATATGTGAAAATACTGAAATTTGGTCATTTTTCCCAATAATTGGTCAACAAAAAGGTGGGTTTCCCAAAGGAATTGTATCTATCCATACATTGCATCCGAAAATTCAACAATTTTGGACAATTTTGACCCAATTTCAGTGTTGTCGCATACTTGACCAGTGTTGATGGTTATGTTCTACCCAATTGATTTTAGAGACTCGTCATTTTAAACGTATCTCATATTAAGTACAGAGAGACAGTTCTTAGATGATTTGCAAACTATCCACATTTTCCATCTTGCTTTTGTGTCCAAAAAACAATGACAAACGTTGATCCACACAAAACCAACCTGAAAGGTAAAGGGCAGTCCCCCAATTTTATTTTGAAGAAAAAGCTAAATAACACAATTTTCATCTTATTTCTCTTCAAGGTATCATTCATTACATTTTATGACTTACCTTTTGCATATTCAAGGTAAACCAAGCAGTTATTTCTATTAAATTTCACATTTGAAGAGAAAAAACATTGTCAAATGACTCGCAACAGCCAATCATGAAACTGGACAGTCTACTACACTTCTTCAGGTTGGGATGACTGCTTCTGCCCTTTAGCAGTTTCGGAGATTTTCCCAAAAAGGGAGAATAAACTTTCCCCCGATAGGGGTAAAAATTGGCCATGAGCGTCGCCGTTTTGTATTTCACGCACACTTTCAAGCTTTCATTGAGTGTGTTGTAAGAGATGACTGGATTTTAATAAATATGTAGGTCTAATGTATTGGAATGAAATGTATACGCCGTGGATTTGTTGTCATAGCTACCGAAAAGCCACGTCGTGTTTGTGGTGATTCGCCACCCCGTTTTGGGAAAATTGCACAATTTTCGGTTATTTTAGTTTTTGCTTAACTTTGTCGTTTTAGGCTGTTCAGTCTGTGCAGTATGTTACAAAATCTTTACCCCAGACGGAAAACCTTTGTTTCGTCAGCAAATGGAACGCTGATCAAGGAACCTTTACCTTAATTGTTTCAAGTACGCGGAACCTACCGCCTTAGTGCTTGGTGCTTAGCATAACCAATGAAGAAGGGAAAACAAGCCAGTGAGCCACAACTGGAGAAAAAGACCGTGGCCAAACCCGACTTAAGCCAGATGGTTATAAACTGGGCCTCAAAACTCCATCTACCGTAACCTAACCTAACCTAACCACTCAATTACTTCGGTGCTTAGCTGAGAATTTCTTACTGTCCGAAGTACAGTACTTTTTCAGATCCAGTAGTCACGCAACTGCAAAATGTGCTAAAATTTCTGGTTGCTAAGGTAACTAGCTGATTAATATGGTACACAGAATATGATAGAATGATAGATTGTGATTAGTTTATTTCCGTAATTAGAATGTTTTGCTCCGTAGATGTTCAGTAATGTGAGTAATTAAATATGTCCGTGACTAAGAACTACTTCTACGAGGAAACGGACATGATTGCCCCTTCAAGCCTACATCATGAGTTAGTTATAGTGAAATAAATCGAATTTTTACAAACCCCGAAAAGTTTTCTTCACATATGTAATGACAATTGGTCGTACTGGACAGTCCCGATATAAAGAAAAAATCCAGACTGAGTAATTAACGGTCATGATTGCCCCTTCAAACGTACATCATGAGTTAGTTGTAGTGAAATAAATCGAATTTTTACAAACCCGAACAGTTTTCTCCACATACATAATGACAAATAGTCGAACTGGACAGTCTCCATATACTACATAAGAAGAAAAAATCCCGAATGCGTAATTAACGGTACAAATCTGTTTTTTTTTTAACCCGCGACAAGAGACAATTCTTTTGAAGTTATGCAAGCAGCCATTACGAGCCAGGATACTAAAAAATCAGAACCTAAACCTTTTGCCTAAGTTTAGAACAGTGGCGGATCCAGAGGGGGATGGGGGGGGGGTATGCATCCCCCCCCCCCCCCCACCGAGATGGTAAAAAATTGTATAGATAGCCAGGCTAATTGTAACCTAGGCCTATTAAAAAATTACTTTTTAAAAATACAGTGATAGTTGTTACATTATTTGATTACCGTATTTTTGTGTCATATTCTTCAATAAAATGAAAAATGTAAATTATAATGTATCTATCTTCCGTATCATTTGGTAAATTCCCGTTATGTTTACACATTGCGCAATGACAAATTTTAAATCCAGCGTTTTCCGCCAACGGCCATTGGTAACGCTGTTTGTAACATCGCATGTGTGTCTACCTCAACACATGGGCCTACGACTGACTGTCGGATAATGGGCCAATCGCTGATACGAAAGTTGTACGGGATGTTGCAGAGTGTGTAGGCGATACGAGTTGAAATATGGGTAAACAGATGAGAAGAAGATTTAGTTCTGGTTCAAGATGATTGGCGGTTTTATTCCGTTCGATTAAAAGCCGTTAAAAAGAAAAGAATTATTAAAATTTGACTATATACAGATTGGCGCAGGTGCTCGTCGTCTGAGGTCTGCTGCACCAGTGTGTGAGTGCGACCAAAACTTGCAGGCTCGGAGCTTCCATGTCTCGGGAAGATCGGAACACGTGCAGTCCCCTGATTGGTTAAAAGTTGTGACGCACCAAATTAGATAAATATTAAGGAATTTGCTGATCTAAATGATCAACGAGGAGGCTGCAGAGGGTAAATTGGCCACACCCTGAAAATATGGGATACAGCATACACGTGGAACCAGGGCGGGTAGTTTGTCACGTTCACCTGTAACACGTGGCGGGAAACAGGAAAGGCTCTGGGAATCTAGGACAAGAGGAAGGGAGATTTGCTCGTAAATAACAATATGGCGTTCCTGCTAAAGGCCAAGGAGGGTACACCATACTACATGACACTACGTACAGTTTACACGTGACATAGCCATGTTGCCATGTTGCCTAAAACCGTGTGACGGTAATAAGGTACGACCCGGGACTAAATTCACATTGACCGTATAGTCCGTTGAAGTAATGATTACCCACACTTTCAAGACCATGTTTTGGAAGCTTGGGAGTTTCATAGTGGCTTAAAATGTTGAAACATTTAGCACCATGTTGCATCTCGCCCCCTTTTTAGACACCCAGGCGGGGCAGCGGCTCTGAAAATGAAGAATTCAAAAATTTGCCAGTTGTGAGACCAGTCTACTGTGTAATTTTGACAACTCATGAAACTACGAAATTCTCAATCAATTTTCTCTAATAAGCTCAATATTCGTCATTATTTGATTCAAGAAAGCAAAATTTTCCGAGCGCTTCGCGCGCCACAAATTGCAATTTCTTAGCAGAAGTGCTCGCTCACACGCTCACACCTTCACTTTGGTAAACTTTTCCGAGCTCTGGGTGTGACAAAATCGGAAATTTGCTACACTTGTGACACCAGATCACCAAGTGACACCCTTAACTATATACAGTGCTATTTTCATAAATTTTCTTCCATAGAATTCCATATTTTCTCCAATATAAGCTCAAAAAAATTTCGTCGGAGAGCCTCATTACATAGGCGTTGGATAGCATTATGTAGCAACAACGATCTTTGGTCGCCGCCCAACCTCAGATTTGCCGATGGAAAATGCAAATTCTTCCGTAATTCCCCAACTGTTCAAATTTCCTTGCAGAAAACCCAGCATCCAAACTTTTCTGCAACACAAGCTCCATATTTTCAAATATTTGAAATGCCCTTAGTACAGTTGTAATCACACTTAAAATTATGGTAAAATTTGGATGCTTGCATACCATCCCCATTTCCCATTTCCTGAATTATAGGCATCAGAGACTAAACAACATACATACCTTTGGTGGCGTTTCGCTCAGTGTGCATCTGATACCCAACCACATGCAGACCCCCCCCCCCCCCCACACACACACACACTGAAAATTCCTGGATCCGCCACTGGTTTAGAAGTGAGACTTGCCTGGTAATGTAAATAATAAGCTCTTTCACGTCGTATAGTGGTAGCACCTTGGAGCACTAGAAAAGGATATCAACTCAAAATGCCAATTTAAAGGGCCAAGCCTCTCACCCCAAACTACAATTTTGGCACCCGGATACCAACATTCTCAATTGGCTCAGCTCTTTGACTGACAGCTATTTCAAAATATAAAGAGTACCAAAGCTTATATTACACAACATGAACGGTACTGAGAGTGTTTTGATTATATAATTGAGTTTTTCTATACTCACCCTGAAACAATAAACTGAGATTGTGTCTGGATGAGGATGAATTTCAGATAATTGTGGGAGGGGCTTCAATAAGAAGGTTAGAAGAATTGGTACTGTTTGGGATGAGAAAACTGGGGCTTAAATAATGTCTTTTTTGAAAAATTCCACGCTGAAACCTTCAAAGAAATAATCCTGCTTATAACTTTAAAATTAAACCGTATGGACGAAGTCAACTCAACCTTTCGTCGGTTAGGGCAGGGAGACGCAAAATTAAAACTTAGTTGTATAATTTGCGCATGTAAAATTCATCATGGTTCCAGCAACAGACCAGCAATAACATCTAGTAAAATAAAGTGCAACGACATCGCATTCAGTGTGGAAAGCGTCTTGTCTCACGAGATAAAGCAATAATATGTAATATTATATACAACAGATTGATTAATTCCCTTTACTGTCAGTGTTCTATAATGATTTGGGACGTTTGTTTCACGGGGTATGTTATGAGATTATTTATTTATTCGCCTATGTAAACAAATTGCATTTGTAGTAAATGAAATGAACATTCCAGAAAGCGCCATCGTGTGTTTGGTGCAGGCTGCAATATGTCTTCAAGTATGTTTTATATTAGCTTTTGCTTGATATATATTAGTAAAGGCATGCGGAGTGTTTTCACATGACGTCATAATTGTTAAGTCACGCCCACTGCCGGTGGACAAAAAAAAAATCAACAATCATCACGTCGGTCGGCCGCTGCTTTAAGTTCTCAGCTATAGAGGTTATACACGTGACGTCATCGCGTTTTAATATGGCATTCTTGATGGAACTGATCACGTGCAGTCTTAACGTTACCGAAACGCGAGAATAGCAGCACCTTAATAACAATTGTTTTCAAATGGACGCCTGGATGGAAAAATAGACTTTGTGCATATGATGTTACAGAGTGGAAATTACGCCCTCCGTTGGGGGGCAAAACAAACCAACGCAGACTGGCAGACAAATGCAGACAGATGATTTGTCAATCAGTCGAATACGCGTGCATAGTCTTTTACAGGTGCAGGGTGAATTCTACGTGTGAACACGTCATGGGTGTCGATTATGGGGGGGGGGGGGGGGCAGCGTACATGTAACAGGGGGCATGCAACTTTTTTTAGAAAAATAAATGATTTCAAATGCAAAATTTCGACAAGAGGACATCACACATTCGTATAGCGATTCGACCATTTCGTTTTTAGACCATTATTAGAGAAGTAAAATCACACTGAATTTTGCTAGATTAGAGACTTCAATCTGCAATTAGAGAGGTTCACCTCCATCTTTTGTCTGCAGATAGTGTATGGTGTGTATGATGAGGTGTCGTTCTAAACTTCGAAAGGACATATTTTAAAGTTTTTTGTATCAACAATTTTACACCGGTAGGCATTAGGCCACGGTGTCTCAGTAACACCAGTGGGTACCACCCCCCTCGGTCTGTGATTTCCCAGCAGTAGACTGAAGTGTGCTTTGATCAGTCCATGGATTTTACGTTCTTTCATCAAAAATGGTTCCTTACTACTAGAATTTTTGTGCAAATCCTTCGCAAACTATCACCATTTTCGTTGTGACATTATTTCCTTATAGAATATACCAGGTATTTAAATTCACATTGACCTTTCAGTCCGTTGAAGTAATTACCCATACTTTCAAGACCATGTTTTGAAAACTTTGGAGTTTCCTATAGTAACTCAAAATATTGAAACATTTAGCACCATTTTACATCTGGGCCCCTTTTCTCAGACACCCAATGGCGTAGCTACATGGGGCAGGCGGCTCTGACGAAATGAAGAATTCGAAATTTGCCATTTGTGAAATCAGTCTACAATGTGGTTTTGACAACTCATAAAATTCCGAAATTCCAAATTCTTTCCAATGAGAGCTCCATATTCGTCATTAATTGTTTCAAAAAAGCAGTTTTCCGCGCGTAAATTTTTACAAGCTCCATATTTTCAATTATTCGAAAAAGGAAGAAAATTTCAGCGCGCGTTGCCGCAAATTACGTCCCTAGTACAGTGGACCCCCCCCCCCCCCCCGGCAAAAATGTGTACCTACGCCGCTGTGGACACCTTACCAGGACAGGGGGGAAAATTTATTCCCCCCACTTTGAAAGTCAAATCGACGCCCCTGGGACACGTCTTCCATTGTCCTGCCCAAAGGACGACGTCAATGTGTCGTCAATGCACAAGATCCATACGAATCCGACCAACGCTTATGTTTAGTGAATTTAAGCGGCCTATAGTGGGGTCCATGCATCAGTCTTAAATCGTCTTCATTGATTGTCATAATGTTATTTCAAACCCAAATTTACAGTGAAATTGAGGGTATCAAGAGGCATTACAGTGTACAATCATCCATGCTACCGGTAAGCAAAACAATTGATAGATTAACGGGTGATAGACCCCAGTTATGGTCGACTTAGACCAGACCATCACTTGCTGTCCGGATTCGTCTATAGAGAAAAGCGCAACGCAGTGACGTCGGTGGTTAAACTCTAAAGTTGTACGCACTAAACTAACAATTTTTGTTCCGCAGTCCAGAAAAGGACGGGACTTTTCAAGTCAGCAGGTTAGAGAAAACATGCGACGGATAGATTTCAACCACTGAAAGGCAAATTGACCGACGTAAAATAGTTATGATTCTCTTAGTTAACCACGAAGTATGTTGCACGCTTAACAAAAAAAAAAAAAAAAATCCCTAAGAGTGACGTTGGTCACTCGCTATTAGAGTGAAAGTGCAGTCACTCCATTCAGTGTTAATGCACTCCAAGAAAAGCGGCTCACTCCAAGAGGATGAGGCAAATTCACTCTTTCGCGAGTTTCTGCAGGGATCACTCTTTTTTGAGATTGGCCCATGTAGGCACTCCATTAAGAGTGAACATTGGCTCTTTTGGAGTGAAGTTCACCCTTCTTCGAGAGAATTTCCGCTCTCTTAGAGTGATCTTCATTACTTTCACTCTTCTAAAAAAGTTCATTCTTTTAAAGTGTACCTCAAGTCAAAAACATCAAAAATGTATATTAAAGAGCATGAGAAATGAACCTTAACTCCCATCTTCATAGGACATTCATGAACTGAGATATAAAATGTTGAAGTTTATTCTATTGCAACATATTGGTCCATTGTGCAACAATTTCTGACTTTCTTGTTGTACAACTCACATTACCTGCTAAGTTTTCTTTCATAATGAAAAATGTTTTATGACTTCGAACATTCCTGTTTGCTTGCATAGCATGTTGCACAGAAAGGGCATAATTAACTACATCACCCCATAAGAGTAAGAATGATAAGGCACATGTACAAGGTGCAGTATCTTTCAGAAAAAACAAAGAAATACAAAGATTGTAATTTGAGTAGTACAACAATCACATCACAAATTATTGCGCATTGTACCATTTTAAGTTGATTGAATAAACTTCAACATTTTATATCTCAGCTCAGGAATGTCCTATCAAGATGAGAGTTGGACTGTAAAAATTCATTTTTCATAGTACGGAGCTCCTAAAGTGCCAGTCTGCATGTCATAATGATGGTGAGATAATTTATCTGACCAAGTTGTCATCTTTTCCGTAAGAAATCGACATGTTGAGATCATTCATGTTACCATGTCGACATCCTTTTCTTAGGAAGTCGACATGGTCAGATAATTTATGTTACCATGTCGACATCCTTTGCTTAGGAAGTCGACATGGTCAGATAATTTATGTTACCATGTCCACATACTAATTTGGGAAGTCGACATGGTGAGATAATTTATGTTACCATGTCGACATCCTTTGTTAAGAAAGTCCACATGGTGAGATAATTGCAACTAAGTAAGTCTATGTATATGCACACGGTGTCGCTGCTTGTGGGCCAGGGTACATTCCATGTAAAACCTTTGCCGGAGGTGCACCGAAGTTTTCGTGATCGTACGCCGAGATTTTCTGTAAAGGGCGACACACACCTATCCGTTTTTTGCGGCCCGTTTTGAACGTGCGCGTGCGCGTCTCCAATCCACACTTAGAAACTGGCGAACACACCTATCATTCAAGTTCGCGCGTAATATCGGGTGCGTTCGGTCACGTTCTTAAATAGACCTTGTGCATATGATGCCACAATGGCATAAAGTACGCCCTCCTTTAGGGGCAAAACAATGCAACACAGACAAATGCTAGCAGCTGATTCGTCAACCAGTCGTTTGCGCGCATAGTCTGCCACACGTGTCGGGGAAATTTTTTATGCATTGTTTGGCAACGAAGAGTGACGTCAGTGTTTCGTCAATGCACGAAGCCTGTATTTGACGAATGCTACGACGATGGTTTCAATGCTACTCACGTGCGACGAAATGGGGTCGGATAATCTGGAGGTAGAAAAAATACTGGGAATATACTGGAAGTTGGAGGAAAACAATCAGTCGGAAAAAATGATCGTAGATAGGGCGGGGGTAGTGGTCATCAGGTTTTGGAAGGCCGGAAAACTACGGTTAATATCTCCGTTTGGTAAGAGAGTTGAAGGTAGACGCTCATAGATATCACCAATATTTCAGAATGTCTTCCGACCAGATGGAATATATTTTGAGACTTGAAGGCCCGAAAATCTGCAAGCAAGATACACATTTGAGGGGGTTCCGTCACCCCAAAAGGTGATTAATAATTAAATAACTTACTTAGCAGGCTACATGGGTAGAATGGTTGTAGTCTAACTTGAGTCGGTCACTCAATGGAAATTTCAACATAGAAATGTTCGAAAGCCTTTGATAAAGTTTTGTTTGGTAGCATTATGGTTTCACTGCGTAGGTCAGGTGCTGACTGGGTGAACTTTGAAAGTGTCGTGATTTTTTAACCTTTTAGTTTTGAATAAAAATGTTACCCTTATTATGACACTTTTTTATTTTAAATGCAAATGTTTGAAAGAATTCGGGTATTCGACCATTTAGGCATTGTGCTGCGCTGCGAAAGACTGTAAAGTAATTCTCACGATAAAAGCTTTTTTGCGCTTCCAGAACGTATGATAGTGACCCTTGCGCGTGAGCTGTGCATTGCGATGTTAATCTATAAACTCATAGTCTATACGGAGGGTGACTGAAAATTTTCACGATTACCACTCAAAAAATTGTAAAGATTCCAAAGAATATCAACTGAAGATCACGTACGTTAATTTAGTACAGATCTTTCAAAGGTGAATATAGGCCCTCCTAGGCCAAGACAATATTTTATTATAAATATGATTATATAGGCCTAAGCTAATGACCCATAAGAAAAATTTCAGTTGACAGGGTTTCAGTTCTTATCTCATACTTATTATGTCAAGTTATAAACAAAGCGACACTGGAGAAAAAGAATACCTCAGTGTTGGTTGAAAACTTTCTACTCGTCACGGAATCAATCAAACACGCTAAAATTACTTTAGTCCAAACTAGTTGAAACTTTAATTGCTATGATCACTTCAAGGCACCATGTATACATATTGTGCACAGTGAAGGCAGGTGGCCACAGATATTAACCACCACACCCCCCCCCCCCCCAAACGTCTCCAATTGACTTCCAAATATTCTTCGTCAACTCGGCATCTTTGTTATTTTGGTGTTTTACATTGAATAAAACCTCTAGCTCTCTTGCGAGCACAATTATTTTTCCATGTTAAAAATTTCCGCCATTGTTTGTTTTTGCTTGAGTGAATCAACTACTGGTCGCTTGCAAAGACTACTTTTCAAAGCTTCATTGAGCGCGTCTATCCGTCATCCGAAAAAAATCGCTCTTGAAGCGATTTTTCGGACGCAAAAACGGACGACGGACAGTATTCGGATAGGTGTGTTATGCGCTTACTTAGTTTATTATATTTGAATCGTGCGTGCACCGAAGGAATGACGCGCACGCATTCGGACTGGAGTTCGGACGCAAAAAACGGATAGGTGTGTTCCCGCCTTAAGTGTGCATATACCATACATAGCAATCCGTAGGTGTGCGTACATACGTACAGTATTCATGACTGTGACATACACGGACACAATACATTGGCAATGCACGCACATGTTTATATAGTGCACTAAATGCACTCTTGCATGCGGGCGGCCTAGGCGCGGATCCATGGTCCATGGGGAGGGGGGGGGCTGGTACGGCCTCAGCCCTCCCTTTTTCGCCAGATCAACAATAAAACATTCGGGAAATAAGCAGTGCAACTCCCTCACTTCGATGCTTTCTCTTAAGTCAGCCCCCTTTTTGGAATGTCTGGATCCGCGCCTGGGGCCTATGCCACTGCCTATACATAGACGAATATAGTTGAAATTATCTCAACATGTCGACTTCCTAAGCAAAGGATGTCGACATGGTAAGATAAATGATTGAACCATGTCGACTTCTTAAGGAAAAGATGATTACCTGGTCAGATAAATTATCTCACCATCATGACATGCAGACTGGCACTTTAGGAGCTCCGTATCATGGTCTTTAAAATATATTTTTGGATTTTTTGGTTTGAGGTGCACTTTAATACGTAGAGTGTTGCAAGGTTCATATTGATTACTATGTTTTCTTCTATAGACATCCGGACAGCAAGTGATGGTCTGATTTTAGTCGGCCATAACCTTTTAATCTTTCAATTCCCTTGCTTACCTGTGTCATGGATGGTTCAGTGAACACTAAATTGTATCTTGATTCCTTCAGTTTCATTGAATATGAGGATTTGAAATTCAGGTAGACAATAAATGAAGATTTAAGGCTGGTGGACCCCTCTTATCGCTGCCCACAGTCACTAAAAGCGCTGATCGGATTCGTCTATAGAAAAAGCAAACATGAAAAAGGATGGAATTCACTGACCGAGATTTTGGTTATTTTTTTTTAATAATTAAGGCTCGGAAAAGATATTTTTTGAATTTTAGGGAAAATATGGAAAAAAATATTGAACCATCACATGAGTATTGCAAATGTTAGAAGAGTAATATTGTAATGTGTCATTCCTTAATCATTGCCCTTCTTG
The DNA here is from genome assembly GCA_037179385.1 of Holothuria scabra. NCBI lineage: Eukaryota > Metazoa > Echinodermata > Holothuroidea > Aspidochirotida > Holothuriidae > Holothuria > Holothuria scabra. The sequence continues at coordinate 15,239,115 of CM074199.1, forward strand.
ATTCACAGAAAATAATTTTTGCATCCACCGTTAAACGCAGGTCAAATTCAGCGACATCGGATCGGATTACGCTCCTATTTTTGTGAGTTACACTTAAAATTTCCTCTGTCTTTGGTAGAAAAGAAACAACAATTAGCCAACCGGTTGAAAATATTGATTTGTACTGCAGGACCATAGGAAAATCAAAATTATGCTAAATCTTCGGTAACGTCACACCCACAGACATAAGTGACGTCACAAAATTAATACTTCACTTTCATTCTCGGATCCTCTCATACAAATCATATACTTACACAGAATAGCAATTTTGTGTTCTTTCCGACAATGGATGGAGGAGATTTTAATTACAATTCACACAAATCGGAGTGTAATCCGATCCAATATCGCTGTTAGCTAGTGTGATCTGCGCTTTACGGTCAGTCCTATTGTTCACCATCATCGCTCTGCACACGTCACATACCTATCATCAAGAAACGATGGTCCCAGCTGTCATTGTTTCTATGATCAAAGACCTCTGTATGACGTTGACCTCTTTAATAATCATCATCATAAGCATCAGCATTCTCACTGTATCAATTTGCTGGTCCAATGTAATAAGGATTAGCAACGGTTTTAATGTTACGATATCTTTACTGAGGTTGACTCATCAACAGTCTTCATAACGTACGTTACTATTTAATCTCTAGGCTGACATTGATGGTATGGAAGTCGCTTCGATGAACTCTATCAAGTTTTTACGTGGTAGATGCGACCGTCACTTGAAAAACTGATGTAGTGATTTATTGTGATTTATAAGCAACAGTTTAGCTATGTGACTACAAAACTTGGGCTTCCAGCCACGCATATCCATATGAATTGACGTCACGTGATCGCATTTTGGACTCCGGCAGTACCGTACTGAACTGTTATGTAGCTTCGTGAACTCTGCTGGCAAACAGTAAAGCTCCTGAATGCAAGAAGAAGACATCGTAAGCGTTCCTGGAAAATACCCACGAAGTTGAAGTTGCAATAGACAAATCCGGATGTAAAGTGATGATCTGATTTTAGTCGGCAATAACTACATGGGGTCTGTCACCTTAAATCTTTCAATTCCTTGTTTACCCATTTTGATTACAAAATGCCGTCGGGATACAAGTTTGGCCTTTGAATGAATCATCTTTAAACTGTTTTGTGACTACTGCATACGCCACAAAAAATATATTTTTAACTTGTAGGTAAATTTCAATGACCTTTGAACCAAATTTGTGTTTGTGGGCATGTGGGTTGAAATGACCGGCTACCGTTAAGACTAATGAGCCTGCTGAAGGTGATTCTATCACCTTTAAAACCCGCACTGGACTTGCAGATGTTGAAGGCGGTGCCAGAATGTTAGGAGCACAAAATAACCCTGACTATGATCTAACCTACTTTTTACCAAAACCATAATCCATAAAACAGAATTCCAATTTGACCAGCGCTCATTTGCAGCAATATGGGCCACCATACGCTTATAAAAACAACGCTCCTGTACGATTGCCTTCAAAAACACGCAGTCGGTTACTCACGCAGCAAGAAGGATGTACAGTACTTACGTTGGAACAACACATTTACATTCCCGCGGAACGCCACCCTTGAGCATCATCCACTTTTATTGTGGGACGCTCCTTCCAATTAAAGCTAAGGATTTCTCTCTTACCGCTATAGACCAATCCGAACCGCAAGTGATGGTCTGATTTCAGTCGACCATAGCTTGGGTCTATCACCTTTAATCTTTCAGTTTGTTTGCTAACCTGTATCTTGGATGGTTGTACACTAAATTGTTTCTTGATTCCCTCGATTTTACTGAATATGAGGGTTTAAAATTATGTAGACAGTAAATGAAGACGATTTAAGGCTGATGGACACAACTAATGGCTCCCTTCTGTCACTAAACACGACCGCGATTACACCTAATGGCACCCAATGTGCACGTGCGCTCTCTGGTTTTCAGTGAATGTCAAGAAAAACAGACCTGAAAACCTGTGTCCTTCTAATGAATTGCTTCTTCTTGATGTAAAAGGACACGTCTGGTAAGGAGTACCTTAAATTCCAAATACATACTACATCATGAATTCAAACGCGTTCCCTGCAAAAATTTGTCTTTAGCTCTTGGATCAAATCGTCCCCTTTATGGCCCATCGAAGAATCGTAAAATCCAAATTTTACGAATCTGTGGATTTTCTGTTTGACATAATGACAAATGTTATCCCAGCAGGAGGATTGCTGTCTAATTCATCGTTTTTATTTTTGAAAATCAAATTTAAAGACGTTCCGCCATTTAGTATTAAATTAAACACGTTTGGACAGAAAATCCTTTAGTCACTTTGTCATAATAACCAGATTTCACAGTTCGTCACGATGCCAATATGAAATTCGGCAATACGCCAGAGAGGCTGAAATTATGATGATGTATGTTACATAAATTTTTCCCAAATTGTTTTGCCACTGAAGGGAGACTGCTCAAGGACTTATGCCTCTATTTTTTTTTTTTTATTTAAGTCAGTGCTAAGCTGAGATTACCTTATCTGCTATCTACAGTCCTATGGACAACCTATTACCAGGCCATTCCACTATTTAATGCTTAATTTAAAGATTTGGACAAAATATGCATCCGTCACTATGCCATAATAACCAAATTTTCACATTCGTCGTGATGCGAATTGAGATTCGTCAGTAAGCCAGAAAGGGGACGAAATTATGATGAAAAACTTACAGTAAGGAATCATTTGAATTTTATCGGCTGATACGCATTGTTTTACAAGGTGTTCCTTGCACGTTTGGCCGCTGCTGTTTTATTGTATTCTTTGTTAGGTCTCGGGATTAGGTAAAAAATTGGGGAGATGCGCACTGTTTAACAAGAAATTTCCTTACTGGCCAACGATAGCCTAATCCCAAACCCTAACAAAGAATACAATCGATACAAGACAATGGCAACAACCAATCAAGAAACAAGGTCATATCTTGTAAGACAACAAGTAGGTTGACTACTGTTCAGTGACGTCACAACTAGGGGTTAGAAACCGAAATGTCTGAGGACAAGCCTGTACGTATTTTGGGTTGCCGCTGAAACATGGCTGAAATACGCCACTTCAAAAGCTCCCACACTCTAAAAAACAAAAGATTGAACTAAGTCACACTCCAATGGGGTGAAAAATGTGAATTCACTTCATTACCGTGTAAATTCACTCCAAGAATTGTGAAATTTATTCCAAGATGAGTGAAGTTTACTCCAAAAAGACCGGAAATTCATTCTTCAACGAGTGCCTCCCTTGTTCACTCTTTTTCACAGTGGTCCCTGCATGTACACCACCAAGTACACCACCAAGAGTAAAATTTTTCTCTTTTGAAATGAATTTAACTCTTCTTGAGGTGATTTTCCGCTCTTTTGGAGTGAACTTGGCAACTTTCACATTCCCAAAGAGTAAGATTTTATTCTGTTTATTTTTGGTGCATATGTCGTCACGTGAAAACTATCTGTAAAAATCGACAACAGCAAGCGACAAATCAATGAAAATGTAGTCACGTGACGTAGCTTTTCATTTTGAACATTTTGCTTAAACTTATCGACTTCTTTAACTAAGATTTCGATTTTGGGAGTTGCCTTTTTTACATTTTGACGATCTACGACGCAGTGCAAGCAGGCAAGCGCGAAGCGAAACCCTGACGATCAGTGATCCATGGGCACTCCTTACGGTCTTTGGACTGTTGGAAGCCAAAAGTAAATTGTGGTACACCAAATGCAAAGCTCATTGCAGTCATAGCACATATAGACGAATCCGGACAGATTATGATGGGCTGATTTTAGTCGGCCGTTACTGGGACCCATTACCTTTAATCTTTAACAGTTTAAGTTTCCTTCCTTATCTGTTCCATGGATGGTTGTACACTGAGGTGTATCTTGATTTTCTCAACTTCACTGAATATGAGGATTTGAAATTCACGTAGACAATAAATGAAGACGATTAAAGGCTGATGGACCCCACTAAAGGCTGCCTACAGTCACTAAAAACAAGCGCTAATCGGATTCGTCTATATGCAGCGTTCCTGTATGTGACTTGTGCCTGTATAATTCTATCACGTCTTTTGATTTTACCCTCGCTTGAAATTTTGGGCCCCTTCACCACGATTGTGCCGTCACAAAGACGGCGAGGCGTATAGCTGACTAAAGACCAACTTCGCACGTCAAGCTACCAATTATTTTCTTTAAGCAACCCAAGTCTCTACACATCCGAAATGATTATATAAATTTACATAACAACATTTTCATACAAAATTTTTCTTTGTACATGTATGCTCTATGTAACTAACTAACTAACTGTACATGTATGCACTTTTTTACTCGCAAAGTTTGCCGAGTCTCTTATGCTTTATAAGAATGAAAAGGGTAACCTAATGTACCAGTTAAATAAATAGATATTAAATACATGCGACCTCATGTTAAAGCCCCCCCCCCTCCCCCCCAAAAAAAGAATAAAAAAAAAAGGCAATGAGAAATTGATCGTGCGCATGCCCCTCGTCGCAGTTGTATGATTAATTTATTAACGTTTTTCTTACATGTGAATTTGGAATGCTAATAAGGCTGGCATTATGCTTTTAATGAGTTAATTGCTTCTAAAATTATTGAAGTTGAAAGATTGATACATAGTAACTGGAGATGAAAGAGTGTCAACATGATGTTAATCCACTATAACTTGGCAGGCTATTCATGTTGTCTAGTGGCGCCTGATGTTTACGATATCTGCTTTACAAAACACAATCTTTATTTATTGTTTCCGGACAAGTATTCAAGGTCCCCAGTGGCTGTGTAATCAACACACTCTCAGTACAGTGCATGATGTGTAGTATGAGTTACAGTACACCGCATTTTTTAATTTGCTGCCAGTCAAAGAGCTGTGTCAATTGAGAATTTCTGTAGATCACCACAAAAATTTACTTTTGAGGTGAGATTTGACTGATTATAGTGATGGCTAAAGTTGCTATAGGTTTCTTTGTCTGCATCAGAGAATTTATAAGCGATAGCGTCTCCAGAACTCGATTTCCCTTGGCGAGATTTACAAATGCCATCCTATTAAAAATTTATCTTTTAATGATTTAATTCCACCGGGGAATGTGCTCATTGCAAATTAAGAATGTAAATTATTTACAGTTCATAAGTATTTCAATACGTAGTTAGAAACCAAAGTGAAGAGTGATAACAGTTTCATTAAAAGATTTGCAGCGAGGATTGTGTCAGTCACCTTCTCAAAGTGCCGCGGTTTCCCACGGTTTCTCCTCATCTCTCTAAGGAAGACTAATGTGGCCATGGAAAAAATGAGAGTGGAACAATCCCCCCCCCCCCCCCCCCCCACTTCTCAAAAACATTTTTTTCTTTTCTAAAATCGAGAGGATTTTTTTAACAATTTCTTTTTTTTTTTCTTAAAAAGAAATATAATAAAATTTAAACGAACCATAAAAAAGATAACGGAGTCCGTGAAGTGACACGTCTGTATTTAAGTCTTTTGGAGACAAAAAAAAAATTATTTCTAGAGAAAGAAAATTGTTTAAACGAAAAATTGTTTCCATAGAAAAAGTTCGTTTTTAGGGAAAATGGTTTTCTTTTTTACCATGGCCGCATATGTCTTCCTTGTTATCTCAGTTGCAATATATAACATTCAATTACGCGTATCAAGTATTCGTATACACATTACTCTTTAAATGTAAAAGGGTGGATTCAGTTACTCTTCAGCAGAGTGAAAGCTGCAAATTCTCCCAACCAGAGCGTTAATCCACTCCACGAAGACTGAAAGTTCACTCTTCTTTGAAATTCACTCCAAGAGGAGTGAAAATTCACTCTTTTTAAAGAGTGATCACTGTATGAGCACTCCTTCAAGGATGAAACGTCGCACGTTTGGAGTGAATTTCACTCTTCGTGGAGTGAATTTACCCTATGAATCACAGTTTCCCTCAGTGAGAGAGTAAGGAAGGTCATTTTTTACATTTTGATAGTACCAGTCAGTACTCACTCTTGCATCTGTTATAACGCATAGGAGTGGTATTTATGTACCGGTACTATATTAGTATACTTATATTGTATAGCATTCATACAAATATTTGCATCAATGTATGCATTTGAGTGCAGTGCTATCGTAATAACTTGTTCTAATAGAATAGTTATAATTAGTTGGAATTATTAGGATAGCCCCATAACGAAAAGTATACTTAATTGTGAGGGTATTTATATACATATTGAGTATTAACATTAGTCCACCGTGTTGATCAAGTGTCCGCATACTAATGGGTGTATGGACGGGCCCTCCTCTGCTTGGGGAGCAAGGCTGAATCTGCTCGAAAAATAGTAATATTTGCCCTAATTAATAATGACCCATCTTCAAGTCCGCGCGAAACGAAGAAAATGGGATGGCGGATGTTCGTTTCGTTTCGTTTATTTGTTTTTCTACATCATCAAAATGTATGGATACACAAACGTAATGAATACAGTACATACATAACACTGAAGTAGATGGAAGTAAAACTAAAAAACCCTGAGGGGCTTGTCGAGATTTCTACTCCCCAAAACAACAAAAGAAAGTTACCTTAAGTAGTTGTGTAGCAAACACAAATAATCAAAAAGAAAAAGAAAAAAGGACAGAAAATTAATAAAAAAAAAAACTAAAGGGAAAGGTAATGAATAAGAATACAAGACCAGAACTAACCCTTACAAAAACCCCTCTTAACAACCCGGCCCCCCCGGCCCCCCTCCCACCCATGAAAGCCCTAGGCTTCCCACAAACAAAATGCGCATAGTGACAAAAACATGTATGATGCATGCACTTGAACAGTTTGAAAAGTCAACCATGAAGTTTTAACCTTATAAAAAATGATGATGATGAGGTTGATCATATCGAACAGTTTCAACAGATTAAGAGATTTATACAACTCAAAAGAACCAGTTCGTGAAGGTAGGAGGTTTTTGTACATGACCAAACTGTAGAACAATATGTTAGATGAGGATACACAAGAGTAAGGTAAATTGTACGGAGAATACCCCTTGGCAACAAATGTCTTAATCTACCAATTACTCGGATTCGGGTCTGATTTTACAACGTATCAAATAAACGTCATTGTTTGTTTGGCAGCAGAGGATACTCTGCACGAAACACGCAATATTGTACGGAAGAATTTCCAAGTCACCATCGGTTTTCTCGCGGCGCGTCCAGAAATTTAAGAAAAAATCGGCCTACCGGAAATGGCATTTCCCACGCTTGCGTAGATTATAAGAGTCTTTTATTTTGAGTTTTGAGTAACGTTGCAAACACAGCTTTCCGCTCTGGCCGAAAAATTACATCGCTGCCCCCCCCCCCCCCCAAAAAAAAATACCCTCGCTCCAGCCTTTCCCCCGGTTCAATTGATACACTAACAAGTATAAAGATATGTATGGGTATCAATACAACTGGAAGTATTAACATAGGCCTAAACATAAATATTCGTATTACTGCTCTAATTCACCCTGCTGTGTCATCATCACATTAAAAAAAATGACATAAGCATACATCAACATTGTTAGATTTATTACATAAACATAATATTAACATTGTATAAATAATACCCTTCAAATAAGCCGACGGGACGTTACTCTCTCTTTTCAAAGAATAGATCTCTTCCACCAAGTTGCCCTAAGCAGCTTTTAGTCATGTTGAATACTCGTGTCCTCTCTGTGACGTATCGCCTTTGGGTAGCACAAATCCTCCGGGAGTAACGTCTGGTTTTCGCCACTTCGTCTCTCGCCGGAGAGTCGAGGGGACTGGAGGATAAAAAAAAAAACCAATGCATATAACTGAATCGACTTGATGAATAAGTGAGCCAATTATTATTAATGAAAACATCGACGAGTATGACGGCGACATACACACATTGCCAATAGTGGGGATTTCTGGTCGACTGCATAGTCAAGTGGTTAGAGCATCCGACTTGCAGTCGGGAGGCTGGGATTTCGAGTCGTGGCCGGGAGGGGGAGGAGGGTTGGCGGCCGGGAGTCATACCAGAGACTTAAAAAACATACTGCCATTGTGCTTGGTGCAATACAAAATAAGCAATGGGGGTAGGGAAAACAAGCCAGTGAGCCACCACCGTGGCCGGCTTGACTTGAACCAATTGGTTGGAAAATGGGCCGTAAAACTCAATCTAACTAACTGACTAACTATATTATGGCCATGAATATTCAATTGGACTGTAAAACGCTATCTAACCAACTAACTATACTATGGCTATGAATATTCAAACTAGCAACTAAAATTTCAGTGAAAGTTCAATTTGGTATTAATAAAAAGGTCCCATGTAAACGTTGTCGAATGAAGAAAGGAGGCGGGGAGGTTTCTTACGAAAACCTTCGTTCTATTATTTCTTGTTGAAAAAGTAAACGTGTCAATGTTTTTGTTTTTTGTTTTGTTTTCCCATATGTTTGTTTGTTTTGTTTTCCCATTTTTTGTTTTTATCCCGTTAATTGATAGCAGTATATAGATTTAACGATACACTGCAAACCCCTTTTCTTGTCTTCATGCGGGCAAAGGACTAAACAATATATATTCGCCGAGCTACTCTTTCACATGATTTCGGGCCTCGCACGGAAATGAAAGAATTCAGCTCCAAATTACCTACCTTTTCCGTTAAAACGTCTTCACATCAACTGCCATTACAGTTATGGATAGTTCGATATGGCTCCCGACAGTCGACATTTCAGCACAGGTCAAAGGAACCATTAGGTAAAGATGTCATGTTTCGTATTATGGAACGCAATTGATAGTTTTTTGAGTTTGCATTCGCTAGTCCTTGTAGAGCGAATTACAATTAAGTGCTTCCACAAATCCCACGAGTCCTCTAAAAAATATATGTGTTTAAACAAATGATGAGAGAACACTCCTGGGAAACGAGGGGAATCCCAAGTTTATCCTATGAGTGCACTTAGACTAGCCATGCGTGAACTCTGAATGAACAGTTGACATTTAAAGGTGCGGGGCAAAATTTTTGTAATGATTGAATAAAGGGAGTAACGGGTTCAATGTCTCGCTCCGGATGTCCCTTATAAAGCTTGTAACATCATTTTGAATGTTCACTGAAGGTGAGACCTGCATGGTCTGCTCGTTTTGCCGAACTTGAACAACTTTTAGTTTTTTCTGTGTTCAGGTGTCTTGGAGTGTCACTGTTGAGGCTATGTTAACAGCGTGACCATTGATTAGGAAGCTACATTGCTAGATCTTAGTGTTAAATGAAGTCCCGTTCACAATGAAACGCGATGCGACGCGATGCGACGTGACGTTAAAAGTTTAGTTGGCACTTTTGAGACTTTCACACACTTGTCGCTGAGCGATATTTAATGTGATCAGTCATAGCTATTTTATTACAAAACTTTACTCTACAGGACTTATGCACCTACGTCATTTCTCCGTTTCGCACGTTAGTTCAATTTACGCCTGGATGACAAAATTTACTGAAAGACGGCCGACGCCCGACAGTTGTAATGAAGTCCCGGATGGGCAGGCAGGTGCGCTTTACCAGCCATATTTATATATTATGACTGCATACGTACTAAGTGTTTTATTCTTTGACTTTGCTCAAGGGTGGATATAGGGAAATTTGTTTTGGGGGAGGGCCAACTCAACTTGAGATTAGGACTTCTCAAATAGTATCAGGGGATGTCATGCAAAAATTTTTTTTTTTTTTTTTGGGGGGGGGGGAGGCGTGAGAAGTGTTAACTGACTGCCCGAAAGACTATCTAAGCGGAGCGCCACCATCGGTTGGCGCGGAGCGTACAGAAAATTTTGAAAAATCGCGACCTCTCAAATAGCCGGAAATTGCATTTGCCAGGCCTGTAAGTAGAATTTAAGCAGTCGTTATTTTGAGCTTTCCTTTGCAATAAAATCTTCATTTTAATAAAGATAAAATCAAATCGCAAAATGATCAGAAAATTACCACATAAAATGTACTGGCTCCTTTACAGGACCATGTGACCTTTTATCATTTTCTTTGTCGCAAAGTAAATCTCCATTAAAACGAATAGACCAGAAACAAATTTTTGTTTTATATGTTAAAGACAATCATATGCTAAGCTCTCTGGTGAAGTTTTCATTCATTTCTCATGTTCGGTTCTCGAGATATTCGCAACTGAAGTTGACACATTTTCTATATACCAAAGGTAAACTTGAACCAAGCAGGTACTATGTCATGTATTCATATTGATGGTCAATGTTTTGTTTTGATTTTTATTTATTTTTGATCCTGCTGTTTAATCTTGAATTTATTAGGGATGCTATCTTGCCCTTAAGACAAATTAAGTGTTTAAACTTCCATTGCTCGGGATGCACTTATGGTAACAACATATCATATTAAATTGTATAAATATGGTGTTTAATTTAAGAGAAAACAACTAAACATTTCCATCAATGTGAGTACATGACATCACGTCTACTTGTTTCAAGTTCACTCTTTGTAGAAAATATGTCAACTTCAATTCTAATATCTCGAGAACCAAACATGGGAAATGAGTAAAATTTTTCCCAGTAAGCTATGCCTAGAGTATGTTACTCTTCAAAATATCAAACATAAATTTGTTCTGGACTTTTTTGTTTCAAGGAGCTGCACACCGTTGGAAATAAACTGAAATCATAACTTTTCGAATCGTATTATTTTACCAATATGACCAGTGGTCGAATGAGCCTGTAAACCTGAACCGGCCACACGGAAGCATTGATCAGTTGGTAGCGCTACCAGCACCAATATCAGTACTGATTCAGTACTGCTGGTGCTGGTAGCGCTATCAACGCTTCTGGGCGGCCGGTACTGGGCTAAAATTTTGATACAATTACGAACTATAACCTTTACAATCACGCATTAGTTCATACTTTATAAATAATGTATGACATTTGTATAAGAGAGAAGGCTGGGACGGTTTGTCCAGATTAAGAAAAAGATTACTTATTATTCATGTCATATCGAATAACGTTATTTTTGAAAAATTGAAGACCATGCTTTGGAAAAGATTGGGGTGGGGGCAAGTGCCCCCTGCCCCTATGGCGAGCCGCTAATGACTTTGCTTTATTAAGAATGCATGCGCACCAGTGCGTGTCACATAATATATACTGGTAAAAGACATGCCTCGTATGATTACAAAGTGCAAGGATCACTCTTGCGCTCGTTTTTACGCAGATCATGAACACAAAGATATGAGTTGCCTTTATTTACCAAGTTTATGAAACGCGATGCGGCGGTGGCATTAAACCTACAAATCAGGCATAAGAGCATACTTTTCGGTGGTAAAAAAGGACTCCGTCCAAATTTAAAAATACTAATGGGATTTGGCTCTGCCTCTTCCGTTATTTTCCCAAATTTTGTGGCCTCGACAGTTTATTCACCCTAGCAATAACTAGTCTATTCCTTAATTGAAACTACTCCGTTTGAGATTGAATATTTAATGGGGCAATTTGACCAATAATTACTGGTCTGCGGGAGTGACCATTATTCTTTACGGCCTTTGATCTGCACTTCGTGAGTTTTATTTAAAATCTTCTCCATCTCTGGTAGGAAAAGAGATTAACCAACCAGTGTAATTATATGATTTGCACCAGATGTATACGAAAATGAAATGTTGACTGTTTTTTTTATGACGTTACATCGACAGAGAGTTTGCATCGGACAAGCGTAGTTCAATCGGGGAGTTTTAACTCCCTGCTCCAATAGAAGCTGTCTGTCGGTTTGAACTATGACGTCATCAGATAACTTTTTCCGTGGGTTTGCGGTAGAAATGCGAAGAGAAAAACTAATTTCAGGCATTGCAGAAATCCTTAAAAGTCTCGTTTCTGTAATCTCTGTTTTTTCTAACTTTGAACGTGAAAGAACTATTACATTGTCAGCAGACATCTTGTAGTGTTTCTCTCAGTGGAACCTTCTGCCGTCGTGCGTGATGCCCCGCATAAGCAACGGAAAAGGGAAACCAAGCCAGTGAGCCACAACTGGAAAAGGCCGTGACCTTGGACCAATAGGTTGCAAAATGGGCCGTAAAACTCTATCTGACTAACTCAGTGTGCGCATAACATGCAGTCTGTTGAAGGGAAGATAACCAATGCTGGTTGGTTAACAGGTTAGAATTGGGCATCGTTTGGTGATATGATATTTTCCTCGTCATATGAAAAATGGTACTTGTATGAATTTCAAAGCTTACTGACCTCTTTGATAATGTACTGGCACGATCTGTGGGAGTAACAGGAGCTTATATCAATAGAGCGCGTTCTCTGACATCATAAGCCCCACCCCTTTTGACGGGCAAAATCTGTTACGGCAGTACACATTCATTGTAGCGAGCTGAGAAACAGCTGACGACCCACATGTGAATGTTGCTGTAAAACACTGCTGATTTTTGCCCGACAGTGGGTGTGGCTTACCTACTATTATGTCACGTGAAAATACGCTGTAGAGATATCTGACCATTAACAGGGACCAACTGTATAGTCTCAGTTTTTCGGCCCAGTGTCTTAGATTTTGTTTTACTTTAATGTACGAAGACAGAGACTAATAAAACAAAATGACATTTGAAGAATATGTAGGCCTCTGATTGGAACAATTCAAGCAGTCTGATGAACGAAGGCTCATGGAGGAAAATTCGGGATTGTTTGCCAAGCTCTTATGGATTACGGAAAACAATCCAGTAACACACAGCTTGAAGAAAGGCCGTCGGCGCCGCTTGCTGAACTAGAGAGTTGTTTGGAAAACTAACCAAACCAATCAAATCATATCGACCTTGCATAAAACAAAACGCTATTTTCTGGATAGAGATCTAACGGAAATTTTAATTTATGCTAATTCTTTAACGGTCAAAATTAGTCGCCCCAAACATGTTTTGAAGCAGGAGTTAGGTAAATCTCTCAATCTTCCTCTTATTTCTGTTCAGATTGCCATCAATGATATGGCAGGACTTCAATATTGCATACCGACACTCAAGATAAACCGGGCAGTTACTCCTAGTATATTTTACATTTGAGAAGGAAAAAAAAATATTGTCATTTGACTTTCAACAGCCAACCATGAAACAGTGCGGTCAACTACACTGCTCTTGCCCTCAAAGATGCGCACTCTTTAACAAGGTGTCTTTTGATTGGTTGTTGTCATTGTATTGTATCAATTGTATTCTTTGTTAGGGTTAGGGACTAGGTAAGGGATTAGGCTGTCTTAGCCAAAAAGGTAATTTCTTGTTAAACAGTGCGCATCGCCCCTAAAGACCCACTAAAAGGATGGAAGATAAGTCATATAATTGCCCCAAAGGTACTTCCTTTCTTTATTCGCGCCATCCCTCCAATACCATTCTAAGAACACCATCTCATTCCAGTTAACTACTCCTTAGACGACTTAAAAGAGTGGCTCATTCATAACAATATATACTTTGATCGGTTAAACAGTTGGACTGTTTATCTGAAATGAATTAATTCATTTAGCCCCTCCCTTATCAACATTGACATGCAAATAAGCTGTAAAGTTTCCACAAATAAACACATAGAAATTCTTGCATACCATTTCTACATACAACCTAAACGAAATTTTCCATAAGCAAGCGTCGCCAAGGTAAGAGTTACCGGTTATTACTGTTATCTTCCTGACGACTTGCTGAGACAGCGCAGAAAATCTTTCATGCCTTCTGTAACGTTAGCAGACGGCAAATACCTTTTATGTGTACTTTCTCTGGGGTTTTTCTCTTTCTTCTTATTCTGTTAATTTTTTAAACTTGTGTTGTTGTAAATTTGTAAAAAAATTATATTTTGACTCTGATGCTTACACTTCAAGTGAGTTAAATAAAAGAAATTGAAACTGGATCCTAATTCCGCACGTGTAAGCATAACAGAAGTGTCAAGAACGATACAAGAGACTAGATTGCCGTGTTATCTTGACGGCGCAAACCTTATTTCAAAGCCTTGCACCTCCGTTCTAAATAAAAACTCCTTGCATAAACTATAAATAAGGGGGAGGGGGGCTTAGATGTCCACCATCCTCCGTGAACGTTACAAGTCTACCACACAACCGTAACCAACAGGTCTGAAATACGACCGTCCCGTTTTCATAATGCTGCAGTACGGATACGATCAGCACTTGTTGTTCGTGCCTGTAGGCAGCCAATACTGGGACAATCAGCCTCAAATCGTCTTCATTTATTATCTACATGAATTTCAAACCCTCATATTCAGTGAAATTGAGGGAATCAAGATACAATTTAGTGTACAACTGTTCATGATACACGTAAGCAAGGAAACTGAAAGATTAAGAGGTAGTAGACTACAGCTATAGCCGACTGAAATCAGACCATCACTTGCTGTCCGGATTCGTCTATACTTTGAGCAGAGCTACAACTGTCAAATATTTCAGGCTACCCGATTTGCTATTTAGAACGAGATTGCTATTGAACGAGACAGCATCTGTCGAAATCGCATTAGTAGATGGCCGTGAATTTGTAAGAATATCCAATGCTCTAATTCACTATTACAGAAATTCTATGCACGCATCATCTATCATGCGCCTGACACTCAACTTCAACCTGCGACAGCAAACGGTATGATTTGCTCAAGTTGTGGAACAAAAATTAACGAGTATTTTTCAGAAGTCGAATTAACTTCCTCATGCTGGTGACTTAAAACGAGTATTTGCTTTGAAAATTGTTGGGTTGATGCGCATTGTTTAACAAGGTGTTTCCTGATTGGTTGTTGCCATTGTATTATATCGATTGTGTATTCTTTGTTAGGGTTAGGGATTATGCCATCGTTAGCCAGTTAAGAAATTTCTTGTTAAACAGTGCGCATCGCCCCAGATTGTTTCATTTAACCAATAACTGTCACACACTAGCCGATCGGCCGAAAATTAACACTTTCCTGGTTAAGTTAAATACTACAAAAATCTGATCAACCTTTCTTCTATTAGGCTTAGGGGGCTTGTTTTAAGTTTGTTAGTTGAAATGGTGAGAGTGATGACGACATTTCATGTTTCAAAATTATAAATTAATAAATAAATAAAAAATTAAGATAAAATTTCTTGTATTTGATACCGAAAACTGTGTATGGTATTAAAAACGGACATGCGCAGGAATCGTGAGGTTGTGGGGACTGACAGTAGACGGGACCAACCAAGGAAACGTTCGCCATCAGCATTGCCTAAAAACATCTATGGTTACCCATATGAATGTAGCCTTTCCCACCTGAAGCCCAGCTGATGCCCAGCTAGGCTTCAGTTATTGAAGCGGGGCACAGCTGGGCTTCAGGTGGGAAAGGCTAGCCCAGTTGGGCCCCACGTGGGAACACCTGACAAACACGGATGGGCCCCAGCTGGGGCCCAGCAAGTAGCCCAGCTGAAACCCATTTGGGGCCCAGCTGGGCATGTTGGCTGGGGAGGGCTGAGATACAAGATGGTGCTACTTTGAAATATTTAAATCATCTTTAAACACGCATGACTGCCGATTGGGGGCCTGCATCTATTGATGGAGTAGACTCGGTCAGACCAGATGCCCTGACAACTCCCTTGTCAGACTGCTTACAAGTGGCTTCCTTCCACGACTACTTCTAGAGGACGTGGGGGGGGGGGGGGTTGCACACGCTACTTGAATCATATTCTTTGTTAAGAAGATAAAGGAAATCTCATCTGGTCATTGCATTTTGCTCGCTTGGATTTCACTGTTTGATGTAGGGAAAACGTGGCTATTCTCCTTGAAAAAAGCAACCAGTCCTCAAACAGTCAAGACGAGACTATTTTGAGTTAGGGTTGAAATTCTGTTACGAAGTTTGGAAGGCGTTTACTCATTTTCGTTTTTTTTTGTAATATCTTCCCAAAGTGCAACCAATGCCTTTGAGTACATCCTTTCTATCGACGAATCGCCGAGCAGCTGAATGAAGGGAGCCATGAGAGGGGTCACTCAGCCGTAAATCGTCTTAATTTTATTGTCTATATCTTAATCTTAACCGTCATATTAGGGAGGTGTGATTAGACCTAGTTACACCTCCCTGCTTATATACAGTGAATTTGAGGAAATCAAGGTGCATTTTTGTGACCAACCATCCATGGCACAGTGAAGCAAAGAATTTGAAAGATTAAAGGTCTGATCCTTCCATTCCAACCAATGCTAATTCCCGTAACCTGCTTACGTAAGCCCCTCCCACAACTGTCGTTCAAATCCATCCTCATCCAGACAGAATGTCAGTTTATTCCTTCGTGATTAGTTAGTTAGAAAGATGGAGTTTTACGGCCCAGTTTCCAACCAACTAGTTCAAGTTTTACGCCTGCCACGGCATTTTTTTTCCAGTTGTAGCTCACTGGTTTGTTTTCCCTGCACCATTGTATGTGCTGATTACCAGGCACGATGGCAGAAGGTTCCATTTTTAAAGACTACAGTATGACCCGACCAGGACTCGAACTCCCGACCTCCCGACTGCAAGCCGGGCATCGCGATGAGAACACGAGATCCTAATGTGTAATCAAAACACTCTCAGGGCAGAACATTCTGTGCAATATTAGTATTTAGTATTCTACGTTTTTTGAACTTACTGTCAATCAAAGAGCTGAGCCAATTGTGAATTCCTGTGGAATATTGCAATAATTGTTATTTGAGTGAGAGGATTAGTCCTGTAGAGCTGATGGACCCAGTTATGCCCGACAAAAACATAACATCTTTTGATCATTCGCATTTTTCTATAGCTAAAGTCGATTGAAACAGAAGGAAGAAAACGGTGAGAAACAAACTATGAACGACAGTGACCGATTAAAGAAGCGGGTGCCCGTGTGCTCTTCGGGTCAACACTTTCGTTATATTTTACATCTATATATTTGAATGAATGTAAGGATATTCTAAACATTGACAGTTATGACACACGTCGTGTATTAGTCATCGTATAATTGATGCTTGAAAGTATAATAACATGTGACTATTTGTCACGTAACTTCGCCGTCATAGTCATGTCACGGTAACATTGTCTCTACATAATGTTAGAAATTGCATCTTGTGAGCTTGCCTTTGTATATATTCTTACAAGTATATTCACCGTAACCCAACAGTCAGTCTCTATGATCCCCCTTTGGGCCGGGTTTGTAAAATATGCCTACGATATTCCCCACCCGTGTCGTAAGGGGCGACTGAAGGGAAGGACTTTAACCGTTGAAACTACTAATAGGCTATGTAATACATTTGTATTGGTGCGTCGTTAAATCTCGTCTAACATCTAACGAAATCTATGAGCAGCATGATGGCTAAAGTTGTTTTTAAAAAATCCAACTATCTGAATATTCCAAAGTATGCCTAAAGTCTGCAGAGACCTCCCATGAATATAAAAGAAAGTATTAGCTGTAATGTCCAAAACCAATTTGGGAAGTTTTCAGAAGGTGGCCCCAGAATGGAAATAAAACCTTCAACATTATATTTTATTGGATTTTCATCAGTTTTAATAAAATCCCAAACAAAAAAATAACACTTTGTGACGTTGATAATCTTCATTCGTTTAAATAGGTTCCTAAAGAATAAAGGAATTATCCATCTTTTTCTTGTGAGGTTCTTACTGTTAGAGCTTTTGTATCCCGCCAAGCGTGTAATAACAAACACTTTTCTCACCTTAAACCTTTCGCTACAAGTCTCTTCATCCAAACGAAAAACCAGTTTCAATATATCTATCGGGCCCCGATTGCGGACGATTTAGGTCCCCATTCCTACGAAGAGCAATCCCAGCTCCTGCCTCAAGTTCGGGGCAGCCTGTATGTATTTTCACTCACATTTTTTAATGAGTTCTGTTATTCTCACTGAGGGGCCGAGGGCAGCAGACTGAATGTACTCAGCGGACAGCTGTACTTTTGCGTAGGACTTGATCCAGATTGCGCATGGGGACATGAAAACTGTAAAAAGGACTCTATAGACGAATTCGGTCAGTAAGTGATGGTCTGATTTTAGTCGGCCATAACCGGGGTCTATCACCTTTTAATCTTTCAGTTTCTTCACCGATATCGTGGATGGTTTTACAACACTGAATTGTATCTTGATTCCCTCAGTTTCACTGAATATGAGGGCTTGACATTCATGTAGACAAAATATGAAGACGTTTTAAGGTTAATGGACAGCACTTATGGCTGCTAACAGTCACTAATAACAAGCGTTGGTTGGATTCGTCTATAGCAACCTGAGCAAAAGAAACATTACAACGACCCTTGTTCAGTGTGAACCTTGTGCTTGGTGTTTTTGAACAAGGGTCTTTACATCTGGAGACTGGAACTAGCTTCGTTACTTTCAGGCGTAGATCGCCTCGTTCAGTGACCGTCCATTCATACAAATAGAGAGCTGAAATTTAGAATATCTCTCAAACACCAACTATGTACAGTTATACACGCTATATTCTGACTGATGGCTACCGGTCAGATGAAGCTATGAATTTTCAATTCTGAGTATGAAAACTCAATTCATGCAAATATTCCCCTATTCACAAAATTCTCCCCTTTGTGTATAATTTACCCCCAATTCACAAATTATCCAAATTTCACACACAAGCATTTCGAATTTACTCATGGGGTGCACTTAGACCCCGGTTGAGAAGCAGTGTTCTACTCAAAACAGATGGACCTGTTACTATGCATGAATTCTTATAATATCAAAGCTCGTAATTGTTTTTTCATATTTTCAACTCTGAAATGTTTTTCTTGCTATCCTTTGAAAGAATTTTGATATACGTGTATATGTAGAGGTGTGTGTAGAACTGTGCGCGCTTTTGCCATCTAGATGAAGATTTTTTTCGAACAAGTTATGCCCGTATGCTGGTACGTTCTACTTTCAGATCCTGTGATCGCGTCCCAAAGGACAGTCTCTAGATGTTAAGAAATGTCACAAAAATTGTGGAAACTCCTGAGAGATTCCCACAAGCTTTTTTTGATTTCCCCTATCATTTCCAGTGTTCATTTTGGCCTGCTTTAGGCTGTTGTGGTCAACGATAAGAAACAGATAGAATAATCTCTTTCGAAAATTATCATTAGAAAATATGAGAAATAATTATAGCAGGAAATGCTGCGAAAATAGTTTTTGATTGATGTGTCATATCAGTAAAAATGTGGTTTATTGTATAAATTTTATATGGTCACAAACTTGCAGATACATCAATACCTTCTTACTTAGCTACAGGAATTTAATACAGCAAAAAAGTCGACAGTGACAAAAGTATACGATTGTCTCTCGTGTTGGCATTAGCAACTCTTCATACAATGTCCGTTTCTACATTTCAGCAATAATATGAACTTTGGCAGTACCAACAATGTTTTTATAGAGAGTTTGAACAAAGGATATTTCCTAGTTCTGGTCAGTGCCAGAAGTGTTGAATAAATTTTAGAAGTATCGTAAAAATGTAGTTTTGAAACATTGTTCTGTTGCAACTCCCTTTTATTTTCTGCACTCGGGCGTACGTTGTATACTGTTGTATATCTTCGAGTGATGTTCAGTTGTCAAGCAAAGCCAATAGGGAGCCATTCGACAACTTTGATGTAAAAGAGGTCGGTGACCTTGTGACAGGACGCACGGGATGAAGGTGTGTGTGTCTGCGAAATCATTCAGCGTTGTGTCGCCTTATAGACGAATCCGATTACCACTTGTTTTTAGTGAGTGTAGGCAACCATTAGTGGGGTCCATCAGCTTTAAATCATCTTCATTTATTGTCTACGTGAAACCTCATATTCAATGAAGTTGAGGGAATCAAGATACACTTTAGTGTACAACCATCCATGGAACAGGTAAGGAAGGAAATTTAAAGGTTGAAGGTGATGGACCCCAGCAATGGCCGACTAAAATCAGACATCATAATCTGTCCGAATTCGTCTATAGTGTTAGATAGTGAGTAAAGGTACAGGATCATGAGTTGTAGCTCAAAAAAAAGAAGAAGAAAAAAAAAAAAAAAACAGAGGAGAGTTCCTGTTGATTCTAAATGATATTATTTGATGATTTTAGTTCCAAAAAAAAAGATGATCAAGTTTTAATTAATTCTGCCGGCCTAACATGATTACTACGAACAAAGTTGACTACATGATTCTTCTTCGAGGTCTGTTGCACGAGTCTCCAGCTCGCAGGCTCGGTCGTGTGAATCGTGCGAGCTCCGAACACCTGCAGTCCCCTGATTGGTCAAAAGTTATGACGCACCAATGTAAATAAGTATGATGATATAGGTGAACAATAAGGAGCCTGCAAAAGGGGAAATTGGCCGCACCTCGAAAATATGGGTTACAGCCTGCACGTGGAACTACAGCGATGTAATATGGCACGTCCACCGGTAATACGTGACGGGAAACAGGAAGTGCATTGGGAATCTAGAACACGGGAAGGGCGAGTTGCTCGTAAACAACAAGATGGCGTCTGGGAAAGGTCATGGAGTGCACCATACTACATGACAATAGGTAGTTCTCACATGACATCATAGACGCGGTTGGTAACGCATATTTGTGACGTCAGTGAGAACTATCTATAGAGTGTTTCCACTTACGCAGGCTTGCCCCGTCCCTTTTGACGAACAAAATTTAGCGTAGGCCCGTGTATTTAGCGGAGGAGCCGACGACCCACGTGTTACTGTTGCTTTGAAAAACTGTTGGTTTTTGCTTGGCAGTGGGCGTGGCTTACCAATTGTGACGTAAAGTGGAAGCGCTCAGAGGTTTATCATTTGTCTTTTATTCAAAGATCAAGGCCATTGAGACAACAAGGTGGAGGAAGCCTGGATCAGGAAGGCGCTTCTCTGTGCGTTGTGTAAGAAACGAATCGATCCTGTCGTAGAACTCGAAATTAATGAGGTCGCAAGTGTTTCTGGTCATTATTTGAGTTTTTGCATTTTTGTTAGTAGCTGGGATTGCCTCTAGAACCATTCTTTCTGAACAGAAAATGGCTTCTCGAATCTTTGGTGCCGCCACTTTAATTCTGTGATACTACAATCTAAAGTAATGACGAAACATTATGGAATAATCTGCATTTGTCGGGGTATTGTTGGTGAACAGTTCGAGGGGTGAGGGGGAGACAAGACCTTTGTGGGGAAAACGAGGTTTCCCCAGATCGGAGGAAAATTTGTCTCAACGGTGTAAATATTCTTGAGCACAAAGTGTTTACCTCTTCACAGTCGTCGATTTGTTTATCCAATGTGTATGTGGTCAAATATGGAATAATAGATAAAACACAAAGGGCGAAACCACAAGGGACCTTCTACAACGTGTTTACACACAATGCTAGCACGATCCACTTGCACACCTTGATGCGGGAAATAGTTCACACAATTTGTAGCTGCGTCGAGTCTATAAATTAAGCTTAGGACAAAAATCTCAAAAACAAAAACGGCGCGGTGAACAACGAAACACGACGAAACTTTACCCGTCATTACTCATCAGCAAAGATTTTAAATATGTCCGAGTTTCTTTTCCATAAAATCAATAAAATTGCAAGGTTGTTTTGAAAGTTCATCTCCGTTGAATTTGATCGGTAGGATGGCAATGCAACATGGGAGATATTTGAAAATTGCGCCTTCCATGAGAAAATATTCCCTCGATGGGGGGGGGGGGGGGGGGGGGCTAATACATGGTGAGACAGCGACCACTGAAAATTCATTTCTTTTTAATCAAAGATTTTATTAAGAACGGATCTCCAACATGTCCAGATACTGCTCTAAGGAAATGACGGGTATTACGGACCACTTCCACACTAACCAAGTCATCGTTCTTTTTTAAGTATTTACAATTAGATTTATTTAAATTGCAACAAAATAACAATAACATCATTTTTTAGGGGAAATATCCCACATAGAGAGAATAATTTAAGTTTCTGTATCGGGCCGATAAACAATGAATATTGAACACAAAATTCCTTCAAAGCCGTAATCCTCTCATGTCAGCCATTTCCAATACTTACATAAGCCCCTCCGCAACTTAATCTGATACTTATAGACAGACTCTCATTTTATTGCTTCGGTGTGAGTATACCCACCGTTACAGCTACCTGGTATACAAGTGGTGTGCATCAACTTTCATTCTCTGTAGCTCACTCGCATGAGAATCCTTTCACCACGAACTACAAGTTTTATAGTAGCACACAGAATTTCTATCTCTTTGATTGACAGCTGTAGTTAAAAGAGTACCAAAGCTCATTACACAGCATGTACAGTACTGAGAGTGATTTGTTTACATTTTGGGGTCTTGTATATTCAAACTGAAATTTTGTCTGGATGAGGATGAGTTTTAGACAGTTTTGGGAGTGGCTTAAGTAAGTAGATTAGAAGAATGGGAACGATTTGGAGTGAGAGGATTGGCCTTTACGAAAGTTACAAGTGCTATTGGCTGATTTCAGTTTTGCACTTACTTCTAACGTGGTGGCTTTGTTATCATAAAGTCATTAAAAATTGTTTTGAAAAAAAAAATCAAACGTGATAGGATTTATTACTGATATCAAATACGGTAACAGACAACGTGAATGAATTCTCTCAACCAGATAAGAACCTTGTTAATGATACAGTACTCATCATTAAGTTGTCCGTTCAACAGCCTTCCAAATATTGTACATGCCCCCGGTTTTATGTGGGAATTTAATTCGGCCAACGACTGTATTTATGCCATTTCTCTGCTCATGTACCTATTGAACAGCCTTTTAAAGCATGTTTTGTTTCGAACAGTTGAAATAATACTTGTTGATGAAATGTATCACATTTCTACATTTTCCCTACAAATTTAGCTCCTACTGTACAGCTGTTTGGAAATGAGGAAGACGGGGGCGCTATGAATATTCCAGGATCCATTGCAGAAGGACGTGAAGACGAATTTGACGCAGAAGACAATAGTGATCTACTTAAGTAAGAATTTCTAACTCTAAAAAACTGAAACAAAAGAGTAGAAGTGGGCCAAGTCCAAAATTCAAACGGAATATCCACTATGGGGTCGGTTGGAGACACGTCACTTCCTTTACTGAATGTATTACGCCCATTCCGCACGTTTTGCAGCGCAGGAACTGTTTTCATTCACAGAACAGTCATTCCGTAAGATTATACTGTGGTTAATTGTCACTCCAATGTCTCCAGAGTAAGGAAAAGGCGCGGATGACTGTCCGATCCTGTACGAGAGCGATGGTGGCTCTTGCTCCATTAAAAGTGCAAATACTCTCACCCCAAACAACAATTTTTGTAGAAGCTCACAGAAATTCTTGATTGGCACAGTTCTTTGATTGACAGCTTGTTCAAAAATGAATTAAGAATACCGAAACTTATATCACATAGCATGTACTGAGAGTTTTTTTTATCACACATTGGGGTCTTGTTTACTCACCTTGCAATAAACTGAGATTATGTCTGTATGAGGATGAATTTCATAAAGAGTGAAAGTTGTTCGGGGTGAGGGCATTTGACCATTAAAAGTTTAAAAAAAGTCGGGGTGGTCCCTTAATGCCTTTCTTTCGAATATTTTTTTCTCTAAAGGTGTAATGGAATATTAACTATAATATCTTAAAATTCTGGACCTCGAAAAGCGAAGCAATTTTTTTAAAAAAGGCATAGTGGCCTACTGTAGCTCATAAGACACAGCATATACTGTACTGAGACTGTATGATTTGGTCTTGTATACTCACCCTAAAGCAAGTCTAACTGAGATTGCATCTCGATGACTAGATGATGATGACTTTTAGACAGTGCTGGGGCGGGGGGGGGGGGGGGGGATTAAGGCAGACGGTTAGGAGAATTGGAAATGTCTTCAGTAAGAGTGTTTGGCCTGGAAAGATATCTGCTCTATGTTCGATGTTTCAGTGATGGAAGAGAATTTCGGTCCAGTATTCTTTGTGTACATACGAATATTTGTTGGAATATTTTCTTCATTCCGTGGTGGTTTTAATTTACTTTTGAAATTACCGTGTTCAAAATAACAGGATGTCGCTACATGCAACATTCGTGGTCGCTTAGGGTCGTAAACAACCGCCCTTCACGGCCTGATTATCAAACCTTCCAACAAGCAATTACGACGGATTGTGGGACAAAATCGTTAATGGCTTTTTAAGGCATTTTCCATGAATAATCGTACAAACCAAAATTTTATCCCACAATCCTTTGCAATCGTTGTTCAAAAAGGGTTTACTGATTACTGAATATTGATTATTGAAATGTTCAAACCTCAGTTTAAATGAATGTTGCCATAGATATGTCACAATCTCTTTATGACAACACAGTGCGTTGTCATAAGTATGTTTTAAAGCAAACGACTGTTTCTCAGACTAATCTGAAGTCCCTTCTTCCTTGCTTGATTTGATGAAATCAATTATCAGATCCGTATGATCCGGTCCGTGTGCATACTCTAGACGTTTAATCAACTGGTAGCTCCCTGCTCTCGTGCTTCCGTTTCTTGAGATTAATGCAGTGGCAAATGTATGAATATTTAGAAAATTAATTTCCTTTACAGTATTGAAGATGATCTCGACGAGCTTTTGCTGAAAGCTAAGCCAACCACTGCTCCAAGACTTTCTTTAGAAAAGACAAAACTCGACTCGAAAACAGGCCCTACGGTTTCTGAAGAAGTGACTGTCCCTGCGGAAGCGACCGAAGAAGTGGATTTGGGAAGTGATGATATTATGAAGTACATTGCTGCAAATACAAACGCACCACCAGCAAGTTTGTTCTGAGTGGTCTTAATGTAGGAAATGAACAAGAATTATGTGAATCTGAGAGCCAATGTTTAAAATCTCTTTTGAACTAAGCACTTTGCCTGGCTAGGCCGTCTAGGCTTGGTTTCTAAAGGGGATCGATCACGGGAATCGTTGAAGTGGCATGCCCTGCAACATCCTCAGAGGTGCTCTCTTTGATAAAATTATTATTACAAGCAAAAGCTAACGTGACGGTTGAGTACTTCAATCACGGCTTAATTTACACAGAAAACAATGCGAGAAACTTATGGACATGGACCGTCGTGTCACGTGACTGAAACAATTTTCAAATACATCTTAAGCAAACAGAAGGAGAGTATGCGGTGTGGTGTTTTACAATAGACCTAATTCCAAATAGCAATTACAAAGGATTGTGGGATAGAGTTTTGGTGTGTGTCGTCATTGTCAATGACATTTTACTGTGGCAAAAAATGACACACACCAAAACTCGGCTCGTACTTCCTGGGGCATCGGTGAATACGTGATACTAAAATACAATAAACGAGTTTGGAAGTTATATCTGCGCATGCGTTAACGTCCTTTCTGTTCAGGCCAACTTTTAACAAAACATCTCAGCGATGCACCGGTCGCGCGCGTATGGCCTTCTGTTTTTTCGTGTGTTTTCATCCCGCCATCAGCTGTACGCACACATAAAGGTGTCACTCGTTGTCACCTTTGACCCATTGCGCAATTACCGCTCTGGAAGAATCTTCAGACTGGTGTATTGTGGTGTGATAAGGTCTGTATAATTATTGGTGCATGTGTTTGTACTCTTTTGGGGTTATTGATCACTGTAGAACCCTTGTTTTGTTCCTCCCCCCCTCACGAGAGGATAAAGAAGCCCAAAATTCACCGTGAAAATTAATAGGCATCAGTACATATACGAATCCAGATTGGCTAACCGTAGCCAGACTAACGGCGGTCGTTGGTGGGTACCATCAGCCATTGTCGTCCTTTTTTTCTTTTTACTGGTACTCTGGACGCAGCTGACGAGACATAGCACAAAAATAAGCGAGTTTCGAATTGGTTAGAGCTTTCATGACACAGACAGATAGACAAACAGACAGACAGGCAGACAGACAGATAAACAGATATGTTATCAAGCGCGCGCCTTCGCATGAAATCAATAAAGGAGGCATTAATCTTTATAGACTTAAGTTTACTACGGTTGAGAGCGTCGATCTTTCCTATGAAAATGGTCAATTAAAAAGTAAGGGCAGTTGACGAGTTCGAAGTTCCTTCGAGGAGCAGTGTTGCGCAATAGGTCAAAGGTCAATGGCTAACTCTTTAACGTATGTCTAAGCTGATAGCGGGATGTAAACAGACGGAAAACAAAATGCGTTATTTGGCCAGCGCAGCTAGTACTCAGATGTTGTGTGACCAGTTAACCTGAAGAGAAATTTAGTCATTAACGCATGCTCGGGTATAAACTTCACACTTGTCTATAGATGAATCCGAACAGCCACGTGATGGTCTGATTTTAGACCTTATAGGCTTCAGTCTCCCTACTAACCTGTATCATGGGATGGCTGTACAATAAATTGTATCTGGAGCCCTCAATCTCATTGAATATGAGCTTTTGAAGTTAATGTAGACAATAACTGAAGACGAATTTAGGCTGAGGGACCCCACCAATGGCTGCCTACAGTCACCAAACACAAGTGCTGATCGTGTATTCGTTTATTGCAAGTAAAACCGGTACTGGAAAAGAGCAACTTGAAATCATGAAGTTACCCTTAAAATTAAATGTAACGAAAAACACTAGAAACAGTGTTCAATTCACTCAAAAAAGGTGTATACTGGGGGGGGGGGGGGGGGGGGTAAGTAGGACTTAATTTCACACAGAAGGAAAATTACTCCCACAACAGCGACATTACCCATACAGGAAACAGGGAACTGTTCCCTGCATGCAATGAAATGTCGCTCTTTTGGAGTGAATTTTCACCTCAGTCCTAGTAAGTGGACCATGTACTCCTAGCAAGAGTGATTTTCACCCGGGATGGAGTGATAACTTAATCCAAAAGAGCGTCATTTGTCATGAATGTAATAAAACATCGTTTTAAAGTGTACCTAAAGTAAAAAAAAAAGATGTAATACTAAACAGCATGAAAGTGAATTCTACCAGTCCAACTCCCATCTTCATATGACAGTCTTGAGTCAAGCTGTCTAAAACTTTGAAATTTATTCACTTATTATTCGCTAAGTTAATTCGTTACACAATATTATAATAATTTGTGACTTTCTTCTTGTACTACTCACACCTGCTTTGTTTTCCCTTTAAAATTGAAAAAAAAAAATGCTACCTCGAACACTTCTTGTTTGCTTGTAAAACACGTTGCACAGAGAGGGCTTAATTAATTACATCACCCCATAAGAGTAAGAGTGCTGTCACACCTTGGTACAGGGTGCAGTTACTTGCAGGAAAACAAAGAAACACAAATGTTGTACTTTGACAGTAGTACAACAATGAAAACGCACAAAGTATTGCGCAATGTAAGCCCATCACTTTAACTTGAGCAAATAAACATCGGCATTTCATATCTCCGCTCAAGAAAGAAGATTGGAGTTAGACTGTTAGAATTCATTTTTCATGCTGTGTAATAATATAAATTCTTGAATGTTTTGACTTGAGATATACTTAAGGATAGGATTGGTTGGTGGATTGAATTTTAGTCTTTTGTTTTGAGTTTTGAGTAAAGTGATTTGGTTTTATTAATTGAAGGTATGTAACCACAAAGATGCTTTTATGTAAGGAAATTAGCTGGCTCTTGTGTACTTAATTCTTTACACAATAGTCAATGAATCTTCACTTGTATGAAAATGTTCAAGGCCGTTTAGGTTAAGAATTTTAAAAATTTTCCCCGTGCAAATTAGTTTCTTAGACAGGCACGTACAAATAAAGGGCATTTTCGCTCTCAAATACATTACTACGGGGAGAGAAACCTTTGCCAAAATGTGTCAAACAGCTGTCAGTATATAACTGATTTTTATTTAAATGTCTTCTTAACGAGTGCAAAATGTCATACGCTGCCTTCAATTTTCTTCAATGGAATTATTATCCAGTTTTAAAGATTTTCATATATTATGAAACATGTGATGAATTTAATACTAAATAAATGTACCTGATGTGTGTTAAGTTAAACCGTAACTTCACCACAATATTCACTGACTGTTCCTTTGTTAAATGTTAAACTAACATGATGGAAAAATAATTTTATGTTAATCCCTATAACCCTTGACCTCCACCAACAAAGAAAGGGACCATCTTGACACCGTAACATATACACATACAAAATATGAAATCTACCCAATTTTCCTATCTTGAGATATCGTGTTAACGAGCTTTTGATACTTTGACTCCTGGTGACCCCAGATGACCTTCGACCACAACCAAAATGATAGAGACAATTCTCTTAATATAACGCATCCAAATACCAGATATGAAACCTATACAAGTTTCTTATCTAGGAACGAGTTAAGAAATTTTTGATGCTTTTGACACCTGGTGACCCTAGATGACCTTTGACTTACACCAAAAACGATAGCGACCACCCTCTTACTTGAAACGTATCCACATACCCAAATATGAAATTTATCCAAGTTTTTGTCTTATAATAAAGAGGTATTAAGTTTCACGCGTTTGACCCCTTGTGACTCTAGAAGACCTTTGACCTCCACCAAAACGACAGCGACCATCCTCAGGCTATGATGTATCCAAACACCAAATATGAATTTTATCCAGCTTTCCTGTCTAGATAACGAGTTCACAAGATTTTGCCCCTTTGACCCCTGTTGACCCCCAGGTGACATTCACCAAAAACGATAGGGACCATCCTTGTGCTATAACGTATCCACTCACCTAAATATGAAATCTATCCAAGTTTCTTGTTTTCAGAAAATGAGTTAACAGCTTGAAGCGTTTCACCCCTGGTGACCATAGATGACCCTTGACCATCAGCAAAGCCAACTGGGACCATCCTCTTACTGTATCGTATTCACATATCCAAAAGTGACGTCTATCCAGGTTTCCTATCTTGAGATACTGTTCTAACAAGGTTTTCAGCATTTAAACCCTCTTGACCCCAGATGAACTTTGAACAACGCCAAAAACAGTAAGGACCATTCTCACTCTATAAAGTATCTAGATACCATACATGAAATCCATCCAAGTTTTCTACCTTGAAATGTGGTTAGTAAGATGCTTAGATTTTTCCCCCATTTTATCACACACCGGGTAAGCTTATAAACACCATAAGTTGAAAAATCTGAAATTAACACCACATATCACGAGTCACAGTATACTTCGTCGTTCTAACACTTTGTAGAGCGAAGTCAGATGTTTATGTTCACCTAGTTGCCCGAATGTTGTGATAAGTCACGTGACCGTCTTGTGTTTTAAATACTCTTCAAAACTGTTTCTTATATGGCACAGTTTTGCATTTTTTTCTGTTCCAAATGAAGAATTTCCCGGAAAGGGAGGAGGGAGTATAGGGGCCACCACACATGGGGACCACATAGCTCCCGAACCGGAACATCTAACAATTAGAAACATGTGCGTTCGCTATTCAAACCAGTGAGCCACAACTTAAAAATAAGGCCGTGGCCGGCTCGACTTGAACCAATTGGTTGGAATCTGGGCCGTAAAACTCCCATTTAACTAACTCTATTCAAACTTTCTGGATATTTGCCATTCCTTCGAAAAAAAAAACTACCAAAAGAATAGCAGTGAAGTGCCTGCAATCTTTTTGAAAACAAAAAACAACTGCATTCATACTATTCATATGGAGTCTCTGCCTTGAGCCTAGTCAGATTTACTTCCGCAAGACTTAACAATGACTCCCTGCCGACCCCCCCCCCCCCCATGGCAGTAGGAGGATATTAACAAACTGTCTGTCCTCCCACCTCACAATTTCTGCTCCCGCCTCTGGTCAAATTCATCAATGACTAGCAAATCCAAACGGCAGGCTTATTCCTTGCTCCAAATCGTCACTGAACAGCTGAATTGGCAAAGGTCGACAATCCTAGGTTATCCTTTTTCTCTTTACCTGATACCGATCGGGAGGGGGGGGGGGGGGTCAAGTTACAGAGTAGATTGAGGGCAGGTTGGGAGATTTGGAAAAGGCACCCTCTTACAGAGTAGAGTTCATGTGAGTTCACCATCTAGACCAAAATCTGTCCTGCTTTTTCGTGTTACTTCGTGACGCACTTCGGAGGGTCTGATTGAAAAAAATACGAATCGATGGAAAAAGATGAAATAATAACCCATGCAATTACCACAAGCGATCCGTTTGGCCCATGAATCAAGAAAAAATAAGTAAAAATATCCCTTTAAATTCAAAATCTGGCGAAGGTGAATTAGACACACAACTTCCACGTTTTAAGTAAACTTTTCCTTGAAAAGCACTAAAACTACAGCTGTAGCCTCTAATCATGTTCCAAAGGCACTTTAATTATCTGAAATGCGCTGTAATGTTAAATTTATGGAAAATTAAACAAATTTAAATGTTATTTTGGGTACGTGGGATTAAAATTGGTAAAAAGATGTGGAAAGAAAAAGGACACTTTTTCGCGAACGAGGAACTGTTTATGTCCCTGCTACGTCGGTTTCGCGCGTAACGTTAACTGCGAATGAGCAACTCGAGCTGGATACCGATCCAAATTGTATAATCTGGGTCACTCCGATCTCTGAAAAAAGAATAATACCCTTCAACCCATGTAGTATCATTTTTGTATCGAGGAACGTCGAAATCTGGAAGATTAACAATACGAATACGGGCGAGAATGTCACCAAGCTTTATTTCGTGTAATAGGTTCTAATAGGCACTGGCATCTTGGGGTGTGTTGGTTCTCAAGTTATATGGAATAGTTGTAGCTTTAATTCGGCTTAGCAGTAATTTACATGCTATCTAAAAATCCTAAACCGCTACAAGCTTACTTAAAATTTGGTGGTCGAGCTGTTATTAGCGACTGGGAACGGTTTCCCTTCCGAAAAAATATCGGAATTCGTGTACTAAATTTTCTGGTCCCAAAATGAGCCTCTGAGCTCAGTACTAGTGCCAAACTGAAAACGGTACACTGACCACATTTTGCAAAAGCCATCAGCCCTTTCCCGATGAAATGCTTGTTGTGACACTCGACAAAGTAGCCATGCATTAAAATTTTGATCTTTCTGGCACAAAATCTCATCAGAAATTCCTGCCCCTGGAGACTGGGTGTCATGACATAGCCGATAGCTTTAGACAGGGGCAGGTTTTTCAATAGAAAATCTCAATTCAGACCTGGCATCTTTGCTACTAGGCGTAGACCTTTCAGGTGGGGGTAGGGGGCTGCACTTCTCCCAGAGCAGGGGAAGTGCTTATTTCAGGGCACTGACATTTGCATATATTTATGGGCAAGGGGTAGCATGCAGCTAGTCAGTTCGGCCTGCAGCGGACCGTGTTGACATACGGCCGGGCAAAATAGGACTTGAACTTATATTCAGTTCACGGCAAACAGGATCCGCCTCTTCCCGTAGCCTACGCCTTAGTGGATTTTTTGAAATGACGGTACCCGATATGTTTTTTTTTTAAATATATCAACTTGAAAATTTTTTACCTTCTATTTCCGCATTTTTAATCTTAGTTTCAGTCGGTTGAGCATAACTTTACTAAAGCTGGACCGACTTCCTTGGTTCAAGATCATTTGGTGTCTAATTATGACTGAATTCGATTCCGTCAAAAGTCAGATACAAATTCAATCCTTGAAACTCGTTTGAACTTGGTGCGGGTGCGGCAAAGATATACGGAAGGTCACTGCAAGCGCTTCTTTGGATTCGATGTCCCGCATGCGGTGTGTATGAGAACATTTGACTACGGTAGGCCAAAGCTTCCCTGCCTGGAACGGTCTTTCTCGAGAGACTATCTTCAATTGGCGCGGAGCGCACACAAAATTTTGAAAAATCGCGACCCCTCAGACCAGCAGACCCCGATGACATTTCAAAAGTTTCCCAAATTTTGTTGTCCTTTTAGACAAAATATTTCAAAATCAAGAACTTTAATTGTAGAAAAATTGGAATGTTATGAAAGACAGGTCACAAAAATAGCAACATAGCTGCCGGTGTCTCTTCATGATGTGGTGTCACAATGGTAATTTAAATATCCGATTTTGTTCAAGTTGTCCAGAGCTCAGAAAAGTTTAGTGAGAACTAGCGCACTTTATGTTGCATGATGCGGCGAGCAAAGCGCGCCGGAAATTTCGCTGTTTTTTGAGATTTGGAAAATTAAAAAAGGGGTTTCTGACTCACGGGAAGTGGGGGAGCGGAAGTATGCTTCCGCCCCTCATTTTTCACTGGGGGGGGGGGAGCTTTCTCCCCCAGCCCCTGCTTCCTACTCCTATGCTTAAAAAAGTATTTTTTTTTTTCTTTTTACTTTTCGAAAGGTATGCCTACCATTTCAAACAAATTGTGCCCAAAGGGTTCCAAATGAAATGGTCACCTATAAAATACATGCAAAATCAAGCGTTATGAATAAGTGCATGGCAGGTTCGAACCACTGGTTGTTGTGATTATATCTCTAGGAATCTTGGGCCCCTCTCCATCTGAAAGAAGATGATGTATTGATACAGTACAGCTCTCACCCCGGTCTTTTCACATTTTGTAAACTTTACCCCACGATCGGTTCCCTTTTTTCCTGCAGACAGAGATGCTGGCGATCAGTTCTACCACATAATGCTAAGTTTCTCGCAGGAAATTTGAGATTGGTTCTTTGATAATAGATCATATAGTTTGAACTAATACTTGGAGTGAACGGCCAAGGCTTCACGGAGTTTCGACGCTGGTTCAAAATCATGCAGGCATGCTCACTAGAAGAGATTATACTTTACAGCTTAAGGTATAGTCAAAGTTTTTTGGCAGCCCAGCTGAAAATTGGAACCCTTTTGGGTTCAACCCTTTGAACCCAAAGGGTTTCAAGTGATACCTTTTGTAAATACCCTTTTCATTTAAAGGGCAGTCCCTTTGGTAGATGATGGAAATTGGTCAAAACTCAAAGGGAATTATAAAATTACCCTTTTTATAAACCAAACCCTTTTGAAAACCCGTTACCATTTGGAAACTGTTGAAACCTTTTGGTTAATTTGGACAAAAGGTCTCAATGGGAATTTAGTTCTGCTTGGCCGTAAGGAGTGTCCATTGAGGCCTTTTCTCTAAAGTCGGTTAGATGGACGGAGTTTTACATAACGGCCCATATGGCCAGCTTCTAACCAATTGGTTTATGTCGAGCCGCCACATATCGAAAGGTTTTGATCATAAATCTCCCAAATGCGTTACAGTGTGCGGGCGCATTTTGCATTTTTAGGTTTTTCGCTTCATGTAGTATTCAGGGTTGTGTCTTAAGGTCTGGCTAAACTGGATTTGTGATGTTCATACTATTGCAAACTCTAGTGAATGCTTTTTTGACTGGACACCCCTCTTACTTTTGTCGTAAATCATTAATTTATGGGATTTGATGTCTACGGGCTAAAAAACATTTTTCATCCCAATTTTACATAATTTAGAGGATTAACACTTCTTTCCACAAATATATTGACACAGCTAAACGCGTTTCTGGGAGCTGCATGTCACAGGTAACAGGAGGAGAAGAATTGTTTTTATTTCGATCTATATTTTTTGTCGTAAAACGCTTGTAGTAAAGGCATAAAATGGCTCATTAATTTGGGGAAATTCCCCAAATTATGACGTCACAAAATTTTGAAATCGTCAAAAATCAAGTATTTTGAATGAAAATCGGCATTTCATGAGTTCCTCTCACCTTGACATATCATTCCAAAGCATAACCGATTTAGCTTACCTTAATTCGAACATTTAAAAAATTTTGATATAGAATGAGCACATGATCGTTTTTGTATAAAACTTTTCGGTATGCGGACTAGCTTTTCCAGTTGTGACTAACTGGCTTGTTTTTCCTACTCAATTGCTTTACGCTGTGTTTTTTACAGTCTTCAGTATGACCAGGACAATACTCGAACTCCTGACCTCCCAACTGCAAGTCCAGGCGCGGATTCGCACATTAAAAAAAAGGGGGGGGGGGCTGACCTAAGAGAAAACAGGGGTGAGAGGGAACTGTACTGCTAATTTTCCATATGTTTTATTGTTGATGTGGCGAAAAAGAGAGGGCTTGGGCGTAAGCCCCCACTCCATGTACTCGCGCCTGAAGTCGGATGCTTTAACCACTTAACCATATGCCGTACGTTATTTACTCTCTCATAACTCTGCTGCAAACCAGACTTGATTGAACAATATCATGTGAATCATCTATTGGTATCCTTACTGAATGCATCTCTTCTCTCTGTTTCTTGTTTTTCATGTCAAGTGTGTTTATTTCCTTCCTCTTTTCTATTCCAAATTCTTATTCTTGTTTTGTCCTATAGGCCTATTTCATTTTCCTTCTTCGCTCTCCATTCGCTATCCTTTGTCGTTCCAGTTCCTGATTTATTCAACCTTTCCCTAGATGAGGGGAAAGTTGTCATACTCCCCCCCCCCCCCGGTCAATTAATTGACCTAAAAGTTTATCCCTTTTGCCCGGCGCATATTGTACAAATTTTGTACGTGTCAGAAAATTCGTGGAACTAGTATCTACAATGAACGTTGGCCACAAAAAACCAACAATTCACCCTCAAATTTCTCTTCGTAGGCCAACTCGTTCGCTTGTGGTAATTGATATGATGTTCAAAAGGTTAAAATTGACCTTCGTGGGTAATTTTTATGCCGACCCTTAGATGTGCGTCACGAAAGTTAAAAACGAAAGCACTTTTTCGTGTACGGCCCGCTGCCTAATCTTAGTACAGAGTGAGGTCCATGACAATCGTTAGTTCAGAATTCGATACACATAATTTGCAATACGTACTGACGTTTGAACAAGAAAACACTCATGTGGAACCGCTGTTTTTTTCTAATCCGGGAGTTGTCATGGCAACTCCTTGCTTCTTATAGCAACAAATCAGGAAGGACATGTACACATATTTGCGATGTGCTTTCTTGCATTTAATTGTACAACTTCACAACTATTGTTTCATAAAAACAAGTAAAAACAAAGGTAGCACAACAAAGTCTAAAACCTTAATTTTGCTGGGTATAGAGGCTTTTCACATGACGTCATAATACTCCCCGGCGGCCATGTTGGAGTACATGAAACTGCGTAGTAAACCACACTGGGCGCGCTTGCTCGTTGAATGTGTACACACCGTGCAAACCAAAGTGCACACTGTTCGGTGCGTTCGGCATAAAGCCACGTGTATTTGGCATGATTGACCTCCAGTATGGCCGTCCCGTGACGTAACTGCAAAGCCTCTATTGTATGGTCAACTACTTTTACCTCGGGTCAACGAGCTATCAAAGTTAGTTCAAATTAAACCCATGGTGGGTTGCAATGAGTTTACCTAGGGAGCTGTGACGGTAACAGACGCAACGCTTGCTTCACCTTTTAAACAGTGAGGTGTTCTAATCAACACCGCCCTCTGTAAGCTACAATCCTCGACAAATATGATGGGACAAAACAAGCAAAACAAGCAATGAACGGAACACCATCCCCCACTCCCCCATTCAATGTTGCGCAGCCCAAGGCGTCCTGAAACTTGAACATTGATACGGGGAGCGGGGTTTGTCCCACGTATTTTTGTCTAGGATTGTAGCTGCGTAGCCGACAGTTTCGTGCTGTCGCAATGCTAAAGTTCCTTTACAATTAAGATAAATTAGGCAGTGAAGACAGTCGTTTTCGTCCAAAGCTTAATATGAGAAAACTCATATGATGATTTCCCCCCATTGGCATCGCATTGCCAGACATCAGAGTGAGCAAATTTTTGCCACTAGGTAAAACGTTATAAACAGTGTATCTCTCCATTAAGTTTTAATCAGATGTGCATTTTTGGCAACTTAAGGAACAATACAAAATCGTTTGAAATATCATCAACAAAATTTGGGACTCTTGTTGGGTTTCAAGCAGGTACATTTCTATGTAAATGAACGACATTAGAAGGGCTCGCGCAAATTAGATGAGGATGAACAGTCGTTTGGATCAAAACTTTTGAAAACGTTTCAAATGAATCGGCCGCCGCGTAAATATGAACAAAGCAGCATCTATACAATATTCTTTGTTAGAGAATTACAACACTCAGAAAAAAATTACTACGGTACACTTAGAAGATCAGATCATCATGAGAAAAGTCGAGCAATGGGAGGTGTAGTGATCTATTAATCGAATTTCGGTACTTGTATTCTCTGTCAGCTTTGGTGGACGTTTCTATCTTCCCTTGCAGCTCCCTGATTTTACCCAACTAAGTGTAACCATACGTATCAACATGACTTTGAAGCGGTGGTCACACTACAACGAATTCGGATCGGATTCCGATCCAATTTTTGTGAGTTTTTGTTAAAATCATCTCCATTTCTGGCCGGGAAGAGCCAAAAAATTGTCAATCTGTGTAAATGTATGGGATGTAGCGCATGACTATGAAAACTAATGTTTTGCAAATTATGTCATGGCACACATGTCATACCGAAAGACATACCTTAGTTGCGTTCGATTTAGCGGCTCGAACTAGCTTAACTGGTTCAACCAGTTTCTTGGCTGGACGATATCTGACGTCACACGGCTCAACTAGACCACCTCGCAGGGCTGGTCGTTTTGGTCGGCTCATGTTGTGACGTTTTGATGACGTTAATGTCTCTTTTCCGAAAGATAGAACGCTGACTGAGCCAGTTGAGCCGGTTCAATCGAGCCGCTATATTGAAAGCACCTATTATCCGACTTCGCTGTCCTATAAAAAATGTATTTCGGTGTGACGTTACGAAAAAGACAGCTGGCATTTTTTTTAAGTGTACCTCAAGTAAAAAAATTCAAAAATATATATTAAAGAACATGAAAAATGAGTTCTAACAGTCCAACTCCCATCTTTTGTAGAACATTCCTGAGCTGAGATATAAAATGTTGAAGTTTATTCACTTTAAACAAATTGGTCTGTTGCGCAATAATATATAATATGTGACTCTCCTGTTGTACAACTCACAGAACCGGCTTTGTTTCCCTCTAAAAATTAAAAATGTTTTTATGACCTTGACCACTTCTTGTTTGCTTGCACATCATGTTGCACAGAGAGGGCTTAAGAAGTTACATCACCCCATTAGAGCAAGAGTACTGTCACACCTTGGTAAAAGGTGCAGTGACTTTCAAAAAAACAAAGCAATGCAAAAATTGTAATTTGAGTAGTACAACAATGACATCACAAATTATTGCGCAAGAAACTCTTTTAAGTTGAGTGAATAAACTTCAACATTTTTTATCTCAGCTCAGGAATGTCCTATGAAGATGGGGGTTTGACTGTTAGAACTCATTTTGCATGCTCTTTAATATTTATTTTTGAATTTTTTTTACTTGAGGTACACTTCAAGACAAGGGGTGCAAATCATAAAGTTACACTGGTTGACATTTTTTGCTGTTTCCGGCAAAAGATGGAGAACATTAAAAAAAACAAAATCGGATCGGAATCCGATCCTAATTTGTTGTAGCGTTACCGCGGCTTCATGGTTTTAATATTTCATCCAACATTTTTAAAAGGTACGGTATACATTTACAAAAAATTAAAAAAATCATGTACTTTTAAAGGTTTCTTGAAATAATTTATCGTATTTATATCATATTCATCTTTTTAACACGTGGCATAACCTGTAAATTTTGAATTGCCAACCACAATTTTGGCATGTTCCAGGCCGTGTACCTCCATGTGTTTCGTGTTTTTTCTTTAATGTTCACACGTAGTTGATGCTTCTAAAACTTCCCAAAAATGGGGAACATGGGAGATTAATGGAGTGGAGTAATCATCATTCAGACTACACCATTCACAGTTTCGTAACTAGTTGGCTCATTAGAGCGTGCGCAGTGACATATACGTGTATATAAGTTTTTGCGCTTGCAGCGATTTCGCGATTGAACACGAATTAGGATCTACGTTTCATTTAAAATATAAGCGCACCACATCAGCTCTGTGGCTAAGAAGCCATGGAGTCATTTGTTTGTGAACATCAATGATTGTATGGACTCATGCAGTGTATACAACCAAATGCCGTCACCGCTGGGCGCCAAACGAGTTGGTAAGGCGCCCTTACACTGTCGTTACAATTAAAGGCGTGCAATCGGGTAATCCTTAACGCGCACAACTTCTTAAATAGACGCATGTGTTCTTGTGCATGTGTTACGCCAAATACCCCTTCGGATTTCTGATTGCGGAAAAGAGTGTTAAGGCCAGGTGATCCTACAGCGATATTGGATCGGATTTTGCTCCGATTTTTGTGAGTTTTACTTAAGCTCTCCTCCATCTTTGTTCAAAAAGACAGAAAAATTTACCAACCTGTGTAGATATGCTATATGAATTGCATCGCAGGACTATGAAATTCAAAGCTCTACCAATTATTCCGTGACATCACATCCGCAGACAGCTTTTGTCGGATACGCGGACTGGATACGCGTAGTCCGATAAAAGCCATTTGTCAATGTGACGTCACGAAATAAGTAGTTTACATTTCATTTCCGTGGTCCTCTAATACTGATCATACATTTACACAAGATGGCAACTTTTTGGTTCTTCCTGACAATGGATGGAGGAGATTTTAACCAAAACTCACAAAAATTGGGTAGTAATCCCATCCGATATTGCTGTAGTGTGACCTGGGCTTTAGGCTTACTTTGTAAATCGTTTGAACGT
This sequence comes from Holothuria scabra, assembly GCA_037179385.1. Lineage (NCBI taxonomy): Eukaryota > Metazoa > Echinodermata > Holothuroidea > Aspidochirotida > Holothuriidae > Holothuria > Holothuria scabra. The sequence goes on from CM074199.1 coordinate 15,277,522, forward strand.
GCTATTTGTGCATACACACGCAGTCCATATTCCGTAGACAATGAGCCTACCATGATACAAGGAAGGACAGTGCATCCTGTTCAAGAAGTGCACAGTTAAATTCAGAATGTGCATATACTAACATTCACAACCTCAATTAATCGCATGACAAGCAGTAACCATGACAAACTATATCAGAAATATTGTTAAAATACGCATTAGTCACAATATTAAATCACTCGGTGCAAAAGTGATAAAGGAAATATCAGTGTTTGCGTTACTTAAAACTTATGTTTAACTAATGAGCAGTAAAATTAAAACATGTTTATGGAGATCAAGAATAACATAGGGAAAAACCTTGTGTATTAAAGAAGCACTGACGTCATCTTGGTGACAAGACAATGGAACTTTTGGCTGCACGCATAAGAATTCGCCCTACACGTGTTGCAGACCATTCGACTGTGTTGCAGACCATTCGACTGTGTTGCAGACCATTCGACTGTGTTGCCTGTGTTGCAGACCATTCGGTTGACACATTAGCAGTCATAATTTGTCGGTGTTGGTTTCCTTTGCCCCCAAATAAGAGCATCATTTTTTTCTGTGTGTCAAAGATACTACAAGCAAAGATTCCAAACTTTAAATGGCGCGGTGACTTTGTGGAGGCCAAAGCGGAGGGGCGGAAGTGCTGATCGCTGTTCAGTCGTTTTGGGGACCAACTGGTATCTTTCGGCATCCTCCAGTAGTATCCCACTGTGCTTGGCGCTTAACCGATTGGTTACAAACTGAGACGTAAACCTTCATCCAACTGCCTTACTTACTCAAGAAGTGAGCATGGAAAGCCATTTGCATCTTATTGCATCTCACTAATTGTTTATTCAGTAATAAGGTGGTCAGGTAGCGTAGGCTATATGGACTTTTTCGTGTTTGTTTCAAACCGTCTTCAGAGGGTTTGATTAGTAATTGCTTGCAAGTACGGACCGTCTGGTATTTTATTTGAAATCACTGAAAAGGTTCCCAGCTGGAGAGGACAGATATGTTTTTTTTTTTTATTTTCGTATTAGAAAAGGCGGCCTGCCTATTTCAGCGGTCTGCATATTACAGCATATTACACTTTTGACATCTTTATTCAGGTGTCAAACCTATAAATGAATCCCTGTAAATGAGTTTGTGGGCATGTGCTATCTAATAAAAGCTTCATATAGGACCCACATGAGTTGGAACATGAGAGCATCATTTTGGATGGGTCTCGCTACATTCGAAAAGCTAAGAAAGTGCATGTTAGCGTCACCTAGCTTGGCTAGTAAATTATTTGGGAAACACCAGGGTTGCCACTGCCTCGTGGGTATTTACTGCATTAGATCATGTGAGTACGGTATTATAATGATTGTATTGTAATTAATTTATCTCCCGGAAGCATGTCGTGAACACACCTCCATGTTTCCCTTTTGACAGTATTTGGAATATTTGTCAGAATTCGTTTATAGAACATCTACTGTAAGTTAATCAGTCAGTAGTGTAGAAAGGATTTTTCATGAGGGAGGGGCAAAATACCGAAAGAATATTTCAGCGGAGCGCCACAATGGCTTGCTTCGTGCGTACATTGTTCAGTCGTTCATCACATCACTGAGAAGGCAGAAACGTACCCTATTAGGTTATTCATACATTACTGTATGGTCCCTCGAAGTGCATAGAGCCAGTCCAGACCAGGGCAACGAATGGCTCTTTTTTAACACTACAAGATCCACCGATACTTTACAGGAGATGGGGTGCGAGTGGTAAATGACGTGAATACACGAAACCATACAGTGTCTTTTTATGTTTCGAAATATGGTTAACTGAAGTAAAGGTCGTGCTACCGCAAATAGCATAAGCCCTCAGTCTTTGCTTAGTTGTAGAGATTATAGCTGCGACATAACAGCAGGAATGTTAGATGGCTTTTGGATGTCCTCGATGGCTTTGGTAGTGGGAGCTTGTTCCTCTATCCGACATGTGGAGAAGAGGTCTAACCACATCTTCAACACCCGTTTTTTCATCACGAACATGATGAAGATGAAAAGACCCTGGAGCGAGTTGGAGACGAGAAACACCACTTTCCAAATGATCACTGGCCATAGGAACTGAACGAAGCCAAAGATCCAAGTAATACCAAGCAAGATGAAAAGCTGCGGAAGAATTGATTACGAGAAAAGAAGATAATTAAAAAGGATATACCTAAATGCCACAACATTTGTTATGTTACAAAGTTTTACAGCAGAGATCATATCACATTTCTACATGTATTAAAGCCAGTGAGCGTGCGCGGCCTAACTTGAACCAGCCGGTTAGAAACTCAATAAGCCCTAAAACCGAATCTAAAATCTAAAACTCACATGATATTTCTTAGCTAAGATATTAAACGTGGTATATTATCACCTAGATCAGAATTTATCATTTGCTTTTCGTATCACCGTAAGTAGTATTCATTTCAATTTCTTTATATCTTAGACGATATGTACACTGACTTAATTATTGTAGTGCGCGTGCGCGCTTCAATCTTGGCGTTACACGACAGGCAGGAATACCTACATGACTGAACGTTGAAATGGAAGATCCACACTGCTTCGGTTCCGTTTTTACTATCGAAACTATCACTGTGCAGGCAGCTAATGTTAAGCATGTCCATGATTTTACACCGTTCTCTTGCACACATACTAAATTAGTCCCGATTAAGGACTCATTCATAATTAGAGACAGCTTAGCATGCAGAGTGAAATATTACTGATTGATGGAATACCGACAGTCTTTATTTCAGAAAAAGTTTCAGTTGAATTTGCCCTTGCTTTCTCTTTGACACGATAAGAATACATTACTTTCAATTAGCAAACGACGTAATCAGCGGATAAATTTGTTGTAAAGTTTATTGTGATGAGAGCATATACGTCGTCAGCTATACACAAATCCGGACAGCAAGTGATAGTTTGATGTCAGTCGGCCATAACTGGGGTCTTTCGCCTTTTAATTTTCCAATTCCTTCGCTTAGTTACGTGCACCATGGATGGTTGTACACTGAATTGTACTTTGATTCCTTCAATTTCACTGAATATGAGCACTTGATAAATGAAGACAATTTAAGGCCGACGGACCTGACTAATGGCCGCCTGCAGTGATTGAGCACAAGTGCGTATCGGATTCGTCTATACGTGCACAGGTAGACTGTACCATGGAAGTGACTGTACTTTATACCGTTATTACCATCTGTATACACTGCATGTACAGGTCAGGACTTGAACCATGGAACTTTAAAGGCATATTTTCATCATCCCAAACAGTTCCAATTCTTCCAACCTACTTACTTCTAGCCCCTCCCACATTTATCTAAAACTCATCTTTATCCAGACACAATCCTAGTTTATTGCTTCATGGCTTGTCCCAGTGGCAATACAGGTCCATAATATGTAATCAAGACACTCTCAGCGCCCAGACTGTGTAATTCAGCTATGTTGCATTGTTTGAATGTGATGCCAATCAAAGAGTTGTACCAATTGAGAGTTTTGATATATGTATACTGAAACTGTAGTTTGGGGTGACGAATGACTGCCTTGAAGTCGGAGTTTGTGCTTCCAAGGTACCTCCGTGCTAAAACCTATTGGTTGGAAACTGGGCCGTAAAACCCCACCTAACTAACTGATCAAAAGCATCTGGCTGTAGGGCTGCACGTACGAAATGTACTACCACTGTAAGTGGGTTAGTTAAATGAGAATTAACGACCTATCAACATCAATCAGTTATGTAGAGTCGGTCAACTCGATCAGAAGTTCAAAGTTCAAATTCATGTTCAAGTATGTTTCAAGTTCAAATTTAGTTTCCCGGGCGCCTCTTTCGACAGGCGGGAAATACCGTAGACATATTGAAAGTCCAGGCCACAGGGGCCGTACTGCCGTTGGGACAAAACAAGAGCATATACAGTACACGTACCTCAAGAAATCAAACCACAGTGCATTATATACCGAATTAGACAAAATGAACGATATGACGTTGTGAAATGGAACTGGTACTGGGAGCTGGGTTAACCTCTTTCGAAGAACTGGATGAAGCAGTACGGGGCGGAATCAGGCTGGGGTTTTGGGTTTAACCTCCGTTGATTGTCGAGGATTTTTTCATTTCCTATGATGTTTTGCTTATTGTTTCGTTTTGAAGCATACCCCACCTTTCGTCAAAACTTGCATCCAGCCTCGCAGTGAATAAATACTATTAAGAAAACAACGTTGTATATGTAATGGCAGATTGTAAAACTGTTAAAGGTCCGATTCTCCTACCCCAAACAGTACCAATTTTCCTAACCGTCTTACTTAAGCCCCTCCCCGTTTGTCAGAAATTCATCCTCACCCCGGAGACACAGTCTCAGTTTATTGATTCAGGGTGGGTATTAAAACTTTAACTCATTATGTATAATCAAAACACTCTCAGTAAAGTTAATGCTGAGTAAAATTAGCTTTGGTTCTCTACTTTCCTGTTTGAATTGCAGTCTGGGGAGTCTGGGGTGAGATGATTATTGGCCCTTAAGGCTGCAAGTAAAAGTTACGTCCGGGTCATTTGACGAAGAAGCTGAATAATAGACCCGGGCGTCCCGATCAAAAGACCCACCCAGGTTATACAGGCCTATCAAGAAAACGTTTCACACTCAAATTTACAGTGTAATCCAGCCTAGTAGCTTAACGTTAGACTAGCTTACGGCAGTATTGCCCAGGTCATCCGTGTTGTTTATCAGAGTTTTTCGTTGACTGAGCTTTCATTAAGGCTAGGACCGCCACAAGTCGAAGATCCACATCCAAACATTTTATAAGCCCCAGCCTCAAACCCGCCCACACACGGGCACTACAATTCTGCGTATTTGCCTCAGGCAAGTGCAGTTTTAGTTATTAAAGTTATTTAATTACAAAGTCTATGTAAAGGGAATCTTTTCTTTATAGTGCCTAATTGATGCAAAAAATATCTCGAAAACATACATGAACGTACTGAACGTGACAAATTTAAGATTGGTCCCTGTAAATTTTAATCATGATGGCACATGACAAAAAGTACGCCCTCCTTTGTGGGCAAAACAAACCAACACCGACAAATGCAGACAGCTGATTTGTCAACCAGTCGAATCCGCGCATATTCTGCTACACGTTCAGGGCGAATTGTTATGCGTGTGCCCACGCATTCCATTGTTTTTCCCCCAACGATGACGTCAGTGTGAAGTCAATGAATAAGGTCTATTTGCTTTTGGTAGAGTTCATTTGGGGTAACAATGTGGGTTCAAAATCTGAAAAACTTGTTAACACTATTCTCATGGTGGGAAGCTTTTATAGATTTCATACTTTGTATGAAAATGGTGGCAAGCTGATGCCTTTGATTTCGGTGGAGGTCAAACGTTATGAAGGGTCATCCAGGGTCATGATCGAAAATTTTGTTTACGCAACGTCCCAAGGTAGAAAACTAGAATGGATTTCATTCTTTGCATGTGTATTCCCCATTGTTTACTTTAAAGCAGGGTTGTCCAACCTTTCGCAGCAGTGGGCCACATGTAATGGTTATGATGGAAGAGGGGCCGCATTCTATACTCGTTTTTTTTTTTTTTTTTTTTTTTTAATTTTTCCCGTTTCCCAAGGCAACAAAATGGAATCATTGCGCATAGGAAACACTGATCCATTTTCGTTTTTGATTGAACAAATAAATAAATTTTAGCAAAAACTGATGGTGTTGGGGAGAATATTCGGACAAATTTTCATCATTCTCAATCCGCCCCTGTGAACATCACTCCAAATGTAGCTACATGTAGCACACATTTGAAATGAATTATTTCATTTAAAAGTAAGCATGCCATAGCGGACGGCGAAGCCTAAAGTAGTCATCAATTAATCTCCTTATTGAATAATTTTGCAATATAGATTTTTTCTGACGGGCCGGACGGAAACTTTTCGCGGGCCGGACCGTGGCCCGCGGGCCGAAGGTTGAACAACCCTGCTTTAAAGGTATTTCAGGGGTTCGCAATATCAAATTCTCCCAATAATTCCCAAGATTATTTCCTGTTGTTATCACAGGTCAAAATTCACAATTTTCTAAGAGCTTCTTCCATCAAATATGAACACGAACTATTCTTCCAACATGTGGCCGAAAGACGAGGCTATGGAAATTCACGGCATTAATTTATTCTTTATTGTATCATCGAAACGTCGAGGCGTTTTCCGTTCTGGTTACTACGACCTCTTAGGAAACTTCAGATTTCTAGACACGTTGTTATCTACAGCGAAATGACGTCATTTTTGTATTTACCATTTTGAGCGCAACGCGAAATAACGCTTAACACAAAGTTTTTATATGACATGGGCAATGCAAAAGGTGACGTCATTACGTTGTATCTGACGTCCGCGTAATGAAGTCTTAAGCTCACTAATAAGACCAAGACATGGGACCATGCAGCTTAAGTAGGCCCTACATTATCACATAGACGAGGTTTAATCCTGGAGGACGGGAGTCAATTACCCAACCAATGTCAATGAAAATACTGGGGGCAAAAGTATTTCGCATTCCCCCATAATTTAAGCACATTTAAAGACAACAGGCAGAATTAAAGAGAATTAATATTATGGTGTACAGGTGATTTAGTACTTCAAGAAAATGTCAAATTTAGACTGTTTAAGCAAGAATTGAATAATTCTGGATTTAAAACGTAATGCTATTTATAATGTTAAGTAATAATCATTACATAATTCTGCATTTACAGTGTGCAATCTATGTTTTGTGTACATGTGAGTTGTATATGCATCTTTGCTTGTGTGTGTATGCGCTTGCATTTTTGATGACGGATTGCTCATAGGAGAGTTTATTTCGGAACATGATCCATGTTTCCGGCTGTTTGAAACGTTTTCCCCCAGTTTTCACACGAGATCGAACCCCATGATAGAGAACATCTCAATCTATTGCATAGTTGAAAGTAAAATTAATTGTCTTCCAAAGTATGTATGACCCGGTCACATCTCGTATACTGACTAAGTAGAAAAAAGGCAAACAAAATGCATCTCACATCTGGGGAAAATATTCCATTTTTCAACTAGTGAAACATTACCTTACTTTTTCACGGTTTCCTAGTTAACCCTTTACCGTTGTGCTCCGATCGGGGCATATTTGCGCGCCTCGGGAGTGGGCGGAAAAGCGGACGTAGTCCGCCCCGCATCGGCTTCCGTAGGCCATTGACCCCGTGACCTTAAACTATTGTCTCTCTCTCTGTTGTGGCTGAATTTTCGAGTAGCTACTCGCAGTTTCGAGCTCCGCGTGAAACAGTAAAGATGTGTGACAGCCGAGCTCTCCGCATGGGTCCAAAAAGACCCAAACAACGGTAAAGGGTTAAAATAAGCCTGTGGAGTGTGTCTACTCCAAAGCTGATGCCACTGTCTCTGCGTGTGTGCACGTAACCCTTTTAGCCGAGTCGTGCAGATATTTTAGATTAACTGACTACTAAATCTGTAAAGTGAGCAAACTGGATTGAAAATTTAGACCACTGTCAACTCTCAAAATTTCCAGATGAATAAAACTTGATGGGAAACAGGTCAATCGATATGGAGCTTTAAAGCCCCGGAAAGCTTGGAGGTTTTAGCATATCTCTGGATGAAAAATTAAGTCTCTGGAGAGTTATATTATTTACTTTTTACGGTTAACCCAACTCGCAACTGACCGTTGGCGGGGGGTGGGGGAAGCAAGCCAAATCTGGGGGAAAAAGTCCCCTCCTGGCCCGCCAGATGATTGGGTTAATAAAGTAGATTTTATAATTTGTTTGATTCTGTAGATTTTTTCAACAAAGGGCAATCCAATGACTCTTTTCCTACATTTCCATAGTTTAAACGCCTTTATAGGTAGCCTACATTGTCTAGGATCTGATAATACAGTAAAGGACCGCTGTCTATTAAATTCTACTTAAAGGGCAAGATCAGCACTCTGAAGTAGTGTAGTAGACTGCCCGGCAGTTTCATGATTGGCTCTTGAAGGTCATGTGACAATGTTTTCTCTACAATTGCAAAATTTACTAGTAATAACTGCTTGGTTTACTTTGACTATGCAACACTGAAGTCCTATTATATTATGGCAAATACTTTGAAGAGAAATAAGAAGAAAATTGTGAAATTTAGCTGTTGCATCAAAAGAAGTTTGGGACGACTGCTTGTGTCTTTTAAACTATGAACAAAATGAAAACACAATTATTATCCAAGGCCCACGACAGAAAATGATGTTGGAACGAATTTGTCAAGGAACGTTTCAACTTCGGACCGTACTTCCCGACACTACTTAACTCCGACCATTATTACTCATGTACAGTAGTCGCAATAAACTAGTTCCGACGGAGTTTACCGTTTTGTTCTAAGGGTCAAAGGTTATAAGGGTATATGCCCTTCCTGTGAGCCAACGCAGCTATCCCAACTCATATCGCACAACGCATGTACCTCTGCATAGCGCGTGACTCTGAGTCTCGTCTGGTCATAGCATATGCGCAGTTAAAACACTTAAATGGCATAAGCGTATCTGAACAAGTTACACAAATAACCTGCAGATGACATTTATATAAACTCGGGATCGGGTACATTTTCCATAAATGAGCTTGTCGTCGTATAGCATGTACATGTGCACATACATTTCAGTCAAGTGGGCTGTAGGCTGGGGAGTGCAGAACATGCTCGTGGTATTTCCCACCTGTCGTAAGAGGCGACTGATAGACCTATTTCCAAATAGCAATTACAATGAATTGTGGGATAGAGGTTTGGGTGTACGTCAAATTTCACCACAGTAAAATGCCATTGACAAAAATAACAAACACCAAAACTCTATCCCACAAACCTTTGTGATTGCTATTTGGAAATAGGTCTATGGGGAGGACTTGCACCGTGTTTGAGCGGAATTTGAAACCCAATTTTAACTTGCACCGTATGCAAAACCATGCTTAACCCTTACCGTATCATCTAGTTGACAGTACATGACGCTTTCGCGTTGGTGTGTCGTTAAACCCCAACCGATTGACTGACTGACTGACGGACTGACTGACTGTCTGACTGACTTACTCAGTGACTGACCGGCTCACTGACTCAGTGACTGACTGACTCAGTGACTGTTTGACTGACTGACTGTCTAACTTAAATTACCTAAGTAACACAGTTACCACACCATTCACCGTGGTCCCAACTTCTAAATGTTCCGAGATCTACCGTTTCACGTGTCCGTGAAATATGACATTGATAACGAAACTTCATGTACTCCATAGACTTATCCGAATAGTCAAGTGATAGTCTAATTAAAGGAAAATATAGCATTAAAATGCTCCAACATAGCACTAAAAGTAAATAGTCATTTTCAAATCATTCGGTCTCAGCAAAAAACCCCAACAATCTTTCATCTCATCAAAATATTATGCACAAGAAGAGTAATGGAAGTTGCATCTTTTGAAATGTTGAGTGTTTGGGTGAACAAATTATTCTTGAGCAACAAACAACTGAATTTCTATTCAAGGGAAACCTATTTTTCGAAGAGAAGGCTACCATACTGCCTTATTTGAAATTATTTTTCACTCTTTGCCAATAAATCTTGGTATTAAAAGGATATAATTTCCGGTAAAACATACGCAATGTTTCCCTTTAAGTCGGCCATAACAGGGGGCCCGTCAGCTTTAATCGTTTCAACTCTTTCCTAAAATGTATCATCTATGATTGTACACTTAACTACCCCTTGATTACCCCAGTTTCACTGAATGTGAAGGTTTAGACAATATAATTAAGACTATTTAAAGGACCAATCCTCTCATCCCAAACTGCAATTTTGGTAGGAGTGTACCGAAATTCTCAATTGGCTCAGCTCTTTGATTGATAGCTAATTTAAACAATGCAAAGTGTCAAAGCTTATATTACACAGCATGAACTGTACTGAGAGTGTTTTGATTATATACATTGAGCCTTTTTTTTTATTATCACCCTGAAGCAATAAACTGAGACTGCGTCTGGATGACGATGAATTTCAGATAATTGTGGGAGGGGCTTAAGTAAGAAGGTTTGGAGAATTGGTACTGTTTGGGGTGAGAGAATTGGGCCTGTAAGGCTGAAGGACCCCACTACCGGCCGCCTTCACTGGCTACTCGGATTCGTCTATACGTATCTAAAATTTTTACTTACACGGGTGTTTACGGCCAGTTCCACGAGGAGGTCATTTGGTGAGGCGATGTTGATTCTCACGCGTTTTACGGCATGCCTACTTCGTCGCAAAGACACGCCTGTATACAAGAACACAGCGAGGTCAAATGTAAGCATAAACGCTACAGGCACACCCACTGAGAATAACACAGCTAGTCCATCTGAGATCCAACAGGTGTCTGTGCCACCATAACGAAAAACAAATCCTTCCGTGCAGTCACAGAAATGAAGAGCGAGCCCGACGATCATGATGAGAAACGGGAGTCCCCAGGCGTACAAAGAATACTTCATCAACCTAGTCTTTGTGTCGCTTGAAGTGTTGAGCTGCATCGAGTGGGTTCCGAAAGTGCGGGCCATGTTGTACGACAGGACAGACATCCATGCGAAAGATGCCAACCACGTGAAGTGTGAGAGAGCTGCCATTCCAACGCACACCTCGGGGATTGCCGCAAAATCGCCGTTGAACAAGAAGACGAAGTTAGCAATAAATAGAGCTGCCAGTAGGTTCATCAGACATAGACCAGGTACGTTACGCAACTTTGGGAATGTCTGATATGTTGTGAAAGTCAACAGCATTGCTACCAGAGATATAACAATACAAACAGTGTAGGCAATTTCGTACATTTCAGAGATCACTCGCACTTTGTCACTACACACACGCAGAGAGCCGTTTCGGAGCATTTGGAACTCGTCGGTACTTAAAATAACGTCATTTAAAAGAATACGTATCGATTCTCTAGACTCCGTTAAAACAAATTGGCCGGGGTTTAGAATCGCAGTGTACAGACAGTCCAGATGCGGATTGAGGGCATTCCAACAAACATCGGAAAGATCATTCCTGATAAATCCATTCCGTTTTGGGCTAAACTCATAGCTAAATATAATTCTAAAATCTTCAGACGTTTCTTCTGGAGTATGACTAAAGCTGAGTTCGTCACCGTTGCAAGATTCTTCAGAATCATTTCTAGCGGGGCTAACCACTTTTAAAAGGAAAGTAGCTGCCCCACAATGATAGAAGACATCAAGTCGACCTGAACTAGACAGAAGGAGGCTATCAAGAGTTATCTTTACAGAGAATGACGCCAGCAGACTCTCTGCGATTACCGTCACACCAAACGGTCCAGTTGAAGAAACATTTTTCCTTATTCCGGATAAGTACAGTCTTGTGATTTCATTAACATTGATAGCTAATAGGGAATTTACGCAATCGAGGGATTCTGCGACCGGTTTGGTAAGAACTATCTGTGGGGAGCCGTAAGGAAGTTTACCGACCTCACAAAATCCACCCGAGTAGTACGTTCCTTTCGGACAACCAACAAAACGGCAGGTTTCAAGAAAAGGATCGAAAAATTCACCCACGTTATTACAGTTAACCCGAGAAGTGTCATCGCCTATCGAAAAGTCAAACAGACTAAATATAGTGGACCTCATGCCAGTTTTTATACACGGTTCGTCGCCCTGAATTTTGTTGCACACTTCTTTAGAACAGTAGTTGGAAGAAGGATCGCAGCTTATACAGGAGGGATTTTGGTATAGCTGCTCGTCGATGACGGGTGCATAGTAAGCTTTGCACTTGAGCTTCACTTCCTCTGAACACATTTCCGTGTCAAATATACAAGAACGAGGCTGGACAGATGTTTCAGTCCAAGGTCCCACTCCACCAAAAATGAGATTATGTATGTTTTCATCATTGATTGAACTGACGGTATTGTTACTGTTACCACTATCCCGTAGAAGTGTTGGGAATGATCTTAACTGGTCTATCGATGCGTCGTTGCAAAGGGCACAAAATATGTTATGATATATATTACCATCGGTGTCGTACACTGGTGTGTGTATCATTATATCGGTAAGAGGGAATTCAGCTTCGCAATTAACTTTGATTTCATCTTCCGTCCAGTAAGGTGAGCAATAAGAAACGACCTGCCAGTTTACATTCAGCTTATCCCGGCATCTGAATCGGTCGCGCTCAATTGTGGTCGTGAAAGGTTTAAATAGATTGTCTTCCTCAGTCTGACCGTCACAAAATTTATGGTAATCACTGCAACAATCGTTGAAGTACACGCATAATAAATCACAGTTGCAACTCTCCGCCCTCCAAGATCCGCATCGACCGCGGCACGTATGTTGACTGCCACAAAATAGGATATCGTCACCGAAAATATTGCTTCCTGCAGGAAAAAGGAAAGGACGTCGTTCTTTGTAAATAATAAAGGAATGAACTTAAGGCCGGTTTAATCTACACAGCGATGTTAGTAGCACGGCAGAACGACGCGTAGCAAACGGTTTAGTACATATAAAAGTGGAAGCCTCATTTTGCAACGGACAGGAGGATGACTTTAAACAACTACATGTTCAAATCATTGCTGTCTCCAGAGATTTTGTTACTTAAATTTCTACAAATATTCATTCGCGCACGGGAGCATTTCATTTTGTGGGGGGTAAGACTTTTTGCCTGAAAAGGTGTGGTCTGCCCGAAAGACTACCGGTATCTAGTCGGAACACCATCCCGATTGACGAGGAAGATATAGAACGAAGCAGTGGTTATTTTGATCTCTCGATTGCAATAGCATTTTCAGCACGAAAAAAATAATAAATACCAGCAACTTGTTATGAGTGATGAGAAAAGTACCAAGCCGATGAAATGTACCACTACCATTGGTTAAATGGTCTTGTACCATATAATTAGAATCTAAGCAGTCGTAATTTTGAAATTTGTGCAATGTTCTGTTTAGTAATCTATTCGATTGCAACAATATCTAAGCGGAGTGCAACCACTGGTTGGCGCGGACCGCACAGAAAATTTGGAAACATCGGACTCATTAACCGGAAATGACATTCCCGGACTCATGTCTAGAAATGAAGTAGTAGCTGTTTTGAGCTTCCGTTTGCAATTATATTTTCAGCACGAAAAAATATCAGCAACTCGTTATAAGTAATGAGAAAAGTACTAGTTAAAATGTACCACTTCCATTGGATGAAATGTTCTTGTACCTTTTCGAGGAAAACTATACAAAGGATTGAAAACGGGCCAATATTTTTTTCTCTACTGCAACCCTTGGCTAAATTCAGCATCTACTGAAGTGATGAAATTGTCTGCGTGACTGCCTAAAGTCCCAACTATAAATGATATTTCTTCTAACGCCTTTTGGAAAATGTCAACTTACGTGGTGGTTTTAAATAAATTTTCAAGCATACTTTTGGGGAGAAGTTCTTGGACGGTGTCATTATGTAATTGAAAAACTACATACCCGATTTACATTATTGTCGCCCAAATTCGGATTCAGGGGCAAGGTAGACGACAAACTATTAGGCATTGCACATTAAACCACCCCACCTCTGGTAATTAAAAACATTTCAGAACTTTTTTCAACCTTCGCCCGTTCCGTGAAAATAACATAGTGTACCGCTTGATGCTTACGTAAACAACGTACGTAGTGTCTTGTATGCAGAGATGCCATTATTTACATCCAGAAATCAGGTTTCAGACAAGAATCAGAGAGGAATTTTCACCGAAATACCGTATATAGTTGGGGATGCAGTAACAAATGTAACATGACAGAAAGAACCATATTGAGAAGAATATGTGCTCATATATTCCTGTTCTATGAAAGGTATGGAGGCTAGGAAAAGAAGTAGAACTTTTACTCAATAAAAATGCTCTATAGACCATAGACTTATGAATCAGGTTTGACTACGTACAGTCCCTAAAGAAGTTTTCAACCCCTTTCCTCTGAATTATTAGCAGTATTTCGGTTTCCTAGACATGTTCGGACAAAGTAGTCTCAGCCACCTAAGAAATTTTGCCCATCTCTGTGATGGGACCTTCAATCCAAAAACGTTTAACAACGATGTAGCGCGTATTATTAATAGGCACGGACTTTCTGTACATGGACAGATGGACAGAGCATACTGCATGGTACGTTGTCGCTACCGTACGTGTGAGAAAGATTGCACACCAATATGGCCGTCAGCTATGGTTTTGTGTGAAAGTCTGGACTTGCTCAAACATACTCCCTTAGGTCAAAACCACTTCACACATTGCAGGAGTATCATATTTTCCGTTTCAAGTTTAACTTTTGTTTAAAATATAACAGAGTCGTCTTCAAATCAGACGTTTTATAGCTTCACGGCCGTCATCTTGGTGCGCCTTCTTTTGTCCCAGCCGGTGGCCACCATCTTCGGATACGACGTATACGTCACATGCTCTGTCCATGTCACTGGCGGCGGAAGCGGGGGTGGGGGGTGGGTGGGACAGGGGACATCCCCCTAAATTTCTTAGTGAGGGGACGTCCCCCCTCCCCCCAAAATCAGAGAAGAAATAAAAGAAACTTGGGAGCCTTGAACCAATTCAAAGTTGAGACTATAGTTAACCCACCACCGAACAGAGCAGCCGAAATTGACTTAGCCTATCCATTGTTTGGATGATTCTTGTCACGGTCCCCTGCGACCATGCTGTATGCCTGTGACCTAGTATTTGGCTACAAGTCATTACAAGAACCTGGCAACCTCACCCGGTCCGCAAACCAGGTGTATAGAGCATATCACTTGTCCAGTGAACCGAACTTTTACTGTACTAGTATTTTCCCTCCGCGAGAAGTGAAGTATTGCCTTTGCCATCACGTGAACGAACAGTTTACCAGTATTCACTCATCATAGGTGAGTCATTCACTTACAGTAAGCTATTTCCACTACATTTGTTCATCCAATGTAATGTTGCGTAATTGATATCACATGCTTAGGCTTATGTCGTTGCGTTATATCTATGAGAAAATCTCCGAATGGTAGCTCCGTTCCCATAAAGTTTGCGTACGTACATGACCGTCCGGCTGAAACTTTGGAAGAGTAAGCTACCTCGGCATTATACCGAGGTAGCCTACACATTGTTCAGAAGTTCGGATTCATCCTGATCAGATAGGTCTGCATAGGCAGATTTAGACTGGTTCCAAGGTAAATATTAATGAATTTACACCAGATTGAATTTTGAAATGAACCCCGGTGAAAGTACAAGAATTTCAAGAAAGAGACCTCCAATTAAAATACAAAATCAAACCAAACTTACAGGTGCAGTACCAAACCAAGGGCGAGTACAGGAGGGCAACTGATTTTAGGGTAGTAAGGTAACTGCGCCTCTTTTCCTTTGAATTTGAAAAATGATTTTAACAAAACCAAAATTACAAACATAACAACGCAACTGTTGATGTCCAAGAAATAGCCTATAGGCTATCTGTGAACGCAAATATTTCGCACATTTTTGTTCATTAAATTCACCGCAAAATGTTCCAAAAACGGCTTAGATTGCACGAGAGGGCTTGTAGAATCTCAGAGCTTCCAGGGCCCTAAGGCGGGGACTGGACCCACGCCGGTAAGACCTGGCGCTTCGCGCTCGTGATGTGTGCTACGCGCACATAGGGTTCGTTTCAGGAGTCCAGCCATTCCATCTTGTTCACTGATTCCCCCCCCCCCTAAATTTTTATGCTCCCGTCGCCACTGGTCCATGTGTATAAGTCCGTGTAAACAGGGTAATGGACGATCGGGTTATAATGCAAACCATGCGAGGACTGAGCGCGACGCCAGTGCATTTGGCGAAAAAGTCTCTCTTTTTTGGTTCTAATTCTCAGCAGGGTGTTGTCCCTCCATTCATTACAACTCCATGTTCTCAGTCAATTCCACAGTTGCTTAACCTTAATCATTCTTACCTAACATTATCTCAGTGATCTAAAAGACGAATAGAGGTGAAATTTCATTTGTAAATAACATTAAAACGGTGCAGCCCCTAGTAAAATGGGGTACGGTAAGATGAGTGCGTTTATCAATTACCCTGAGTTTATCACGGGATAACCCATAGTCATCTGTTAGTAATGGGCCATCAGAAGTTGAGGATTGTTTCTAAGTATGAATGGACACTAAAAACGGCTAATTATTTCACCCTTAATTACGATTAGTCCACAGAAATCCTCAGTTGGCTCAGGTCAGCTAGTTCACAAAATGCAGAGCACTGAAGCTCATATCACACAGCATAAACTGTACTGAGAGTGTTTGATTACACATTGGGGCCTTGCGGGCAATGGTTCTCACCCTGAAGCAATTAACTGAGATTGTGGCTGGATGAGGATGAATTTTACACATTTGTGGGAAGGGCTGAAGTAAATACGTTATACGAGAACCACGGACTTCCTAAAGATGAACAGAGCATACTGTACGGTAGATTGTCGCCGCCATACGTATGAGTATACGGTTTTCTGCTATGGTTTTGTGTGGGTAAAAGTTTGGACTTGCTCAAGTAGTTCAGTTCAACAGATTTTGCAAGAAAGTTGAAGTTGAAATATTTTCGAAATACTGCAAGGTAAGGTCAGAATCCGTAGACGTATTGCCGGATTATGATGTTGTTTCCCTTTCAAGTTTAACTTTGTTTAGAGTATTACAGAGTCGTCTTCAAATCATACAAATTATAGCTTCACGGCGGCCATCTTGGTGCGCCTTTTTTGTCCCAGTCGGTGGCGACAATCTACGCTTACGGAGTACACGTTACATGCTTTGCCCATGTATATAGGAAGTCCGTGAGGAGAACTAAAATTGATTGGGGTGAGAGGAAGAGACCTTTCCTATACTCACTGTATCCACAGGACACCCAGGCATACTTCTCTTCTTCAGGAGTCACGAGCCGAAACGGACACGAAAGTAGATCATATGAAAAGCCGTCACAAAAGATGTCCCTCTCTACCACGGGAAATACTCCCCTATTGACATCGGTGGCTCTACTGTCAACAGATGCGTACGTATCATAACCGAGATGTTTGCATACGACTTGCCCTTCTCTGTCATCCCAGTGTAACTCACTTCCATGTACGTAAGACCAATCCCCACCGGCGTTGCACTTCAGTTGTAGAAACCCCTCCGAATCGATGGTGGATCCGACCAACCTCATCTCTGTATCGACAGAGTCTGCGTGAAAATGTTAAACAAAGAAGCCAAAGGGAGGGCGATTTATTTTTTTCTTTTGCATGTAAATATTTTAAGCAATATGGTTTAACAATGACGTTATCATTGCGAAGAAAGTTTAATATCGACGGGCAGAGATCAAACAGGTTTGATTCGTGCTTCTAATCTTTCCAGGTATACCATGACCAATATAAGACCCAAACCTGAATCAGAGAATTTGTACTTAAGAGGGGTTTTTCTCATTTTATTCTTTGTACTCCGCTAAAGGAAATGGCCGTTTTGCACTCACTGATAAATGCCCGCAATATATTGAGATATTTTAACAAGTATCCACTGTCTGTTCACCCGTGTGATTTTTACCTCCACCAAATTTTTAAGGGAAGATCAGAACTCTACCTTTTGTTCCATCACCTCGTTTTCCCTTAACTAAGAAACTGCTTAAAAACTAGAAGAATAGTCATTTATTTGGTTAAATTCACCAGTGTGATGGTTAATGTGACCACGACTTCCTGGTAAAAAATAACTAGGATTGTGTAGGTGCTATATCAACACGGATCCTGGTGAGATTTTACCAGACGATATTAAGAGTGTGAGTTGATGGCGAGATGAACAAGTCAAAGACCAACGAAATGGAGTAAATATATTTGCATGTACTTAAAGGGAGAATGCAATCACCTTTACCATTTTACAGCCCCGAGTCACGATACTCCCTCATACACGAAGCGTAGAAAGCAATATAAAAGTGGGGGCACCATAATTTATCTATATTTATAAATTTACAATGCCGTTAAATGCCTGTGACTCGATGGTCTCTTTTCCAAATAGCAATTAGGCTTACAATGGCTTGTGGAGTGGCGTTTTGGCGCGCGTCAGTCTTGGCAACGTCAAAAAGACATTGACAAACGCGTACCATAGCTCTATCCCACAATCCTTTGTAGTTGCTAAAGGCCTTGCGCATATGAATCACAGAGCGGAAAGTAGTCCTGCTTTGGGGGGAAAAACAAACGAACGCAGACAAATGGAGACAGTCGAATACGGGAACAGTCTGCTACATGTGCAGGGCGAACCCTAATGCGCGTTGCCGCGTGTTTCATTGCTTTGCCCCCAAGAATGATGTCGGTGTGTCGTCATTGCACACTGTCTATTTGGACAAAGGTCTACGGCAATGGTATCGTGACTTGCTCTGAAACATATGAAAAGAGGAAGGGCACTTCAAAAAAAGAAGTAATGAATTAGGTCGAAGGTCTGTCAAACTAACTTTTACTGCGGGTCATTGACAAAGGTTTTTTTTAAGTCGCAGCCACACTACAACGGATTACTATCCGACTTTTGGGTGTTGTTTTCAAAATTTATTCCATTTCTGGCCGGAAAGAAACCGAACTTTGCCAACCTGTGTGAAATGTATGATTATGAAATTAAAATTATACTATTTATTTCATTTTATTATTCATATCGACAGACGGCTTGTATCGGACAGCGAGTATCCAAGAGCAGCTGTTTGTCGGTGTGACGTCACCAACAAATCAGTTAACATTCCTTTTTCATATGAAAATCTCTGCTATGAATATCATATATATGTTAACATTGGCTGGAAAATTATTGGTCTTTTCGACCACAGGTAAAGGAGATTAAAAAAAATCACAAAAGTTGGATTGGAATCTGATCCGAATTCGTTGCAGTTTACAGATTATTTCTTAGTTAGATGGGGTTTTACAGCTCAGTTTCTGACCAGTTGGTTTAATTCGAGCCGACCACGGCCTTTTCAGGTTGTGGCTCACTGACAGGATTTTCCTACTCCTTTGCCAATGTTGAGCATCAAGTACAATGACAGAAGGTTCCATTTTTAAAGTCTTCGGTTTGACCCCAGTGAAGGCCGAGTCTAACTGTCTAAACGGGATACCAATTTTGCTTAAATCAGTCGCATGAGATGCACGTATGAGCCAATAACTTTCATTGTCGCTTGCTTGTTGTGCAATGCCTCAAGATACACCATGATGACACAGTTCATGTTCTAACTTTGTAGTTTTATTCGGTACGAAGTTGTCTGCTCTGGGCACAGGGTCTATGCTAAGTTTATTACTTAAACAAGTCAAACCGCCTTCCGGAATAGCGGAGACGGGGGGGGGGGGGGACTGGTAGTACCCCGTTTTTCTGCGCTAGCCATTTTGGACGGCCATACACTAAAATTATATTGTTGAACATATTGGGCCGGTTTAATAATGAAGCCACCCCCCACAAACTTCAAATTTAGCTCCACGGCCCCTGACTCTTGTGTCCACAAAAAGAATTATCCATTTGTCAGTTTCTAAAAGAACAGAAGCGATCCGGCACACACTCATTTTGAAACATCAGACACATTGTGTAATGTTGTAACTTCAAGTGTTTTCCAGATGTGTCAGGATAAAAATGATAAAAATGTTAAAAATAATGCTTTAGATAATTTCTGATATATTACAAAACCAAAACCAAACACACAAACAAACAAAACAACAAAAAAAAAACAAACAAAATATCAAAATCAAAAATTCCCATTCATTACAGTGAACGGTTAAGTTGTATTACTCACAGGGCGAGACGTTTATTACGTTTAGCATTTATTGTGGTAACCGGGGTTTAGCGTCAGTTTTATAATATTTGAGGTTGGGATTGTGTTTGACAGCAAAATGGGAATGAATTGACGACGCATTAGAAGTTGCTAACAAACAAAAACAGACAATGACATTGAACTTGACGACGAAATGGAAATGAACAACAGATTAGATGTAGACAACGGTTCAGAGACTGAAAACAAATTATAAATTGTCAACGGTTGAGAAGTTGACAACAAAATAGAAATGAACAATGAAATATGGAAAGAACATACTAAAAATGACAACGAGAGTGAAACGAGCAACGACAAAAAAAAAAAAAAAAAAAAAAGAGGACGAAATCATTTTGAACAACAAACCTTGCCCTTTTGGCGTTCCATATAGCGAGGGTCTGACCATTGACCCTGTTCCAAATATCAATCACAAAGGATCGTGGGATAGGCTTTAGGGTATGCATAAATTTTGTCAATGACATTTTACAATAGGATAAAATGATGCCCACCAACATTCTGTCCCATAATCCTTTGCAAAAGCTATTTGGAAAAGTGTATATGCTCAACTTCACTGTAAACACAAATTATTCAAATCGGTGTCTGAATTGCCTAACTATATAGTCACTCATATTTGCCTAACTTGTGATGATATCTGACTAATTTTGGAGAAAGGACTATAGAATATCAGTAAAATTTTAGCCAAGGAGGCGTGATGTTTGTTAGAAACTAATTCAACTGGGTCAAATAGTCAATATTGTTGACGAATGTGATTAGACATTTCAGGCACTGTTTTGACTACTTTGTGTTTACGGTGTTGAGATCAAGGTGAGCAGCAAGAACGGTTATGAAAATTATATGTATATAATCGAATGCTTACTTCCACAAGTTATAAAGACTTCACTCTCTTGTGGATTGCAAGTCGTCTCGTTGTCGAACGTGAAATATGTATCGCAGTCGTCGATTGAGTTCTCGAAACCGGTGCATCGTAGGCCGATGGTGTACGGTCTTTGTTCTGACATAAATGGAAACCGTGACAAACGTCCGACAGTTGATGTACATACGTGTTCATATCCGAGCTGTCTGTAAAAGTAATAAGATGAGAATGGACGACACTCCAACCACAATGCGTTACATAGTGTCGGTTAGATAAAAAGGTCAAGTTTAAATGCAGTTCAAATACTGTGCCAAGTCCTTCCCTTTAATCGCCTTTTACGACGGCCAGAAATACTGTGGGCATATTCTGCAACCCCCACCGTGACGACGTGAGACTCTCTATACTCACTGTCTCTGCTGAATAAGCTGCTTATAAAATGCAATACTACCATTGGATGAACTGTTCTTGTATCTCTTTGGGACGAAAACTATAGATGAGTCCGATTAGCGCTTGTTTTAGTGACTGTGGGCCGCCATTAGTGGGGTCCATCAGCCTTTAATCGCCTTTATTTATTGTTTTCATATTGAATTTCAAATCCTTGCAGTCGGGAGTTCGAGTCTTGGCAGGGTCATACCGAAGACTTTAAAAACGCCGGAACCTACTGCCATTGTGCTTGATGATCAGCATAAGAAATTGCGTATAGGGAAAAAACAAGCCAGTGAGCCACAACTGGAAAAGGGCCCGCGGCCGGCTCAAACAGTTGGTTGGAAATAACTGGGCCGCAAAACTCCATCTTACCTAACCTAACATAAAGGGACAAATCCCAGAAGTTTCAACATAGAGGGCACAAGGCTCAATTGCATGTACACTGTCCTTGAGGACGTGTCGTGGCAAATTTTGCTTTTGGAAGAGGGCATAGACGCAAAATGGGGCTATATTTGATACATTTATACTTTGGCTTTAACTTCACGCACGGCGGGCAATATCGGGGCGCGGGGACGTTGCCTGGATTTGTCACTTAGCCTGCATAGCGCTTCTGTGGCTGCAACCCCGCAGACTGCCGTCCTTTAGCTGGTTTTTCGTAGCGATGAGATGAATGAAAATACTTCGTCCGCTCCGCGGGCTATCTGTAACTGCAAATGGCAAGGGAATCTTTAGCACATCATTTCGTATGTGTGCTACCATGGTTATACGGTACTCTTTCTCTGGGGGAGGGGGTGGGGTGAGCTCATCCCGACTCCAGATCCCACCCCAGGGCATTATCGCTGCCCGACTGAAGCACCGAAGTCATCCCGATTTAGCTAGGTTTTGGTTGATTTGGGGGCTGCATTCCCCTGCCACGTCCCGTACGACAGTGTGTTCTACCGACAGCAGGTTGCTATTTGACAAACAGCAACTCTTTGGTACAAGTTGTGTGGCTGGTAGGAAATACCGATTCGTTTAATATTTTTTCATGACTGCTAGTGGAGGAGGAAAGGGAAACGGCCCTCTCCAGGGTGGATCTGCACTAATTTCTGTTTCTTGAAGGTGAAAGGGACGTCGATCCTGTGGGAGGGGGAAACCGCCCCACCAATGGAAATATTGGAGGCAAACATATCGTTTTCCCCCCTCCCCAATAATTCAGGCAGATTTAAAAAAAAAACATGCACAACAAACAAAGTCTAACAATGTGGCGTACAGATAACTGTAGGGCTTCTAGAAAACCGTCACTTTGAGCCTATTTTAAAGCAATAATACTGCATTTATGCGCCATTTATCTGTTTTGTGGTCCATGATCGTAAAGGCAAATGTGTATACTTGTGTGTATAGTGGGAATTTGCTCTCGTTCGTTTGGATGGATTGCTTATAGACGGACATGATCCGATGTTACAGCTGCTGGAAAAAGTTGCTCCCCCCCCCCCCATCCGCAAACCAGTTATACCCCTTGAAAGGGCTATTGCGCCCGCCTGGATCCTTGAACTCGTAGGGTAGACTCCGGACAATTTTCCTACTTACATAACAAGCGAGTGCGATCAATCGTTTTGATGGCTATGCGCATGCACACATCCTGCAAATCGTCGGGATCGGTATAAACAAACCAATCCCGCACCTACAACACGTGCTCCAAAATTTGAGTAAACATGGAAATTTGGTGACGTAATCTTTTCTTAGTCCAGCCGTAACATAAGGGGGAATCACAAGTGTGGCTCTGTGCGGTGGACTGTGTCTAAATTGCTCTTTGTGAAAATACGCATTTCATACTTGTCCGTAAGATAGGACTTAGTCCCTATTTTCGTTCGGGAGGCTAGTCAGATATATGATTAGTGTTGTATACGCGTACTGCACAAAACAAGGGAACGTCGTATACCGTGTGCTGTGCTCGGTTTGTGTATTCCCCGCTGTGCCCCACAATTCCATGCGTCAATGAATTACCGAACTAGCTTACTGACATAATGTCTTTTTGATAAGAATAAGTAACTATGCTTTTCAGTAGAAGAACTTTGTCGCAAGTTATACTATTGCCTTTCTGTCTTGAAAGTACACATTTTTATTACGCAATCGTCTTAATCGTTGGGAAGAAGGAGGACTTCTAACGAAACTTAGTAGCACTGAACACATGAGAACATACGCTGGGAAAAATTCGCTTCCACAGACAAAGCCGCAGCATGACGTTTTATATTTCAGTTGTTCATGGTAATTGGTTCCTGGCCATTGCGTTATGGCCTGCTATGCAAATATATACAAGCTGAAAATATAGTTACCACCAAGTATAGCCATGTCAATTAGCGCAATTACATGGTGAACAGGATAAAGCGGAGGGAAGGGCGTAACTTCAGTGAGTTGCTCTTAATTTAATTTCACTTGTGTCCAAAGTTGCACATATGAATCCCCAGGCCGGATTAAGTGGTCTCGACCGAGACCCATACGGTACGTGGCCACGGACAGGAAGTTCCCCACATGGTTTAACATGTAACTAGGTGACTTTCGTTTAAAAGCTCGCTTACGTCATTTAGTTCCCAACCAGGGTAAGCTTTTAAAATACACGGAATTACGTTCACTCCGTTCAGTGCAGCAGACAAAATTGTCCCGGCAGTGGGCGTGGTTTACCAATTGTGACGTCACGTATAAGCCATCTATAATTGTGACTGTAACCCATCAGGGGTTTGTTTGCGTTGTTAAAAACTCCCTAAACCCATGTACACATCCCCAACAATTTCAAATATTAACTTACCGACACACAACATTGGAGACATTGGCGTTGAAATATTCTCCACAAGCAGAGTACCACTCATATAGATGTCTAATCTCAACTCGACCACTTGAAGCATCTCCCCCGGCCAGCCTCACTTCAATCTCTTGTCCAAAAGGAACTGCGAAGGTAAATGAATGACGTGTATTTAATTTTATTGTGAAGCGGGTATAAATTTACAAATTTCATGTGTGTCGTAGGAAACATTTGCATTCGTCAAGAATAGCAAATTACGAATTCTTGTGCCAATTGGTTGGAAAGTGGGCCGTAGAAATCCATCTAACCACAAGTTCTTATGTGCGGTTATTACTTGAAAACTAAAATGCGTACGTCGCAATCAAATTGTAGCAGTTAAAAGTCCCACAGGGCAAGATAGAACACGAAGTTCTGAGTTCTGTTTGCTTGAGTTTGCGATCAATTGAGAGATCAATATTTCACATGGTGGAAGAGTGAATGTTATAAAGTTCACTCCGTAGGAGTAAACAATCACTCCAAGAAGAGAGAAAGTCACATACAAAAAGTGTCAAGTTTTACTCTTGATGGAGTGCCTACACTGTTAAAAATTTCTGTAAATTTACAGACGTTTTTTAACTTAAACTTTTTGTATTTTACTTTTAATAGAGATTTTCTGTATCTTTACAGACACTTTGTATTGCTACAATAAAAAAGGTTGTTTAACATGTATTTTCTGTTTATTTGAAAAACCATTTCTGTCTGCTTTTTTAACCAAATTTTACTTCTTTGTAAAACTTTTTCTGTAAATTTACAGAAATTTTAACAGTATTTTGTATTTTTCCTGATTTCACATAAACATTTATTTAACAAACATTCATTTTGTTTTTAAGCTGAAAAAGAAACAAAAATAAGCCAAACAAACAAACAAACAAATAAGAAATAGCCAGAAAATTTTCAATATATAACATGCATCGTTCTGCGAAGTTTCAGTTAAAAAAGAAAACATTTTTGGCAAATTTATGGCCCTATTTGAAAATTAACTTACATTTATTATAAAAGCATACTTAGTTATTACGTTCTTAGTTATAAATATCATACAACTGGTGTTTTGTCACACATTTTTAAGTAAAAAGAAATTGTAAGGCCCTAATTTCAGAGCACTGACAATTGGTATACTGATGTCAACTCATCGCCACAGGCGCTCATGCACTTGATCGAATTAAAAACGTTTCACAAATTTACTTGAAAGAGTCTGTAAATTTACCACTTTATGACGTATATCTCATTTTGCATAAAATGGGTGGAGCTTATTTTTTAGGCATTTTCATAACAAAAGGATTGCTGTTGCTTTGAATAATATCTTTTTTGGCGTTTTTTAATCAGGAAGTGATAAACTTATTGTTTACCTTGTCTGGAAATGTTTGCAACCAATGTATTTGCATTCTTTGTCATATTTATTTTAAAAACAATTATTATATTGTACAAAAATGTGACTTTCCAATTACAAAGTTCCTAGAGATAGCAGTCTACTTGACAACAATATGACAACAAAGCATCCTCATTGTGTTTTGATTGAAAACAACTTCGTAACGACACATTACGTTGATAAGCAAATACCTGATCTACGTAATGGTGAAGTGTATGTTACGTAATAACATATGAAAGGAAAAAAGCGATATTAAAATAAATATTAAAACGCCGAGAATGAAAACAGTAGGCTGTAAATTCACATAAAATTAAGGTAAAAAAAAAAAAAACAGAACAATTCTGTAATTCGATTTTACAGTAGACGTTTGTAAACTAATTTACATGCAAAAACTGTAAAGAAAAAACAAACACTTAATGTTTTTTCATGATTACAGTCTGGCTGTAAAAAAAACATTATTTGGTAGGAAAAAAATTTGCCATAAAAATTATGTAAATTTACAGAGAAATTTTTAACAGTGTACATGGAACACTCTTAAAAAGATTGATCCCTGGAGGCACTCTTGAGACAGTGATTTTTAAACTTTTTGGAGTGAATGTGAGTGGGGCTTCAGTAAGAAGGTTAGGAGAATGGGTACTCTTTGGGGTGAAGGAATTGGGCCTTTAGGGGCGCATAACGTAAAAATGAATGGGAAAAGATTACCTTCAGAAGGAGTACACCCCACTCCAACGTGTGCAAAGAACATTGGACATTCGAGAATACGGCAAACATCTAGGAATGGATCGTAAATCTCGTGTTCTCCACATGTGGACTGGGAGTTGATCGCGAATCTGTTTAAATCAGTGTATGTGAAATCGAGAGACACAAACGAATTGGCTATCAGTCGAAGGGGAGCGAATACTCTACACGGTATGTCGCCGAAAGAATGACACCTGTAGTTGCTGGTAAGACAATATCCAGCTTCAAAGGGGGCATCTAGATGTCTTGCGTAACCTTCACAATTACGACAATCTGGACTCTCATATGTCGGTCTCTGGAAAAAATCTTCGAAAATAATGGGAGCGAAGTACGATCCACAGTTACGTTCGTACGTTGAGTTGATGTAACTCTCATCACAAGTGTTTTGTACGTTTCTCGAACATGTCCTGGGTTTCATACTCGGAGTCGATCGAGGCAGGAAAAAACGTCCGCTAGGAACGTATTTTTCAAAGATGGGATCATAGGTTAAGACTGATTGATCGTCTACGTAGTATAAGACGACATCCCAAGGCGTTATTTCTGCAAGGCTAATTCTGTTGCAAAGAGCGCAAAAGACATTTTTGAAGAGAACTCCATCACGAGTGTGAACCGGTAAGCTAGAAAAAACATCCGTTACGTTATATTCATCTTCACAGAGTCTAACAGTGGTAGCACCACTTGCAGGGTACGTGCATGAGTCGATAACTAGCACCTCTTCCACGAAATCGCCCTCCGCAGTAAGAATGCAAGAGTAATTCTCGGGGGGGAAAAAGTCTGCCGGGAAGGGAAAGGTGTGAGGCCACTCGCTGGTGGAATTTAGGCAAAGTGGCTCATAGTCGACGCAACAGTCATTGAAGCGATGACAATTTCTATCGCATTGACATCCACCTGTTTTTTGCCAATCTCCGCATCTGCCTGTACAAGTGTGTTCACTGCCGCATAGTGTAGTCGTTGTTCCTGCAATGTTCACATCTGATAAAAAAATAAAAGGTAGAATAGTTGGAAGATAGTCGCATAAGTACCTACTATACCTTTCCAACCATCCCAAATCCTGCACTAAATCTACCCCTTATTCCCAGCTCTTGCGAGCCAGGCGAATAATATGTTCGGATGATTCTGACTTCTCCACTGCCTCTGAAGAAATTTTATCCTTTTTTGAAAAACACCATTACCCTGCCAAAATTTTTTCTAATGCCCTATGCAGAATTCAAGCAACCAGCAGAGAGGAAGCCTTGGAGAAAAATGACAAATCTGGTACCAATCCACGTATTCCTTTGGTTATTTTATATAACCCTTCCGTCCGTCCTATTTTACGCGCTATCTACAAAAATGTAGAGTCGCTCCGACGAAACCCCTCAACCCGTAATGATTTCCCGCAACCCCCCATCACTGCTTTTAGAGTTGAGAAAAATTTAGCAAACCATTTGGCTCGGGATTCCCACCCACAAACTTCTTTCGACGACACCCCTGGTACCTTTCCCAGTAACCGTCCGAGGTGTAATACATGCCCCTTTGTTGGCAAACACGACCTCATCAACATTTCAGGCCCCAACGGCAATAACTTCATTGTCAAACAAAGATTCTGCTGCGTTTCCTCTAATGTATATACATATATATATATATATATATATATATATATATATATATATATATATATATATATATATATATATATATATATATATATATATATATATATATATATATATATATATATATATATATATATATATATATATATATATATATATATACGGAAAAATACATACTTCTTTCGTCAAAAACAGGGCTCAATCCGTTACAGAGAGCTTGTATACAATATAGAAAGAAGACTGAGTGATTACTCCATACTAATTCTAATACACACTACGGTCCGTTTCGCCCGAAGGCTCGTCAGGTGTGTGACTGAGGTACAGGTTCTAGCGTTTACCGTGGTAGAGGCAGTCAAGTGGGTCAAATACAAAAGGTGGATTAGTTGTTGCCGAGTAGGAACTTGTTGGAGTGTCTGCACTTGCTAATGAGCTCGGTTCTGCTGTTCAGGATTAGGCTTTTTCTTTTTGTTATGATGAAGTACTTCTCCCATAGACATAGCTGGCAGCGTTTGGATGTGTTGGAGTAGGAGTTGGCTTGTTTTAGTATTTTCCAAGTTAGGTTAAAGTTGACGTTGCTTTCGCGGAGATTCCATAAGTGTTTGCTAAGTAATCCTGAACAGCAGAACCGAGCTCATTAGCAAGTGCAGACACTCCAACAAGTTCCTACTCGGCAACAGCTAATCCACCTTTTGTATTTGACCCACTTGACTGCCTCTACCACGGTAAACGCTAGAACCTGTACCTCAGTCACACACCTGACGAGCCTTCGGGCGAAACGGACCGTAGTGTGTATTAGAATTAGTATGGAGTAATCACTCAGTCTTCTTTCTATATTGTATATATATATATATATATATATATATATATATATATAAATATAAATAAGTGAACCAGTGCGGTATTGAATAGTCGCATGAAGACCTTAGGTCATTTTTTCCTCAAACATAGGCATTGCCTTATACATTTACATTTCAAAAAAATAAATCCTTTTTCAGTATAAGTTCACATATTCATATAAGGTCGCTACGTCACTCGACTTACTATATATATATATAGTAAAAAGAATAAATGAAATCAACCTCAGCGAAAAATTGACCACCCTCACTGGGACTCGATATATATATATATGTATATATATATATATATATATATATATATATATATATATATATATATATATATATATATATATATATATATATATATATATATATATATATATATATATATATATATATATATATATATATATATATATATATATATATATATATATATATATTTCCACCAAGCGAATATATGAATCAGTGCGGTATTGAATTGTCGCAAGAAGAACTTAGGTCATTTTTCCTCAAACATAGGCATATCCTTCTGAAAGGAGAAGAATTTTTTTGAGAATGGAATAACCTTGTCTCAAGGAGGATTCGAACCAGTGGCCTCCCGCTTACAAGGCGGATGCTCTGACCACTGAGCCTTTTAGGCCTATTTGATAGAGTCCGTGTTATTTCTTGACTTAAAACCGTGTCCAAAATTTCAAAAACCTTCCATGACTTAAAAATATTGGAGAATAAAAACACAATGTTGTTCTTACCGTGCCCACAGCTCATCCATCCAACGCCGTCCTCTTCTAAATCACACGGTGAATCTCTGTCCCCATTACATTCAAAAATATTTTTTTCCGTTATTCCGCAAAAGGAATCCGTAAAAATGGTGTCTACCTCAGTTTGGTTCCAGTCCTTTTCTTCTCTCCACTTAGCACAGGTAGTGTACCCCAGCTGCTGGCAGATTACGCGGCAGTCACGAATGTCCCAATGATGTCCGCCGCACATGTAGGACCAGTCGTCATTTGGTGTGCAGCGTGCTTGTGGAATGCCTTCGGACGCTATAGCTCCCCCAGTCAAACGAATTTCAACGTCGGCCTCATCTGCAAAAGATATATGTCACGTCTAGATTACACTTCACGTAGAAGGTAAAAACAACAATGAAAGGTCCCTCATCAACCTGTGTCTGCCGCAGCGAAAGACTGAAGGTAATTTAAAGGGCCAATCCTCTTACCCCAAACTACACTTCTTGCAGGTGGGTACATAAAATCTCAGTTGGCTCACCTTTTTGATTGACTACTTATTCAAACAAAGCACAATGCCAAAGCTTACATTCCATAACATGAACTGTAATGAGCGTGTTTTGATTACACATGTAGAGCTGCTGTATATACTCACCCTGAAGCATTATAAACCGAGTTTGTGTCTGGATGAGGATGAATTTCAGACAATTGTGGGACGGGCTTAAGTAAGAAGACTAGGAGAATTGATGCTATTTGGGGTGAGAGAATTGTGCCTTTAATTTCTTGCTTTTTGTGTGTCTCGGCTGTAGGAAAGCCCGCAAATTAATAAAATCTCAAACTTAAATTTAGCCAAACTATGAATGATTACCTAAATTGAAGTATTGTAGATATTGGAGCAAAATATTGGGAGAGTTTTTTCAACATGCCAAGAAAGATCGTTTCTGAAGTTAAGCCACAGTACTTCCAATGCCGTTTTCTTCATAGAATAGTTGCCACAAATAAGCTCTTGTATGCAATTGGGAAGGTGCATGGTGCCCAATGTTTTTTTTTTTTTCAAAATCGATGTTGAAAGCCTTGAACACTTTTTGGAGGGATTGCAAGTATCACGTCAGCATTTATTCTAGATGTTGAGTTTCGGTTCTTGGCCGGGGAAGCAATTCTTTTTTTCTAAATATGATATTTTTGGATTTGGGAAAGGTATTATTCACCCTTTTAATTATCTTATTATAAATATGAAGTATTACATTTATAAATGCAAGATACAGGACGAGCTGCAAAAAATAGATAATTCTTTTCACAAATTTAAATTTGCAATGAGAATTGAAAAGTATACTCAACAAAATAAAATTAGAGAGAAAAATGCTGTGTCCTATTTAGAGCTGGAAGAGGCTTTCAATATGTGTCATGGTCTTTTTAATTTCGATAACTAACCCTTTTTATACTTGGAACTTCTAATTAACTACGCCTGTCTAGATGATGTCAATTATTGCGAGATTTTGTACTAAATTGCTTCATGAGAACTTGAACGTGACTTAAGCTTGTATTATGTAGTGGAACTGGGTCATAGATACTTTTTGCCTAATTATTGTATCTTTTAACTGTTGTAATTGTATAACCGTTGGAAAAGTTGCATATGTGTAATTTGTTTACTGTATTATATGTACTGCGATGAATTATTTTTTGAACTATTTGAATAAATGGAGAGAAAAAATAAATAAGTTGAAGTGTTCGGCCACAGGAAGTCCCGAACTGCTTGTCTTATGGTTGTTAAACCTCAGTCTGAAAGTTTTTGAGGTCTCGCCGATGTAAGTCATATGGTGGTAACTGGCACATACGAGCAGATAAACTGCATTGGAAGAGTTGCAGGAATAAGGGCCAAAGGACAACTCAACCCCCTTTGGACGGAATGTAACCTTCGTGTCGATAATCATGTGATCACACACTCTACACGTGGTTTACCACAAAGAGAATTACCTGTGGATGTGTCCGGGGAGGGGGGGGGGGTGATGAGTTTGTTTTGTACCAAGAGACGGCGCAAATATATGCAAATATCTGTCACCGTTCAGTTTTTTGTTATTTCTGTTGGTGTTAGAGGCATTTATTTTCACTAAGTATACATTTTTATATAAGTATTTGTACTTACGCGAAACGTTGCGAAACTTCCACCTAAATTTTAGCACTCTATATTGCTTCTTTTTACCGACGTATTTTATCAGTGCCACGAAGTTATCGACCTTATGTGTATGTATTATCATGCATATTTCGTCAATACATTATGCCACTAATACAAAACAGAATTTTCGAAAGAATGAAAAAATTAGACGGCTTACTTGCACATGTCAAAATTGTGTGTCTTGTTTGGTTAGTACAGGATGACGGCAGGGATATATTTTCCCATTCACAGGCGGTAATGTTGTCGTGAAATCTTTGACACTGGGGCTGGGTCGAAAGAAGTGCCTCTGCGGTTGCTTCCGCGTCCGATACTTTTAAACCTCGCTTCTTACACAAGAAGGAGTATCCAAGTTCCCTGCGTTAATTTTTGGAAAAGAAAGAAATCTGTCCATGTAAGGTAAAAATAGTATACGTAAATAAAAACCACTGAATTTTCAGAATGTGGTTATCATTTGGGACAGGCGTCCAAGCCGAAGGCGAATTAGTCGTGGGGGTTTTAACCCCCAAAATTGGGTAAGAACTCTCTCAGGTTGGTTTTTAGACAACAAGTCTGTGAGACAAATGCCCCCCCCCCCCTCCTGTTAGTCTTGCTTAAAGTAGCTGGAAACACTACTGAAATACACTTAAAACTCATCATACGTTATTAAAGTAAGTAAGTTCATTTGTTTCATTTCATTTATGTGAAAGGTAACTGTGAATGCGTGTACGAATGATATATGGATAATACACAACTGATGATTACATTTTTACATATACAAGACTAAGTTTCAACCGCTGACTCTTACAGCAATTGTCAGCTCCCATGGGAACACTGACGAGATGCTTGGCCAAGTCTAGCCCCTCCTCTGAGAATTTTGTTTCTGGCAACAATTGGTGTTTACGGTATTTTCATTTTTTTATAAATGGTTTTCCATTCGTTTCAGGATTTCATTTAATAAGTCTTTGATACAACAAACCTGAGGTGATGAGGTGTCGATGTGTTAAACTTTATGGTTTGTAAATGGTCGGAATTAGGATGAAACAATATTACAAAAGTGAAGTAAATTGAAGGTGTGTAGTCCATTGAATGCGAATCAAAGGCACGGCAACAATATGGACAAGGCGCCACATCTTCAAGGTGACCTGTTAAACAGTTGAAAGAGACTTGAAACTGCGTGTGTTAAAATAAATCCACGCGGTTTTGTTTCAGTCCCGTCCACACTATGCGACGCGACTCATTGCAACAAGCCTAGAATGTCTTGTCGTTGTGAGCGACTGACGACTAACTAGTTTTAAGAGCATATTGACCACATTATTATGCAATATGTCGCAGGTCCATGAAGCGATTCACACAAAATTCTAACGTTTAAAATGCTCTTTTATTTGTTAGACGGAAGAAACAGGAAATTGTTCTGTCCATTTCGATTAACTGAACTTCGCGACCTTCATCCCAGAAGTCCGTCATTGCTGTCGGTTGCACGTTTCAGTTTCATGCGAGCGAACATGTGCGGTCGCATGAAACTGGGTTGCCCGTCTGCTTGCCTCTAGTTGCAATGCTTGCCACACTTTGCTACGAGTCTGAACAATCTCGGTACCTACAATGAGTTGCGTCGCATCGAGCCGCAAAGTGTGGACGGGGCTTTAGAGAGACAATTACTTGCGACAAAAGTTTTGCTGACGACACAGCCTGCTTCAAGATCGTTGGACATGAAAATGACAAAGTTGGGTATTTGATGAGAAAAGCGTTAAAAACCAAGAAAGTTAACGAAATTTCCATCAAAATCCGTCAAAGTTTATTATTGTACATGGTTATCTCTGATTTGCACTAATCATGCTTGAACATGCAGGAGTTTTAAATGCAAATCAAGTGATGTCTAAGAAGGAAAATGCAACACATGCCTAATGTTATACTTTGTTTTTGAAATTTTACAGAAGCGAAAAGGTGCCATTTTAAAGAAAAATGAACGGTCAAGTCAAAATGACAATTTTCTAAATTTTGCCATTTTGATCAAATTGTCTAATTTGGCAAAATGACAATTTTTAGGAGTTTTGACACCGTGAAGAGTTGATCAAGATGCTAAATTTAAGATTTTAGCCATTTTGCCTAATCTATTAAGGTCGTTAAATTGTCAATTTTTAGGAAAATTGCCATTTTGCCATGCCCAAGTGGTTCTTTTTCTTCTGCATGGTCCATCCGCGCTTCCGTACAGTCTTCATTTCAGGGACAATTGTACAAAGATATTATAAACGTAGATACCAAACTCCCACCCAACCAGAGATATTATAAATGTAGATACCAAACTCCTATACCTACACTGTTAGACGCGCTGACTCTTCACGAAGGCTCAATCGGAGGGGCGGAAGTGTTCATTTGACATGCGCGCAGTTCTGTTCGGCGATCTGCGTGCATAACTATGGATACATGACAGAAAATTCCATTGTGACGAGGTGTCAGCACGCGTGCATTTTTAAAACGAGTTATATACGCGCAAACTACTTTTCTCAGTGTTTAGTTCGGAGTAGAAGAAACGCGCACTTCTGCGTGCTAGGAAATGAACGCAGTGGTTAATTTTTCGTTGTAAGCGCGTAAGGATGTAAACTCGTGTATAGATGTGCGCTTGTAAAGATACCATAGAAACTGACCAATCAGTAAGCCAATGAACTTCAAACCAGTCGTTGTGCGTTAATGTTCAAATGTTCTTAGGTAGAAAGCCGACGAAGAAGCCTTAAACTGTTTCATGTAAGTGTAATTTGTTGAAGAACTGTGTTT
Organism: Holothuria scabra; assembly: GCA_037179385.1. Taxonomy (NCBI): domain Eukaryota; kingdom Metazoa; phylum Echinodermata; class Holothuroidea; order Aspidochirotida; family Holothuriidae; genus Holothuria; species Holothuria scabra. The sequence goes on from CM074199.1 coordinate 15,311,513, forward strand.
GCAGGAGTTGCAATGTTTTAAATCACACGTATTTATACTACCGGAAGATATCAATTAACTGTTAGCTTTCAAAACAACTGATCTGTGATCAGCACTTCCGCCCCTCCGATTCGACCTCCGTGAGGAGTCACCGCGCCATTTTAAGTTTGGTATCTATGTTTACAATATCTTTGCACCCACTGTAAGACGCAATGACTCCTCACGGAGGGTCAATCGGATCGGAGGGGCGGAAGTGTTCATTTGACATGCGCACAGTTCTATTTGGTGATCTGCGTGCACAATTACCCGTGCGTAACAGAAAATTCCATTGTGACGAGTGTTAGCGTGCGGGCATTTTCAAAGCGAGCTCTGTACGCGCACCATGCATTTCTTCGTGTGCAGTTCGGAGTAATTGACGCATACGGTACTTCGGCGTACCTGGAAAAAGAACGCAGTAGTTGATTTTGTGTCGTAATTGCGTAAGAATGTAAACGCCTGCATAGATGTGCGCTTGTGAAGATACCATAGAAACTGACCAATCCTTAATTCAATGATACTCCAACCAGTCGTTGTGAGTTAATGTTCAAATATTCTTATGTAGAAAGCATTGAAGAAGCCTAAAACTGTTTTATGAACAATTTATTGAAAAACGGTGTTTGCAAGCATTGCAATGTATCAAAATCGCACGTGTTTATTCTAAAGGAAGATTTCAATTAACTGTTAGCATTCAAAACAACTGATCCGTGATCAGCACTTCCTCCCCTCCGAATCGGCGTCCATGAGGAGGAGTCACCTCGCCATTTTAAGTTTGGTATCTATGTTTATAAATTTTTGAAATTGTAACATGAGTATGCCCTCAGGATTTCATTTTTAAACTTTAAATGTTGTCCTTGAACGTCATCAGTACGAGTCAATTACCAGAACCATACTACACTATCTGGTGAGTGATTAAGGGTTAATACGTTAAAAATCTAACGTATACTCACAGATCGTATACAAATTTTACTCATATTGTATAAGTGTTAACTCAGTCACTCTCTAATAAAGTGAAAATCACTTTTCTTGGAGTGAGTGAATTTATATTAGAGAGTGACTTAGTTCCCTCTTTCACATTTACCATGGTCCATACCTGAAAGACCCACCAACTTACTTGCAAACTAATTTGGCAGCTTTGCTGTCAAACACGTCTGGGCATACATTGTACCAATCACCATCAGACTGTATCTTGAGAACACCAGAATTGCCACCCCCCACTATCTGAAATTTATAACTCTGGGCTGCAGCAGCTGTTGGGGAGACAATAAAATGATGTAGACATAAATAAATCGATTGTGGAAACTAGTGCCTGCTGTGAGGGTCGCTTTAAGACCGCGATTTTAAGCTGTTTTTTTTTCTGTAAATTAACAGAAACAGAAATTGTAACTGAAGGAAACACAACGCCAGGAACTATTTTCAGTGACAAACAAACACTATACAATCAGCTAGTTTGGTAATTCGTTGTCGCATGAAATTGTGGGACACAGCTTGGGATCATACGAACCGAGCTCTGTACATAGTGGACTGTGTTCCCTTGTTTTGGTCAGTATGAATATACAACACTGTATCTAAGTATCTAGCCAAACCGAACGAAAATAGTGGTCTCAGTCCTACTTTAAGACAAATGTAAAATACAAATTTTTACACCAAAATGACAATTAGGATACAATCCACTCCACTTAACCACATTTGAGATCCCTCTTTATATTTTGCATGGATTAAGAAAGAATAATTTAATGTAATGTTCATGAAAGTTCAAAGTTTTTAATACTTGTTGTAGTTGCAATATTGGTTTGTTTTCCCGATGATTTGGTGGATGTGCCCATGTTCACAGCCATAGCTTCTGACAGTTGCCATAATATCACGTTAGATAACCGGAAAGGACCATTTCCGGTGATCTCGGGCGTATCTGTCTTGCAAAATAGGGTTTGAAACCCGTCATTTTGAAATCAGAGCTGCGGCCTATTTCCAAGAGGTTTATTCTTTCATTGACCGAAAATACCCTGATTCGTCCTGGGAAAAATTCACCTCAAATCATTTTAGATTCCTTGCCGAAGGCAGGCAAGGAATCTATGCGATGGTGATGTCGTGTTTATGTGTGTGTGTGTGTTTGTGTGTGCGTGTGTATGTGTGTCTGTGTGCGTGTGTATGTGACACTTAGTCTTGTAAACACGATATCTCAAGAAGGGTAAGTGTGAATTACCTCATATTTGGTGTGATAGCTGGTCATATTAAGTAGATGATCCCTATTGCTTTTGATGGAGATCAAAGGTCATTTGGGGTCACGAGAGGTCAAAAGGTAAAAACCTTGTAAACACGATATCTCGAGAACGGTACATGTGACTATGCTCATATTTGGTGTGTGGGTTGGTCATATTAAGTAGATGATCCCTATTGACATTCGAGGAGGTCAAAGGTCATTTGAGGTCACGAGAGGTCAATAGGTAAATTCCTTAGAAATTGCTTGTAAACACGGTATCTCAAGAAGAGTAAGTGTGACTAATCTCATACTTGGTGTGTGTATTGGCCATGTTGAGTAAATGGTTCCTATTGTTTTTGGTGGAGGTCAAAGGTCATTTGGGGTGACGAGAGGTCAAAAGGTCAAAACTTCGTAAACACGATATCTCAAGAACGGTACGTGTGACTATGCTCATATTTGGTGAGTGTGTTGGCCATTTTTAATAAATGATCATTATTGTTTTTGGTGGCGGTCAAAGGTCATTTAGGGTCATGAGAGGTCAAAAGGTCAAAACTTCGTAAACACGATATCTCAAGAACGGTACATGTGACTATGCTCATATTTTGTGTGTAGGTTGGTCAAATTGAGTAAATGATCCCTATCAATTTTCGTGGAGGTCAAAGATCATTTGGGGTCACGAGAGGTCAATAAGTAAATTCCTTAGAAATTGCTTGTAAACACGGTATCTCTAGAAAAGTAAGTGTGACTAATCTCATATTCGGTGTGTGCATTGGCCATATTAAGTAGATGATCCCTATTGTTTTTGGTGGTGGTCAAAGGTCATTTGGTGTCACAGGAGGTCAAAAGGTCAAAACTTCGTAAACACGGTATTTCAAGAACGGTACATGTGACTATGCTCATTTTTGGCAAGTGTGTTGGCCATATTGAGTAGATGATCCATATTGTTTTTGGTGGAGGTCAAAGGTCATTTGGGGTCACGAGAGGTCAAAAGATCAAAACTTCAAAAACACGATATCTCAAGATCGGTATATGTGACTGTGCTCATATTTAGTGTGTGGATTGGTCATATTGAATAGATGATCCCTATTGATTTTCCCAAAGGTCAAAGTTCATTTAAAGTCCGCATGTTCAAAGCCCGACAAGCTTTCATGCACATTCTTTCAATAAAGGTCACTTGTGGGGTCCTGTAACTTGTCATGTAGATGGCACATACTAAATACATGGTCCCAGAAGTTTTTGGTGGAGGTCAAATGTCATTTGGGTTCACAACGGGCAAGGGGGATCTCAATGTAGGAAGATTGGATGCCTTGCATGTGTACTTTGTGGGCACATTATGGAGCCCTGTTAATTTAAAAACATTGTAAAGCAATGTCAATGTGAAAAAAGGCCTTACATTTCAGCGGCAAGGAATCACTAAACCTTTTGGCTTTCTGGTTGCTAAATTGGTTGGTGCATCTGTTCTTTTCAGTCAGTCTGTAACGGGACTACTCATACTCGACAAATGATTTAGAGGTCAAGAGGTTAGTCAGTTAAGTTTGTCAACATGGGGGTTAGTCAGTTAATCAGTCAGTTAGTCAGTCAATCAGTAAGTCAGTCCATCGATTAGTCAGTCAGTCCGCCTATAAGCCACTGGCAGTCAGCCAGTTAGCCTTTTCCAGTTGTGGCTCACCTCCCGACTGCAAGTCGGATGCCCCAACCACTTGATCATGCAATCGGTTAGATATGGTATATAGTTAATCTGAATAAATGGATTGATTGAAAGTTTCAACCGGAAGCTAAAGTGGGCATGACACGGCCATAATAACTTCTGTGTATCGCAAAATTCGATACATTTTTTTTACAAATATCAACTCATACCCCAGTTCGAACCGGTAGAATTCGGCATAGATTATATTCAAAGAAAACGTTCAAAATCCTATTTCGAAAAATGCCGCAACAGGTCACCTGACTTTTATGACGCAATTTGCGGCACAACCCCCGCCCTATTTAAGAACGCACATCTAGATGTAGCCTGCGGAGCAGACTCTGTAGTAGCCGAAAGATGGCACTCGCTCAAAATCATAATACAGGTCTCTTAACTGTTTAAAAGAAGGGTTAAAGGTCACATCGGGATTTGGTATGTTAGAGGGGTACTAATTCTAAGCATTTTGGTGAAATTTGCATTGATATCCGATGTGTGGTTCTCAAGATATGAGCATGTAAAGTTGTCACATTTTCAACAAAATGTGAACTTAAAGCAAGCACATATGACATCACATCCCCACATTAGAGCACAGTCTTGTTTTTCTTCAAACTTCAGAATTGATTTTCTCCTCAACAATCACACATTATTAAATTGTGATTGCATAAGTGGCATGAGAACTTGACAAACTTTGCATCCCCCACAGGGAGTTCCTATTCCTATTAACTTCAAGGTCAGCAAAACAGTCTGACAAAACAAAGTGAAACAAAGCATTCCTTGTCAATGTGAGGAAGTGATAAAAGCTCTGCTACCCTCAAACTTACTTTTGAACACAAATCTACTGAATTCATTTTCTAATATCTCAAGAAATACGTGTCCAATTTGAATGAAACTTTCACCACACTGTGTAGATTTGGTTCCTCTTTTACCGCATATGGAGGTTGAATTTTTGCTAAAACCTTGCCTTTAATATACAGAGTCTGCAAACCTTCGTCCAGTTTCCGTTTACAGGAATCCCGCATTTTGAGAGACGAATTAGTAAACATGAGATGGTCACGTGGTGGACGAAACAAGTATGAATATTGTATTTTCGTGCATAAAAATGATACAACGAACGGCGAACAACCTAATTAGCTTTTGTACGTGGAAAATGTGTACCAGGCCGTACGTTCGATGAACATATATTTGGGTATTTTAATTTTTGTCGTGACGCCACTTCTGGTGGTCGTAAATGAGATTCGCTAGAAAGTTAGCAGGCTACTGTATAGCGTATGCATGCCATGTAACTTAGTTGGAAACGTCGACTGCTCTGCATTGAAACCGTTGAAAGACTCACATAGTATTATTTATAGTGGCGAAAGTAAGATTCTTTTTATTTTTGAATGCAATTGTCTTAGTTGAAGCGCATACACAATAGCCTGCTAACAGCAGGCTAATCTAGATCTTGAACTAATGTGACACTCGGTAAAGGATTACATCACAATACTCTTCCAACATACAGAGCGCAAGGTGCGGACCATGGTGTAGTGGGAATTAGGAGCATATCATTGGCCAATATGTTCTCGTGTAAAAACAGTTCTGTTTTTGTATAGACGAATCCGAAAAGCAAGTGGTTTGATTTCAGTCGGCCATTGCCGAGGTCCGTCACCTTTTAATCTTTCGATTCTCTTGCTTACCTCTATTGGATTGTTGTACACTGCATTGTGTCTTAGTTCCTTCAATTTCACTAAATATGAGGGTTTGAAATTCATGTAAACAATAAATAAAGACGGTTTTACGCTAATGGGCCCCACTAATGGCTGCGCACAGTCACTAAAAACAAGCGCTAATCGGATTCGTCTATAAGTGTAATGACCGAAACCAAAAAAATGAGCAGACAAAGTCTTTGTGACAAGTCAACGGCTTCTGGTTTATTTCTCTTTACAACAGGATTCTAACAAGCATACATACGCTCACAAATAGTTGACAAAATGTCCTTCTATCTCACAAATGCAGTCCACATGAGATCTACTCCCTACGGTAGATACTTATTTCCCATGGATATTACAGTAGCGATAAGCATACAAAGCTCTCCTACTTACACTGTGAAGTCCCTTTTGCGTAGAGTCCACTCACATATAATTTCTAGGCACTTGACAATACGTATAGGCACTTCTGTAGACTCGGTGAGTCTGTGCTGAAGTAGTACTTCACTTGAACCTCAGCTCAGATTTTAACTTCAAACTTTCAACTCTTGACTTCTAGCTTAAACATTGACTTCTTGACTGTTAACTCTTTCTTTTTCCCTTTCTTCTTCTTCTTCTTGTACAAAGAATAATGCCTCCTCAAATTCTCTGGTACAGCACACAATCAGCAAATCACTGCTTAGATATTTTCTCTTTGACAACTTGTAGCAATCTGACCCAGAGGCTGGGAGGCTCTTAAGTATATATCATTAAATTTAAGAACATTACAGAAGGTCCCAGAACAGTTGAGATCTTACTACTCTAGGAACATTCCAGAAAACCCCCGAAGGACCAAGAAGTTACCAGCATGAAGCAATATGTAAAGGAAATCTAGAACATTCGATCTTCTTCCAGAAACTATAAGAAAATTCTAGACTTTGCTAAATGATTCCAGTATACTTATTAAAGAATACAAATCTAGGTCTTGCCTTTTCTAGAATTCACACTACAATATGAAAGACGTGGTCCGGGCCCTATGGGCGAATCCGATCAGCGATTGCTTTTAGTGACTGTGGGAAGCAACTTGAAAACTTCCGCGTATCAGTAAATGGACCTCACATTCCAGTCTCTTCAATGTTTATCCTTAACATAGGCTTCAGTCCTGGAGGAGACATGTGGAAACGTCACCCCCTCCCCTCACATTTTGAAAAATAAGACCATTGATTAAAAATTTAACACAGTCAAACTTTTTATGAGGTGGACAAGTTCCCACACACATTCAAGTAAAAATTTCCCACACACACATTCAAGTAAAAAATTCCCACACACACATTCGAGTAAAGGTTGAAACTACCGACTTTTAACTTATCTTCAAGTTAAAGACTTTTAGTTAACAATAGTTATAAGTCTGCAAACTGTAACTTTGTTTTTATAAGTTTAACTTATGATATTATTTTTCAAGTTGATTTCTTGATAAAAAAAAACCTTTCTTAGCTTTCGGAAAAAATTATAAAGTTTAAATAAAGTTTACCTCTCTTTATACAAATAGGTTCAAGGCTATACACCGGGTGTGGTTTGACTAATACGTGAAAAAGGAAGGTTTTTAAAATCGGCATATGCATCATTATCGGCTTTCAAAAAGACGCTTTGCATATTTTTGTTGTAAATAAGTTCCGTAAAAGTGAAATTCAGCAAGCTTGGTGCGTTTTGAGAAAACAGCGTTTTTTTGTAGTATATATACATAAAGGTGTAATGTATGTAGTTTTACCTTAATATGGACATGCTTTCTGTAAAGAACACCACTTAGGCTAATGCATCTACCTGCCAAAGTTACACGTCACGGTTAGCAAATTACAAACATAACACATACAGTACATCAATTTAAATTCGTTCGAATGCTGTGAGCTAGCTAGTTATATAAGATCAGACTGCCTAAAATTTAAAATTCGCATGAAAGTCATTCTAACATTTAATAGGCTAGTATTACACATAAGGTACCGTGACAACAGTCAATACGGTATACAGCATAGAATTGTGTATGCGTCCGATAACCATATTCAATATAGATTCTAGCGCACTTAGAATCTTTACGTGCCTGATACTAGCTTAGGCGTCTTTCTAGTCCAAACATTATTCTCCGGAAGCCGACAGGTTCAGTAGACTGGACCTAGCGAAACACAAAATCCAGCTCATGCCACTTCAAGAAAGTGTGTTCTCCTTGACGTTCTGTTTTACACAGGCGTACGAGGCGGGTGTGCGGAAGGGGGGGGGGGCACCCGCCCGCCCAATTCCGCCAAAAACAGTTGGTCTATTCGGGCAAAACATGGGCAAAACGTGATAAACGGTGATATTATTCGGGCAAAAAATGTTCTGACTTCCTTATAGAAAATTACCCCCGTACGCCTATGCCGTTCCATTCCCCAAATCAATTAACGTTCTTAAAGATATGCAAATCGAGTGTATCTTTGTTAGTTAGATGGCGTTTTACGGTCCAGTTTCCAACCTATTGGTTCAAGTCGAGCCGGCTAAGGCCTCATTTCCACTTGTGGTTCATTGCTTATGCGGAGCACGCACAATGGCAGTAGGTTCCAATTTTAAGTCTTTGGTATGACTCGACCTGGGAATCGAACCCGGGCCTAACGCGTGAGAGGCGGATGCTCTACCACTAGCCTGAGACCAAACACGCGGTCTTGTCGAGTGTATCATAAAGCGCTGTATAGCTTTGGTATTTACCAAAGTTCAGCATGTCCCAATTTGTATGGAGAAAAAATATCGTTGGAAAAGTTGAATAAATAAGTTGAGCTTAAAAACGTTTAAACTGGCAAGTTCATTAATTTGGAAGGTGTCTCTGAATTTCAAAGGTATAGTGGTAATGGTGCTTTCTTGAAGTTCCCCCTCATTTATTGTGGTTTTGCTCCTTTTACGTTTTTCTTGAGAGTGGGTGAGACAACTTGTTTTGCTGGGTCCAGTCCATCCAGGACCTCGCACCTCACGACTCAGTCCCAATGAAAAAGTGATGTAGCCTGCTTAAGGTATTTCCAACCACCCCTCCCAAAGTACGACTTCAAGAAGTGGGTACATGCAGCTTAGGACCCTCTGGACGGTGTCGTTCGAAGCCACCTAGGGACATGAAAAGCCAAAAATTTTGCGCTCCAGGTGATGGTGGTGCTCCGCTTAGATGGTCTTGCTGGCACTCAACCCCCACCTAACCCCACTTATAGTTTGTCCGTTGCGTCGCGCTTGATAATGGTTCCATTCATGTTAAAAGAAACGAGCAGGAGGTCCTATAAAAACATGGCTCTTGCATTTCTGAAAAATATCAGAGACCGTAGCTACCTATCGCTTTTTACAGCTGGGGACTATATGCTGTCCGACTGTTCAAAAGTAAATGAATAGACTGTATTTTATAATATGCTTTGGTCCATTATATGCCAGACAGGTCAAATTACAGAGGGGCATCATACTTCCATGGAAACCAGTATAAAATCGTCCGTTGGCTGGTTGGCAATGTGCCTGACATTGTATGGGTCGTCTATACTTAAAAATCGAATTGGAGGGACTAAACATACTGAACAGAATCGTCACCATTTAGAAGATCGCCTCCGCTTCTCGGCCTTTTGGCTGAGATCATGGGTAGTATTTGTTCTTTTCATCCAGTCTAGAATGAAGCCATGTACATAATAGACCAATGATGTAAACGGTCTGATCATCTGAAGGTCGTGAGGTTGGTCAAGGGTTGTCATTCAGTGAACGTAATAGCTTCTTCGGGAAGCAGTTTGAAAGTTTGGTTTCGCAAATCGGCCCTTTGACAAAGGGTCGGGAGGACTTCAAATAAAGAAAATGTTGGTCCTCATTACCATGGACGGGGACTCTGGAAGGGTAGGGGCATTTTGTCCATTCTTTGTGCCATTACCTTTGATTTTTCGCTCAGTACGATCCTTTTATGAAAATGAGGCAATCTCCTCCACCCCCTTACCCGACATACTGAAAACAAATCGAAGCCCTTGCTCATTCCAGAAGTTATAAATAATGATGTTTCAGTGTGTTTTGCGGTAACATTTCATATGCTTACTAAGAACATCATTGCATTTTCGTAGGAATTAGGAAGTTCTTCGCTGAATGGGATTTTAATGGTTTGAAGAATATTACTGGAGTATTCAACTGAAGAACTTGAAAAATCATAGATGGAATAAAATCGAAGACAAATGGAACGTAGCAAGATGGAACCAGACATCACTTCTTATAATGACAGTGAACTGTGGTTTGACAGGCCGTATGAATATTTTCTTTTTTATGTGAAAAGCAGGGCGTATTAATAGCTACTATAAAGCCCCAACCAGTGGCGGAGCTGCCATATGGTCGGGGGGGGGCGGTCGCCCCCCCCCCATGACGGACCAAAATTGTCTGTGGGTGCCCTTTTTGGGTTTTTAACATACTTTACTCTTGCACCATATATTGGCAAAAGACATAATTTAATAGCGTTGTTTTAAGCCCCAGATAACAAAATGCTCAAACAGCCACCAGTAACTGTACTATCTGCGCTTTATTCTGATGAAAAGGGTTTTCTGTAATATAGGTTTTGCCGAAAGGTATCTTCATGCTTTATACGCACTGATGAATGTTCTCGCTGTGCTAAGTTAATTGCTTCCACACGCAGCGTGATTATAAGCTTACAAAATACACAGACTGACATTAAATTCACCCTCCCGGGCAATAAAAGATGTTGCAAAGGGCGCAACAATAATTGTAGCGAAAAAAGGCCTCTTGTTGTCGGGTATTATTGTCTATTAATGTTTCTTCGTGTACTTATCTTGATTTTCAGATGCCAAAAATGTACACCTTACGGTGATTAATTTCCATAACTTTTCCCCCTGTAAGATTGCTTGCTATTTAGCGCTGGGCTTCAATCTTTATCTTCACAAAGTAGCCCATTATTAAATTAAAATCTTAAATCAAGGCCTGACAATAACACAAAATATAATGACCGCCCTCATACTAGAATGTGAAAGAAAGGGATAGAAACATGGGCGTCCGCAGGTAGGGGCAAGGGGGGAACTTGCCCTAACCCTGGAAAATAAAAAAAAAAACCTTTAATAAAAACGAAGACAACATATAAGAAAAAGACGAAGAAAAATTAACACCAATATTTCCCAACAGTTCACCCAGTGTTTTCCCTATTTATATGCTGTAAAAAGGCTTCAGAAATGTCATTCCCAGAGATCTGAGGGGCATTTTGGGCAAAATTTTCTTGCGCTCCGCGCCAACTTACGGTGGCGCGGAGCTTTCCCCCTAAAAGAATCCCCCCCCCCCCCCGAATTTTCTTCTGCAGAGGCCTATGGATAGAAAATTTAAACATGCTTTAAAAGAAAAAAACTTGCTGAGGAGAAATGGCAAAGAAGTCTTCTGCCAAGTGCGGAAAATCAAATGGAAAGTCTGAAAAGTCGTCGCTTCGATCGTGCTGAGGCTCAGGGTATTTACTCATTCGAAGTGCCCCTGCAGACCTTTTTCGCCCCCCTCTGACCGAAATCCCTAGCTCCGCCACTGGCCCCAACACATTTCTTCAAGATATTTATATTCGCTGTTCAGATAGCCTATAGTGAGTATAATTACTGTTTTTTGAAATTACAATTACAAGATAGTCTCTTTTCGTATAGGATATTTTAGAAATGCATTCCTCTATTACGTGAATACGTGCAGGTGCTTCTTCCATAAAACGTATGTAACACAGAATTAGGGGACAAACTGCATTTTCGGAGTATTTTTTAACTTGCTGAATAAAACATCGTCCAAATAACAGACGAAGCGAAGCAGAATCCGTTATTTGGAGTCTCGTCAAGCCCATAAGGACTTCCATTCACAACACTTGGTTAGCAACCTTCATTACTTGTACATGTTCATCATTATGTTCATGTACTTTTTCGATAAAAACAAATGACATGGAATTCAATGATTTTTTTTTTCAAATTTGGATCCCTTTCTCTTCAGTATGGTACCGAAAATGTTCTTTGGGGTTGTCTTTCTCTAAAGTTGTTGCAATTGCGTCACGGGTCCGCCATGTTGAAGGACACTCATGCCAAATACACGCGGCCTTGTTCTGAACGCACGGTCCATGTATGCACTTTGGTACGTGCGGTGTGTAAATATTCATCGAGCAAGGGCGTCGAGTTTGGACTGGTAGTACTACGTAGATACATGTAACTCCAACATAGCCGCCGGGAAGTATTATGACGTCATATGAAAAGCCTCTATAGTGGTAGAATTTAGGAATTAACTGCATTTGTCGGAGTATTGTTGGTGAATAAACCGTCGAGACTTAATTTGGGAAAAATAACATTCGAGGCGAATTTCTACCACCGAAAAATGTTCTTTATAGAATTTACTTCCTCGTACACTGTGCTTAGTGCGCGTGTAGTCAGGGTAACCCTTCTAAGAGGGTATGGGTTACCCCTACTTGTGAATACCCCTCGACGTCAGGGAGTAGGTAGCAACAAAAGCGACTTCACGAAACAAATTTGGTTCGCCAATCAGTGGAGAGAACGCTCATCTTGTATGAGTTTATATTGTTTTACGTTCTAGTGATGGAAAAAACTTCGTTTCTTATCACGCAACGTACTTGAACAAGACATTCATTGAAAATGATCTGAGGGCCTTGAGATTGGTCACGTATTGTCCTTCAGTGAATGCAAAGGCTTCTTCGGGAAAAATTTTAAGTTTGGTTTCGCCAACGGCCCTTTGCCAGAAGGTCGGGAGGCCTTTAGAAAAAGCATACATGACAGACCAATGGTTTAAATGGTATAAGGGCCGTGAGTTTACTCAAGTGTTGTCCTTCAGTGGACGTACAGTGTTTTTGGGAAGCAGTTATAATTTGGTTTCGCCGAAGGGCTCTTTGCCAGGGAGTGTTGAGGACTTTAGAAAAAAGCCTATTCGTGATAAAAAATATAGCCTATGATTCATTTCGAACGTCCACCCTCATTTGAAGTCAAAGTTAGTGTTATCTACTCCGTCGACGTCGAGGACGGTGTGAAAAGACCAAATGACAACATGCCCTCAACAAAGGGTTACCCTGACGAGTGCGCGAGGTGCTCACACAGTCGTATTTCGTCTCATGCAAAGATATTATAGCCTTTCTTTTGATAGAAGTCCCTTTGCTCGATTCATTTTTTCCTTGCATTTTTTCACAAAATTGTTTCATTTGATTTTGAATTTGAATCATTGAGATCTTTAGCTCTGCTAGCTCATTTTGTTGCAGAGATGATTGGCCGGAATCACGTAAACCAACTCTAGAGTTCGAAGGGCCAGCCACTTCTACTTCTTCAGAATAATCAAGAGCGTCAAGCTCTAGAGATTCCAGTGAATCTTACATAATGAACAGTTCAAAAGTCACTGACTTTCAAGTCAGGTTTCGACTGTAAGGTGAAGGTTAAGGTTGCAAAACTTGATATAGCGCACATTACTGTGATGAAACACACTCAATGGCGCTTTACAAAGTACAAAAATCAAGAAAAAGATTTCCTAAAAAGATAAGTTTTCAAAGCATCCTTAAAAGAACTAATAGAAGACGACTGCCGAATGTAAATCGGGAGGGCATTCCAAAGCTTTGGGCCAGCGACCATAAAAGAACGATCCGCAAAAGAACTGTGAGTGGTGAAAGGAACCTTAAGAAGTAAACCTTTTGAAGATCTAGTAGCATAATAGGACGCTTTGAGTTCAATCAACCCTGATAAATAAGTTGGTGCTAAATTGTGGAGACATTTAAACACAAGGAGAAGAATCTTATACTCAATACGAGCTTTGATGGGCAGAATATTAATCTCAACTATCAAGTTAGAGAATAGGGTAGAGGCACCAGTATTCAATCCCCCTTCAGTATTCAACCCCCTAAGATATAATTCTTCATTTTTCAGTGAACTAAGGCTCCATCCCACATAAAAATTATACCAAAGGTGAAAACAACTTCTCTGCTTAATTGCCATCTACTTCTTTGAAACTGATTTGCAGTTAAATATCTTTTAGAGATATTTGTATGCAAGAATTTGGGGAATTTTTTTGAAAATAGCTATTTTTAAAAGGTCATGTAAGGCAAGATGGTTAAAATCAAAGGAATGTAATTTCCTGTCATTCATTTAAAAAGAGACTGGTTTAAGAAATAATGAAATGTCAAGGCTAATAAGTAGTATTTCATCATTGTAGCAATTAATAAACAAATTTTAGGACCATAGTGAAATTGCTGAAAATTTGGAGGGAATTTTTTACAGGGTTGAATACTGGTGCCGCAATCTTTATCTGCTACCGAGTATTCAACCACTCGGTATATTTATGGAACCAAAGATGTTGTGAATGAAATCCAGTAAATGGCAGTAGGATTTTCTGGTCATTCCTCAAAGATGTCACTAATGTTTAGTTATTTAGCATAGTTCTGTAAAAATATTCTGGGTCTTTTAGAAAATATTGTAGAATCAATAATTTTGCACGGAAATGTGTGTTATTTGCCCCTACTGACGTAACAAAAGCAAACGGACAGAACAACAAGGTGGAAGTTCCCTCTAAATTGCATCAAAAAGTTGTTCAAGAATCAAATACTGGACAAAAGTAATGAAGGCAATTATATTTCCATCCTGTTAACATTTTATCTAAATTGTACTTTATGGAATAATTTTTTTGGGTATAATGATCGGGGGGTTGAATACTGAACCTCTAGATTGAATACTAGTGACAGGGGGTTGAATACTGGGTAGGCAAATCCAAACTTTTATGGTGAGCTATTTCTGAAAGGAAAGACTAAATCCAATATTTTTTTATGGTAACATGTTAGCCATCATAATATCTTACAAAAACATTTTGAGCCATATGATTCCACTTTACCTGGGAGGAAAAATTTCAAGAAATTCCTTAAAGGGTTGAATACTGGTTCCTCTACCCTAGATCTGCTTAAAAACTCCGACCAACAGGTCAGGGCGTAAAATTCAAATTTCCTCTTGAGGAATATGGCCAACGAGGCTAAAGTAGGCCTGTAAAGGACTTCTAACCAACAAGTTAGATTGGGGTAAGACTAAATAAGTTTTCAGTAACCGCACCCTACCAAAACATCGGATGAAGCCTGCATATTTTAAGTCTTCTTCACGAGGCAACCAGAAAAGAAATACCTAAAACGATTTCTGCATTCACTTTTTTCAGGGAATTGCTTCAATCTGATTCAAGGTGCATTATACAATGGAGAGCTCTGCGGTCAGCGAACACAATATGCAAGTATTGATGCTCGTTGAACCGTAGAGGAAGAGAAGAGAGGTATCTCAGAGAGAACCTTCCTCCTCGGAATCCTTCTGTGTAATGGAGAGTAATCCGGTCCTGTGTTCTCATATAATTGTGACTGAGAGTGACGTATAGTAGAATATAAATATAAATACCAAACTTAAAATGGAGAGGTGACTCTTTACGGAGGCCGAATCGGAGGGGCGGAAGGGTTCGGATCGCTGATCAGTCGTTTTGGGGCCAACAGACAAATTGATATCTTCCGGTAGTATAAATTAGTGTGATATTAAAACATTGAAATTCTTGCAAACACCGTTCTTCAATAAATTCACTTACATGAAACAGTTTTAGGCTTCTTCGAGGTGTTCGTCTTAAGAACATTTGAACATTAACGCACTACGCCTAGTTTGAAGTTCATTTACTTTCTGATTGGTCAGTTCTATATGGTAGGCCTATCTATATCTTCACAAGCGCTCATCTATGCACGCGTTTACATTATTACGCGCTTCAACGGCAACACAAAATCAACTACTGCGTTCTTTTTCCAAGCACACGGAAGTGTCCGTCAGCTACTCCGGACTGTACACAGAGAAATGCATTTGTGCGCGTACCGAACTTGCTTTGAAAATGAACCCACGATGACAACTCGTCACAATGGTATTTTCCGTTTCGCATCCATAGTTATACGCGCAGATCACCAAGCAGAGCTCTGCGCATGTCAAATGAACACTTCCGCCCCTCTGATTGAGCCTCCATGAGGAGTCAGCGCGTCTAACAGTGTAGGGAAAGGAGTTTGGTATCTACGTTTATAATATATTTGGTCTCATAAATGAAAGACGCCCGTATCTTTCTTTGTGTTAATGATCTGCGTGCAAAATGATAGCAAGCTTTAGTGCTTTTCCTAAGGGCAACACACATCCGTTTTTGCGGTCCGTTTAAAACGTGCTTGTACGCGTCTCCAGTCCGCACTCAGAAATTTGCGAACACACCTATCATTTAAGTTCGCGCGTTATATCGGATGAGTTCGGACACGTTTTTACAGGGCCTTGAAAATATGATGTCACAATGACATAAAGTACGCCCTTCTTTGGGGCAAAACAATGCAACACAGACAAATGCTAGCAGCCGATTCGTCAACCAGTCGAATGCGCGCACAGTCTACCACACGTTTGGAGCGAATTCTTTATGCATTCGATGTTCCATTGTTTAGCAACGAAGAGTGGCGTCAGTGGGTCGTCAATGCACTAGGTCTATAAACAAATCCGATAAGTGCTTGTTTTAAGTGACTGTGCGCAGCCATAAGTGGGGTCCTTCAGCCTTGAATCGCTTTTATTTATCGTCTACATGAGTTTCAAACCCTTATATTCAGTGAAATTGAGGGACTTAAGATACAATGTAGTGGATAACAGTGGCGTAGCCACGGGGGGCCTGGGGGGCTTAGGACCCCCAGATTTTTTGCTTCCTGATAAAGTAATTGAAAAACTACAAATTTTTAACGGAAATAAACTTTGAAGTATTTCCTTCAAAACAGTAAATAAATAAAATGTGTAAAAAATTTAAAAAAAAAAAATGGATTAATGTGTGTTAAACACATTTTGCGCGCGCGTATGAAATCAAGTAATAACTTCAAAATGCATACTCTCACTAAATTAGATACCCTTTGTGATCTGCAGTGTCGTTCATTACATTTCACTCAGAAGATGAAACGAAAGTCTCGACGACAAACTTTAATGTGACTTTGATAGGCTAAGACTCTTTCTGCCTTTCGGATGGCTGATTGATTTACTGAAAATAAGGCAACCGTACACTGCAGACCACTCTTACATGACCATTCCTATACTTTATCTCACACAAAATATGCCCTAAGCAGGTGAGGGTAAGGTACTGCCTTCGGATGCGGCTGGGTACGTCCAGTTTAAATCACGTGGGAATTGAAGTGCCGTTTCCGGCCATCTGGAGGGGTTTTAAAGCCCAAAATTTTCTTGTACGCTCCGCGTCAACTGATGGTGGCGCTCCGTTTAGATTCAAATATTGCTGTATTTGCGATATACACCTTCTGAAGTTTACAATTTTTCCCAAGGGAAAGGGAGATACCGATTCCCTTTAGTCTCATCCCCCAGGCCACAGATCAGATGTGTCCAGGTTTGGGGTCCCTAAAAAGTGTAAGTATTACCATTTTTCATAGATTGATGCTTTATTCTCATTATTTGAGAAGTTGCAGACATGAGATTCGTATTTCAAGGCTGGGTACATCCAGCTTACAACACATGGGAAGTGCCGTTTCCGGCCATCTGGAGGGGTTTTCAAGCCCAAAATTTTCTTGTACGCTCCGCACCAACTGATGGTGGCGCTCCGCTTAGATATTCTTGTCGTGCATGACCTTCGGTGGTACAAGGCCCCCCACTTGTTACCTAGGCCCCCCCAAAAATCCCATCTTGGCTACGCCCCTGGTGGATAACCATCCATGATACAGGTAAGCAAGGAAATCAAAAAATTAAAAGGTGATGGACCCCAGCTATGGCCGACTGAAATCAGACCATCACCTGCTGTCCGGATTCGTCTATATTTAACGTTACGAAGTTGCTTCCAATGCTATTCACGTGCGATGAAATGGGGTAGGATAATTTGGAGGTAGAGAAAATACTGGGAATATACTGGAAGTGAAGGAAAACGATCAGTCGGAAACTGACCGTAGATGAGGGTTTCATCAGATGTTGGAAGGCCAGAAAAGTACGGTGGATATCCCCGTTTGGTAAGAGAGTTGAAGGTAGGCGCTCATAGATATTAACAATATTTCAGAATGTCTTCCGACCAAATGGAGCATATATTGAGACTTGGAGGCCCGAAAATCGGCAAGCAAGATACACATTTGAGGGAGTCCGTCACCCCAAAAGACGATTAATAATGAAATAACTTACTGAGCATGCAGGCTACATGGGTATATTGGTTGTATGCTACCATGAGTGGGTCACACAATAGAAATTTCAACATAAAAATGTTCGAAAGCCTTTAATAAAGTTCTTTTAGGTAGCATTATGGTTTAACTGCGTAGGACAGGTATTCTCGGCAACAATGCTGGCTGGGTGAACTTTGAAAGTGTCGCGATTTTTTTAACCTTTTTGTTTTGAATAAAATGTTACCCTTAATATGACACATTTTTCATTTTCAAAGAATTCGGATATTTGACCATTTAGGCATTGTGCTGTACAGCCTGTACTGCGACTGAATGTAAAGTAATTCTCACAAATAAAAACTTTTTTGCGCTTCCAGAACTTATGATAGTGACCCTTGCGTGAGGGCTGTGCATTGCAATGTTATTCTACTACTCGGTAAAGTCATAGTCGTCTATACGGACTAAAATTTCCATGATTACCACTCACAGATTTGAAAAGATTCCAAAAAATTTCAACTGAAGATCACGTATGTTATTTTTAGTACGGATTTTTCAAAGGTGAATATAGGCCTAACTAGCCCAATGCAATATTTTACTATAAATATAATTATGTAGGCCTAAACTAATAAAATGTTAGAAAATTTTCAGTTGACAGGGTTTTAGTTCTTTTCTCATACTTGTTATGTCAAACAATAAACAAAGCGCACTGGAGAAAAAGAAAACCCTAGTTTTATTTGAGAACTTTCTATTCAGTCAAACACGCTGAAATAATATAAGTCAAAACTACCTGAAACTTGTACTGTTGTGATCACTTCAAGGCACCATGCATTGCCTAGGCTGCATATTGTGCACAGTGCAGACAGGTGGCCACAGATATTACCTATCACACACCCCCAAAACGTCTCCGATTGACTTCCAGATATTTTTCGTAAGCTCAGAAACTTTGTTACTTTGGTATTTTACATTGAATAAAACCTCTAGCTCTCGTGCGACCATAATTATTTTTCCATGTTTAAAATTTCCGCCATTGTTTGTTTTGCTTGAGTGAAACAACTGGTCACTTGCAAAGACTACTTGTCAAAGCTGCATCGAGCGCGTCTATCCGTTATCGGACAGTATTCGGAAAGGTGTGTTATGCGCTTACTTGATTCATTACTTTTGAATTGTGTGTGCACCGAAGGAATGACGCGCACGCATTTGGACTGGAGTTCGGACGCAAAAACGGGTAGGTGTGTTCCCGCCTTTACCCGTTAGCAAAGGGACTTGTCTTTTATCATTATAGGTTATGTGACACGCCTTGATGCGTATGCCTCCTGAACAAAGTGCAGTCCGCGAACAGACGAATCCGGACAGCAAGTGATGGCCCGATTTTAGTCGACCATAACTGGGGTCTATCACTTTCTAATCTATCAATTTCTTTGCTTAACGGTACCATGGATGATTGTACACTGTAAAGCCTCTTGATTTCCCCAATTTTACTGAAAACGAGGGTTTACAATTACATTTAGACAATTAATTGAGACGATTTATGACTGATGGACCCACTAATGACCGCTTACATTCACTAATCTAAAAATGTCGAACCTTTTCTTAATTTCGGTCTCCCCACCCTTTCTCATTTAAATTTTCGGTCTCGTGAACCTTTGGTCACGTGGGGGAAATACTACCTACTAGAGCGCAATCGTCTCTTAGCACGTGGTGTACTGACTGTATGGAAGTGGGGTAGTCCCCTTTCCCTTGCCTCCGCAGGCTACGGCCGTGCTAATAAGCCCCCCCCCCCCCCCCATAATGTAAAAAGGCAGAGATTAAAGACAGAAAAAATTATTGGCATATATGCAGTACAGTCCTTTCAGCTGTTCAGAGAGCCAGTGGAAATAAACGATCATTGGCACACAGACCTACAGAATAGAAACCTAAAGTTATAAGAATCCTTACATCTTTGCAAAGTTATATCACTGTGAAAAGTTACGGTGGATTTAGAAAACAGAAAAAAAAATAATAAAGCGATAAATGAAGATTACAGACAAATTCTAAAAATTAATTAACACACCTTTTTGTGATCTTGTATATTTCTGTTCACATTTTAATCTGTAAGTTTTGGGTAATTTGAGCCATTTCAACAGTTCATGGAAAATATTGATGTTGACCTCCACTTCTAGTCATTCAAAGTGAATGTTTCATTAATCCTTCTGAACAAAGGAGGGATTAATTATAAATCATGGTGATCAAAACTGACGGTGTTGGGTCATTGGCGTTGAGACCTGATAGCTTATCAGTAACATATATATTTTGGGGGAAAGTTTCATGTAGGTATTTTAAATTTCTTCTCTCTCCTTTCCATTTCAGGCTATGTACTATATTATGTTTCTTTTTTCTCTCTTAATTTCATATATATATGAAATTTTTTGTACTTTATTGTTATTCTTTTTGTTGTTAAATGGAAATAAATCAAACAAACAAACAAAAAAAAAAAACCAAAAAAAAAACACAAACATATTATCTACTGGAGGTTACCAAAGGAATAAAACACTGTTTAAAGCCGCAGTCACACTACAAAGAATTCGGATGGGGTTTTTTGTTTATATCTTCTCAATCTCTGGTCGGAAAGAGCCAAAAATTCGCCAACATGTGTAAATATATAAGTTGAACCGCAGGACTTTGAAAATTAAATTTATGCTAATTATTTTGTGACGTCACATCGATAGACAGATTTTATCGGACTACCCTGTCCACCGATGAAAAATGTAAGTCGGTGCGATGGCACGAAAAAGTCAGTTGGCATTTCATTTCATAGACGTCAGATGCAAATCATATATTAACAGTGATTGATAAATTTTTTGCTCTTTCCGACCAGGTATGGAGAAAATTTTTAATAAAAAAACCCCCGAAGAATCGGATCAGAATCCGATCCGAATTCGTTGAAGTATCGGACCGCGGGCTTAGCCAAGTTTCAAGTTTTCGAGACATCAAGTAACACTGCTGATCTGACAAAACTAACGGTTAAATGTGTCCTTTTAAACTCTAAAAGTGAAAGTTATAAAGCTCACTTCAAACATAGTGGAAATTCACTCCGGGAAGAGTGAAATTTACTCCAAAAGAGCGAGATTTCACTCTTGATGGAGTGCCTGCAGGGACCACCCTAAAAAGGTGATCTTTGGAGGCACTCGTTCAAGAATGAAGTTTCACTCTTTTCAAAGTGAAATTCACTCTTCTTGAAGTAACGTAAATTTTGCTCTTCTTGGAGACTGAATGAACACAATAATGGAGTGAATTTGACACTTTTCACTCGATTCGAGAGTGATAAGTTCCATCTTGTTTTCAGAGTATGCTCTGTTAAAATTTGTTGAAATTGAGCAAAAAATGAAGTGATACATAAAGATTACAGAAAAATACTGGCAAATATTTTCATAACTTTGCATTAATTTTTATGTATCCCTTAATTTTTCCGTTCTATGAATTTAATGGCGGTTTTGAATAGTGTGTAGATCGGGTCATAACTATATTCCGTCTGTTCTTTTCATCACCGAAGACCGACTTGAACTAATTGATGAGAAACTGCACTCCATATTTCAGTATTTAAAAAAAAAGAAAGAAAAAAACTCTAGGCTAGCTAATTTCACCACCGAAAACTTGAAAATGGAACCTGTTATGCTTGGTGCTCAATGTAAGCAATGGAGTAGGGAAAATAAACCAGTGAGACACAACTGAAGAAAAAAATCACTCCATCTACAGCTAATTTTACCACCGAAAACTTTAAAAATGGAACCTAAACTGCTTGGTGCTCAATGTAAGCAATGGGGTAGGGAAAATATACCAGTGAGACACAGCTGAAAAAGTCACTCCATCTTCAGCTTATTTCACCACCGAAAACTTTAAAAATGGAACCTATATAGTGCTTGGTGCTCAATGTAAGCAATGGGATAGGGAAAATATACCACACAAGACGCACGAGACACAACTGGAAAAAAAGGCTTTGACCTGCCCGACTTTAACTGTTTAAGGGAAATATTGCGTTTGTTTTACAAGGAAATTTCATCTTTTTTTTAAAACCAATATTTATGGGCAAAGAGTGTAAATTATTACAAATAAGGCAGAATGGTAGCCTTCTTTTCGAGAAATAAGTTTCCCTTTAAGATAGAAATTCAGTTGTTTGTTGCCTAAGAATAATTTGTTCGCCCAAACGTTCAGTATTTCAAAAGATGCAACTCGAATAATTCTCATCTTGTGAATAATATTTTGAGGAGACAAAGCTGTTGCTGGGGTTTATTGTTGAGACAGAAAGACTTAATAAAGACTCGAGCTATTTACTTTTAATGCTGTTTTGGAGCATTTTAAACGCAATATTTCCCTTTAAATCAACTGGTTAGAAACTGAGCCGTAAAACTTCACATAACTGGCCCTCTGTTCACCAGTTCACATGAAGAGTGCTTACACTTCAGCAGTTTTTTTTTTATTTTACCCTGTAAATTTTGAACTAAGCTTGGTTTAAAGCAAGCATATCACTAATTTTTTCCTTCTGTGTTTTTAAAAGCAGACAAAATTGGGGGCGATGCGCACTGTTGAACTAGAAATTTCCTTACTGGCTAACGGGGTCATGAAAATTACAAATACAAATTACCCGCTTAGCCTATACTGCATCCAAATTTGCTAAATCTAGACGTATGCAAAGTCAAAAGGACAAGGAGGATTAACAACTCTCTATGGCCGAAATGATCCAAAGAATACCGACTATATTGGAACGCCAAAGAATCTTCGAACGGAAGGTTTTAGACCTGAAAATTTCAATAGCCCTACTCTTATAATGAATTTCTTACCTGTTATAAGCGTAGAGAGTGTGAATAAGAGCAACAGAATTGAAGAGTTGTGTTGAAAATACTTTCGTTCTCCTTTACGTGCCAGACCTCGACAGAGGACAAAGTCTTCCATGTCCTCTCTCTGTAACATCTGGAAACGAAGTCTTGTCTGAATTCGTGACAACGATTTTATACCGCCCCAAACTTGCAACCTTGATTAGGTTTAATAATTGAACACCGCTGTCGCATCATTACGTCACACTGATGATTTCGGAGGGCGTTACCATTGTTCGATGTTAATGAGCACAGTGATTGTCTATTGAGATAACGAGAACTGGAATCAAAAGAGTGAAGAATCTAGAGGATGGAATTGAAGGAAGAAAAGGAAATTGTAATATGGATTCATCAGTTTATACTTATATCTATGTCGGTTGAAGATAAATCAGATCTTTAGGCCATCTGATAACGGCTAACTGAAGGGAAAATATCACTCCAAAGAAGGGGCTGCCATTGTTGAAAATGATAGTCTTCAAATACCTTAAAAGCTTCCTGAACTATAAAAACGAACCCCCCCCCCCCCCAAAAAAAAAAAACAAAAAAACAAAAAACAAAAAAAAAAAAAAAAAAAAAAGCGAAAAAATATTCTGGGCATAATGCACACGGATGATTAGGTGCTCACCAAAGTGACATGTGTAAGGTTAAACTTGTTTCCACAACATAAACTGAGAAGTATGCACTAATAAAAAATACACGGAGGTGGAGGAAGGTTATATAGGCAGATTATATAGGCAGATTATATAGGCAGAATTATTCACGAGCTGTTTCCATTTGCAAAGGTCAAACACATAATGACAGAAACAAACTATATAGTCTAGGATAGATGCTACAAATTTGGGCACTATAAATGGACCTCGAGTGTAGTAGAAAGGTGGGTAAGGTCAGTTCAATTGTTAAAGGCCACATTCTCTCACCCCGAACAGTACCAATTCTCCTAACATGCTTACTTAAGCCCCTCCCACAATTGTCTGAAATTCATTCTCATCCAGACATTATCTCAGTTTATTGCTTCACGGTGAGTACAGAAAAGCTCAATGTGTATAAATCAAAACACTCTCAGTACAATTCATGTTGTGTAATACAAGTTTTGGCACTTTGCATTGTTTGAATTAGCTGTCAATCAAAGAGCTAAGCCAATTAAAATTTTGGTACACCCCTACGTACTGTAGTTTGGGGTGAGAGGATCGGTCTTTTAAAAGCAGTCGCTATAAAGTGGTTTTGAAACAACAGCAAGACCTTACGGTATATTATTGGCAGTGGCGTAGCTACTGGGGGGGGGGCAGGGGGGCAAGTTGCCCCCCCTGGAAAAATTTTTGGGGAAATTTGGTGAAAATGGGGAAATTTGATGAATCTTCTTATTATTACAAAAATTTCACAAAAATTTCTCAAAATTTTTGTTAGAATAAGAAATTGTGAGACATTTCTCATACATAATTCGTATTTTCATGCAGCAAATTAACGCAGATTTCGTCAGTGTCGTATGAATCGGCCCAATCCGTGTTCCACAGAAATGTCCTCGCCGCGTAGCAGATTGAATGATCTCTTGTGTTTGTATACGCACGGGGGTTATGATCAGTGCATTTCAGTGCACAGGAAGCTGTTATTCAGGTGATACTTTGGGAATTCAGTAAAAGGATGTGAAAACTAACAAGTCACTACCGTAGACCCCCGAGGTTGTTATGTTCTTCTAAAAGCTAGCAGTAGCTGTACGATTTTACTCTGTGTACATAACGATGGATGGGGCTGAAACAATCCATGGCCAACGATAAACTTAAATTTAATCTAGAAATTAGAATTAACGGGATCCGTTGGCATACTTAGATTTTGTTACTTAGACTAATCCTTAGAGGCTTACAAGCTAGTTCGGGAAAATAGCTTTCTGCTCACTTTGAGTGTAACAATAAATGGATAATGAGTACCTTGTAGCCTTCTACACTTAACAGACTGCTTTTCTCACAGGATATCCTATGTAATCGAGCCACTATTAGGCCTCCTTAGTGGCATGCGAAGGGGAGACCATTGGGCCATGCCCCCCTCACAGATGTCACTTTTTCTTTGTTCTAGTACGTAGTCTAACTTTATTAACACAGATTTTACTTAAAAAGATAGCATATGTTGCACCAGATTGCTTATAAGAACACCCAATTTTTCAAAAATTTTCAAAGGGGAAGGATTGTCCCTGCAAGGTCTTTCAGTGATGCCAATTTTTTTTTTAATTCCTACAAATAGACCAGGCAAATTCTGTCAAGTTCCAATTTTTACTTAAAAAGGCAGACTCTGTTTCCCACTGGTGGCATCGATAAAAAAGACTACATGTTTAGATTCTCTTTACAATCATAAATGCGCTATTTTGACCATCTGAGGGGTCTGATTTTTCGAAATTTTCTTTACGCTCCGCGCCAACCAATGGTGGCGCTCCGCTTAGATAGTCTTTATGACAAAATAACATTTTGTGGCCAAGAAAAACCACAAATACCGATCAATGCTTTTTTATTTTGACTCATAATAGTGTGCAAATTTTATGTCAAGTTTTTCTTCGTAAGGTAGCATAAATGGCCTAAAGAAATGCATGCCAAGACAGAAAAGTTTCAGTTTTATCCTAATGAACCACCACGATTCAACTTTTAACACTGTTCCTGTCAAAGTCGAATATCTTGCACCATTTTGCACGTAGGCTCCTTGAAAACGTCAAAAAAGTTCCGGACACCCCTCCCCTTAGACCATACTGCATGCCCCTCCCCATTCAGAGAAATCCTGCGTACGCCACTGCGTTAGTACATACAAATAAACCAGATATTGTTTACCAAAATAATATACTTTGTTATTTCCGATTGCTCTATGTTATACTTTAAGATTAAAATGCAGGTTATATTACAAAATGACATGGTAATGTTGTTATACTTGTAAGTTTGCATATTTTATATGAAATACATACAAATTGACCGGGAAAAGTTTTGGGGAAATTTTATACCTTTGCCCCCCCCCTGGAAAAAATCCTAGCTACGCCACTGATTATTGGGTCTCTTTGAAACTATTTTTCATGATATTTCAGCCTCGTATTTGGTCTAGCGGTAAGAGCATCCGTCTGTCACGCGAAAGGCGGGCTCTACTCCCAGGTCAAGCCATACCAAAGACTCTAAAATTAGAACCTACTGCCCAAATTGTGCGTGATGCTCCGCATAAGTAATGGAGTAAGGAAAACAAGCCAGTGAGCCACAACTGGAGATAAGGGCCGACTTAAACCAAAAGGTTGGAAAGGGGGCTGTAAAACCGATCTAACTGACTGACTGACTAACTTAACTAACAAACGTAACTATAACTAACTAACTAACTAACTAACTAACTAACTAACCAACTAACTGAACGATATTTCAGAACTTCAAATGAAATATTGCGTTTATTTTACAAGGAAATTTCAATAATTGCAGATAAGGCAGTATGGTAGCCTTCTTTTCAAGAAATAAGTTTCCCTCGGATAGAAATTCAGTTGTTGTTGCTCAAGAATAATTTGTCCACCCAAACTTTCAACATTTTAAAGGATGC
This sequence comes from Holothuria scabra, assembly GCA_037179385.1. Classification (NCBI taxonomy): domain Eukaryota; kingdom Metazoa; phylum Echinodermata; class Holothuroidea; order Aspidochirotida; family Holothuriidae; genus Holothuria; species Holothuria scabra. Next base: position 15,337,608 of record CM074199.1, read on the forward strand.
AACTTCCATAACTCTTCTTGTGCAAAGTATTTTGAGCAAATGAAGCTATTCTTGGGGTTTGATGTTGAGACCGAATGTTTCGATAATGGCTAGAGCTATTTAATTTTAATGTTATGTTCGAGCACTTTAAACGCAATATTTCTCTTTGAAATGCATATTCAAAGAAATGCAAGAAGTTACTTTGAATTTTTATTATTGAGGAGAAAAACATTGTGACATAATTCTCAAGCACGAAAGCCATTCAGAAAGTACAGGAAATATGAAATTACTGACGTATGCAATAGATAGGGGACTGGGTCTTGGTTAACCCTTCAAGAATGGGATGTCATTTTCCCCTTAAAACACGTAATTTAGTAACACAAATTTTACTTCAAAAGGTAGCTCATGATGTAGCAATAGATTTTATGTAAGGACACCTAATTTTTTAAAACATTTCCAATGGCTCGGAGGGGAACAACACTCTCCCCTAGACACCTCCCCGGGCTGACGGTCAGTGATACTCTTTTATTTTAGTTCCCCAAATTACGTAAATTTGTAACAAGTTTTAATTCAAATGGGTAGCATACATAGTACCAGATTGCATGTAAAGACACCCAATTTTTCAAAAATTTTCAAAAGTGAAAGGGACACCCGCCTCCAAGGTCAGTTATCATTCATTATACTCTCTTCTGAGAAATCCTGCTTACGCCACTCTATACAATGCATGAAATATAAGACTGTTATTGAATGCAATTCCTGGATTCACAAGATGGCCTCAACAGTCCTACTTTGAGATCAACTAACAGTGATTCAAATGAGTACTATACTTACATGATACTAACAAATTAACAATAAAGCTTATAGGTACAAACATGGAGTGGTTTACTGCGAGTAGCGACATCATGGTGTGGATTGTGACATTTTTGTATAAGTGCACCCCCAAATCTTTAATTAAGATGATCTCTCCAATCAACATCAGAAAAAACGCTCATTTGCTGCGATTTATTTTTTTCGATTAACGAAGGATCTTAGCACATATGAATAACGTGGCCTGAGGCCAGTGGCCTCCAAATAAACCGGTCGCGTAGGTTCACTTTCAAAGGTGGGTGGGTGTCTCTTCTACCAGATGTGAATCGTCGTCCTAAGCCGGGGTTTACATTTCAGTAATTGGTTATACCTCAGTGAATTGTTATATATATAGTCGAAAACTGTTGGTTTACTCTACCAAAATTGGCAGCTCTGTCATGTTTCAAAATAATGCAGTAAAAACGCTATGTGAACTCTTCTTACACCCTAAAAGTTATGATTACATTTGGTTATCGCTCACATTTGACTCTCAAATGAAGTTTCAATTCGTAGTCTATGCCACTGTATTTACTCCTTTCACGTAAAAAGTATGGGTACGCGACCAGACGTTCGTTATAAGTCAGTTTTTAATTTTCTTGAAATCTCTGCTTGAGGGGGCGAGTCCCCTCCGTGTCCCCGCAAGTTGCCATGCTCATGAAATATCGAAAAGAAAATGTATACAAAATGATCATCAGTCCTCATTCGGTATCAAAATTAAGCAATTGTCCCACGTTAAAGTGGAAGTTTAAGCAAAACCATAGTTTTCATATGTGAAAGAAGAACCAAATCTACATAGCATGGTGAAACTTTCATTTCAATCAAACATGTCTTTCTTAAGATGTCAGTCAATGAAGTCGCTAGATTTGTGTTCCAAAGTCATCTTAAAGTGTACCTCAAGCCCCCAAAATTAAAAAAATATACCGTATTAACCAGCATGAAAACGAATTCTAACAATCCAACTCCCAACTTGCATAGGATACTCTTGAGTCGTGGTATAAAATTTGAAATATATTCAATCAAAACATATTAGTCCATTGCGTAATAATTAATGACTTTCTTGTTGTACAACTCACATTACCCGTTTTCTTTCCATTTTCAATTAAAATGTTTTTATGACCTTGAATACTTGCTGTTTGCTTGTATAGCAAATTATTGGGCCATGGACTTATTTGATGAAAACAAATTAGTCCATTGCGCAATAATTAATGACTTTCTTGTTGCACAGCTCACATAAGTTGCTTTCTTTCCTTTTAGAATTACAAAATGTGTTTTTTTTTTAACCTTGAACACTTCCTGTTTGATAGCATAGAGTGTTGCATAGACTGTACAAGGGTGCAGTAACTTTCAGAAAAACAAAAGAATACGAAGGATTTTAATTTGAGTAATACTGCAATGAAATCACAAACTATTGAGCAATTTACAATTTTAATTTTAGTGACTTAACTTCAACATTTTATATCTCGACCTAAGAATGTGCTATGTAGATGGCAATTAAACTCAGAATTCATTTTTTATGCTGGTTAATATATATTTTTAAATTTTTTGACTTGAGATAAACTTGAAGGGCAGCAGAGTTTATTCTTCACATTAACATTAAGGCTTTGTTTTTCAGACTGTTTTGTTGACCTCGAAGTTAACAGGGATAGGACCTCCGTGGGGCGAATTCAAAGTTTGTAAATTTCTCGTGCTACTCCTGTTCACATTCAAGCCAGTAGAATAGTAATCATGCGTGTAAAAAATGCTGCAGAATGTAGGAAATTTTGCGTTCCATCTCTTTTCTAGAAGGCAAAATTAGAAGTTTGTCCAGGGAGAGTGTCCCTCCCCCTTGACCCCTCTATATGGCGGCGATCTGTCAGTAATTTCGTCGCTCTATTGAAACTTAATGTGAACACACGCGACAGGGATGGGTCAGGTTGGCGGTATACACACATGACCCCTGTATTGGCCGTCTGACAGATTTTAAGACTGTTAAGTCAGTGAGCCTGGGTACACGTTCTCGAGAACTAGCGTAGCTGGAACAAGTTACTGCTGTACCATTCTACCCCTGAGAGATTTTTCTAGATCTTTCCAATTTGTTAAATATGTATCACAAGTTTTAATTTAAAGGTAGCTTATAGTACAAACAAATCTTATATAAAGACACACAAAAAGTCAATACGGGGGATAGAACCCCTCCTCTCATGGGCGTCCGGAAGGGGGGCAAGGGGGGACACTTGCCCCTCTGGAAAATCAAACTTGTGAAAAAATTAATTAAAAATTAAAACAAAAAAAATAAAAAATAGATCATCAAAATATCTTCACTCACAGCGTCAGTTTCTACTGAAATATGCGGACATTTGACCACGAATAGCAAAAAAGAAGATGGTATGCTGAATAGTGAAATCGTAATTTGGGGACCATCTTGTGATATCTATTGGAAATTTGTAATTGTAAAAACCATGCCAAAATTGTACTAGTTGTCAAGTATGTAGTGTGCATATGGCATCCGACTATTGATGAATGCGTTGGGCTTGGTTTGGTCCCGTGCTGATCTCAAGTGGCGACGCGCGGATGTAACTGGGATATACAAGGTGAATATGGGGGGGGGGGGGGGGGAGGGGTGATCCATAATGGAGTAACGGATATATGCCTATATAGGCTGTTTGACAGTTGTAAGTTTTATCGTGCTTAGGCGTGCGAGGCCGTGACCGAGAGGCAGATTTACCTTCAACAATTTTTTTAGATTGAAAATTCTAAAAATCTAAAAATTACAGACATGAAATTCCTGTTTCAGGGCTGGGTACATGCAGCTTATAGCACTCGCCGAGTGTCATTTCCGGCCATCTGGAGGGTTTGTAAGACCCAAAATTTTCTTGTACGCTCCGCGCCAACCGATGGTGGCGCTCCGCTTAGATAAAGTTCACAATTCAATCATCCATGAATGACCTAGCTCCCCCTTGTAAAAATTTCTGCGGACGCCCATGCCTCCTCTTAAACCCCAGGCCCTTGGAGCAGGTAGAAGACCGACTTCAAAATTTTCGTAAGATTTGGATTTCTGGCAGAGGTTTAAATAACCTGGGAGCCGTTTAAGTCTTAAACAACCTGGCATGCTTTTAATCACTTAAAACTGTTAAGGGTGCCTGAATTCATTGCAGAATTGCTTCAAAAATAAAAAGCATCATAATCACTGTAAAATTTCAATGAAATATTCTAAAAAAAATGAAACTATAGTCACTCATTCTGGGAGCCAATGCATAAAACAATTATACATACCTCAATTTCACTTTCGAGTTTGGATGATGATTTTGCCCTATATGGTAAAATATTGCTGGGGCAGAAGTTGCAAAACGTTGTGGGATGATTCTATGAGGGAGGTTTTAAAACTGCCTGTTTTTAGATTACACATGCAATCAGGAGGATATCCGTGTATATAGAGCCCAAAGCTTTAGCCGGAAAATTGAAATGATACATTTTATCTGGTAATTTTCTGATCACATTGCAACTTGTTCATTTCTAATAGGAGTGACAGTTTCATCGCAAACGAAAGTTCAAAGTAATGACTTCTTAGAATTAATACCTTACTGGAGTTACTTACAAGTCTGGAAAATGCTACTTCGGGAACTCTGAGAAGTCGCGGTTTTTCAAATTTTTGGTAGACTCTACGGCAACTATCATGGCGCTTTGCTTAGATTTACATTGCAATGGTTGCATATTTTTGGCAGAGAATACTCTGCCCATAACCTACAGCTTAGCTCAATGTTGATGTTTTTAACTTTATGGCCGTGAAAATTCAGTTAAATGATTATTAGCAATTATTTTGTCCTCCAGTGCACCTACACGTATTCTTCCTTTTGTAAAAGCCAATCGCCTATTATTTCCCATTCCTTGAAAGAGTGAAAAGGTAAAGGTTCCTTTTTGTTTGACTCAGGGTTATTATGAGAATAGCAACTATAAAATGAAAAGATTACTAAGGCTTTCCTTGCAATATTTTCCGTCGTCATACCTGACTTTTCGTCTTTATTTCAAGCTGAAATAAACTTCTTTACCACAAGCGGTACACCTTAAAGTTTTCGCGTAATGGGGAGAGGGAGGGTGAGTTTAATTACCCAAGCCTCGGAGATGCCATTTCCGGCTACCCGAGGGGTTGCAATTTTTCAAAATTTTCTGTGCGCCTGTGCCAACTAATGGTAGCGCTCCACTTAGAGAGTCGTCAACTTCGTCCTTATAGACTTATTCCACCAGGCATTCGTGCTTCATGTATTAATACTCTCCGAAACTGGCATGGTGGCTCCTCCATTCAGCTTGGAAAACATCCAGCCAGTCGGAATTGGGGACCATGACATCCCGCCTAAGAGACCCTAGCGACGGGTCTGCATCAATCCCATAAAACTGACGATTTGGGAATTAAAAAGAGGTGTTCCTGATGAAAAGTATTTACTGAGTGTGTCTTCTATAAGTCTTTAATAAACATCGCAAATCCAATTTAGCCAGACCTTAAAACACAACCACCGTGACGAATACTAAGAATAAGGACAACCCCCTGTAACAATACACCTAACTGTACACTTTGCGCACACACATACCCTAGCGCACTGGCGAGGCACAGAATATAGCAACTGCATACGCTTATCACTTTGGAAAGCTCGTGGAGTATGTAAATAGGAAACTTTCCGAACTCCATGATATTGGAGAGCTCGGAGATCTTTTCCATGGATCATCGACCGTTGCTGTAAACGAGTGAATAAAAGGATATGGCATGGAGTGACGGATGATTAACAAATTGTCGGGACTAGGCCGTAGATTTGATTCCTGGTAGGGTCAAGGGAGATGGATTTTTCATTGCAAGAAGCCTGGAAGGACAGTTAATTAAAGAACCCGGACCTTTCAAAAGATGTCATATTTCATCTCATTGAGCTGAAAATTGCGAGTATCCTAGCCAACACAGTGGCCGCTATACCGCGGAAGGAACTAAAGGGGGTCGAATTGCTCCATCAGATTTTGTCCTTGCTCACCCCACTTGCTCCCTCCCCACGTTAGATAAGTATAGAGTTTGGCTAAAAGCAATTGGAAATGAATACTACACTTCTCCTGAGACTGAATTTTGTTCAAGAGATAGTTTAAACCTCAAAGTTTCCGGGCGATGCCCTCTTGACACCACTGGGGGAGGGGGGGGGGGAGGGGTGGACTCTTTGGGTTCTGTCGTCCAATATCAAGCCATGCGGAACGCTTCTCAAGCCTTTTATGGTTGTCACGAACCCCAGAATTACTTCAAATCTTTAACTGCAAACCAAAAGAGAATTTGCATCGGAAGAAAATTTGAAAACCTTAAGCATGTGACCCGTAATCCTTCTCAGCTCAATTGTGGTAGGCTCGAGTGCTGTTCATCTAATGTGACAAGCCAGTAAGGGAGCCAGAGGGGGGGGGGGGGGGGGCAGGGATCCGCAATTTCCTCCTTAATACCTTTCCTCCTTAATTCCTTCCTAACAAAACATAACAAAACGGGTTGAAGGGCAAAGGAGGGCCAAGGCCCCATAAGATGCCCTGAAGACCAAGCCCTAATCAAAAGTCAAACCACCAAAGCTTGACTACAGCCCCAAACAATCAGATTCTACCACAGCCATGGAAAAACCTGTCAATGTTAACCTTAAAGCAGTGAACTGAGGGAGAGTTAACTACCCAATCTGGTAGACAATTCCACTCGTTGACAACTCTATGGGAGAAACTAAACTTCCTAATGTCAAGCCTTGCAAAAGGCTTTTCAAGCTTTTTACAATGCCCACGCACCCGAGAATTACCTTGAACCCTTAAATAACTACAAGTCAGAAGGGGATTCCTTTCACAAAGGAACTTGAAAACCTGGAGCATGTCTCCCCTAATCCTTCTCAGCTCCAAGGTGGTAAGCCCAAGATGTTTAAGCCTAGCATGATAGGGCAAATTTCTCACCTCAGGAATGAGGCGAGTGGCTCTCCTCTGAACCTGCTCTAAAACAAACTTGTCCTTTTCATAGAAGGGACTCCAAGCCTGAGCTGCATATAGTCAAGATGGGGTCTTACCAACTGCTTATACAAATTAAGTACAATATCCTTACTAAAATTGATGAAATTCCTCTTGATCAATCCAAGCACTCTATTAGCCTTTACAGCAGTGGCTGCACACTGCTTTGATGACTTGGAAGTCCCCAGTAATTACAACACCCAGATCTTTCTCAGAGGTGACATTACTTAAAACACAACCATTCATGTTATAATCATAGCTAAAACTTTTGGGACCAAAATGAAGGACCTTACACTTATCTGCATTAAAAGACATTTGCCAGGTCTGAGACCAAGAAAATAACCTATCCAGATCTTTCTGCAGCAGTAAGGCATCATCCAAAATGCTAATTTTCCTATAAAGCTTAGTATCATCTGCAAACTTACTTATACGAGATGTAAGAGAACTATCAATATCATTGATGAAAATTAAGAAAAGAAGTAGGCCAAGGACAGAACCCTGTGGTACTCCACTTGTGACTTCTTTGCAAGAGGAGAAGTTACCATTGACAGCAACTCTCTGAGATCTACCATGAAGCCACGAATTTATCCAATCAGCACAATTGCCCTGAACCCCTAACCTATGCAGTTTAACCATTAGCCTACCTAATGGAACTTTATCAAAAGCCTTTGAAAAGTCAAGGTAAATGACATCAAAGCCATACCCAGAATCAAGAGATGAAGAGACATCTTCAAGAAAGCTCAGTAAGTTAGTAACACAAGATCTGCTTGGCAGGAAACCATGCTGTGACAGATTAAGTAACTCATTATCTAAAAGATACTTAAGTAAACTATCCTTAATCAAAGATTCCATAACTTTGCACACAACACTGGTTAAAGTGACAGGCCTGTAATTGCAAGGATTACTTCGATCCCCCTTCTTAAAAATTGGAGTAACATTTGCTACCCGCCAGTCAGTTGGAACAAAACTCGAATCCAGACACTTCTGAAAAATGATGGAAAGAGGAACTGACAAAATCTCAGAGCATTCACGTAAAATGGCTGGGTGGACCCAATCTGGCCCAGGGGCCTTACTAGCTTTCAAACTCTTTAACTTTTTACAAACTTGTTCCTCTGAGAAAATGACATAACTGATTGAAGAAGAGACATCAGAACCATTACATGTCCCCAACAAAGATGATTCCTCAGTAAAAACAGATACAAAATAGTCATTTAACAAATTAGCCATATCCTGATGGTTACTAACCAAAGTATTATCATCACCTTTGAGAGGCCCCACACCCTCCTTAAGCTTCTGCTTAGACCTCACATAGGCATGAAAAGTTTTGGGGTTTATCTTAACCTCCTTGGCCAACTGCTTTTCAAACCTAGTTTTAGTTTAAATACCGCCTGATGAAAACAGAAAATAAGCTTTCCTCTGTTGGGAGCATTCAAGGGTCTCAACTTGAATTGTATCTTCCTGACTAACTTCCATCCCCCTTTTCTATATACTAAATCACTAGCTAGGCTATGTTATTCTTTTCCCTCGTAACATTTTAACTTCTAATGTTACTGATTTTTGTGAACGTAACATAGGGCCTACATGGCCCAATTGGCGTCCCAAGGATGTAAAGAGTTTGCAAAGTTACGAAAGGCATTAACCATGGCGCCCGAATTTAGCTAAGATTTTTGGTCTGGAAGCTCCCTTTAAGAGGTTCCAAAGCCCAACAAATACATCCAAGAACCTGCCTGTCTTGAAAACTCGTGAGGCCTTCTTTATGTTTATCAAGCACCTCTAACGCCACTGTCTTTGCTAGCCTAGGCCTAACAGTTAGCTAGCCTAGGCTAGTCTAGCCGTTACTGTCTGGTAAGTCGAAGCACCATGTTCTTACGTGGACCAAATCCGCGACATCTTCTTTTCTGGATGGTTGTGAGCTATTCGCCTGCCAACTAGCCGTCCTGCGAACAGCACTGATTATGCAGTGACTGCTTGGTCGTCAAATCTGTCTCACGTACTGTATACACAATTTACAAAACATGCACAATTGAGTATCTTCATGTAGGCTAGGCTTGTGGGCTAGGCCTAGGCCTAGGCCATGTGTTAACTTGTTACACTTACAAGTTACAGTGTACTGTAGCATGGAGGGCCAGGGAGCATTCCATGTTAAAGCCCACGCTGAAGGTATGCCAAGGTTTTCGTGATTGTATGCCAGGATTTTCCGTGCACATACAATGCTACATAGTAATATGTAAGCCTGTGCACATATGTACAGTATACATGTACATGATCATCGTACTTTGGCAATGCATGTAGCTACAGGCCTCGAATTCCACATTTAGGACACAGCCATTTTGGCCTCAGAGATCTGGGCTTTTTGGAGGCACCACAGCGAAAGGCCAAACTTTCTTTCATTGATTGGGCACTGAGGCCAACCACAATCAGCTCTTATTTAACACTTCCACAGACTATTTTGCCTAATCATAATGTGTCCAACTTCATTCTAGCTAGCTATAGCTACCTGGTGAAGGGGTAAGTGGTAACTGGGTTTGCTGCTCCAACGGTTTAACATGTTGATGTTTGTCCTGACCTTAGTAGAGCTTTTCTATATGTATGTAGTTTTTCTTCTAATGAATGTCATGTTTTTATTTTGGTGGTTGCACCTTAAATTATTTCCCACCATTTTTTTGGGGGTAACTAAAATTTTGACCAAAAAGGTACAACATATTAACTAAGTTTTAACTGGTAAATTACTGTAGGGTGCAGTTTAAACACAGCCCTAATTAATTCAACCAAACATTTAAACATATTCCTTTGTATTGGAAGTTTATCTTATTTTTTACCCACATTTCACTTGAAGGGCCCAATGGAGGATGGGTACGTATACATTTTGTGGGCTAGCCGCTGTCATCTTCCTTTTTGCCCCTCCTCATTGTTCCCCTTATATTTTTTTCCTTGTTAAAACTCATGGATTAATGAAAAAGAGCCATATATATATTAGTGTTACATGATGCAACCACATCTTCAAATCAACCCAAGTAGGCTATTAACCCTTTACCGTTGTTTGGGTCCTTTTGGATCCATGCGGAGAGCTCGGCTGTCACACATTTTAACTGTTTCACGCCGAGCTCGAAACTGCAAGTAGCTACCCCAAAATTCGGCCACAACAGCAAGAGAGACAATAGTTTAAGGTCACAGGGTCAATGGCCTACGGAAGCCGATGCGGGGGGGCTACGTCCGCTTTTCCGCCCAATCCCGAGGGGCGCAGATATGCCCCGATCGGAGCACAACGGTAAAGGGTTTTAAGCTAAAATATCTGCACCACTCGGCTAAAGGTTTACGTGCACACAGGCCGAGACAGTGGCATCAGCTTTGCAGTAAACACACTCCACAGGCCTATTTTAACCCTTTATTGTTGTTTGGGTCCTTTTGGACCCATGCGGAGAGCTCGGCTGTCACACATCTTTATTGTTTCACGCAGAGCTCGAAACTGCGAGTAGCTACCTGAAAATTCGGCCACAACAGCGAGAGAGATAATAGTTCAAGGTCACGGGGTCAATTTCCTACGGAAGCCGATGCGGGGCGGGCTACGTCCGCCTTTCCGCCCACTCCCGAGGCGCGCAAATATGCCCCGATTGGAGCACAACGGTAAAGGGTTAAAGCTGCAGGATCTAGACGGACACTATTCGTAATCATGATGGGGGTTGGGGGGTGTTTTATTTCCCTTGTCAAATCTCTGGTATTAACAAAGTTTTTTGCCTTATCTATAAAAGTCACATGGGTGAGAAATTCATCTTCAGGCCAGTCCAAGTTGGCCAGTCAAGCCACTCTTACCACTCTCAATCATAAACTGATTCATAACGGGGGAGGGGTATAACCTATACCCTTCCCCTACATTTTATCTTTCCCCCTCCCCACCCACTCTCTAGAAGCACTTCACTTCCCTTCCCTTATGATAGTAGTTCATAGTTTCTTTTCATTTTCATTACAGTTCTAAAACAAAGAAACTTTTGCAGTAGGCATTTAGGTTACAAAAGGTTGACAAGAAAGAAAAAAAAAAACAGTGTGCTTCTGAAAAGAATCTGCCCCCAAAAAGCCAACCCTCTATCATTATGCTGGATCAAACTAGTTATGCAACTTTAAGTGTGTTATTTTTGAATTTGTACGCCCATTGTAGGCTTCCAAATTGTTAAACTGCATTTTGAAAATTCTAACTAGGTAGAGCTCAAAAACTTGCAGAATTCTCTCAGTTCTACTGTAACTTGCGCTAATGACATTATGTACACTAACCGTAGTGTCAAATGTGTTGGGCTCATGGACTTATATACATGGACAAAGCATGTAACGTGTACATCGAATCTGTAGATGGTCGCCACTGACTGGGACAAAAAAGGCTAACCAAGATGGTCGCCGTGAAGGTATAATTTGTCTGATTTGACGACAACTGTGTAATATTTTAAACAAAAGTTTGACTAGAATGGGAAGGAATATCATATTCTTGCAATACATGAAGTGATTTTGACCTTATCTTGCCATATTTTAAAAATATTTCAACTTTTGTGCAAAATCAAGAAATTGACTTGAGCAAGTCCAAACTTTTACCCAAAATCATAGCACACAGCCATCTTGGTGCACTTTTTCTCATGCGTACAGTAGCGACAATGTAGCGTGCAGTATGCAGAGTCCGTGGTTGGGCTATACTTTCTGACATTGTTCATAAATTCAAGGGTATCAAAACTTGTCAACTTTACACTCATTTCATAAAAATAGCAGCAATGAATGTGTAAAAGAAGTAAACTAAGACCTCTAACATTTTCAAACATCATGCTCGAGTAGATTTACGATGTGGTATTTTTTCTTCAGTCCCTTGCTTTTCTCTTGTAGGCTATCCTAACAAGTGAACATATGACAATAACTGAGCCTAGCCTCTTGTGTCTGTGTAGTGTGTTCTTACAGATTAACCGGCGTATTGGACCAACTTTAATCGTCCTCTTAATTGCTACTTCAAATCTGATGACTGCAAAAGAGGAGGTCTCAGCCACAGAGACACTTTGCAGGTGCCTTACACAGTAGTCTTGCCAGCTGAATTTGGTTTGCAAAGTACTAACGAACACATTTCACATCTGCGTAAAACTTGTGATTTTCAAATACAAATTGCCAGCTCTAAACACTGGAATTGTTATGATAATTGAAGAAAAGTTACAGCAAGAATATATTATTTGTAGTGGCATGAAAATGACAGTCGGCTGTGATATCTAGAGGCACTGAAGCCATAGTCAGGCGGCCCTTGTGGCCATATTTGGCTGCAAACTCTTTTGAATTTTGCAGGGCATCGAGACCAATTGTAGGGGCAACCACCGCCATGGCTGTGGTGGCTGCAGTCCGCCGTGAAATTTGAGGCCTGCATGTACAAGTACAGGTATAATTTACACACAGAGTAAGTAGCAATGCGTGTAGGATTGTACATACATGTACTGTACATAAGGCATACACTATTCATTGGCAATACAAGTACTGTATAGCACAGTATACTGTAGTTTATCATATGACGGGAGTCGATGCTTACGCCGAAGATCTTCGTGTTGGAGTGCATGAAATGAAAACTGGATGGAGGGTTGGGTTCTGGCGCTCATATTCTTAACAAGTGTTTCTGCAATTTTGGTAATATGCCAGTAAATTTAGCTTTTAAAATACCTATGAATTAAGTGTTACATTCGTTTTCTTCTACCCTCTTTACGAGTTTGTAGTCGTCAGCCCAAAAGTCATGGAAAAGATTGTTGCTTATGAATGGAACTGTCTTGCCGTTAATTCACATACTGTTTCAATGTTGCTGTCCACCTAGCCTAACGGCCTAAAATGGTGGAATAAATTTGGTAAAACTGCATAGGCTACCGGCCTTTCTTTGTTGAACACCAACAGAAATATGGGGATTTACAAGGATTTCATGGTTGATCAAAGAAAATGGAAACTGGGGAGAAAATGTCCCCTGGTAACATGATATTTTTAAACTTTGGGGAATTTCGGTAATTTTAAGCACGAGAACTTGTATTATTTTGGGGGTTACCTTTGCAGAAAAAGTAAGTGCATTAACCTGACTGTTAACTTATGAAAGCATTTGCTTCAAGTGAATTACATTCTCATCCTTGCAGTGTGGACATAAAATTCGAGCAGATGAAACTTCCCTTTGTTTGTCCACACAAAATTCCAAGTGGATCCACCATCCAGTGCCGACAACCAGGACCATTTCATTGGAACGATTGACCCCAGTCAACAATTTTAATAGTGTTCTTCAGTTTTTGATTCCTTGCTGTAGGCAGGCAAGGAATCTATGCGATGGTGATGTCGTGTGTGTGTGTGTGTGTTTGTGACACTTGCTTGTAAACACGATATCTTAAGATAGGAATGTCCGACACTTTTCATATGTGGTATATAGATTTATCATGTTGAGAGAAAGAACCCTATTGTTTTTGGTGGAGGTCAAAGGTCATTTGAGGTCACTAACTGTTAAATTGCGAAAACGCTGAAAATGGCTTGTAAACATGATATCTTCAGATAGGATTGCCCGACAATTTTCATACTTGGTATATATAGATTTGTCATGTTGAGAGGAAGAACCCTATTGTTTTTGGTAGAGGTCAAAGGTCATTTGAGGTCACCAGCGGTTAAATTGCAAAAAAGCGGAAAATGGCTTGTAAACACGATATCTTCAGATAGGATTGCGGACAATTTTCATACTTAGTATATTGATTTGTCATGTTGAGAGGAAGAACCCTATTGTTTTTGGTAGAGGTCAAAGGTCATTTGAAGTCACCAGCGGTAAAATTGCGAAACACCAAAAATGGCTTGTAACAGCATGATATCTTCAGGTAGGAGAGACCAACACTCTTCATATTTGGTATAGAGATTTTTCATGTTGAGAGGGAGAAGCCTATTGTTTTTTGGTAGAGGTCAAAGTTCATTTGAGGTCAATAGCAGTAAAATTGCGAAAACTTCGAAAATGGCTTGTAAACATGATATCTTCAGAAAGAAGTGACCGATAATCTTCATATATGGTATATTAGATTTGTCATGTTGAGAGAAAGAAGCCTATTGCTTTTGGTAGATGTCAAAGGTCATTTGAGGTCACCAGCGGTAAAATTGTGAAAATTCTGTGCCTTAAATGTAAAGAAAAGCCTATCAAACACTGTCAATTTGAAAGCAGGTAAGGTATTTGATGGCAAGGAATCACTAAGTCTTTTGGCTTTCTGTTTCTCAAATTACTGCTGGAGTAAATTTCTTAAGGCCTGTATACATGAGCAAAATTTGTAAAACATTCTCAAAACACTTCACCTGCAACAAACCCAAAACATGCTTGTTTTCAGTTTGTTGCACAGTGTAGACAGAGTAAATGCAATTTGAAAACATTTTGAAAATGTTTTGAGAATGTTTTTTAAAGAATTGACAGGATATTTCTTTTGCAACATGTCCAAAACATTTTCAAAACATGCGGCATACCCTGTCTACACTGTGAAACAAACCAAAAACAGCTTGTTTTTGGTTTTGTTGCACAGTGGATGTTTTGGAAATGTTTTCGGAATGTCTTGCAAATGTTGTTGCTTGTGTATACAGGCATTTACAGACACAATAGACATCTTTATCGTGACATTGAAGGTGAACTTGTCAGCAAATTTTTTGGCCCAGGATCATTTGCTGGAGTTAAAGTTATCTTTAGAGCTGGTTTCTCTTTTAGACTCCTGTCCTTTCCTTATCTTTAAAATGATTTTTCCTTCCATGATTTCTGCTGCTCCTGGTCAGTAACTGTATTTTCTTGTAGTTTTCTTTAGCTTTGCCTTGGGGGTTGGGGGTTTTGAGTAGAGAACACTTCTCAGATTGGCATTGGAATTTGAAGATTCTAGGAAGAGAATTGCAGAATCACTTTCCTGATTCAGGTTCTGAGCTGGTACAATATTATTTGGATTGATGATCTGTCAATTCAGGGGATAAATTCCTGTTTTGTAGAATGCTAAAACAAGATTTTTGGCAAAAAACACTTTGAGGTAAGCCTCAGACACCATCCTGCAAACATGAACTTGTTATTGCTTCTCCAGCTTTTAGCCTTACATGACGCTGGCATTCTGAATGATAGTCTCTTCAGGGGTCCAAATACAGACACATCAAGAGGTTGCAATACATTACTGGTGTGGGGTGGGAGGAGGAAGAGAACTTTATTTGTTGAGAAAGCATGCTTGATAAAAGGAATGGAAACGTGCAATGCATGACCATCATAAAGAAACAAAACGTGTTCTGTGGGTCCTCTGGCAGGGAGATACTTTGAAACTGATTTTCAATGTAATCTTGGAATACTGTACCCCAGCATTGCTTCATCCAGCTCTGGTCATGGCCACTACCTGTCAGTGCACCCTCTTTAAGTCAGAAATTAACCTTTGTCCTTTTAATACAAAATATGGTAGAATGGCTTGCCCAATTAGCATCTCCTGCTGCTTAAACTGTTGTTATAGACCTATTTCCAAATAGCAATTACAAAGGATTGTGGGATAGAGTTTTGGTGTTTGTCATTTTTGTCAATGGCATTTTACTGTGGTGAAAATTGACGTACACCCAAAACTGTATCCCACAATTCATTGTAATTGCTATTTGGAAATAGGTCTATAACTGAACTGTCAGAGGTAATTGAGGTAACTTTCATCCCACAAGGTGCTACCACCCAATGTGGCTCATGTTCAACCTAAAAACCAGTTTCATTGATGTTGTAAATTAGTTTCAGTTTGTCCTCTAAATTGTATTTGTCAATGACTTTTTGCAACTCTTCACAGTAGCTGTAGACAACCTCTTCACTGGTTGCCTTTGCTGGAAAGTTTGCCCTTCTCAAACTCAATTTTTGAGGCTACACCACTACTTTAAGTTCTGCCACCACTTCATAAAAACTTGAAACCATGGCACTGGTAAACCATTTTCTTCATTAGATTTCTTCAATCCCAGAAAAACGGCTGTGCTACAGAAGTAGCCCAGAACAACGGCTGTGCTTGTAGCAAGGTTTATAACTCCCCTCCCCCCCTTGTCATAGGGAATCTTAGCTTTGCTAATGTTGGATTATATGGTCCTTCAGTAGCTCTTCCTGCTGAAGGGGGAGGACTTGAATGGTCATTTTCTCTGCTTGGTCAACCTTTTAAGGCAACCTCTATTGAGAGCTCTCTGGCACACCGCATTTAATCTAGCTGCTCTTCTCTTTGGCCGGTTTTTAGATGTAACTAGGTCACAGATGCCAACTCTCCCAGATCCTGTTGGAGGCTCACTGATTTTGCATTCATCTCCCTACCGCCCGCATAGCCCCTCAAAACTCCCGGATAGCAGATAAAATATTATGAAAATAGTAATTTCATTATTTTTTTTATTTCTATGTGTGAACTGCTTGTGTAACCAGCAGTTCAGAACAGTAGATGGTCACATGGAGTCATGGACATGTATAACATCCCATACCATACACTATGCATCGAATACTGCATACAGTACAATGTAACAGAAGTAGAAATAGCCCACACTATACTCTAATATGTGTAACACATAGGACATAATACATAATTGAAGACACTAAGATTGTTGGTTTGATTCTTCACCACGAAGCAAAATAACCTTGTGTTAAGTATGAAATACAAGGGATGCGACTAACAACACAAAAAATGTTTGCGAACAAAAAAAAAATGTAAGCAAAATTTTGTTATCTTGTGAGCACCAAAATGGCGCAGTTTACCCAGATGAAAAGTTTCTTTGGGACAGGAATTTGAAGGGTGTCCCAACCTCAATGGCAAGGTTTTATGAATGAACCTATGTAATACTCTATTGTAGGTATGTGACTTCCTAATAAGGCCACAATTGTGTGGGTATTGGGCGATAAATGAAAGAATTCCATGCAACTACCAATGCTGCTAATCGTTTGTTTGTTGAAAAACTCGGCATGGAAGATTGTATGGAGGCCTCGAGCATGGCCGGGTCACATGTCAAGATCAATGATAGAGATATAGCATGCACACTGAAGGCACTGGATTGAGTTTGACACTATGTACTGTGAAGCAAATCTGGAGCCCGCCGTTACACTTGATGAATGGCAAATTAAGTACTGTAAGTACACCTTGCACTTAGAACGATAAAAGTTTTATAGTTGCGGCGCATGCAGTGTAAGTTAAATTTTGCAAGTTGGTTTTGTAATCATGTGGAAATTATCTGAGAATGTTTACTACAGAGTAATTGAGAGTTTTTGCATAAAAAGGATGTCAGACTGGCTAGAACTCTGCCATTGTTGATACTTCATATGTGCCACCATTTTGCATTTCAAGGCATTTATATTTTAAAAATTTTCCCAATTTTTCTTTAAGTGTGCAAAAAGTGGACAATACTTTTGGGAAATTATCTCTTTTCCTGTGATACAAAATAGCAATTTTTTCAGCCCTAATATGGGGTTAGGTTCCTACAAACACATGGAACTGAGAGTTTTAAGGGAAAATACTTTGTAATGTCTTACAGGAGGTGACCCATATATATATATATATATATACCCTTGTTTTGTGCTTTGAATAGTGCACATTTTAATAATATTGTTTTATTGTAAAATTTTTCATCCACAGAATGAGAAATGTTACTTTTGTTGATTGGTGTGAGAAATCGTATTCTAAGGAAAATATAATATGGCTGCTGCCTCAAATGGAAAGCCGGGGTCTTCACAGGACAGAAGTGGCCGAGCAAAGATATTGCAGGAACTGGATAGTTTTATACAAACCAGTGAGACTCATTTACAGGATTTATTGACTCAGATTGGTTGGACAAGAGACAGTCTGCAGGTAATATGTTTGGGGATAATAGAAACTTTAAAACCATTTTTTCATCACCCTGAAGTAATTTTTTAGTGTAGGGTATGAAAATTCTAGCAGGGTTTACAGTTGTGCCCTTTGATGGACATCAAAATTTGCAGTTTCAAAAAATCCTTTTCCTTCATGGGGGGGGGGGGGGGAGGTAGGGGTGGGAGGAGGGTGATTTGTCTCCTCTTTCCAGAAGAAGGTGGGTAAAATCCCCCTTTTCATTTCCGTAGAAATAAAAAAAATGACATCTTGGATTCTTGCTTCAAATGGAAGTTAAAACAAAAAATTTCAGGGCTTTCATTAGTGTGCGTATTTGCGTATTGTGCGTATTTACATGGTCAAATACGCATCAAAACAGTAATGTAAAGAGTGAAATACGCATTCAAATATGAATGAAAAGAGTATGCATACTCTTTGAGGTTTTAGTGTTGAGGTCATATACACATTGCACATATACCCTGTGCGTTTTTGTATCCACTTCTTTCAGTTTGTAGGAAAGTGTAAGCCAGTAAATTTACGACAAATAAGGATGCTATTTGAACAGTGCAAATCCGTTCATGATTGTCATAGCGTACACATTAGGGAGTTACATGTACTTAACTCAGCAGTAGACCACATGTTCGTACAACGTTACATAGGCGTATGTCGCGCCTTCTAAGGTACCGTGTTCTGTGTTTATCTAATTAATGAACCCATCAAACATACACGATAGCATCATTTGGTAAATCAGTACACATAGCACATGCCACAGTCATCACAAGTAAGATTGATATGCTACGCAGGCAATCCTTCAGCTGAGCATCAACTTTTACGGTTTTAGTATGAGCTTGATGGATCGCCACAGATCTCGATCAAAATCTTAATAGTATCAACTTAAAATGACTGCGAAAAATTATATGAACCATTGTTACTCTTACTATGATAGTGTTTGGCATTGATGATTACATTCGCAAAGTTTTTGACTTGCAAAAAGCAGAGCTTTTAATCCCGAAATACATTGGTCGATCTCTTATGTGAGCTACTAATCTCTGCACACACTTTGTAATGTACAGACAGTACTCTCATTTTGGGAAGCAAGATCAATCGTCAAAAGTGTTGCAAATGAACCAGTTGGTCAAAGGTGCCAGAAATATTTACTTGACATGTGCAAAAGACCTTTATATAACAACTCCAAATAAATTTGCAAGCATTAGTTCGAAGGTAATTTCACATGGGCCTTTTTTTTTGAGTGGCTTGTCACTTTGACCATTGCCTAACATACAATATAAATGCAGGCTAGGCTACAATAAGCACCTATCCTATAGGCTCCAGATGGGTAGTTCATCAGTAATCCCCTTACTGTAGTAAAGCTTCATGAGTGCAGGGACTTATATTTTCCCTGTGATAAGTTTGTTCCAAAATGTAGACACCTTGTTTTATTTCTGAACTCACACGTTGGCACGCATAGAAAGTCGATCTGATTTATCAACAGCCTACATGTCATCTGTGCTTGTCAAAACTTAATACACTGATGTTTTAATAAATTTTGACCATAGGCTATCTATTACTGTTACGTGAAGGTAAACAAAATGGTGACTCCAAGTCAATCCAAACTGAGTGGAATTGCTGGAACCCAACGCCAAATGTAATTCATATAAATTTCCTAAGCCATGGGGGGAGGGAGGAAAATCATGGATAACCCCCAGAAAAATTTGGTTTTGGCCCCCTCCCCTCTTAACATTTTAAGATGTTTGATAATTAACGTCCTTTACATGAGGGTTTCTCACCTGCATAAGGTTGTGCGCTATAGTATAGTATTATAGTTTACACTGATATTTTTATTTTAAAGGGAGAGACCTGACAGACAATTCTGGCTGGCTGTCAAATACCCTTTCAGATTTTGACTAGTAGTCAAATACTCTTTAGGGTATTAAATTAATAGAAGCCCCGAATTTATTTTGACATGTAAAAGAAGAACTAAATCTACTCAATGTAGTGAAATTTCCATTCAAAGCAGATCTGTATTTGTTGAGATATCAGCAAATGAAGTTACCAGATTTGTGTTCCAAAGTGGAATTGAGGGCAGCAGAAATTATATCACTTTCTCACATTGACAAGGAATGTTTGGCTTCCCTCTGTTTTTTCCTTCTGTTGTATTGACCATGAAGTTGGTCACTATAGGACCTCCCCATGGGGGATTGCAAGTTTTGTAAAGTTCTCATGCCACTTATGCAATCACATTTTCATAATATAGATTGTGGGGAAAAAATAGGCTGTGGCAACTTTGTGCTCATGTCTTGAGAACACACATAGGATTTCAATGCAAATTTCACCAAAACGCTTAGAATAAGGACCACTCTGTCATTGTACATGACCCATCACATGCTTCAGCTGGAGATCCTCTTCCTTTTGTTAAAAAATTGGGGTTTGGTAGGCCTATATGCCCAGAAGCCAAATGGTGCAATATTTGAAGCAAATTTCACTTGGTCCAAGTTGTTTACCCAATAGACCTATGAGGAAATTTCAGGAATTTTATAATGCTAAATGGTTTTGCATCACATTTACTGCACAGACCAGAACCCTATAGATGATCAATCTTTGGATATTGCAGTATACATGTGCAGGCTATGCAGCCCCCATCTGATGGGGCCTCCACAGTAATAGACAGAGAAACATTTATTTAACATGAAGCAATATAGTGCCGATACTCAAAGTTTACAGCAACAAATCAGGACAATTTGCCTTACCCACTGGGTGCTCAGTTTCCTGTACAAGAAACTGGGCAGTCCAGATTAATTGGGACTTTGGTGACCCTAGCTAAAGAAAGGTGGCACCATTAGGTCCACTTTGTATCCTACATGTGTCATGTTGTGATAAGTGTTGGCACAGGTTACCCTGGTACCTGCCTAACATCATTACCCTGTTCCAAGTCTACCCATGGAAACTTGAAAAAATATTGCATGCACAAAAAAGAAAAGAAGAAATAGGATATTTAACTTTTTTTTCATTGTCCTTGATTATAGACTAAAATTATTTGGTAAATACCAACTGAGACTGGAAATAAATAGGACCTAAAAATGACTGAATATTGAAGACTGGAAGTTGTTTGTTCTTTGTTTTCTGATGTTGAAATTTTCATCAGCCTGCAGCTCAATTGGTCGTTAGTTTTAAGGAAATTTTGAGGTTGTCCTTTGAACAAGCTGGAACAAATTTGAGGTTGCCAGAAAAAATGTTTCTATTGGTTGCCCAAATGAAAGTGAAAATGATATACAAACAGTTGTATTTGATGTCTCTGCCATACAAAACAAACATTTCAAATTTATTTTTTACTTTTCCATTTCTATTATGTTGCAAGAATGAATTGTAGTCTATACCACTGTCTCAATACCACTCCTTAAAGTGTACCTCAAGTCAAAAAGTTCAAAAAATATACTGTATATAAAATAGCCTTAAAAGTTAATTCTAACAGTCAAACTTCCATCATCATAGGAAATTCTTGAGCCAAGATATAAAATGTTGAAATTTATTCACATAAAACAAGTTACTCCATTACACAGTTATTTGCGACTTTCTTGTTGTACAACTTACATTACCTGCTTTGTTTCCCTTTAAAATTAAAAAGTTTTTATGACCTTGAACACTTCCTGTTGCTTGCATAGCATGTTTCACAGAGAGGGTTTAATTACATCACCCCATAAGACTGAGAGTGCAGTATCTTACCTTGGTACAAGGTGCACTAAATTTCAGAAAAACAATGAAATACAAAGATTGTAAATTGAGTAGTACAACAATAACATCACTATTACTGCTTAATGTACCATTTTAATTTGAGTGAATAAACTTTAAGAGTTTATATCTCGGCTCAAGAATGTCCAATGGAGATGGGAGTTGGACTGTTAGTCCTTTTTGACTTGATGTGCACTGCAGATGTAGTCAATTACATATAAAATGTCCATTGTTTAGTTAGTTTAGTAGGAAGGATTCTATGAAGGAATCTAAACTGAAAATATCAGATGGTTGGGTCCGATGTAATAATAATAATATTAATAATAATAATATTCATCAAAGTAAATATTAGTTTGGATACACTGGTATAGTAAGATAGAGTTTTACGGCTCATTTTCCAACCTATTGGTTCAAGTTTAACGGACCACAGCCTTTTTTCTAGTTGTGGCTCACTATCTTGTTTTCCCTACTCCATTGCTTATGCAGAGCATCAGGTGCAGTGGCAGTAGGTTCCATTTTTAGTCTTTGGTATGACTCGACCTGGGAAGCGAACCCGGACCTTCGGCGTGAGAGGTGGATGCTCTTTATACCATTAGACCAAACACGCAGTCTTAGATAAGATTAAACAACAGACAAACACAAATGTGTCATATAGTGTCATACTGTTCAAACACTATTCAAGTCCTCCCATTTAGTCGCCCCTTATGACAGGCAGGGAATACTGCGGGCATATTCTACAACCCCCAGCCCACGGGGGGAAAGTCCATTGTGCAACCTTAAAGAGAGAAAGTGGTTGTCCAAGACAACTTTCACCCATTTTTGATGATAGGACGAGTGCAAAATTTCAGCCCTGCCAGTCGTATTAACATAGTGTTGCTTCTCACATTAGGTGTGAGCAATAGACCACTTCTAATCTTGCATATTCATGCCAGCTGCTAGTGATTCAAACAGCACAATACTATAGGTCCTTTTGAAACAAACAAAAGGTGTGAGCCACGTGTGAAAGAATTAGTTGATTGGAGTGATGTCATTCAATGAAATGAATGTAGACAAATCCAGACAGTCAAGTGAAAGTCTGATTTTAGTCGGACATCGTTGGGGTCCATTACCTTCAGTCTTTCAATTTCCTTGCTTACCTGTATCATGGATGGTTGTACCCCAAAATACATCTTGATTCCCCCAATTTAATAGAATATGAAGGTTTGAAATTCATGTAGACAATCAATAAAGACAATTTCAGGCTGATGGACCCCACTAATGGCTGCCTACAGTCACTTAAGACAAGTCCTGATGGGATCTGTCTACATTGAACTGGAGCTTCCAAATTAAGGAAAAATATATAGATACCTTGGAGCCAACAACATGGCTAAGTACTGTATCTGCATTCAGTTTAGTGGGTTTTACAGCATTGGCAAATTAAAATTTTTGTTCTATCTCCAACCATATAATAGCTCCCTTGTGTTAGGAAGGAGATCCAAGATATGAATTGTAAATAGTATAGAAGCAAAGGCAAGGAAGTTGAAGCATTGCTGCAAAGAATCTATGCATTACTGTATTTGAAAATTCTGCTATGAATCATCATGATTGCTTGTAAGGTTCTCTGCTTAGTAACACATGCATTTACCAAAATTGACAGTTCTGCACATTTTTAATGACTGAGTGTTGGTTCTAAAGGTAAGCTTCATCCGCCTCTCATGTGGAAGGCCAGGGTTCTATTCCCAGGTAGAGTCATACCAAAGACTCAAAAAATGGAACCTACAGTACTGCCATTGTGCGTGATCCTTTGCATAAGCAATGGAGTAAGAAAAACAAGCCAGTGAGCTGCAACTGGAAAAAAAACTGTGGATGGCTTGACTTGAACCAATAGGTTGTAAACTGGACTGTAATACTCCATCTAACTAACTGCACATTTTTAACTTTTAACAATATTGCAAGCAGTCCATGCATCAAAATTGAAGGGAACAAAATAAAGTTTAGATTCAATGTTTATTGACACTCGTCATCCTGGAATTTTGAAATTTTATCCCATTCATTGAAATAAACGTACTGCATGGTCAAATGACCAGAGCATCCACCTTGAGTTTGGGTCTGGAGTTTGACTCCCAGCAGGGTCATACCAAATACCTTAAAAATGGAACTAACTGCCATTGGGCTTGGTGCTCAGCATAAGCAATCGAGTAGGAAAAACAAGTCAGTTAGCCACAACTTGAAAAAGAGCTGTGACCGGCCCAACTTAAATAAACCAATTAGTTAGGGAAAACAAGTCAGTTAGCCACAACATGAAAAAGAGCTGTGACCGGCCCAACTTAAATAAACCAAAAAGTTAGGGAAAACAAGTCAGTTAGCCACAACTTGAAAAAGAGCTGTGACCGGCCCAACTTAAATAAACCAGTTAGTTAGGGAAAACAAGTCAGTTAGCCACAACTTGAAAAAGAGCTGTGACCGGCCCAACTTAAATAAACCAATTAGTTAGGGAAAACAAGTCAGTTAGCCACAACTTGAAAAAGAGCTGTGACCGGCCCAACTTAAATAAACCAATTAGTTAGGGAAAACAAGTCAGTTAGCCACAACTTGAAAAAGAGCTGTGACCGGCCCAACTTAAATAAACCTATTAGTTAGAGTCTGAGCCAAAAGCAGATCTCATCTAATTAACTGACTTCATTGAAATAAACCTCCCAGCAGGACATAGCTTAACACAACCTATTCTAACAATAGACGCTGATTTGCTGGTGGTTAAAGGGTAAAATATAGTGTCCTCCCGG
This sequence comes from Holothuria scabra, assembly GCA_037179385.1. Lineage (NCBI taxonomy): Eukaryota > Metazoa > Echinodermata > Holothuroidea > Aspidochirotida > Holothuriidae > Holothuria > Holothuria scabra. The sequence goes on from CM074199.1 coordinate 15,361,699, forward strand.
TGAATAATTAGTGTACTTATTTGTGCTAATTCAGGAATGTGTATGTTCTATTTTTGTTCAGTTCAGGAAGAAGAAACCCTTGCTTTTAAATCTCTTTGTTCGAGATCGTTATGTTCAAAACCATTTTCCAAGGTATTTATGAGGCAGGTATGAGGCCTGGGGCATTTGCAAGAGTGTGCTGATGTTTCCTAGGCAGTTTTGTAATGACTGCTCATAGACGATTCTGAGGGGCTAGTAAAGGGGACTATTAGTGGGGTTCATTAGCCTTAAATCTTCTTAATTTTGTCTGTGTGGGCAATTCTTTTAAATTAACCCTCATATTTAGTGATATAGTAAAGAGGGATTTTAGTGTGCAACCATTCATGCATGATATAGGTCCTGCAAGCAAAGAATTTTAATGATTAAAGCTGATGGATACCAGTTACACCTAATTAATTATGGAGTGGAAAAGGCAAAACAAGCCAAAAGAGCCCCAACTGGAAAAAGTTTGTGGCCGGCTGGACTTAACCATTAGGTAAGAACTGAGCCCTCAAACTTCATTTAACTGTATTTGAATAAATAGTGTTTTTCTGGAGGTATCAGAAAATGGAACTGCAAAATGTGCATTCCAAAATGAGCCTGAAGGCAGCAGAGGCTATATCACTTGCTCAAAATGACAAGGAATGCTTTGTCTCTGTATTTCTTCTTTTTTGTTTTTTCTACCTTTGTGCTGACAGGAATTCCACCAAAAAAAAAAAAAAGGGAGGGGGGGGGGGGGGAGCCAAACCGACCAACTGGCCGACCGACCGACTAACTGTGCATACTGTATGATGACCACTACTGACCGGTATGAAACACAGCAAAATGTTTAAATTCAATCACTGATTCTCTGTTTGCTATAATGATACTTGGTTAGCAAATTTCCTTCAGAGCAGTCAGGGCCCAAACCCTCTCCAGTTGAAGGGTGTAAGCAGTCTTCACGGGGTGGAAAAATCTCCAACAAGTTGGGAAGCTCTTTGCATTAAAACATGTTATTTGGAGGGAAATTTGGACATTGGAGGGAAATTAAGCTTTATATGTGTAGATTGCATCATGAAAAAATTGTGGGAAATCTGAATTTATTCCAGAGAAATAGAAATTTTTTCAAGCCCTGGCAGTTGCTTCCAATTTATTTTGAAACAACTGCCATTGTTTGCTTGCAGAGTATCTTTCCGAATATTTCAGGACTAAACTATTGCATATATGGTAATCAAAGTCAATTAATTTAGAAGTGTCAAAATTAGAGCGGAATTAAAAGAGGAAAATTATTGTGGTTCTTTCTATTTTGTAACATTCTTTTGGTTGCCTTCAGGGTGAAAGATTATTTGTGGTTATATGTCAATTGAGGTCATTTAAACTAGTACAGACAGCCTAGGGACTCTTTGAAGGTATGAGCTTCTGCACCATTGGTGCTCTAGTTTGACTGAAGGTACACTTTAACAAGCTGTTACCATACCTACCTGCGCAGAAATGTTTTCAAAATTTGTTATTGTTTTTTTGAAATTGATGATGTCTTTTCCTTTAAGGCTTTGTCATTACAGTGTTGTTCAATAGACTGATATTTTCTAAATGTCAGAAGTTTAACTATGTAGTTTGTGGAAATGCAACGATGCAGATTCACAGTTGCAAACCCATGGGGATTTACATTAATTTGCACACTGAATTAAGAGAAAAACACTGTCAGATGAAAGTACAGTCTGTTATTTTAGTGTTTGAAAATTTGTACTGAACTCTTCTGATGTAATTACAACAGCTTTTACATGACAGTATTTTCTTAAAGTGTACCTCAAGTCAAAAGTTCAAAAATGTTTATTACACAGCATGAAAAATTAATTCGAACAATCCACCTCATATCTTCATAGGACATTCTTGATCCGAGATGTAAAATTTTGAAGTTTATTTTCTCAAATTAAAATGGTAAATTGTGCAATAATTTTTGAATTTCTTTTTGTACATTTCTCATTATCTTCTTTGTTTCCCTTTAAAATTAAAATGGCCTTGAACACTTCCTGTTTGCTTGCATAACATGTTGCACAGAGAGGGCTTCATTACTGTACATCACCACATAAGAGTAAGAGTGCTATAGTTTCACACCTTGGTACAAGGTGCAGTAACTTTCAGAAAACAAAGAAATACAAAGATTGTATTTTGAATAGTACAACATTGACATCACAACAATGACATCACAAATTTTTGCACAATTTACCATATTAATTTGAGTGGATAAACGGAAATATTTTTATCTAGGCCCAGGAATGTCCTATGAAGATGGGAGTTGGATTGTTAGAATTCATTTTTCATGCTGTTTAATATATTTTTTTATTTTTTGACTTGAGCTACACTTTAAAGGAAACAAAGCTTATAGCAGTCTTCTGAATCCTCCCAAAAGTGCAATTGTGCATTTTAGAATGCACTAATATAATATGGTCTTACAGCAAAAGTAATGCCTTTTGTCATTTTTCATTCATACTTTGTAATTTCCTCATTTTCAATTGGTCTGTTATGGTCAGGTGACTATGCATTGTTGGAAGATAAACTCATGGTTGGAATAAATGCTGTTTTAGACTACTCCATGCACTTGTTCAGCCTGACTCAGAGTTGTGCTATTTTTAATGTGGCCATTCGCAAATTTGCAAATGCAATTTTATTTCTGCTCCGTAAGTTCAACCTCCGGATGCACAAGTTCACTGAAGTCTGAGATTCCACCAGAAACACAAAAAGGGAGAATAAATTACCAGTGAACCCCAAGTCCAAATTGATGCTGTCCTAGGTTAAATTCTGCCAGAAACACAAAAAGAGGGATCAATTACGGCTAAACCCCACGTCACGTCAATACATGAATGACTTGACATTAATTGCCAGTTAGATTTATGAGTCTGCCCGAAGTCCAAAGTGATGCTGTCCTATATAAAATTCCGCCAGTAACACAAAAAAGGGAGGATCAATAACCCCTAAACCCCAAGTCCAAATTGATGCTGTTCTAGGTTAAACTCTGCCAGACACAAAAAAACAAAAATGAATTTGTAAACAGTTCGTGAAAGGATAATTCAACAATTGTAGTCCGAAATAAAATTAGACTTTCCAACCTCCAAAATTTTAAATCTGCACATGGAATTTCATCCTCATGTCCTTGAATACTGTAGCAAAATGATCTACTTCAATAAGCTAGTTCTGTATTTGTTACCTCTTGGAATTGTGGTGCTCAGTGAGGGGTACACAATCTGAGATCAACAACACATAGTGTACGACATTCCCTAAACTTGTTTTCGTCAGTATGTGCATACAACACTACTCTGTCGGTCCAAGGAACATCACCTCTGGTTAGAAGAGTCAATCATGTGACATGTTGGAGTGAAACAGTTGTTGTCGCGCAGTACAACAACAGTGCAAACATATAGGTTGATTGTGTAACTGTATCTTGTAAACAGCATGCAATCTTTTTTTACTTGTGGGTAATGACCGATTTTTATTGAAATATCCAGTTTTCATGATCAGATGGTCTTTTGAGAACTTTTCGCGGTGGGAATTCATTCTTTCTTCTACGAGATGGCATGTAAATGCAATAGCCAGTCGCGCACAATAGGCCTACCCGGATAAGAATTGGTTTCTCACCGTTCGTAAGCGAGTGTTTTGTGCACAGGCACCCAATATTTTTGCATTGCCTAACATTATCAACATTCTGAGATTTCTCATTGCCAAACTGTGGTTGTTTTCACTCCAATTGAAGTTTTCATGACCCCGTTCACGCAAATGCCCGGATTCTGGACCGACAGAATATCTAAGTGCCAAGCCAACATGGACAAAAATAGGGGTGGCATTCCTACTTAACAGGAGATAAAATGCAAATTTTTACACCAGAGAGTCAGTTCAGTCACAAATCCACTGCACAAAGCCACACTGGGGACCCCTCCTTATGTTACAGATGGATGAAGAAAGACCGGTTGTACAAAATTTTCGTGTGAACTCAAATTTTGGAATACGTGTTGTATATAGGTGCCTGATTGGTTTGTGTATTCTGATGGTGATGAGGATGTGTGCATGTGCATATATAGCGCTCGTGTGCGTAGCCACCAAAACGAATTACCAAACTCGCTTAATATGTGCTGTGCACAAGTGAGTTCTGGGTTGCGTTAATTTCTCAAACATTCTATGATAATTTTTTTTTAACTTTTTTCCCCAGGAGGAGACCTTGGTTGCTTGCAGTCATGACCCTCATCACCGAATGCCAGAGTCATCCTTATCAAAGCATCTGTCTCTGTGTCAATGGCTGAAAGAAGGCTATACCAGAGAGGATTATGTAAGTACTGGTGTCTGATAGAACTTTTGCATTGACAACAGACTGGTGTCATTCTTGGGGGAAAAACAATGGAACTTGTGGCCGAGCATAAGAATTCATCAGGACTGCACGTGTAGCAGACTATAGCTGCCACCTACTGCCATTGTGCTTGATGCTAAGCATAAGCAAAGGGAGTAGGGAAAACAAGATAGTGAGCCACAACTGGAAAAAAAAGGCCGTAGCAGGCTTGACTTTAATAATCAGTTAGAAACTGTGCTGTAAAACTCCATCCAACCTAGTCTAACCTAGCCCTAGATTCCACTACATCCAACTCAAAATGAACATTTTCCTGGAGAGGGAGTGCTTAGCTTTCTAATCATATCATAAATGCATTTTGTGTAATGTATGAGCTTATCACTTAAGCATGAATTGAAAAAGTTTAAAGTTTTAATCATGGTGCATAACAACCAACAGTGTAGTGTGTATACAGTACAGTAGTGCTACATCACATGTTCAACTGGCATAGTTGCCACCAACCCGGTTTATTGAAAATTATGTAGCCGCCTTGAAGATACATCTTCACGCCGAACTTTGCACAATCCTCTGTTATGACAAATCATGCTCACTGATCAATAATTGGCTGAAATATTTATGAATGGAATAATATTCCATTGTAAAATTTACAGTAATTTGGTACCTCCTGCTAATACATGATTATCGTCAGAGGAGGTGTTATGCTATCGTCAAATAATTAGGTTACATGGGGTTTTACACCCAAGTTTCTAAACAGTTGGTTTAATTTAAGCTGGCCACAGCCTTTTTTCCAGTTGCGGCTGACCGCAGCTTGTTTTCCCTACTCCATTGCTTAATGATGAGCACCAAGCACTATGGCAGTAGGTTCTGTGTTTAAAGTCTTTAAGGTATGACCTGGCCAGGACTGGAGCTCCTGACCTCCGAACTGTATTAAGTCAGATGCTCAATGAATTAGGTGTACACCCCAATCTACATGTATGAGCAGCAAGACTCAGTACAGTAAACAGAGGAATGAAACAACATTTGTTTGAATTAACTGTACTCCTGTAGGTACTGCAGCTTAACTTTCACACTCAAGCCTTGTACCAACAGGTGTTGTTTATTTCTTTGACAGCTAAACCATGGGATTGGATTGGACATCTGCCAGTGTTGTGCAGGGCTTAAAAAATGGGGCTTCTGCGTGCTGTCTAATGGTTTGGACAACAAAAATTCATAAATTTCATAGAAAACATGCCCTACTGGGCAGCTTAAGCCATCGTCTAAAACACTGTATAGTGCAGATAGATCACCATATTGAAAGTCTCTGTAACTGATAACCTAACAGTCTAACAATAAGAGTAACCGCCTCTCACGTGGAAGGCCTGGGTTCTATTTCCAGGTCAAGTCGTACCAAAAACTCTAAAAATGGAACCTACTACTGTTGTGTGTGATGCTCTGCATAAGCAATGGAGTAGGGAAAACAAGCCAGTGAACCACAACTGGAAAAAAGGCCATGGCTGGCTCGACTTGAACCAATAGGTTAGAAACCTCGCCGTAAAATTCTAACTGATAACGTGACTGCATATTGCCACTTAAACATATGCTAGTTGTTGTGTGCACATGTATGGAACTCTCAAAGTTTAGCTTCAGTGAATGTCATTGCACAGAGCAGTAGAAGTATTTAAATGATAGTGCACTCACCTCAATTCCATGACATTTGATTTTCATTATTTTGGCAACATTCAAGCTATTTTGGGCAACCATACACTACTTATTTCAGAACTAAGGTTGATCAACAGATTAACAAGGCAGAAAAAGATTTTCAAGTCCTGCTGTGATACAAAAATATCAGTCTTAAACAAAGTCTATTGAGTTTTGGATTGGCAGCAAAATCCATGTCAGTAAATCCCTGGTATTGAACAAATACATGATTATAAATTAGGATTCAAACAAAAATATCATTTAAAAAAACATAAGTCTTTTTTTTTGAGAACTCAACCCTCAGGAGAAAAAAATATTTTGCTCTAACATATTACACAGCTAAGGAATGTGATGTAACTGTGTGCAAGTTGCTTTTTACCACATTTTTTTTTAAATCACTTCACTGATCACCACCTCCTGGGCATCAATCTTGTTGGGAGCATGGGGATCCAGCCCCCTCTTCTTCATGATGAAACGTTCCCTCTTACTTTTTGTTACATCTTTCATTTCTGCCTGATTAACTCTTATCGTTTCAGGGAGGGAAAGAAGCCCATTACATGCAGACTTGATTTAGTCAAGTTTCATATCTGATTTATTGATTGGCAGTAAAGATGTGTTTTAATACACAAAAAGTTACGTAACATTTGGGGTTAGCTAACAGTTCAGTTAGCATGTGTTAATTGCTTTTCACGCAGTATGAACACAATGAAAGCATAGCTCATTTGAAGTCACATATCATGTAACAATCTCAGAAATTAGTTACACCCCATACCCCCTTTGATGTACTGGCATGTTTATGTTCCTTTTTCAAGAAGCGACGTCACAGCATGTTTGGGAAATACACCATTTGACTAAAGATTTTTTCGCAATTAATGTTTAAGTGGTCATTTCCCCCAGCCATATTGGAGTAAATATTCATGCCACTACACCAACATATATATCCTAATAGGGCTGTGAACGTTTAACCTCAAAAATTTGCAATCGTTTAGCGATTAATCGCGATTACCTTATCACAAAAAAAATTAATTCAGTATGTAGTGATTGAGATTGATACTAAATGTAATGCAGAAATAGTAATAGCTGTTATCTTGCATGGTAAAAGCAAATTATTCTGAAACTTTGAACCCTATATGGTTCAAATATAGCCAGAATGTTCCGTATTTAACAAAATCCAGGGATCATCAGAGTATACAAATGAATAAGATATTGTCAAAAAAAGGTTTTGCGATTAATCTCTTGTAGCTTTGTACTAAACGTTTATTCCACATGCAATCTTTTAGCAATTAATCGCTACATGTTCACAGCCCTATTTCCTAACACTTGTGAGGTAAGTAGGGCTCATTGAAATAACATGCAGATATATCTCCCAGTTTAAAGATAAAATGCAATCTCTTGTATTTTATTGTTTTTTGGTTTCACTTTTTGTAAATGGCAGAAGAGACATTTTGCATTTAAACAGGTGAATCTATTGTTATGTTAAAAATAGTGAGTAGAAAACCAGGGTTTTCATTAATTTTGTCTTTCACCAAAGGGTATTTTCTCCGACATGTCCAATGATTTTTCCAAACCTGTTAGATTTTGTTCACACATAACAATGACAAATGGTCAAACTTAGACAATCCCCATATCCTAAATACAAATTACTGTTCTATGAGTGAGTAATGAACAGTTCAATTAGGTTTTCAAAAATTTGTGACCAGACACTTTTTCCAAATTATGCACAATACTGTTACAAGTCTGGACAATACAAAACTCAAAATTTCAATTTTTTCTTTAACTATATTGGTTATGAAAATAGACTAATTATGCTAACTGTAAGCATTGTCATGTGGAAATTACCTTTCAACACTCTCATTAAGGTATCGATATCAACTCCATGAGCCTCTTGAAAGACAGGTTTGTTTTTCTTAAAAAATACCTTTACTTTTCAACAAAGCCACAGAGATTTATTTTGTGCCCATTTTTTCAGATTTCTTTTGTTTTTCTTTGTTATTGAATGTCTTCTTTGTCCTTGAAATTTGAAAATGTTGAGATGTTTGAATATCTTTAGACCATGTGAGTAGGGTATAGCAAACGATGTCACTTAGTATTCCCCGCATTTAATGTAATGTTGTATTAGTGTGTGACCATGACATCACAGATTTCCCATAGTGCACCAAATCTTGACAAAATTTGCATTGAAAATTTATCTCCAGAATGCTGTTCTATTGAGATGTAGTTTTCATATTCTGAAAGATGAAATTTTTTCTGCAAATTAAATAGGCTATTTTGAAGTGAATGGATTTTGCCATCAGTTAATGCATTTAAGTCATGCTTCCTTTAATTAGCAGCACCCAATATTGTTAGGAGTGTTTCTGAATTCTTTACAAAACACTCAAGTGTTCTTCCACTTTCATCAGTCACAATCTATATGCTCTGTCAACCTTACTTTACCATAATTGTATTTTTCCAAGATTGCTAGATCCTCAAAATGCCACTTCATCAGCCTCTAGCCTAAACAAAGGCAAAATGTTTGCTCTTAGCAATATTTTGAATGTAATGAAAAAATCCCTTTACATGGTTTCCAAAAGTTGCTTTAGTCACAATGATTTACCAAAAAAAGTAGCCTAACAAATTTGGTGAGAAATATTTACCTGAAAAGACAATAGACAATAGAACTAAAGCACCATTTAGCATTTGAGGCTCTGATGAAACACAAAAATTTTCAAAAGGGTTGGGGGATGTCCCTTCCTCTTATTTCCCCCTCCCCCAGATTGTGAACACTGGCACATTGAACCAGCAAAAAATTTGCATGTGGCACTTCAGCAAAGTTTATCAATGAGGCTTTAAGTTGGTACCAACAGAGCTATTGTACATAAAATGAACCACCTGGGTATTTAAATCAGCCCAACCAATGAAATATCTATATAACTTACTGTATGTGGTACTGCGGAGCTAAAATGCTCTTTTCAATTTAACCACAGAGTATGGGCATTGTGAACATGGATGAGTAAATACCCTCGAGAGGTAGCATTGACTCTTTTGTCCTGTTAGTCAGGTTCCTGACAAAGAACCTTTCCTCATTATTCAGTGTGCACAGCAGAGAAGATGAGATAGTACATATTGTTTGTTCACTGTCAGCATTTTATGGATAAAATTTCCAATCCTGACAAAGGCTTCTTTTACACTTGGGAGCTGATCTCAAGGGAACCATTATCTTTAATCAGATTCTCCCCTCTGGATGAAAGGCTTCCTTTCCTTCCACACTTGAAACCCTGTGGTGAAATAAAGCAATGATCAGGCAATGAACAAACAGGAAGTACTATGAAACTTCAAACAATATTTGGAAAGAAAAGGGAATGTTATGTCATATAGCAATGGGATACCTGGGGGCATGGCCTCCCTCACAGATATATGCAAACATAATGGAAATAGTGACAAAAATTTCTTTGATGTAGCTTTTGATACAAATGAAAACACTAACATCATTTTTATATCAATATATGACATGTATTGAGATATTGTCACACTAGCCAGTTGCTAGCTGTAGCTGAAATCCTTTTCAGCATGGCCATGTTTGGTAGAGTTTACATTTTGATCATAATATGATTGTAGAGCATACTTTTGTACAATACTTAGGCTATCCAGTCAGAATTTCAACTTGATAATCTGATAGGTTGATTATTTAGTTGTTTTTCCTCTGACAAGTGGTCAAAAAAGTGTGCAAAAGAAGAGTTTCTTTTCTTCTTTCCCATTGTTTTATACTCCTTTTTTCCCACCATGCATTTGTGCGTTTTAGTAGATGCTGTTTTGTCTTTTATGATGAAACGTTCCATCTTACTTTTTGTTACATTCTCCCTCTCTGCCTGATTAACTCTTATCACTTCAGGGAGGAAAAGAAACCTACTACATGCACACTTGATCAAGTCAAGTTTGTATCTGATTTATTTGATTGACAGTAAAAGATGTTTCAATTCACAAAAAGTTACGTAACATTTGTGGTTAGCTAGCAGGTCAGCAAGCATGTGTTAATTGCTTTTCAAGCAGTGTGAACACAATGAAAGCATTACTCATTTGAGGTCACAGATCATGTAACAAACTCAGATATTAGTTACACCCCATCATGCATTATGTGGGCTATGGGCCATATTAAGTTTTTCATGATGAAAGTTCCTCCATACTTTTTGTTACACGTACATCTTCCTACTCTGCCTGATTACATCTCATCCCTTCAAGGTGGAAGTGAAGCTCACTAAACACACACCTGATATGGTCATGCTTCCTATCTGATTATTTGATTGACGGTAACTGATATATTAAAATACACAGAGTTATGTAAAGTTTGGGTTTAGCTAACAGGCCAGTCAAGCATGTGTTACAGTTATTGCTTTTCATGCAGTGTGAATACAATTAAAGCATATCTCATTTGATGGCACAGATCATGTAACTACTGTAACTCAGATATTAGTTACACCCCATACTGCCATTGATGTACTGTACTGGGGTGTCTATGTTGCTTTTTCAAGAAGCGATGTCACAGCATGTTGGCTTCAAGCCTCTGTTAATTCAAGCATGGGAAACTGTTAAGATGATCTTGTAGGGTCTGACTACGATGTTTGCCTAGCCATTGCCTTGTAATGAAGAAGTTTATTTTCAGTTGTTTTCAAACTGGATGCCAGTAGCTCTCAACCTTCAAAAGTTGAGCTCTTCACCTAGAGGTTTCAGTGAGGTTATGAGAGACATAAGGTTGATGTTAGGAAAACTACAATCCCCGCCAAAAGTAAATGAAGCAAACCCCTTCCCCCCGTTCCAATGTTGTTTTACTCAGGACTGGTCAGTTTTTCCCAACCAACATTAAAATGGGGGGAAAGGGGGAGAGCAGCAAAATGTGAGATGGCTAAAAGGCAATGTATTATCAGCTACGGAGGGATTTGTTTTGGCGGCGATTGTAGAAATATATATGAGTAGCGTTACATGTCAATGGGATGCACTTGAATGGGACAAATTGTTCAGTAGGCTTACACGAAATAATGTCAATTTTGGTAAAGTGCCCTGATGGGGGTAGTAGAACGTGGGTAAGGCAGCTGAAATGATAATTTTGAATAAAGTGCACGGTGTTAGATAGAAACCTTGAAGTACAGCATTATTTTCTCAAAGATGCATGGTGACCAAAGACCTGCAGTTTAGAAATATTTTAGTTTTTCTGCAGTTGGGGGGGGGGGGGGGAGAATAGTAAATTTAAGTTTGCTTCTTATCTTTGGGAATGTTTTTTGTATTCATTTACCTTTAAGCCATTTTAAATGCTTATAAAATGTTGTTTAGGGTAGCGGTGCTATTTTACATTCTTACGAGCCCCTACAATATTGGTTTACCATACCAAAATTTCGGTTTACGAGCCAAATTTTAACTGGTTGCTGTTAAAATATTTCATAATGATGTACTTCAGAGACCTGTGGAACAGTGTGGGATGTCATATGTGGACTATTTAACAGCTTACATGCAACATTTTTCCCTTAAATACCAATGATAAACACAGTAAAGCAACTTTTACAGGTTGAAAAGACTACTACTGATTTCTAACCTTTCCTCTGCACAAAGATGGTTTACCGTACATGTGAATCATGTGCTATTGGTACGGTAAAGGTGAACAATAAAGGTAAAAACTGCCCTCGCTTGTTATATCATTAAATAATATAGTAAAATAAAAGAGTTATAACTTGCTTCGTGCCACTGTTTTCACTTTTTAATTATAAATTGTGAAAATCAACAACCGCACAGCAGATGCACTATTTTCCTCCCATTCTGCAATTCAGTTTTTAAATTAAAAGTCTTTTCAGCACACAGTAACAAATTATTTAGACATGAGATATACTTTTTGTACAAAACTCTCTTCTTGATACAAATCAGCCTCCCCATCCCCTATCCCCTCCCCAACTTTGTGCCAGTCCCCCCTACGCTCTATGCATTTCAACAAATATGACAAAATATTGAGAGCAATAATTTCTCAAATGAGGGCTTTGCTTATACTTAACATAGCTATGTCCCAAATTTGTACAGGTCTTCTGACAATCGCCACCAAAAGTAAATGAGGCAAACCCCTTTCTCTCGTTCCAATGTTGTTTTACTCAGGACTGGTCAGTTTTTCCCATCCAACATTGAAGTGGGGAGAAAGGGGGAGAGCAGCAAAATGTGAGATGGCTAAAAGGCAATGTTATATCTCCTACGAAGGGATTTGTTTCATTTGTTTTGGTGGCCATTGTAGGTAGGAAAGTATTTGTAGGAAAACTTGTTTTGTTGGAACTGGTTAGAAAGTTTTTTTTCTAAGAAAACTTATCTCCATCTAGCTGGATAACTACTTGTGCTTTTTAGTGTTAGTGTGCTCTACAAAGATCATTTTAAGTATAAAAGTATCATTATTGTTTTTTTGTTTTAACTGATAACATTTTCAATTTTAGCATAATAATGTACAGTATCAGGATATTACAAATCTCTGCTGTAAATATTTGAATGACAACAGTGCAGCACAATAGCTTAACCAACATGTACTGTAGACTATGTGATATGGAAAGTGTATGTCATATTTCATTTCTATGTATGATACTGTGCCTGATCACCAAAAGGATGTTTGCTCTTTTCTTTGGTATTATGAAAAACTTAAACACATCATTCCACTGCTTCATGATTAACAATGATCATGCGTAAAAGTATTGAGATTCTGCAGCATGGCTGCTCTAGTCATTAAATGTGGTAGAAAAGGGGAATTTAGTGGTTTTCTTTTTTTTTATTGTTTCTTTTAACATGATGTGACCTTTCTTTTTGAGGAGAAAGTAATATCTAGTACGTACTGCTGATCTTTTAATAGGATATGAAACCTGATAATATCAAATGTGTATGTAGTGTGCTTCACTTTATGAGGTGATGAAATCCATGTAATCAGGCATAGAAGAAGGATGTGTTCAAAAAGTAAGGAGAAAAGTTTCATCATGAAGGGAAATACTGTGTTGTAAGACCTTTTATTGAATCTAACTTTTTACAAACAATCAGATCCAATTTAAAGAAAAAAGGAATACATTAGTACGAGGGGCATATCTTTGTATTACACTATTCTTTCAAGGCCCAGTTCTCTCACAGTACCTATTCTCCTAACCTTCTTACTGAAGCCCCTCCCACAATTGTCTGAAATTCATCCTCACCGAGACACAATCTCAGTTTGAATGACCACTGTGCATTACAATACTGAGCTTAACCAACCTGTACAGAATACTGCATGTGATATGGGAAGTTTCTTTCATATTTTATTTTTTTGCATGATACTGTACCTGATCACCAAAAGGATGTTTGCTATTTCCTGTTGTATCATGAAAGACTTAAACACATCATTCCACTCCTTCATGCATTTATCATTGATCATACATAAAAGTATTGAGATTCTGCAGCATAGACTTTAGAGAATTCTGTCCCTTGAAAAGTGGATGTCATAACTTGCCCAATTTTTGAACAAAATATAGAAACCCACAAACAACTATAGATGCTCACTGGACCAATTGTAATCTCCAACAAGTTGATTTTTGTAAGTTATTTAACAAGCAACGATTTCATGGACGTGATTAGTTTTAAGGAAGCTGAATCTGTAATGGCTGCTCTAGTTTCTCCTCAAATGTAATATAGAGGCTTTTCACATGACGTCATAATACTCTCCGTCGGCCATGTTGGAGTACATGTAACTACATAGCGAACCATATGGGACGCGCTTGCTCGTTGAATTTGTACACACCGTGCATATCACAGTGCACACTGTGCAGTGCATTCGGCAAAAAGCCGCGTGTATTTGGCATGAATGTCCTCCAGCATGGCGGTTCTGTGACGCAATTGCAAAGCCTCTATAGTTGCTGCTTGGTTTGCCTTGAATATGCCTTATTGAAGTAATATGACAGAACATACTTTGAAGAGAAATAAGAAATTTGTGGGATTAAGCTGTTGATTCAAAATAAGTTTTATACCAATTCTCTTAAAACTTGACAGTTCCAGACAGCAGATGCGTTGAGCAACTGCAGCTTGGCTGCTCTATTGTATATTTAATAAGTTAGTAGTTCTTTTGTGATGATTGGTCAGTGCCATAGTTGTTTGCAAACAGATCTGAAAAAGAACATTTGACCCAAAGGTTTTTGAGTGTCCTTGATTTCTGGAGCTAATAAGCACTTGATTAGGATCATTGTGATTAGATGCTGTATAATGATGCATTGTTCCTTTTAAGAGGATGGAGTGATTAGGTTGTAGGTAATACAGTAGGAAGAACCCCACCCATCTGTTATTCAGACTTAATGAGCTTTCATGCAAGGCGTGAGGTAAATCATTTAAATTTAGTACATCATTAGAAAGAAACAAGCAAACAGACATGAAAAATATGTCATTGTCTTTTACACCTGGGGAATGTGGTGAGGCAAAGTGTTTTCATGTTTAACCCTCATGCTTGCAAGTGATATTTTGTGAAACCAGTAAAGTGAGCTAGCTCAGTAGTTCGTTTTGGTGGCTGTTCACATCCCCGCATCCAGCAATTTGGAATAAACAAACCAACTCCGCACCTATGACACATTCCCAGATTTGAGTTTACATGAAAATTTGATGACATTCTTTTTTTTTAATCCAACTATAACATAAGGAGGAATCACAAGTGTGTGTCTTTGAAGTGGACTCTCTACACAAAAAAGAAAAACAAAAATGCATTTTTATCTGCTGTATAGTAGGGCCAAGTCCCTATTTTTGTTCTTGTTGGCTATTGAGATCCATATGTGCATGCTGTTTCGATTGTGGTAAAAAGAGTTGATTTTCTAACCTCAGTAATCTATTGTTCAAGTGAGGTATAACAAGTTTCCAAACCCACTACTGGAGGTCTAGTATTATCACTTCACTGAGCTTCTAGTCCACTTAGGTTGCAAAAAATTGTGTGGTACTTGGGCAGGATTGTAATCAAAACCCCCCCTAGATGCTCTGCATACTGTGGCTTGGGTTTCTTGACTTGGATTAAATTGGCTTTGCATTGAGTATTACTGTCTGTCAATCATCAAATTGTGTAATTGGGCAAGGAAGGAAATCAAGTGTATATTTTTACCGTGACCAGTTGGTCATGTATGTGTTGTGTTGATGTACTGCATGAAGAGAAGTGTTTCTCCTCTCCTTTAACTTCAACGATAAAAGAAAATAGTTTATAAAAGAATGTAAGAAAACAAAAAAGTAACTCGACTTTAGATCTTTTCTCTTCGGAAGTCGGAAACGAAGTCCTCCTTAAATCAAAGTGACCACGTGTAACTTAAAGTCATCTACTTTCAGATACGCAATTACTTCTATGTTACTGATTGGTCTGAGACAAATAGTTTTGAAATTTAGAAGGTATTCTCAAGAAGTGTCCAATCAGAATTCAATTGTTTTAAATTTAGGACATGCCTGTGTAAAGTAAGTTTGATTACGTAATTGCCCCAAAGTTTCATGGAAACCGGAAGAGAGGAAGTCTTCAATTATTGACTGTTGAGTGCATCTCTGGCTGTGAACAAAGGATTGTTGATAAATCATGGTGATCAGTAAACATACTTGAGGGTATTAAGAAAGTGGTCGCCATCTTCAAAGAAGATGATGCAAGAACTTGGTATTACATGACATCCCTCCGGAGCTTTTAAAATTTTTGCCCTAAAATTTTACTTAATATTGAAAACATGATCCTTTGGGAGTAGGAATTTTTGGTTTGGGAAGACAATTATCTCATGACATAACTATGGAAAGAAAGAAAAAAACTTGCATGCCTATTTACATTAAAGTAAAGAAAGTAAATTATAAAAAAGTAATAAAGAAAGGTGGCTATAAGTATACATCATAAAATCATGTCCATATTACAGATTTTACATTATGGTGGACTGACAGAAGTTTGTTTGTTTGTTTGTTTATTTCATTCTCTGTGACACCTCCAAAGGAGGTTAAAGAGACTTATATACATACAATATATATCAAACATTGACATAAATCTTAAAGAGTATGCAAACATAAAGGATTAAGGTCAGAAGAAAAGAAGTATAGAGAAAAGAAAAGAAATGAGACGAAGAAAGAAAGAAAGAACACAACACTAGAATGGCAACAACCTGCCCATTTTACGGAAGAAACCGCATGTTTGAAATTTCAAAATTGACGTAAGATTGTAGAACTAAAATAGCTTAAATTTAACAAAATTTTCTTATTACCAGAATTAAACAACTGTTCCATTTTAAGGGTGTTATGATTTCTAAAGTAATGCAGCTTTAAGAACTTGGACCTTTCGCTGGAAAATGAGGGACATTCAAACAAGTAGTGATATTCATCTCCTAATTTACTTTGATTACATAACTCGCAAATTCGATCACAAAAATCTATATCTCGGTATCTGCTACACACAGTGGGGATTCTACTATTGCTACAGCATAACCTAGAAAGATCTAACCTATTTTTCAAAGGAAGGGCCGTCAGGTATTTTTCCAATTTCAGGTCTCTTTTAAAAATCCTCTAAACTTTGCATTGGGAATTGCTATTAACTTCAGAGATCCATTCTTGAACATAAATATCATTTAACCTTTGACCAATGATTTTGTCAAGCCAGTTAATATCAATTGAATTATAATTATTATTCCAGATAAAGGGCATACCCACTTTTTCAAAAATACTTTTAATCCGACAAATCCAAGGCGATTTGTAAACATTTTTGTCATGCAAAATTCTTAGGAATCTATACATCACACCTGCTAGCTTATTATCCTTACTATTAATCAATCTACCCCAGTACGCTACAAGTCTTCCTTCAATAACTCGAGTAATGTTATACCTCCCAAGCTCCCCATAAGCCATACAATTTGGTGTTGATTTCTTAACTTTCAGAAGTTGCTTACAAAAGTGAAGATGAAAAGCTTCAACTTGTCGAAGATCCTCAAAACCCCAAACCTCACTGCCACAGAGTAAAACAGGACTAACAATTTGATCGAAAAGTTGTAACAATAGGTCCATTGGGAGCTTAAGGTTATAAGACTTAGTGAGCAAACTGAAAAGAGCTTTCTTTGATTGACTCACTTGTTTACATTTTGCTTTAGTAAACTTATTATTAAAATTAAAAGTGATACCAAGGTATACATAATCATCAACCACGTCAATAGTATCATCGCCAAAATAAAATGTGGGTATACGTCTGACTTTTCCTCTAGAAAACACAATGATTTTAGATTTACTTGTATTGACAGTCATGTGCCAAGTGTCGCAGTAATCTTTGACACCATTTAAAGCCTGTTGTAAATCTGTTGCGTTTTCAGCTAAAACAATTAACTGTGTCATCAGCATACAACAAAGTGAATAGTTTAAGGTATACTTCAACATCATCATTGCTTAGATAATCCCTCATATCGTTAGACAAACTACTCAGACCGTCATAATATTTACTAATAAATTTACCAAAGTCATTTAAATATATCGCAAAGAGAACTGGTGACAAGTTTTCACCTTGTCTGACACCAACATTACAATCAAAAAAGGATGATTTCTCCCCCATATTAACAACACATGATTTAGCATTTTTGTACATAGTGTAGATAACGTTTAATACATTACCGTTTATATTACTCGCTACCAATTTAGTCCAGAGGAAAGTTCTGTCTATGAGATCGAAAGCCTTTTTGTAGTCAATAAAAGCACAATATATACGTTTGCGCTTACTTAAATAATAGTCAATTATAGAATAAAGCATAAAAATGTGATCAATTGTCGAATGATCCCTTCTAAAGCCAGCTTGTTCGTCTCCCAGCAACCCAGAACCATCCAAAAAATCTTTAATGCGATTGTTTAGAATTGAGGTGAATAATTTACCAAGTGAGCTTAGAAGTGTGATACCTCTATAATTATCGGCATCATCGGGAGACCCCTTCCCTTTATAAATTGGGTGGATTAAACCTAATGTCCAGTCCGTGGGCACAATACCCGAGGATAAAACCATATTAAACATTTTAGTAATTACACCAATAAGGGGAGAGGGGCTATATTTTAAAAATTCATTTACTATTAAGTCCACTCCTGGTGCCTTGTTGTTTTTAAGCCTTCTGATTTCCACTACAACCTCACTCTCAGTTATAGGATCATTCAGGGGATAACTTATTGCAGATAAAGAAAACTTTGGCATAGAAGGGACACCAATAGCATCAGTAACGCTATTGAGATTCATAAAATGAATTTGGAAATCTTGTGTAGAAATTTTATGCAATGGTTTCCTAACAGTATGGCTTTTATTAATGATATCCCAAAACTCTCTAGGATTAGATGATTTGAAATTACGAATACGTTTATGCAGGTTATCGTAGTAAGTCCGCTTTGCCTTCCTCATAGTTCTTTTATACTGTTTTGCTGCATTGCGAAAATTTGTACGTGTGAGTTCCTTACTTTGTCTTTTATACTCCTTCTTTAGCTTAACATAGTTCGATTTCGACAATCTGCAATCGGTATCAAACCAACCATTAACTTTTCTGACATATCCTATATTCACCTTCCTGGTTTCAACCATGCCTACCTCTGAGGCAGCATTACTGTAAAGATCTCTTAGTCTATAGGCAATATCATCAATGATCTCTTGAGTTACACATACATTGAGACACACGTGATTATTGATTAAACTTGAAATGCTTTCGATACTTTCAAAATTAGAAGTGCATTCTGGATAAATTTCTGGTGAAGTACCATGAAAAACCAGATATCCTACTAACTGTTTCATATAACACCAAATGCAATCATAACCTTTATGACATTAAAAATTGAAATATAATATACTTCAAAACATGTTTGCACAAAGCGATGTAAATACAAAATAAAAAATTGGAAAAAGATTAAATCAAATTATGAAATAAAACATGTGAACACATGTATCAGAAAAGGTATTATCACTCATGAAAAAATTAGATCCTTCTCTACGCACAAAATATAAAACAAACAACTTTACAAGGTGAAGATCTTTCAAATGGTTTACAACAACACCAAAATTGGTTATGAAAAGAGACATACGATAACATGAAGACGTATGAAAATATAATTCACACTTGCAACTAAATTACCTGAAAAAAATGCACATAAACAATCTTTCAAAAATCTTTTGCGGTGCATGTGTTATTTGTACTCTATTTTCCATCAAATAGTTTACAATGTTTCCAGTGTCAGCATAGCTGCTAACATTCCACCAAAGAGAATAACTGTTTGATACTCGAGGGAAACATATGAGTACTTGTAATTGGCTGCGTTTGTATCTGGCATGATCAATGAGCATATGTTCCTTCGGTGTTTCGTTCAAGAGATTCAATTGTCTCGCAATTTGTTGTTTATCTAGTGGGTTTGGCATTGCTAACCCTTTATTACGAGATGAATGTTCAACATAAGGGCTCAGAAGAAGAGGCTCTGTGCATGTAGTACATAAAATATCATTTGAAGTGATAGTTGGCAAAACGTTCTCATTTTCATCGTGAAAAATGACATTTGAATCATACATAATATTTACAACATTATTCTCATTTTGCTTGATAACTTCTTTCAACTTATTAACATTGGTAATATTCTTTGTCTCGGAAGAAGCTCTCAAAAAGCAAGGCTTCAATCTATTGTAATTAAAGACATCTTGGAGGATTTCTCCTTTAAGAGGTACTAAAATATAGTGTGTACGGTCTAAGACTTGATGTACAACGTACAACCTACAACCACACCATTCTGCAGCAATTTTCCTGGAATTGGCTGTTAATGAAGATGAAGTTGGTTTGTACGAATAAACTAATTGACCGACAGAAAAGATTGGACTTTTAGCAAGTCGTTTCGTAATTTTGACATTTTGAGCATGTTGTTGGCTCTTTTGTAATTTTAACATTGTCTGGGATAAATGATTGAATCTTTTCTTTAACAATTCTGCATATTCACCATAAGAGTGTGAGAGACCTGACATAGGATTAAATGTCAAATTAGTAAGATTAGCTGGTTTTCTTCCAAACACAAGCTCGAATGGGGTGTAATTTCCTAAATGTGGAGAAGAAAAAGAATTGTGTGCATAAGCAGTGGTTGGTACGAATCTCATTTTAACTCTCATAAATTGTTTAGAGGGAAATGTGGCATTAAAAATGTGCCAAAATGGCATGAAAAAAATAAGGAAATATTGTTCTTTAGTCATTCAGTCCCCTCATCAGTAAACTGACTGCATGGTCAAGTGGTTAGAGCATATCACATATGGGCACAAGGTGCAGCCTAGCTAGCTTTCAGAAAAAGAAAGAAATATACAATACTGCATTTGAGTATTACAGCTATAGATGTCAAAAATTATGATTGTAAGATCAACATGTTATTTCTCATGTCAGGGATGTTCTGTAAAAATGGGAGAGGGACTGTTTAAATTAATCGCATGTGAAATAAACGTTTAATACAAAGTTAAAAGTGATTATAGTAGCAATAGCAAAACTGGTTTTTGTCAGTTTTTTATTTCAATACATAACATTTATAGAGATACTGTCACACTAGCTGGTTGAAATATCTTTAAAGCATTAGAATGTATTAAACTTGAACCATGGTCAATGTCTTTTAGAGAATGCTCTTTAATTTTAGGGCAGAGGAAGTTATCTGTTTTGATGTGGATGAAGAGATTCGTAACTTTCAAAACGTAATTTGTTACAACACTGTATATAATATTGTTATTATTGGTCGTTACGATGAAACAAATAAATGAAATGAAATGGTACTGTAGCAAAGTGGTGCTAACTTATTTTAAATGTTTGGGACAAAACTCTTCAGTTGTCAAGGAAGCTGTCATTTCTTTGCACACTGCACCATGGTTGCTAGGCCAGACACCTATACTGAGAATGTTTATATTTTGCAGGTTAAAATCTCAGACTTCAGAAGCTTGCCTTCACAGCTCTGCTAAATCAAGCATGAAATACTTTCAAAATAATCTTGCCTACTTTGACCATAACTTAGGCTCTGAAGCAGATATTTGCCCAGTAATTATCTTGAGAGAAATATGCTTGTTTACAGTTTATTAAGTTACTGGCCAAAATATGTCCAAGCTGAGAGCTCTAGGCAAGATCAAAGTGCCTTTATCTTGTGATGAGTATGTACATACTCTTCAGAATATATTGAGGCATATTTGAAGATCTGAAACTTTGTCTTCACAAAGTGTTGAGATTCTGCAGCATTGCTGCCCTAGTTTGATCAGTTTTAATTCAGATGTTCACTTGTTGGTGTTATGAATCTTCCTGAGCATATTTGAACCTTGTGGAATAATGTTATTAATAGTTTTTGTGCAATTTAATTTAATTACACATTGCAAAATAAATATTATTTTGGCATTGCATTCAGCATGGTCGGTACACATTGAAATCAATTTCTGTGATAAGGTAAAGTAATTGCGAATTACTTAAGGATTGCAAAAGTTTGAGGTTAAATGATTTTGCTACATGTTCACAACCCTATCCCTCAGTTTTATTTGGCTATAAAATTGGAACACTACCCATGATGAAAATGAAATTTATGATAAATTGAAATCAATGCTTCCATTGTCTTTTCCTTCTTGCAGAATGAAACCAACTCTTCAGTGTTCTTCTACCACAATACCAATTCTGTGTTCTCTATGACAATGGGTGAGTTTTCCGTTTCTCAAAAATTCAGAATTGAAACTTTACATGGCACATGCCTGGTTAAACTTTAACCATGATGCACCTTGTGTGAATTTTAAAGCTCAATAGTTTATTATTAAACTGCACCTTATGTAGGATTTCCTTGCTGTTGGTATTTTCGTGTGAATGATCTAGAATCCTATGCATTCATCAGAGGTGCCAACTCTCCCTGATTCTCAGGGAGACTCCCTGAAAATTCAAGGTTTTTTGTCCATTCAAACTAGCAAATATGACAATCTCCCTGATTCAAGCAAGCTTTTCCCCCATTGAGTTGCATGTAATTCTAAAAAATCTCCCTGATTCCTGTGTGAAACGTCCCTGATTTCTGGATGTAAATGTTGGCATCTCTGCATTCATGATTGTGTTTGTGACCAATCTAGCTACCGTATATTCTGTAATAAACGCCCCCGGGGCATTACATTTTAGAAAAGGGGGGCGTTTATTGGAGGGTATATTTTAATAAAAAATTAACAAATCAGCATCGGTAAAATTCTGCTCTTCAACCCATCATTACCAACGATTATTTGTAAACTGAAAAAAGAGCACAAATATACTTGAAACTTGCTCTTAATTTCTTTAAAATTCCTGTAAATACCGTACTCAATCCTTCCCGGCCAAAACGGAATGTATTGATAAGCACAAACGTATAAATTACTGTATACCCCTGCCATGGGAGGGATCATTTGTTATTTTCCCCATAACAATGTAGTATTACCTGGAATTGCATTCCTTGCAGTCTGGAGAAAAGTGTCACGTAAGTTGCTGTACAATTTGTTCTGTACAAAAACACAAGTACGGACGATCGAGCTGCAGTGTTTGGCTGTATTTTCAAGTCCCAAGCTTACCATGTATATCTATGCACGTTTTGTACACCTAGGATCTTTCGAAGTTTAGTGGTTTTAATCCTGCATAAATTAAGCCATTTCCTCGCATTCCTTCCATAATGTTATTTACAGTAGGACTTTGAAATGTGAACGTCATTGCGAACGAAAACAGTGATGCAGGTGGTCTCATGCAGCCTACTTCTTCGCCCACGCATGCAGTAGACTTACGTACGTTTCCGTTTTTACCGCCAAACAAGGCATATGCATACGATCCATTGCAAAATTTAAATTGCCCCTGCATCGTGATTGGTTCACATGCGATGATTCTAGCCAGCCAATCACAACTCGCGCCATCGCCTATGTGATTTAGTGTGTGAAAATACGAGGCCTTCAGACGAATTTTTCTATTGAGTTTTTATGTGTTACGACGATCACATTTCCCATGCTGATATAACCGGCTAGCGCAGCCGGGCGAGCCCTGTGCTAAATTCAACAAGAAACACCATCGCAAATCTCTGCGTACGAGGATTTTTCAGGGATCTCATTTGCGTGCATTTCAATTGCAGTTTATTATCAAACAAGACATAAGTTTTGGACAAGAACTGCTAAAAATTTACGGGGATATTTATATCCGAAAGGAACCATAGGATACGTTAATTGGGTGCAATTGTTTTGCTGCCCCAAAACCCCTAAGATTATTATGATTGCATATTTCTACATGGCCTCATTAAAGGGGGATTCTACAGTACATTAACGCGACTACAACCCAGTACAGTAAAATACTGCAAATGTTCCGACATGACTGGGGGATGAAAACTAAACAGAGCATGATGTTTGCCTAAGAACTAAATTATCAAAGGGTATGTGACATCGACTGAAAACAATCCTACTCTATTAACGATTGGTTTATATCTCCACATTTAAAAAGAAAATATTAGGCCTACAAAAAATAGATATTCCATTCACGAAACAAACGGAACTACTCCCAATATTTTCCAACTTGAACGATATGCACAAAGCAAGGGGCAAGTACTTTAGGGACAAACACATGTCTTCCCTCTTTCTTATAATCGGTAATCGGAATCGGGCCGATTGTTTAATTAAATACTGATTATGCATAACCGGTCAAACACTGGCTTTATCTGTGGTTTGGGCCTGTAGTGTGGGAGGCCTTGGCCTATGCAGTTGTTTAAAATTTTGAGGGGGGGGGCATTTATTAGAGGGGGAGCGTTTATTACAGAATATACGGTATGTAAATTTACAGCATGTATATGTGAGCATAGATGTTTGTGTGTGTGTGTGTGTGTGTGTGAACATGGAGATATTACAATGATGATGTCAAAGCACTGTCCTTTCCTTTGCAAATATCAACTTTGCTGACCCCCAAAATGGCCCTGGTTTGGGAATCTATGAGCCATGATACTTACTTCCTATTTAAATTATGTAACCCTACTTGCCTGCAGTAATCCTTTGGCAAGTTATCATCTTGATGAGATGGATGTAGGAAGAGCTGGGAGGGTGCACTTCCATTTTTTACCTTGCTCCACTCAAAGATTGTAAGTTCCTCATTGTTTACCTATAAAGTTGCCTGTATGACATATTTCTTGTTCAGTCATATTCCTAACCCCTGCCAAAGTAGACACAGCACAAATTCTTTTGAATATTTATAGAAATATGTTGCCTGGATAGTGGTTAAATATTTATTACTGCATATTCACAGGAAAGCAGCATATGGTCCTGTTGAAATCTTCAGTAGCCAATACCACCCACAGAGTTGGTATGTCATTGTAATACTCACTCCCTGATAGTGGCCAGAACAAGGTGGTCTTAATATGGAACACAATAATGATAAGACATCTCAGGTTTCAGTTTAGACTTCTAGTTTACTACTTCAGGAGTACACACACTCACTGTAAACAATATCTGTGATTCATAAGAGAGTACATGAATAGTGAATTTTGCATCTAAAATTGGATGCAGTACTGTACGGGGACATCCCTATGTTCGGACATCTCTGTGTTCTGACGTCTCTATGTTCCGACAAAGTGTACTATGGCGCCGACAAAAATGACCTTTGGCGTTGAAAATAATGTACTTTGGTACCAACAAAGTGTGCTTTGGCGCTGACGAAAATGAACTTTGGTGCCGATAATAATGTACTTTGCCGCCGACAGTAAAATACTTAGGCACCAATAAAAATGTACTTTGGTACCGATAAAGTGTACTTTGGCACCGTTTTGTCAGAACATAGAGATGTCGGAAAATAGAGATGTCGAAACATAGAGATGTAACTGTACTGTACATACTCTTTGCTTTGGAAAACAGTGGTTTTGGAAGCTGAGGAGCTGAAAAAACATATCTTCAGCTTAAGGTTGTCACGTTTATAACATTTAAACGTATAAACGAACGACCGGCCCTTTAAACGGCGCTTTCATAGCCCAAACGTTTAAACGATATGAAAGACAAGTTCTAACACTGTAACGTTAGTGTAACTAGTCAGTGTAGCACACTAAACAATAACTAACGTTAGGCCTAATGCCTAACTACATGCATAGGCCTAGGCCTACAAGTCGAATCTGCGACGTTGATTTTACTTTCAATCTATCTTACAACTAATTCCTTAAGTCTACAATTACAACGCCGAACTTTCTGTAACAATATGCCCGTTAATTTATGTATAATTTTAATGCTGTGATATCGATCACTTAACGTTGCGCGAGCTACAGTTTAGCTTGGCAAGGTATGTAATCTGTTTAGTGAAGAAGCCTGCGCGGCAGGGCAGCAGTTAGCTGCCCGTGGTATAGCGGAAAAGCCGCTGTGTTTAGCCTTGCATTTCCTGTACTACGTAATATATATCAGGTATGCAGGTACCCAAACAGCCAGCAAGGCATGTCCCGGATGTTTTGTGACAAATAGAGGGCGGCATGCCAAAATTATTGTCTCAAAGCCATTACTTGTACATATCATCGTGTTTACGGTAGATTCTTGGGGAAATCAAGGGCAGTTATGTTTGGACATCGTTTAAATGGTAAACAAACGTTTATTTTGACCGTTTAAACGTTTAGGCAATTAAATGGAAACTGACAGCCCTAATTAGCTCCATGTGATAACCTAGTGGAAAGGAAGTTAGGAGTGACCGTCATTGTTCTTGTCGTTAGTTTATTTCAAACAGTTCCTGGCATGATTTATTCCAGCCACTGGGAAAGAATTGCTGGTTATCTTACGAAAAAATGATATTCTATTGTTTTGCATGAGTTCACCATTCTTGTAAGGGTTTATGTACAGCTTAATCAACTCATTCAACATGGGTATGTGTTGCACTATTCTAGAGTAGCAATAATGCAGAATTGTTCTGAAGTTCACATGCAAAAGATACATTTTTTTTAACTGCTGAAAAGAATGCTCCTAATTAATTGAAGAAAAGTAAATAACAAAGGAATTCGATCATTTAGTGCATTTCCAGCTGTTTAGACTAGGAGACTGATAGAAAATCAATACTTGCTCGCAATCTTTAATAGTCACCATTTAAGCATTCTGTAGCAAGTCTTTGTTTGATTACAATAACTACCAATTGGGATCATTCTCTCATTAGGGAGGCTAAGGCAAACAAACTTTATACTAAAAGTTGATCTAAAGGACCTGTCAGGGGAAATATCTCCACAGTAAAAGGATAAAAACACTAACATGAGGCATTGTTTGAAAAAATCAGATAGGGAGACTGCGTGCTTCAACTGTGTCTCTAATAGCTTCATGGTGTGACATTGCTCGTTAACATGTTATCTCAAGAAGGGAAACCATTTCATCTAACTTGGCACATAGTTGCCACTTATTATTTGGCAATCAGAGGTTATCTAGAGTCCCCAGGGATCAAACAAAATCTTACAGACAGACTGTGACAACTTTCAAGAAGCATACAAAAAGCATAGCTTAAACAACTAGTAAATGTGGTTATGTGCCGTAACCTGTAACCACAATGGATTTGACCATGTACCAGTCTCTGGTTGGCTATGTAAGGTGAGGATGGACTGTCTGGTTAATCCGACAACAAGGACATAGAACTGGTATGCGGACTGGCGGGGGGGGGGTAAATATTTTCCACAATCCAACATCCTGTCGAACCCTGGATCATTTCCATGACCAAATTCATCTATAAGCAATCCACCCTATGAAAGTGAACGCATGTGTACACACACACACACATGACCAAACACAACCAAACATTCAAACACACTCTCACATTGACAAACATACACTCCAAGTGAAGTTGTTATTTTATTTTGATTACTCTACTTGTTGTTTTTTATTTTAAATCTGCCTCAATTATTGAAGCCTGGGCAAAACAGTATGTTTGCTCCCCCAGTATTTCCAATGGGGTGGCAATTACTCACCTGCCCCCTCCCACCCCAGATTGCAACACCCTTGTTTGACAAGAGAGGAGTGCAGCAAGTTTTTAACAAGACTTTAGCTCTCATATTCAGAATATAGGCCTAAGTACCTGCATGGAATGAAGTGAACCGACAAATGTATGTACTGTAGGCTACAGTTACTGTAATCCATTTCACGTTTGACTTCAGCTCAAACTATACATATGGTAAAATACGAGATTTGCAGCGAAAATTCAGACATGAGGTTTGATTGCACTTTCCATATGACCTTATGAGAAATTCCTTTTGTTTATTATAAACATTCTCTTGAACACGCTAGAAAACTTGGTGCAGTTGGTCACATCCTTTGTACACTGACGGCAATGGACGGTATACATACTGGCTTACTACTGAGCGCTGCTTTGCACCCGCAGCCCGACACTTGCACTATACCTGCCCTTATGCTACTACTGTACACATATCGTACATTTGTAAACTGTATGCAGTTCAAACTACGAAGGGAGACATCGTAGCGTACCAGTATGCCAAAATTCCAGGAAATTGCCAGAGAGAATTATACCAATTTTTTCTCATAAATACAGACTCTATTTTTGGTACTTGGGATTAAAAAAGGTAAAAAGATGTGAAAAGAAGAAGGACACTTTGGTGCAAATGAGGAACTTTAGATGTCCCTGCTACATCGGTTTCGCGTGTAATGTTAACTGGGAATGAGTAACTCCAGCTGGATACCGATCCAAATTGTATAATCTGCTTCTCCCCGATCTCTGAAAAAAGAATAATACCCTTCAACCCATGTAGTATCGTTTTTGTATTGACGAAATCTGGAAGGTGAACAATACAAATCAGGGCGAGAATGTCACCAAGCTGTATTTTGGGTTCTAATAGGCACTTTCATCTGGGGGCGTGTTGATTCTCAAGTTGTAGGTGCATAGTTTTAGCTTTAATTTGGCTTAGCAGTAACTTATGTGCTATCTAAAAATCCTAAACTGCTACAAACTTAATTAAAATTTGGTGGTCGAGCTGGTATTAGCAGCTGGGAACGGTTTCCCTTCCGAAAAATATCGGAATTTGTGCACTAAATTTTCTGGTCCCAATTTGAGCTCAGTAGTAGTGCCAAACTGAATACGGTACACTGACCACATTTTGTAAAAGCCATCGGCCCTTTCCCGATGAAATTCTTGTTGTGACACTCAACGAAGTAGCCATGTATTAAAATTTTGATCTCTCTGGCATAAAATTTCATCAGAAATTTCTGGCCCAGGAGACTGGGGGTTATGACATGACCGATAGCGTTGGGAGGGGCTGGTTTGTCAACAGAAAATCGCAAACAGACCTTGGTATTTTTAATACTTCTAAGGGTAGGCCTTTCAGATGGGGACAGGGGGACTGCACTCCTGAGCAGGGATGTCTTCCAGTACGCCTTTGTGTATTTTTACCAAGTTTTCACAACGCAAACCAACTTTGAATAGGGGTGAGCCTTACTGTTGAAAAAGGGCCTTTCAAGATGATGGACCAATATAGGCTCAATACTTGTTAGCAGGGAGGTGTTGTAACACCTTTCTCTTGTTAGTAACTTTATGCTTCCATATTAATTAATTCAGAACATGAAATGAAAGTACGTGATATGTTTTTTTTTTTTTAGTACTTCAACTTGAAAAATTGGTCAGGAAATTTTTACATTCTACTGTATTTCCGCATTTTTAAGGCTTAGTTTCAGTTGGGCATAACTTTACTAAAGTTGGACCGACTTCCTTGGCTCAAGATCATTTGGTAGCTTATTTTGACCGAATTCGATAGTCAGATACAAATCAATCCTTGAAACTCGACCATTTGAACTTGGTGCGGGTGCGGCAAAGATACTGTATACGGGAGGTCACTGCAAGCGCTACTCTGGATTCGATGTCCCGCATGCGGTCAAGGGGCAGTGAAAAGTTGCTGATGTGAAATATTGCTCATTTGAATTAGGAGAAATTAGTTTTCTTCTCTTGTGGTGTGTACCCAGCAGAAATGTCCAAATTCAATGGACCAAAGTTGCACTGACTAGGCCTACCGTCCACTTGATATGGTTTCCATATTTTTATGATTTTGAAAAATTCTAAAAAGATTTGGTGTTGCCAGCAGTAAAATATAATTTTGTAATACCTACACCATTTGGGATTTTTCCAAATGGTGAACAGTGGTGTAGGCAGCAATATGAAAGTGGGGGGGGGGGGGGGGGGAGGGCGAAACAGTTTTGGACCATGCACCTCACCCTACCCCCATTAACCAAAAGGTACATTTTTTACACTAATTTTTTCGTTTTTTTTTTCCTTCAAGCAAGAATAACTTTTTCAATAAAAAAAATAAAAAAATAAAAAAAATATGATACTGTTTTAGAAAGGTAATTTAGGGCGGGCTGAGTGCGCCGAAAATTTGGGTCTCTTTACACATTTGTAAATATGGAGCTTGTATTGCAGAAAGGAAAGGAAGTTTAAGGAAACGTAAGGAAATTTGATTATTCTATGTTTTCTATTAGCATATATCTGAGATAGCATGTCGACTTAAGTTCATTGTTGTTAATGTTATCTAAGGAGTGCGGATTAATGCTCAAGTTCTTGGCGACATTCAAAAAACTTTGTTGCTTTTTTTAGACAAAAACTTTAAAGCCCAAATTGAAGAAAAATTTATGGAAATGGCACTGTAGCGGCTCAGAAAAGTTTACCACTGAATGCTTTATGAGTCACCACTAACTGCATTAAGGATTGCAGTTTAGGGCGCGTAAAGCGCACGGAAAATTTGCCTTTTTAAAACTAAAAATTACAAATATGGAGCTTTTATTAGGAAGAATACATCTACACAGACTACTCAACTGACAGGGTTGAAAGGTGTTTGATGATAGCTGTGTATGAGAACATTTGACTACGGTAGGCCAAAGCTTCCCTGCCTGGAATATGAAGCCGTTCTCGAAAGACTATCTTCAAATGCCGCGGAGCCTATACAAGATATTGAAAAGTCAGACCCTGCAGACCCTGATGACATTTCAAAAGTTTCCCAAATTTTGTCCTTTTTAGACAAAATATTTCAAAATCAAGAACTTTAATTGTAGAAAAATTGGAATTTTATGAAAGACAGGTCACAAAAATAGCAACATAGCTGCCGTTGTCTGTTAATGATGTGGTGTCACAAATGGTAAATATCCAATGTTGTTATGTCCAGAGCTCAGAAAAGTTTACCAAACTCATCTATTAGTGAGAACTAGTGCACTTTATGCTGCATAATGGGGAGAGCAAAGCGCACCGGAAATTTTGCTGTTTTTTGAGATTTGGAAAATTTAAGAAGGATTTGCTGACCTGGGAAGTTGGAGGGGGGAAACGTGCTTCTGCCCCCTCATTTTTCACTGGGGGGGGGTTTCTTCCCCAGCCCTCCACTTCCTAAAAAAAAAGTTTTTTCTTTTTAATTTTCGAAGGGTAGGCCTACCATTTCAAAACAATTGTGCTCAAAGGTCTCCAAATGGAATGTTCACCTATAAAAGACAGTTCGTACAAAATCAAGCATATGAATAAGTGGCAGGTTCGAACCACTGGTTGTTGTGATTACATCTCTAGGAATCTTGGGCCCCTCTCCACCTGACAGAAGACAATGTATTCATACATCTCTCACTGCGGTCGGTATTTTCACATTTTGTAAACTTTACCCAACAATCGGTTCCCTTTTTCCTGGCAGAGATGCTGGCGATCAGTTCTACTACATGATGCTAAGTTTCTCGCAGAAAATGTGACATTGGTTTCTTGATGAAAGATCATATAGTTTGAACGTATACTTGGAGGGAATGGCCAAGGCTTCATGGAGTTTCGACGCTGGTTCAAAATCATGTAGGCATGCTCACTAGAAGAGACAGAGATTATACTTTACAGCATTAGGTATAGTCAAAGTTTTTTGGTAGCCCAGCTGAAAATTCCATTTGGAACCCTTTTGGGTTAAACCCTTTGAACCCAAAGGGTTTCCAGGGATGCCTTTCGTAAATACCCTTTGCATTTAAAGGGCAGTCCCTTTGTTTGATGATGGAAATTGGTCAAAACTCAAAGGGAATTCTAAAATTATCCTTAACCAAACCCTTTTGAAAACCCTTTACCGTTTGGAAACTGTTGAAACCTGTTGGTTAATTTGGACAAAAGGTCTCATTGGGAATTAAGTTGTGCTTGGCCATAAGGCCTGTCCATCCATTTACTGCCTATCCTTGAACTTGGTTGAGATGGACGGAGTTTTATGTGGTGGCCAATATTTTCTAACCAATTGGTTTACGTCTAGCCGCCACAGCCTAGCTTTTTTTCCAGTTGTGACTAACTGGCTTGTTTTTCCTACTTTACACTATGCTGAGCACCAAGCACAATGGCAGTACTGTAGGTGTTTTTTGCAGTCCTCAGTATGACCCGGCCAATTAAGACTCAAACTTCCGACCTCCCAGCTGCAAGTCTAGGCACGGTTCCTC
Organism: Holothuria scabra; assembly: GCA_037179385.1. Classification (NCBI taxonomy): domain Eukaryota; kingdom Metazoa; phylum Echinodermata; class Holothuroidea; order Aspidochirotida; family Holothuriidae; genus Holothuria; species Holothuria scabra. Next base: position 15,393,051 of record CM074199.1, read on the forward strand.
ACATTCAAAAAAGGGGGCTGACCTAAGAGAAAACATGGGTGTGAGAGAGCTGCACTGCTAATTTTCCATATTTTTTTTTGTTGATATGGCAAAAAGGGAGGACTGGGGCCATAATTAGACCCCCCACTTGTATCCACGCCTGAAGTTGGATGCTTTAACCACTTGACCATGCCAACGGTTACTCTCTCATAACTCAACTGCAAACCAGACTTGACTGAAAAATATCATGTGAATCATCTATTGGTGTCCTTATTGGATGCATCCGTTCTCTCTGTTTGTTGTTTAACATGTCATGTGTGTTTATTTTCTTCCTCTTTTTTATTCCAAATTCTTATTCTTGTTTTCTTCTATTTCATTTTCCTTCTTCACTATCCCTTCGCTATCCTTTCTCGTTCCTAGCTGTTCCTGATTTATTCAACCTTTCCTCAGAGGAGGGGAAAGTGGCCCTTCTCCCGTTTTTCCCCTCCCGTCAATTAATTTACATAAAAGTTTATCCCTATCAATTTTAACCAACCACTGTACTCTGCACAATGCTGGGCATTGTATAGATTTTGTACGTGTCAGAAAATTCGTGGAACTAGTATATACAATGAATGTTGACCTTAAAAAGCCAACAGTTCACCCTCAAATTTCTCTCCCTAGGCCAACTCGTTTGCTTGTGGTAGCTGGTATTATGTTCAAAAGGTTAAAATTGACCTTCGTGGGTAATTTTTATGCTGACCCTCAGATGTGCGTCACAGAAGTTAAAAAGGAAAGAACTTTTTCGTTTACGGCCTGCTGTCTATTTCCCAAAACATTTTTCTCTCTGTGATATTTATTCATTCCAATCTCTGTGAAGGTTCATGCTTCCATCTCATCCTTTCCATCTACCTTGAAGTACTGCAAGTATTATGCAAAGGATACCAGCAGGCCGGAGGGAGATGGTGATTATCGGGGCTTTGTACTACATAATTATGTTCACAGATGATTTTATTAGCAATAATTGCATTTGTAATTTAATTTCTAATCAATGACAGCTGCAAATAGTAACAAAATTTTGTCTTTAAAATGTGTAATTAGATCTATTCTTAAAAGAAGGGTTACTGATTACTGTAGTGAGTCATATAATTTTGTGATTGGAGCCATGTAAAAAGAAGTTACGTCAATTTGTAACATAAGTTACCATCAAATTGGGGGGCTATAAGTTACTGAAAAAAAAGGAATGAAGGCCACATCAAGTTTTAATATTTAAAAGGGGTACTTGTCCTAAGTGTTTTGGTGAAATTTGCATGAAAAACTGATGTGTGGTTCTCAAGATATGAGCAGGAATAAAGTTGTCACATTTTCAATGAAAAGTGAACTTAAATAAAGCAAGAGAATATGACATTATATCCTCACATCAATGGACAGCCTTTTGTTTTTCTTTATAAAGGCGGGTAGGACACTGCCAAAGTAAGTTTGTCTTTTGATATTCTTTGGGTACACTTGAAATAAAGCTTAATGCTTTCCCAACTTAATTAGGTCCATAAACACAGGAATGCTATGTTGTGAATTCCCAAATGCAGGCCAGACTCAGCCCATTTGATACCTGAATGCAAACAAAACATATGTGAGCACGTCCCAAGATGGTGATGTCATTGGAGGCATGGTTAGAAACACTTCAACCAGGAAGCTCACCCTTCTTTCTACACAATCTTTAAATCATGTGCATGCTAACGGTTATTAGCAAGTATAGTACATCATTGCAAACAATGGTGCTACAATACTACAGCAGGGCACATGACCAGTGACTACATTGTGAAATTGCGCATCCATGTGCAGTGACTGCACCATATTTGCAGTATCACCATCACCAAACAACCCATAGAGTAAAGACAGGCTTGTAGTAAAGAGGCGCTTGTTATGGACTGTCCATACATGTGCACAGCTGGTCTGTATTGTGCCCACTGCATTTGTTTTGTACAAACACAGTCAGTGTTTATTGTACATGCATGCATATGCAGGTGAACATATTAGCTGATAATATGCTCTGAATCCCCAGCATGATCCAAGCTTTGCGCTCTGTATGTTGGACAAGCATTGTGATGTAATCCTTTTCATGAAGTTACTAAGATAAGATAACTTTACAGAAGGTTAAATTAGTTCAACATTTAGATGCTCATTCTTAAAAAGAGTGGGAATTGTGCGGCCAATTGCGTCATAAAAGTCAGGTGACCTGTTGTGGCATTTTTTTAAATTTGCTGATTTTTAAATGCTTTTCTTCAAATTTCATTTTTGTCCAATTGTGCAGGTTTTAACTGTGTGTGAGTTGAGATGTGTAAAGTAATGTATGGAATACACAGAAGTTTATGTGGCTGGGTCAGTCACTTTAAATTTTTTTTAATTCTCCTTAACAATCCCATATAACCAGAATATCATTACATTATCAGTATGAGGACTTTACAACCACAGGGAGGTCCTATCCCAATTAACGTCAAGGTGAACACAACAGTCTGAAAAAAAAAGGGGGAATCAAAGAATTACTAATCAAAGTGAGGAAGTGACATAACCTCTGCTGCCCTCAAACTCACTTTGGAACACAATCTAGTGACAATTTTCTGGCTTGATTTTCGAGAAATACAGATCTGATTTGAATGGAAGATTCATCATAGTTGGTACATTTGGTCTGTATTTCATATGAAAACTGAGTTGTTACTTATAGGTGTATCCTGGTGGCTTTTCACCTGGATCTTGAAAAAAAACAAAAACACTACACACGATGTCCTTCAAACCCTGTCACAAAACTCAAGATGTCCCATTTTAAACATTGGGCATCAGGCATTGCGTATGTACAGTAGAAGCTACTGTATCTATATTAACTGGTACTGTTCATTTTTAAGATTTAGATTTGTATTCCCTTCAACAATTATGTTTGCACAGTACAGTATCTTGGCAGGCAGTTGGTGCCCAATGCAGGCATAAAGGTCTTTCTACACTTGTCTAGTACTAGCTAGTGGCTGACAAACTGGAGATTACGTGACCTTCCAAAGGGTAGTAAAAATCCTTGAGTTTCAAAGTTTTTCATGTGTGCTGCAAATCATGCTCCTCAGAAAATTAAGGCATGTGGTAGATGTGCTGTTTTATGAAATTATAATAGATTTATTTGAGCTCCCATTCTTCATCTAGGTGAGCAAAAAATCACACTCTTCACAGTGATTTGAGGTGAGTGATGGTGTGCGATCAATTCACAAACCTCAAAATTCAAGGTCTGAAAAATATTTTATAGGTAGAGAAAAAGATTTCAAGAGAGAAAAAATTATTTTGAAATTTCTCATTAAAACTTAACAATTTAATTTCCAAAATTCCAATATTTCAGCTACTGCGTATGCTGGCCATTACAGTATACTGAATTTGAGTTCAGGGATAGGTAGCTGCGGGGGAGGGGTGTGGCAGTGGTCAGCTCTAGCTGGTTTAACCAATCGTGGAAAAAGTGCATATTACAGACCACCTCTTTTGTACCTGTGTGACCAGTGATCAGCTCTGTTTTCCAAGTTGAAAGAGGAACTGTTAAACCCTATGGGGTGTCAAAATTTATGTTGATAAATGCAGTACTATTTTGCATATTTATTCTTATTATGAAAAAATTTTCAAAAGTTGAGGCCTGAGAACACCTTGTTTTTTACCTCTCCTCTACACCATCAAGTTTACCAACCATAACTTCAGGAAATGTACCGTATATTTGGAATAAACGCCCCCCTCAAAATTTTTAAGAGCCGCGTAGCCCGAGGCCCCCTCCCGCTACAGGACCAAACCACAGATTAAGCATAATGTTAACGCTACAACAGTAGCCTAATGTTAAAAACAGTTTACCTTTTCACATGAAGATCCATACATGACACGCTGGTTTAAGAAACACAAAATTAACAATCGTCACAATTCACAATGAAAGTTCCAAAATGAACACAGCTTGTATACAGTGTAGTTTGATCCGCACCGTAGTTTCCAAAACAGATAACAAAATGTCAATCACAGTTCAAGATACTTTCCGATAACATGCACTATCGCGTTCACACAGTGTGATTTATGCACACACGTACGTAACTTTTACTTCCATTGCTAGGGCTATTGTATTGACATGTTCCATGAGGTAGCGCATTGCTGGTGTCTTCAGACACGTGACTGATACTATGCTACATATTTGGTGACCTGGGAATTGACGATTAGATCAGAATTGGCTGGATAAATGCACTGCTAACTAATGCAGCTGTCAAGTATAGCCCAGGGCTGTCGTACGCATCGTATTCATCACTTCCCATTTCACTATCATCGCTGTTATCCTCGCTACTGCTTTCTTCCAGGGTTACAGGGGCAGCCGAAGCGACAGATTGATAAATCTCTTCCTCTGCCTCAATGTCATTGGCGTCAAAGCCATCGAATGGATCATCATCATCGTCAATCTGGTTGAACAATTCATCCTCTGTCCCATCTAGAGCATTTGTGATGCCGCACTTTTTGAAGCTTTTGCGGATGATTTCGGGTGTGATAGCTGCTGCTGACTCCTTTATCCACTCCAATATTAGTTTCTTACTGGGGGCTTTTGTGTTGCCATATGACGTCATGTCTATTGGTCCTCCAAACAACCACTCATCGTACAGTTCAGACATTTTCGATTTGAAGGGCTTGTTCCATGAAACGTCAGCAGGCTGAAGTTTAGAAGTGCAGCCACCTGGTATGACACACGTATTGGTATTGTAGTTTGTTCGCACTTGCTCTTTTATTTCAGGTGTCAAGTGTCCTTTGAAGGAATCCCAAACAAGCATCCTCCTTTTGCTGTTATTTCAGCCCCACAATGCTCTGAGCCAATACTTCACACTGACTTCATCAGCCCAACTTTTCTTCCCAGAACCACACATATACACAACGATCCCAGTTGGTATTTCCTCTTTTTTCGGTGGTCTTACACCATGCAAAAGCACGAGTGGAGAAATTTTCGACCCGTCTGCAAAAGCTCCCAAAGTGAGGGTGATACGCTTCTTTTCATGGCCTGTGCTTGACATTGTAACATCCTTTTCTCCACTATGGTGCAGGGTAGACTTCCCTGGCATCTCAAGCCAGACGGGGGTTTCATCCGTCCATGTTCCCTATCTCTGCATCGTTGTATAAACCATGCATTTTTCTCAGTGTAATTGCATATTTGAGAAACTTATCAATTCTGTCATTGGTGACAGCTTTGTCATGCTGTGAAACATGGGTGGAAGGTCACATTGTGATGTTATGACGCTTTTTGAAGGATGCAAACCGTCCAGATGAGGCTTTAAAGCTTTGATTGCTCCCTTGTTTAAGCAAGCGTAGAGCTTCATATCGAAGTGCCTTTCCTGTGACCCTCACACCAGCTTGCCATCTCTCATTGAACCATGTAATCAATTTTTCCTCAATGTCTTGGTGTCTTACTTTTCTTCCACCTCCTGCTAATCTTTTGGCTTTGTTGCTGATTTCCCTTAGTTGGTTTATATTTTTAAACCATTCCTGCACACGTTTCCTGTCAATGCCAAATATTTTTGCTGCACTATGTTTTCCATTCTTTTCCGCATGATCAACAACTTTAAGTTTAAATCCTGCAGAATATGCCCTATGTTTAACCATTTTGAGTCTCAGAAAACATTAACAAGCCTAACCGAACTTACTGTTTTGTATGTTTAGAAGAAATAAAAATGAAATAACAAACTATGGTACATTTAAATATGCCGCGCAAGTTACGTTAATCCCGGTACACACAGGCACGACTACCGACGTAGACAATTAGCATAAACCATAGACACTTCTTTGGTAGTCATGGCCGTATGACCCGGAATTAAAATGCACCGATTGCATCCAACTAATTACAATTAACTAAAAACAATTACATGTTCAATCGGACCGACGGCTTACGTTACGAAGGAACAAGGTGTTTCTTGATTGATTGTTGCCATTGTATTGTATCGATTGTATTCTTTTTTCGGGTTAGGGATTAGGTACTCGAGCTATCGTTAGCCAGTAAGGAAATTTTTTGTTAAACTCTAGTGGTGAAATTGGCCACACCACCAGGACTACAGCCGACCCGACATTTGTTGTCATGGCAGTGTGTACCGGGCTTAAAAAGTTCTGCAACTCCCAGGTCAGCCTTTTATAATATGCAGCTATCGGGCCCATTCCATTTTACACAGGGCTAATAAACTGTATTGTAGCCATGTGCGTCTATGAGGTAAAATTCAAAATTAATTATTCAGAAGTTCATGCAAAAATAAGAATAAGAGACTTTGTCATTTTTATAAGTGCATAACTTTATTGCCCCATGCTTCTATTCAATAAAGGACTATGATTTTATCACCTAAAATGACTCAATCATTAAGTGGATCTGACCAGACCATTTTGTGAACGTAACTTAAAACATTTTGGCGCACCCGGTCAAACACACGTAAGGCTCTCAAGCCCAGGAAAGCTACAGTAACAGCTACTGCAGCTGTATGTGCACAGTTCAGTTCATCACGCAGACCAGACTATTGCACCACAATGCACACAATTATGTAGTTTACTTTATGTAATAATGTAGCGTACATTGGTGTAGGCCTTAGTTGTACGTACACGAATTGTCAAAGTACGCATGTACATAAGTAAGGGTGTCATCTAAACCTAAAGATGGCGACAGCATCGGAAATATTTACATTTGAGCTAAAGAGTGCAGTTCGCGGATATCATGTTTACAAAGACGTTTGGGAGCCATTTGAAGGAGAAAAGCTTGAGACTAAACAAGAATTGGGAAATATGATGGACAAATTTGCAGTGGCAGTTGTAAAAGGCGAAACAGTGTTGGTCATTTACCAAGGGATAGGTCAAAAGTTTGTTGGTTTTTTATTCAAAACAAAGGGACTGTAACAGCCACAGTAGTTACGGGGAAACGCCAATACTGCAAGAAAGCGGGAGGATTAGAGGTCCCCTGCAGTTTAACTTTCACCAGTACATCTAAAAAACTCATAGACCGTTTGAAGACACTTGTGTAGGTCTAGCGGTAAGTTAATTTTTTATTAAAATATACCCTCAAATAAACGCCCCCCTTTTCAGAAATGTAACGCCTCGGGGGGGTTTATTACAAAGTATACGGTAAGTGCCACTGGCAATTGGCCAGATAATAACTGAACTTTGATGTACACTAAATACTGCACTGGCTGCTGAATAACACACAGATTATAGATCATTGGCAGTACCTTACATAAACTGGGCATTCATGGTGGGCACATTGTAGAGCTATATTATGCTGTAATCATTAATTGCAGTCAGGTGATGCACACTGACTATGTTTTCAACTACGATCATGTTAGCTATTCTCACAAGCAATTGTTTGTCAAGTTTTACATAAGAAAAGGGGAGGTTACAGTTAATGTTACAAACATGTTTTTCTGAACTATTGTTCACTGTTTTACTGTACCTACAATGGGAATCTAACATGTTTTAAGAAGAGAATGTAATTATGTTTTTGATTCCTTGCTGAAGGCAGGCAAGGAATATATGCATTGGTGATATTATGTGGGTGTGTATTCATGTGTGTGTACATGTGAACAGACTTTGTTTTGCCAATTTAGGCTGAGGACCTAATCAAAGGACTTCAGGTCTTCTGATGGAATTAAAATGGATTTCTTGATTCTTCTAAAGTTTGAACAACAGGGATTCAATTTTCAACGTTAGCCTGGTCAAGGAAGAAAATACAAATGGAAACACAGGGAGGTCCTCAGATTGCACAGTATGCAAAATCGAATTGTGCACATTTGTGTTTGTGACACTTTGCTTGTAAACATGATATCTCAAGATAAGAACGACTACATGATATCTCAGGATAGGCCGTTTGAGGTCACCAGAAGTAAAACTGCAAAAACCTTATTAAGGCTTATTGAGGGGTAGAACTTACCTTTTGTGGAGATCAGAGGTCATATGACAGGTCATCAGAGTCAGCTGCAGGAGGTACTTCAAAAGACTTCGTGAACAAGATACATACCTTCTAACCTTTCAGTACTTGCACTGCCATTACAAAAAGAGTGTGTAAACCTGTGTCAGTTGCCATGCATGGTCACGTGTGAAAAGCCAAGGGAATCACACATGTTCCTGGATGAAAAAAACCTGTGTTTTCGGAACCCTCTTGAAAAAAGTTTGGCACAGCTTAACACTTTTTTTCTTTCCTTCAATTTATAACTACAGGTTTTAATTCAAAATTTGGAAAAGGAAAAGACATGGAAATGTCATGAAATTTCATATTCTTTTTTCAGGCCTGGAGAGTTAATGGACTTTTATAAAAGGATAGAAGTCATGGAACAGTCATGAAATGTAGCCTTAAGCAGTCTGTTACTTTCTGACCAGTTAGAAAAAGAAAAAGAAAAAAAACTTGTTTAATTGTCACAATCAATTTTAAGTTCATGATATGTGTTTTTGGAATTTGGTTATCATGTGAAATAGTAATGTAAAGGTCATTTAATACTCATGGAAAAGTCATTAAATTTTATTTTTCTTGAGTGGAAGAACCCAACAGGAGGTTTATAAAGGTATTTTATATTAAACTATACATAAACAAATTCAATAAGCATTCAGGCTTGTGTTTAGTAACTGTATGCAGCCATCAGTGGGGTCCATCAATCTTAAATCATTTTCATTTACGTAAGTAATTTCAAACCCACATACAGTGAAATTGAGGGAATCAAGGAGCATTTCAGTGTACAACTATCCAAGACACTGGTAAGCAAGGAAATTGAAAAATTAAAAGTGATAGACCCCATTTATGGCCAATTGAAGTCAGACCATCACTTGCTGTCCGGATTTGTGTACATTCTAGATGCACAATCGTGATGCATTCATTCTCCCTCTACCTGATTTGTGTAATTCCTTGCATTTTTACAGTATGTGACCTTTTTGAAATATTGTACGTCTCCATTTTTATTGACACAATATCTGGGTAAATGCAATTCTTCAGAGCAGTTATGGCTGTTTGTTATACAGTACCTGTATATTCCATGTGATGAATAATTTGTGACAGTTTTCTTTTAAGTATAGAATGGAAGGATTTCCGCTTCAGGTGGATTTCAGCTTTCATTATTCATTGTGTACTGTGGGAGATGCTTATCACATGCATGTGTAATTTTAGGCAATATTCACCTTTCAAGTCTTGTAAAGGATTCTTTACTGATGTCACTGCACTGTGTTTCTCTCAGTACTTGTGAATATTTGGGAGGACCAGCCTCTCCCTGTAGGGGGAGGGGGCTGTAAGGGGAGGGGGGTGAGGGGGAAAGAAGGTTTGGTCTTCCTAACTCCTATATTCCTGTAATCCTTGAATCTACATCACCCTCTCCTACCTCCTATTTTCTTATGTAATCCTCACATACCCGCAACTAACCCTGGGAAACTTGCACAGTGAAGTGGGGATTTCATAGGCTATGTAAATAGGAGGTAGGTATTGAGGCTCATAGATTCCCAGTCCAGTGAGTCTTGGGGATTTGAAGGTTGGCACTGTTCTGACTCTTAACCTGTACTGGGTAGTTACATACAGTATTCCTCATGTAAGCTCCATTCTGTGTGCAACAGAAACTGTTTTTCAACATTGTATGAATAATTTAATTATTCATACCTGCTTTTTGTTTTTCCACAGATCAAGAGACCCAAAACAATATCTTGACACAAGTCAATGGTAAGTTAATAAACTAAATTACTACTAATGATAGCAAGCATGGTTGCTAATTAAAGTCATACTTAAGGCAAGCCAAATGCCCAATAATTCATTAAACTTGGTTTATAGACCACATTTATTGATTTATTGGGCCGTTGGCTTGTCATACAGGTTTATAAAAATCATGATTTTTAATGATGTGTTTGATTTAATTTAAATTTTTTTTTATTTAAATCACTAATTTGAAGCACAATTTTTTTAAAAAAAGAAAGTCACCTACCATGACAGCGATTCCTTAGTTTATGATAGGCCATGGCTTATTTTTCATGACTCTAGGTGATCACAAATGGAAGAAAATTTGAACCTAATAGCAATGTTTATTCTCTTTTAATTCTCCCCTCAAATAGATGCCCCTGCTTATTTTTGAAAGGCAAAACAGCTTTGCAGTGGTCCCTTACAGACGGGTGTTTTAGATCCCTCATAATAAAACAAGGGACCAGTTTAAACAACGGCTACAGGGAAACTGCAACATGAAGACTAGTCTAACCCCTTGAAGATTGGTCTTAAAATTCACTGGAGGTGTAATAATTTGACACTTCCTAGCAAACTAACTATCAGAACTTCTGCCAATAGTAGGATTTAGACTTGAGTGCACAAAACTAATTGACCTGGCCACTGTACGGTCGTACTCACCTGCTTTAAGACTGATCAGCTAGTTGTTCTTATGTAACATGCTTTTTAATGTTGCTGTAAACCATTGGTCACCAGTTACTCCTGAAAATCAGTTTGCACTTATTTGAATTTGTACAGTAGAGCATTCAGTGGAGCTAATGTTACCAACTCGGGTAGATGTAAAATCTCACCTCTCTTTGGCCCCAAAAAGGTGCGTCAACCTGTGTCTGCACCATGTTTGATCACGCCTGGAAAAACAAAGGAAATCACACGTGTTCTTGGGTGACAAACCTGCGTTTTTGGAGCCTTCTACTCACAGGTTTGACACAACTTTTGCACACATTTCCTTGCCTTTAATATCAAGCCACAGGTTTTGTGGAAGAATTCTTTGTTATCCCTAGTTTTTATCACCACAAGTTTTGCACATAAAACCTGTGTCAAACCCGTGGCAAACCTGTGTCAAACCTGTGGCAAATGATCAACCTGCGTCAATGTCAAGGGAAATCACAGGTTTTCATGCAAAAACCTGTTTTAACCCCTGGAAAAAACCTGTGAAAACCTGCGGATTTGGAACCAATTGCCACACTTTTTTTTGTAAGGGCAGGGCGTGTAAGATTTAATACAGAAAGAAGTAACTGGAAGCATGGTTGTAGTAATCTAAGTCAAATTTGAATGGGTAATTGTCTGATATGGTGAAAGCACCTCACCCTACCCCCTATGAAATTTATCTCATTTGTCAGCCATTAATTATTCATTTTTACCTCTTTTTACTTTTAAGGTATATCATTTGGGCTAGTTTTAGGTCTCAGTGGCATGTTTGTGGTGGTTGGGGAGAGGTGTGTTTACCTGGATTGCTGGATGGGAAAATCAAGTGTCTGGTGCTGCTGCCCAGCACTACCCACTGCAGCTACAACCCTGCCTGCAAGCATGAGCATTGAATCCTCATTTTGGGAATACTCCCATTGTTGTGAAATATGTACACAGTATTTTGGGGGCTTCCCCCCCCTCCTCCTTGTTTGAGTAAGGATTAATGCTACTGCCTGTAAGTAACCTTCCACCTCTACATCTAAGTAATTCTTAGTTTGTTTGGATACACTGGTATAGTTAGTAAGTTAGATAGACTTTTACATCCTGGTTTCCAACCTATTGGTTCAAGTTGAGCTGGCCACAGTGTTTTTCCAGTTGCGGCTCACTGGCTTGTTTTCCCCCACTCCATTGCTAATGCCGAGCAGCACCCACAATGGCAGTAGGTTCCATTTTCGGTCTTTGGTATGACCTGACCTGGGAATAGAACCCAGAGCTTCCATGTGAGAGACTTTTGTTCATTCACCGGTATAGGCTTTAGCAGTAACTTCCAGTAAATTATACTTTGTTATAAGATATTCCCTAAAATAAATGTCCCCCCCCCCTTCAAAAATGCTACACAACCCAAGATGTTTATCAAAGACTGCTTATGAAATCCTGAAATTGAAAAAGCAATCATCCAAAACTTCTTTATAACTTATCTCACAAACTTCCTGTTATAGTCCTTGTTACTTTTTCTTTATGAAAATAAGTTGCATAATGAAGGTAAATCAATATTTGCTCTGTCAAGATTCAAACAATTATAGACTCAATTGAAGACCTGTCACATGATTTAAAAGATCCATTCATAAAAAGGATATACTTGGGTATGCAAATTTTAATAAGAATTGGTGAATTTATGTTTAATTGTCCCTCAATTACCTTTCTGGCAAAGTGTTGTCATGATAGGGGCACTATTCCCCAATTATCTCTATCCATCATGTTCGTTTCTTACAATTTGGAATAGTTTCAAAGAAGACAGATCTGTTTGTTCCCTACAATTTGGAATAGTTTCAAAGAAGACAGATCTGTTCAAAGTGGGAAGCAGTCCTTCAAGCCTGGATCTGTGGCAGCTCTGTAGGCAATTCCAAAACCCCCTGTGTTCAGACACCCATATATTTATTAACAACACTCATACTTATTTACGATCAAGTTGTTGCCGCAGGGTCCGTAGGGTATACAGTGGGACTGTCAAAATGTAGGGGGTGTCCTCGGAAGAAAGGGGTGTTGGGACATAATGGATTTGTCAAAATATTAGGACGTTGTAATAGGGACATCTCAACTTAGGCTGTCAGAATATAGCAGTGTGGGAAATAAAGGGTGTGTTAAAAGGCATATTCTGGAGACAAAATTCATAACTTCAAAAAAAAAAAACAGAAAAGATTTCTCTTGCAGAGGGTGAAAACTGCATCTCATTAGCTTATACCCTTTGGGAGGATACAAATTTTTAAAATACTGTATTGTATTTTTTTTTCTTGGGATGGAAACTCTGTAATATCATTACAGCACATTAATTTGTCATTGCATTCTAATTATAATTATGATGCCACTGCAGGTGATTTTAAGCAACATCATTGATTGTGCTCTATGTTTGGTGAAGGGTAGTACTAGATCCACAGGAAAAGATATTCAAACATTCCAACAGTATCACAGAATGTTCACTTATAAAGACACACAAAAGCAATCTGAGGCAATGTGCCCACATTTTATAACTTTTTGTGGCTTTGTTGAAAAGCAGCGCATAACCAATCTTTAACCCTTTACCGTTGTGCTCCAATCAGGGCACATTTGCATGACTCGGGAGTGGGCGGAAAAGTGGACATGGCACGCCATGCATCAGCTTCCCTAGGCCATTGACCCCATGACCTTAAACTATTATCCCTCTCTTTGTTGTGGCCGAATTTTCGGGTAGCTACTCGCAGTTTCGAGCTCCGCGTGAAACAGTAAAGATGGGTGACAGCGGCGCTCTCCGCATGGGTCCAAAACGACCCAAACAACGGTAAAGGGTTAAAGTGAGAGATCTTGAGTTAAGAATATGCAATTGTGAATAGGTTTTGAAGGAGTGTGGAATATTTTTGTTTTTCTTACGAGACAGAGGATTAAAAGCCTTTAGAATACAGTATTTCTTTACCATCTAGCTGTCACTTTGTGGCTGAGCATGTCACAACAATAGGTATTTAAAGGCCAACTCTCTTACTTCAAACTACAATTCCTGGGTTGACAGAAATTCTCAATGGGCTCAGGTCTTTGATTGACAGCTAATTTAAACAATGCAGAGTACCAGAGCTTATATTACACAGCTTGGAGTGTACTGAGAATGTTTTGATTATACACATTGAGCTTTTCTATATTCCCCTTGAAGCAATAAACTGTGGTTGTGTCTGGATGAGGATGAATTTCAGACAACTGTGGGAGGGGCTTAAGTAAAAAGGTAAGGAGAATTGGTACTGTTTGGGGTAAGAGAATTGGGCCTTAAGTTGCTGTGGTGTCGTAATATTTAGAAACATAATATGGCTACCAACTGCATCAACATGGCTTAGGGAGCTGCAGTTTGGCTATTTGGACCTCATTGCCTAAAATGGTCTCATTGAGTTGATATCAATAAATTAAAAAAGTGTTTAATGGCACTCACCACGTGACAATGCTTGTAATTAGCATGATTAGTCAAGTTTCATAGTTACAGAAAAAGTTACAGTTTTAAAATTTTGTGATGTTCCGACTTGAAATGATTTTGTGTATAATTTGAAAAAGTGTCCAGTCAGAAATTAAAAAACATCGAAACGAATTGAACGGTTCAGTGTTCACTCATAAAAACAGTTGTATGTACAGTAGGGTATGGAGCTTGTCTAAGTTTGACCATTTGTCATTTATATGTGAAGGAAAGTTAACAAGTTTGGAAAAACCTGTTGAATTTCATGACCCAACTCAATGAGCTGCTTTCATATGCTGTTCTAAATTAAAGTACCATTCTGGCATAAAATGTAACATTGTCCCTTTAATTTACGGTAATATCCTGATATTTTAAGTTTTCAGTTTATTTTTATCTTTGCTATAATATTTTCACTGTGACTTCTAATGACATTTTATTTGCAGGATCGTCAGAGATTCTTGACCTTTCTGGTGTGGTTCAATACAGTAGTTGCTATGGAAACCTGCTTCTTTAAAACTTCATATCCTTGAAAAGTATCCTTCAGTTTATACACTTTAATAATCTCTTGAGATATTTGTTCTGCTCAGGTGGGAGAATAATTTATTCAGGCAGCTTCCACCCTAATCAGGAAGCTGCTGTTCTGATCCCTATCTTTAATAATTATCTCCCAATATTTTCTTTTGGAAACATATTTCAGTCTTGTAGGTGAAAAAAGAAGGAATTGATGGCTAATGGTATGCAAATTATGGTGAAGGTGATGTATAGGTGTTGTGATATAAAAGACCTTGTGCACCTGATATACCACCCCAATTTATAAAAATATTATTGCTCAACAGTCACCTGATTAAAAATATTTGTACTAGGTGGAGGAGATATAAATTTAAACCATGCTGTTCAGATGGGCATTTTTTTGTAGTGTAGATCTATAAAATTCGCAAAATATGTACGCTTAAAATACAAAAAAAAAATTACTATGCAGATATACTCAGAGGGATACTGTTAATGGGATTCAGATCTAGGCCAAACTCTTAAATCCACGAGCCAGTTGGTAATATGGATCAACTTCCCTGTCCGAATGAAATAATTGGCCATATAACTCTCTGTTACTGTTAACTGCGAAACTGCATGTACAGTACCGAACACAAATATGACCACACCAAGTTTTGCTCTTAATTGCATCCTTTGAAGTTAGCTTTGCATTCAACATAAACTGCCCTTCAAGCAGGAAATAAATAAACTTAATTATTTGACTTTGCGTGAATTGAGATTCCTTAAATTACAAATGCTCATGCCATGGAAAAAGAAAAAAAAAAATGAATTTGCCATATATTGGCTTAAAGCAAACAGTGTCACTCAATGTGACAAAAAGAGTAAAAAGAGTGTTCAAAGGTGCTGGTGTGAGCCATAAGTTATACACAGAGTGTATGTATACTTATAGTCAGGCCTTGAAGGGCAGTTGTTTTACTATGCTAAGCGACCATGAACGTGGGAGAAGCCGTTGCCTTATGAATTGCAACCTCACATCGCGTGGCAACTGATTCAACAATTTGGATCAAAATTGGTTTTTTGGAAAAGCCAGTTCAAATGACAAAACTATTGAGGTCACCAGTGGTAAAATTGCGAGATCTTCGAAAATGGCTTGTAAACACGATATCTTCAGATAGGAGTGACCGACACTTTTTATACTTGGTATATAGATTTGTCTTGTTGAGAGGAAGAACCCTATTTTTTTTATAAAGGTCAAAGGTCATTAGAGGTCACCATTAGTAAAATTGCGAAAACAAAAATGGCTTGTAAACACGATATCTCCAGGTAGGAGTGACCGACACTTTTCATACTTGGTATGTAGCTTTGTCATGTTGAGTGAAAGAAGCCTATTGTTTTTGGTAGAGGTCAAAGGTCATTTGAGGTCACCAGTGGTTACATTGTGAAAACTTGGAAAATGGCTTGTAAACATGATATCTTCAGATAACAGTGACTGATAATCTTCATGTTATGTATGTACATTTGACATGTTGAGAGAAAGAAGCCTATTGTTTTTGGTAGAGGTCAAAGGTCATTTGAGGCCACCAGCGGTAAAATTGTGATAACACTGAAAATGGCTTGTAAACACAATATCTCCAGATAAGAGTGACCGATACTCATATTTGGTATATAGATTTGTCATGTTGAGAGAGAGAAGCCTTTTGTTTTGGTATCTAGAGGTCAAGGTCATTTGAGGTCACCAGCGGTAAAACTGCAAAAATTCTGTGCCCAAAATGTAAAGAAAAATCTATCAAATGCTGTCAATTTGAAAGCAGGTAAGGTATTTGATGGCAAGGAATCACTAAGCCTTTTGGCTTTCTGGTTTATCTTGCAAGGTTGAGTCATGGGGGGTTCTAACCTCCCCCCCCCCCCATGCCACATTAGGATGATAGATGTTGTATAGCATATCAATATCTGTATTGTCTTACACAACTATCATACTTTGTGTGAATTTTTTTATTGTTGATGTAAAAATTGGTTGAAATGTTTGCAAAGAGTTCTTTGTTTTGTTGAAATTGTTATTTCATGTATTATTTCTTCCATAACCTAATTGTAGGGTGTCCAACTGTCAAGCCTATTCCACGTACAGCTGAGAGGGCATGCACAGGTTTTAGCCAGAAGGAAAAATTGGCCATTTATGACTACATTGTGGCACAGGGTCAAAGGTCAAGGGCTTCTTCATCTTCCTCAAAACTCATCAATGAAGTTGGCGAAGACCCAGATTCATCAGGGGGAACATATACAGGTAATAATTTTCATAGTGGAAGTTAGAACAGAGATAGCATTGCCTATTTTATAGCTAGTTTCACCCAAGGACCCTGCATGTTCTTTCCTTTCTGCTATAGGCTTGCCATTACATAAACATTACTTTAAAAGATTGGTAAAGCCTTCAGTTCCCCTCAGCAATCAGCAGCCATTTCACTGAATTAACTTCAATTGGATTGTAGGTTGGCCAAAGAATATCAAGTTATATACTTTTGGACAAGTTGTGTTGAAATTGTTGTCAGTAGCAGCCAGAATGCATTTGTAAACAATAGATCATTTGTGCAGTGTTGGTTTGTTGAAAGATAATGTTCAGTGATTATCACTCACAAAATAAGGAGGGCTTTGCTGTTGTTAAAGAACCTGAATTAACTAGTTGTATACTCCAGCATTGGCAATGGATCAAATCTAGGTTCACTGCAAATCTTCCAAAGGAATGTTTATGTCATGGGCAAACTACCATAGGCTGGTCTGCACAATTTTGCAAAAAAGGGTCTGATTGTATGTCCTTGTGCATACAGCAGCATTCCAGTTCGGGGTGGAGGAAGGTTAAAGGTTCTCTGTCTGAAATATGCAGTTCTGTTGGAAAGACTTAGTAGAGCACCTTGATCAGTATTTGTGGTACAGAAAATTTGAAAAGTTGTGACACCCCCCCCCTTACCCAGAAATGGCCCGGGCTTTTAAGTACAATCTAATTAGTTATCATTTTGAGTTTTTGTTCGCAATAATATGTTGACTTAAATAAAAAATTGAACACGTTTCAAACTGAGCAGAAAATTACAAATACAATGCAGGGGCATAGCTAATTTTAGGTGTGGGGCATTGTGGTCGGTGGATCAACTCTTAGATCTGCTCCAGTGAAGTAGGTGACGACATGGATTCTTCGGGGGGAACGGAGAACGGTTATTGTTTTGGTAGTGTAAGCTAGAATGTATCTATAGTGTAGCCTATTTTACAGTTGGTTTCACTCTAGGACTCTTCGTTGTTTTCTTTCTATTTGGCTAGGCTTGGGCAGTTTACCGCACACCTGCCTGTAGACAGGATTTGCATGGGGGGTTTGATCACTTTTTTATTGGTTTGTATCCTAGGATGAGGGTCACAGGTGAACAAGGAGAAAATCCCATACATTTCCCAATATTGGTGCCACTGGAGCATGCAGTGCAGTTGCAAGAAAATCTCGATGGCATTTTTTATTAGAAAAGGTTTTAAACTGTTTAAGACATCAGAATGCTATTGTGATAATAATAAAGAGAAAACTGTCCTAATGAAGATTAATTAGTAATTTATGCAGAAAACGGGGGTAATTTTAGAAAGTTTTTAAAGAAGACAATTACAGTATATCCAGTTTTCTTTCAAATGACACCTCTCCTCCCTGACTTTCCCTAATTTTCAGATAAGAGCCTTAATTAGTTGATTGGCCTAAAAATTGTCTAATTTTGTCTTTCTGATAATTGTAGAAGACTGAGATGTGAGAAATGTGTATCAGGTAGACCAAAATCTTGTATTTAAAATTTATTTCCTTGAGGAAAGTTGTATGCAGACCCTTTACCTAGACCTCAGCTACATTCCCCAATAAAAGTAAATAAAACAGGTCATCTTCCCTGCCCCCACCCCTTCCGTGAGAACATTATTCCCCTTGAAACTGGGCGTCATGACTTGGCCAATAGCGTCATGACTTGACCATTTTTTTTTACAATAGAAAATCACCAATAACCAACTGACATTGAGATTTCTATCAGGTGTTTACAGCCCAAACAATGACTAGGAATGCACCTTGCCACTGGAAATATCAAGAAGTAATGCTCCTTCATAGTAATTAACATGTTTTTCTTTAATTTTGGAACATGAAGTACCTGTTTGATATGTCTTTTTGTCTCAAATATCAACAATTTGACAGATTGGTCTGGAAATTTTTCAGTTCTATTCCTGCATTCATGTTCATTTTGGTGCATAACTTCACTAAAGTTGAACCAAATTTTTATTGCTTGTTCCAGATTCATTTGGTGCAGTACTAATTAAGCCACTGAATTCGATTCTAGTCACATTACAGTATGCATGAAAATACAAATCAATCCTTAAGAATCTTTTGAGGGTGGACGCCTAGTACCTTTAGATGAACAGCAAAAATATGCCATTTCACTGCTTGACTTGGAAATCAAGGTCAAAAGTATAAATGTCCACATTTCAAGCCTGCATGGACAGTATTTTTGGTTGATGCCTTGAGTTTTGTAAGAGGAAGCTGTCGGGAAGGCGATGCAACTTGTAGGCTAGAGATGCTTTGGAGCAATGTTTGTTATAAATGGTAATCCAATCCAACTCTTTTTCCCAAATTTCTATCTCAGTGCCTAGATCGATTAGTATTAACGATGAATTGGCAAAATACCAATGTGAAGACACACCCTTCAATCTTATCTTGATTAAATTTTCATTGTCAGCTGCCATACAAATATATCAAATTTTGCACATTGTTTGTTACTGTTCCCAATCCATACAATTTCTCATGCTTTCTTTGGACAATGTACCTTTTCAGGTATGTTTAGAAGTTATTTGGATTTGTGCCAAAAGCAGACAATGATTTCGAGGTGAACAATACTTTTAACAGCCTACGCCTCAAATTGGTGCAGATGTAAAGAAACTAATTTACATAAACTGCCATAGCCAATCATTTTATTCAACGTTTTGATTAGAGCTGAAAACTGGCCATAACAAACCTTGGATCAATTACATGTTTTTACAAAGGCAATTGTTGTTCTCAGACTACTTGAGTGTGAAAGGGCCAGATCCTGTTTAGTGAGGGAAAAGTGGACATTATACCTAACAATTGACACAAAGTAACCTATCAATCAAAGTTTGCAACTTTGATGGAAAACCTTTAGATGAATCAGCTATGACTATTGCGCATTCAAAGATGGTTCCACATTTGAACTTGCCGTATCGTTGTCTGATGTGTATCATGATCTGACACTAGAACAGCACATCAACAATGGCTGTTTATTAGTTCCTTCCTCCCTACAGAAATTTATCTTACACAAGCCATGACTAGCACAGTGTGCACTCACTGCACTGTGAACGCACTCTTGTGTAAGGACAATAGACTTTTCCCGCATTCAGCATATATAAAAGAAAGATTTATAATTAATGTAGGTGCATGCAGACTATTGTGCTCTCTTTCATTGTGCAGCATGTGACAGCACTGTAGCTAGCTACGGAGTAAAACACCTGACTGGATCTGCATTTTAGCTCTGACTGGTGCGGAAATATTGATGAGTCATGGTGGCAGCTCCTCAATGTGGATCGTCCTCTCATGGTCTCTTCACTTACAGCTCCCTGGTTGTAAGGATCAGTTAGGGCACAAAATTGAAGGGTGGCGAGGAGTTCCAATTTGAGCTTGCAGGATTATAAGTTCATTTTGTAATGCTACAGCAGTTTTGTTTCTTGTATTATGTCAGGGATTATACTAGATTAGAGGTAATTTGGTGTCATTGGTAGTTTACATGCTGTCAACATCATTTATAAGGTTGCCTCTATACAATTTATACCCGACACCCCACTTTTTGTTGGAAAAGTGATGTTACAGCAAGGCCAACCTGACTTCCTATTATGAGCTTTCTGTCAATAGAAACTGCCATGTCCAGCACTATGTAAACAAAGAGTCCCACTGAAAACCTCCTTCATAAAGGCAGAGACTGTTTATTCAGTGCAATCCAAGTTTGCAACCAGAGCTGCCTCAGCAGACCAGGACAATAGGCTTATCTGTTTGGACACATTGAGGCTGGTTGTGCTGGCACTGAAGCATGAAGAATTGTGTAAACAAACAGTGACCAGACTGCATAGAGGTAGCTTATGCCTGATGTGATGTGAGTGTGTTTGTTTCTGTGGATCATTTAGTAGGTATTCTGTGCATGTGAGTAAAGGCAATAAGTTATGAAACATTTTCAATTTAAAAAATATTAAAAACTTTAAAGGCCCAGTTCTCCCAACCCAAATAGTACCAAACTACCAATTCTCCTAACCTTCTTATGTAAGCCCCTCCCACAATTGTCTGAAATTCATCTTCATCCAGACACAATCTTAGTTTATTGCTTCAAGATGAATATAGAAAATCTCATTGTATATAATCAAAACATTGTCAGTACCATCCATGCTGTGTAATATAAGCTTTGGCACTCTGCATTGTTTGAATTAGCTGTCAATCAAAGAGCTGAGCCAATTGAGAATTTTGGTACTCCTTTACCAAAATTGTACATTAGGCATAAGGTTGCCTCTATACAATTTATACCCGACACCCCACTTTTTGTACAAAAAGTGATGTTACTGCAAGGTCAACCCGACTTCCTATTATCAGCTTTTTGTCAATAGTAGCTGCCATGTCCAGCACTATGTTAACAAAGAGTCCCATTGAAAACCTCATTCATAAAGGCAGAGACTGTTTAATCAGTGCAAGCCAAGTTTGCAACCAGAGCTGCATCAACAGACCAGGACAATGGGCTTATCTTTTTGGACACATGTAAGCTGGTTGTGCAGCCACTGAAGCGTGATGAATTGTGTAAACAAACATTGCCCTGACTGCAAAGAGGTAGCTTATGCCTAATGTAGTTTAAGGTGAGAGGTTTAAAACTTTAAAAACTTTACATATCAGAGACAAGATATCACTATTAAGCCTTTTGGCTCTGTGGTTGTTTACTTATCATGATTTCTCCGGAGTATTGAGTCACTAAGAATATTTATCTAAAATTGTCAGTTATTCACCTCAAGCATTCATTAAAAACCACAAGTATGTGCTTACTAGTGTATAAACACTCATTTGAAGGTGCTAATGGTTCCCTAAGGGAGCATAGCTTTTTGTAGTCCTCAGCAGTCTGCAGACAAGGGTACAATAGCCACTTGCACACAGATCCTGAAATGAGCTCCACAGCTGTGCTGGAATGAAAGACTGTTGTTTCCTGCTTATAGTCTACAATCCTCCAAAAAAAGAAAAAAAATGATGGTACAAAGCAAGCAAACCAAGCAATGAATGGATCACCATCTCCCCACTCCCCCATTCAATGTTTCAGGAGCCCAAGGCGCCCTGCAACTTCAACATTGATACAGGGAGCAGGGTTTGTCCCATGTATTTTTTAGGATTGTTGACTCCTGGTTTCTCATGAACTTGTCCACTGGACTGCTTCTGGTCAGCCGAATACTGTATTAATTTTTTTCTTAAATTTTGCTTTTTATGTGACAGGGAAGGAAACCTCTGAAACAAAAACGATGTCTCGACTAGAGATGTTAAAACAGATGCGGGATTACAAGCGTCGCAGACAAAGTTACCGTGCCAAGAATGTTCACATAACAAAACGATCGCAGACTGATGTAAGTAGTAGCACTATAGTTTGTAACCTATCATTCAGGCACTGTGGCTTGAAACCTCTTTAGTAAGAGGACGCTCTCTCACAACATAATGCACCTACGGTAACTAAAGAAGATAAAAAATCTGTATAGTTTCCATTTGTGTTTGGTCAAATGGTAGAGCATTCGCCTCTCATGCAGAAGGCTCAGGTTGACTCATTCCAAAGACTCTAAAAATGAAACCTACTGCTGCTGTGCGTGATGCTCCTCATAAGCAATGGAGTAGAGAAAACAAGCCAGTGATCCACAAATGGAAAAAAGGCTGTGGCCAGCTCGACTTGAACCAATAGGTTGGAAACTGGTGTGTAAAAGTCTAACTCAAATTCCCAGAGAAGTGGGTTAGTAAGTAAGGTAAAATGTAGTGACACACCAACACTATGTGTTATATGGTGGCATACACTTCAAATATGGTACAAGTCCTCCCCATTTAGTCGCCTCTAATGGGAGACAGGGAATGTAGTGGGCATATTCTACAAGTAAAGAGAAGTGGGATATATTACTGGAGATTATTATTATTCAGGAGAAGGTCACATGGTGTTCCTGTGGTTGCAGTAGGTTCAGTGAAAGAATAAACAGAAGGGTGTTCATTGCCCAAGGTTTCTATAATATCTAGATGAATCCCATCAGCGCTTGTTTTTTAGTAACTGTGGGCAGCCTTTAGTGGGGTTCATCAACTTTAAATCGTCTTTATTTATTGTCTACATGAATTTCAATCCCTCATATTCAATAAAATTGAAGGAAGCAACTATAATTTAGTGTACAAACCATCCATGATAAAGGTAAGCAAGGAAATTGAAAGATTAAAAGGTGATAGACCCCAGTTTCAGCAGACTGAAATCAGACCATCACTGGCTGTCCGGATTTGTCTATAGAGCAAGGAGTTGGGCATACAAGATGAACATATCAACAATGCCCCATCATTGCAAATTACATGCATACACACGTACAGTGGGTAGCCAAACAAGTAGCGGCTTTGCACAGCATAAGTTGTACACAAGCGAAAATTTTGTCTACAATTCAATTCAATTCAAATTTATTTTTCATATAATTTACAAAAATAACAAGTTGAAACAAACACATGAAACAAATATGAAGGACACTAGAAAACAGAAAAGACCTGTTATCTAAGCTAACCTATCTAAGCTAAACATGAACAAACTAAGCATAGCAGATGGAAAGGGGAGCAGAAGACGAAAAGAAAGGGAGGAAAGAAGAGAGAGAAGAAGAAGAAGAAAAATGAAAAAACACGAAAGGGAGCAAGATAACCAAGCTAGAGGATAATTAATAATACATGTTCAAGAAATACATTTTGAGCTTCAATTGAAAGGATCTAAGAGACACTGCATTTGTGATTGATGTAGGCAGAAACTGCCACTGAGAAAAACAGTAATTGTTAAGGAGTAATTTACCATGATAGGAGTTATGAAGAGTTACATTAAAGAAGGCATTATTTTGGGTGATGAAACGATTACTAGAAACAAGGTGGGGGCACACAGCATCAGATAAAGCTTGGGGTAACATATTCTTACGATAATTATAAACAAATGAACACATACAGTAAGTATGGATTTCGGACAACATGAGTAGATTGTACTCCTTATATAATGGATTGGTGGGATAATGTCTGGGTTTACCTGTCAGAACCTTAATAAGTCTATTGTGAAGGGTATGAAGCGGTTTTAAAAAAGACCTTTTAGCAGTGCCATAAATTTCAATAGCATACCTTAGCTTCTAATAAATAAATGAATAATATACTTGAATAGCCGTGGCTTTTGGAAAAGTACCCTTTAAATGATAAAAAATGCCAGTTTACTTAATAAGTGAATTACAAAGATTGCTAATATGGGCCACCCAGTTAAGCTTTTCGTCGATTATTAATCCCAAATATCTAGTGCTACTTGTCTTACTGATTTGTACATCCCTAAAATCGAAATGGTCGTGACAGGTGGGCCACCTCTCTAGAATGGAAGATGGTATAATTAGTCTTTCCTAAATGAAGGGTAAGCTTATTAGCATTGAACCAATGGCTGAGTTGAGTGAGGGTCTGAAAGCCTTTCGCAATTAAATTATCACAGCTTCGATCAAATAGAAAAATATTTGTATCATCAGCAAATAAGCAGGTAGAAACGTTAGGCACAGCATTATGAACATCATTAATATAAATTAAAAACAATAAAGGTCCCAGAACAGACCCTTGTGGGACACCAATGTTAACATTTAAATAATTAGAATATGTACCATTAACATAAATATTGCTTTCTGTTACATAAATAGGATGACAGAATATGGTCTGCAGTACCACGGATACCATAGTGATGTAATTTCTGTAACAGTATACTGTGATCAATGGTATCAAAAGCTTTTTTGAGATCAAGATAGAGGCCTAAAACATTATTACCAACATCCATCTGGGAACGAATGGAATTAACAATTTCTAATAAAGCATGTGTTGTAGAATGACCCTCTCTAAAACCAAATTGAAAATCATATAAAGAATTATTATCACAAAGAAATTTTCTAAGCCTTTTTTCAATTACACCTTCCAGAAGCTTATTTAAGCAAGACAGTAGGCTTATTGGTCTATAATTCAGCAGAGTGCAGTCACCTTTCTTGAACAGCGGGATAATTTTGGCTACTTTCATAACATCGGGATAAACACCTTTGAGAAACACATTGTTAAAGATGTGACAAAGGGCAGGGGCCAAAATGTGGCTTGTGGATCTAAGAATTTTAGCAGGTATACCATCAATTCCAGGGGCTTTACCAGGCTTAAGGGAATTAATGTGAATTAAAATTTCAGAAACAGATATGGGTGAAAGGAAAATAGAATGGGGAACAGGGTTGCCCAAGTACTTTTAGGGATTACCAGAAGGAAAGATAAGTTGGCTAAGCTTATTACCTAGAGGAGCAAAATAATCGTTAAACCCATTTGCAATGCCAGGGTCATCTGTGTAAGTAACACCATTGTGAGAAATGGAAGTAATACGATGTGACTGGGTCTTCAGCTTTCCCTTCACAAGTTTGTTAGTCACTGTCCACGCCTGTTAAGAAGAAGTTTGTCTAGAAGTTAAAATATTCCTACATTAAGCCAGTTGAGCAGATCTAATAATACGATTGAAAATGTGACGATACGTACAAAGCTTAACTTTAAGTGAGTCAGTTGGACTTTTAGTGTATTTGCAAAAAAGAATATTTTTATTAGAGATAGATTTCCTTACTCCTGGAGGGATCCAAGGCTTATCATTATACTTTCTTCTAGACATTCTGACCAAAGGAAAATGTTCATCATGTAGACATTGTAATATTGAAATCAGGTTGTTATATGAAGTATCAACATCAGTGTAGCTATACACAGGTGTAAAATCGTAAGATTCTAGGGAATGAAGAAAATTATTGAAGTTATTCTGATCATAAAAATGAATTAAAGGTCTGCTACTACAGCAATTTATAGACCCCTCAATAACACAATAGCTAGGAGCATAGGAGAGCAACAGGTCACTCACGTTGAGTCCGCCCCTAACCAACACTGATCACATATGCATTAATTATCATGAAGTTGCTTTGGTCTTGGATATAAAATTGGCTAGAAAGTTGGCACACTTTATAAACACCTTATTTGTTATTTATAAGTAAATATTAAAGGTAGTTTGTCATTTCAGGAGAAAACCCAGACTTAAGTTACAAGTAATAAGGAGTAAGCTTTCCTAAGGTAAATTCTCTTGGAATTATGTCAGTATTTTTTATGGTTCTCCAGGTACACCTCTTAAAAATTTGAATGTTTCTGAAGCAACTCGTTGCTAAATGCTTAAATTATAATGTGGAGTGTTGCACAGTGTTGACATTTCTTTTGTTAACCCTGTATTAATTATCTCTTAATTACTCATCAGATAGTTTATAGTTTGCTAATTGATACTGATGATTTTCAAGGAGACGATTTAAACTTCCTGCAAACTGAAACCCTCTGGACATACTAATCTCAAAATTGTCTTTGGAATGAAGATTGTAAAACAAAGGATAACATTAGCCATATGATGCATGTTCCTCCCTAGACATTATGCATATTATGCTCATGTTTATGCATGAATAAGGGCACATCATAAATTACCATATAAAATGGTCTATTTGTGACAAATTTTGATTGGAATTGTGGCAATTTTCTTTGTTTTTAAAGTTTTCACATTAAATACCAACTTTGTCTTTTTCATGTCACACGACCTGTAAGAATTATACTTGTTTGTGATGAAACCCTCAGCAAAAGCCTGCTTTTGAGTTTCTGATTACCTTTTCAGACTTGTCTCAGGTGGCCACTACTAAACACTCTTTGATTTTACTAGACAGTCTTATCAGAATTGATTTCCTTAGAATGAATAGACACAAATAATAATTTAATTGGTCGCCAAGGCAAAGTTTCTTTT
This sequence comes from Holothuria scabra, assembly GCA_037179385.1. Classification (NCBI taxonomy): domain Eukaryota; kingdom Metazoa; phylum Echinodermata; class Holothuroidea; order Aspidochirotida; family Holothuriidae; genus Holothuria; species Holothuria scabra. The sequence goes on from CM074199.1 coordinate 15,419,446, forward strand.
GATTCCTCTTCGGAGGTCAAAGGAATCAGAATCTTTAATATTGGGCTAATCACAACATCTGGGCAACTTGGTCTTTGAAAACAAACAATGGACTTTGTGGACAGTTTACAATGTCTTAGAATGCCAAAGTATAGAAATTGGCTGGGAAATGGGGTGTAAATTTCAAACTTTTTGCCAAAAGTTCATGGTGTGTATAGTTTGTGCTGTGTACAAGGAAATGAGATAAATCATATCATTAATTGTTGAACAAATTGTATAAGCACGGGTGAAGTCAGTCTGAACCTGAAAATAGTGCAGCAGTAATTTACTCTAGCTTTCAAATATATCTGCTTTTTGTACTTATAGAAGACGGGCCTTAAACCCCCTTTCTTGGCATCGAACTGTTCTAGGCATAAGAATGGCAATTTTCTGGTGTGAAAGAGAGAGGAGATTCAAAACTGTGTTACATAAGAAACATTTTGAAGGGTATTTAAAAACGCATGACCGCCAATTCTAGTCTTTAATCATGGGACTAATCGCAACACCTTGGGAACTTTGTCAGTGAAAATAAACATTGGACTTTGCTTGACAAAATGATGTAATGTTGATGTACAGAACATTGCTGTGATGTGTGGGGTGTAATAGATCGTTCCACTCCCTCCAGAACTCGTGGGGGTGAGAAGCATTCCATTGCAACTTGTGAAGTTGTAAACTGGTGCGATGAACTGGGAAATTTTTGGCAGATGGTCGATAAACAGCTGAGTCATCTTCAAATTTGATTTTTAAGCTTACAAAAATAATACCCAACCCAAGTTGTAAGTGTGAACAAGCAGATCTTATTTTGGTGATCGATGTTGTTAAATATTAGTCTCATTTTATGTATACGTCATACTTACAGGCTATATATATAATTACTACTGTTCATTAGAGTACAACCATCTGCTTTTACCTCTTCAGACCAATGGAACGCTTCTCACAAATTCACCACTTCACAAGCTGAATGGAATGCTCCATTAACTCAGTCTATTTGCCAGGAGTAGAGATAGTCATAGTTTATCATCTTTTATGATAGCATTGGGAATTCAGTGTTTAAAGAATGGGAGAAAATTCTTATCATTAATTGTAAATCATATTGACTGAGTGTCGGTGAAATAACTCTGAACCTAAAAATACTACTCATAAATTCAACAAGTTTTTTCACTTCTCTAGCTTTGACTTAGCCTTTGTCCTTGAGGTTTCTTGGCAGACAATAATCTTTCTTATTTTATTACACCGCAACGTTACACCCTATCACAATAACAGCCTCGGTACTTTTCACCCTCACATGGGATCTGTGTGGCCTCACATATCTGTCCGCCCTCAGACCTGCCCTGCCTCAAAGCCTTTGGACAAAGTCTTAATATATGTATCTTTAAATAGTCAAATATTCAAGAAGTGTGGGACGAAAATTATGTTGTCGTGACGTATACCAAATCCACTCGGTAGGTTTACAAATGTGTCATTCCCTTCTAATATCGACACAATGGCTTCAAGCTGCTGATTCTTTAATGAAGTCTTGTCTACACCAAGTTGAGCTGCTGAATTTTGTGCAATCAAAATGAAATCATTCGGCTTGCTACACACCATGTTCGCATGAAATCGTAGGCATGGTACAGTTATGCATATTCATGATCTCATAAAAACAAGAGACTCTCTGATTGGTTCCCGTAATTACTACTGATTTAATAGTAGATTTTTAAAGGTTTTAGTTAAGCAGTTTGTGCATAAAATTAACTTTGTCCAGAGTCTTTCCAGTGTAGCGATTCCAGGGGGTGTAAAACAGAGGAGGTAACAGCCAGTGTGTTTCCAGAGGGAGGGGGGAGGGTACAAAATCTTGGTGGAAAGACTCTATAGAGGCTATATAGCTTTGACTGTGTCTGTTTTTGGTTTCGATGATAAGAGAAACCAATGCATTCATGATGGCATGCGTGTGTGTGTGTGTGTGTGTATGTATGTGTGTATGCGTGCGTATGCGTGTGTGCATGTGTGTGTTTTTGTGTGTGTTTGCGAGACTTTGCTTGTTAACACCATATCTCAAGATAGGAATGTCTGACAATTTTCAGACTTGGTACATAGATGGACCATATTGAGAGGAAGCACCCTATTCTTCTTAGTGGAGGTTAAAGGTCATCTGGTGTCACCAGGGGTCAAAGTGTGAAAACCTTGTTAACACAAAATCTCAAGGTAGGAAAATTGGATGGATTTCATATTTGCTATGTAGATGCCTTATAGTCAGTAGATAGTCCCTATTGTTTTTGGTGGAGATCAAAGGTCATCAGGGGTCACCGGAGGTAAAGGTCTGAAAATTGCGTTAACACGATATCTTAAGATCTAGGAAACTTGGATAGATTTCATATTTGACATGTGAATGCATTTTGGTCGGGAGATGGTCCTTATTGTTTTTGGTGGAGGTTAAAGGTCATCTGGGGTCACCAGCGTCAAAGTCTAAAAATCTTGTTAACAAGATATCTCAAGGTATGAAACTTGGATAGATTACATATTTGGCCATCACTGACCATCACTTTTTTTGACCATCACTTTATACATGTGGTTTTGCTGCGAAACCATAGCACTCAGCTCTGTCCTGGAGTACCTTATTATAAATCTATGGTTTGCAAGCATGTTTTGGACATGGTACAGCTTAAGGAGGAGATACTTTACACACATGCATCCTCTTGGGGTAAAGTGAGCACAAATATGGCCACATCCATACAAAAACTTATATTATTTCCCGGAACAAGTACGTACGCAATGTATATATGTAATGCAATACATAACTCAGCATGGAGGGATTGACCCCCTTCCATAGCAAAAGGGTGAAGGGAACTATAAAGGTCTGCAGTCATAGTAAAGCCATAGGGAGGTAGAAGTAGCATTTTACATGGGATCCTCAAGCAAACCAGAAGGGTAAGTATATTTTCAGTTCCCAACGCTCTTACGCAGAAGGCAGTGTTCTGTTCCCAGGTTGAGTCATAGTCATACCAAAGACTCTAAAAACAGAACATACTGCTGTTATGCTTGATGCTCCACATAAGCAATGGAGCAGGGAAAATAAACCAGTGAGCCACAACTGGAAAAAAGGCCTTGTGTGTGTGATGTTGATTTTAAGTTTGTGATCAGTTACAACAGTCTCTCAAAATCAAAATCCTGCTTAGAGGTCTGCTTGGTCAAAGCAGGCAACTTGCAGCAGGAAGGTCTAGAGTTAAGAGTTGTGGCTGGGTCTTACCGTAGACTTGAGACAAACGGAACCTACTGCCATTGTGGTTGGTGCTCAGCATAATCAATGGAGTAGGGAAAACAAGCCAGTGAGCAACAACCAGAAAAAAAAAGCCGTGGTCTAAATGAGTTGGTTAGAAACAGAGGTAAAACCTCATCTAACTAATTAAACTATCTAGAAGTTTGCTTGTATATATACAACATGACATACAAATGGCTGAAACCAAGCTGGAGTGAACTTCATAAATTAGTGAGTGGCCTTTGTGTGCAGGGTTTGCATCTGATTAGTTTTCAAATATTTAATACTTCAATCAGTTATGTACCATTCTGTTTTCAATTGTGTAGATTTGCAAAATCTCATAGTTGAACCATTTACAATCAAGGTAAGAAGAGAAAGACTACAAGTTTGATGAAGAAAAAGAAAAATAAAAAAAAAAAAAGAAAAAGGAAAAAAAAAGGAAAAAATTATGAAATTTATGAACCACCCTAATGTACCATTTTAATGGTGCTTCTTTAAAGCACATTGCCCTCCACCTTCTGCTGTATACAGGTATTATTACTTTTGGCCTTTGTAATTTTGTTATCTAGATAATGAGAGAGATTATCAAAAATCAGATGGATGAGCTGGAGTCAGAAAGACAGTCTTCAGGCGTTATGAATGAAGCGTCAAGTATACGTACACTAGATAGGTAAGAATGTTAAAAGAAAGGTCACAGCTCATTAACAAAGGGAAGAAGTCCTTGTTTCTTTATCCGTTGTCAAACATAAGTATTTCAGTAAATCCCATATGACTGTCAAAGGGGGAGGGGATGAAGATGATTTGGTTTTTACAACAAAACATGATTTTAAAGTTTATTTTAATATTGGCAAACTTGCAGAAGAAGATATTTGTGAGACTTTATTAAAAATATTTCCATCTCTCTTTTGAAAGAGCTCAAAATTTGCCAGTATAGCATAAATGGATGATTTGCATCAGAAGTCTGTGAAAATGAAATGTGAACTGATTTTGTTGTGACATCACACAAACAGACAGCTTTTATTGGACATGCCTAGTCTGATGAAAGCTGTCTCATGATGTGAGGCCTCAAAATAATTATAAATTAAATTTCCATTGTCCTTTGGTACAAATCATATATTTTGACAGGTTAAGCAAATTTTGGATTCTTTTTGACCCGAGATGGTGAGGATATGCAACAAAACTCACAAAAATGGGATCCCAATCAGATCTGAATTTGTTGTAGCCTCACCATGGCTTTAGTAAAGTATTTAACATTTAATTTGTCAAGAGTGAAGATTCATTATTCTTAAATAGGAAGTACTCTCACTATTAAAATTTATATGACCTTTTCTTGACCAGTTTTGTTATGAAAGTTTGCATGCATGATATAAGCTTTATTTTGACCACATTTGCCACATTTAATTTGTCAAGAGTGAAGATTCATTATTCTTAAATAGGAAGTACTCTCACTATTAAAATTTATGTGACCTTTTCTTGACCAGTTTTGTTATGAAAGTTTGCATGCATGATATTAGCTTTATTTTGACCACATTTGCCACATTTAATTTGTCAAGAGTGAAGATTCATTATTCTTAAATAGGAAGTACTCTCACTATTAAAATTTATATGACCTTTTCTTGACCAGTTTTGTTATGAAAGTTTGCATGCATGATATAAGCTTTATTTTGACTTCACTTTAAAAGAGTTTAGTTCTTTACAGTGATGGGGATTTGAATGTCTTGCAAAACAGTAAAAAATTGGTTTAAAAGTGAAATGCCCTCATTGTTAATTTATTTATGACTTGAATATTTATTTCATTTAGGGATCTTAAAAGGGTGAATGAGAGGTCAGGTAGAGACAGCGAGGAAAAAAGTAAAAGATTAGTGGGCAGGTATCAAGGAGAAAGCGAGAGGAAACAACTAAAAAATGCAAATGAAGATCAAGGAGATAGCAAGTCTCCTGCTTTCTTTGAACCGAGCGATGGTCGGACAGAAAGTTGGGAGAATGCAGAAATTGATAGATGGGATCAGATGGGAAGAGGAGAAACTTGTAAAATAAGGGATTATGAGGAAGATATTAGGAAAAGGCTTGGTGCATACAGAGAAGATTTCTTTGTGGATGCAGAAAAATATGACGAGATGACTCAGAGTGATGATTGGCAGCGAACACGAATCACCTCTCCTGCAGAAAGATCTCAGGGTTTGTGTGATGCTTCATCAAAGTACAAAAAGCATAAACATCATAAAAGACATAAGACCAGAGATTGAATGTCACTTCAGCATCTGCCTTGTTTAGTGGTAAGAAGGGTTCAAGGTCAAATCAAGTTTTGATATGTTAGATAGGGGTACTTTTTCTAAACATTGTTTTTGAAATTTGCATTGAAATCAGATGTGTGGTTGTCGAGAAATGAGCAGGTAAAGTTGTCACGTTTGCAACAGAAAGTGAATTTAAAGCAAACACGTCTGACATCATATCCTCACATTTCTTGTTTTTCTTCAAAGCTTCACAATAGACTGCAAAAAACAAAATGAAATAAAGCATTTCTTGTCAATGTGAGGAAGTAATATAACCTCTTCTTCCCTCAAATTCCCTTTGGAACACAAATCTGGTAACTTGATTTAACACTGATATCTTGAAAAATACATGTACTAACTGAATGAAATTTCACGATAATGCTTACATCAAGGTCTGCTTGCACATATGAAAATAAAATTTTTGCTTAAAACTTCCTCTTTAAGATATGTAGCCCTAGTGGGCTTGAGGTTGTGGCAAGCTAAATGCTCAATAATTCAAAAAACATGGATAATCGATCTGAAAACCATGTTTATCGACTGAAAAACATGAATTTTCAGTTGAAAAACCATGTTTATCGACCGCAAAACATGTTTTTCGCGATAATTTTGGATTATCAGTGACAAACTTGGAATTTCAGTAGAAAAAAAACCATGTTTTGCGATAGAAAAACCATGTTTATGGGCGAAAAACAATGTTTATCGGTGAATAACCCATGTTTATTGGCAAAAAACCATGTTTATCGACCACAAATTGGCTTATCGAGTAATGATGACACATAGTTGGAACATGTACTGGGTTGAACCGCTGGAACTAGCACAGGATGTGTGTGTAGCAAGTGCTCAATATCTGTTCGAAAACCATGTTTTTCGACGAAAAATCAAAGTTTATCGCCGATACACATGGTTTTTTGCCAACAAACATGGTTTATCACCGATAAACTTGGATTATCAACTGATAAACATTGTTTATCGCCAACAAACTTGGTGTGATAAACCATGTTTTTTTTTTTTTATAAATCCAAGTTTATAAACGATAAACATTGTTTTTCGCTGATAAACATGGATTATCGACCGATAAACATGGTTTTCGACTGAAAATCTGAGATTAGGGCAGATAATCTTGGATTATTGGCCGAAAAACATGGTTTTTCAGAGAAAATCATGGATTTTCGATTGGAAATCTATGTTTTTCGTTCGATAAATATGGTTTTGCAATCGATAAACATGGTTTTGCGGTCGATAATCCTTTTCTTTTTTAATTATTAAGCATTTAGCTTGCCATAGGAGGTTTGGCGATGTGCTTGCAGTATTCCCTGTATGTTATGTGAGGTGAATAAAAGGGAGGATTTGAACTGTATCTGAACTGAAATTGAACTTGCACCTTGTTTGGGCATTTGGACATTACAGGTTTTTCCAAACTGAGACTCCATAACACATTCGTGTTCATGCATTGTTAGATTCCCACCTAAACCAAGAAAGGATCTTATCCCTAAGGTTAATTTTATTGGGAGTAAATGGTCATTTGGGAAAAACTTAGTAAACATGATATTTCAACGAAAGGAAATTTAGTTGAATCTCATAATTGACACGTACAGTTGTGACTCATGTTGAGAGGAAAGGAATTTAGATTTAAGAGCTAGTAACAGGTCATTTGGGGTCGCCAGATGTCAGGCAATGGACGTACTGAATTTTACTGATTGGCAGGTCTCATGATGGGACCTTAGGGAACCTCAGTTATGACATATCAATGGCCCTTTTTGAATGATTGGTTCCTATTGCTTTTTCTGGAGTTGGTAAAGGTAAAATTTTAGAAATCTTGTGTTAAAGCTTGGTATCTCAAGTAGGGAACCATGGATCTCATATATTATGACACACATCTCTACGAATATATGAAGACATTCTCTGAGTTTTGGTGGTCCAAGGTCATTTATGGTCACCACGGGTCAACAGAGGGTTTGACTTTGTTTTGAATAGGAGGCTATAAACAATGAGTTTTTGATGGGAGCAAAATCAATCCATTTTTCAAATCCAGGAAAGTTTAAAAATAAACATTCCATTGTTAAAAGGGGCAACTTTTCGTTCCACAATCTCCGTTTTCCCTTCTGAATTGATTGTTTTCCTGAATACAGAAACATTGAAGGGGCCTTTTAGGTTAGAAGAAACATTAATTTTATTTCAGTTAGTGAAAATTTCTGAATGTTTGTCCGGGAACAAAAGTTGCATGCAGATGCAAAACTGGACAGCCTCAAGTGCACTTTAACCAATCACAAAAATAGATTGCGATCTCAGATCATTTTTCGTTAGTTTTAAGTCAATGTACAAAGGTGGTGCAGGATTGAAGATGTGAAAAAGTTGTAAAAACAAATTAAAATGGCCCCTTTGAAGGTAGGGTTCAGAAAGCGTAGACAATAGATATAGAGATGGCAACGAAATCTTTGTTAAACGTACGAGTGTGTTATTAATTATTAAGGTGGAGTTTTGCGGCCCAGTTTCCAACCTATTGGTTCAAGTCGAGCCGGTCACGGCCTTTTTTCCAGTTGTGGCGCACTGGCTTGTTTTCCCTACTTTATTGCTTATGCGGAGCATCATGCACAATGGCATTAGGTTCCATTTTTAGAGTCTTTGGTATGACTCAACCTGGGAATAGAACCTGGGCCTTCTGCATGAGAGGTGGATGCTCTTACTGCTAGACTAAACATGGGTCGGTACGACACTGTAAGTGTATATGCATGCTTATGTGTGGTCTACCAGGTTGAATTTTCTACAAACTTAAAACTTGATGGCTATTGGTATCCTTCTTTGATGGATCAGACTAATGTCAACATCAAATTGAGTAAAAAATTGTTGAATTTGAAGAGAGGACTGAAGTTCAGCACATTTTCATCCCTGTCCTTCAGCTCTCACAGTTAAGTTTAACTGAAGATTGTAAATTTTACCTAAGTTTTTCTCAAATCTGGACCTAAATTATTATTTATAATTTGCATTAAAATTTGCATCCCCATTTGTCCCTGAAAGTCAATATTTAATGTGTGTGCTTTAATAATGAACAAGCCTACTGCTTCCCCATATTTTAAGAGCTTAAATAATGCATGGATAAAAATATGTTATAAATGGCTGCCATGGTAACTAGCGTATTTAATCGGTCTAAGGACTTCAAATCATTCATTGTGCATTCATATTTCTTGCTATTGCTCTTTGTAGGAAGCATGGATGTTTGTCATAAGTGAAGTAAAATATGGAAGTATTACTTCAGGATAGGTATTATTGCATTTTTTTGTTTTGTTTTGTCACTTATCAGCTTTCCTGATATTTGTGATGCGCCACGGTAGATCTGCTGATGTCTGCCAATGTAAATTCAAACACAGCCATCTTTATCGCATGTAATGTTATGTGCCTCATTTAAATTTGGTCATCTTGACCAAATGTATGAATTACTTCAAAATGTCATGATCCCTTGATTTTTATTTCAAAGTGAAGCATTCACAGAGCTCTCTTCCACAGTATCATGCATGATGTAGCTTGCTGGAATTGATTTGCTTCTTAAGAAAGAAACGTAGACACCCCAGTAGATCAAAAGTGGTTTGCCAATGAGCTATATGCTTTGTGTTCTCACTGTGGGAAAAGAAATTAACACATGCTTCACTGGCCTGTTAGCTATCCTTTAATGTTATGTAACTTTTTGTGCATTTTGGCATATCAGTTACTGTCAATCAGTTAATCAGATAAGAAGGGTGACTATATCAAATGTGCATGCAGTGAGCTTCATTTCCTCCCTGAAGCAATAAGAGGTAATCAGGCAGAGAAGGAGGATGTAACAAAAAAGTAAAAAGGAATGTTTCATCATGATTAAAAACTCATGCGATATGACCTTAGCCCACATAATACCTGACCTGCCATGGTGGGTCACATTTTAGCTCATTGTTGAGTTTGAAGGAGTTAGTGTACCTCAAGTCTAGAATTTCTAGAAGATTAGAGATTGTAAAAATGAATCTTATTCAGTCAACTCACATATTCCTAGCTCTTTACATGTTAAAAATGATACTAAATGTTGAAATTTTTGTTCACTTAAATCCAAAATAGTCCATCGCACAATAATTTGACTGTGACATTCTTGTTGCACAACTCACACAAAATGCTTTTTTCAGTAAAAAATTGATATTTAGCCTTGGATTCTGCCTGATTTTCTTCTATACTACCTTACACTGTGAGGATTTACATTTTAAGTAACTGCACAGCTGAAAAATTGCAATCACATTTGTCACAACATACAGAAGGGGTTTAGCTTTTGGAAAAAAAAGAAATATGAAGGTATGTAATTTGAGTAGTGCAACGGTTACATCACAGATTTTTGTGAAATATATCTTTTTTCAATTGAGTGAATAAACTTCATATTTATATATCAGTTCAAGAATTTGCTATGAAGATTGGAGTTTGACCATTTGAAATACATATTATTTAAAATTTCAGACTTTAAGTGCACTTTCAAGTTTATAGTCATTGAAGTACTCTTTCAATTTCATAGCTGTTCTCATGAGCCATGCCTCACCCTGCCACAGGTGTTTGCTGCCATGTGGTTGCCTAGAATGATATTAGATGCAGTTGCAATGATAGTTGGATGATAACAAAAAATTAATAAGCAACTATGTTTATATGGGTGTGTATTAGTGTTGATGAATGGCATTGATAAACAAGTTTGACTTTTTAAATAGAATTGTGGGACACACTAGGGGGACATGCAACATAGACACCCCAGTAGATCAAAGGCAGTGTGGGGTGTAACTGGTATCTGAGTTTGTTACATGATCTGTGCCCTCAAATGATCTGTGCTTTCATCGTGTTCACATTGCATGGAGAGCAGTGAACACATACTTGACTGGACTGTTAGTGAACTCCAAATGTTACATAACTGTTTTTGCATTTTGCTATATCTGGTGCTGTCAATATATCAATCAGATGTGAGACCTGACTTAATCAAGTGTGCATAGTGAACTTCATTTCCTCCCAGAGGTGATAAAATGTAATCAGGCAGAGAAAAATGATATTTCAAAAAGTAAGAAGGAAAGTTTTATCATGGATAAACAACCTGAGCTTAGCTTAAAGCATACTGCATATTTCTGAGTATCTGTAGTTTCCATTCAGTGCATACATTTACCATTAAAAGCAGGGTTTAAGAAGTTCATTAAATTTTGATAGAGAGGTAGGTATCTGTTCTAAGCATTTTGGTGAAATTTGCATTGAAATCCAATGTGTGGTTCTCAAGATATTAGTAAGTAAAGTTGTCACATTTTTAACAAACAGTGAACTTGAAGCAAGCACATATGACATCATATCCCCACTTTAATGAACAGTTTTGTGTTTTTCTTTTAACTTTAAAGCCTATTTTCTCTTCAACAGTCCCATATTATCGAACTATGATTACATAAATGGCATGAGAACTTTTCAAATTTGGCATTCCCATGGAGAAGTCTTATTCCTATTAATGTCAATTTCAACACAACAGTCTGAAAAAACTAAGGGAAACAAAGCATTCCTTGTCAATGTGAGGAAATGATATAATTTCTGCTGCCCTCAATATTAATTTGGAACACAAATCTAGTAACCTCATTTGCTGATATCTCAAGATATACACCTCTGATTTGAATGAGAATTTTCACCACATTGAGTAGATTTAGGTTTCTTTCACATGGGAAAATTAATTCTTTGCTTAAATTTCCCCTTTAAGCCTGCAGTGTTTGTCACCATCCTGACATCATGAAAATATGTAGGTGTTTCAGGGGCAGCATCAGGGGGGTGGGGACAGTCCCCCTATATTAGCAAGAAAATGTGAGAAGGAAAAGATGGGGAAAAAGAAAAGGAGAGCTGAACCCATGCTTTGCCCCCACTATCAAAATACCCTTGCGATACCCCTGGGTCCCTCCATATTTCCTTCTTCATGAAAATTATGAAATATACCATTGAAAGGTTGTAGGTTTTCATATAGACAAATTCGGACAGATTCTGATGGTCTGATTTTAGTAGGCCATTACTGGGGTCCATCACCTTTAATCTTTAAATTTCTTTCCTTACTTGTTCCATGGATGGTTGTACACTGAAGTGTATGTTGATTTTTTCAACTGAATATGAGGATTTGAAATTCATGTAGACAATAATCGAAGACGATTAAAGGCTGATGGACCCCACTATACTGCCTACAGTCACTAAAAACAATCGCTAATCGGATTCGTCTATATGCAGCCCAGAATACAAAAAGGTTTGTAAGAAGATCCCGCTTCATAATTGTGACGAAGGATTGATTGATGAAGTTGTCAAGTAAACAAGTGCTGTGGGTGTGATGCTAATTTCTGAAATTCCTAGGTAAAATCTGTGACTGGGATGGTGTGAAATGATTATCAAGTGTGTTAACATACCCTGTTTATACTGTTATGTTGAAAGATACAAGGCATTTGTCAAATGGTTTTAATGGTAATTAACATGATTTCAGTATGATTCCATGCAATTGCAATAATTTTAAGAGAAGTTTTTCACCTTACTGTTGAGTACCAGTCTGATTTAATTAGAGTTAATATCTTTAAAAGGTCACTAGAGCATCAACTTTACTCCAGAAATTGTTTCCTCAAGATAGGCTGTTGTTAACTCCAGTTACCCATAAAGGACCATGGTAAATCAGGTTCAAGTTAAATGTGTGGAGGCTATGTATCTCAGTGTTCCCTGGGTTCATTTATCAGCTCAAACAAGCACAAAGAGCTGTTTGAGCTATTGTGATCTGTCACCATCACTCTGTCTATTCGTCTATCTATCTGTCCGATCTGTTTGCAAATTGGATTGCCTGAAAATTTTACTTAAAACATCCAATTTTCTGAAATCAACAAATTTGGTAAAGTTGTAAAATCTTTGTATGTAGCCAATCCAGATGGGAGAATGCTAATTCGAATTGGAGACTTATTTTCCTCATAAAGGCCTAATCCTCTCATCCCTACCAGTTTTCAGTTTATATTCTTCTCATGAAGACACAATCTCAGTTTTCTGTTTCAGGGCGAGTATACGAGACCCCAAACACTCTTGGTACCAGTAGCATAGCCAGGATTGTGTCATGGGGAAGGGGGGGTGTTTGGGGCACTTCATGAGGGAAAAGTCTAAGGATTGAGAGAAAAAAAATGCTACTTTAGGTGTTTTTTGCATTGCAAGGTTGGGTCATGGGGATTCTAATCCTCAAAACCACCCCCATGCTATGCCACTGCTCAGTACAGTACGTGCTGTGTAATATGAGTTATGAAGTTGTAGCATGGTGTGAGAGAAAGATTAGCCTTTTAACCCTTTACCGTTGTGCTCCAATCGGGGCATATTTGCGCGCCTCAGGAGGGGAGGAATAGCGGAGGTAGCACGCCTCGCATCAGCTTCCGTAGGTTATTGACCCCTTGACCTTAAACTATTGTCCTTCTCGTTGTTGTGGCCGAATTTTCGGGTAGCTACTCGCAGTTTCGAGCTTTGCGTGAAACAGTAAAGATGGGTGACATCCGCGCTCTCTGTATGGGTCCAAAAGGACTCAAACAACGGTAAAGAGAGACACAAAAAAGATGGCACTATTACACAATGTTTTGCTAGTTATCACTACACGTGACTTTATTCCTTACCACCTAAGGGGTATAAAATTGTATTATACAGTTTCACTCTAGAATGGTCACTATATATAATGTTTAATATGTTATGTACACTGTTTGCACTGTACATTGTATAGCTATGTATTGGCTCTTTCTGCTGTACATAGTACAACTTGCTATTTGACAAACATGAAATGTAATTCTACAGTTAAGTGCAAAAGACGAAAGAAAGTGAATTTGGACAAAGATTGCTATAAATTCTGCGGTAAGCAACAAAGTGACATCAAAAGTACATTTGATGTCAGTCTTGAGGACAGCCACTATACATAGGCTGATATTTGTGGCATTGGCCCAAGTCCATAGCCAAGAGAGGAGGGGGGACTAGGGGAAACCCCTTAATTTCCCCAAAGAGTTAAATTCACTGACCTCATACACTTTTTCATGCATCTCCCATGTGCACCCTGAAAAAATACTTTCCTTAACTTGTGTGCTATTAATGAAGGTTCCCTGAACTCGGTGTAAAATACATCCTGATCAATCACAAAGTTCTTATAGCTCTGTTGCATTGAAAACCAATACAAAATAACATATATAATTGACAATAGCTGCATGTTGTGACGATCTGGTTCCTGTGGTGGCTATAGAAACTGTGGCCCTGACAAAAAAGTGTCATAATAAAATGATCTTTCTTAATACAGTCCAGAATACAAATATGACAACATAACAAGCAATTACTGATATCAGGCAAATTGATGAATACTGAATTGTCCATCCCCAGCATATGTACCACAACCACCCCCTCTTCACATTCTCCTGCCTGCGGGAAAGAAAAGTCAAGCATTAAGCGCCTTCTATATTGCACCACTTTAGCCATAGCAAACCTCATTCTCAGTTTCAACGTAGATTTTGAGGATTTATCTGGCCCAAGTCAGTCATTCTCATAACTTAAGGGGTTGTGAAATTGATTATAGCTAAAACAATGTATCCTTCAGAGGGAACCACAAAAATGCTTCACAACCCAAGGCTAGGCATCCCAAGCATAACTAGGTTCCTGCTTCAAACCACAGCTATACCCCCATGCAGTTACAGATGCATTTTAATTGCATTAGATACATTCTAGCTCAACAGGGAAACTTGTTAGCAGCTTTCTGGTAAATGGACGAAAAAACTGCTATCCCATTATTTCTCGGACTGGGGTAAGAGTTTTTCCTTTCCACTATTACTGAGCATTTCTTTTCTCCAGACATGTTGGAAACTTGGCAGAGGAGTTCACCCTTTTTATTTTATGTGATAGTGCCACAATACTGTCATATGTATATGTATATTTTTGAAAGTTGACAAGTTTCAAAATTTTATAAACATCTTGTAAAGTGTTGATAGGGTATTATAAAACATAATCATACTCATTTGCCCTTTTCATCCATAACTAAGAGAGTCAGTGAATATCACACTTTCCAATATTGCTTCTTTTAAGGAGCTATACCTTTCCAATTCTAAATAAGTATTTATATTCAGAGATTTCAGGATTATACCCATGAAATCTTACCTTTGCAGTCTTATCAAATCTTCAAACACAAAATTATTCAGAGAATTTTATTTGACTTTCTAATTTCACAAGTTATGTTAAGCTCCTTTCTCCAAAGCAAGTTGAATATAATTTCATACCCACTTTTCTGGAGAGAAATTTTGTTTGGCAATGAATTCACCTGAACCAAGGATCAAAAATCAAATGTATGATTTGAAAGAAGCAGATTTTACTGTTATAGTGAGAGCTTTTTGCTCAAACATGTTACCATACATTTTAAATGCATGTGATAGCATATAATCCTCTTATCTAAGTCTAAATCACAATTGGTTGTAAAGTGCATAGAAGAGCACAGATATGGAAAAATACACAAACAGACCTAGTTATGATAAGCTGTACATGGATTACATGTAAAATCCTTCTAATTTCTCTGGATTGCCAATTTTGCAGCCATTTTCCTTAAACACAGGATTAATGTAAGCACTTATTTTGATCTGTTTTGAAGGATAGAAGCATCAACAAACTGCATGCAAAGGTTTTCTGTGTGCATACCATGTACTTGATTATTTGCCTCCTAAATGAAGTCATATGTCATCAATGAAGCCTGCTCTAAAGCTCAAACATAGAGGGCACTATTTGCAAAAAAGTAATTTCAGCAGACCCATTTGCAAACAAGCTTGCATTCAGTGCCTGTTGAAAATTGAATATTTTCTAATAAAATAACATTCCTCCCCCATCCTCCCCTACTCCCATCTTAAATTTTGAACAAACTTTAGTCTAAACCTCCTCCTTGTAGGCATAATGTTCATGTCACATGGGCACAGTTACAATGTCAAATGCATTTTGGGATTATACAGACCCAAAAGGAAATTTCCAAAACACAAAATACTGTAGCAATGATGACAAAACATGCGTCTAAATAACATACCATGCAGTGGGATTACAAACACACAACTGTAACTCAAAACCTACTAGGCTACTGACGTGTAGGCTCTAAGTCATGAATTTTGAAGTGGGAGTGGGGGGGGGGGGGCAAATCACCAAAGTGGCCCAATATGTTCAACAATAGTATTTTGTGCTTTACTTACAGTAGTGCTGTCTGTATGGGTACTGATCCTACTGTATACAAATGTGCAATGCACTGCACTGCATTTACTTTACCTATATCAATGCAAAAGCTACAATCCTAAACAAAAACCATGGGAGATATTAAACAAACCAAACAAGCAATGAGTAAATTACCACCCCTCCTCTCCCCTACTCAATGTTGCTCCAGCCTAGTGTGCTCTGAAACTTTAACATTGGTACCAGGAGTAGGGGTTTGTGCTATTTACTTTTGCCAAGGATTGTAGCTAGCTATTTGCATGCCCTCCAAACATTTTGAAAAAAAAAAAATGTAAGAGGAAAAAATATTATTAAACAACATAACGACATCTTCAAGACTAATAATTTTGTCCAAGTGGAAAATGTCTCCCAACATTTGACTTGTAGATTCTGAACACGGACTTCCTGTACATGGGACAGAACATACTGTACAGTAGATTGGCGCTACCATATTGTGGGAAAAAAGTGCACCAAGATGGCTATCTGCTATGATATTGCGTGAAAGTTTAAACTTGCTCAAGTATATATATCACCATATTTTGCAAGAAAGTTGAAATATTTTTGAAATATGGCAAGGTAAGGTCAAAATAACTTCACGCATTGCAGGAATATGATATTTCCCATTCAAGTTTAACTTTTGCTAAAAGTATTATAGATTCATCTTCAAATCAGACAATTCATGGATAGGACATACACGTTACATGCTCTGTCCATGTATACAAGTCCGTGATTCCAAAGTAAAAACTCAGCTGAGTTTAAAAATTTTGTTTAGGTTTTGTCAGCTCTGTAGAAATTTTCAATCTTGTCTAATTGCAGACTTTGGTAACAAAAGAGCCATATCTGAAGGTTAAACAAGTAATTACAAAAAGAAAAAAAAAGTGTTTTGACGGAAAATTTTTAAACATGGGTTTCTTTTTAATCCCCACAGAATAATTTCCTTGCAAACGCCTACACCATCTACTTGATTACGCAAGTAAGTTATTAGTCTTGTCTCATTAAACAGAAAGCCAGATGGCTTAAAAGTGATTCCTTCCAACTGTAATTTAAGCCAATCTTTTTTTTCAAATCGACAGTGCTCCGTAATGTTTTTCAAAGTGACAGTGCTCCATAATGTACTCACAAAGTATACATGCAAGGCATCAAAGCTTCCTACAATCTGCCCATGATACCATGATATCACATCCACTTGTGTGAAATTTTGCAGTATCCAAGACTCCAACCATGGGAAGTTTGTGTAAATATGATATTGAGACTTTGACCCCTTGTGAACCATAGCGACATTTGATGTATACCAAAAACTATAGGGGTTATTTATTCACCATGCATCATCTACATGTCAAGTATGAGGACTCTACAAGTTACCTTCCTTGTAATACTATGAAGCGAGTTTGTCAGACTTTTGACACTGCTGACCCCAAATGACCTTTGACCTTCACGAAAATCATCTGGGATTACCATCTCAACACAGCCAACCCACAAACCAAAGATAAGAAGAGTCCCATACCGTTCCTGAGATATCATGCTAACAAGGATTTGACCTCTCGTGACCCCAAATGACCTTTGACCTCCACCAAAACAATAGGGATCATCTACTCAATATGGCCAACCCACACACCAAATATGAGATCAGTCACACTTACCATTCTTTAGATATCGCGTTCACAAGCAAAAGCGTCACATACACACACACACGACATCACCATCGCACAGATTCCTTCTGCTGATTCAAGGAATCAAAAAGGATGAAAGGTGACTCTGTATGTGTGGACGGGTAGTGCATGTCAATTTTGCTAATATCTCCTAAAATATTTTCTTCATACCTGTCCATCCTACGTTACCTGAAGTAAATGTCAAAGGTCAAATTTGGTGAACATCATTCCATGTTATTTCTGTAATGAAACGTTTTGATGACATTAAAGTTCAGACACATCCAAGGATTGCATAAAACTATGATTACCATGACATAGGCCACATGGTGGAAAGGAATATCTGTATCTTTAAACAAATATTTGTGCGACGAATTCTTCCGTACTGGGAGGGACCAGGGCTATGTCAATATTTCCAGGGTTCACTGTTGCCGAGGTTCAATGTTCCCAAACCTTGGGAGCATCCGCCTTTCTGGAAACATTGAACCCTGTGAATGTTGAACCTATAATCACACCCAAATCATCGAGACATATGAAAACCGGGAACATTGAACCCCAGCAACATCAGGTAGTCCCCAATTGACCAATATCCTTTTCAAACTTGATGGAAAGGTATATGGCAGGGAGTAAACTCAACTTGGTCAATGGAGCAACAAACAGGGAAAACAAGCCACAATTGGAAAAAGGCCATGACAGGCCATACCCAGTCCGTTAGAAACCAAGCAGTAAAATTTCAAAGAAATAGCTTAGGTAAGGATGTCTGACTTACTGACTGCCCTTAATTGGAATGGTGTACAGGTTGCATGTATGGTCTAACGTTAAGAGCATCCGCCTCTTAAGCGGAAGGCCCGGGTTCTATTCCCAGGTCGAGTCATACTGAAAACTCTGCAAAGGGAACCTAAATGTACTGCTCTTAGGTGTGATGCTCCCCATAAGCAATGGAGTAGTGAAAACAAGCCAGTGGCCACAACTAGGAACAAGAGTCCAAGGGCACTATGGTTCCTTGCATTTAAGATCATTTTTTTTATTTAGGGAGTTGCAAGATAAGGCATAATTGGCATCTTTAGCCCCAATGACTTTTGGCCTTCACCCAAAAACATATGGGCACATTAAATTTCAAATCAAACACTTGCAGTCTGAGAGAAATTTAACACTTGGGTTTTTAAAGTTATCGCACTGCATACGTCCCATTTCCATGTGACAAATACATACACACATCACCTTCTCTAAAATGTCATTTACTTGAGTTTGGGGCAGTATATGAGGGTAGTTAATAGGCATTGCCCTTTTGGTCCATCTCAATAATTCAAATCCAGACCTTACAAAGAAGTCACAAGGTCAAATATAGCCAAAGTAGGTCAACACTGCATTTTACAAACACAACTGTCCCTTGTGCAAAGAAGAAATGTAACAGTCAGCGGGTCATCCCTGACAACCAAAACTAATTATGATGGAGAACTAGAAATTATGCCATGGTTATCATTTGGACTACCTATGTGTTTGCCTCAAAAGAAAAAATAAGTAAATGCCCAAAAGTGTGCTACAATTTCTATTTCACAATTTCACCTGAGAACAAGAAACAAATGTAGCTTTGTAATTTTAGGTAATAAATGACTTTCAACTTGAACTTTCAACCTGAAGAGGGTGTTCAAAAAGGCAAAGTAGTACCAGTAGTGTGAAAGCAGAGGTAAAGAAGAGAAACTGCTGTTATATTTTAATGTTGTAATATTAAAATAAAAATGGCATTACTGGCATGATTGCTAACTAAACTGCTGTAAGACTGAGAGGGGGTTATAATTCTTCCTTTCTTTTATACATTGCATTTGTCAAAAGGCATTAAACTTCAGTTGGATTTTATACCAATTAAACAAAGACATTTCACTCAAAAAGGCTAAGGGATGTGTGTGCCATAAGGCATGAAAGCATCCAGATCAGCCTCTTTTGCTTTTTCTCTTGGGTTTTAAGTTGCGATAGTACAGCAGCTTTGAGCAGAGCTTTTTATTTTTCTTTTGTGTTACTAAAAAATACTGTTATAGCTTGCAAACGTATTTTGCATTTGTCGCGGCGGACAACCAAGTTTTGGGAAGGACAACCAATTTCCAGAACAGGTTGTCCTCTGGACAACCAGATATGTTAGCTAAAGGATCATTCCTGCTTGTGTAACCTCCCTTTATCATTTAGTTATTGAATTATCACACTTTATGCCTCACATTCCAAAGCATATAACACCCGAACATACTGCACACACACACCACTAACTTTTCACTGAAATGACAATAGCTCAAGTTAGCAACATCATAGGAGGGTAGTATAAGTGCCTTTATTGTTTGTCTCAACAAGACAAAATCAGGCATCACAAAAAGTCACAAAGGTCAAATGAGGTCAGAAAGTAGGTCAACACCTGAACTTTCCTCAGATGAACACAACTTTCCATTAAGCCATCCCCCTACAGTATGTTACTTGGTTATTGAGTTATTGCACTCCATACCTTGCATATATATGACACACACACTTTCTTGTCACTTAATTGTCAATAACTCAAGTTAGGAACATCCTAGGAGTGGTAGTGTAATTGCCTTTTTGGTTTGTCTGATCAAGATGAATCCAGGTGTCCCCCCCACAATTTACAAAGGTCACAAGGTCAAATGAGGTCAATCTGGGTCATCACATGTACTTCCCTTAGACGAACACAAATCTCCATTACGCCACCCCTCTAAAATGTTTCAGTGCCAAGATAATGTCATTTTAAGAATTTTTACATTAAGCCCTGCCCACTTATTAATATGCAAGATATGACCACCAAAAACAATAGGGCACATCTACTCAATATAATACATGTACCAACCAAGTTTGATGAAAATTGAGATCTCGGTTATTGAGTTATCGTGTCACATACCTCACATTCCAATGCACACATTAAGTCCTGCACACTCATTAATATGCAAGATATGGGCACCAAAAACAATAGGGCACATCTCCTGAATATGATACACGTACACACCAAGTTTGAGAAAAATTGCATACTCAGTTATTGAGTTATCGTGTCACATACCTCGCATTCCAATGTGTCACATACACACACTCACACACACATACATACGCCAACTTGACTACATAGGTTCCTTTGTTGACACAAGGAACCAAAAAGGCTCTGGCTGGCTCAACTTGAACCAATAGGATGGAAACTGGGCTGTAAAACTCCCTAACTAACTAACTGCATGAATGGAGATTGCATATGGGTGCTCAAAATTGCATGAGGCTATTGCCTCGATTGATAGCTTTAATACAGCTCATTCCACATTTGGTTCAGTATGTATTCCTGTAGAGTTGTTTTAGGCCCACTAAGCTAATTAACCCTTTACTGTTGCGCTCCAATCGGGGCATTTTTGCCCGCCTCTGGAGTGGGCGGACAAGCTGTCGTAGCACGCCTCGCATCAGCTTCTGTAGGCTATTGACCCCGTGACACGAAACTATTGTCTCTCTCGTTGTTGTGGCCGAAGTTTTGGGTAGCTACTCGCAGTTTCGAAACAGTAAAGATGGGTGACAGCCGAGCTCTCCATATGGGTCCAAAAGGACCCAAACAATGGTAAAGGTAATGGTAACCCCTCCCTGGAAGACAAAACACATATATAAAACACATGCATAAAAACAATATATCATGACCTCAGTGGCTGGCACAGATATAAGCAACTCTGTGGAATGCCCCCTTGTTTTTTTTTTTGTTTTTGCGTTGAATAAACCAGAGAGTTCCTCAAAAAAATAAATATTACAGAATAAATGTTGCTGTCACATGTAATGGGAGACACACCACTCATGAGCTGTGAGCTGAGGTTTAATTCTCAGACTAAGTCACACCCACAGGCTTCAAAAATGGGACCATTGAGTGTGTTGATGCTTCCAAGCCTGCTGATGTCCAACCAGTGAAGCCTGATCGATGACCAACATGTGTTTGGAGATCAATTTTCCAGTTTTTAAGATGAGCCTGGCCCATGGCCAGTTTGAAAAGAGGGTGGCTTTTTTGGGCTGGGGTTACAAAACACTATAAAGCAGAGTGCCACCATTGATTGGAACAGAGTGTACAGAAGATTTTGAAAATGACAAATCTTCACACAGCAAGAAATGGCAAGTAGAGTAATGGTTAAAGGTTTATTTGCAAAAACATGAGAAAATTTCAGACTGATCAGAAAATTACCAGATAAAATGCATTACTATCAATTTTCTGGCAAAACTTTTGGCAATGCTTTACACCAGGGTGTTACTAAAATTCCTGCAGTCCTAGCTGGGTCATACCCAGAAACTTTAGAAATGGAACATACAGTACTGCCATTGTGCTTGGTTCTCGGCATTAGCAATGGAGTAAGGAAAGCAGTGAGCCACAACTGGAAAAAAGGTTCCCCTTAAACCAACTAGGTTTATAGAAGCTGGGCCATAAAACTAATTACATAGGGTGCCATATGTGTCTCTGATAGGCAATATCCTAATCAAAGTGGAGTGCCAATATCGGTTGTTTTTTTTTTTTTGCTGAAAGTTGCCACTCAAATCGGACACATAGTTCTTGAGATATGAAGTTAATAAATGAAATTTAAAGATTTGTGTTCCAAAGTGAACCTAAGGGCAGCAGAGATTATATCACATCCTCACTTTGACAAGGAATTCTTTGTTTCCCTTTGTTTTTTTAAGACTGTTGTTCCGACCTTGAAGTTAAGGGGAATGTGACGTACCCATTGGGAAAGCAAAGTTTGCAAGGTTCTCATGCCTCAATATGGAATCACTTTAAGATAACACGGGATTTTTGAGAAGAAAACGGGTTGTGTAAAATTAAAAAGTTCAAAGAAAACCAAAAGGCTACCCATTAATGTGAGGATATGATGTCATATATGGTTGCTTCAAGTTCACTTTTTGTTGAAAATGGGAAAAATTTACCTGCTCATATCTTGAGACCCACACATCAGATTTTAATGCGAATTTTCACTGCAATGCTTAGGATAAGTACCCCTCTAACATATCAAAACTTGTGATGTTAAACCTTTCTTTCAACTTCTCAAGGTTTGGATATTTTGTAATTTTTGTATTTCTAATGAGAGAGTTTAGCCAGCTAAGAAGGATGATTGAAGTACATAAATGAAGCCCAACAATGAACTCTTTGAATCCAGGAGTCAAGCAGTTGTGAGAAATAACTTCAGTCCATCAGTCTTAAATGGCAAGAGTGCCCCCCCCCCCCCAGTTGGATTAGTGTAGCAGTCTGTCGCGTGCCATGGTTGGCTCTCGAGAGTCATGTGACAATATTTTTTTCACTAAATGATGAAATTTAGTACAGTAACTCATTGGTTAACCTTCAATATGCAATAAGTAATTGAAATTCTGAAATACCATGCAAAATAACTTGGAAGCAAAATAAAAAAAAAAATCTTGGGAATCTGGCTTTTGTTTCAAAATAAGTTTGGGAAGACTGCTCTTGCCCTTAAAAGAGAAAATGGAGTCATTTCAACTGGTATAAGTGTAGTAGCTACTATCCTACAGTATTTCATGATTGGCTCTTGAGAATCATGTGACAATATTTGTCCTCATCAATGGTAGAATTTACTTAGGATTAACTTCTTAGTTTACCTTTAGCATGAAATATGTAAGTCTTGAAATATCATTAAAAATACCTGAAATAAGAACAAAATTGTAAGACTTGGCTGTTTTTCAAGATACAGTAAGATGATGGCCTTTTAAATGTTCGTAATATCACTCAGTTGGGACAATTATATCTGTTCTGTTTTCAGAATTCATGCTTCAAACCACAAAAAAACTGCAGAACGATGCAGAACAAAATTACGTTAATTTATGTTAATTTTCCAGGTTGGGTTTGCAAATGCAGAACGAGAACTACATTGCATGAAAAACTCTATATTGTAGTATGCTCTTGAAGCACAACAGAGTTGTCCCAACTGGCTTGAAATATAAACCTTTAAGGATATCTGTCATGACTATCCCAGTTTTTGGGGAAAAACCGCAATTCCCAATTATAGTACCCGGCCACTGGTTTATTTCACCGAATAGCTGCTTCAGTGAACAACAGCTTTGATTATCAGTCTTGTTCAATAGAAGCCCAACAGTCAGGGGGTTCAAATAAGTGCTGGCAAAATGGGATAAAATTACTCATGGTTGATTAGGGGGTTTGATCTCCTCAGTTCAGTTTCATCTGAGATCTGTTATCAAGTGTCAACCTTCAAGGCTATTGTCAAATGCTTGAAAGGGCATCTAATTGGTGTTGATAACAGTTCTTCACAAGATTAAGCAAAGCATAAATTTTCGGAGATGATTAGTTGGACTACCATTATACTACAGATGGCTGAAAATAATCCAAAACCCTGATGATGAGTCCAAACAGTCAAGTGATGGTCTGATCCAGTTGGGCATGACTGGGGCCATAAGCTTTAATCTCTCAAATTCTTTGCTTAAACTGTTTCATAAATGGTTGTGCACTGGAATAAAAATACCTCTTTTGATTCTTTAAGATTTTACTGAATATGAGGGTTTAGAATTGCATGAAGACAATACTGTATCATCAAGACAATTCGAGGCTGATGGACTTTCCTAATGATGAACTTCACCAGCTGCTTGAAAAGAGATAATGTTTAGGTTTTAAAATGAATACAATGGAGGAAATGAGAAAATGGACCCCTCAAGATCACTTGCTGAACAGATTTATGTATAAAGGTACCATCACTTGAAGTTTTGTCATGCCTGATGCTGAGTGTACACAATGGGTCTAATTTGCAATATTTTGTTCATTAATGAAGCAATGCATTAACAATGATACGTCAAAATACAAATGGACGATATAAATCATACATTTCACTCAGCAAATCTCCTTCAAGGGAAATATTGTGTTTGTTTTACAAGGAAATTTCATCCTTTTAAAACCAATATTTATTGGCAAAGAGTGACAAATAATTACAAATAAGGCAGTATGGTAGCCTTGTTTTCAGGAAATAAGTTTCCCTTACAGATAGAAATTCAGTTGTCTGTTGCTCAAGAATAATTTGTCCACCCAAACTTTCAACATTTCAAAAGATGCAACTTCCAAACCTCTTCTTGTGCATAATATTTTGAGGAGATGAAGCTATTGCTGGGGTTTATTGTTGAGACTGAATGATTTGAAAATGACTAGATGTATTTACTCTTAATGCTACGTTGGAGCATTTTAAACGCAATATTTCCCTTTAAATTTCGAGTATGGAGTTGTGGAGCATGCGGCTATAATTTTTCATGCTCATAAAATGTTAAATAAAAGAAAACAAAGAGAATTAATCAAAATAAGTATTATATCAAAAAAAAAAAATATTGCACCTGGTCACCCAACAAAAGAAAAATACAATAAATATACTTCAAGATTGACAACTGAAAGAAATATTTCTAAATGGAAAACAAAAACTATTGCATATCATAAAATGTTTCAAACATAAATAGCACGCTGATGCATACGTATGAAAAGTTACACTGCACTTGATCTAATAATTACCTTATGAGGCATTGTGTTAACAAGCAAAGGAAAAACTAATCAAAGGCAAAAAAATTCATTAAATTTTAACATTCCTCACAAGAGCTGTTGCTTTTCTTAGGATGTGTCATTAATCTCATCTTGTAGCTTGAAAAAAAAATCTGCATGCACTCAGACTGATTAATTCTAAAAATTTTCCTTAATACCAAGACCATCGAATAAAGCTACTTACACAATGAAGAGACAATGACCCAACATTCAAAAAAGTTTTACCTATGGCTCTGAGAAATCTCTGCTTGAAGCTACTTTATCAGTGGACTGACAGAGGTGTCATTCACCCATTCTGAGACAAAGGTTAACGACTTCCCTTTCCAGCTAAAGGAGCAAAGGAATTGATCAGACTGGCTCATATTTGTGCAAATAGTAAGAATTAGCATCGTTGAGAGTTTACAACTGTGATCGTCTTTTTTCATGACTTCGCTAATATGAACCTCAATGTTACCCTCAGGTTGTGCGCAAGAAAATAATCCATCTGTTATCAGGCAAAACGATTCTCTCCAAGGGCAGCCTCTGTCATTGACGTCAGAGGGGATCTCCCCCTTCAATAAAAAAAGGTTAGGATGGATGACCATCTTAACGAATAATCTCATCAACCGTACAGTAACAGATTTATTTGACTGAATATAGTTTATGGTTTTTGGAACTCCTATTCATATGACTGAAAGTGGGAACCATGTGAAATCTACATAGCAGACTAAATCTTAGTTTAAATTTTCAATCCATACAGCTGAATCTGTCCATCAAGTGTTAAAATTGTTATTCAGTCCGACGTTTGAGGAGAGAACATAATCATTTGAAAAACGTAAGCCTTATGCCAAAGAACAGTCACCACAAAGATGTTCAATCAATTACTCTACAGACCTTCGGAGTCTTAGAGTGAAGATAATGCAAAAGAAAGAGCATTGAAATATAACGACAGACAAAAATAAAGAAAGAAAAGGAAAAAACAAATCTCTTTCGGGATTAAATATTCAATGTTCCCCATTTTGGTATATCTCCATGAATTGGCAATGTTTACAAGGTTCTTTTTTCTGGGGTTCGATGTTCCCAGACATGAGAATGTTCCCAAGATTTGAGAACATTGAACCTCTGGAACAGCGAACATTGGGAACATTGACATAGCTCCCTTTTTCTGTATCTAAAATGTAAGCCATTCTGATATTGCTTCCTTTTTTTTCTCTTTTGGTTTCTTATTCTTCTTCTTGTTGTCAACAAGAATTCTAGCAGTCAAATAATAAAGAAAAATTGCAGGGATCCATCAGTCTTACAGTTAATTTTAGTTATCATTTTACACCACAGACATCTGCTAACGATCCAGATCACGTAATAAGCAGATTAAGTGTAGGTTTTGAATTGAATACAACTATTCATGGTATAGGTAAGCAAAATAAATGAAAAAGATGGCCCCCACAAATGGCCAAAAAAACTTAAGATGGCTTACTTAAACTTAATTTGCATATACACAATATACTTGCAAAAGTAATGCAACAAAGTTGTTTTGTTCAAATGGTGTTGCAAGTTCCTTTCAAAAGTGGTGACCTTAAAACCTTGTAAAACAACTACATGGTCAAGTTATTAAAGCTAGCATCCCACTTGTAGCTGGAATGTCAGGAGTACAACCCCTGGCTGGGTCACACCGAAGACTTTAAAAATGGAACCTACCCATTGTGGTTGCAAGTGCTCAGCCTAAGCAAAGTGATTTATTGGGAAAAGAGACAAGTGAATTGCAACTGAAAAAAATGACTGTGACTTCCACCAGTCGAAAACTGGGCCACAAATCCCCATCTAACCTCAACTTCAAAACTTGTAACTCTTCGACTTCCTTGACATCAGTGGACATGAGGATGCATGTAGTATACATCATGGCCGTGCGAGAAAGGAGGGTAATGTGGTGGGTTGGGGGGGGGGGGCTACAGCCTCCAATTGGCCAAAATCTTGCTGAATCAGGCAGAATTTGGTACTTCAGTTGGGCAGAAATTATGCCCTGGGGTGGGATCGAGATTCGGACAAAAGGTCTAACTCGGGTGGGGGGAAGGCAGCATTTCGAAGCTTTTCAAACCCCCCCCCCAGGAGAGAAAGAGCCCCGTAGGGCAATAGAATTAATTTGAGCACTTCTTCTGGTTTATAGTAAGTTGGTAAAATATTAGCCCATATGGCACACATTCCTTTTGGTTTTTGGCTCTAGAACTTTGTCAATCTCCACCTTCAAAGTTTATAACTGTTATATTGCACTGTAAATGAGACAAAGATTAGTATTAAATGGTTTTCTGACAATTATAATATACACACACCAGACTCGATAAAATTGATTACAGTTTATACTTCTGAGATCAAACTATAGTAAATATTACATCTCTAATACTGGTTACATCAAAATTTTAACAGGGTTATTCACTATTACCCTTTAAATATTAGCTAAATGTATTAACCTCTTTTGAAAAAACACTCAAACAGTACTCAAAATTTCATACATATTGCACATCCTTCTTTTTAATTTAACATTTAATGAAGCAATGGGTCACATAAAACTGGTTGTTAATTTTTTCTATTTTCAATACATCACCCAAAGTAAATGGTGAAATTACCCCAACAGCTTGTCCCCTCATGTTTTTTTCATTTTGGTATTAATTACATTTCCGATCAAAAGTGTGTTTCACTTGTAAATAATCTCTGAAATGTTGCCTTTTTTAAAAATCCCAATTGTCATTTTCATAACATAATTGCTGCAAGTCATTTGTCATATTTTAACCTAATTATTCATAGCCCACTATAAATATTTCATGCACTTCGAAGACTCCAACCTCAATATCTGTATTGTTTCTATGGTAACAAGGAAAACGATCTCCAACCAATCGGTATCACGCTAGTATTTATATATGTTCCAACCTCCATGTCTAGATATTATTTCTACAGCAATAAGAAAAGATCAGTACCCTGTTGTTTATTAAATCTGTCCTGAGCACGATTTATGTTTTAGAGGAAGAAAACGAGAGACAAAAAAAAAAAAATGGCAAGTGATTCTGGTGCTTTGGGGTTTCGGGACTGATTAAACTACAAAGCTCCTTGTAATGCTATAGCAGACAGTTACATATTTTTACTTGTAAGAAAGGTCAAAGGTGAATTTTCACCTCCAATTGTGATCATAGTCTTGTTTCTGGCTCCATGATCTGTAGGACTTCCAAAGTGCTTGTGGACTCCTCGAGAAATGGTGTCGTTTCATCAGGTTCTGGAACATTTAAGGCAGGTATTTCATGGCATTTGACCCCTATTACAAGCTCACTGGAATTTTGTGGCTTGATGCAGGGTCTGGTTATTGACAAGTTCTGGTTGGGTCGATCTTTGGATGTCCCATCCGTTTTGTCTGTTTGAATCAGTTCACTGTGGCATCGTGGCGAGTCCGCCTTGGAATCTGACTCGGCTAGTAACGTTGGGTGCGAGGCTGACAACTTGCGCACCGTATTTTCTGCTGGGGAGGTCGCGGAGGACGAGGACGACTCCACAGCAGGTTCTACTTCTCTCGTTCTTTGGAATGAACTCCAGCCTCTTCTCCGTGCAAAGCCGCGGGGGATGGATTCCACAGTTTCTTTAGGTTCCTCGATTTCCCCGACAGTGTCCTGTTTGTCCTCACTGTTTTTGGCATGTCGCTCTTCCCTGTACATTTCTATCAACATGTCTAATTTACGATCGATTAACGTTACTCTCCTTTCAACTTTGACTACCCTTGATAGGAGACTCACTGTAGGATCGTAGAGTTCAAGATCTCCTGATCCACGCACTTTCCGTTTCTCCAGGCCAGGCTTCCCTATTATTTGATCCAGCCTTTAGGAAAACAAAATAACAAAAGGTTAGAGCAAATGTAGGCAGTGGTGAACTAAATATTATATTATCATCTTATCTCTGTTGTAATTCTTTGCGTGGGAAATGCAGTCATACCAACTTAAATTAGTGTAGTAGACTGTCCTGTTTCATGATTGGCTGTTGAAGATCCTGTGACAATTTTTTTTACTTAGATTGTAAAACTTACTAGCAGTAATTACATGGTTAACCTTTAATATGCAGTATCGAAGTCTTAGAATATTATGAAAGATACTTTGTAGAAAATTGTGATATTTAGCTGTTTTTTCCAAATTAATTTGGGTCGACAGCTCCTGAACTTTAAGACAAATGTAGGACATTTTTAAGGTCAACACTCAGTAGAGGGTTGTTTTGCACAAATTGAAAAATTCAGTTTCAAAATTGTTTTCACATGACGTCACTAGTTAGATAGGTTTAATGGCTGAATTTATAGCCCTCCGGTTAATTGGCCCATGGAAGTTTTCTCTTTTCTCTGGTTACTCTAGCACTTTTGCATAGCACCAACATAACGTTATTTCTTCCAAATAAGGGTACTACCCAGCTTCAAGTTTGAAGTTGTTCAATTAAACATAGCCCAGGCTAAATCTTTTACTAGACACCATAAGTGACCAATGAAGTAAAAACCTTCAGTAAAAAGTTGACAACTTTTGACCCTTTGAGATGGTCAGTTCACTCCCTCAGTGTCATCACACTCAGTGTCTACAGAGGAAGATAAAGCAAGCATGCATGAAATGCACTATCACCTGACAAATGAGCCAAATAATCCTGTATTACGGTTCACTGAGCAGGACCTGCACAAGTTAGGAAATTTTGAGGTTGTAGAGACCAGAAATCTGTTTGGAGGTTTCACAGACATGAGCAGAACAGAAGTAAGTTATGTTCTTAAAGTCTTTGGTAGGACTAGACCTGCAGATCAAAGCCATGTTAGTAGCAGATGCTGTACCACTAGAAGAAACATATGGTCACATGATGTTCTTTGACCATTCATGAAGGAGAGTTTGCAGGTATTGTGACTGATTCAATTTGACTGTTTCTTTTTTTAAACTGTTACCTTTTTAGCTGAAAAAATGGTTTCCTTATATGACAATGACAAAAATTTGCACAACTGTTAACATCTTGATGTAGAAATTAGGTGAAGTTATGGAACAAATTACTGGATTACTTGCTCAAAACTCTCATATATTATTTTACACACATTCAAGATATAGAGACTTCAGAACAAGAAGACGTCAGAAGACATGAGGTGTGACAACGGGTTAAAGTATGGAAGTCCTTCAAAAATTGAAACAATTCATGACTTTGTGAAGCTCACTGTTCAATATTCATGATGTAACATTCCCTCTCTTTTTTTGTGGCACATCATCTTTCTCTACCTGATTACCTCTTATCGCTTCAGTGAGGAAATGAAGCTCACTACATGCACACTTAATGTAGTCAAGTTTGACATCTGATTAATTGATTGACAGTAACAGATAAGCCTGTTTTTAAAATACACAAAAGTTATGTAACATTTGGGATTAACCAACAGGTCAGTCAAGCTGTTCATGCAGTGTGAACACAATGAAAGCATAGCTCATTTGAGTACACAGATCATATAACAAACTCAGATACTAGTTATACCCCACACCGCCTTTGATCTACTGGGGTGTCTATGTTGCTTTCTCAAGAAGCGACTTCACAGCATGTATATTTGTTAGTTTTATAGTAAAATGGAGTTTTACAGCCCAGTTTCCAACCTATTGGTTCAAGTTGAGCAGACATGGCGTGACGTTGCTTCTTGAAAAAGCAACATAGACACCCCAGTAGATCAAAGGGGGTGTAGGGTGTAACTGAGATCTGTGTTTGTCACATGATCTGTGCCATCAAATGATCTATGCTCTCATTGTGTTCACACTGCGTGAAGAGCAATTAACACATGCTTGACTGGCCTATTAGCTAACCCCAAATGTTCCGTAACATTTTGTGTATTTTAAGACATCTGTTACTGTCAATCAATTAATCGGATGTGAAATGTGACTATATCAAGTGTGCGTAGAGTAAGCTTCGTTTCCTCCCTGAGGGGATAAGATGTAATCTGGCAGAGAAGGGAGATGTAACAAAAAGTACGAAGGAACATTTCATCATGGATCACGGCCTTTTATCCAGTTGTGGCTCACTGGCTTGTTTTCCCTACCCCATTGCTTATGCGGAGCATCACGCATAACAGCAGTAGGTTCCATTTTAAGAGTCTTTGGCAGGACTTGACCTGGGAATTGAACCAAGGTCTTCCATGTGAGAGGCGGATGCTCTTACCGTTACACCAAACATGCGGTCCACAGCATTTAGAGGAATTGTCAATGCAGTAAACAACTCACACACTGACACCTTGACATTTTTTCCTTCATCTCTTATCTTTCCATCTTATGTTTCACATTTTAAGTGAAAAGACTCACTTTTTCTTTTCATTAAGCCCTAGATAGTGCTGAAACTTTCACTAGTTTGGACAATTTTTGCAATTTTATATTGAAGTATCTCATTTTGACATCAGGTTTTCAGTTCTGGTCAGTTTATCTTGGCATATCGGTAAATGTCAATGCTGTCATGGTGAGGCTGTTTAAGGTCAAGGTGTGGGCTATCAAGGGTATTTGATGGTCACTTGTGACAAGTTTTTTTCAGCCACTGTTGCTTGAGGTGATACAGCAGACAGGCCACATTTAGACTGCATTTTTTAAAAAGTTTAAAATGTAAACAAACATTATTTAATCATAATGGGAACCTCACAAAAGATGTCATGTACAGTCCAACCATAAAAAGGATCCTAGAACTAGAGAAAAAAGTGACAAAAAATGTGAAAAATTTCAGTAAATGGATAAAAACTGGACACAATACACTCTAAAATACATGAAATTGGTTAAAGTTTACCCAATAATTGTAGATTAATTGGTTATCCAAGAGGTTTTTTACCACTTAATTGGACAACCAGCATGTGGGATAACTAAATAAACATCAAATATTGGGGAAAACTTTACCCAATTTCAGGTATTTGACATACGTGACCAGTGTTGGTGAACTTTTTAACCAACTTTTTAAGAGTGTAGAGTTAAAAATCTATTATAAGGAGCTTGGTGGGAAAATGGTGTATGCGTGAAGACAATTGATAAATAAAGTCTTTAAGGTATGATTAAGGTATTGAGAGGCACACCTGATTAAGATTCCTTTAAAGTAAAGGTTTAATAATAATTTCCTACATACACTGTGGTCAAAATGAAATAAAACATTTTTACTGAGCTATTTCTTTTTCAAGTTTTAGTAGAGCTTGAAGAGATAATTTTATATTGTTTTTAAGTAATTAATGTTTTGATCCACCATCATAGTTTAACAACATGTCATTTCACATCTTAGTGGCTTTGTTGTAAATTCTGGTAGCCTCTAGTTGCCAAACTGTTTCCATGTCTGTGAGGCACTACTATATCAACATACTTAACCTGCAGCTCCCTCATCCAAGCTGAGGCAGCTAGAGCCATGGTTTGCTACTATACACAGCACAGTAGCAGATTAGCTTCAACAATGACTTGGTGTCTTACGAAAACAGACTAAAGTATTTTAATATTATCAGTATCAAGCACAACCTTGCTTTACAGAGGCTTGCTCTTGGTCATAAAGTTGTTCATGGGCATAGTCCAGCTGATTTTAATGAGTTTATTACACCTAGCATTCATGCATCTGGAAGGCTTCTTCATTGGACTGCTAAGACTCAAGCTTTCTTTAATTCCCCTTATGTTCACTTTGCAAGACTTTGGAATGATCTTCTTTTGGAATTGCAGGAAATTCCATCTGTTAAAAGCTTTCATAAAAGACTTTCAGATCATTATATATCTACTTACTAGGTCTTCCTAACCTAGGGTAAGGGGTGCACTTACTTCTCAGTGAGTGTTTCAGATCTCTGGTCTATACCCACTTACCTGGTACCTTCACTTTGTTTTTACCAAATATGTAATGTAATGTAACATTGAAGTACTACCTCAGGGCAGTGTTGTAATCTAGTCACTAGATTAGTGACTGGAGTCACCAGTTTTCAAACTTTTAAGCGACTCAAGTCGAGTCATTGACTCGAGTCACTGTACTATTTCAATGGGGAAATTACTCCTGAATTCTATTGAGTTACTATCATTTTGAGAGGAAGTGACTCGAGTTGTGACTTGTTACACCCCTGCCTCAGGGTAAATGGCTAAATCCTCCTTATGTGGTGATACCTGTAGCAACCAAGTATGGCTGAGGCAGCTGCAGCCTACAGTTTTGGTATCTTGCCTTCATATAAAATAATTTGGGATAATCTCTGAAACATGATTGGCAGAATACAATGATTATCTGGGGAACATCCATAGTTATTATGGCATGATTGCTGCAACTGTCACCTTATGAGGGAGGCAGGGTGTGAAGTGGGGGTACCAGTACATGTGGGGAGGAGGGAAGGGGAGGATGATCCCCTCCCTTCCCAATCTAGGAATTGACAATTTTGCTTGGGGTCTTTTCATAACATATTTGTAAAACATGAACTGCTGGCTGACAACTATTAGTTTCCATTACTGTCTGTTCCATCTTGCCTCAGGAAGGCAGGCTAACACAGACCAACAACTTGAATTTTTCCAGTTTTACGCAACAAAAAAACCCTTCCAAATTCAACTCAATGCCAAAATCTAGTTTGCCAAAAATTTTCAATGAAAATCCAAATTAAGCATTCGTGTATCTTCTTTTGTAATAGACCCCCATCCCCTGCAAAACACTTGGGGCAATTTGCATGCTAAATATTTACCATTTATGGTATCCTTCAGTCTTTAATGGGATTTTAGCTTGTTGCTTGCCCCTCCCAGTTTGCATGTTGAATCTTTATGATTAATGGCATCCTTTAGCTTTTAATGAGACTTCAGCTTGTTGCCCTCCCCTCCCTTTGCATGCTGAATGTTTACAGTTAGTGGCATCTTTTAGTCTTTATTCAGGCTTCAGGTTACTGCATACCCCTCCAAATTTGCTTTATGAATATTTATGGTTAGTTTCAATTTGAATAGGCAATATTGTAAAGTCCTTCTATGTACAACTAACATGACCTGCTTTTCTTGAAGTGTGAGCATGGCATTAGGTACATTTTAAAGGGCAAGAGCAGTCGTTCCAGTCCTATTTCGAAGCAACAGCTAAATTTCATAATTTTCTTCTCATTTCTCTTCAAAGTATTTCTAATATTTTAGGACTTAAATATTGCATAATCAAGGTAAACCAAGCAGGGACTCCCAGCAAATGTCACTTTTGAGAATAAGAAAGAAAGTCACATGACTCTGAAGAGCCAATCATGAATCAGGATAGTGTACTTTACTACTTCAAGTTGGGGAGACTGCTCTTGCCCTTAAAGGGGCAATGTGACTTCTAATTTAGCTTCACCTTGTGGTCTTTCAATTGGCCATACCAAAATATTTAACACAAACCTGGACTGAAGACTTTTTATCCTGGCCAACATGTCTGCATGGCCAGAGGAGTACTGCTCTATGACGTCTTTGACATCATAAGGTCGGAAAGCCTCTTTGAACTTCCTCCTGGCCACAAAGTATTTTATTTTTCGAATAGCTCGTATTGCATTCTTGTGACTTTCCGTAAGTTTGGTCACTCCCAGTGGCACATCCCACTCGGCTGTGGATAAGCAATAGTAAGATGAATGTCAGCAAATAGGGAACAAAATGAGGTTTCAAAACGATTTGAAGATAATAATGATTTGACTTGAGGCAAAGGCAATGTGCTATCTCCTGTCCAGCTGAGACCTGTCCATGAAGTGTAATGTTGATGTGAAAACAGAACACTGTGTGAATTACTCAAGTTAAGATACAAAATATTCAAAATTCAAAAAGAATTATTTCAAGCGCTTCCAGTTTTCATTGCTCTAGATGTTAGCCCATACAATTAGAAAGGGTACCTTTTTTTTTGTATTCCCCCCCCCCCCCCAAATAAAAATGCACGTAATTCCATATCTGCCAGTGGTGGTGAAGACATATAGGTATGTTTAGAAAATGTTCCACATGGTTCTTCATCCAGATAAACCTGTACCCCCCACCCTAGCCCTTAAAATAATATGTTTCTTATAACAATTACATGCCTGTACACAAATACACAAGATTAATGTGTGTAATTTTTTATTTATGTTGGAATGGTCATTTTTTACAGGCAGGAATTATTAATAAGCGACTTACATACCTTTTCAGCTTGTCAATGTCAAAACAGAAAAAAGTTTTTTGAATTGATATCCACTGATTTCTAATTATGAGTCAAGGACATATAGCACTTTACACTTAAAAGATTGGAACTTAGGGACAAAATCAAAGACTTACTTCATACTATAAAATTATTATTATGTTTCTCCTTTTATTTTACTTACACATTTATCTCTCTCTCACTCTCTTTTGGATAAATCAAATTTTTAAAATTTTCTCTGATTTGAGCATTTAACTTAAAGCATGTTATTTTGTTTGGGTACAAGGAAAACCCTTTTTTAAAAGGTTCCCTCTGATTACCCCAATTGTCGGGACACAAATAACATAGTAATCTTGCTGAGTTTAAAGGCAGTCATTCGTCACCCTATAAACTACAGTTTCAGCATACATATATCGAAACTCTCAATTGGTACAGCTCTTTGATTGGCATCACATTCAAACAATGCATCATAGCTAAATTACACAGCATTGGCACTGAGAGTGTCTTGATTACACATTATGGACTTGTATGGCCACTGGAACAAGCCATGAAGCAATTAACTAGGATTGTGTCTGGATAAAGATGAGTTTTAGATAAATGTGGGAGGGGCTAGAAGTAAGTAGGTTGGGAGAATTGGAACTGTTTGGGGTGATGAAAATATGCCTTTAACAACACTGTCACTTCCACTGATGTTGTCCAAGTAGCCTTCCAGAAGTAGCAACACTCTGTTGAAGGTTTGAGACACTGTTTTCAATACTTGTGTAACATTTAGCATAGATATTGGTGCTGTAATTACAACATTGCTGCTTTAAGAATTTGGCTTTGAGGTACTGTAACAAACTTAATTTGTTTCCAAATGTACTGTTCTTCTTTTGGTATTTTTCCTTTCATTCCCTTTTTTTTTGTAATTCTTTGTTTATACTCTGCATGGGCACACACTTGGTGCACAATTTTTTTTCTCTATATAGTGTACTTTCCATTTCATTTTCAGAAAATTTAATAAATGAAATCAAATGACTGCACACTTTCTTGACTGGTCTTCTTTTGACCAAGGAGTTCATACGGAAAAAGTATTGCTGAACCAAATGGTAACAGGCAGGGAAAAACCTTGCTAACTTTCACAGAGGATCCTATGGCGGTAACTATCACAGGACGCTATTGAATTCACACACTGGCCATTAACACCATATGAGCACACTATAGAGAAAAAATACATTGCACACTCCTTGTGGAGGCTATAACTTTGATTTTGGGAAACTACAGACAGAACCCTTGATGACTGGTTCAAAATGAAACACATGACAACAGACTTCCTTCCCCCCCCCCCCTCTAGGCCATTATGACATGACACTGTGCAACCAAACTAAAAGAATTCCATTCAGATCATTATTCCCTATTGATATTTTAATTATACCAATCATTTATGTGATAAAAATAGCCTAGAACTATGGGTTTTACTGGAAAGGGGTCAAAGAGGAGCAGATGTCTTCCTTCCTTACATTCCTTGGTGTTTTTTTTTTTTTTACCTTTTTCAAGGAGTCTAATAGATACAAAAATGATGCAAGATTTTCAACTTTTTCATCTGCAGTCAAGCAGGTTTGGTGGTAGTGGTTGATTTGAATAATGACGTTTTCCCTCTTTCATTTTTTCGGTGCAAATTTTTTCATTAAATTTTCTTTGGGGGAGCAAGAGAAATGTCCCCCTCAAGCCCCCCTCCAGTGGAATGCTGACTTTGGAGGTGAGCTACATGTAGCAGTGCTCTGCAAGAATATGAGATAATCACCATATGCATACAGGAGCTTTTTAATTGAGCGGGGGTAGAAGATTTTTTTGCCCCCCAAATAAAATTTAATTGAAGGGGGTAGAAAATTTTTTTGCCCCCCAAATAAAATCCTACCCCAAAGACTACCTTAGTGACGTGCCACCATTGGTTGACATTGTCGATATCAAATTGGACCCAGGCTTATAAGGCAAATCTAAGCAGTCGGTATTTTGAGCACACATTTGCAATAAAATGCTCACTTCAAATAAATTAGCAAAGCAAACTGCAATGGTGATGAGGAGGCTTTTAGAAAAAATCTTTTGCTCCAAAAATGTGATTCTGCTGAAGGACTATCTAAGCAAAGACCCACCATTAGTTGGCATGGAGCATACAGAAAATTTTGAAAAATTAAACTCCTTCAACAGCTGGAAATGGAATTTTCAAGGATTAAAAAGAAGAGTCTACAGAGTCGGTATTTTGAGCTTTCATTTGCCAAATCATATTCACTTAAATAATTTGCAAACTGCAAAGTGATCAGAAAGTTATTTAACACTGGAGTGTTGCCATTTCTTTGTATTGGGAAGGGCAAAGTTTCCTGATCATACCCATTCTCGACCACCTTTTTGGAAGAGGGGTTCCAAAAATTTTTTGCTGTCTAGAAGGGCATAAAATGCAAAATGGTATCATGTCTGCTTTTTTCCTGCTTGATTCATGTTCTGAAAATGTCACATTTTTCATGCTATCAATGAATATATATTCCTAATATTGTCAAAAGGAAACAAATATGAGCCTGCAATGCTCTGTTCAGTATTGTTCAACCAAAATACTATCCAAGCATAGCTAAATCATAGGTTGGTGTGGAGTCTACAGAAAATTCCGAAAATTGGACTCCTTAGACAGCCAGAAATGGCATTTGCTAGGGTTGTTTATAAAAAGAAAGCAGTTGTAACTCGGAAATTTTGTTTGCAATAAAAGAAAAAAAACTCAACAACTTGCTTAAGGGATCAGAAAATTACCTGATAAAGTTTACCACTATCACTGAGGGAAATCGTGTTGTATTTATTCATGGTTAAAACTATCTATTGCAACTCTTGGCTAAATTCAAGATCAAATGAATTGATAAAATTGTCTATGTGACTGCCTGAACTCCTGACTGTAAATGATCCATCAGACACCTTTTAAAAAAATGTCACATTACGAGGTGGGTTTCAATGAATTCTCAGGCAGACTTATGGGAAGACATTCTCATATTGTATCATTATGAAACTGAAAAACACCCTAACCGATTTTTATTACAGTTTTAAAAGGAGCAAAAACTTAATTTTAGGCTGCTAGGCACTATGCAGGGTTTTAAAGACTATTTATGAAAGTTGGAACATTGCTGCAATAGTGTCCTCTCCATAAATAGAAACCAAAATGCTGATATTTTTTATTTATATTGATATAAATAGGGGGATTTTAGTCTTCCTCTTCTGGAAAGGGGAAGGGCAAATCCCCCTTCTTAATGAAAACCCTGTTACATTTTCTCAACAAGCCAGTCTAGGATATCAACAGTGAGCTTTTATCAAAGTTCATTGAAGGTTGCCCTAAAAGGTGGGCAAATGGGAGCATAATTTTTCTTCTTTTTGGCAGAGCTGTGCCCAAAATATGTAATCCTGCCCAAATTATCGCAACAAAAAGTGTATTTTGGGGTGTGAGTTGATGGCTTTTAAGTCCTAGACCTGACCCTTGGTGTAATCAAC
Source organism: Holothuria scabra (assembly GCA_037179385.1). Lineage (NCBI taxonomy): Eukaryota > Metazoa > Echinodermata > Holothuroidea > Aspidochirotida > Holothuriidae > Holothuria > Holothuria scabra. The sequence continues at coordinate 15,457,966 of CM074199.1, forward strand.
AATCAAGGGAGTGGTGAGGGGGGGGGGGCTTAAAGCTCTGGCATGATTACAAAATTGGTGGCACAAGAGTAAAACACTTTATTTTCTTCAGTGTGTTGAACAGCCTTTCAATTCTCAGAGAGATTTTAAAGGCAGTCATTTGTCACCCTAAACTACAGTTTTAGTATCCATATATCAAAACTCTCAATTGGTACAGCTCTTTGATTGGCATCACATTCAAACAATGCATCATAGCTAAATTACACAGCATGGGCACTGAGAGTGTCTTGATTACACATTATGGACTTGTGTGGCCACTGGGACAAGCCATGAAGCAATAAACTAGGGTTGTGTCTGGATAAAGATGAGTTTTAGATAAATGTGGGAGGGGCTAGAAGTAAGTAGGTTGGGAGAATTGGAACTGTTTGGGGTGATGAAAATATGCCTTTAAAGTCACTGTTTGATTAATTTGCAATACAGGAGAAACTTACTTTGCTGCTTTACCAACTGCATGGTGAACTAGTTAGAGCACCTGAATGCAGCCAGGAGGTCTGGAGTTTGACTCCTGGCTGGATAATACCAAAGACTTTACTTTTATAAGGTGGGGAAGGAGAAAGATGGTAGCATATGGATGGAAGGTGTGCAATTCAAGCTGTCTGACAGGTAGTAATGATGAGAAAGGTAATAGCCAAAATATAAAATGCATGCTACCCAAAACAGTACAACCAAAAACCTTTCTGAGAGCCTTTTCCTTTGTAACAAACATTAACCAAGATTTAAAGGCCCAATTTTCTCATCCCAAACAGTACCAATTCTCCCAACCTTCTTTATTAAGCCCCTCCCACAACTGTCTGAAATTCACCCTCATTCAGACACAGTCTCCTTTTATTGCTTCAGGGTGAGTATAGAAAGCTCAAGGTGTATTATCAAAACACTCTCAGAACAGTTCATGCTGTGAAATATAAGCTTTGGTACTCTGCATTGTTTGAATTAGCAGTCAGTCAAAAAGCTGAGCCAATTGAGAGTTTCTGTTACCCTATGCTAGAAGTGTAGTTTGGGGTGAGAGGATTGTCCCTTTAAGTTTTCCCCAACTGACAATTTTTTGAGGGGCCTCTCCATGAAAATTTTGAAATCAATCACTGGAGAGGTGAAGTTTACAAGAATGTGGCACTCAAAAAAATTCTAATTTACATTCTTTGTAGGCCCTAGTAGTGCAATGCCCATACATTGCCAGCATAACCAATATTTTACCAATGAATGGAGTTTTGCCGGCCCAGGAGTGTGATCTTTGATACCATTCTTTGAAAATTTTTTCTCGTCAAAAAGTCTGGATTCAAATGAACTTGCAGTTTTTATAGTTGTAGTGTTTTCTGAGGGTAAAAATTCTTTAAAAATCCTTCAGTATTAGACCTATTTATAGCAAAAAATTTTTTTTTTGGGGGGGGGGGGGGGAGCATGAGCCCTGTCACTTTGGTTGCCTGGGTCAGAATTAAATTATTAACTGAATGAGGAATATTTTTTGAAAATGAGAAAAAAATCCCCCTTTTCACTCTTTTTATCTTTTTTTTTTACTCTTTAATTTTAAAGATTTATTGATTGATTGATTCATTATTTATTTTTGAAATGATGTCATTCTGCTATCTTTCTTATGAATTAATGGAGCCAAATCACAAGTATCCAAGAAATAAATTTTGATTATTACTTCCACTCTTTTTGATAAAAGTTCTGATTGTAAATTTAAAATGTGCATTCAGCAAGGGCAATGTAATGAACATATACTAAAACAAAAGGAATTCAATTTGTTGGACAGCTGAGATTTGCCTAACTACACAATAAGTTGTGATGAAACCAGAAAAAGGCAGACTGACAGGCAGGCAAGGATAGCGGAGCTTACACATTTGTACAAATTTGTGAACAGGCCTTTGCATGCAGGTATGTCAGCATTTGCTGCGGCCGGCTCAACTTACCCCAATAGGTTGGGAACTGGGCCATAAAACTCCATCTACCTAACTTCCCCCCTACACTGTGCTTAGTTCACTACACTGCTGTATGTGGGGTTCAATATTCCCAGGGTTCATGTGATCAATGTTCCCCCTTTCATATCATTTCAATGGTTGATGTTGATTAAAGGTCCAATCATCACACCTCAAACATTTCCAATCCTCCTAACCTTCTTACTCCCCTAACTGTGTAAAATTCATACCCATCCATATGCAACCAAAATTTATTGCTTAAGGAGGAGTACACAATTGACCCCAATTGGGGTAACCAAAACACTCTCAGTACATTACATACTGTGTACTATGAGATTTGCTACTCTACACTTTTTGAACTTACTGTAAATCAAAGAGCTGTGCCAATTGAAAATTCCTGTGGACTACTACCAAAACTGTAATTTGGGTGAAAGGATTAGGCCTTTAAAAGGTTCGTTCCCATGCAAGGTGAGATGTTCTCAGAAATGTCAATGTTTCCATGATTCAATGTACTTAGGGTTCAAAGTTTGCTTTAGGGGTAGTGGGTAAGGGGTTAGACCATAGACCTACTTCCAAACAGCAATTTCAATGAATTGTGGGATAGAGTTTTGGGTGTGCGTCATTTTTCACCACAGAAAAATGCCATTAACAAAAATGACAAACACCAAAACTCTATCCCACAATCCTTTGTAATTGCTATTTGGAAATAGGTCTATTTGAAAATTGAACCCTGATAATATTGACATAGCCCTCTCTTTACATCATTCCGCACTGATAGAAAGGGGAAGAAATATCCTTTCATCTTAATTATCAACCTACCACTTTGATTGTGATAATTCCTGTGCAGGCTGCGAGTGGATCGCATCGACTCTTGCTCTCTGAAAGAATGGTGGCTGTCGTTACTCAGACTGACATTAAGCGTCCTGCGCTTCTCTTCATGTTCTCCGTAGTAGACGTCAGCGCTACTGGCTTTTTTGATCCTTTCACTGTGTCGGTGGAGCATTGGACTATTGGCATTACGTTTGATGGAAAGACGTGATATAAGATTATTTGTTCTGAAACTGAAAAAAGAGAGACATAGTGTTATGACTTCGCGAAAGTTAGGTGAAAATGGCCCTTATTCAGGTGCATTTGTATGAAAAACAGGGTTGGCACAGTGAGCACTCTCTCTTGAAAAATGATGCCCTATAAAAAACAGAAATCAACATTACTGTACAACAGAAATCACCATTACTGTAGGCTAGTACAAGGCCCTCTGTCCCACCCTGTTTTTGGCTCTTCCACTGGCTATTGTGAAACACCTTCCATTTAACTGCTATGTTCTTTTATCTCACTATGGACAAGTCCAGGGGGAGACATCAGGTTAGGAGTTTTTGCTGGACTGTGAAGGGGGTGATTTTTGAGAGTTTTCCAAGGGACCGAGAAGTGAAATTGTGCAAAACCTCTCATTTGGACAGGACTGGTCACAAAAATTTAGTTATGGAGCTTTCTTGAAAAACTGAAGTTAAAGCTGAATAATTAGTTACAAGCACAATTACACTGGAAAATGCTGACTCATCACAGGCGCTCACAGGCATACAGACAGTTTCCTGTGTGACTGTGCGAAGCGGCTTTAGTACTTCAAACCCATCCTGAGGTCCATTAGTTAACTTTAGTCCAAGAATGTTACTCAATGTGTGCTAATCTTTGTACAAATTAAGATACCGTATTTACTCTATTAAACGCCCCGGGGGCGTGAAATTTTCATTAAGGGGGGCGTTTATTAGAGTCAAATTTACGGGACTTTTCTCTAGGCAAGTGCCCCACAACTTGTTTCTTATCTGAGCCCTTCTGATAAACTGCTATGGCGTATTTGTCCATTTGGTTTTCAGCTTCACAATCAGCTGTGAGCTCCTCCCCAATGATCGGTAACCAAACTTCCCTATAAATATGGTAGCCACGAACAGCACTCTGAACTTTGCAAGTGTGATCAACTTTCGCCGACATCTTGATATGTAACGTGCGTTACACACAGAAGTGACTTTTTTACGTGCCTACAGCCAGGCCTCACGGTACTATACTGACCGGCCAGCTATACGCATGTACATACGGTAATTGCATAATAGTTACCGTGAGTAGCACCATGCACGTACGTATTAGCAGTACATACTCGTTCACAGCATTTCACTGTTAAACAGTTTTCCTGTGTTGAATTTGGATTTTCATGTTAGGCTGTTCGGATAGGCTAGCGAATATTTGTATACCTACGGTATGTACAGTACCACTTTTGAACCGCAAACGAAGCAGTATAGGTTCGGGGTATGTGATAGCGTGATTGATATCAACAGAAATTAGTTGCAGAAACATGCCTTTTACTTCAGAATATGGGACTTTATAGGAGATTTCGTGGCTTCAAGGTAGGACTATTTCATTTTCCTTTTACAATATTGTCTTTGGAATTAACAATTTCACTTCATGCAATGTGACGAAAAAGTTGGGGGGGGGACGTTTATTAGAGAGGGGGCGTTTAATAGAGTAAATACAGTATTTGTTTTTCTTCAGTGCAAATTTTTTATCAAAATTGAGGGGGGGTTGAGTTTCCCCTCTCTGACCCCACATCCATCATGACCAAATCAAATATGCCTCTATATGGTCTCACGTGATTACCCAGCTGAAAATTCCCTTTGGAATCCTTTGGGACATTACCCTTTGAGCCCAAAGAGTTTCAAATGGTACCCTTGGTAAAAACCCTTTACATTCAAAGGGTTCCTTTTGTTAATTGATGGAAATTGGACAAATCTCAAAGGGAATTATAAAATTACCCTTTGCATAAACCAAACCCCTTTGAAAACCTTTAGAACCATTTTGAGCCCATTGAAACCCTTTTGTTAATGGAATTTGGACAAAGGGTCTCAATGGGAATTTTCTGATGTGTAAAGGGTACCTCAAGTCAAAAGATTCAAATATGTATTAAACAGCATGAAAAATCAATTATAGCAGTCCAGCACAGTCCAGCTTCCATTTTCATAGGACATTCTTGAGCCAAGATGTAAAATGTTGAAGTTTATTAATACTCATCTGGACTGGACTGTTAGAATTCATTTTTCATACTGTTTAATATATATTTTTGAATTTTTGAGGTGCACTTTTTGACCCATACCTGCCAGTTGTTGGGCTATTTACAGGCCTGAGGTGAGGTTTCCATGTTGCTATTGAAGATGAATTAGGATCAGCTGCATAGCAACGCCATAAACACTGCAAAATGAAAAAAAAAAATATCAAAAAAGGAAATCACACATGGGAAACAAGTACGCAGAGCATATAATCATGTTCATTACAATCGTAGCAATTACAGCTTGTAATGGAATGGTGACACAGTGTACCATTATAATGGAATTTTTGTTCACTTTGGATAAAAACGTTTACGTGGAAAATAGACTTCATCCAACTTTAGCACAGATTGTTGTCAGAAACAATAGAACAAATGATAAACAGCTCAAATATGCAAACATAACAATAGAAAACGGTGCTAAAAACCCTTTCAGAAATAAATCCTCAGGGAAAGAAAGACTGAAAGATATTTAGGCTCAAAACAGAAGATCCATAGCCTTCAATATTCGATGAAAGTGCCTTCAAGAGGGGTCCTTCTTGGCTCTGGGAGGGAAAAACCCACATTTTATACCATTTTCCACAATAATAGTGTACAATAATCCACAAAACTTTAACAACAGGAACATGGAGGTAAGCGAAGGTTGCAAATGTAAATAAGAGGTGAGGAAGGGTGCTGCAGATCCATGATATTCCTGTCCTACTCCCTGGTCGGGAGTTTGAGTCCTGGCCGGGTCATACCGAAGACTTAAAAAATGGCACCTTCTGCCATTATGCTTGGTGCTCAGAAAAAGCAATGGAGTAGGGAAAACAAACCATTGAGCCACAACTGGAAAAAAGGCCATGGCTGGCCGACTTGAACCAATTGGTTGGAAACTGGGCCGTAAAACTCCACCTTACTATTAACAAACCCAACCCCAAGCTGTAATGCTTGTGTTTAAAATCTCCAGTCTTGTTAATGATTATGTATAGCATGCTGTGCTTGTTTTAAATGTAACTTCCATTGAGTTAGATGTTTTATGGCTCAGTTTCTAACCGATTGGTTCAAGTCAGGCCAGCCACAGCCTTTTTTCCAATTGTTGCTCACTGGTTCATTTTCCCTATTCCATTGCTTATGCTGAGTACTTACATTGAGGGTCGATGCAATCAGGGAGAGGACATTTAAATAAACAGTTTAGCAAAATATGAAGAATCCACTGACTTTTAATATACATGGACAGAGCATACTGCACTGCTAGACCCATTCATTCCTCGTGCTGGAAGCCGTAGCGTACCCAGGATTGTATTGGGGGGGGGGGGGATTTGGATTATGACATGAGGGAAAAATCTAAGGGGAAAGAGGAAAAAAGTGCTATTTTAGGTCTTTTCAATGCAAGATTGGGTGATGAGGGAGGTACCACCTAGTGCAAAGAGTGAGACCCCAAAAGTGGGGTCCAGGGGCCCACCCTAGGGTCCCTGGTGGGATCTAGGGGGCTTGGTATCATTTTATGAGTAGGTTATTGCTACCGTTCCTGTGAGTATAGGCATAGCAAGGGAAAGTCTGGACTTGCTCAGGTAGATGAAAACAACAGACTTTGCATGACAGTTGAAATATGTTTGAAATAATGCAAGGTCAGACTCACAACATGTATTGCAGGAATATGATATTGTTTCCCCATACAAGTTTAAATTTTATACAAAATATCACAGAGTCATTGTCAAATTATACAAATTTCAGCTTCATAGTGGCCATCTTGGTGTGCCTTTTTACCCCAGACGGTGGTGACAATCTATACATAGGAGGTAAGCATTACATGCTCCTTCCACATATCTATGTAGGAAGTCCGTGGAAGAATCAAGTTGTCTTTCTTATTTGAATTAACCTACATTTCTTGGGGATCACCTATCAACAAAATCACATTCTGGGAAGAGAAGGGCACAACAATCAAGAAGAATCATGCAACTGAAATTTAGAATTGTTCACTGGATAGATACATCATTCCCTGCAAGCATACTTTTTAAATTTAGAAAGCAACATTTCACCGATGGGCAAATGTGTTTCAATCAAGTAAAAACAGAACTTTGAGCCTTACTGGAAAATAAATTAACATCAACCATGTCTAGAGCACGTTTTGACAACATTTACGGGACAGATCCACACAACATATGGCATTTATTAATGAAAAGAAAATGTCAGTGGTACCTTACACTTACTTACTAAACTCCAATGTATGTTAAATATTTAGCAGTTGATACCGAAAGCAGAGTGCATATTCCACTCTTCAATCTGCAAACTGACTATTATTTTATAAAAATATTTCAACAAGGAAATGAGGATTGACTAACTATGTATGGGACAGTGTGTTCCTACTTCATGATTTTAGGGCATTTATGAGTTTTTTGAAAAGTTTGAAAAGCTTAGTATGAGCTTATGACAAGGGCAACATTGAAGAGTGGGGGTGTGGATTTCTTTTTAAGATGGGCAAAATAATTTTATGAGGACAGTATAGTCTAGCTAAAAATTCATAAAGCATTTTTTTTTTTTTTATTAGGACGTTTTGCTGAGAGAAGAGTCTATCCCTGTTTTCCATGGGGTCTACCCAATAGTCCTAGGGATTAAAATTGCCAAGGTTCTATGTTCCCTGTTTTGGCATTACCTTAATGGTTGGTGATAAGTACAATTTGATGCTTGTTATCCACAGGGTTCAATGTTCTCAGCAATGTGTTCAATGTTACCCGCGTGGGAAAATTAATTGAACCATGGGAACAATGAAATAGTCCCTCTCCCAAGACTGTAGTAAAAAATAAACCTCAATTTTACAAAAGGAAATTTCCCTCTAACTATCACATGGTTCCTTTACCCTTAATTGATATAAAACCAAGCTGTCATTCTTACATGACTAAATTAATCTGATTCTTGCAAATTTTTCTTGCAGCATTAAAATCCAAAATGTATAATGCAATCAAAGATGACTTAAAAAGCTAAACCATTTATCACTGGTTAAGGCCTTTATTGTCAGGTCATCATATAAGTTGTGTAGGGTAATATGTAGCCATTCGGCACAACTTTTTGATGAGGGTAAAATAGGGCTGCAAACCTTTCTAAATTTCCTGTCAGGCTAATAATATAACTCTCCCAAGTTTTCATCAAGGAGAATTCTCAGGAGTACAGCTTTGTTCTGGGGATCACATGTCCCCCTGTCTCCTGTAGCTATGGTTACCAGGGAGAATAAGAAAGAAAAAGTGCCTCTTATAAAATAAATATCTTCAAAGACTGTTTCATAATCTTCTCTGTTGGATTTGAATCACAATATTTTCTACAAACCCTGAACATGTGCAGTGAAGTTTCTTCATGAAAATGCAACACAGACACCCCAGTAGATCAAAGGCAGTGTGGGGTGTAACTGGTATCTGAGCTTGTCACATGATCTGTGCCCTCAAGTGATTTATGCTTTCATTGTGTTCACACTGCATGAAAAGCAACTAACACATACTTGACTGACCTGTTATGTAACCCCAAATGTTACATTATAACATTTTGTGTATTTTCATAATATATCTGTTACTGTAAATCAGGTAATCAGATGTCAAAAACTGACTACATCAAGTGTGTATGTAGAGTGCTTCATTCCCTCCCCTAGGGAATACAAAGTCATCAGGCAGATATGTAAAAAAATTCAAAAAGTAAGAAGGGACTTTTCATTGTGGCTTAAACGTACATGGAGTGATGTAAGCAAAGAACAGGTCTATTTCCTGAAACTTTGTTCACTCAAACTGCTGGGCTGGGGAAGGGTCTAAGGGGAGGGTCCCCCATTTGAGAAAACTTTTATCACCAGAATGGGGCCTAAGTTTTCTGTTTTCAAGTATGTTTATATAATAAAAATCCCATTTACATTAACAAATTGAAAAAAGAAGATGTCTTCATTCTTGTCCATGCCAACCATGGTCGTCGCCAGGACAAAATTTTTTCATCGGACAAAAAGCTCTTCTGAAAGTTCAAGATTTCCAATTTCCTGAAATCAGGAAAAATACTGACCTCTTACATCTTTGACTATGCTTTAAAAATCAAAAAATGAAATTTCACTCATTACAAGAGTGAAAATCATGAAGTTCACTCTACAAGAGTGCCAAATTTATTCTAATAATAATTCTAAGAGTGAGATTCACTCCAAAACAGCAAAGTTTCACTCTTGATGGAGTCAATAAAGGAACAGCTCTAAAAAGATAGTAAACTCATCGTAGAGTTACTTTTTACTCATCTTGGAGTGATTTAACACTTGAACGGAGTGAACTGACACCTTTTTCTCCATTAGAGAGTGACTAAGTTCAGTTTTATATATTTTAAGTATGTCCCTCACCTGAATTAGCTGTGCAGCTGGATGCCGTCTCCTAGCAAAATGTTTCTGTCTCTGCTGTTGCTGGACTTGCAAGGCAAACCCAGAACCTAAGATACCCTGGAAAAAAAAAAGGTAAAAGACCTTTTTGACATTAAATGAAAATTCATTTCAGTGACCCATATACATATAAATCAGCAGTGTTTAAATTTGCAATGGAAATAAAAGCAGACTTAAATGTGAATTTGTAAAAAGTCATTAAATTAAGATGAAAGGCAATCATCTTAATTACTTAAAATAAGTTGCATGGTTGCCATTTTAAAACCAGAATCCATTATGTTCTGTGGTTTCAAATAATATCAAGAACAGTGGCAATGCTACAGGGGGTCATGACAGGGCATTTTCCCCTGAGATTTTCCATTGCTTCTCAAGTTAGGTCAGTTAAAAGTTGGGACAATCCAAAAATATATCACATACCTCTCCTGAGACTTAATTCTCCACTCAGAGGTTTATGCTAAACCTTCACCCCCTGGACCCCACAATGGTTTTGTCCCTGGATCTATGCACCCACAGGAACTGTTGTTTTGACTGCATTCTGATCATTCCGTGAACAAAAGTTTTGCTCCCCCAACAATTCTTTTCTTGCCCCTAGTTTGCCCTATGCCACCTTTGTAGACATTCTGGTGCAGCCACTGATCAACTACTCCCTGCTTTAGGAATCTATGAGCACAGATAAATTACGTTCTATTTTGATTTATATACCCTTAGACTTTGCGCAATAAGTGTCTGGCAAATGAACAGTATTGAGAAAGGGGCCCTTATATAAGGATGCCCTACATAGTCCTCCTTGACTTACTAATCTAGAAAGCTGTTACTTGATGTACTAAGGTTTCCAGAAGCCAAGAACCTATTGCCACAAACATACAAATGAAATAAGAGGCATGGTGACATATATGACACCCAGATGTGTTTTTCTCACTTGGCAGTTTAAGAATGTAATCCCCCCCCCGATAAAGCACAGAAGCACTTAAACTTGTATTTATGATCTGTTTATTACTAGTTAGTGTACACTCTGGTGAGTAATATCCAAGCAAATTTCCACAAGAACAATTAAATGGTGTCCTTTTCAAAACGTCCCCGAAATATATATCAAGGACGTTATTTTTAAGACTTGATACCTTTTTGAAACACATTTTTTGGACAAAGAGACAATGTAGGAACAAATAATCAAAATAAAACTATTCTGGGAGGTCCCAATTTTGTCAAGAAAAGTTTCTGGAAAGTTTCATTCAGATGCTACATTTTTAAGTGGTTTAATCATGTATAGCAGACACCATCCTGTTCTGGCTTGAAAAATTTAATAAAATCTTAGTGAGATAGAGTTTTACAGCCCAGTTTCCAACCTATTGGTTCAAGTCAAGTCGGTCATGCCCTTTTTTCCAACTGTGGCTCACTGGCTTGTTTTCCCGGACTTCACTGCTTATGTGGAGCATCACACACAATGGCAGTAGGTTCCATTTTAGAGTCTTTGGTATGACTTGTCCTAGAAATCGAACCTGGACCTTCCGCGTGAGAGGCAGATGCTCTTACCGTTAATATGGTCTTAAAACATCTTAAAACATGTTTTTGGACAAAAGAAGAAGGGGATCAAGAGATCACCAACCCATTTTTTTTTTTTATCTTTATTTTAGACATACCATGTTTGCTGGGATATCATTCAAGAAAAGTTACTTCCAAGATAAATCCCTCAGGACATAACAAATGAACCATAGGTGGGGTGCAGGGCACTTGCCCTCCCAATTCAGGCAAAAACCCTTGGTCCATTCAGGCAAAACATGAACAAAACATGATAAATGGAGGGAAGGGGGCAAGTGCACCCTGGCTCTGAAAAACGAAAAATTTGGAATCTGCCATTTGTGACACCATGACTGGGAGTGGTTTTCATAACTCTTCTTTCATGAAATAATGGATTCTCTACAATAAAAGCCCCACAATAGTTGTAATTATTTGTTTCAAAAACACACATCATGAATTGGTCATGGTAAAAATATATATACATGGTTTCCTTCCTTGCCCATTACACAATTTGATCATTGACAGACAATAATATCCCATTCATAGACATTTAATCCTCCTCAAGAAACCTTAGCCACAGCATGAAGTGCATGCAGAGGGAGTTTCCATTACAATCCTGCCCAAAGTACTGTGTAATTTTTTGTAAAATAAGTGGAACAGAGGCTCGGTGGAGTGATGATAATAGACCTCTAGTGGTGAGTTGGAAACTTGATATACCTAATTTGGACAATTGAAAACTGAGGTTAGAAAATTAACTTTTTTATCGGGATCAAAACAGCATGCAAAATTTTCTATCTGTGCGCTTTGTGGGCTTCAAATTGCTATTCCTATTACAGTCGTGCAAGTTTGGTCAACTTTTCCACACTATGGAAATGACAAAATCAGAAATTTGCCACATGTGACACCAGATCATCAAATGATTCCCGCTATGTGCTATTTTCATTAATTTTCCGTAAATTTTCTGACATAAATTTCCAAAACTTGTGGAATATAAACCCTTGAGTTTTAAAATGTAGATGGAGAGCATCAATTTGTATATACGCTTTAGATAACATTACGTAGGAAAAAACGATTTTTGGTCGTCATCTCAGATTTTGGAACGGGAAATTCAGATTCTTAAGTAATCTCCCAACTTTTCAAATTTCATTACAGGAAACACCCAGAATCCAAAACTAGCTTCTGCAATGCAAGAGCCGTATTTTCAAATATTGTTTAAAAGGGGCAAAAATTTTGGCCAGCAGGCTGAAAATTACCTCCCTAGGATTGTGATAATCACAAATTCAAAACATTTGGAAAATTTGGATGCTTGCCTCCTCCTCCCCCCCCCTTCCCCGGAAAAATGTCTAACTACGCCACTGCAGTCTACCTTCCCATGTGCTTAACCCAATTACATTATCAACCTGTCATGCCATAACCTTCATTGTTAGTGACGGCCCTAATTGAAGAAACTAAGTTCAGACCAGCTACTTGGCAACATGTATTGACCTTTCAGTTTCTCAGAATGCAAGGAGCTCTAATTTCCTTTAGCCATTAGTTCCCCCTGCATTTCCCCGCCATCATCACTCTGAGGACAATTACAAATAGTTCGATAAAAGGATAGATACCACGAAGTCATCTGTCAATGTGATGATTCCTCCATCTATTCTGCTCATGTGACCTATTAAGGTCTGACGCGAATACTTCTTTGTGGGGCACTTTACTCTGAGGTATGTTTTGTGTCAAAACAATTGTGGATACCAAACCCGCAAGCATGCCATCATGAGCTGTGTTGCACATATATATGTAATGTAAGGAAGTAACAACAATTAAGAGGAGAGGGATTAGCCCTCCCAGCTGTGGTGCTTAAAAATGATCATCAATTACCACTGTCATTAGAGAGGACGGAGACTAAATTGTAGTCTCGTGTTATAAGTAAATAATGAGAGTCATGCAAATAAATACATGACTGGATCAATCCAACAGGAAGAAATATAGATGGATCACAATTTGAGTCAAGAGATAGCTTCATTCAGTCAGCCGCATGATTGGGCCATCTGACTTGGAAAATGCAAATACTCTGACCAACTTGAAGTAGTGTAGTATTTTTCCCCTCAAACTTGCAATTTACTAGGAGTAAGCAATGGGTTTTATACATTTTATATGCAATACTGAAGTGCAAAAATATTATAAAAGATATTTGGAAGAGAAAAAAAAAGAAAACTGTCAGTGAGATTTAGCTAATTGCTTCAAACTTAACATTTTGGCTGACTGCTCTTGCCCTTAAAAGCTAGATTTTGTGAGTTATGGCTAATAGATGGGATTTCCAATGTTGGCCTGATTGCCTGCACATGAAACATATGAGAGCTTTTGTGGATAATAAAATTAAATTTGGGGGAACGACCTTCTAAATGGTCTGCAAACTGTGAAAATGCTTTGATCAATTTGACCCAAATGCTGGGTATGGAGAGAAATCTCTATATATAGTTTGGTCAAGTAATGACCCAAATGAGGTTGACCCAACTGGGGTTAAAATTGACCCCAAATTCTGGTTCAGTTCCCTCCTGACCCAAGTGTTTAAAAAAAACTACATTGCTCTCTTGTTGTGCTCTGTTACATTTTTTTGCCTCTTTTCCACAAAAAGACAAAATCTGAAGAACATATAACACAAATTTACCCCAAACCTACCTTTTTTATAAACCTTTTAGCCCTGTTTAACTCACCCATAACTATTGTTGGACAGTCCACCTAGAATGATCACTGGCAATGAAAACTGGTGACATTATGCTACTTCTTGGTAGAAGCTATCCTTTCCTGCCCTTGTGTCATCGCCAGTTGAATGGTCTACTGTACATCTTAGTTTGTTTTGCCCTGTTTTTTACATCAAGTTTTAGTCCTTTTTTATTATCAGAAGCTCTTGTGTTTTTCTACATCAACATAAGGAACCATTCCCCCTAAGTTTGATGAGTATATACCTCTTTGTTTCACTAGGTTTGGCATTTTGTTTAGTTTAGCTCCCTTTCCGAAATGCTAGTCAGGTCCTTTTTGGTGGTTAGGCACAAATTTTGGTTTAGCCTACAAAGTCAAGATATTATGTACCACAAAAATCTGCAGTACGACACTCCTGGTTGTTTGAGCACAAATTAGACCAGGCACCTTTTTATAATGCTACTGTAGCATTTCCATGGCGATGTTGCAGAAGTGTGAGACCATATTTCAACCAAGACAAATTGCTCGCAACAGCTCACATCTCAGGTTCCTACTTAAAGGGCAAGAGCAGTCATCCCAAACTTATTTTGAGGCAACAACTAAATCTCACAATTTTCTTCTCATTTCTCTTCAAAGTATCTTTCATCATATTTTATTTTAACACTGCATACTCAAGGAAAACCAAGCAGTCACTATACAAGTAAATTTTGCATTTAAGGAGAAAAAACATTGTCACATGACTCTCCAGAGCCAATGATAAAACAAACAGACAGTTTAATACACTACTTCAAGTTGGGGTGACTGCTCTTGCCCTTTAAAAAAGGAGTTTGTATCTCATCCTTCATGACCATTTGATGACAAATCAGCATCCCTTTCTAATCCTCCTTCTTCTTTTCCCATTTGTATAAATGTGATAAAATTTCCGCCTCTGGATGTTGGCTGGCATTTGCGTTGCCTAGCAATGAAAGAATTGTAACATTTTCAATGTCCAAGAAACCCTAAGGATCCTTTGGCGCTTTATGCCACTGGGGTGATTTTGGTTGAAAGAATTAATACAAGTATTGGAAAATGACGAGTGGTGAAGAAGCCGTAGATGGGAAATAAATAACCTCAAAAGTGACAGGTTTAATCGTAAAGACGGTAAAGACTTAATTAACATTGAACCCTGATAAACCTTTTGAGTAGTAGCACGGCTCCTGAAGTAATTCTGGGATGTTCAGCTACAAGAGGGTGACGTGTTTGGGTGAGACTCACGTTCACAAGAAACACGGCGGCAATAATTCAATAGGCAAGTCGTACATCCTTACATGTGAGCCTCTAAATATAAAGATATCCTTCCAGATTGGATGCTGAAAGAGAAATCTTGTAAATTAAATTGCAGCTGGTTCAGAGTTTGCTATGTTTGATGAGCCTGATGTAGGGGGAAAGCCTGGGAAATTTTTGAAAAGTATATCTTGGATGAAAATGAAGTTTTACTATCAAGGGAGAATATTGTCCATAATTTCAGAGATAGGTGGCAAGAAGGTTCATTTTTTCACGATAGCGGTGTGTAGATGACAGGCGTATAGGTTCAAATTCAGGGAAAGAATTGCAAATGATTGCAATACAAATTAAACTGAAATTTAGCAGCCATTACGGGTCACCCCTACCCTATCCCGTCTACCCCCTCTCTCGCTTCACCTGAGAAATATAGATAGCAGTGCATGTAAAATGATGACTGAATGTGACACAATGACTGCTATGTTTGCCTCTTGTGGTAGCTGTAACTGAAAATATTCAATGAAAATAAAAAATTTAATTTTAGGGTACAGCTAGTTGCAAAACTGCAAAACACTTAGGTCTATGACAAACAATTTTTTGTGAGGACAGAAGGGAATTTGCAAGTGTGGGACATAAGATAAAGAGCTAAATAGAGCTCAGTCCCCCCCCCCCCAACTCCATGGTTAAAGAACCTATGAGGCCTGACACTCATGAGAAACTTCTTCCCCTTGAAACTGAGCATCATGACTTGGCCAATTGTTTAACGATAGAAAACTGCAAATAACCAACTGATCTGGAGAATTCTGTCACGTGTTCACAGCCCAAACAATTGACTGGAGTGTACCTTACTGCTGAAAATACCAAAAAATAATGCTTTTTTATAACCATTAACACATTTTTCATTAATTTTGGAATAGAGTACCCTATTGGATATGTTTTTTTGTCCCAAATATCAGTCATTTGACCGATTTGTCTGGAAATTTTTTATTCTATTCCTGCATTTTCAATTTTATTTTCTTGCAGAGTGTCCCTCAAATTTGAACCGACTTTTGTGGCTCAAGACTCATTTGGTAACTAATGTAGCCACTGAATTAGATTCTACTCATGTTATACATGGAAATACAAAATCAATCCTCAAATATCTTTTGAATGTGGATTCCCAGTTTATTAAGCTTAATGGCAAAAATATGTCACTGCGCTGCTAGATTTGGAAATCAAGGTCAAAGTATAAATGTCCACCATTCAAGGGTAAGAATTCTTTAATTCTAATGTTATTCCCCATTTACATATGTAACCCCCCTCCTTACCTGTGGTTATTCCGATAGCTTACTGGAAGAGAGAAAAAGGAGTAGTCCCTCTTTTTCAGGGAGCTTCTCCAGTATCTGTCATTTGCCAGGAATAACTGCAGATAAGTGAGGTTTACATGTAAACAGGAGAAGAAGGAGGCCACTGTAAATTCTTAGCTATCATGAGGATCGGAGATGTTGACGTAATAACCCTCATGGACATCATTTATTTTCCTCAAAACTTTGTTTAGGCTCTAGGAAGATGCAACAATTAGAATGAAGCCATTTGCCAAAAAGACGACCAACTGTAGGTCAAGAGGTAAGAACATCCCACTTACAGATATGGGAGGTCTGGATCTTGACCTCCTAGTAAGGTCATAGCAAAAGGCTTTATTGAAAAGTAAAACCTAATGCTTGGTGTTCAGAACATTATGGATGGACTAGGTAAAATAAGCCCATGAGCCACAACTGGAAGAAAATACTGTGGCTGGCCCGATCTAAACCAATTGGTTGGAAACTGAGCCGAAAAACCTTATAAATGAACTGCATAAAAGGAAGTGGACACTTCATGTAAAATTCTACACCCCCTTAGCGTGCATTAATGCAATTTTAACTACCCACTCCTGGCTCAAGCCAATTTTGTTTTATGTAATATAAGCACAACTGAAAAAGGAAAAGAAAAAGGCTTTACTTTGAGACAGATACAAAATGAGGCTCATACATAATTTTTCCTCCAGGCCAATTTTGCAGTAACAAAGCCAGAATGTTTTAAAATTCTGAATTCCACATCATTTTTCCACATGTTAATAATAATTGAAGAAAAGGTCATGAAAATATCATTTTGATGTCTCTGGAAGGACATTCTAAATATCAACAGTGTTTCTGTAACATAATGGTGTTTTCATGCAAAGAAAAGGACATATACTAAGACAATTGTGTGAAAGGGGAGGAATCTAGAAAAGAGCATCAAAAGTGGGCACTTCCTCATTACCCTACAGTTGCTTATACTACAGACTTTGCAAATTTGAAAACATGATTTTTTCCTGAGCAGGTGGAGAAGGTATCTAAAGGAATCACATCATTTTTGCTGAAGACATATTTTTTATAAAAGAAAGTGTGGACAGTTGCAATTTTTGAAGGTGGGGTGTATTGACTGGGATATCCAGCTCTTTTATTCTGAATTTTGTCTAACTGACCTGACTACAAATTTAGGCCCAGCACCCTCACTTTGTCCGATGCTAATTTCCAAAGGTTTGCTGCTCAAACACAAACCGCATGTAATAAATGGCTGGCAGCTTATGTGATTGTATTCTCTTATTCACAGCATTAATTATTTTACAATCTCCTTGGACATATACAATGTTTTCTTTTGAGTTCTCATTCCATACAGTGACTGCACTATATTTGGACACCCCTATGTTTGGACACCCCTATATTTCGACACCCCTATGTTCCAACCTTCTCTATATTCATCCACTCTCCAGTTGTTGGAACATAGGGGTGTCAGAACAAAGCCTGTCTTGTAACATAATGAATTTTTCGGAAAATAGGGGTGTTGGAATTTAGGACTGTCAGCATATAGTGCTGTAACCTTCTCTGCATTCTTCACCCAATCCAGTTCAGCTATACACTATTGTTGGTTTGCCTTTTGTGTCTGTGTGTACTGAGCAAGTGACTGTCTAAAGTTAGTTACTGTATTTATCCCAATACCATGGCAGTCCACACTATATGTTCGCTTATTATGTGCAGCTTACACACTCTACACCCCAGAGATTACGTGTTTTTTTCTTGGTAATAGAACCATACAAGTCCAGGTAAAAAGCAGCAATGTCTTTTTGAAAGGCAGTTTCAAAAACTGTGCGAATTATCCTTCTTGGAAACAAACCATGTAACACTTGTCAGGGGTGAATAGTCACTTGTGAGGTATAAGAAAATATACCACAATCAATATCAAGGGCCTTCATGAAAAGGGATGCCAAAAGAAATGAAAGATTCTGGGGAGGGGGAGGGGGCAAGCTTACTTCAAGGCTCCCACAACATAGGCCTACAATCTAAAGCATTTTAATTGAAGGTTATTGAAGGAAGTTGGAACATTGCCGCAAAGGTGTTGTCTTGAGGAAACCAAGATAATTAACATTCTTTTATATTTACGACAAATGAAAGGGGAGATTTACCCTCTGGGAACTGGGAGTTGACTTGAGAATACTTCCTCACCAATTCTAGCAGATGTTCGGTAAAATCCAAATCTTAACCCAGATTGTAAGCCACTTTTGTTTTTCAGGACTGTCAGCAGTCACAAGGGAGGACTCTCCTTTGAAGGCATACATATCGGAACATGGAACATGCTGACCATCGAAGCCTAAAAGAACCACAGCGATTCTTAACTGTGGAGAAAATCTTGAACTTTTTCAAAGAAATGCAAATATCTTTAGATATACAACTTGCAGAGAGCTGGAGTGTTCAGATTTGGGAAGAAAAAACTGTTTTCTTTTCAGCAGACTTGACTTTCAATGCAAAATCAAGCAGGAACAATGTTTTAATGTAAAATAAAAAACTAGCCAAAATTCAATGGTGAAACAGCGAAAATATCAACATATGGGCCGGGTGTGTTAATTTACACTGTGACAGCTCTTGACAGTGCAGCTATCGTTTCGGGGTAAAAAGGATATTTTAGAAGAACTGTCCTCCTTTCCATTAATGTATATATTTCATTCTGATTGGCTCATGGGAACAACTTATGTGCAGATTTCGATTAAAATAAAAAACACCCCTAAGAGTGTCTCAAATCCTATGTCTGTTTATTGTTTTCTTTGTTATACGATGATCTCACTGAGTCCTTTCACCCACAGCAGCTCCGTTCAAGCGTGAATAAGAGAGATAAACCGCAAACTAGGGAATGCTGCACGGCAAACTGGCAAGATTTTAAATGGTTGTTCCAAGCTGATATGTTCTGATATGTTCTGGAGACAAAATTTGTTAACTTCAAAATAAGCAGAAAACTTTTCTGTTTCAGAAAGTGAAAACTGTATCTCAATAGCTTATAGTTTTCAGAAGATACAAATTTTTAAAGCAGGCCTATTGCAAATTTTTCTTGAGATCTGATGCATCATGGGTAATCTGTGATGTCATTGTGGCACACTAATTTGACATTCAGTTTATTTATAAACTGTAATGATGCAGGCAATATTAAGCAATATTGTTGGTTGTACTCCATACCGTATATTCTGTAATAAACGCCCTGGGGGGCATTACATTTTTGAAAAGGGGGGCATTTATTTGAGGGTATATTGTAATAAAAATTAACTAATCAGCATCGGTAAAATTCTGCCATTCAACCCATCATTACCACCGATTATTTGTAAACTGGAAAAAGGGCACAAATATACTTGAAACTTGCTCTTAATTTCGTTAAAATTCCTGTGAATACCGTACTCAATCCTTCCCGCCAAAACGGAATGCATTGATAAGCACAAACGTATAAATTATTCCCATGCCATGAGCGCGATTGTTGGTTATTTTCCCCATAACAATGTAGTATAACCTGGAATTGTTTTCCTTGCAGTCTGGAAAAAGTGCTGCGTTGCTGTGCAACTTGTTCTGTACAAAAGCACAAGTACAGACTATCCGAGCTGCAGTGTTTGGCTGTATTTCCAAGTCCCAAATCTTACCATGTATATCTGTGCACGTTTTGTACACGTAGCACCTAGAATCTTTGGAAGTTTGGTGGTTATTATCCTGCATAAATTAAGCCATTTCTCGCATTCCTTCCGTAATGTTATTTGCAGTAGGACTTCTGAAATGTGAACGTCATCGCCAACGAAAACAGTGATGCACATGGTCTCATGCAGGCTACTTCTTCGCGCACGCACTTACGTGCGTGTCCGTTTTTACCGCCAAACAAGGCATCATGTTTTGCTCGGTGACATCATATGCATACGATCCATTGCAAAATTTAAATTGCCCCTTCATCGTGATTGGTTCAAATGCGATGATTCTAGCCAGCCAATCACAACTCGCGCCATCGCCTATGTGATTTAGTGTGTGAAAATACTAAGCCTCGAGACGAATTTTTCTGTTGAGTTTTTATGAGTTACGACGATCACATTTCCTATGCTGATATAACCAGCTAGCGCAGCCGGCTAGCCCCGTGCTAAATTCAACAAGAAACGACATCACAAATCTCTGGGTACTTGGATTTTTCGGGGATCTCACTTGTGTGCACATTTCAATTGCAGATTATTTTCAAACAAGACTAAGTTTTGGACAAGAACTGCTAAAAATTTACGGGGATATTTATATCCGTAAGGAACCATAGGATACGTTAATCGGGTGCAATTGTTTTGCTGCCCCAGAACCGCTAAGATTATTATGATTGCGTATTTCTACATGGCCTCATTAAAGCGGGATTCTACAGTATATTAACACAACTACAACCCAGTACAGTAAAATGCTGCAAATGTTCCGACATGATTGGGGGATGAAAACTAAACAGAGCATGATGTCTGCCTAAGAGCTAAATTATCAAAGGGTATGTGACATCGACTGAAAACAATCCTAAAGTATTAACGACTGGTTTATATCTCCACATTTGGAAAGAAAATATTAGGCCTACAAAAATGATATTCCATTCTCAAAACAAACGGAACTGTTCCCAATATTTTCCAACTTGAACGATATGCACAAAGCAAGGGGCGCGTACTTTAGGGACAAACACGTGTCTTCCCTCTTTCTAATAACTGGTAATCGGCATCGGGCCGTTTGTTCAATTAAATAAACATTATGCATAACCGGTCAAACACTAGCTTTATCGGTGGTTTGGGCCTGTAGTGCGGGAGGCCTTGGCCTACGCAGTTGTTAAAAATTTTGAGGGGGGCGTTTATTACAGAATATACGGTATATGGTGAAGGGTGGTTCTAGACCTACAGGAAAAGATATTTAAACATTCCAACAGTATCAAATTTCAAGGACAAACAGGATATTCAGTCATAAAGAAAAACAAAAGGAATTTGTTGAAGCAACGTGCCCACATAACATAACTTTTTGTGGCTTTGTTGAAAAGCAGAGGTGTTTTTTAACAAAAATAACCATTCTCTAAAGTGAGATATCTTGAGTTAGAAAAATGGTATTGTGATAGGGTTTGAAGGACATGGTGTGGAATATTTTCATTTTTTTTTTTTTCAAAACAGAGGCAAAATGCTACCAGAACATGCCTTTAATGAAGTTTTTCACAGAGGAAGCCTGAGTGCAAAATGGTTACCTATTTGCTATTTTTTAAGTATTTTTATGCAAAAGAAATCACACTCAACCCTTGACCAAAACTTTTTGTCCATATAAAACAGATTTCACAGGGATTTTGCATAGAATTCTGCTTCCCTGAAAGTCAAGAAATTTCCTCACCCCTTTTTAATAGGCCTACATCCTTCATTTATAGAATGGGAAAACTAAAGAGATATAAAATGATGGACCTTTTGTTATCAAGTTTGACTTTGTAATCCAAGCTGACTGACATTTCTACTCTCTAGAAAGTAGTTTTTGTAATGGAGACAACCATAATAGCATTCTTAGTTTATGTGCCTGACAAATTTTGGAAACCTCTCAATTAACCAACCCTTATGTCTTTGAGTGACCAAATACATTTAAAACACGAAAAACAGCAAGACAAATTATATCATTACATCACTGATTTCAATTGGTAGAAACTGGAACAGACACTTTTAAGGTCTTTCCTTAAAATGACCTTTTCGATCAGTCAGAACATATACTTGCAGCTGTTAAAACGTTCAGTATTAATTCTGATAACTTACACTCGTCTGTGATTTCATCAAATCACTGATTTTGTAAAACAATTCTTATCCCCTGTGATACAATGAGTGAACTAGGTAAATGGGTGATGTTAACTTTCATCATAAGGTATCACATATCTGAATCATTGTCCCTTTTCATCATGTGACTCTTCCCATTTGTGGCTGACCTTTCAAACTCGTACAAATGCCACCGAAAACTGGTGTAATAACCAGCCATGCTGCAAGTAACGTCATATCGTAGTTGCTGATTATAATGATTGCCAGGGCTATATGGCTAGGGCATGTACTGCAGAAGCATGCAGGGACACAGTGAGCCTTTGAATTACCCTTAGACCTACTCAAAAGTTTCTGTTCAGCTTTGGCCAAAATGGTAAACTCAGAATCCTACTAATTGCAACACCCCTTTGCTATGTGTTCTCTTCAATTTTATTAAATTGAGGGCCTCATCCTCCCACCCCAAATAGTTCCAATTCTCCCAACCTACTTGAATCCTTTCATACTGGAGTACCGGTAGCTGAACTAAGCTAAGCCCATAGATGAGATATGCTTTCATTGTGTTCACACTATATGAAAAGTATTTAACACAGGCTTGACTGAACTGGTAGCAAGCTAGCCGTAAGTTATGTAACTCATTTTGTGTATTTTGATGTATCTGTTACTGTCAATCAATTAATCAGATGTGAAACTTGACTGTTGTATCAAATGTGCATGTATAGTGAGCTTCATTTCCTCCCTGAAGCAATAAGAGGTAATCAGGCTAAGAAGGAGGATATACACAAAAGGTTGGAAGGAAGGTTTGTTTCATCACGAGCTTATCAGGGTCTAGTTCTTGGTAGGTAGTAGCATAATAAATATTAGAGAGGGGCAACACAGAACGATGTTTAAAGGCCCAGTTCTCTCACCCCAAACAGTACCAATTCTCCTAACCTTCTTACTTAAGCCCCTCCCACAACTGTCTGAAATTCATCCTCATCCAGATACTATCCATGCCATGACGTCTCTTCTTGAGAGAGCAACACAGACACCCCAGTACATCAAAGGCGGTGTGGGGTGTAACTAATTTATGAGTTTGTCACATGATCTGTGCCCTAAAATGAGCTAAGCTTTCATTGTATTCACACTGCATGAAAAGCAATTAACACATGCTTGATTGACTTGTTAGCTAACCTCAAATGTTACATAACTTTTTGTGTATTTTAATATATCTGTTACTGTCAATCGATTAATAAAACGTGAAATGTGATTAGATCAAGTGTGGGTGTAGTTAGCTTCATTCCCTCTCTGAGGCGATAAGAGGTAATCAGGCAGAGAAGGAAAGTGTAACAAAAAGTAAGAAGGATTGTTTCATCATGCTCACTTTATTGCTTCAAGATGAGTATAAAAATACTCAATTTAAATAATCAAAACACTCTCAGTACCATTCATGCTGTGTTATATAAGCTTTGGTACTCTGCATTGTTTGAATTAGCTGCCAATTAAAGAGCTGAGTCAATTGAAAATTTTGGTACTCCCATCCCAAAATTGTAGTTTGGGGTGAGAGGTTTGACCCTTTAAAATGATAAAATTGACTAAAAAAATGCTACCTCACCAAATACTCCTAATTAACTACATGGTAAATTAAATATGGGGATATGTTCTGGGTTAGCATGTCCAGATAATTCATACATAAATATCACACTGAAAAATTTGTATGCCAAGCACAGCTACAACTACATCCCGTGCTAAAGGCAGCAAAACACCGTTATTTGGTTAGAATTAGCGTAGTAGGAGGCTACACCTATTTCACAAATGGCTTGTGAGAAGCATGTGGCAATATTTTTCTCATTGAATTGTAAAATTAAGATTTATTAACTCATTGGTCTTCATGGGATATGGAACACTTACGCCCTGCAATACCATAAAAGGTACTTCGAAGAGAAATAAGAAATTTGTGAGAGTAGGGTTTTTTTTTTTTATATATATATGTTTGGGGTGACCAAGGCATTAATGTACACCCCTTCTCACACACTTCAAATTTCAATTAGTGTATTGCATTCATTTAGGAATGCCTTTGATCAATCATGTGACACTATTTTTTAGACTCATTTGTTGAATTTATGCATATAAAATAACTCCCTCAGTTTACTTTCAACATTAAATTTGTTTATGAGGAAATGTAATGAAAGATGCTCGAGAGGAAAATGGGAAGAGATACATTATGCAGATTTTTTTACTAATTAACCTTATTGGGCGGCAATATTAATTATGACATCACCTAAAATCTTTGGTTATTCATTGGCTATAAACTACTTGCTCAGCTGTGGATACACATGTCACAGCAGCATGCCTGAGACACTGTATAAATAACAGATCAGGTCACAATGTCCACACATGATTCAATGCTAGACTGCACAGGGCCTTTGTGAAACTACACAGACATTGTGTCCTTCACTTTACTGGACTTCATGAACAGACTTTCCAATAATGTGTGCATGTATAAGGTATAGGAAGATGTTTTCAACTTGCCGGGGTGGGATGGGATGGTTAGTGGCTGAATGTTTCAAATCACCAAGCTTGGGGAACATCAGTTGTAATTTGGTGCTGCATATCAGGCACATTTTGAGGAAACTTAAAATTTTTTGACATTTTAGTGGTTATAGGCTTAAAATGTATTACATATCGTAGGTATCATGTGGAATGCTCAAAATGCACAGATTAATATTAATACAGGGGAGGGAGGCAGGAAAAATTTTAAAGGGGGGGGGGGGGCTCATCACCAATATGTTCAGCAATATACTAGCAATGTAAGGCTGCCAAGAATGCCTAAATAAGAAAAATGTGGGGAGAGGGGGGACTAAGGCCATCCAGCTAGCCCCCTGTCTCTGAAGTCCCTCCAATGAAAGCAGTTGTTCCAGTCACAATTTTAAGGAAACATCGTCTTCTTCATTTGACAAGCAAGCTATGAGTATGAATATCTGATGTAACAATGACACATGTGATCTGTATGGTCCCCATATTGGCCAAAATAACTTAAATAATAATAATACAATAGTACAATAGATTTATATAGCGCCTTACATATAACAATCTCAAAGCGCTTCACAAAAGTTAACAAATAAGAGTTAGAACAGGAAGGTTTTCAGATTTGATTTCAAAGAGTTCACTGATATAATCAGTTCGAATATGATGGGGCAAGTTACTCCACACTGTTGGGGCTGCTACAGAAAATGATTGGTCACCATAGTATGAGGTACAGACAGATTGTGGACGTTGAAGAAAGCAATGGGAAGATGAGTGAAGAGAGCGGGAAGGTTTGTATTCTGATAAAAGATCAACAATGTAAGAATGTGGGTGAACTAGAAGACTCGGTCGCAGGTCTTGTACCTATCTCACTTTACCAATAGAGACTTTTCACATGACATCATAATACTCTCAGGCGGCCATGCTGGAGTACATGTAACTACATAGTAAACTACACTGGGCACGATTGCTTGCTGAATGTGTACCCATCGTGCTTACCACGATGCACTCTGTGCAGTGCGTTCGGCACAAAGCCACGTGTACACTCTAAAATCAAAAGAGTGAACTTAGTCACTCTTTGATCGAGTGAAAAGTGTAAATTCGCTCCATTAGAGTGATAATTCACTCCAAGAGGAGTAAAGTTCCCTCCAAAAAGAGTGAAGTTCACTCTAAAAAGAGTGAAATTCACTAGAGTAAGAGGGAAAATTCACTCTTCCACAAGTGCCTGCAATAATCGCTCTTTTTTTAAGAGCGATCATCGTGGGCACTCCATCAAGAGTGAAACTTCGCTCGTTTTAAGGGAATTTCACTCTTTTTGGAAGGAACTTCACTCCTCTTGGAGTGAATTATCACTCTTATGGAGTGAATTTACATTTTTCACTCGATCAAAGAGTGAATAAGTTCACTCTTTTGATTTTAGAGTGTATTTGGTATGAATCTCCTCCAGCATGGCAGTTCCGTGACATTATTGCAAAGCCTCTATAGACAGCTTGTACTGTTTACAGAGCATCATATCCTCATTTATGTGGGCCTGCCATAGATCCAGACACCTTATTTTTGGGTGCAAAACTTTTGCTACTAGAAGATAGGGTCCTAGCTCCACCTCACTGACTTCCTTCCATGTATAGGTGCCTTCCCATTAACCAGGTGCAACTGCAAGTTAATAAGGGTTACATGTAAATAAGGTCCAGGGCAATGTAGATTGTACAAATTAGGACTTTGGTCTCAAGTAACCCCTGCTCAAGGTATAACCTTCCACTCTAGTAATGTGGGAATACAGGTTAACTTGGGGTCAGTCTTTAAATTTTAATCCACCTCAAATCTCAGGACTGTGGGTGTATACAACTTGTTTGTTTTAATCAATAAAGGCCACAGATGTTTATGGCATTAAATGTCCCATATTTTCTTACATTTTATAGTAATTGGTACGTGAAACACTTAACCTGGTTACTATGGCAGACCTACCCAATCAACAAAACTCAGGGTATGTGAGAACACAGGCTTGCAAAACATGGTGTTAACCTGCGGTTTTGCTTTTTTGTAAGCACAAGTCAAAACCCATTTTCGTAGAGTATGCGAAACAAAGCTTTTAGATGTATTACTAAGCAATCACAGCAACGAATTCATGTGCACTCCATATTCCATAAGTGGTGGTCACATGTTCTATCTTCATGAAAATCAGCAGCCATGATACACTTCTTATTTATCAAAAGGAAAGACAAGGATACTCTTCCATCAAATTCCATCCATCATGCCAGCCTCTTCATCCTCCATGAGTAACACTAGATAAAAGGGTATATTTCTGCCCAGCTCCCCATAAAGTTAAAAGGCTGACAGCTCAAAGTGGATTATTTAGCCATCAAAGTCTAATTCAGATAGCCTAGCCTATTTCAAATTTCTTTCTGTTTTTGTTATCCAAGTTTCTCACTTGCCTGCCCCTATGACTTCATCGTATTACATTAGATGGATGTATTCCATTTGGTCTACCAGGCCCGCAAGGTTCAACTATCGAAACCAATTTGTAGCGAAAAAAAAAAGACCTTTGGGTGTGATAGCTATTTGTATGACCCAGTTCTGACACAAAGTGATGGCCTGAAAAAATCCAAACATTTTCTTCATCTTGTTCCTGAGTATGACTGCGAGGAACATTTTAATTCTTGCGTCACTAAAGGGGCAGTGGAGGATGTGAAGACAAATTATTGTAACAAACCAAACTGGTGAGATTTCAACTGTTCACCCAAAATGACTGTATTATCTGGCCTCACAATAGAAGATTTGGGGACAATTAAAATAACTAGTCACCTTGGCAAATAAAATGAAAAAGACTTTGAACAGGTTGCCTTTGACTCACCTCAACTGCAACTTTCATTAACAAGTACTGCCATTGTGCTTGGTGCTCAGCATACAAGAGGCTGAATTTCCTCCTGTTTTGTTTTCAAACAGTGGAAAAATTCGACTTTTTTTTTCTCTTTTTTGAGGGGAGAGCTGAAGTCCCCTTAGAATCACTCTTAACCCACACAACATAACTTATCTACTCTCAGTTCCATCTCATCTGCCCTCCTTTCCTAAACCAGCTGCCATACATTGAAAGCTTTCAAATAAAGCTTCATGCAATCATTTACTTACCGCTGGAAGCGCAAAGAAAGATATGCCAATAATTGCACATGAAGCAGCTGCCATTTTGCCAGTCCAGCTGTCTGGTGTCTTATCACCATACCCAACTGTCGTCAATGTGACCTGCAAGACAAAATAATAAAGCATAGTTATAATACAAGTCCTTATAATACAAGGTAAGATAGGGACATCACGTTAAATCTCTCTTCCCCCCCTAGAAAGTTGGAATTTGCCATTGTTTTGACTTTTGACACATTTTTATCCCTTTTGCTACAGAAGGCACCATCCCTCCATACTGAGCTATGTGTTATATTAAACATATATAGTACATATATCAATGGGTCCCGCAAAATGTTTTCCGTTTTATCCTGCGCTTGCTATACCCCAAGAGGATGCCTATGTGTGAAGTGTTTCCTCTTCAAGCCTATTCCATGTCCAAAACACAATTACACACCAAATTGCTACTCCAGGACACAGCTGGGTGCTATGGTTTTGCTGCAAACCCACAGATACATACTTATGGTAAATTTGGTTTCCCAACAAAACCATTCATAGCACAGGTGATAAACAGTTTGCTGCCTGAACAAACTTGTCCCCCTAGAGCTTTGTTTGGTTTTGGTCCTGTCTGAGTGTTTTCATTTTGTGTAATAGTGATTCTCTCTTGAGGTCCCACCTGAACAATAGCTAATTATGGTACTAATGAGTAATGACTATTAAAAGTTTGGAAATGATTATTAAAACATTTTCACATTACACCATTTACCTGCCCTAAATTTTGTCATCAACCTCTGTATTTTTATGAAAAACAACAATTTTAGAAATCCCTAACACTTCTTTTGGTGAAATTTGAACAAGAAAAATCTCAGTGCTTCATGTTTGTCGCATCTAACTGTATAAACTGCTTAAAGGCCCAGTTCTCTTACCCTAAACAGTACAAATTCTCCTAACCTTCTTACTCAAGCCCCTCCCACAATTGTCTGAAATTCGTCCCCATCCAGATACAATCTAAGTTTTCGTGCGTCAAGGTGAGTATAGAAAAACTCGATTTATATCATCAAAATACTCTCAGTACTGTCGTTCATACTGTGTAATATAAGCGTTGGTACTCTGCATTGTTTGAATTAGCTGTCAATCAAAAAGCTGGGCCAATTGAGAATTTCGATACCCCGGTACCAAAATTGTAGTTTGGGGCGAGAGGTCTGGCCCTTTAATATCACCAAACAAATCATAGTCAAAGCTGGTATGGTATGTAAGATTTAATTCCAGCAGCATGTTACTGTCAAGAGCTTACAAACTTGGAATCTCAAAAACTGCTTAATGAAAAATCTATCCAAGTACATGACCTTAAGTCTTAGAGGCTATATCGATGTCATTCTACTTTGGTTTGAAAATTTTAGTGATTTTTTCCTTGCAGGTCTAAGGAACCTTTGTTCATGCATTAGCAAGGCTTACAGCTAAGTGAGGAAACATCTTGCAGTCTTTATGCAAATGTTACAAGGCTTCTCTGTAATCACTTGGGTCTCCTGAGAAAACTTGTATTCACGAAAAACATTTGCGGGTAAAAAGGAAAAGCTAAAATGATGCTGAGATTAACTGGGAAAGTTAAAATCACTACCTTACATCCTGTAACTCAAGTTTTCCTTTACCTCGTTGATATTTTAAATCTAAAAAATTAACTACTACAAAAGTGGCATACAGGGCAACAGTTTTATCTAAAGAGCAGAATATCTCATGGAAACTTTATCTATCCATGCCAATGGTGGCCATTGTAAATCTCTTAAGAAAATTGATCCATTAAGTACAGAAATGTTGCAATATATTGGTTACTGATAATGGATGGTGGAAACTGGAAGTCCATGCTGTTGTGTATTCAATTCTATTATGGGTGTAAACAAATTATTTATTATTTATTACTGAAGAGTGAGGCAGGAGAGAAGGAAGAAGGTACATTCCAAAAAGAGTGAATTTAGTCACTCTCTATTAAATAGAGTGAAAAGTGTGAACTAACTCTATTAGAATATTAATTCACTCCAAGTAGAGTGAAATTCACTCTGCAAAGAATGAAATTCACTGCAAGAAGAGTAAAAATTCACCCTTTATAGTCAGTGCTGCAGGGATTATCTTTCAAGAATGATTGCTGTAGGCACTCCAGAGTGAGTTTGAACTTTCTTGGAGTGAATTTGAACTCTTTTGGAGCCAGCTTTATAATGTCCACTCTTACAAAGAGTGAAATTATTTTTACAGTGTGTGAGAAGGAGAGTTTGGGAATTAGTCGAAGAACTGTGAAATTTGCTCTAAAAGAGCAAACTTTCACTCGCTGTGGAGTTCCTAGAGGAGAAACTTTTAAAAAAGAGTGATTCATATCCATGCACTCCCTCAAGAGTGTTTTTTGACTCTTGAAGGAGAGAATTTCACTCTTTTTGGAATAAATTTTGATCTTCATGGAGCGAATTAACACTCCAATGGAGTGAATTCATACTCTTTCCTCTATTAGAAAGTGAAGTTCTCTCTTCTGTTTTTAGAGTTAAAGTAAAGATCACATATCTTAGCTTAGAAAACTTGGGGGTCCATAGAAAATGATGAAATTTCAGCTGTACAACCTATCAAAAATGGTTTTTGAAAAAGCACAACAGCACTATATTGTTCAAAAAGTTGCTACATCAGCAATAAATGTTAAAGAGGGGTGAAAAATGAAAGGAAAGAATAGTCAGTCACCAAATATTTCTTTCTTCAAAGAGGCTTTCATTTTTTTCACATGTTTCGCTGAAGAAAAATATTTCAAGCCCAAACATGCAGTTTTGGGGGTCTACTCAATGTTCCTGAGGCTTGAGGTTCCCCTTTACATTCATCTCCGTAAATTTGCGATGGCTGGAAGATTTGTTATTTCGGGAGTTCAATATTCCCAGAAGTGTGGATCTTCCCAAGACTCTGGGACATTGAACCTTGGGCACAGTGAACCTTGAGAACATTGACATAGCCCTGCAGTTTAGAACCAAATGAACTGTAACATAGCATCAAGTAGGTCACAAATTTTCCAAAAAAAAGAAACTGTTTTCAAAATACTAGGCTGTCATTTTACTTCACCAGAACCTGCAGGTGAATTTCCACCTCAGCATCAGGAAGTATTGTTCACTATCTTTCACTTGTGTAATATTTTAACAGACCCCCTTTAATCTCAACTGTACCACTCATAAGCCATGCATGTTATAAAGTTACATTATTATGACTTGCACG
The DNA here is from genome assembly GCA_037179385.1 of Holothuria scabra. NCBI lineage: Eukaryota > Metazoa > Echinodermata > Holothuroidea > Aspidochirotida > Holothuriidae > Holothuria > Holothuria scabra. The sequence continues at coordinate 15,488,775 of CM074199.1, forward strand.
AAGCAAAAGGGATATTCATATTGTATTAGATTACCTACAAATCAATAAAATATCTCACTTTCAACTTTGTCTTGGCCTCTGTAACAGGGGAAAAATGTGTTTATACAAAGCTATTTCCAAGCTGCAGAGGTGACTGGGTGTACTTGATCGCAAATAGCAAAGGAGTGTTACATACAAAATACCCATTTTCAGTTGGGCGATCTGGAGTTCTAGTCTGGACCTAATAATACCAAAGACTTAAAAAAATGGTGCCCACTCCCATTGCACTTGGTGTTCAGCATAACCAATGGAGTAGCAACACAAGCTAGTGAGTCACAACTAGAAAAAAGGCTGTGGCCAGCTCAACTTCAAACATTTGGTTAGAAATTGGGCCTTAAAACTCCATCTCACTAACTAAATGCAAAATATAGCATCCTTTCAAATTCATGGCTAAGTAACTTGTGATTGCCAGAACATGAGAATAAAGTGAGGGCAGTATACATGATAGTGACATTTCCATTCCCTACCCCTTCCCAGACCTTCCTGCTCTCCCTTCCCATTTGTATGACTAGCCAGCAGCAATTTGTCTCATACTACATCTTCTCTGAACACACATAGAAAAAAATTCAGGGGTGGGTTGAAGTATATAAACCATTCTCTATTTTGTATCTTATGTTCTGGAAATTTTATAGCACAATTTCAAACATTTTTTTCTCCAGGCTTTTATTTTATTTCCCAAGGGTGCAATGCTCCCTCCCACCCACCAACCTATACCTCCCAAGAAAATCAATTGACAAGCCTGGTCGCTATATTTGCGAAATTTCTCAATCTACAATAAAGCCTGTCATTCTTTCACATATATTTCTCCATGCAATCTTTTCTTTACAACAGGATGAATGAGGTCATGCCAACATTCAAAATACTGTGAGCTAAACATAAAGTTCACAATTTACTGGAACAATGGGGTACAAATCCTGCAGGCATTCAAAGAAGAATCAATGGCTTGTGACGTGTGTATATGAATACATACATTTTTTGTGGCACTCCATCCATAATTTATATTGTGCAGCTTACATTTTTTTTCCCATTCAAGTCAGCCAGAAAAATCTCCCAAAGTCTAGGACTTTTTGGGAGTCTATGAGGGACAATACCTACCTACTATCAACCTATGTATATATTTATACTTACCATCTGGCAAACTAATAGCACTGTGGTAACCCTAGCAGCAGAGGTTACAATACACATAATATAACTTCCTAGTTCATTTCTCCTAGCTCCCCTTAAAGGCCCAGTTCTCCCACCCCAAATGGTACCAATTCTCCTAACCTTTTTACTGAAGCCCCTCCCACAATTGCCTGAAATTCATGCTCATCCAGATACAATATCAGTTTATTGCTTCAAGGTGAGTACAGAAAAACTCAATTTATATCATCAAAACACTCTCAGTACCAATCATGCTCTGTAATATATGCTTTGGTTCTCTGCATTGTTTGAATTAGCTGTCAATCAAAGAGCTGAGCCAATTGAGAATTTCAGTATCCCTATACCAAAATTGTAGTTTGGGGTGAGAGGTTTGGAAATAAGACTACCTAGAGAAGACCTTCCTGCTGGGAGATGAATCTTTTTACAGTTGTGTGAGTGAACACAATGAAAATACCTACAATTAAAAATTCTGAGGTCAAAAGTCAAAACAACATTGAAACAAGCTCATCATGTACAAGATGTCAACATTTTGGTATTTGTCAATAAAACTTGGAATCCAACTTCAGCTATCTTGCAAGATATTTTTGCAGAAATATTCTCTCCTTTATTCCAAAAATCATGAAATGTTACTATGGAAAGGAAGTTTAAAAGGTAACAAATCTAACAAAACCCTGCATACAGTAAAGCATTTCCCAATCAAGTGTTCTTCTAGGCTATATATATTCTCCAATTTCAAAAGACCACTTGATTAGTGTATCTCCGACATAAAGCAACATCACAACATCACACCTCGTACCTAGTTCAAATTGCCCAAGGCCATACACAAAGGCTGTGTATGCTGGTTGATTGCTAGCCCGCATGGCGGACAAATTTTTTCGTCCAGCTCATCGCTACGAAAAAATCAACGTCCGTCAGCGTTGGACACCAAATCTGTTCAACTGCGTAGAAAACTTATGGAAACTTCATTTACATAACTCTACGTGGATTGGTTGAAGCAAGGCTGTTAATGTTTATTCAAAAGGTAAACACTTGCACCATTGTACAACAGTACACGGGGTTACTGTGGTCGATGTTATTCGACACTGCAATTGTGTGGTACTGTGCAAGCATACACACACATTTCAGCGGTTAATTAAGAACAACCGATCCCACAGCCACGGGAAAAGCCTAGTTCAATACTTTTCAACAAAAGATTACTGTTTTTAAATCCACTCTTTGATGAAATTTGTTATTGCTTGAAAGAGGCTGTCCATGATCAAGACTTCCATCTAAATTAAAAGCCTTTAAAGGACGTAATAAGCCTATGTTTTTGTTTGGTTTAAACATCTTTGTGTTCAACGTAGCATTGCCAAGATTTAGTCGTTGAGCACCGCCTACCTCAGGAATAGATCGATTGTGGTGAGTGCTCATGAATATTAAGATGACCAACTTTTGGGCTCATTGAACGGAAATTCTGACCATCGCCGGCAGGCTCTGAGGGGCGGCAGCCTAAAGGGGGCTGCAGCCACAGAGGTGCTACACAAGCTACTTGATTTCAGACTTCGGCAACAGACCAATCACAGTGCTGATATTTGTTTGCATGACTCTGAGGGTAGCCCCTATTGTATATAGAACTGCTCATAGGTGTCAGTCTTTACTTGAAGGTGGGAGGAGGGGGGCATTGCCACTTCTGTAAAAAAATTTACTCTGTAAAAACCTAAGTCAATGGGGGACTAAAAATAAATGAAATAGCTATATTTCTTGATTAAATGCCATGCTGGTATACTTTAAATGCAAATTTCCACCTTAACCACCATACACCTTCAAATCTAATAACCTTGACTTCCAGTCATTTTCTTTTTCATTGACATAAATTGATACCAAAGCAATATGCATATGTCCTTGATACTTATGTGATGTCATACGTCCCTACGCCTTCCAGCTAATCCCATAGAGACCAAGGTAATCAAACCAGTGATGAAGTAATTATTATTCAGACCCATCTACCTTGACCATGGCTTAATATTAAAGACCCGCCAGGAAGAATCCCAAGGCTAATATTTCCCAATTACTTTACAATCATCAATGTTCTGATCAAGATCACAGATCTAGATATTTGTATTGATTTCTACTCCTATTGGAAAAAAAAAAATTAAAACAGCCCTGCAGATTATACCATCTACATTTGCCCAAATAGGCTGGAATGTTATTTAACTACTTCAATCTTACAAGGATATAAAATATCAGAGGCAAAACATTTGTATAAAAAATTAAAACGGATAAAAAATAATAAACGATTAAAAAATAATTTCAGTCTTGGATGCCAAGAATCAATGAAGGTCATCTACGTATAGGTACTCAAACATAAATGAGTGATTTTATCATATGAGCTGAAATTGCATGACTCAGGTAGTCGTTATGCATTTAAGATTGTGAGAATGACACCTATGTGATAGGGATAAATTTCTCTCACCATCACCTATGGAGGTCTAAAGCTGTGCAGCTGAGACAAAGTGACGATGGTGACGTGAAACTGATAAATGGTTTCTGTCTCGCAGATGTCAGATGAATGTAGCCTTTTGTTTTCTTTTGCACTCATTTGCTAGGAGTTCGTGAAGTACATTTTAGGCTGGTGCATACAATCATGAATCATAGAAGATCACCAAAGCATCCAAGCAATTCTAGGCACTCTTAAGAATTCGGCAGTTTATTTAAACGCTGAAGCCTCCCTCCCTCCCCCACCCGAAAAAGAAATAATAGAATTCTTGAGCTTCACTCAGTGTCCTTTTCAGGTATGCTCCCGTTTGTAATCTTCTTTACTCCAGTGAAGAAATTTTTCAATGATTTATTACTAAAACACGTTTCTTCAAGTCTCTTAATTTTAAAGGAAAATGCCAATTCATGAATGTAGTAGTTGCTGATGCTTTACAAGTTTATTATGGGAAGGTACAAAGAGACATAGGAAAGGAGAGTTTGTCTCCTGGCCAGAACACATTCCAAATTTCATGCTAAAAAAGAAAAAAAAAAAGGGTGCAAATCCAAATAACTTGCTCATATGTAGGTTACCTGCACCTTTTTTGATTTCCTGAAAGGGAATACCTATCCAGTTGTACAGAGGTAACCTTTGCAAAACTAGTGTAGTAGGGCTGCCACGATAACCATTTTTCATTTATGGATGTCGCCAGCATTTCCCTGACGATATCGCGATGTCGCGCATTAGTCTAAACATTTTCCATCAGCGTCAAGGAAGCAAAACAGCTGTTTATTGCATGCAGCCACTACTGATTTCATACCAAAAATGAGGGGAGATTGATTATACGTGCATGTAGCAATATTGATTGTGCAGAACTCTTCACAAGTCTAGAACGTATGTGAGCTGTTACAGTATTCATTGTATGCATTTTGAAACAGCTTCCCATTTTATATCATGATTTCTTGTGGTGGGTTAAGTGTAGATTTCATTTCTTGTGACATCATACATTATAATCATTTTAGGATACTGACTTAAGACAATAAAGATAGGGATTTCACAGTGGTTTAGTCATTTATTTGATTTGTTGCAATATCACATCTTGACAAAACATTGGTCGATATTGTCGTGGCAAAACTGTATCGACGATATCGCGATATAGTGGCAGCCCTATAGTGTAGGATCGTGCATTTTAGTGCTGGCATATACTATGGATCGTTTGACTTCCTTAACGTTGTTGGCATTGGTACTCCTAATGTACTGGAGGACTACATGGATCTTCTGTTCACTGTCTGAATCCAACACAGTGTTTCACTGAAATTGTTTTGATGACTTAAGCAAGCCACAAAAATTTTTAATGTGGACAACTGTGCCTTTTACTGCTATAAATATAGTAGTGTTTAGAATTACAAGAAGCTGGGCAAGCATTTTTTCTATTTGTTTTGCAAAGTATTTTATGGAACTAGAAGTTTACTGTATACATTTGAAACTTTAAGGAACAGTAACTTTTGACCAGAGAAATACTTCCCCCTCATTTGAAATGTATCTAACCTTTACCGAGTATAAAATGACATGAATCTAACAAGTTTCAAGGCTGAAGCCAAGAAAACGCTTAATTATAGCACAAAGGCATTACATAATTAGCCCTTTCAGGAGTCAGTTTGATAAGGTTTAACGGTGCAATTTCTAAAAAATTTATTTTAGTCGCGTTGGCCACGACCCTTTTCCAGTTGTGGTGTAGTGGCTTGTTTTCCCTACTCTGTAGCTAATGCTGATCACCAAGCATAATGGCAGTCTTCCGTATGACCTGACCTAGTCTAATTCCAGAACTATGGCCAAATACCTTCTGGATACAAGTCTGATGCTCTAACCATTTGAATATGCAGTGGGTCAAGCTGTTATTTAATTTTTCCCCCAGGCAAAAGGAGAGAGCTGATAAAAGGGAATTCATGAGGTATACTGCAATGACCAAACTTTTGGCCTGTTTGGTACCTTACCCTGCTGAGCATGCTAACTTTATCAACTTAAAGTACGTAAAAAGCAATGTCCACCTGCAGTTGCTGCATGACAGAGTGAATTCAAGCAAATGTATGTAAGCTTCATGGCCTTTTTTTTTGTGAAGGGTCTTGGCCTTTTTTTTTTGAAGGGTCTTGGTCTTACTTTTTTAAAGGAAGGGGGAGGGGTAGCTCCTCCCCTGCCTTCCAGCTTCATGCAAATATGCTTTAACAGTTTGCTGCAGAATTCCAGTTGTTGGCTTTAACAGGGGAAAAAATCTGGTTTTCCTCTGGCAAAAGTTACTCAGTCTAACTCTCAACCCCATCTCCCACACACGGAAACACCCCACTGGTGTATTAGTGTAACTGTCATCAAAGACTTTTGCCACTAAGTTATTTCACCCGAATGAGAGAAGGTTTGAATACTTACATCATTTTAATTTTTCATCTCTTTTTTTATCAACACAAGATCAATTAATTGAAATTTGCATCCCTCTATGTATCCGTTCTGGTGGTCATTAGAGAATTCTGCTCCTTAAAAGTTGATGTAATGACCTAGCCAATTTTACAATAGAAAACTGAAGACAACAACAAATGGTCACCATGTGCAATCCGCAACAATGTTGCTTTTTGTCTGTTGTGTAATAAGCAAAGACTTCAAGGACAGGATTACTTTGATCAAGTTTCAAGGGAGTGGATTTTCTAATAGTTGTGCATATTGATAGTATTGATTTCACCAGCAAATTTTGACAAATCTGTTGTATTCCAGTTTCACAAAGCCTAATGAAGATGTTCTTTCAGCTGGAAGTTCCTATATGTTTTAAATTGTACAGAGAAAAAAGTATCACAATGTCATTCCAATGGTAACGCTACAATAAACAGATCTGGGTAAAAGGTGCAATTGTCATGCACCACTGACAAAATGACCAAATAAACTGCGCATTAGCCAACTACTATGCCAATTTGCCTTTCAGTCGATACCCCAAAAGGAGATGTTTAATAAAAGGGAACCCATAAGGCATACTGCACTAACCAAACTTTGGGTCTGTTTAGTACCTTACAGCACTTAGCACTCTAATTTTGTTCCTACTCAAAGCAAATTAAAACCAATGTCTACAGGGGGTTGCTGCACAGCAGAGTGAAATTCATTATAAATGAATATAAGCTTTTTGGTCCTGAGTGTCTTTAAACAACTGTTATTCAAGACCTCAATTAAATTATATTAAAGCCAGTATCTATTCACTTGAGCCTTAAGAGGGATTGACATCACATTTGTATGTTGATAAGGTAATAGGATAAATGAAGATAATTAAATATTTATTACACGAAGAAATAACATTACCAGCATCGCAATTTTGTACAGCATTGAGTATGGCCAGAAGGTTCATGCACACACACCATCACATTATATGACGAATCAGGCTGCTTTTCTGAAGTATGACTATGTCATGTGACCACACTAGCATGTATCTGGGTACCTAGAGGTCCAACCAGGGCATCAATGTATAACGTACAAAGGAAGATAGACCAATATAGCCCAAGTAAATCTAATGAGTATTAAAGGCCTAATCCTCTTACCCCAAACAGTTCCAATTCTCCTAAACCTACTTACTTAAGTCGCTCCCACAACTGTCTAAAATTCATCCTTAGGGACGCTATGTATCTCAGATTATTGCCTCCTGCTTCAGGGTGACTATAGAAGAGCCCAATGTGTAATCAAAACACTCCCAGTACATGCTGTGTAATATGAGCTTCAGTACTCTGCTTTTTTTGAACATGCTGTCAATCAAAGAACTGTTTCAATTGGGGATTTCTGTGCTACTACAAAAATTTAAGTTTGGGATGAGAAGATTATTTGGGCCTTTCATTAAATTGTGACAAATTCACCAGGTAAAAGTTTTGCTAGCCTGGAGAACCTAATAACTACATTACATTAAATAGCCCTTACTGAAAATGTCTACCACAAAAAAGCCTAAGACGCGACTTTTGGGTGGTAAGTTGGGTTTTTAATTGATTGTTAGCACCCACAGTTTATGGCCAATCCAATGTTTACTGGGTTTTATCATATTTTTACTAACTTCAAGGTTGGAGTAGCTATAAACTGTGTCTGTAAACATCAAGAAAAAACCCGACTTTACTGCCTAAAAGTCGGGTTTTAGACTGTGTAATGGTAGGCAATTTTACTAAGGGCCATTTCACGTAATGAAGCTAATCCTATGCACATCATTAAACCTCTTTCCCACACCAGCACCCACAGGCCAATCCTCCTCCTTTATATCTAGTTTAATGTCCAACACCAATCACAGTCCTAGTTCCACTTCACCACCCTAATGGAGTACAGTGATATTTGCCCAATGGCAGTCATCAACTGGGGGCAGAATTTAACTGTTCAATTTACTGTCAGACTGAGACAGTGAATGCCAATTTGAAGATGTGTACGTTGTTGAAATTTGGGCTACGAGGTCACTGCTCCTAAGTCCCTGGCCCATATGGCCATGGTTGGACATATGCCCCTTCAGCACAATACCTTCTGTACTCCCTAGGCTGGGTTTAATAGCATTTATCTTGTCTTCTGTTATGAAAGGCCACAAATGCAATTTCTCTTGGATTTAGTTTGCACATGTGAAAGTAAATACTGGCTTTTTTTTTTTTAATTTTATACAGCACATGATGTTTATTCCCCCACCACTTCATGTGGCTACAATGCCCATTACTGAAATACAGCACCTTCTGGCAACTCAAAATCCTGTCTTGTGACTGTCTTGGCAGGGTTTTTGACCAAGTTTATTTGGAATGTTTATTCTGAAAGGTTGTGCAGTGGTGCATATCTGAGTCCTCCAAAAATAGACTCAGTTGATAGCAGTATAAAGGGCATGTTCCCACTTGAACCACTTATGCTAATCACCCCAAGCTCAATCAACTAGAAAATTTTGTGAACAACCCTAAGAGTGTTCCCATTTGATCCCCTGTGCGAGATCTGATCCCCTTCTCCAGTTCAAGTAACAGGAAGCTGTTTCATTGAAATTACATGTGCAGCTCAGGTTTGTTTACACAAGTTTGTGTGGTGTGAAGAGCTTCCATGCGGAAGTACGTCATTGATCTGGTTACCGTGATCCCTGTTGTGTTCCCACTCATTTTCTTGATCACCTGCCCACAATCTGATCCTCCCAGAAGGAGCGGTTATAAGCTCTTGGGATCTGATCCGAGGAACAAGAGCATTCCCATTTGCGAACTGATCTCCTGTGCTGGGTCTAAACTGGATCTGATTGCCCGGTCGTTCTCAAGTGGCAACACACCCTAAGTGGCTCTGCCAACTTGTTGATAAGGAAGTTGAGGAAAATGGAGACTTATTTTGAGCTTGTTTGCTCAATAGATTAAGTAGAAATAACAACTGTGGGGATAGGTGGAGAGAGGTGCTACATGCATTTGGCTAATGGTCCCTGTTGCAACATGTTAGGCTTGGTTGTCTATTCTTTACATGACAATCTTCAGTGTAAGATGTACTGTACCTATGTGATCCCTTCACACAATATTTTCTACAAGATAGCCATCGGCCATAATCTCTAAAAAAAAGTAGTGAATAATATTTTAAATTTTTGAAAAATGGATGACCTTTCAAAAGACTATTTATATGCAAATAAAGTCATCCCCAACAGCTAATCTAATCAGCTAGGCCTTTCATTCTAGAACTGAAGACTATGCCTCCAGCCATTTAACACTGTAACAATAATTTAAGTTAGAAAGTATGCATATAGTCTCCTTTAAGGTATTGTTACAGATATTAATGAAAAGTCACTGAAAGTATAAATTTTACTGAGAGTAAACTGACTGAGAGGTCAACTGATTTAACTTTTACAGAACAGCATAAAAAAAGCATAACAGAAAAAAGTTTTGACATTTCCCTTAAAAATACTGCATAGGAAAGATAGTTGCTTTACTTCAATGACACATAATGAGGAATGCTTATAGCAACTTCATGTTTAATTAAGTGTAAATGTTTCCATGTCCCACTGACCACACTGTCCACTGACTGACTATGGTGTTACGGTAGCATACAAACAGCACAATGATTCAGGCTGTGTTTCAACGTGATCCCCTGATGCTGATCGCCCAAGCTAAACCAACGCAAAATTTTGCTACAAGAGTGTTCTCCTTTCATAGCCTGCACAAGATCTGATCGCCTCCTAAAGTTAAAAAAAAAACAGCAATTTGGCACCACTGAAACTATGTATGCAGGTCATATGTTTACACAAGTTTGTGTGGTGCGGGGAGCTGTGCTTCAGATGCACATTGTTGATCTGGCATTACCTTGATCTCCTGTTCTGTTCCCACTTGTTTTCTAGATTGCCTGTTCTCCAATCTGATCCAGGGAATGAGAGTGTTCCCACTTGTTTTCTAGATTGCCTGTTCTCCAATCTGATCCAGGGAATGAGAGTGTTCCCACTTGTTTTCTAGATTGCCTGTTCTCCAATCTGATCCAGGGAATGAGAGTGTTCCCATTTGTTTTCTAGATTGCCTGTTCTCCAATCTGATCCAGGGAATGACAGTGTTCCCACTTGCAAACTGATCGCTTGCGTAGGGTCAGACCTGGATCTGATCGCCTGCTTCTACTCAAGTGGGAATTAACACTCATATTTTCTAGTCACAATATAAATTCCAGAAGAAGAATCTATTAAACAGCACCTTATCTGTAATTTCACGGTCCACTTTAGAGTGATGTTATCCTAATGCGCAATCAATGAATCAGAAATAACCTGAAAAAGGCCCCCAAAACCACTGGTTTTTTTAACATAAGGGAAGTTAGCATAATGATTTTCACATGCTGTGACATTGCTTCTTGAAAAAGGAACGTAAACTTCCCAGTACATCAAGGGCGGTATGGGGTGTAACTAATATCTGAGTTTGTTACATAATCTGTGACCTCAAATGAGCTGTGCTTTCATTGTGTTCACACTGCGTGAAAAGCAATTAACACATGCTGACTGAACTGTTAGCTAACCCCAAATGTTTCATAACTTTTGCATATTGGAACACATCTTTTACTGTCAATCAATGAATCAGATATGAAACTTGCCTTTATCAAGTCTGCATGTGGTGGGCTTCTGAAGGGATAAGAATTAATCAGGCAGAAATGAAGGATGTAACAAAAAGTAAGAGGGAACGTTTCATCATGTGTGTCTGCTATAAGAAATCGCAAATACTTTGCATTATCATGGCTCTGTCAAAAAATCAGAAAGTAAAAGGGAAGTATGGAGGGGTAAAGTAGATCCTAAACTTCCAAAAAAAAAAGAAAATTACTGTGTGAAAAGGCAACGCCAATGGACAATTTTCCAAATGAGAGGAAACTCTCACCCCTTTGCCCTTAGACCCCTGCCCACATGTATATTTCAAATGTCCTTATTTTTGATTATCCTCATTACAGGATATTAGCCTTTAAGGAGATCCGTCATGGCTACCACAGTTTTTAGGGAAAAACTGCGGTTTCCAATTATAGTACCCGACCACTGGTTCCTCTACTCCTATAAGCTGCTTCAATGAGCAGCTGATTTGATTACCATTCTGGTACAATAGAAGCCCAACAACTTTGGGGTTCAAATAACAACTTACAACAAATCCTGAAATAAGTGCTGGCAAAAAGGGAATCATATTACTTAAAGTGCACTGAAGGGCTACATCCCCTTTCAGCTTATTCTGAGATAAAGTGCTATCAAATTTCAACCTTAATGGTCATTTTCAAATGCTTAAAGGCATATTTTCATCATCCCAAACAGTTCCAATTCTCCCAACCTACTTACTTCTAGCCCCTCTCACATTTATCTAAAACTCATCTTTATCCAGACACAGTCCTAGTTTATTGCTTCATGGCTTGTCCCAGTGGCCATACAAGTCCACAATGTGTAATCAAGACACTCTCAGTGCCCATGCTGTGTAATTTAGCTATGATGCATTGTTTGAATGTGATGCCAATCAAAGAGCTGTACCAATTGAGAGTTTTGATGTATGCATACTGAAACTGTAGTTTAGGGTGACCAATGACTGCCTTTAAATGGGCATATAACTAGTACTGAGAACAGTTCCTGACGAGATTGTTCTAAGGGTATTTTTTCCAACATGTGCTTCTTATTATGCCCTCTTTTCTTCTCCTTTTCTCTGTTTACCTTTTCTCCTTTCCCCGGATCTCCTGTCTCCCCCCTCCCCTTTCTACCCGATATGTTAAGTTTGTTCAGTACCTTTACATTATTAAAAAGACTTCTGCATTTTAAGGAGCAATCATAGTTTGAAAGAGAATAGTAACCTTTTGTTCCAGCAACGCACCTTTAAGGTTAAAAAAAAACATTAATTTTCTGTTAAATACCATTGAATGAAGATTTCTGAATATTTGTCGGGTGAAAAATTCCATACATATGAGAGACTGTACAGCCGCTACTACACCGTAACTGATCACGACACTAGACTGTGATTCCAGATCAGCTTTCATGAGTTTTAAGTCAAATGTCGTGCAGAATTAAAGTTGAGAAAAGATTGTAAAAAGAAAACTTGGATTGCTAGCTGCTTTAATGTTGTGTTCTTGTTTGTTTATCACCTATCAAGTGGGCCCTAGCTTTGATAACATATTTATTCCCTCTTCGATCTTCTCGAGTGTCCTTCATACACTTTTTTTTCCACATATATTTGTTTCAACTCATAAATTTTGTACAACATATGAAAAATTCATGGTAATCGATTTCAAATCTACCAAAATATATTCCCAGCTACACTGAAAAGAAAAAAGAGATGACTTACCACACCATACCAGAGGGCATCAGGCAAAGTGCTATAATCTGGATTGCCGTCATGCTCCACTGTGTACACCACAAAAGATAGTGACATAACAGCTAAAAATCCTATGTACCATGTAGTTAGCAACTCCTGTAGATGAAAAGAAAAACAAGGAAACAACTTGTAGTAGAGATTGATTGATGTGGAAAAGGAAATGGTTAAGGTTAATGAGGTTCAATGCTTCTATAGGTCTATCTCTTTAGTATGTAGGGGGCAGGTAGGATATAAGACAGGCCGGTTTGCCATGTGGGAGGACCAAGGGACAGGGTCCCTGCTAATGTAATAAAAACTACCTCTGCATTGTAAAGGTAATGCTCCTTGTTGGTGGAACTCTCAATTTTTACTGCTCTTTGATAAACATCAAGTGGGTCTTCAGTAGGGTTAACCCTTTACCGTTGTGCTCCAATATTTGCCTGCCTCGGGAGTGGGCGAAAAAGCGGACGTAACACGCCCCGCATCATCTTCCGTAGGCTATTGACCCGTGACCTTAAACTATTGTCTCTCTCGTTGTTGTGGCCGAATTTTCCAGTAGCTACTCGCAGTTTTGAGCTCCGCGTGAAACAGTAAAGATGGGTGACCTGGGCTCTCCGTCTGGGTCCAAAAGGACCCGAACAACGGAAAAGGGTTAACATGGTGAGTGACATTGTTACACTAGGACAGCAATCGTAGCCAGCTGTGGGTTAGACGGACAGCATGCATATGGCTCACTTCTGGAGCTAGGAGGCTCATAACAACTGCCATAAAAAAGGCAGATGAAGAGACATATAGGTTTTGGATGCATGATGCAATCCTATTCTTGAGCTTCCCACAACCCCTCCCCCCCACCCACCAGAGATCTGGTTTGTAGATAGGAGGGGGAGGAGGGCTTTCCAACAGCCAGTGGAACCCTGGATTGTGTCCCGGAGAGGAATTGTCTACAAGCAATCTACCCATACAAACCCGAGCTCAAACCTAAACACCCCACAAACATGCATGCACATTAACATTGTTTGACATGCACACTCAAACTGATATTCACTGGAAGCCTTTCCATCATAATCTTGTAATTTGTTTATTCTGCCTGGTATTAATTTTGATCTGCCTGAATTATTGGGGGGTGAGGGTTCATTGGGGTGGCAATTGTCCGATGTCACCCAACCCCTGTTTGACACCCCTGCCCCCTTAAATCCTGCACATTTTAAATCTGACAACCTGGATTCTTCCCTCAAAAACCTGTCATTGGAGAGAAAAAATATCTAGTGAAAGTTCCTGAGCAACTTTATTCCTTCATGCTACAATATACTACCTTTAATCAATAACTGCCACCAGCAAATTTCTACAAAATTTGCAAATTTCAAATTCTTTTCCCTGCCAGGAAAATGCTGTTGTTTCCAAGTTTTACTTCTCACAGTCAAGAATATTTGCTTTCATTAAGCAAGTATAATAGCCACTACATGGTTTAGTTTAAAGCATTGAAAGATATTTCTTCATGCATTGAGATGAGAAAGTTCATTTCCTAGGCTAATATTTGCAATAAATATACTACTGTTAGCATGTCTGGCCAGCCTGCCTGGTCACTCACCTGTTTAGCTGTCAAAGTCTCACATTCAGGCTCAATTCAAGCTAAAAATAGGTCATAGGTCGTGTGAATCTTAAAAAGGCTAATTAGTTTGCCGGCAAATTTCTTCCGCTCCAGGAGAAAATTATTGATTTTATCTCAATGACAGAAACTAAAGGTGCTTTTTCGATGACTGATATAGGACGGTTCAAAAGGAAGACGAAATCTTTTGTGAGATTATTTTCTTAATCATGTGTATATCATCTTTCAAGCAAATTCAATCAACCCCTTGCTCAACGTATCTTACTTTTAAACAAACCTATAGTGTCATATTTAATCAGGTTCCTTATTTTGAGTAATATTCTGTTTTCTTCCAAGTAACATCACTCACTGTAGTCACCGAAAAGAACAGAGAGTGCATTGCATTTCAATGTATACATCGTAAATGCTCGCTATATGCAGATGAATTGTGTAAATGGTTCAAGAATGCTAACGAAGGATGTACACTTTTGTATTTTTGTCTCTGTGTTGTTGCTGTTAGATCTGTTAGATCTTGAAGATATCTGGATTTTTCTGATCCTGTTCTTACGAGATTAAACAAATGAAACTTGGCCCAATTGGGGAATAGGTATAGATACCTAGTTTAGATACTTTTGAAAGATAATCTGGAAGGGGGAATTTTTATTGCGAAAAGTGAGGTAATGTAGAGCTAACATTTTTGTTTTATATTAGCCAGAAGTCATCCGACCTTTTCAACAAAATGATTGCTGCTTAGCTGCAAGTTACAATGTTGTGCAATGAATACATGCTGTGACGTCTCTTCTTGAAAAGGCAACATAGACACCCCAGTACATCAAAGGCGGTGTGGGGTGTAACCAATATCTGAGTTTGTTACATGACCTATGAGCTCAAACGAGCTATGCTTTCATTGTGTTCACACTGCGTGAAAAGCAATTAACACATGCTGACTGACCTGTTAGCTAACCCAAAATGTTACATAACTTTTTGTGTTTTGAAACAAATCTTTTACTGTCGATCATTAAATCAGATATGAAACTTGACTTAATCAAGTCTGCATGTAGTGGGCTTCTTTTCCTCCCTAAAGGGATAATAATTAATCAGGCAGAGAGGAAGAATGTAACAAAAAATAAGAGGGACTGTTTCATCATGTATGTGTCAATTTTATCACATGACACTGGTAGATAGGTGAAGTATAACCACACATCAACACATGTATGTTGTCATGTGTCTTTCAAGTTCTAATACCGTTCAAGTCCTAAAGATAATTACAGTATCACAGGTGGCAAAGAAGTAGAAAATAATCCATGCTTTAAAAACAAATGTGACATGCATGCTGATGCCGTTCTCAAAGTATTTAAAGGTCCAATCATTACAATAATTCTGGCTTGGTGGATTGGACACCGCCTTTAATGACCATCTTCCAGTAAAACCTTTTGAGGCAGGTGGGCATTCCTGTGGGTTTTTTTTTTTACGCCATTTATAA
This sequence comes from Holothuria scabra, assembly GCA_037179385.1. Lineage (NCBI taxonomy): Eukaryota > Metazoa > Echinodermata > Holothuroidea > Aspidochirotida > Holothuriidae > Holothuria > Holothuria scabra. The sequence continues at coordinate 15,504,260 of CM074199.1, forward strand.
AAATACTACTACATTCCAGTGCAGTGGCTTAGGGTAGTAACAAGGTCGCCTTGAAGGCCTGTGGTCAAATGTTATTAGGACTGTCCTCTGATACCCCAAGAGTCACAGAACTATAATGTTCTCTCACCCCAAACAGTACCAATTCTCCTAACCTTCTTACTGAAGCCCCTCCCACAATTGTCTGAAATTCATCCTAATCCAGACACAATCTCAGTGTATTGCTTCAAGGTGAGTATAAAAAAAACACAATTTATATAATCAAAACACTCTCAGTACCATTCATGCTGTGTAATACAAGTTTGTTACTCTGCATTGTTTGAATTAGCTGCCAATCAAAGAGCTGACTGAACCAATTGAGAATTCTGGTACCCCGGTACCAAAATTGTAGTTTGGGGTGAGAGGCTTGGCCTTTTACAAAGAAGGTTGTTTTGCAACAGTTTTATACTCCAATTCAGGCGCTGTTTTTAGTTTTTAGGAATGAATTATGATTAAGAGTATTTGCTGAGAATATATCATATGTGTAATATATACCACCCTATGCAATGTTTTTGCAATCCATGTGAGGGCCAAGGGGAGGGGGGACAAATTTTATAAGTTTATGTAACTAAAGCATGCCATGGAATCCCTTTCGAGATCACCATTGTAAGATATAAAATAACAACATCCTACAGGCTGCTGGACCAGTATCCTGGCAGCTTTGTCTCCCAGACTAAGGGTGGAGTTATGGGGCAAAAAATATACCAACGACTGGCCCTTAGCTGAAAGAAAAGGTGGAAAGGGTTCAAGACTTGGGGGTAAAACTAGGTGCCTGGGCAAGACCCAAGTACTGGTCACACTAGTTGCTGCAGCAAGTCAGTGGAACTTGCAGAAACAAACTTGGCAATAGGCCTTCAATTCAAGTCTGCTTGATTGTACTGGTGGGTCACTGCATGGGTGGTGACTAAATTAAGACCAGTTCAGCTTTAGTTGAAATATGGGTATTAAACGTTTAAATATGCCTTCTTCTATGTCTTCTTCATGCATGTACCAGTCTGCATGCAGTCACAGAACTAAACTGAAATTCATATCCCAGCTAATTGCAGACAACATTAGGCATAAGCTACCTCTATGCAGTCTGGTCACTGTTTGTTTACACAATTCGTCACATTTCAGTGCCAGCACCACCAGCCTACACGTGCATGTGTCCAAAGAGATACGCCTATTGTCCTGGTCTGCTGAGGCAGCTCTGGTTGGAAACTTGGCTTGCACTGAATAAACAGTCTCTGCCTTTATGAATGAGGTTTTCAGTGGAACTCTTTGTTTACATAGTGCTGGACATGGCAGCTACTATTGACAGAAAGCTGATAATAGGAAGTCAGGTTGACCTTGCTGTAACATCACTTTTTCAACAAAAAGTGGGGTGTCTTGTATAAGTTGTAGAGTCAGGCAACCTTATGCCTAATGACTAGACTAAGGGGGTGAACAAAAATTGAGTGGACATGTGCTCATCAATATTCATTACTACACAAAGTATGCTTAATATTGATGATTAAAAGGATTATTTGACAGTAACAAAAAACTTCCAAAAGGAATCCACTGCAGTAATGTTGCAGTTGCAGTTTAAAACTGCAGTCACACTACAATGAATTCAAATCTGATTGTCATCCAATTTTTGTTCATTTTTATGAAAGCCTTCTCAATCTCTGGTTGGAAGGAACCCAAAATTTACCAACCTGTTTGTATATAAATTTATGTGGCAGGACTAAGAAAATTATATTTATATCAATTATTTCAAGATGTTAAATCTACAAACAACTTTTATCAGACTGCACATGTTTGAAAACAGCTGCCTGTCGGTCAGACGTCAAAAAGTATTAATTTAACATTTCACTTACATAGATATCTGATGTAAATCATACACATACACTGGTTGACAAACTTTAATTAATTTGGACCATGCAGAGAAAAAGATTTTGCTCACAAAACTAGGATCATGATCCAATCCAAATTCATTATGTGACCACAGCTAAAGGTGCAACTGTTACCACATACTAGTCTTTTGTGATTTATATTAGTAAGAAGGAGTTTTACAGCTCGGTTTCCAACCTATTGGTTCAAGTTGAGTCGGCCTCTGCCCCTTTCCCAGTTGTGGCTCGCTGGCTTCTTTTCCCTACTACACTAGCGGAGCATTATGCATAATGGCAGTAGGTTCCATTTTTAGAGTCTTTGGTATGACTCGACCTGGGAACAGAACCCATGCCTTCTGCATGAGAGGTGGATGCTCTTATGGTTAGATCAAACACACAGTTTCCTTTATGATTTTGGATACAAGGCTATTAATTATTCACTTTAGAGTTACTGTGTTTTCCCTCTACTAATGTGAGTGATTGTCCACCTGAAATGTGCCATCAAGGATTATAGTTACTTTACTGCATGTACTTTGCATAATGACGTACTTGCTTGATGACAAAATATAGTTCTTGCCAAATATTTTCCTTATAAAGAAAGATAAATCTCTTGAGGAGTAAACTCAAATAATGAGATGCAACAAATTTTTTTGTTTGTATTTCCTGATCAAGCATCACAATGAAACTGTTTACGGCTACGAATTAATTTAAAAAATGCAAGTATAGTGGAATTTATCACAAGTGCAATTTCCAAGTTTCAAGATTCGTATGAACCAACTGAAAAAACTTATAATATCAGGAGCAAAATACCTTTCCAATATCCTTCACTAAAATCATCCGGACTGAAAATTTATGCAGAGTGTAATTTGTAATCACGCTTTCACTAAGTCTCCAGCAAATTCAAAATGAAACCTCAGGTACTTTATGTAAATAAAAAAAAACACAAACAAACAAAAGAGTGAGTAGGCAGATTTTTTGAGAAAGATTTTGACTGACAGACCCGGTAGACAGTTCACTCAATATTTCATCATCTTTAATTCACAGCGGAAATTTATTAGAATTAAGTCAGAGATTGACAAGAGACTTTTGGGTACCCCCTATGGTGTCAGATTAACTCGAACCAACTAGTAGGAAATTGAAAGCTGATTGAGTTTCTTCAATGAAATATTTCATACTATTCATGGTAGAATTAAATTTCCTTTTATATAAAAAATCCATCAGGGACAGCCACGTAAATGTAAAATGTGTTATCATATTGGCCATGATAGGTAGAGATTGGTTTTTATACAGCTCAGTTTCTAACCAACTGGTTGTAGTAAGCCAGCCTCGGCCCTTTTGAGTGTCGTGGCTCACTGGCATGTTTTCCCTCCTCCATTGCTTACATATTGAGCACCAAGCACAATGACAGTAGCTGCAGTGACATAGCCAGGATTGTGTCATGGTAGGTGGTTTGGTGTCATGGGGGTTTGGGGGCACAACATGCATGACAGGAATTCCCCATTACCTACTCTTCCCTGACTTGCCAATGGCAACTCGGGTAAGAAGGATTAGGCCACCTTATTGATTTGTTGGGGGAGGGCATTCTATTGGCCCAGCACAGCTTTTCGGTGTGTCATGCATAGGTGACTTTCAACTTGTAAGGTCTCAGAAGTCAAGATAAAGTTCATGTCTGCTAGGAAGTTGGGCTAAAGAGAGTTAAGAGGATCAGTTGGGTTCGAATTTTTCTAAATTCTGGCTAATGGGCATTTCCTGTAATGTGAGGGAAAAGTCTAAGGATATAGAGAAAAAAAACAGCTGTTTTAGGTTGTTTTTGCATTGCAAGGTTGGGTCATGGGGGGCTCTAACCCCCAAAACCACCTCTGTGGCTACGCCACTGGACAGTTGGTTCTATTTTGAAGTCTTTGGCCATAATAGGTACCATTTTCCTGTTATTCACCAAATCAAATATTTCACTAGCATAACAGATGTAAGGTTTCAAACTTACTACTGCACACCTGAATATTCATGCATGCCAAATGAAATATTGAAGGAAAGATACGATAACCCCAATTTGTAATAACCTGGTACTTGCATTAATAAATGGTTCTGTTTGAATCAAATGACAATGGTTTTTCCACTTTTTAATATTATTATTTTCTTATTCATGCCAAATGACTTCTTAAATTACCCTCTTCATGACACTCTTTGATTGAACAATAAAGAAAGATTCTTGTTGCATATGGAAAATAAGCCTAGGAAGCATTATGGAAGTGGAAGGTTGGGATTGGGTGGGAAGAGGGGGAATCAAAAATTTTGGCACTGTGTACATTAAACTTACACCCTAGACAGTCGGTATAAATTTTTTAATGTTAAATATTTCAAAGTTTTCAAAAAAATCCAAATGTTATACCAGAACTTATGTAAACTGCGAACTGTACTGAAGAAAGTAGAAATCTTTGGTTTTGGTCAAACATATAACTGCACTACAACCTCTGGAATGGAACATGGTGACCAACCGGGTGAAAAAATGACCAGTGCTCATTCAAGTGTGGAGATCACAGTTTAATTCTCCTTTAGTGGTGTGAAAAATGTGTGAGTGGGGAGGGGGGTTGTAGATATGAAAGGGCCGGGGAGGAGGGGTCACATTTTGCATCTAAATTTCCACACCCATGTGGAAATGTAAAGACGAAATTTGTAAAATTTAACAAACATGTTCCCACATTTATTTTGAACAACTGTTCCTTTAAGGACAGACACTTCCCCCAAACTTCATTTTCACTAGGGGTCTTTAACAGTGTGGCCATTAGAACAACCCTACTGGGTTAATAGCACATACTGTGACGTTGCTCCTTGAGAAAGCAACATAAAGACACCCCAGTAGATCAAAGGGGGGGGGGCGGGTGTATTACTGGTATCTGAGTTTGTTACATGATCACTGTAACATGCTGTTACATGCACTGAAATGATCTATGCTTTCATAGTGTTCACACTGTCAATCAATTAATCAGGCATGAAACCTGACTAAGTGTGGGTGTAGTGAGCTTCATTTCCTCCCTGAGGCGATAAGAGGTTATCAGGCAGAGAAAGAAGATGTGACAAAAAGTAAGAAGGACAGCTTCATCATAAGTGATCCCCCTCCCCCCGCCTCACACCACCAACCTCCTTGAACATGAATCAAAACAATTCCTCTAGGACTCTACAACCCTTTTGGGCATGCAGTCACCCCCAAACATATATTAGAGCAACAGGTATATCTGGCTGGTATTTCTAGTAAATTTCACATTTGAAGAAAAAAATATCACATGACTCTCACTAGCCAATCATGAAACAGGACAGTCTACTACACTTCATCAATCTGGGGTGACTGCTCCTGCCCTTTTAAGGGGAAATGCAGTGATCCCAATTTGAATTAGTCTAGTAGTCTGTCCTATTCCAAGATACAATACAAGATACATTACGCAAAAACGATCCTTTATGAAGACCCGGCCCCACTTCCCCACTTTTTGCCAGAAAAGTGCGGTTACCGCAAGCCATAACCCGACTTCCTGTAATCGGCAAACATTTCATGAGAGCAACCTCTCTGACAGCCACACAAACAAAGGGTTCTCTGTTTACAGACGTATTGGGCGATCTCATTGCCTGATATCATTTTAAAGTTATACAAGCCAAGCCACTGTTTATTTTGAAGAGCAGGCTCATAACTTTTAATGAGTGTTAAAGTCCTTAAGGACCCTGTGGTTTTTGACTGTTTGGATAAGTAGGTTCCACAAGGACGTGTGCAGTGGGGGATGGTAATTATTAAATTCCATCCACAAATGCATAGAGGTCCATTTTGCCTAATGTATAAGAATCTTTATTGATCATTGAAACAATTTGGTGCCATTTCATCTCATAAAACAAGAAATCAATTAAATGCTAAAATACCATGAACTATGTTAAAACAGTGAGACATAAAAAACTAAAAACAAAAAAAAAAAAAAAAAAAAATGGAAACACTAGGCTCACATAAAACTGTCACTTAAACAAATGCACAAGAGCCCTTTCTTCCTCATAAAAGTGTTGGAAAGAGTTAACGTGACTCGTGGTACAAAATACCTCCCGTATCTTTCTGTCCCGCATTTCATCATAATGGCTATACCCGTTCATTGGCTAAAGCCTCCTTTATTATTCAGAGGATGTTTATTACGAGAGATTAAAGACCAAACGGCAGGATAGCAAGTTTCCTTTGAAATATCCCCCCAAAACAAAGGATATTGTATTTTCACCACTGGAATCTAGACAAGGCCTGCCATAAGATGCTTCCAAATGGGAGCTCCTACACTCAGGAAGAGGAAAAAACCAGGGCCAAAGTTGCATCGGAACCTACTGGTGGTAAGTGAGAAGAGGACTAGGTTGGGGGCCCACACACCTCAGTACGAGGTGCGAGGGCACCCTCTTTGCTGTGCTGAAAGTTTACCAAGGTTAGCTGCAGGTAAGTGGGGATTACATAGGCAAATAGGAGGGAGATGGGCGATGTAGATTGAATGTTTCTAACTGCTTTTTGTCCAAGCAGGTCTTTAACTGAACTAACAACCTGTGTCTGACACTTCACTTTGCAATTACTCTAATGAGCAGAGGCCGCAGAGCCAATTTTGAAGTGCGGGGGCTAATCATCGGAGCGGCCCAATATGTCCAATAAAATAAATGCAGTTTAAGGCGGCCCAAAGTGCAGTTCAAGGCCACCCAAAATGCCCACAGCAAAAAAGTGTGGGGGCTAAGGCCCCCCTAGCCCCCCCCACGTCTTCGTGGTCCCTGATAAGTTTTCCATGTCATGTGAAGTTGCATTACCACCATAGGTAGACAAACAATAGATCAGCATGGTCTCAGTTTGTGCTTTGTAGAACAAGGTAATTAGGGTAGGGTCTAATCTAGAGGCATTAAATTTATGTTTAATAAAATCTGATTTGCTTTTGAAAGAATAGTGTGCAGTGACAGCTATATCAAGTGGGCATCAGATTTTTTTCCCAGTCCCCTCTCAATTGTATTGTGGCCAATGAGGGGTTGGGTCAATAAAAAAAAAATTGAACAATATACCTTTTCTTATACTTAATTTTTACACCCAGATATTTGCTACAACCCAGATTTTCCAGGGGCTTCGTACCAGGACTTTGGTCCCAAACCACACCAGCAGAAGTATGCCCTTTGCATCTGGTTTTGCTACTAATCGCATGAAAATTCTACTAAACTACTAAAACAACAGCTTTTCCCCCCTCAAAACAAAAACCTCCACTGAATATTCTCAACTCTGGATTTCAAATTAAATTCAATCCCATTCCTGTTTCTCACACCAAAGTGTATTCAACATTGGAGAGCTGAAAATTCAACACAAGAGCTGGAAAACTTTGCCCTACCTCTCTAGGAATAATTTCTTTAGCTGATCCATGATAATCATAACATGGAACATGCCTTCATATCCTTTCTCCACAATTTGTAATAAAGTGAACAACGAACATAGCCACAAGTGAGTATTAGCCTACCTCCCTGAGGATATATCTTTCGGACAAGCAATGGTATTCAGTAAACATCCAAACCCCTTTGGTAGTTTGTATTTCGGTTTTGTCCCAACATCCAGGAGACATTGATCTGATCGGGCATCTCCTTCGCCCCTGGAACGATCCACCTAAAAACATTCCGCAAGGGCAAGAAACTGAACTGCCAAAGGGTACCACATGAAGAGCAAGATTTTGTATGTAGTGAGACTTTTATTGTGCAGACAGAACCATTTCTTCATGTTTTTGTGGAAACAGCTGTGTAGTAACATGAGCTTGTGTATCCCAATGAAATATGTTAAAAGTGACCTGGTTAATAAGAAAGTAAGTGGTGATCTGTACGACTATAAACAAGGCTACATTTAAATTCATGTAAAAGAAACTATAACTTTTCCAAACATCTATGATGATGTTTCCTTTCTGCAGATGTTTCAATAATTGGTTGTGAATTATGAATTTCAGTTTAAACTTCAGTTTACATAGTTTTTTTCCTCAATGGCAATATTGCCATGAATAATCATATTTCTCTATTTCTAAAATCACTGACAGACTTGGAAGAACTTTCAATGGCCTGGGTAGGAACCTCCAGTCCTAAAAGAAAGAAGAGTCTACTCATCACCACTGCCCATCTTGGTCAAGACCTTGGCCTTGTCTTAAACTTTATGAGAAGCCAGCTATCTCACAACCCGAGGTATTATCCCGAGTAATTATCCATGAAAAATCCAAATATAATCCAAAATTTGGAAATCCAAAAGAAAAGTGAACCAGAAAATTTCCATGGCAAGTAAAGAATGAGAAGGCACCCTTCAGGTTCTCCCTATGTCCATCCCATCATGCCCATAACTTGTCAAAGGATTACTCCAGGTAAGTAGGGTTACATAATGTAAATAGGAGTAAGGGGGAGGGGGAAGGAATGTAGAGCAATAATTTCAGATAAGACTGCTAACAATGCCCCCATTATGATGGCATCAGACCAAGTAGGATAATTTAATGACTGATCACAGACACTTGCTTTTTTCAAATGGACTGAAGTTTTTGAGTTACATGAATTATCACACCTAGCCATGCAAAGATCTGGAACAGTGGAGACATCTTAAAAATGTCCTTACATACCTGGCTCATATGGTGAAGAATAATGTTGACTATCAAAGTAGAACATGATGGCATGATGAAACTTTCATTCTTACTTTTTGAAACATCCTAAATTCTCTGCTTGATATACAAATTTTCAACTCGGGAGAAATAAAACACACTACATACACAAAGTCAGATGAGGTTTTATGGTGCATTTTCTGAGGTCTTAATTGAGTTTTAGATTTTCTAGGATGGTGTCCTACAAATCACATTTAAAGAGCATGGTAGGTGTGCTGTTTTATTACACTTAAATAGATTTACCTGAGCTCCCATTCTTCATTTAGGTTTGTGAAAACCGCACTCCTCAGTCCTCACAGTGATCTGAGGCAAGTGATGGCGTGCGATTGCACTTGCATGCTTCAAAACTCAAGGCCTGGTTACTTTCTTATCAATTGGCTCAAGTCATGCCAGCCACAGACATTTTTCTAATGGTGCCTCATTGGTTTATTTTTCCTACTCAATTGCTTATACTGAGCACCAAGCACAGTGGCAGTCGGTTCTATTTTTAAAGTCACTGGTAATCAGGTTTCACATCTGATTACTGAAACTGGTTGACAATGCCAGATATACCAAAATACACAAAGTTAACATTTGCGGTTAACTAAACTGCATGTAATTAGTCAAGTATGTGTTAATTGCTTTTCAGGCACTGTGAATACACAGAAAGCATAAATCACTAATTGAGGGCACAGATCATGTGACAGACTCAGATACCACTTACAGGGATTTTGCCAGAAACACAAAAGGAGGGGGAAGAATGATTACCACTAAACTTCAGGTCCAAATTGACTCTGTCTTATGGTAAAGTTACAAATGGGTTCACATGGACAACAGCTTGCTTCAAGGCCCAAGTAAGGTTCAATTTGAAGGGATTTAAAGGCTTGCCATTTATCTGATGAAAAATGTCCTCTCTTTAAAAAAAGTGTCTTCACTTTAAAAAAGAAACCAAGATATTGAAATTTTTTTTAGTTTTTGTGGAAATGGAAAAAGCAAGGGGGGGGGGAGAGATTTTACCCACCTTCTTTTGAAACCTTTGGAAAGGAGGGAACATATTCCCCCTTCTCCCTCTGCCGGAAACACCAACTTATACACAGCACTGCCTTTGATCTACTGGGGCGTCTTTGTTGCATTCCTAAAAAGCAACATCACAGCATGAGATACAGCATTTTTTTTTTTACATTCTCCTTCCCCTTTCCCCAAAGACTAAGAGGAAAGAATCAAAATATGAAGACACAAGTAACTTGTTGTGGGACTATAGTCATTGTCATACTATCTCTTGTTCAAATATCAGCACGGTGACAAAATTGCCAGCTGTAATATTATGTTGCTGTTTTCCAATAAAACTAGCACACACCAATCAGTGTGTTGGGAGTCTTGCATTACAGTGCAGATAGTATCGGCGAGGAGTTGAACATGAAAATCTAGAAAACGGGTCAATATCCTACCATCAGTCGTTAACACTTCATCCTGTTTAAACTTCTCCCAGGAAAAAGAATTTTTATGCCAGTAACACCTTTTATCAATGAAGAAGAACAATGACACTTGAGCCAGGTCAATGGCCTCTATTTTATCGAACATCACTCAAGGAAGTATTCCCTATGAGCGACAAAAATCCAATAAAAATAGCTGAAGAAAATAAACAAATGTAACATGAAGACAAAGGACATAACAAGAAAGGCAGACTAGCTCAAAGCTTGAATGACAATAATCACTCAAAAATATGTAACTAATATTGAACTAAAAGCTGCCCCTCCTACATCCAAGCCCCTTGCATGCTTAATTCAAATATATCTTTGAATTATAGAAAAAAGAAAGCAAATTGTTGTATGAGTTTTACACCTACCTAACAGGGCAATTACAGTCAGCATGACCAAAGGTCCACAGGACCAAAAATCGTAATAAAGGTAATTCAAGAAACTAAAGGTCTGCAAGACTGCTAATGAAATAGGGTTCAAGAGGCCAAAAATGGAAAAAATATTTGCACGGCTGAAATTAGAAACCAGGAAACCTTTCAACATTTTTGGGTCTGATGTACCTTTCTTTTCATTTATGGTATTGTGAACCATATTTCCTTTTTTGGTCTCGCAAGCTAGCCTTTTCACACATTTGGTCTTGCAAACCTTTCTCACTGTCAGTCTTATGAACCTTTGGTCTCGTGAGATGTTACTAATTGTTACATTTAGGTGTTCCTATTGTTTGTATTACACTTATGGTGTACTATGAACTGGTTTTAAAGGCAAACCTTATCATCATAGGAGATTGTAATTCCCTTAACTACGCCACTCCCAAAACAACCTTAAAAGTGACACAGCACTAACCCCCCCCCGGAGCCAAAGGGTTGCTGGCAATTACAGTTTACCAAAACATATCTAAGGAGGGCTACACGTGTAGGGTTCTAAACATAGCTGATTAGTCCACTGTCATCGACGTTCCGTCAGACAATAGGTTTTGTTGGTCAAAAATGACTTGAACAGTCAGATGTGTTCCCAACTATTTTAAGCTCACATTTCGAGAGATAAAATGGCTCTGCCTTGTGCAGCTACTGAGAAACCTAGTTTGCCTAGATGACTGCACGAGGCCAAAATTAAACTAGAACATTATCATCACTTTGTGTGAAATATGCATGTTATTGATCTGCACCTTTCATATTTTCAAACTTTGAATTTGAAGTCAATCAAATGCCGTAGTACTGACTGAAAATTTTGATGTACCCCACCTAGTGGCATGCACAGAAAATGCGAGTGGGGGAGGGGGAAGGCTGCAAAATTCCCCAACTGACTGGGGAGGTGGCACTGGTAACATTTTGAAACTGGCTATAGATGCAAAATAATGCCTCCTAGTGACTAACATGAAGGTATATAATGTGCACAGTGTCAGCAAAGTGCTATTTGATTGGTATTAACCACAAAGAAAGTATAAAAGGAGTTTCCAAAGAAGAGGTTGAAGATTTGATTGTCCCCTGTCCAGGCAAGGGGTTAAAGAAATGGGTTGTATAGGCCTTTGGAAGAGGGCTGAAAGGCAAATACTGCAGCCATACTTGAAAACTTCAAAGCACTAACACACATGAAGTTCAAGTCTCTTCCCATTTTTTTCTATTGTTTTTTTTTCTAGTTGCTCAGTCACAGGTGCTTCTGAGTTACTTCCCCTGGCTAGCTGATCCTGGGAATGATGTTAAACTGCATCCAGATAGGGTTAGGAGGTCATGTGAGGTGAGCAGTTTGTTGCCGACCTTCCCCTAGTGTAAAATGCACACACGAGGCCGCTATTACTCCTCCCATGACTGGTGGGTTGTCGGCATCACAAAACCAAGCAAGCCCTCCATGGTTGCCCCGTGGGCTCAGGGGTGTAGAATATGCCCAAGGTATTTCCTCCCTGTCCTAAGGGGGTGACTAAAGGGAAACCAAAAGTGAACTTGAACAATACTTCAACATAAATTTGAACTTTGAATATTTTATCCAGTTGCCTTACACTATATAACACATTCGAGTTCGTGGGTCGTTAAATCTCATCTAAATAACTAACCAACCAAACCTGACTAAATGATATCTCATGATTACTTTCATAGGTGGAGGAAATTCTCCTGCCCCCCTGCCCCCATCACTGCAAGACCACTCCTCAAACAAATGTAATTGGTCTGTTTCCTTAGAAATTAAATTCTCTTTTCACTACATAAATAAAGTTTCTCTCATATGTACTTCAGTACCAGTAATGTAGTTACATGTTCAGTACCCCCATCATTGTGCCACCACTGGTGCCCCAAATATTTGTGAAGGATAGCTCTCTTTAGAAATTAAATTCCTTTTTCACTAGGTATATGAAGTCTCGTACGTACTTCAGTACTAGTTTGTAGTTAGTAAGATGGAGTTTTACTGTTCAGTTTGTAACAAAGTGGCTCAAATCAGACTTGGCCACGACCTTTTTTCAGTTGTGGCTCAGTTGCAGTATATGTAACAATGACCAAACAGACTGATTTTATATAGTCACACACATGCTAGCCTAGTCAGTATAATGTCTGAATAAAGACAGCACAGCATTGCCAGCTGGTATACTGTCATTTAAAGTTGGTGAAGTATTTAATAATTTATGAGTTTTTTCTGATACATCCAATTTAAAGCTTTAACGTGCTTTATACTCTTCAGTAGTACTTGGTATAGAAGACTTGCTTTTTGTGTATAGTATAACTTCAATTTGGTTCCAATGCTCACTGTTTAGCAAAAAATTTCCTATTTGGCTAATTAGCACTAACCCTGGGCCTATCCCTTTGCAAAGAGTACAATTGATATGATGCAATAGCAACAGCCAATCAAGAATTGTGTCATGAAACAGAATGTAAAAGGTGACTGACTTAATTTGAGGCAACAAAAGAAAAAGTTGAATTCCAGTCATTAATGTAATACAAATATCTTGCCATTAAGGGTTACAGCCTCACTGCCAACGTCTTGCCATAATGTGCAAAGATCCAAAGGTCTTTAACTTCTTCCAAAGAGGACCTTGTAAAACTCATTAATTGAATCTGTCGGCTCAAGTAGCACAGCGAAGTGATTGTGTGTAGTTCCCATTTGGAATAACGTCACATTGTCAAAAACTTGACAAAAGTCCATCCCCAAATGTGTTGAAAGTAATCCCAATGGGTCTCACGGCAAAACCTTGACATTCTGCACTTGCTTTCACAAACACCACATTTGCATTTTGATGAAGTTACGTTTTGTTCCGTCAGTCGTTTTCTTTCAGATCAAATGAAAGCAGTCATGTCGTTAAAGATGACACTACTCTTCAAAATTTGACCAAGATGACACAGAAGCACAGCATTTTACCCCCAGTGGGAGACTTGTCCATCTACATGCCAAACCCCGCCATTGCCACAGAGAGCATCTCACACGCTTGTCACGATTATTAGAGGTATTTTAGCAAATTGCAATTGATTAAAGCATTAGCACAGCTTCAGTGCTAAAGGTTGAAACATTTTAACATTTAGAACGTTCATCAAAGATGACAGATATCGGTAGGAAGTATAGAGGGAGTGCCTATCACTTCCCAGCGCGAAACATCACTTCTTAACGTTATCTGTTATGTCATCTGTATTGTGATGAAGCCAGAGGTAATTGACTCCCTAAATTAACACAATTAAGAGGCAAATATTCATTGATGAACAGAATGAAACAGACACTTGGTTTTAGAATTGAAAGATCTTACTCATGAATTGAAGCTCTGATGGCAGAGAGGGCAGGTAACAAACAGTGAGATTGATGGATATATTACCTGCAAAGACAGCCCATCTAAGGATACATTTCTTAACAACGTTCTTGCTTTATAAGATTTAAGTAATGGTGGATGATTCAATATTCTGAGTGAATGAATTAGTAGAATGCTTTAGTCCCAGTTATTTCAAATAAAATATCATTGTGTATCACACTTGAAATTGAAGTTAAAAATAAGATAAAAGCTGTCTCTTAAAGCATTTTTCATTTATTTTAATTTAGAGAGAGTTTTATGGCCCAGTTTCCAACCAACTGGTTCAAGTAAAGCTGGCCACGATCTTTTTTCCCAGTTGTGGCTCACTGGCTTGTTTTCGCTACTCCATTGCTTATGCTTAGCACCAAGCACAATGGCAGTAGAGTCCATTTTTTTATATTAAAGGCAATTGGCCCCAAAAAACTGCCTGAAAATTATGTATTCCTTGTCCAGCTTCTCCTATCTTAAAATTTGAAAATGCATGCAAAACGGGTTTTAACACAACTTTATCAAACAAACAGAAAAGCAAGCTCTTCTCCCTAAATTTACCACATGACGTGAGAAAATCTGTCCGCTTGAAGAACGGCGGAATGAACTGGCCAACCAGGGAATGAACTGGCCGATTTTTTGACGTCATTTCACCACAAAAGATTGTTTGCTTGGTCCGCACAAGTATTTATCCTGCACGACAGCCAATTGCAAGAACTGACCATTGTTCTGTTGAGGTTTTCTTGCTAAAAATTATCTATAATTCCACCAAACCTAGACCGATTTTTCTGGTTTAAAATTCGTTTTAATGTCAAATTATCCATGAAGTTCAGTTTTAGTGAATAATTTTCTATAACTGCAAAAATTACATCATTATGCTTCGATCCACTTGATGTCCACTGCAAGTGAGTTAACTGCAAAAATGTGTCATCTGGAGATATAATTCCTAAAGCAGGCAAAAGCAATTTTGTCATTCCTTCAAGGGGACGAAATCTCTAATGAGTAGCAAAATATTATCACATTATTGAAAGCAGTTATGCCTGGATATGTTCAATGGGGGAGAATACTAATTCTTATTGGATGGACTGCTTTTTTCCCTTACATTTCATTAAAAACGATGAAAATCAACACAATATTTTTTGAGGAAAAGACTTTAAATGTTCAAGTGAATTTTCAGAGTTGCAACCAGTCATGACTCGTGCCACAACTTTCCAAAAGGAAAAGGACTCGAGGAATTGTATCATGATTTACCTCATAGAAATAGTACAGTGACTCGAGTCATTGACTTGACTCGGGTGCACACTAAAAGTAGCAAATGACTCAACTCGACCGCAAAATTGGGTGACTGGTTACAACTCAGTGAATTTTACAACTGTTATCCCCAGATTTCATGACAAATCACCAGACTGAAACTGTAATAAAATAATACCCAAGATTGAGATTCAAAGATTAAATGTAAGGATCACTGAGCAAGTACTCTACCTGTCTGTGGGCCCAAACAACTGAACCAAGTAATTTCCACGAGTTGCCTCTTCTGTCTAATCTCACCAATCGCAAAATTTGTATAAATCTTAGGCCCGGGAGGGCAGGCTCCAAGAATGAGGCCTTCCTGCTACCAACGATGATAATTAAGGATGATGCTGTGGCAACGACGATATCTAACAAAAGATAAGGGATTGAACAATTCTTAAAATAACGCTTAGAAGATGTGAAATTAGAGTTGGGTTTAAACCTGTTCCTAGCTGATTTACCTTCAGCAATGATACAGGGCTGGTAATCTTTAAGCAGCTATTCTTCACCCCCAGATGATTCCAATTTTCCCAACCTACTTAATACGTTTAGTCACTCCCACAACTGTCTCAAACTCAATTATCATCAAGACACAGTTATAGTTAATTACTTCAGGGCAAAGGCCTGCTAAACATTCAATGAACTAATGTGTACTCATTTAAGCACTTCCAATGCATGATGTGTACTATGAGCTACTGGACATTTTTTGAGTTGGATGTTGTCAAAGTGCTGGGCCAATTGAGAATTTCTGTAGACTCCTGGTAAAATTTTCATTTGAGGTGACAGTTGATACACTTTAATCATACATTGTTCAGTACATTAATAAAAAGTAATTTAAAACATGTTGATATTAATAAAATTTACACAATTATGTGTTGCAGTGACTTTTGGTATGTGCTGATTTTGCCCAAAATAATGATAATGATAATGATAATGATAATGATAATGATAATGATAATGATAATGATAATGATAATGATAATGATAATGATAATGATAATGATAATAATAATAATAATTATTATTAACCATTTATATAGCGCATAAATGTTAAAAACATCTCAATGCCCTTTACAGAGAAGAAAACATACAAAAAATTACAAAGAAAAGGCTAATTTAAACAGGTGGCACTTAAGACAGGTCTTAAAGGTGTTTAGAGTAGAAGAATATGTTCAGGAATATTGTTCCAGAGACGGGGGGCAGTAATTGAGAAGACCCTTAGGGCGTAAGTACTGGTTCTAGAGGAAGGAGTTTTCAAGAGACTTTGGGAGCATGAGCACAGTAACCTAGAGGGTGTGTAAGAAGTGATTAATTTCATAATCTGGCGACACATGATGAAGAATTTTGAAGGTGAGGATTAAAATTTTGTGAGTAATCCTCTGATTAACAGGCAGCCAATAAAGGTCACAAATAACTGAAGTAATATGCATCGGCAACTGCAGAAATTTTTACAAGGGGGGGGCAAGGTCATTCATGGATGATTGAATTGTGTACACTGCGGAGCGCCACTATTGGTTGGTGAGGAGCGTACAAGCTGCATGTACTCAGCCCTGAAAGAGGAATTTCATGTCTGTAATTTTTAGATTTTTAGAATTTTCAGGGTAAAGAATTGTTGAAGGGAAATCTGCCTCTCCGTCACGGCCTTGCATGCTATGCAAGATTAAACTTACAACTGTCAAACAGCCTATGTAGGCCTATATCTGGTACCCAATTATGAAACATACCCCCCCCCCCCAAGTTCACCTTGTATATTCCAGTTACATCCACCCGTCGCCACTTGATATCAGCACTGGACCAAAACAAGACTAACGCATTCATCAATAGTCAGATGCCATATGCACACTACATACCTGACAACCAGTACAATTTTGGCATAGTTTTTACAACTGCAAATTTCCAATAAATATCACAAATGATGGTCCCCAAATTACGATTTCACTATTCGGCATACCATCTTCTATTTTGCTATTCCTGGTCACTATGTCCGCATATTGAAAGAGGAGAAGCTGACGCTGTGAGTGAAGACATTTATTTTTAATTTTTTTATTTTAATTTTTCATTAATTTTTTCACAAGTTTGATTTTCCAGGGGGGGAGGCAAGTGCCCCCCTTGCAGATGCCCATGGTAATGTCCATTTTTCCCTGTAAGTGAAATAAGTAGGGGTATACCTTTAGATCCATAGTAAAATTCCATTAAAAAATGGCCCCTTCCATCACCATATCCAAAAACCCTAAAAAACTGCAATAACTATTTTAAAATGATTGATGGTAATAACCACTAAATTGGGAAAAGTTCTACAGCAAATTTTAAAGGTAGTGTGACATATCAGCAAAATGACCTGACTTCATACTTGGAAGTAAGGGAGTGATTTGAAGAAATAATCTGTTGGAATTATTTCAAAATCTTGTATGGATCTAAAGATATACCTCTTCAAAGTTCAAATGTTTTTGAAGCAACTTGCTGCTTATGCAACAATAATGATGTTGGTTGTTGCACAGTGTTGACATTTCTTTTGTTAACCCTATATTAATAACCTCTAAACTAATCATCTGATAGTTTATGGTTTGGTAATTGATACTTCCAAAATAAAACTCTCAGGACAAACTAATATTACAACTGTCCTTGAAATGAAGGCTGTAAAAACAAAGGATAACATTAGCCATAAATGGCATGTCCCCTCTCATGATATCATAAGATTTGCATATTGAGCTCATATTTCTTTATGACTAGTAAGTGCAAATCACAAAATGCCCTGTAAAAGGGTCAATTTTTATAAGATTTTGATGGAAATTGCCACTATTTTGTTGGTTTTTAATGCGTTTTACATCAAATCCCCAATTTTGACATTTTTGTGTCAAACAACCATTAATAACCATGCATTCTCACAGGTCCAATTTGGCTCTGGTCCTGATTTCCTCAACCCTCCCCGTCCTTTGCAGAGGAAACTTAAAGAAGAAGTCTCACCTAATATTACAAGAGGTCGTCGTATGAACCTGAGTCTCCCAGAAAGGCCCTGATATCTGCTTCGACAGCCTGCTGACCAAACCCTTAATATACATTCTGTGCTTAGCACAAATACTAAACCCACTTCCTGTAAGAGAAAGAAAGCAATGGGAGAATATTAATTTCAGTTGCTTCTGTAAAGAAATCTTTGTGCAGTAATAATAATAATTGGCTATTGAAGCAAAAGTTATGAAAAATGTTAGCATTTCTGATAAGGGGGAAGGATTACATCCCCTAAAAGTCTGCTACAAGGGAACAGATTTCTCACAGGTGTGAGCAAGTTTCGGTGAGATTGTCCACTTTCACAGGTAGATGATCCCTCAAATATCAAACAGGTTAGATCCTTTCTGACATGTAATGCCATTTTTATCGGACTGTGTGCATGTGCCAGACCTCAGCACTTGGCTGATGATGTCTTTCAACAATTGCACATGCTTAATATGTGGAAAATAGACAATAGACAATAAAATTAAGATGGTTTAAGGCTGAAGGACTCCACTGATGGTGGCCTGCACTAGCTGCTTTGTTTCTTCTATAGTGTGCAGACAGAAAGTCTTGCTGATTACCAAGTATGCATAATTATGCATCAGAAAGAAAGTTGCTTAAGAACTCTGGTGGGCATTTGGACAGGGCTCTGGATTAGTACTATAATCCCAAAATAAAAAAGATAAGGAAGCCAATTGTTCTGTTAACAGAAGTAATCACTTTTGCTGATAATTGATGGGAGAAAAGAGAGGATAAGAGGTGATTTCTAGTCTCTGGGTCAGATTAATAATGGTTTGTAACCTTCAAAGGTCTTGTCCATTTGATGATCCCCTTAAAGGGACTCATTGAGTTGATTTAGATAACTTAATGAAAGTGTTAAAGGGTTGCTACCTCATGAAAATGCTTTTAGTTAGCATAATAAGTCACCTTTCATGTCTAATAGTTTAATACGGGAAAAGTTAAAAGTTTGAATTTTGTGGTTTCCTGACTTGTAAAGGTTTTGTGTATAATTTGAAAAAGTGTCTGATCACAAATTTTTGAAACCAAAGTGAACCGATTGGTACTTACTCATAAAGTATTTATTTATATGTAAAATATGGGAGGATTGTCTGAGTTTGACCATTTGTCATTGGTTTGTGAGGTTTGGAAATATTGGTTGAATTTGAACCAACTTCCGGCAAAAAATCTTTTTTTCAGGATTGCATTAGAGTCGTTGCATTATTCAGCAACGTACCATGGGCACTGTCATGCTTCAAATACTAGCTATGTGATATCATCATTAGATGATGCATGTAACATAGTAAAAAGATGCGACCCTAGTGATCAGACTACCAACTGCATGGTCAAGTGGTTAGAGCATCTGACTTGCAGTCGGGAGGTTGGAACTTCGAGCCCCGGCCGGGTTCTACCAAAGACTTTAAAAACAGAACCTATTGCCATTGTGCTTGATGCTCAGCATAAGCAATGGAGAAGGGAAAACAAGCGAGTGAGCCACAACTAGGAAAAAGGCTGTGGTTAGCTCAACATGAACCAACTGGTTGGAAACTGGGCCGTTAAACTCTATCTAACTACCTGGTGTTCAGGTCTGATACATCCTGGCATGCTGGCATTCCTGTCATTACAGATTTCTGCCCCTTGAAAAGTGGGCGTCATGACATGCCGATGTCATCACTTGGCCAATTTTTTATACATAAGAAACCAGCAAACAACAATAAGCGCTCACTGGATCATGTAATCTCCAACAATGCGGCTTTTTGTTGGTTGTTTAAGAAGTAAGGATTTCAAGGACATGACAAGTTTGTCCTAATTTCAAGGGAGCTAAATCTGTAATGTCAGAAAGCATCAAACATATCTGATATCTGAGTCATCTGCCTCTCCAAAACTTGCCCACAGAAGTGACAATTAAGCTGAGCAAAGTGACATGTGTGGCATTTTGCTGAGCTAATTTCCTGGTGTGTGCAACAGGCTTAATCCTCTTTAGGATTGCTGCCCATGCACACAATCAAATTTCACTTATGGGGCAATCTCTCTGGCACTTTTTGTTACTGTTTTGTCTTAAGCAATTTACGTTCAGAATATTTAAAGACACAAATGCAGCAAAGGGGCAACGTCAATATTTCGTTTCTCATGCAAAATTTAGCAACCAAAACCCCAAAACATGCATGATAGAAGTGGACAGCTCTACAAATTTTTAAAGTTTTTATCCCCTTACTGCAGACAGTTCTAATTCTTCTGACCTTCTTACTTAAGCCCCTCCCACAACTGTCAAAAACTCATCCTCATCCACACACAATCTCAGTTTATTGCTTCAGGTTGAGTATACGAAGCCCCACTGTGTACTCAAAACACTCTCAGTACAGTACATGCCATGCGATATGAGCTACTCTGCATTTTTGAATTTGATGTCAATCAAAGCACCATGATGAAACCTTCCTTCTTACTTTTTGTCACATCCGTCTCTGCCTGATTGCCTCTCATCGCTTCAGGGAAAAAATAAAGCTAACTGCATGCACACTTGATGTACTTCAGGTTTCACATCTGATTAATTGGTTTACAGTAACAGATATATTAATATACACACAAAATTTACGTAACATTTGGGGTTAGCTAACAGACCAGTCAAGCATGTGTTTATTCCTTTTCATGCAGAGTGAACACAATGAAAACATAGCTCATTTCGAGGCACACTGATCATGTAACAAACCCAGATACCAGTTAGACCCCACACCACCTTTGATCTATTGGGGTGTCTATATTGCTTTCCCAAGAAGCAACATCAAGGCATGCTATGCAAATTGAAATACCTGTAGACTATTACAAACTTTGTAGTTTGGGGTGAGGGTAGAATGCCTTTATAAGTTGGTTAATACACAACTAGAATAGCTATAGGGGTCACAACCTAAATGGCAATATGAACTACACAACAATAGATACATAAAACAGGCAGGCAGATAGCCAAAGAGATGAGAAAAAGTCTGCTTCAGGCTCATTCAACTCTCTTTCAGGTAATGAGTTAATTCTCACTCTTAGTTCTATTCCTGGAATGTGTTCATTCATCCAAACCTCTGTTTCAGGTTCTGATGACACACACCTCTGTTTCAGGTTCTGATGACACACACCTCTGTTTCGGGTAGAGAGTTCATTCTCAATCAACTCTTTTTTCAGCTAAGTTAGTTCATTCTCACTCAGCTCTATTTTAGGAAGTGAGTTTATTCTCACTCAACTCTGCTACAGGCAGAGAGTTCATTCATACTCAGCTCTATAGGAAGTGAGTTCATTCTCACTTAACTCTATTTCAGGAGGAAGGTTTATTCTCATTCAACCTGCTACAGGCAGAGAGTTCATTCATACTCAGCTCTGTTTTAGGAAGTGAGTTTATTCTCTCTCAGCTCTGTTTTAGGTTGACAGTTCATTCTCACTCTGCTCTGTTTCAGGAAGTGAGTCCATTCTCACTCAGCTCTGTTTCAGGCAGAGAGTTCATTCTACTCAGCTCTCATGAAGTGAGTTCATTCTTACTCAGCTCTGTTTTAGGTAACAATTCATTCTTACTCAAATTTGTTTCAGCTAGAAGTGAGTTCATTAAGCACTCAACTCTGTTTCAGTCAGCAGGGTTCAATTTTTATGGTTGTCCAGGACAACTCAATTTTGATATGGTCAACCAGAAGTTTAAAACTGGTTGTCCAATGGACAACCAATTTTTCATGCTAAGAATTAAACAGCAGCTTGCTTTTATCTGGCTGAAGACTACCCTGCTGTCTGATCCACTCTTTCAACTCTTTCCATCATACAACATTCCAGACTTAGCCAGACGTAATTTACCTTAATGTTTGTGCCTCTAAACCACCACATCTTTGTATACTTCAAGACCAAAAATACATCAACACAGTTTTGTAGCTAAGCAGAAAGTGTTTTGGACAACCAAAAAATTTTCCGAAAATCAAGTCCTGGTCAGTGAGTTCATTCTTGCTTTTCTATTCCAACTTAATACACAAGATGGGCAGGAAGAAGTCATAAATTTGGAAATGACTCATTACACGATGACAACCTTTTTAATAATGCTCGATGCTGGTGTACAGAAGTAAAGTTTACCTACAGATACAGGTGCTAACTACATGTGTCTCTATGCCTGGTGAAGTATTCATTTTATTTATCCATGTGCATAGTTTTAAAATGACTTATTACTGCAGGCTTGTTGATTTGGAGGAAAATTTGGCCCCCTACAGATGCAATTTTAATGACTTGTCATGAAGCACAAAATTCAGAAAGAAGTGTACAATTAAAGTGGCATACTGAGGGAGACTTTTCAAAGACTTTCTCAAAGTGGTGCCAAAAAGATAACTAATCGGAAATAAACAGGCTAAATAGCCTGAAATAAAAAGGAGCATGCAGTAGATGGTCATTTAGTCCAGCTTGAACTTGGAGGTTGAGTTCATATGTAAAACTCAGCAAAGGATGTTGGAAGCACAGTGGCATAGCCACCTAGGGAAGGGGGGTCAGAACCCCCCCATGACCCAACCTTGTAATGCAAAAGACACCTAAAATAGCTGTTTTTTCTCTCTATCCTTAGACTTTTCCCTCATGTGGAGCCCCAATCCCCTCTCCCAAGACACCAAAACTCCCCCATGACACATACTGGCTTCATGCCTGGTTGGAGGTTCCATCATATGAGCATGGGCATCAACCCTTGGGGGTGAGGAAGGGGACGAAAGGACATGTCCCCACACATTTTGGATTGAATCATTAATTATTCACTCATAAAAACATGTATTAGCATCATTAGAGAAAATGCCTAATAGCCAGAATGAAAAATAAAATTTGAAAAAAAAAAACACTTTTTTCCCTTTCCTTACTTCAACATGAAAACTTGTTGCATGACACACTCAAAAGGCTCTGCTAGGCCAATAACCCCCCCCCCCCCCCCAAAAAAAAAAAATTGGAAACTTGGCCTGATCCTTCCCAAGTTACCACATTGAATTGGGAGACTGAATACAAGTAGGTCATGGGAATGCCTGTCATGATGTTATCAGCTAGCAAAATTGTCTAAATTTGATCATTTGTTATTAACATGTAAAGAAAACTTAATAGGTTTGTAAAAATTTGATAATTATCACAGACCAAAGGTGAGTTCCGCAACTGCTAGGGCATTTGACTCGATGGAAATTCAAAGAAACACAGCGTAGGATTAATTTTAACACAATGTAGAATTAATCTGAAATGTAATCTGCAAAGAAAGAGAAGGAGGCTAGGGCATAAAACTTGGAAAAAAAAACAGTCAATGACTTGCCAGCGCTCTCACAGTGTTAAAGGTTGGTGTAACTCTGATTAATAATTCATTGGTCGTTATTGAAAATTATTTATTCATATTCTTGGCCACCTTAGCAGTTTAACTTTCTTTGGTGGAATCTACAGCAAGTTACAATTGTCTTGAGAGTTTTCAAGCATGATATCTGTAGAATATCGAACTTGACGTAGTTTGAGTTTTTACCCTTTAACGTAGGTAGCATATGTTTCCATGACGTGACCAAGGAAGGCCCATTGTTAATTACAAGAATATGAAGTAAAAAAAAAAAACAACCAATGGGGTCATTCTGTTAGAATAACACTGCATGCAATGATTTTTGTAAGTGATGATTTTTATTTTTTCCTTCTTAATATCTTCAGACAACTGAACAGAACATTTCCCTAAAGGTAGTGTGACATGTCAGAAAAAGGTCATGCTTCACTTTGTAGCTAGGGAATGAACTTTTCTAAGTAAAAATCTGTTGCAATTGTATCTTTTACGGTTGTAAGGCTACTTCTTCAAAGTTCAAATTTTCCTGAAGCAACTTGTTGTTTATGCAAAAATAATGATGTGGAATGTTGCACAGTACTGACATTTCTTTTGTTAACCCTATATAATTCTCTTCAATTACTCATCAGATAGTTTATGGTTTGGTTATTGACACTGATGATTTTCATGAATCCAATTGAAAATTCCAAAATAAAACAATTTGGAAAAATTCAAGTAATGCCCCTTTTAATTGTATGGCACAACTGTTGACCCCCCACGGCACTGAATGTTTGAGATGAAGGGGTCCAACATAGGAAAGCTCTAAAATTGGTGTGCCACAGAACTACCGCATGAACAATAGGTGTGCTTTTTCCTCAGTGTTCTCTGTTCTGTAAACCCTGGACTCCTTTTTTGTACTTTTGTGAAAATCATGAAAAAAAGTGAAAGGCACATTTAAAGAGAAATATTGCGTTTGTTTCACAAGGAAATTTTATCCTTTTAAAACTAATATTTATTGGCAAAGAATGATAATTACAAATAATGCAGTACAGTAGCCTTTTTTCCAAGAAATAAGTTTTCTTCAGATAGAAATTCAGTTGTTTTTTGATCAAGAATAATTTTTTCACCCAAACTTTCAACATTTCAAAAGATGCAACTTCCATATCTCTTCTTGTTCAAAATATTTTGAAGATACGGAGCTATTGCTGGGGTGAATTGTTGAGACTGAATGATTTGAAAAAGACAAGAGCTTTATACTTTAAAAGCTATGTTGGAGCATTTTAGACGCAACATTTACAAATTTAGCTCCCTTGAAACCTGGATAAACTTATCCTGTCCTTGAAATCCTTGCTTGTTAAACAACTGACAAAAAAGAACATTGTTGGAGATTACATCGTCCAGTGAGCACTAATTGTTGTTTGAGGGTTCCTATTATTCAAAAATTGGCCAAGTGATGACATTGGCCAAGTCATGACGTCCACTTTTCAAGGGGCAAAATTCTCTAGTGATCAGATTCAGACAGGTACAAGAAATTGGAATGGGGGAGGCCTATCTGTTATGGTGGTATATATGGTAGAGTCTCACGCGTTCAGGGGTATGATTAAAAAATTGCCACTACAAGTTTGCAATATTACAAAATATTACTGTAAACTTAGACAGACCTCTTGAAATCAGTTAATTAGTTAGATGCAAGATTTATGGCCCAGTGTCCAACAATTGGTTCAAGTTAAGCCAGCCATGACCTTTTTTTCAGTTGTGGCTCACTGGCTTGTTTTTCCTACTGCATTGCTTATGCTGAGCAACTAGTGCAATGGCAGTAGGTTCTGTTTTTAAAGTCTTCGGTATGACATGGCCAGGACTCGAACTCCCAACCTCCTGACCCCCCGACCACAAGTCCGATGCTTTATAACCACTTGAACGTGCAGTCTTAAAACTAGAGAGAAGAGAGTAAAGTCTGACTGTCCTCCTCCCCCCCCCCCCCCACCTTGAGATGTACCCTTTCTTTTAAACATACAAGCCTCTAGACTCAATTAAGATGTTAGTTGATTAGCTAGACAATACTTACCAATGAAAAAACAATTCGATTGCATGCTGTAACCACTGATTCAACTCCTATGGTAACTAACACACTTAGCACAAGGCACATGAAGAGTATAACAAATCTGAAAGATAAAACAAAAGTAAGAGGATAATTGACTTAAAGATCTCAAAAAAAAAAAAAGAAAAAAAAAAAAGCAATATTCAATATACCTGATGGTAAGGATTAGTGAGAGTCAGAAAATATTATAAACATCTGTCTGCAGAAATGATGGGGGAAGACATATAGTTAGACAGTACGTGGCATATGCAAGATGTTGAGTGATCGCTGACCTGAGGGGGTTGTCTAAGTGGGGTTGGAAAATTTTTGAAAAATTTTGGTGTCCTTACATGTGCAATCTGGTACTATATATGCCACCTTTTAAAGTAAAATTTCTTACAAAACTGCATTTTTTTAGAAACTAAAAATAACTTTCACCAGTGAAGGGGCTTAAGAGAACAATCCCCCCCTCCCTCTTGAAAAATGTTTGAGAAATTGGGTGTCACTACATGAAACCTGGTGCCACATATGCTTCCTTTTGAAGTAAAATTTGTGTGTGACTAAATTACATATTTTTAGAACAAAAACATGACACTCCTGAGAGAGGCCATAGCCTAATGACCACCATACAGAGGTCACTTTAGTGAGAGATCTGGGATGCACCCCTTCTTCTTTGAGATGTTCTTCCCTTTTTTTGAGATGTTCCAAGTTAGGTTTCAAATATTTAATTGTACTGCAAGATAGTTGACCTTCCTCCTGAACCACTTGTCTTGTCCAGACAAAACATGCACCACTCAGCTGGTCTCACAATGAGTTTACATGGCAGTTATATCTTCTGCTGGTCAGACTCTTAATACTTCAATTCTCAAATCATGACTACAGGACAATTTGCAGTGTGGACCTGCCTCCATAACTCATCAATTTTCTGTTCCAGTCAGAGTTAAAATGCTGATCTAGTTGGGTGTTTTACTCCCCAGCTAGCTACAGTGCTGTCATATGCTGCACCACGTAAGAGAGGACAATAGTCATAACAGAGGACAATAGCATTCAAAGTCAGTGAAACCCAACATGAGAGATACTAACTGTTACACAGAACTAAAAAGGAAAGAGTACTGAAATAACTTGCTCAAAGTCTTTACACACAGTTGGAATTTAAAATAATCCTCCCCTCCCCCCCTCCTCCCCCCCCCCTACACACACACCTACATACACACATTTCAGCACAAAGTGCCCAGATACAGAATTGTAATTTAGGAATTTACAACAATGTGGATTAATGCTGGATGCCATAAAAGGTAAAAAAGCTCGCAGTAGAAAACCTGAGGTTCTGGAAGAATTCCTGGGCAGGCTGGGTCAAGGTTATCCAAAGTTTTCCCATTAGAACTAAATTTCAAAAAAAAAAAAAATCTGTGATCTAATTGGTTGGTCAGCCATCCAACAGAAAGTTACTTGAAAGTATGTGTAAGGTTTTTTTTTTCTCTTCTTTTTCTACATTTTTAGTCCTTTGGCATTGCAGGCAATAAATATCAATGACGAGTGCCCTTTCCAACAATTATAAATAAGAAGGTTGGATTTCTTATAGGTTTGCCAGGCATGTGTTGATGTTGTACATTTTGATCACACTACATTGACAACTTTTTCTGACTATAATACAAACTCATTACACTTTAAGAGCCTATACCTCTTTCTCTCAATCACTCTAATAAATATCCTTCCCTCTATTAAACCTCCGAAAACCGTGGCAACAAGATAACTAAATGAAAAAGTCAATTCCTTAAGACTTCAAATTGAAAGAGGCAAGCACACAGTTGGACAGATAATGTGGTTGATTCACGTATTCAATAACTAAAAGACACTTATTGCTATTACACTGCATTCAGGTGCAACACGTCTTCATTAAAATGGCCCCTACTTTTGTCTGTACAAAGAGAATGAATTCTCCAGCACATTCAGAGCGCAAAAGACAAACCGCTGAGCATTTCATTGTATCATGTTGAGCTGGAATGTACCCAGTCAAGGGTCCTCACACCTAGCCGAGGATGTAACAAGATGACAGCAATCTTCGGGAGAAATGAGGTCCTTTGAGAGTACTTGAGAGATCTTGAAGCGCTGAATGCGAATAGGCAGTTAGGGAGTCCCCATGGGTATTTTACCTAGAACATCTCGTTTAAAATTATAAGACTGCAAACATTCCAGCTCAAATTGCCAAATGGTATATACCTAGCACCAGTTGGACATTTTCTCTTGCGTGATCGGCTAATTTATATAGTGGCCATCAGGATAGAAAATTATGCAGATACACATTGAACATTTACTAAATAAACAGAGCACCAAAAGGATGAGCATTCTTTCATCAAAATACAATTTATGTACTTAGTCTACAGAAATTCATTACGGAATATTAGCCCTCAAGGAGATCTGTCATGGCTACCACAGTTTTTAGGGAAAAACTGTGGTAGCCAATTAGAGTACCCCACCCTTGGTTCATCATTCCAATTAACTGCTTCAATGAGCTGCAGTTTTGATTACCATTCTGGTACAATAGAAGCCCAACAACTTTGAGGTTCAAATAACAACCAAATACAACAAATTTTGAAATAACTGATAGCAAAAAGGGGATCAAATTACTTATGGTGCATTGAAGGACTGTTTATCCCCTTTCAGTTTATTCTAAGACAAACTGCTATCAAATGTCAACCTTCATGGCAATTTTCAAATGCTGAGATGGGCAACTAATTTGTACTGACGAAATTAATGGTATTTTTTCCAAATGTCTAAATAAGCACATTTCTTCGATTGACAGAAAATTAAAAAAAAATGCAGATTACTGTATAGCTAATATTGCACAGCATGTATTATACTGAGAGTGTTATCATTACACATTGCAATAAAGAGATTTTGCTTAGATGACATGATGAAACATTCCCTCTTACTTTTTGTTACATCCTTCCTCTCTGCCTGATTAACTCTTATCCCTTCAGGGAGGAAAAGAAGCCCACTACATGCAGACTTGATTAAGTCAAGTTCCATATCTGATTTATTGATTGACAGTAAAAGATGTGTTTCAATACACAAAAAGTTACGTAACATTTGGGGTTAGCTAACAGTTCAGTCAGCATGTGTTAATTGCTTTTCACGCAGTGTGAACACAATGAAAGCATAGATCATCTGAGGTCACAGATCATGTAACAAAGTCAGATATTAGTTACATCCCATACCGCCTTTGATGTACTGGGGTGTCTATGTTGCTTTTTCAAGAAGCAACGTCACAGCATGAGGATAAGTTTTAGACAATTGTGGGACTGATGGACTAAACGAAGTAAGGGTGAGAAGGTTTGACCTTCAATCAGAGGATGGAACAGGGTAGAGTATAGGGAGGGGGTCTGGGGTTGACTGAGCACAAAGGTCAAGGATGAGAACATCAGGAAGGGAAAAGCTGAACAGCAATATTTTGTTTAGTTAGAAAAGGAAAAATAATTTAAAATAACACTTTCATTCCAGATTCCCTCGTTTGTTTGAGGGCGAACTCGCATTGCACTTTGAAGTAAAATTCAGAATTGGTTTATTGCCCTACATATCAATTCATTGGAGCTAACATAATATGCAGAAGATTAAGAATGTTTAAAGAAGAATGTCCCATCCCCTCAAAACACAGTGGCCTGTTGTATTCTCCTTCAGCCTGATTACCAAACATGCACCTGTACCAACTGACATGATGTCATGGGTATAGGGCACTGTTTTTAACGACTGTGAACTCAACTATCAGGAACTCAACAACAAAATCTAGATGCATCCACACAAAGGATGGCCTTCTAACCATGAGGTCTGCTCTTCCACTTGTGTCCTTTCCCCCATCTTGATCCCCCCTCTCCCATTCACTAAAAGTAAATGACTATTATTTGGTCCAAAAATTAGAGGTAATAATCATTATTAAAGAAGTCCAAACAAACTTAGTTTTTCACAAGCAACTTTCAAGTTTCATATTTCCAAATATTCTACCACCTTTCAAGATGACTGTTGTTTGTTTTCCTTAAGTGGGGGAGGGGGAAGGGGGTGGGTCACTATCCTGAAGGATAGTTTTTCTGAAACGAGAGGGAGATTTGCTATTCCAAACAGAAGATTAGGGCCGTAATCAGAATTAAATGTAATGCTTTCATGAATCAAAAGCAAACTAGGCTGTTTTATTGTTCATGAACTCTAAAATTGGCTAAGTCCAACTATCGGAATCTGACCACAAAACTTCCTGATCCAAAATTTCCTCCTGATAAAAAAATTGAAAACTGCAATCCAAAATGTGCAAGTCTGATTATAAGAGAATACATTGTCCAAAAAGTCTCAAGTCCAACATTTTCGATTTATAAAAATGTGTATAAATCTCTGGTGTACAGGAACGTTGCGAAACGTTGAGCGAAAAATCTCATGGGAAAATGACCAGAAAGTGAACAGATTCACTGTTATGTCGAAAATCTGTTGACTTTCTGATAACATGACTTTCCGTTCACTTTCTGATGAAAATTTTCACAAGGGAGCATTTCTCTTTAATAATCATTTGTCTGAAATGTAGGTCTGATTCACTATATCCCCAGTTCAAGATAATCTTGATCAGATAAACAACAACCTACCCCGAAAAAAATGTTTCACCATAGTTTTTCCAAGAAGCAGAAACTTAAAATATGTGCTCTTTTTGAAAAACATACTTGAAAGAACTGTGTTGAGGCTAACAACAAATCTGATTAGATGAAAAACTGATACCAAACTAATATTAGAAAACATCAGACAAAGATGTCAATTTGCAATCTTTTTAAAGACAATAAATTGTCACCCCAAACTACACTTTTTACAGTAGTCTACAGGAATTTTCAATTATCACAGCCTTTTGATTGACAGCAAATTCAAAATATGCAGAGGACTGTACCTCATATATTACACAGTATCTTCTGTACTTGGTGTGTTATGAATATTACTCTTTATCTTTTGAATACACATTATAATTCCCTGAAGCAATCAACAGACTGTGTCTGGATGATAATGAGTTCTAGACAGTCATGGGAGGGGTTTAAAGGGCAGGAGCAGTCATCCCAAATTGAAGAAGTGTAGTAGACTGTCCAGTTTCATGATTGGCTGTTGTTAGTCATGTGACTATGTTTTTTCTCTTCAAATGTGAAATTTACCAGAAATAAATGCTTGGTTTACCATGAATATGCAATAGTAAAGTCATAAAATGTGATTAAAGATACTTTAAAGAGAAATAAGATGAAAATTGAGTTATTTAGTTTTTTCTTCAAAACAAGTTTGGGGGGACTTTACCTTTAAGGAAGTAGGTTAAGAGAATTTGAGCTGTCTAGGGTGAGAAGATTTGGCCTTTAAAATGGAAGAACTTGAGATAAAGGAACACACTAGAAATGTGAAAGTAACTTCATTAACTCAAACCTGGAGGTAAAATGTAAATAGGGCCTTGGTAATATTTGTGAAGAATACTTGAAATATTGAGAAACACTTATGTATGGTAATATCACATCACAGACATCTTGTTTTGGTTTCTGTCAAAAAACTACACGCATGTTTACTTTTTGCGAGGGATGTCTATCTTAAGCTAGAGGGGCCAATAGACAACAATCACAAGGGTAGGATGTGAATAAAATATTAATGCTGAGATATTTCAGAATTTAAAAAAAAATGTTATAGAACTTCCAAAACAAACAATTCTATGAAAACCCTTCAGAAGTACCATAAATAGAACTGCTTTTTAGGAGATTTATATACCAAAATGTATGATAAAATCACACAGCTTTTGTGTAATTCATATTTAAGGGACTAATCCTCTCACCCAAAACTGCGATTTCTGTGGCAGTCCACAGAAATTCTCATAGGCACAGCTCTTAATTTGATTGAAAGCTACTTAAACAAATGCTGAGTACCAAGCTCAAAACCTAGTATGTTTTCTATTGAGAGTGTTTTGATTTAAACACTAGGGTCTTGTATACGCACCCTAGAGCATAAACTGAGATTGTGTCTGGAATTGGATGAGGATGAGTTTTAGACTGTTGTGGGGGGGGGGGGAGGGAGATTTATGAAATGAGTTGGTTAGGATAATTGGAATGTTTGAAGTGAAAGGATCAGGCCTAAAAGGAGGTTATGCATACCTTGCATCAAAATATAAACATGCTGGAAATACTTTAATGACACAGGAAATACAGGGTGCATGCAGGTAATTAAAGTTTATGTACCTTTCATATTTTGGGTAAGCAAAGAAAATAAATTTCAATTAATTGCAGCTGTCTGCAGAGCTGGGGTATGGTTTGTGGAAAGGGATTTTACCCCAATCACATTGTTCCAAAATCTAAAACAAGAGCCCAACGGGCACTGTGGTTCCTTGCTGGATATTATAAGAACTAGTGTACAGCCAGTCTTCGAAATAGAGCGAAGCGAAAGCTCATACTCAATGTTTGTAACATCTTCACAAGGGGTATTTTAGTACTTATATTACATGATATCAATGATTAAATTTTTGTGGCCATACTTACATTCAACTTGTATAATGCTTGGTGATCCTTCAAAAACATTTCCTCATTTCCATATGTATTTATGCTTATAATCAAACTTGATATTATCACCAACAAACAATACACAATGTGGTTAGAGAGAGAAAAACACCCCTTGTACTTCTCTCATAAGTTATTTTTACCTGCTCTCAAATAAAACTTGCTATTACTTTAAAACAATCTACCATTTGTCCTGTTTGCTATCTCTACACAGAAAACAGGGTTTTTTCAGCAGTTAAGCCTAAAGCAAGTGATTAATGGGGTGTGATAATAGAATGAGGATTAGGTTACCCCACAGAGCATAGCAGTATTAAAGAGACCTACTGTATAATCCATGCATTGCTTCCACTGGCAGAGAGACCAGTTTAATGCAGTGTGACCTGTGCTCATTGAAATCTACAGGTTTCAGTTATTGCCCTCTTACAACTTTGAATGATCCAAAATCTGTGTACAACCCGAAGTAATCATTACTGAACGAATGTAAAGGCCAAATTTCTAAGGTGGTTGGGTGCATAAGCATGCAAAACCAGGTGAGATAAAAAATCTACTGAAACTATTTTTATCTAGCTTACAACATTTTCTAAATAACATTTCCAGTGGCTGACCTCCAGTGACCTTGATGACCTTTGACCTTAACCAAACACAGATTGATTTGAAATCTGTCCTTTTTACCTTAAAATACTATGTCAAAACATTTTCCAGTTTTTGACCCCTGGTGACGCCAGATGACCCCTTGACCTTCACCAAACATATCAGATTTCATCCTTACACAATAACACACCCACACACTAAGTATGACATCTATCCAAGTTACCTACCTTGAAATATCATGTTGAGGTTTTTAGTTTTTGACCTCTGGTGACCCCAAATGACCCTTGACCTCCACCAAAAATGATAGGGCACACCTTCAAACTACGGCACTTCTATATACCAACTTTCAATTTAATCCAACTTTCCCTTGTTGAGTTACAGCGTACCCAAGCTAGCGTCACAGACACACACACACACACACACATACACACACACACGCCAACCTGACTACATAGGTTCCTTTTGCTAACGCAAGGAACCAATAAAAACAGTCATAAAATTCCCCACAAAATTCAATTTCTAATTTTCAGTAGATTGATGGTCGCTAGTAGAAACTTTTCTGAATGGACATACCATATTGATAGTAACAAGCACATGATCCACCAGAGGGGAGCAGGTTCAAAAACCATGGTCCCTTCCCACTGGGAAAGATCAAATAAAAATTTGGCTGAGGAGGCCAGAAGGACTGGAAAAAACATCCTGCACAGGATTACAAGAGACTATCTTTGATTAGTCATGGTTTTTAAATTGCAACAAGTGTGGGTTACATATGCAAATAGGTAGAAAGGAAGGGCATTGAAGATTGTAAATGTCAAAGGACATATGTCCTCCTAATGGTCAATTCCACAGCTAATAAACAGTACAATTGACAGCTCTCACACACAAGAACCAATGTAATTAGCCCTTTCTTCTGTTGCTAGGAAAATTCATCAGAAAAAAACACTGAAAGACTGAAAATTTCCCATCAGTATTAGCTTCCCTGAATCTGCAATCAACTGTCATAGTCAGATTTCTCATAGCACAAAAGTTTATCACTTTTTGCAAAGACTTCTATCCATGCAGCATCTTATTTTTCTATTTTTTTTACCACATGCTCAAAATATGGAATAGCTTTTGCCTCCCAAGCTGACACACGCTATTTGGTTTGAATATGACAATCAGTCAGAAGTTGCTACACATGAGAAAATATTCATCACAGCTACAAAAAAAAAATGTAATTTGGGTTTTGATAATATCACTGATAACAACTGCTTATATTAACCCAAATTACCCTTAACATGATACTACTTGACTTCATCTGGTGTAAGAAAATCACTTGTAACCCGGCCGACAAAACACTCACTGCAGATTTTTGGAATGCTACATGGAAATGAGAGCTGGTGGATATATATTTGGTACCATTTCATAATTCAAATGACTGTATCTAGACCACTGATGAACAGAACTTATGCAATTCTAGTTTTACATAACTTTGCTTCTGTTAGGTTTTGGAAAGATGAAAACACATTGGGAATGCAAGTTATCTTAGAAGGAAATATTATGCACTTTTTTTACAGAAAATGTTCATATTTAAAATCGATATTTTTGTGCAGAAAGATTAATAATTCAATATAAGACTGTGTTTGTAATCTCAAGCATATATCCTGAAGGGGTGGGGACACCATGATACCTTCTCTTACCAGATCTGATGCTAGCAACTCGAGGAAGAAGGCTAAGCTGCATGGACACCTTATTAATTTGTTGGGGAAGGCAATCCTATTGGCCCAGCACATCTTTTCAGTGTGTTATGCATGGATCACTGGATCACTCTTTCAACAATACAAGGTTCCATGTTTAGTCAAGATGAGGTTCAAGTCTGCCAGAAAGTTGAGCTGCCAGTGTAAATAAGTTAGGAGGATAAGTTGTGGTTGGAGTTTTTCTAAATTGTGGCTAGGGCCTGACATTTCCTCTAATGATGGTCCCTAGAACTCTACACTTTGAAAATATGACAGTTGACAAGATTTTTAACCAGTAAATTTTAGATAGAGTAAAAAGACTGATGGTACTGTTCGCAATTAACAAGGTTCTCTCAGAAAGATATTCAGCAATCTTTTTCTCAAGGATGATGTGTTGGCCTAAACTTCAAAAGTTCAGATGATGACTTTCAACTTTTTCATCTCTTGTGATGCATTAATATTGAAGAGGAATAGTACTGAAGAGTGAGTATTAACCATTTTCCCACTTTTGCTACTTTTACAAGACAGAAATAACCATGTAACTTGTCAATTTGTAGAAAACTGTTGCATTGAAGAGATCTATCCGTTATTTCATCAAAATGTCAATTTTCTGAATTCTGTCCTTTTGATGAGAAAGTGTCAACTGTACATATTGTAAATTTATGCAAAACTGATGCACTGAGGAGATCAAGTATCTCGTCAAAGTGACAAAATTCAAAACTTTGTCATATTACCATCTGGTCAACTTGTCAATTTGCAGACTGCTGTCATTTTATCATACTGGTAACTCACCAATTTTATGTCCATTATAGGCTTCCATACATTAGGCTGTTGCTGAAGTTTCAAGTCATTGGTGAGATGTATGGTACTGAATAAGTAATGTACACAGCTATTATCATTATATGCAGCCATGTTATTCAAGGAAAACATGGGTATTGGTGTTTTCGACAGTTTTCTGTTTCCTATGCGCCCTTCCAGTCATTTCTCGCTAAAATATTGTACTAATGCGCATCAATTTTGGTTAATGCAATGTTTTGAATCTGTAGGTATGTCTCAAATAAATCCATTTTCCAATTGCCAGTTTTTAACTGATGAAGGGGGGAGCAATAATGGAAGAGCCTTCTGTAATTCTCCATTCTATAAAAGCCAAACTGAGTTATTTGCACAAGGTGGATTCTAAACATTACTGATGTAAACCCCCTCAGGCAGCATACAAAAGAGGGGAGTAGATGAAATTTTACGAATTTAATTATTTCATCTGTGATTACTTCTTGATCAATAAAAAACTTGCATGATAAAATGATTTTACAAAATTTCAAAATTTTAGAGACTTTTTTTTTTCATTTTGGCTTAGTTTGTTCTAGTTTTTTGCTTCAGCACGGCCCAGTACATTGCTGTTTCCTCTGATTTCCTTCAAAGTTGTGAATCTGCATGCTTCTGCAAACAACATGATGCTACTCTTTCACCATCAGAAAAATAGGGAAAATAAAATTTCATGACTTTTCCATGACTTCAACATGACTATTTCATGACTAAATTATACCTGATTATGACATTATAGAGAGACTAAGTTCACTCTCTGGTTTTAAGAGTGTATGAAACTTATACCTGGATAATTATGAAAGATTAAAAAGAAAATAATTAAGAAGAAATCTGTAAATTCAGCCAATACTTGTATTAAATAAAGTTGATAAAGCTGGTCTTTCCCTTTAACAAACCACCTTACAAAAAAAAATTGAACAAAAATAAGGTAATAATTTGATTAAATTATCCAGTACACCTGAAATTCTGGAGGGTATGAAATAGGCTATGAACCACTATTTCACTTCCTCCACTAATTAAACCTGTTTGATAAAGAGCAATGTTTACAAAACATGTCAGTCCTTTTGCAGTTACTTAACCCTTTACCGTTGTGCTCGGATCGGGGCATATTTGCGCGCCTCGTGAGTGGGCGGAAAAGCAGATGTAGCCCGCCCCGCATTGGTTTCCATAGGTTATTGACCCTGTGACCTTAAACTATTGTCCCTCTCGTTGTTGTGGCCGAATTTTCAGGTAGCTACTCGCAGTTTCGAGCTCCGCGTGAAACAGTAAAGATGGGTGACAGCCACGCTCTCTGTATGGGTCCAAAAGGACCCAAACAATGGTAAAGGTTAAATTTACTTTGAGCTAAGAAAAGAAAGGAAGAAAATCTACTTTAACCTCTCCCTCCAAGATAACACTTTAAGAAAGTAATTTTACATTGATAAGAAACAACCCAAGAGTGCAGCTTGTTAGAGAATGGAAATGGGACAGACTGTTGTCAAGGTACTGCAGTTACTGTATCTTAATTAATACAGCAAATTTATTAAAATGGGAGTAGAAGTGTATATCATCACTATCCCCAACTCCCCACACCCTCAATGCTTCCTCTCATGCACAACAGCTTAAAGGTCTAATCCTTTCACCCCAATTTCAACAGTTGCAATTCTCCTACCCTACTTGCTTAAGCTCCTCCCACAATCTCATCCAGATGCACTCTCTATTTATTACTTCAGGGTGAGTGTACAACTGACCCCAATATGTATATCAAAACACTCTTAGTACAGTACTGTTCATGGTGTGACATCTCTTCTTGAGAATACAACAAAACATCCCAGTAGACCAAAGGTGGCATGGGATGTAACTAATAACTGAGTTTGTTACATGATCAGTACCCTCAAGTGATCTGTGCTATTATTGTGTACACAGTGCATGAAAAGCAATTAACACATACTTGACAGGCCTGTTGGCTATATAACCCCAAACGTAACCTAACTTCTGGTGTACTTTGGTATATCTGGTTTGGCCAATCTATTAATCAGGTGTGAAACCTGACTATATCAAGTGTGTATGTAGTGTGCTTCATTCCCCCCCCCACCTCCCACCCCAAGGCAGTGAGATGTAATCAGGCAGACAGAGAAGGAGGATGTCTCAAAAAGTAAGAAGGAACATTTCATCATGCTAGTACATGCTGTGTAAAATGAACTGCATTACTCTGCATTTTTTAAACTTGCTCTCAAGCAAAGAACTAGCCAACTGAGAATTCCTGTGAACTACTACAAATATAGTTTAGCTTGAGAGGATAATTAGGGCTTTAAAGTACATATTCCTCTTACTATAGCATAAAACAGGGATTGCTATTTGCTACCATGGGTGAATTAAAGACTACAATTTCAAATCCCTTTAAAAGCAAGAAGCAACAACATTTTTATAAAAAAAGAAAAAGAAATTCTAACCAAACAAAATACTGGCAGACTATTTTGGCCAAAACTTTATATATTTGCACTTCATTGTAAAGTACAGTATTTGATAATGCCGGATGATATAAAAATACAAGACAGTCTAGCAGGGATTTGATTTGAAAATGTACACCATACTGTGAACCAGTGAATGAGCTGTGAAATTTTTAATATGCAGAAATATTTTATGCAAAAATATGGGTGTTTCATTTTTTTTTCATTTTTACTATTGCAGCGATCAAATTTTATCACAATACCAAATGTAGAAAACAATATTTTCCAAAGATTGACCTCATACAATACACTTTCCCATTAAAGAGAAGAAGTCGGTAGCTGGTGACGGGTTGCCATTTTTCTTCGTCTTCTTTTTAACAATTCACTTCTTTTTCTCATAATAACTTCATGCATTTCATGATTTAAAGATCTGTTTGGCGTCATCGTACATTTTAAGAAGCTGTGTCTGCCTTTGATAAAATCTTGCAAATCATGTTGACCAACATTATCCACACAAGATGCATGGTTGGGGTCGATGTCCAATATTGCAAAAAGGAAAAAAGTGCATGCCCCAATGCATGGTTCTGCTGTACAAATGTAGCTTTGGACTGTAACCTAACTCATGATTTCTGGTGTTATGTTTCTGTTGTTGACTGCAGGAAAGGAACTGTGCACTTGATAAATTTTGAGGTGACATTTTATTGTATTCATGTTTGTCTCTTCATGTGAGCAGACTTTGTTCATCTTAAGGATGATAGAACTCCATGACTTCCTTTTCAAACTAAGAACAGGCTTTACTTTCTTCATTCTGTTGGTTCAAAATTTAGAACAGGCAAAGAATTCTTGCAAAGAATTTACAAGAAATTACATTTAAAAATTCAATGTTTTTTTTTTTTTTTTTTTTTTTAAACTTCTGTCAAGTTTTGCTCCTTGACTCTTCCAAGCTAAAGTAAAAATAAAGTAATACCTTGTAATGTTTCCTCTTAGCTGGGGGAATTTGAAACTGCATTAAACATGTTACGAAACCCTATTTACCAAACCCTAAATTGGGAAGCAATGAGCAGATACTTAGCTCGACCCTACTTGTAGTTACTTAGATGGACTTTTACAGCCTAGTTTCTAACCAATATTGGTTTAGGATGAGCCGGCCACAGTCTTTTTCCCAGTTGTGGCTGACTTGTTTTCTCCATTGCTTCTGCAGAGCACCAAGCACAATGGCAGGAGGTTCCATTTTCAAAGTCATCGGTATGACCCAGCCAGGACTCCAACTCCTGATCTCCCGACGGTAAGTTGCATGCTCTAACTGCTTGACCATGCAGTCAGTTTGACCTCCCAATTGTAATCATAACTTGTAATGAGCATAACGTAGCCATGGTAAACTATAGCACATTAGAAAGAGGGTGCCATCCTACCAACAGTGAACTTGACATTTACAGGTTTATAGTTTTAATAAAAAGAAGATCATACCTTTTTAAATATTTTTTATATAAAAAGGTCACCAATTTTGGTATTCCATTTAGTAGTAGCCAATGCTGGATGTACATAAGCTAGCAGTGAATGCAACAGAATCCTCATCATGGCCATGAAGGCATCAGGTGGCCTAATATTTCCGTTTGAACACACATTCTGATTAATATGCTCAAATCATAAAAGAATCTGCAAATGTGCAAAACAGACAAATCATTCGAAAGACCTCACTCATACATTTTAAGTTTTTCCTTATGAAATACTTTTTGATTCAGACTGGCCACTTACCTATAATAAAACAGAATTCTAACTAATTTTGAAAAAAAAATGGCCCAACCAAGACCAACAATTTGGCATCTAGGTCTATGTTGTTATCATAGAAGATATCTGAGGGGCATCATAACCATCAGTAAAGGCCTAACAACCTGAGCAAGGAGTTATTTTTTCTAGCCCTGTTATAGATGAATCCGATGAGCGCTTGATTTTAGTGACTGTAGGCAGCCATTAGT
The DNA here is from genome assembly GCA_037179385.1 of Holothuria scabra. Lineage (NCBI taxonomy): Eukaryota > Metazoa > Echinodermata > Holothuroidea > Aspidochirotida > Holothuriidae > Holothuria > Holothuria scabra. Next base: position 15,543,706 of record CM074199.1, read on the forward strand.
GAGGCCCATCAGCTTTTAATCGTCTTCATTTATTGTCTACATGAATTTCAAATCTTCATATTCTGTGAAGTTGGGAAAATTAAGATACACTCAGGTGTACAACCATCCATGAAACAGGTAAAGAAGGAAATTTAAAGATTAAAGGTGATGGACCCCAGTAATTGTCGACTAAAATCAGACCATCAAAATCTGTCCGTATTTGTCTATAATTCATAAAGCTACATCATATACCTGCAGAACTTCTAATTACTAGATATGACATATTCTAATTGACCATCACCATTTTCTAGAGTTGGAGCCACAAACACAAAGGAAAGGAATTCTGTTGTTGCAAACAAAGCGCATTAAATATTTAATGTCAAAGGTGCCCTGAGGCAAGATGTGTGCATGATAACAATGGTGTTGGAATTGTTATCATGCAGATACAGCAAAAATTTAATTGCTAAAATAAGTTATTAAATACTGCCATCCTTCTCATGTGAAAACAGCAGTAAATTTTAGAAAACATACATCTAAGACTGCTTTCAATGAATCCTACATTTGGTGGAATTCTAATTCCACCCAGGCTAGCTACCTTTAAAGGTAATAGCCCATCTACCTATCATGCCAACCTCTATGTTTCCAGCCCACTATCTGTAATAATTCAAACTATTTATGTCCAACGAAAAAGGAGCACTGAGCTGTCTCTGATAAGAAAATAATTCCACTCTGCAAGAGAGCCAGCATAAGTCTTATCAGAGCATCAGAGAGATGGATTCATAGCCTCACAGTTTTGACCTTTCACATTTTCAAATTGCATTAAATTATTCACGTAGACATGGAGATGTTTTTTCCTATTCTTGTTCTGCCGGTTTGCGTCTGCCTTTTTCCAGTCACTTTCTCCACTGAAATGAAACACTAGCGATTAGTCTAACAGATATACCCTTGGCAGCTAGACCGAGTGGACTTTGACCCCCACAGGGTTCATTTCCAGTTGTAAGTTGGGACTGGTTTGATATATTTCACAGAATTCTAAAAGAGCATAAGATGACAGATTGCTCACAGAAGTGGAAATGCTTCTTCAACAGGTACAGATGCCTGTTTGTACCATGAAGCATGGAAATGTTACATATATTATGAAAAAAGAAAAACAGCTGTGGAATTCGGCTGCAACTAATAATGGACATAGCAAATGAAACCCAGTCGGAATATCACAATTTGATGTGCTCACTAGTTTAAACAAAATCTCCTGTAGGCCTACCATACTCATGGCTTCTTTACAAGCATGTTGATAAAAGTTTGAGCAACATTCAAAACATTATTTGAAATGTAGATGGCCAACACTGCCACCAAAATATCTTGTTCCAAAAAGTGTCTGTGTTTTGAGGTATTATGGCTGAAGTATAAAGCATGTACTATCAACTATCTGATTTCTGAAGATAGGTTTAATTAACACAAAGTATTAGTAGGCCATCATGTACGTCACACAACAGCATTACACAAGGGAATATTTTGAAAAAAATAAATAAATATCGCTGAGAATGATACAGTAATTGATCTATAACAAAAAAAGAAAAATTCAGTGAGATTTACAGAGAGAAAGGGGGGGGGGGGTCAATTGTGTCCCACAGTATGTCCATCACTGCTCCAGTGGGCTGGGGTAGTAGAATAAGCCCACGGTATTTCAAGCCTGTTGTAAGAGGCGCCTAAAGGGCAAGCAAACGTGAACTTTAATAGTACTTGAACATAAATTTGAACTTTGAACTTTTTATCGAGTTGACTGACACTATATAACACATTCATGTTGGTGTGTTGTAAAATCTCATCTAACTAACTAACGAATGTCCAATGCATACATGACACAAGATGTAGATTTGTCACCATCAATTTGAACATTTGTAGGGCCGAAGAGGAAAATATTATAAACTATTCTGAAAAAATTCAATTATGAATAAATCCATTCTCATTGAATATGATACAGCCCTGGGGCAAGAAATCTGCCGGTAGTTATTTCAAAATAATGGCATAATTCACCAACCAGTGCAAACCTTACCGTATTGCAATTCCAAATGTGCAGTCCCTTTGATAAGCTTTTGTTAAAAATGTGTAGCTTAAAGGTATACTTTGTTCATTGTATTGAAGTAATATGATGACTACAGATGTCCTTCTTTTGGGGAATTTTGGAATCGTCACCCTAGATGAGCTGCAGCACTATTAACATTTTACATCTTCATACGACCCAAATGATATACAGGCAGTTACAAAAAAGTCACAGTTCTTTACATCATTACTCTCTTTGTATAAAGAACCTTTCCCTATACAAAAGACGCATATAAACATTTCAAGAAAAAAGAAAAATTGGCTACAGATAACACATGTCCTAAAAGGACATCCATGTTGGATTTCTTGAAAGTCTGAGGTGTGTAACCTTGAAACCATTTGGTAGGCTATCTTTAATATTATTCTAGATTACTCATTGGCCACAACTCCAAAGCAACCATCCTCTAAAATGCCTGGATATTTTGATACTGCAATTCAACTTCATTTTCCCGATTTGGGCTGTAAAAACACAGAGGGGGAAGGTGAGGGAATATACTGCCCCCAACAGTGGATGCCCAGGAGGGCAGTAAATATTTGAGGATATCCAGTACCTTGAGAGACTCAACCAGCAATTAACAGAGAATGGAAGAACTCCTTATAAAATAGGAAGAGAGTGGAAATAGGTCTTGAGTCAGGGGTACGCTGCATAAGATACATCAAACCAATACATCAGGAAGGCAGAAAATAGCTTGGGAACTTTTCCATCATTTAAAGTGAAATGCAGCCTTATCATCCAATTTTAATTTTAGTACCCTGTGCACTCTAATTCATGAATGGTTTACCTTAATCATGTTATTATGTTTTTGCTACTGAACTGTTCACCTCATGCAGGAAAACAACTTTAAGGGGAAATTCAATCACCCCAACTTGAATTGTTAGAGCTAGAAGGTTGTCCTGTTTCATGATTGGATCTTGGGAGTCATGTGACAGTATTCTTCCCATCATGTAAAGGGAAATGCAGTCTAACCATCTAATTTTAATTTTAGTACCCTGTGCATTCTAATTCATGAAGGGCCCCTTAATCATATCATTATGATTTTGTGACTGAACTGTTCAACTCATGCAGGAAAACAACTTTAAGGGGATAAATGTAATCACCCCAACTTGAAGAAGTAAAGCACATTGTCCTGTTTTATGATTGGATCTTGAAATCATGTGACAGTATTTTTTCTCCTCAATTGTGGAAATTTACAAGGAGTAACTGCTTGGTAACTGCAAGTTCTAAAATATCATAAAAGATACATTGAAGAGAAATACAGGGACCGCGGAGACTGGGGACCAGGGGGGCTTCAGTCCCTGCACTTTTTTGCTGTGGGCATTTTGGGCCGCCATAAACTGCATTTTGGGCCACCTTAAAATGCATTTACTTTATTGGACAAATTGGGCCCGTTCAATGATTAGCCCCTGGACTTCCAAATTGGCTCCGCGGCCTCTGAAATAAGAAGAAAGTTGTGCAATTATTAAAATGTTGCTACAAAGTAAGTTTTGGGTCACTTCTCTTGCCCTTTACATTTAATTCGTATTAAGTCCCATTTTTTTTCTAACTTGGGTTTTGGGGCTAGTTATGAATATTATTTTTTATGGGTGATGGAATGAAATTCCTAGGTCTGAGCTTGTGTTTATAATGTTTCCAAAAACATTTGGGTCAGCTGTCCTTTCTCTTTAACATTATTCTTTATCTTAAGAGAGGTTGAGGAAATTACTTGTTTATGAAAAAAAAAAAACTGAAATGAAATTTGAAAAAAATTGTGTGCACACCCAAGGGGAAATGTCTCACTGAAGGGGACTATTAAAGTAAAAATCAAAAGAATTACTTTATATGGAAAGGAATTTTTACCTTAAATTAGCTTTTAGCTTTCAATTCTAAACAGGAAATTGACCCAAGCTGGTATTTTTTTACTATTATTTATGGAATAGATGGAGAGGCCATCAAACAAAAAGTAGTAAAGGCTGTGTGCCTCAGGTAAATTGATTAAAAAAATTGTGCAAAATAAGAGAGCTCCAACGACCCAAATTTGATGGCACCAACATGGAATGATGAGTTTCATGCTATTTGCTTTACAGTGGCATAGCCAGGATTATGTCATGGGGAGGGGCATGACATGAGGGTAAAGCCTTAGGATAGAGAGAAAAAATGCTATTTTAAAGTGTTTTTCCATTGCAAGGTTGGGTTATAGGGGGAGATTTTGACCCCCAAAACCACCCCCGTGGCTACACCACTGTTGCTTTAAGTGGCTCTGAGCACAGGCAAATATATTGTGATATGCAGGACACACATGGTTTGGTTTGTTCAAGCTTTATGCCTCAACGTTAGATCTTGGTCAAGACTGTTGGAACACTTTGTCAAAATTTAATGGTAAGTCTCAGTTAAACTGGCTAAGATGAAAAACCTGCTTCTGTCACCACGTTGTGCAGAAAGAAATCTCAAGGTCAGTTCAGTATCTGCAGTTTTTCTGTCGAAAAAAAACAGCCAAGTCATGATGCTATCGGCCAAGCCATGAAGCCCATTTAAAGGGGAAGATTTTTCTCATGGAATGTGGGCCTGGAAGCAACAACATTATATACATTATGACAGCTTCATGGAGATAATTCAGTCAAAAATTGAAGGAAATGAGACTAAAGGACTACTTGATTAACAAAGCTTACATTATATCATGTTTCATTTCCTAGTGCTATGAACACCAACGTATTAATCACTGCACACAAATTATCTTACAAGGCAATATTTTCACCCACCGCTTTCAGCGAGCTGCAGTGATGTCTTGTGTTGATAAACATCCTCACGTAGGTAGGTGTCATAAATTTGAGATGGGTGCACACGTCAAATACTCTTCAGATATGCTAGAAGCATGAGCTGTGAAGTCTCAGAATGGAAATCTACACCCATTTCATATTAACCACATATGTACCTATCTTGGCAAAGCATGACAAATAACTTGCTTTCTGATTAACCATCCCCTACCAATGAAGCCAATCTTGTTGAAACATGTCTGACTCACGAAACGATAAGTCTAGGCAGTCTTGAGGGTTTACTCTTAAAAGTGAAGTTTCTCAAGGGGGTAATAGCATTGTCAGAATGTTTGTTACAGCTAGTACTACTTGCAATTGGATTTCAATCGCAATTCACGAATCCACAGTTTCTGTGACCGTTAACATATATTTCAGAAGCCACACGGCTATTGACTATTACTTCATTGACTGTAACAGCAGGCCAGGATCAAATGATTTTCTCATTAGTAAAAAAATCAAAGCATAGGTAGAAAGATTATGCCCTGAAGTTACAGGTAATTTGATTTCATGCAAACCATTTTCTATAACTGGCTGTCACATCATGCATGTCTTTTGCATTTTCCCTCATCACTGTCCCCTCCCCCTCACACAATTGTTCTGAAAATGACTGAAACCATAGACAGGATAACTGGAAGACTAGGGAGTCACTTGCTCCTTGCCTCTCCTTTTTTCAGAAAAAAATCATCAAAAAAAGAAAATGAGGGAAAGAAAGCCAAGACCAGAGAAATTACAACATCTGTGCCTATTATGATTAATTTTAAAAATGTTTAATGAAGGAAAAATTTCACATGAAAAACCATGAAAAAAGGCTTTTGTGTGCACACTTAAGAGAAAACTGATGAATGCAACTTAAAATTTATATCTGGCGTTTTGGAATATCATTTTTTATATTATGCACCACACTATTATGACTTGGAAGTTTTGACATGATGAGCCTTGCAAACAATTCTCAAACCTTACTCATGTATAGGAAGTAGCAACTCTCAAAAAATGAGTTTCCCTTAAGGAGGGGGACGTAAATCAATGTCTCACTGCTGTAGGCCTACTATTGTGCAATGGAAAACTGGCAGTATAACCTCATTATTGCTAGGCCTGTTGGGTTGGATTATGGATTTAGCTTCCCTACCATAATAGCTAGTGGTCACTCCGGGTCTCCGGTAAAAATATTCTTAATTTTAATTGCTAATTTGAGGCCAACTGGCAGAGGTGACAGAGATTATTAAGAGAAGAATGCAGGTACCAAGAAGGTACAGTTTAGTCTGTATTGCATGCAATATGAGCCAAGTATGGTGCAATAACCCTAACATGGTCTACGTCATTTGCAGACTTGTTTCATATGATTGAATAAACAAATTTTGCTCCTACACCTACATATCTCACTCTTTACTTTCAGCAAACACAACCACCATGATCAGAAAATGGACTGGCAGTTACTATCTTTAAGGCCCACTTCTCTCACCCCAATCAGTACCAATTCTCCCAACCTTCTTACCTAAGCCCCTCCCACAATTGTCTGAAATTCATCCTTAGGTCACAATCTCAGTTTATTACTTCAGGATGAGTTATAAAAAAGCTATAATCAAAACACTCTCAGTACAGTTCATGCTGTGTAATATAAGCTTTGGTAGTCTGCATTGTTTGAATTAGCTGTCAATCAAAAAGCTGGGCCAATGGAGGGTTTCTGTACACCTTAACAAGAAGTGTAGTTTGGGGTGGATTGGACCTTTAAACTGGCACCAGGAGAGAAACTTTTTTAATTAACATTTCATGCTTCACCTGGGAAGCAGAATTTTTAGAGAAGGATAAAGACTCACATCTTATAAAAAAAGAGGCAATTGCAGAAGGTTACCAAAATTCTCAATTGGCTAAGCTCTTTGATTGACATTTAATTCAAACAATTCAGAGCTACCAAAGCTTATATGACATAGCATGAACTGTACTGAGAGTGTTTTGATTATACACATATACACATTGAGCTTTTTTATACTCACCCTGAAGCACTAAACTGAAATTGTGTCTGGATGAGGATGAATATCAGACAATTGTGGGAGGGGCTTAAGTTAGAAGGTTAGGAAGATTGGCACTGTTTGGTGTGAGAGAAGTGGGCCTTTAAAATGTCTCACCCTGTCTCAATGCTGTTTCATCAGAACACTATTTCAAGCACATCTCTTTAAAATATATTTTCAGGACTAGGAGTTACTTCCTGTAGAACTTCTTGCCTGTCAAAGCTTCACACAAACTTTTCTTCTTTAATTATTGAGGATACAATGCCCCATGACCAAGCAAAACAAAAGGTTGATGATACCAATTTCCTCAGAGTTTTCAAATCAAAATATTTATTACATCAAAATTGTAACATACGGAAAGTGCCTTTTCCATAAACAGGGACAGGGAAGTGAAGTGAAGTGAAGTGAAGGGAAGGGAAGGGCTAAAGGAGTTTTGAAAATTTGACATTTTGGGACCCCCTTTGCATACAGGACCCTCTCTGAATTTTACATCACACATTCTCAAACCATGTGTTCCGAAACACAGGGGAATCCTCAAGATTAACCCTTTCAACCAGCCTCCTTTCTCAAGCCTTCTTTACCTCAGTCAGACAGAGTAAGAATGTAACTTAAAACAAGTGGCCTGGTCTGTCATCTTAGGGAGCTAAAATGCCTTATTCTAGTGCCTAAATTTTCATCATTAGCCCAGAGTGTCTGGGACCTTTGCCCCCTATAACCCCACCAGGACTCTTTCCCTGAACTCTACACGATTACAGTAAAAGAGCTTTGCGCTCTTGCGGCTCCAGTTGGTCCTGGTTTTCCCCCACTCTCAAAGATCAAATCCCCCCCTTTATTAAAACTTCATTAAATTTCAGTTCTATGACCTGTAGCTACCTTTAATTTAATTTTTTAATTATTCTTTCTTTTTGGGGTTTGCAAACAATTTCCAAAGTAATATGTATTTGAGTTTGGTGCAAAACTGACATTTTCCTTGGGGACTCACCAAATTAAACCAAACCTCAATATTGTCGTGACAACTTTTGATGGGCTAAAGTAAACAGAGGGAATATTACACATCAGTACACCTGATTTGAAGACTTAAAGGCCCAATCCTCTCACCCCAAACAGTACCAATTCTCCTAACCTTCTTACTTAAGCGTCTCCCACAAATGTCTGAAATTTATCCTCATCCAGACACAATTTTAGTTTACTGCTTCAGGGTGAGTATAAAAAGCTCAATCTGTAAAATCAAAACATTCTCAGTACAGTTCATGCTGTGTAATGTAAGCTTTGGTACTCAGCATTGTTTGAATTAGCTGTCAATCAAAGAGCTGAGCCAATTAAGAGTTTCTGTAAACCCCTACAAGAGTTGTAGTTTGGGGTGAGAGAAATGGTCCTTTAAAGCAAAAGTACCAACTTTAGGGAAAATGCACAAAATATCAACTTGCAATTTGGAGTACCTCCTGTCAACCCATCACTCTATGGATGACTGACAGAGTATGAAAATTACTATTGCCGATGCTCCAGGTAATGCATTCATGTGTATGTCTTATTCTTATCAACCAGTCAAATTTCTGTTAAATTAGAAATTGATGGGGCATTTCATGTAACTGCTGAAAATAACTTACATATTACAGCCACTTGCACAGCAGTCATGTGACATGAGTACTGACCAAAAGCATTTAAGTTGGCCTTTTGATTTGTTGCTATGTAAAATTTAATGAATACCAAACAGGATTGTGGCATTTTGAGATTTATTCATTAATTTGGCAATCAATTTCCCCTCAAAATTGCATGATATTTGCATATTTTGAATATTTTTTTTTTTAGTAGCATAACTGTTTAAATGGTGAAAGGGGGAGGGCAGGGGAGGGGGAGTGCCCTTCAGATTTCCATGGAGCCATTTCAGAAGGGGAATGTTGATTGAATAATCACTGCATTGTTATCATTATAAACTCAGTTGATCACCTTTCATTACTGATTTCTTGAGGAAATGTAACAGTAATACCAATGAATTTGCATTTGGCATTTATTCCAAACTGAATAACAAATTTAGATGACTGCCCCTTTAAAAAAAAATCTAATAAATTTGCTCAGAAAACAAAAAATGATACACAATACTGCCCAGTGGTTTACTTCTACAATTAGAAGCATTTATTAAATAGTTGTTATTTCTAGAGACTGCATAGCTGTCTCAATCATACCATCTACCATTGTACATCTTAACATACCTTAAGCCAAAAGAACAATATTTTGCCAAGTTAGGGGTGAGGGGTCCTTGCTGAATCCCTTCCTTTAAAATCCTATCCTCAATAGAATGTCAATTTAGCAGCAAGACAGTTCGACCCATCCAACTGATCTCAGCTAAAAGTGAAGGGTGTGAACAGCTAAGAGGACACTATCACAGTTTTTCACAAGCATTACTGTCCCAATAGTGTGTTTGTCCCTTGTGATTCTCAATCTTGATGTCAGGGTCCTCAACTTTTGGGTTATTCAAAAGGGAGTATCTGTCACTGTATGATGGCTTCTACTGGAGTGCCAACTGTGATTCTGAAAAAAAAACTTTCCCTTGCTGGTTCACTCCTTGATGATGACACTTTTTCACACGTTTTCGTATAACTTTCTGTATAGAACTGCACTCAACGTCATTCATTTCCCCACTCTGATCTTCCTCTGACGGCTAGCCTACATGCTTTCAAATGCCACGCTGAACAAAGAGATATGATCACTCAGCATGTGACAAAAACATTAACTGCCATGCAGCAGCTTTTATTCTATCTTTTGTTTTTGGACCACCAAAGAAAGCTCTACTTACCACTTTACGCTATTGGCACTATATTATGAACCTCTTTTCAACATAAATATACATCTATATAGAAATTAAAAGCACAGTGGTTTGGGGGATGGACATTGTTTGAATTCAAAATGTTGACAATTAATTGAAGAAGTGTTAAAAATAGCCTCATTCTTTTTAATTATCAATCTGTAACTTTGAGAACAAAGCTTTCTCACTTATATTTTTAACCTTGCCCCCCCCCCCCCGCCCACAATAAGATATTGTGTTAAAAAGTTTTTCAGGATTTGTCCCCTTCTGACCCCAAATGACCTTTGACCTCCACCAAAATCAATAGGGTTCTTCCTTACATCATAACGCATCAACATATCAAGTTTGAAAGTAATGAAAGTTTCCTATCTTGAGATATTGTGTAAACAAGGATTTCGCTTTCTGACCCCCTGTGACCCCATATAACCTTTGACCTCAACCAAAATAAATAGGGTTCTTCCTCTCAGTATGGGGTATCTGTGTACCAAGTTTGAGAACTGTCCGATCTTCCCTTCTCAAGATATCGTGTAAACAAGCAAAGCGTCACAAACACACACACATACACACATCCACACATACATACACACGCACATACACACAGACATACACACACACACGCCATCATGAATGCATAGGTTTCTCTTTTCATCGAAACCAAAAATGGCTTACTTTCCCTGAAATTTAATTTTCACACAGAGATGTGTCAAAATATCAGAGATTTCTTTGTTAAGTTTGTCTTATGTTGCAGCATACTTTTGACTTCATATGACGATAATAATAATAATACAGCTATATCGGCAGGGAAATTGGGGGAGACCCCACTCTCTTTCTTCATGTGACATCCCCCACCTAATGGAAGGTCCATGACTAAAACAATATAGGCCTATACCATGATTCTACATTTGAAGTCCCAAACACAATCAACTTAGAAGAAGTTGAGGCAGTTCCAACTATGAAGAGTTAATTCTATTGAGCTTTAGAAGTGGTAAACTCATGGAGTCAAATGGGAATTGTTTTTTTATATAGCGGCTCCAGTTCAAAATGGTGGATGCAACGAAAGAAAACTAACAGTCATTCACCTTCGTCTTTGACCTCTATGTCTGCAAAAATGATACCCAGCGGCTGTAGTAGTTGTAAATGTGAACAAGCAAATCATATTTGGGTGATTTACATGATTAAAAGTTACATGGGAAAAAATCACACATTTACAATACAGAAATTCCGTGCCAATGTACCGTAATCTACATGTTCACTCCATTAAATGCATAATCATGTAGTAAACAGCATGTAAATGCAAAAACATGGAGATTACGTTACAGCGAGCACAGAATTTGCATATCGCAAACATGAGTTTTTCCTGTGTGACTCACAGATACTGTTTCTGTAACTTTGATGATCAGTTTACCACTTTCTTTGGCAGTCTCATGTTACGTAGACGTCAAACTTACAGACTACGTAGTATAATTGCTATTGTTCATCCATTTTCAACCCTTCAGAGCAATGGAAATTACCATAGCTTATCACAATGTGGTGAAGTGCTGCGATGCAGAAGTTCACAATGAACTTCAAGATCTAAATGGAATGTAGCATTATACTATTTTGACATTGTGCTGTACTCAACAAATAATGCCAAAAAATGGAATAAATTTACGAAATAGACATTACAATAATCACATGACTTTTTCCTCTCTTTTTGCAGCATAAAAGATCTGCCCAACCTCACATTGTGTAACCATCATACAGTCAATTTTTTTTACCATTCTTCTTCACCGATTGCATAAAATCTGCGGTTACTATTTACCCCTCGTACCATCAAAGACTCATTCTTCACTCCCACATTCCCTCTAGCATTTAATATTCTCCTTTTTCAGGTTGTCTCTTCAGACACCAAAAACTAAAAACATAAGAGTAAAACCACTTTTATCCTTGGGGAAGCATTAACAAATTTTAACCACATTCCACCACATTATAGTTACGGCAATATGGCCAGAGTAATGACTCTTGTCAAAAACGTTGGTGAGTGAACCCTCAAAATTATCAAAAGGATCAAATAAAAAGAGACATTTTTTAAGAATGAGCACTTTGCAAATGACAGCTGAAAAGAGTAGGATCTCTGAAAAGGTGCCTTTTTTCTCGCACAGTCACAGCTGTCACACATTTGAATGATTCTGAAATCTTTTTATCGAATCAATTGTCCCAAGTGATTTGTAATCTCGACATCATGGACATGTTCTCAAAATTTAACAGCAGTAATCGCTTTGATGACATCAGAGAGACAACTAAGTGCATTCAAGGGATGCTTCTAGGGGGTGCCGTAGTTTTGTGGCCTACAGTATCGACACATAGCAACTCAATGCTACTCTGTGAAAAGATTTGAAAGTTTGAAAGGCTGCAAAGCATTATGAGTGATGTAATTGTTAGGGGTAAAGGAAACTATAATATGATGTCACAATGTTTTTTCCTTTCATAGATGCATAAGGTGAACATCTTGGTTAAAATTTGAAGGTAAACTTCTTCATGTGAATCACAGGTAAACTCAAGCATAGCTGATTTAATGGGCAGTAATTATTTGACTGACTTCCTCAGTACAGGAGGACATGGTGAAAATAAGCCCTGCTCATCTCCCATTTTACATGGTGCAAGAAATTTGAGAAATATGAACATCAGCCTACCAGTCCTTGAGCAAACAAATCAATTAGTACATGGATGAAGGCACATATAATAAAGCTTCTCAAGATTTCCAAGGAAAGAAGGACTACCTCAGTTCTCTGTGTGCACTAAGTTATGAACAGTGTGGACTGAGCAGGTTATTTGACAGCCATGCAGTCACATAGCAGGGCTATGCAAAGAACATGCATGCAGCCCTATGTAATGCAGTAGCGTAGCTGGAATTGTGTCATGGGGGTTTGGGAGTTCGACATGAGGGAAAAGTCTAAGGATCGAGAGAGAGAAAAAAATGCTATTGTAGGTGTTTTTTGCAATTAAAGGTGGGTCCTGTAATGTGCACTTGTAAGCTTTGGGCACAATATAGCCATATTGGACTAATTAATTTGACATCATTATCTGTCTCACAGACACCTGTGTACTTATGTACTTGGAACAAGAGGGTTCTTTCTAATCAAATGAGGGGCCCACATATCAAGTAAAATATATGTATCCATACTCCTTCTTGCCTTTAGAATATCAATTAACAGCATGGAGACCTACCAGATGGCAACTGACCTAAACCATCAGATGACCTTTGACCTCAGACAAAAACAATAGCATTTTCCTGTGAACATTGAGTACCCACAATAAATCCAGGTTTGATGTACCATGTTAACCAGACTTTTAGTATTTCACTATTTTAGACTACTGCTGGCCCAAGGCCAGGTGAGTGCATAGAACCTGATCAAAACCAGATGGGTTTTCCTCTAAGTATGCCCTCAAAGAGTGTATACCTCACTGCTATATTGTTGTTGCACATCAACATGAGGAAACATTCCAATTCTTACTTCTTGTTACATCCCCATTCTCTGCCTGATTACATCTTATCCTACATCCTGTAGAGGGTGGAGATGGCTCGGTGGTTTGAGCGTACTGTCTTGCATACTGAAGGTCCCCGGATCAAATCCCGGTGGAACCACTTGGAAATTTTCCGGGGTCTAAAAATTAACTTGTTCAGCATAGCTGTTCACAGTGATGCTGAGGGGGTTTAAAATTGGTGAATTACAAAATTGGGTATTTGGTTGTCCGTTTCAGGAAGTTGTCCGTTTCAGGAAGTTGTCCGACTCAGGAAGTTGTCCGCTTGCTCAGTTCAGTTGTTGAGCAGTGGTGCAGAGCAAGTATAACCTCCACCCCCTCCAGCCTTTGGGAAAGTGGCTAAAGACTGGGGATACGCTCACGTCCGACGGATGGGGACGTTAAATGGCGGTCCCGGGAGCAGGATTGGGAGCTATTAGTACACGCCTGCCTCGTTACCTCTGAGCACTAGTCGAAAAGAGAAGGCGAAGTTCGCCGGTGTTCATCCACACTCACTCTCACTCTGGCATTGGATCTTCGAAGAGTTAATTGATTTGGGCCTGGACTTCAGGGCATCTTATGGGGCTTTGGCCCTCCTTTGCCCTTCAACCTGTTATGTTATGTTATTGTCTCAAGGAGGAAATGATGAACACTACATACTTTCAAGTTTTACATCTGATTGATTGACAGTAACAAATATATTAAAATGTACAAACAGTTACATAACAATTGGGTTCAGCCAACAGGCCAGTCAAGCATGTTTCAATTGTTTTTCCCGCAGCATTAACTCAATGAATGCATTGTTCATTTGAGGGTTCAGATCACGTAACAAACTCAGACCCCAGTTACACCCCACACTGCCTTTGATCTACTGGGGTGCCTATGTTGCATTCTCAAGAAGCAACATCATGGCATAAATGCACTGGAGTGAATACTATTTAGCATTTACTGTACTAAAAACCTCTGCAGTCTAGCAGCTAATGTTTACACTCCAACATTAAGGTGAGTGCACAATGGATTTATGACCTAATTGTTAACAAATTGACAAAGTATCTCTTTAAAAGTGAAAACAGTCCCACTTCCCTTAAACTGTAACAGTCTAATGGTCTATATCCTATTTAACGGAAAGAGCATCCACCTCTCACGTGGAAGGCCCGGGTTCACTTTCCAGGTCGAGTCATACCAAAGACTTAAAAAATGGAACCTACTGCCATTGTGCGTGATGCTCTGCATAAGAGATGGAGTAGGGAAAACAAGCCAGTGAGCCACAACTGGAAAGAAGGCCGTGGTCGGCTCGACTTGAACCAATAGGTTGGAAACTGGGTCGTAAAACTCTATCTAACTTACAAAATAACCTATTTCTGATTGGCTCTTGAGAATCATGTGACAATATTTTTCTCACTAAATTGTGAAACTGATGATGTGCAACTCGTTGCTTTAACTTGGATGAACAATATGTATGTCTTGCAATATAAGGAAAGCATGAGGAACACATATTGTGAAATAACTGGAGAGTAATAAGCTGTTGTTTCAAAATATTTTGGGGTGATTGCTCTTGCCCACTCAAAACTTTCTTCATTCATGATATCTACTTATGAGTTCTAGCATTCTCGTTCCTTTCTTTATTCTCTTTTACTTAACAGAATACTCAATTAGTTTCAATGGAGAGGAGATTTAATCTTTAACAGGCCTTGAATTTTGAGGCATGAGAGTGCAATTGCACAGCAATCAATCACATCAAATCACTGAGAGGTGTGTAATTTTTCTCACACCTAAGCTCACATAAACCTTTTTAAGTTTAATGAAACAGCACACTCCTGATTATTTTCTGAGGAGTGTGATTTGTAGCAGACCTGAAAAATTCAAAACTCAAGGCCTGCTCTAAAATGCAATATGAGTCAAGGCTTTAAAAGGATTCACAGGCTGACAAAACAGCATTAAAGACATCTAAAAATCAAAAATTGTTTTCTCCCAAGAGAAATACATTTTGTTTTGACAAAACAATATTAACAGGAGGGAAGATAAAAAAGGATAACTAGGTAAAAACTTGAATTGATTTTTAATGACTACCCTTAAGTGACATATTTATGCTGCAAGATATGTATTGAGATAATTTTAGTACATATTTGCTTTCTGTTTCAGTCACTCAGTCTTGTACTACAAGTTTCTTTTCCTAGTTGTTGCAGATAATTATCATGACAAATTAATATTGCAGGTTTATTTTGAGAAGCTCCTCCTATAACGTTGCTAGGAATCCCATTGTTTGTGCAACTTTTGTACATAAATACCAGATATCTGCACTTGAAAAAAACATGAATAATTGTTTGAAGTTTGTAGTCATGGTAAATAGACCTTCTATAGAATACCATGAAAACTGAGCTAAATTTAGCTTTCGTAAAATAAAACTCTGGTATCGCACATATAGATCAAGCTTAACTGCAGGTTGGAACCCTTCATCTTGATCAACAATTTCTCTAAAAAATAAGAGAGAGATTTATTTTTGTTAGGTTTTCTATGTCATCCTGGTTTATTTGCATAAGTCTACATGTATATTGCTTTCTAATACAGCATGAAGCATGCGGAGGTTTTTGTGGAATACTCTGGAAGATCATGGGATGGGATGACTGCATAAGTTAGTAAACCATCATGCAGGTGGCAACCTGTTTACCATTGTTACCCTTCAAAGAAATGTGATATCAGTTTGAAAATGTAGCTTTCGAATTAAGCACTGCAACTTAAAGGGATGATCCTCTCACCTCAAACCAAAACTACAATTTTTGTTTTAGTGCACAGAAATTCTCAATTGGCACAGCATTTTGACTGACAGCTAGTTCAAAATATTCAGAGTATCTATGCTCATATTACACAGCATGAACTGTACTAAGAGTGTTTTGATTTAATATACATTGGGATCTTGTATGCCCACCTCTGAAGCAATAAGCATATTGGGTCTTGACATGTGAATGAATTTTAAAATAGTAGTGGGAGGGGCTTAGGTAAGGCGATTGAGAGGAATGAAACTGGCTGGAGTGAGTGGATTAGACCTTTAAAAGATGAAGGTAACCATTATGATAAAAGGTCTAATAGGAAAATAGAATTTGGTTGTACCAACACATAAAATCTGCAAATGGCTGCAGGACAGTCAGAAATAATAAGGGAAATTCTTTTCTTCAAAGCCACATTGAAATGCCACATTTTACAGTTTTTTTTATTAAATACTGCAAATTTAATTTCAGAAAGCATTATTTCCAAGACAAATCTCTTCTAATTTTTTTTGTAAAAAATTAAACAATTGTTTACACATTGACCTATTAATGAACTTAATCTGCATATCAACAGAAAAAGGCAAAAGCAGTCGGCTAAAACTTGTTTTGAAATAACAGCAAAATCTCACAATTTGTTACTCATGTTTTCATGAAAAGATCTTTCTGGATATTTCAGGACTTAAATAGGCCTAGTGCAGCAGTGTGTTTAAAAAGGAAGGGGGGCAGGGGGTATAGATCCCCCACCCAGGAAGTCAGTCGAGGAAAAATCACTCGGGGGGATTTATGGGTTAGAGGAAGATGAAAAGTTCAAAGAGACACACTGAGCATTCAAACCTTAACCACACACTAAGCACCACTGGGGCAAGAAAATGGTTGTCAAAGCAAAAAGAAAATCCAGTTAGCACAAGTATGCCAACGTGGGTCCCCCCCAAAAGAGTTCATCAAAATCTGTGCCAGTCGGGGGAATCACAGGTTGTGTCCCCCCCCCCACCTTTGATATCCTGCGCATGCCACTGGCCTAGTGCGCATTCAAGGTAAAAAAAACATTTACTCCAACTTCAAACTTATCACATGATTCTCGAGAGCCATTCATAAAACAGCATACCGAGTCTACTGACTCTTTCAAAGTTGGGTGCATTTTTTCGTTTGAATGAAGTACGAATGCCATTATACAATACCTTTCTGCGAACAATAAGACATAATTAATTGAAAAAAGAAAACACCAGATCAAGCAATATCAACATCAGTAATAAAAATTTGTCTAACTGTTCCCCATCCTCACATAATGACAGCTTGAGTAGAGTATTTCAATTTCTAATATTCATATTTGTTCATGGAATTAAGTTTGTAAGGGCAAGGTTACAGCCTACGTACATAATCCACAAACACTGATGCATAATTAATGTCTACTCAGTTACAAAACAATCATCTATATGAAATATGAAATAGTAGAACAAGAATGCAAAACTACCATCACATTTTTGATGAGCAAATTCCTCTGTAGGTTTTACTTCCACATGAGTTATCTCACAAAACGATACACACATTCTCAATTCTCCTTTCAGGGAAAGACAATATGGTCAAGTGGTTAGAGCATCTGATTTGCAGCCAGGACTCAGATACAGGTACGGAGTCTGACTCCTTGCCTGGTCATATCAAAGACTTTGAAAATAGATCCTACTGCCATTGTGATTGGTTTTCAGCTAGCATACACAATGAAGTTGGGAAAACAAGCTGGTGAGCCACAACTGGAAAAGTGGCCGCTGTCGGCCTCATAATAAAACCAATTGGTTAGACACTGAACTTTAGCTAAGTACCAAGACCTAAAGTCCACAGTTATAATCTGTTGTAATGTATACAATATTTGACTACAGCTGACAGAGCATATTTAACCAATTTTATTATCAGTATTTTTTCTTTTGCAGCAGTGAATTTTACTGTGTGAACATTGCATATATAGCCACAAATTTGTCAAGGGGAGCAAAGCATGTACATGTACAGACAATCTATAAGCATAGTGCTACTACCATGATTGGCATGAAGCTAGCAAGATAATTTTTGCCAATGTTGTCTTTCAAATTGCTGAAAACATGTTGGCACTTTTCCAGACCTATTTATCATGTAAAACAGCAGATCTGTTCGGGGGAGGATACAGTTGCCCCTTCATGCCCCCCCCCCTTTGGCGATATGTCTGCATGCACATTTTGCACCTCAAGTAAATACCAGATCAATTCAGTTGCATAGCCAGGATTGTGTCATGGGGACTGGAGCATGACATGAGGGAAAAGTCTAAGGGGCAAGAGAAAAAAGCCACTACATTACCAACTCATCTGCTTAGAGATCCAAACTCTGGTTTTGGAATCATAATAAACTAGGTATCTGTTACCAAATCCAATTAAATTTGATTTCTGTGAACATGGCTGATTTATTCTCAGTGACATATGAACCCTTCTTTGCATAATTAAAGGCTTCCTGTTCATAATCTAAACAAAAAGTTAACCCTGCAATCACTGGACAATTGAGTGACTTATCTGCTGTGTTAATAGGCTGTGTAATCAACTGGAAAAAGTTCTTCACAGGCCAGGGTTTAAGTGCTATTCTAGAAGTGATAGTGGTTTGTTACAACAAATAAATGAACAGATAAGGAGGATTTTATTACACCTGACCTCCCCTTTGTGAGGTCTGGTCAGAATGTCCTTATTTTTAAGCAAGTGTAGTCATAATGATTTTAGGTGTCTTTTGCATTGCAAAGTTGTGTCACTGGGGGTTTCAACCCCCCAAAACACCCCCTGGCTACGCCACTGATAGATTTCTACCCTAAAGCAGCCAAATTTTGTTGCTAGGACATTCACAAAATTGTACGCAAAATGTAAATTTATGCAGTTTGGTTCATTTTAATTATGACTCAAATGCTAAGGAGGAGTTGAAGTTTGTTTCTATAATTTGCATGAGACACTCTCCACTAAGGGCAGAGTCATTTATCTGACTGGCAGTTATTGCCAAGTCAGTTATGTATTTCCTATTTGAACTCCACAAAGAACCATAACAATTAGTATGGGGCATCCTAATGCTAAATACGTGCTTAATATCAGTTTTGTCCCCTCAGTTTGCTCCACATAAAGCAAATATTTAAAGTAATTCTGACAAACACACATATGTCTACACATTCATAATTAGGGATTACACCAGACACTCAAAAAAGAAGGTGGGGGGGGGGGGGGGGATGTACTACTGCCAAATCCCAAGTGCAAATTCATACTGCCATTGGGATTTAAAAGCTACAGGTGGGTTTAGGGTCAAAAGCTTGCCTCAAGGCTCCTATAGGTTACATGCCATCTGAGGGTTTTAAAAATTATTTAAGTTCAAACATTGCTGCAAAGGCCTCGTCGAGTGGCAGAGTGGTCTATTCCAGCTGCTGTGTACCAATGTGTCTCACATGTGCACAGGTTCAAGTCCCGCTTGCTGTACGTGGGTTTTTCTCCGGATACTCCAACTTTCCTCCCACTTGACATAGGCTTGCCACTAAAATCGGTTGCCCAGCCGACGAATTCGGTTGTGCGCTGGACTGAAGCACCTTCGGGTGGAGCAGTTAACCAGCGGACTTTGCTTTCTGCTTTTGCTTGCAAAGGCCTCGATCATTTTCTTCAATAAGACACCAAGATTCAGACATTTGATTCAATGGAAATAAGAGGAATTTACATTTATAATGTAAACAGGAGGTGAGATGGGGCAATGTAGATACAGTTGGAGGATTTACTGTTCTCCTTCTGAAAACCTGAGACAAATCCCCCTTAATAACTTACTTCCTTTGATGGAAACACTATAAGTGATTAATGTCAAAATATTGACAGCATTCATTTGCGGGCATGATATGTGAGTGTTATGTGATTGTATGGTATTTTATTGATGTTTTCTACTCTGTAAATAATACAAAATTTGAGGAACAGATTGATGACAATTCTCTACCTTTTAAATCATAGTGATTGTGATGGCTACTAAAACTCCAAGAAGGCAATCAATACAGATTTGAAGATTTTACCTGATTGAAAAGGACTTGAACTACTGTTACTATTACTCATTAGAAAATTTTAAATCCTTGTGACTGCAAAAGCTAGTAAAACACTATTATAGTTCTCACAGGATGGATTTTCCATTCTCCTATTATCTGATGCTATCTGATGTATGATTGAGCATAAATATTCTGAGAGACTGCTGTACATTCTTCATCTTATATTCAAGCAACTCTTCAAACCATTAAGCTTTACAGAGTTTTATATATTATGAAAGCGTTTCAATTTGCCCCAGTCGATTGTATCCAACAAAAGAAATCCACTGCTTAATAAAACGTGTGAATTGATGAACGACGTTTTGGTCTATATATCATGCAGTTCAGTAAAGGTTATGGGTACTCTTAGCATTGTATTACACTCTGGCGTCTGAAAAAACCCAGAAAGACTCAGTCCAATATTTCAAAAATAGTAACCGTGGGCAGAATTACGTAAAATGAGAGGAAAATAGCCAGTTGCAAGTTACGTGGAAATATTTGAGACCTGGAGTGCGTCAAAAGCGAGATAATAGAAAGGTTTGGCAAGGAATTAAGTTGCTGGTTTTTGTTGACCACTGTAGTTTAATCAAAAGAGACAAATTAAGTCAGAGTTAGTAGAAAGAAGTTAACAGCATTCTGTTACGTCAGAGTAAAATCATTATCAAATGTGAAAATTTGGTAAGGAAAATATGTGACTTTGACAACCCCCAGTTCTAATGGGTTTACAGATCGGGAAAAAACAGCACTGGGGTGAAAATGGGAATACATCAAATTTTCATCATGAATATTTATGACAGCTTGCACAGATCACATTCATTACTTCAGGGCTCAAAATATGCTTGAAAACGGGAACGCCCAAAATGAGCAAAATGGCCGTTGAACTATGTTATTTCAATGGATATTTTGTGAGTTGCATCACCGCTCCCACGGCCTTTGAGCCCTGTTACATTGTATGATGTAACATAAAAGGGAAATGTTTTTTTCACTGCAGAGCAAAATTCACAAGGAATTTGCCGCAATTTGTCCGTAAACAATGGAACAGGCACTATTCACTTTCATACCTTTCTGTAGATAATGTTGAACAAATCTTGGCACTGTGTTGATACTAAAATTTGGACATAGTATTAGGACATAGTAAAATCGCTCAATAACTCAAATTGTACACAATAAAATGTCAAATATGTTCCTGCTTTTTTGTACATATAGTGACAAAATTTGTAACTATGCCAGATTAAAATTCTCTTCCCTAAGAATAAGACCAATGAAAATTCTGAGTAGCTCAGAGGAAGCAACTAAATATTGTCTCATGTATCATAGTGCGACAGTGCAAGGATTATTATGGGCCTACCAAGCTGGAAATTATACTCATAATTTTATTGACTTTAAAGTTTTGTTGGATATTTTTTTTATGAGAGATGTTTTGTCCTGATGTTTGATTTAAAATGCACTGCTATTTACAAACTATCCAATGTTTTTCCTTTTCTCCTTTTTTTGCCTGAAAAACTTTACCTTTGGAATGCAATGGACCCCCTTAATCTACACCTTTCATATTCTTTATTCTCTACGAAACACTACCAAGATAGTTATTTCATTTGTCACGGATGTAAGCAAGAGACCCATTTCCTGAAAACATAATCTATGATTGTCAATCTGGGGCAGGGGTCACAGGGAGGGTTCCTTTTTTGAGAAAACTTTGCATTTAGAGGTGGCTTAGGTGCAAAATGATGCCAAAGTTCTGATATTTTTTTGTAAAGAATCATTAAAAATGCTACCCCTTGAAACTGGGTGTTATAACTAACTGGCCAATAATGTCATCACTTGGCCGATCTTTAAATGATTGCAAACTGCAAAATATTACACACTGACCTTGATCATTTTACCTGGTGTTCACAGCCCCCCAAAATACTAGGAGTGTATCTGACTGCATAAAGTTCAAGAAATAATGCTCATTTTGTAATTATAAACATGTCTCTTGTTAATTCTGGAACAGTACTGAAGTACCTAACTTGCTTTTTGTCTCAAATATCAATTATTTGACAAATTGGTCTAGAAATTTTCATTCTGTTCCTGCATTTTTTAATTTCTATGTGCATAACTTCAACAAATGGGAACCCATTTTATGGTTGAAGAATTCATTTCGTAACTTACTTGGCCACTGAATTCAATAAGTCACATTATACATGGAAATTTTACAAATCAATCTTTAAAAATTTTTTGAAGGGAGATGCCAAGCATCTATCTGTCAACTGCAAAAGTTCATCACTGCTGGATTTGGAAATCAAGGCCAAATATAAATTTCAAGGGGTACGAATTATGTTTATGTAATCAAACTTCATTTATAAAGATTCCAAATAGCCTAAAAACTCTCCCAACATTGGTGACCATGGCAAAACTTTTTGTCTTGCAAAACTGATTTCCTAAGAATTGTGCTTTAAGACTACCAATTTTCTGAAAATCAGGAAATTTCTCGAAATCTATTTTGATTACTAATTCTTTTCAATAGGAATAAATGTCTTTCTTTCATGTACATTTATTTGTAATACTGCCCTCAGTTTAATTTGGTCTACAATGACTGGTATTACTGCTGCCTGAAGTGCACTGAATGAACTTTTCTTATTATATTTTAAAATTATTAAGATTATTAAAACAATGGAGAAGAGTGAAATTAATTTCCCAAAACTTAGACAGGCAAGCAGGAAGGAGGACCTCTCCAGATGACTTCTGGAGGCGGTCACCAGGAGCCACTGTGCAATTAAAGCTTGCCAGGGACTTACTGTGGGTAGGGAGGGATTACAAAGTGTACATAAGAGGTAAGGAGAGGCAACAGATTTGGCAAAAACTGCGATTTTAACAGGATTTATGATAATACTGTGCATTTTTAATGTTTAGACATCAAAATAGCAGTCTGGTCTTATTTTCATAAGAGATACAGATGTACTCTCTTAAATCGTAAGATTTAAAATATTGGAGTTTAAATCTAAAAGAGTGGAATTAGTGACGTTGGATTGGTCCATGCCAAGACAAGTCCACATTGAGGCTTGAACCTTACATTCTCAGACAGGATTACATTCTCGGACTGAAGTAAACAAAACTGACCGCAGGATGGCTTCGAATTACAAAAGCGGTCACAGAAGAAATAGGCTGCTTGCATGTAACCTTCTCCCTGCAGAAATGCACCCCAACGGATACAATGAATGTTGTGTGCGTGCCTGCATGCAACACATAAACAAAGTTACGTCATAGGTACATCTCTCCTCAACTTGGGGAGTGAAGGATGTCAAAGGGAATAGCCAGTTTAAGCTCTTAGTCCTTGCAGATGAGGAAAGTTATCACTCTCAAGTGCAACCGTGCATAAAAATAATGGTTCAACATCAATGTGTCTTCGACTCATCATGCACTAATTCCATTCTTTTAGATTTATTTTGACTCTGTTAGAATAATTTTCATCTATTGATTTAAGAGAGTACGTTGACAAAATATTAAAAGCAGTTCCACCCCCATATTAGACATTTCCAATTTTCCCAACATTCTTACACTCGTTGTGGGTTTGGGGTTGTAGAATATGCCCACAGTATTACCCGCCTGACATAAGATAGGGGTCGAAAGGGAAACCAAATTTTGAACTTTAACCATACTTGAAAATAAATATAAACTTTGAACATTTTATTGAGTTGACTGACACTACATAACACATTTGTGTTGGTGTGTCGTTAAATCTCATCTAACTAACTAACGAACTAACTAACTAACAAACTAATAAACCCAACACACTTGCTTCTAGCCTCTCCCACGACTGTCTTAAACTCATCCTTTTCCAGACACAATCATACTTGTTTCAGGGCATTTCCCTGGTGACCA
The DNA here is from genome assembly GCA_037179385.1 of Holothuria scabra. Taxonomy (NCBI): domain Eukaryota; kingdom Metazoa; phylum Echinodermata; class Holothuroidea; order Aspidochirotida; family Holothuriidae; genus Holothuria; species Holothuria scabra. The sequence goes on from CM074199.1 coordinate 15,567,553, forward strand.
TGATACAAGATCATACTGTGTTATCAAAACACTCTCAGTGCATGGCGTGTAATATGAGCTGATCTGTATTTTTTATAATTTGATATCAATCAAAGAGCAGCTGGGCCAATTGAGAATTTCCAATAGACTATCCTTAAATTTTAGTCTGGAGGTGACAAAGGGCCGCCTTCGCGTATCAAAATATAAAGATGTCATCGACAGTACCAATTAAAAATAAATTAATCTGTGTTAACTGACTGTGTAGACAACGCAGCACAATAAATGGTATGCTGTTAGCGATAGAAAGTTCAATAAATGGCCGGAGATAACCAAGGCTTTCATTCCAAACAAATTCCTACAGTGATATGTCCTGGCGATGCATCCTTGACACGACATCAAATGATAATATTGTTGGATAAATGGACTCACACACAGTGTTCAAAGTACAAAATGGTTGATGAAGGAATTTCAGCAGTTTTAATTTCAGGCTAGGAGTAGCATGATGATTGGGAGAGAACACATCTTGAACTTGATGCAGGTGAATTATAAAAGGAAAGCAGAATATCTAGTAAGGAGCAATGCTGCATTAGAAAATTTGGTTCCCTGTAACCATGTTTCTTGGCATCATGACTCAGCTGATAGATCATGACTTGGCCAAGTTTTAAAATCACAAATAACGTGCTGACCATGTCATTTCTACCGATTTTTCACAGCTAGCCCAAGCAAAGATTAGGGGGTACCTTACTGCTGAAAAATGTCAAGAAACAATGCTCATTTTGTTTATTTATTCAGAGAATGAAGAACCTATTAAATGTTTATTTTGTACCAAATATAAATAACTTGACAGGTCAGTCTGGAAATTGATGACATTCACACAGTATTCCCCATTTTTTATTTCATTTTTGTGCATAGCTTTGCTAATTATTAACCAATTTCCATGGTTCAATATTCATTTGGTAATGAATTTAGCCACTGAATTTGATTCTGGTCACACTTTATGTGCAAATCAATCCTTAAAAATCTTTAAAAGGTGGATGCTCAGTATCATAAGGTTAACCTCAAAAATATGTCACTGGATTCCGAAATCAATGTCAAGGTATAGTGTCCAGCCTTCAAGGGACAGAATTTTCTAATGGCACTGTGCATCACAGAAGAGTGGTACATGAATCCACCCATCTGAACTTAGATGGGTGGGGACTACATATGTGACTAGGAGGTAAAAATCGGGGCTCGTAGATTGCTTCCATTCAGTGCTTATATGATAAATAACAGACAGCTATATACTAAGGTGTCAATACAACTGCATCTTGAGTTGAACCAGTGTAGGTTCACTCAAACTTTGAAAAATTTCATCTAAACACCTAAAGTGCCTCTTGGGTGTATTGAATTCACTCCAAACATCTTATCATTTCTCCTCAACATTTCATGTCGGGAGGCAGCATGGTGATAATATTTCATGTTTGAAGTAGACATTTCGTCCAAACAATTCCCTTCACAACCAGCAATTTCAACAAAGAAACTGTCTTAACTATACAATACATATAGCTGGGATATATCACAGAAAATTAAATATTTGCTGCTTACTGACAGGAGACTGAGTGTGTGGGCTAAACTGGCTGTCATGATGCCATTGGAATAAAAAAAAGATGCAAGACAATAATTGCTGTACAAAAAATCTGCATAATTAACTTAGAGTAATTCTAACTGGACCAGGTGTTAAGCATTTCAGCCTTTGAGAGATTTTCATCATTTTTGTCCTTTATGTTTTTAAGAGGGAACACAAGCCAATCAATTATATACAATATTCACTTCACTTGCAAACACAAATGGATATAGTCCACATATTTATTGAAAAAGTAAATATCCAACTTATTCTCCTATTGGTGCTTCTGTTTTGTAGAACTGGAGAGGATTTATTTTTTCTGAGGATTTTTTTTCTTGGAGTGTTTGAGTTAGAAAAAGTCAATGTCATTAGAGAAATTAAATTGTTGAAAAGTACCATGCACTAAAATAAATCATGATTATTTAAAAACATGACCTTTTGCAAAAGTACTTGGCAGGATGGGATACCCATGAAATCTTGTCAAAATTTGCTGGTTTCATGAAGTTTTGGCATTTGTGAATAAATAAAGAAGTGGAAACTTTGGTGTTTTTTTTTTTTTTCTGTTTTTTGTTACAGATTTACTTTAAAAACTCTTTGCTGTGTTTTTTAAATGTCGTTCAAAATTTGAACTGTGCTCAAATTTTTTTTTTTCTAAACTTTCCAATTTTGGTTTTAATCAAATCAAAATCATAGATTTAAAGTAAAATCAAATCAGGAAGGAAACTATTTTCCATAAAAAAAATACAATGTGGACGGTGGGTCATTTTAAACACCTAATTTGTAGCATACTGATGGTACAAATCAACATAGGCGTACAGGGGTCAAGAGCATTTTTGCCCAAATAATGTCACCACTTATGATGTTCTTCCCGTTTGGGCCGAATGGACCAACTTTTTTTGCCTGAATTATTTATGAGGGTGTGTGCCCCTCCCCTGCATTGTATGCCTATGGGAATTAACATGAGCAAGTGGAGGCCATGAGTTGGAGGACTTAATGTGTACCTCACATTACAGACAGCTTCACTGATCTACATGGATCAGCAGAAGAGGAAGGGGGAGGGGCTTGTTAAATGAGATTTTTCACCCCCCCCCCAAAAAACAAACAAACAAACACAAATGTGTGACACCTAAAAAACAAAATTGTGCAACGTTGGGGTAAAATTGACAAATAAGAAACAGAGATGGGGTCATATGCCACTAAAATCTCCATGCAAATGTAGGAGTTATGTAAAAAATTTCTATGCTGTACCTTTCCTTGAGATGGTCCTAGTTTACTTTGCTTGAAAAATCCTAGAAAAGGGGGATTTAAGACCTGGGGCCCATTCCACAAAGACTTACGCACAATCTTAAGTTTGATTCCCCATACTTAAGTCAACAGTAAATAATACTTAAGATTGTGCGTAACTCTTTGTGGAACGGGCCCCTGTGTGCTCAGATATAGGCCCACTGTCAACAAAGATTTGGTTGATGGTGGAAGGGGGGCAAAGATTGGTTTACCAGTTTGGTTGTGACAATAAAATTAAAGCTATTGGAGTTATTAATTCTTCTTCATCCACAGTTCTGTAGTAAAGATTATTCAAAAGAAATATCATATGGGAACGATTGGTTCACATACCACAAGCTTCCACACGTAGCGACGAGTTAGTGTGTAAAACCGGCAGTGAAAATTCAAGATTCATGCAACAAAACAGGTCATATCTAAACTTCCCTTACAAATATCTTCTTATTTCAATCGCTTTAGTGAGGGTTAACTTGTTTTAAGTCTATTTACATTTCTTTCATAACTCTAAGTAAAAAATACCGTACTTTTATGTTTGAAAAAAGTGATTTTTCAAAATTTTCAATGGAGAAGTAGCTCAAAATCCACAAGCCCTTAGAAAAAACTCTTTTTAACTTGCGATCGGTACGCTCTTCTGTACTATTTCAAATGACCTTTGTAAGTCTATTTTGTTCATTACCATATTTCAAAGACTCAATTTGATTGGAGTAAACTAAGTACCGTACTTTTTCAAGACAAATGAGAAACGGTTTAAGACATTTACCTCTCTTCTTTACTTCTCTATTGAATTTGGTATGACGTCATTGGCCGTTCCATTGTTGCTTGTAGGGGGTTTCACACATAGCCAACAACACACGTCAAATACTTTGTTTTCGATACGAGTTACTGCGTTAAGTTATACCATTTTCAGACAAATTGGCTCACCTATATTACTTTGAAATATTTTTTGTATCATGAAAGTTGCAGTCTAGTAGAAACCGAAGACTATGCCGAACAATGGGTAACCGTTTCGAAAAAAAATTACGATTTTAAAAAGCTGTGCATGGAGACTCAAGCAGAGGACACCTAACGTTAAGTTAGGTCTATACTATTACCATGGAGTTCCGAGGTGGTAACTCCATGCTATTACTAATACAAAACAAAAGTTACGTCGCTGTTAGTCGTTTCGTGTAGCCCATTTTACCTTAAACCATGGACTGTTTTGTTACTGCCATTCATAACAGTTACTAATGGCGTCATGCTAGTAGATCTATACCCTGCGTACAGTTGGCCTATACCGCTGCTTATAGCGTTCTGTACCAGCTTTCAAAAGAGTGAGCTTATCCTTAGTAATGTCTTCCAGTTGTTACATGTGCTTTTTCACAATAGGATGAACGTAACACAGTAACAACAACAATACATCTGTTCGCGGCGGCAATATACACGAACGCTACGCGATACCTATGAAAATAATGGTGTCGTCTAAATCTTTGTTTACATTCGACGATGCATCCGGTATCTGTTGCGCGATAGGTTTCTGTGTGAACCAAATCACCAGAATTGTTCCCATATGGATAAATATGGCCCATCAGGCCTTGAGTTTTACATTTTCCAGGTGTATTACATATCACACTCCTTGAGAAATTAATGAGTGTGGTAGGTGTGTTGTTTTATTAAAAAAACATTAGACTTAAATAAGCTCCCATATTTCACCTAGATGTGCAAAAATCACACTCCTCACAGTGATTTGAGGCTAGTGATAGTGTGCAATTGCACTCACATACCTCAAAATTCAAGGCCTGCCCCATCATTCCACATAATTATGTAATAAAAGAAAACCACCCTCCATGACTTATCATACACCTGAAGAGCCGTAACAGGTATTAAAAGGCCCAATTCTCTTACCCAAAAGAGTACCAACTCTCCTAACCTTCTTACTTAAGCCAGCACTGGCTAACTGCCACTAAAGTTCCCTTCTTCAATTGTCTGAAATTCATCCTCATCCAGATACAATCTTTGTTTATTGCTTTAGGGTGAGTATAGAAAAGCTCAATAAGTATAATTAAAACACTCTCAGTACAGTTCATGCTGTGTAATATAAGCTTTGGTATGGGGCGATGTGCACAGTTTAACAAGAAATTTCCTTACTGGCTTAAAGATAGCCTAATCCCTAACCTAATCTCTAACCCTCACAAAAAATACAATCAATACAATACAATGGCAACAACCAATCAAGAAACACCTTGTTAAACAGTGCTCATCTACCCTTTTGTACTCTGGATTGTTGTAATCAGCTGTCAATTAAAGAGCTGAGCCAATTGATAATTTTGATAAAACCCTACCAAAATTGGTGGGAGGATTGGCTCTTTAAATAGTTCTAATGTATCAAGTGATTTCAGCAAACAGGGTATAGTGTATTTATTGACAGCTTGATGACTTTGTCTTTGTGTCACCTAGGCTGCTGATCAGTGACAACTGAAGTAAACTGTGTTATTACAAACTATGTTACCAGGTAATATGATGAGAACCTGTCACATTGCACAAAACCATTTGAAACTGAAATTCAAACCCCTGGGAAAAAGACATTATGATGAATAAAACTTTCAAACAGGCAGAAGACAAAGCAAACACCTTGTTAAAATAGAATTTAACAATTACAAACTTATTCCTCTATAGCTAACATATCGATTTTGATGGATGGCTGCGGCTGGTCACTTCCCAAACAAAGATTCCTGAAGAATTGACGTTTATTAATCCTTCCAGATGATAAAATCTGACAAGGTCTACACACAACATGTAAATTTTATCGATCAATAAAACCTTATGCAAGCAAGAGATGCCTATGGCAGTGTAAACTTGGACAGCAGAAGGAGATTGCGGTATGTGCTTTGAACAATTCTTTTTAAATATTACAAAGATAAATTGTTGCTCATACATATGGCAGTAATTCATTTTGACAAAGACTGTACAGTACATCAAATTAACAGTGTTGATACAGTGCTCTAGGATTCTTTTAGTGTAATTAGAGATACAATTATTCTTTTGTGCAAACAATTTTTCGGTTCATCTCAAGAAATGACAAAAGAGGAGATGGGGAGCAAATAATGCACTAGTGCTACCTCTAGAAAAGTTGAAAATTACTGACAAGGCAATTTAGTATTAATCTAGCATTTCAATTAAATAGATACCCTTTTTAACTTATTCAAGTATAAAGATAGTGAAGGTTAGTAGATTTTTTTACTTTTGCTGGGGTATCCAAATAAGTTCATGGTTAAATTTGTTTGATAAATAATGGGAAATATTCTCTTGTATACATCAACATGACATCTTTGAGCATGCAAGAGCTTTACCCATATGAAGGGGAAGGCCTACACATTGTAGCAGATCTTTACAAATCTTGTGTTTTTTAAATTTGAAACTTGGACCAATAAATCAATATTATTAAAGGGGTAATCAGAGTTTGATAGAGAGTATTGTTAACCTTTAGTTCCAGCACCTTGTTTCCCCTTCTAAACTGGTTGTTTACCAGAATAAAGAAACATCAAGAGGTCTTTCAGCTTAGAAGAAATATTTATTTTGTGTTGAAAACTGTTGAATGAAAAATTCTGAATATTTTTGTCGGGTAACAAAATTCCACACAGATGCAAGAGTAAACAGATTCTACAACACTGTCACCAATCAGAACATTACACTGTTCATTCATCAATCTTTAAGTTAATGAACAAATGTGGTGTAGAATAAAAGCTGTAAAAATTTGTAGAAACAAACTCTGATTGCTGCTTGAATTAAAACTGTAAATAAAACTTGTAAACGTCTTTTAGACAAAACCTTGCTTCTTGACAACAAAAAGACGTGTTGTTTTGAATCTGACCTTTCAATGACCTAATTTACCCTCGTTCTTCGTGCTACTGGTTTATCAGGGTTAGTTGCAGGTAAGCACAGGGATTACACTGGAGGTATGTAGAGGGGCGATGTAGATTAGCAGTAACACAAAGGAACCTGAGATAAGAGTTTTGGTATACATTGTTTTTTGGCCACAGCAGAATTCCAAAACACTTTATTGGAATCCTTGGAAATTGTTTTTGGACAAAAGCCTATCCTGTATCTATGTACAATAAATCAGTTTTTTTAATGTGAGAAGTTTCTCTTACAAGTGGATCCATATTTCGACTGGGGCATTAGAAATTAAAAATGACCTTTTAACTGCAGCAAAATAAATGAGTATAACTACAGCTTCTACTCATGTAACTTGTGTGTTTTGTTGTACGGTACCTAAACATGTTATAATGTACAGAAAATGTTTCTTTAAAGCAAGCAGCACTTATACCAACAAATCCTGGCAGCTAGTGAAGACTACAATTAGTAGGGACCATTTAAGTCTTGAATTGTCTTAATCTTAATGTCTACATGCAAATTTAAACCATCATAATTTTGGTGAAATTGAGGGAATCGTGAGGTATGAAAGTGTTATATCATCGATGATACAGCTAGTGAAGAGTTTAAAAATTAAAGCTGCATGGACCCCAGCTAATGCCTGGCCAAATGAGATCATCCATTAATTGACTGTTCAAATTCATCTCAATTGGACATGTTCATATAAAGAAAGATAGAAAGAAGTTTAAACTTGTAACTATACTTCCTGGCAAGAACTAAGTTATAGACTGCAATAACCTCAGGGAAAACACATTCCCATTTTACAAAAAAAAAAAAGAAAAAAAAAAACAACCAACCTACACCTTTAGCTTCAAGTGACTGATTTCTTTAAAGGTGCAATTCTCTCATCCCAAACGGTACCAATTCTCCTATCCTTCTTACTTAAGCCCCTCCCACAATTGTCTTAAATTCACCCTCATCCAGACATAATCTCAGTTTATTTCTTCAGGGTAAGTATACAAAAGCTCAATGTGTAAAATCGAAACACTCTTAGTACAGTTTGTGCTGTATAACAAGAGCTTTGGTACTTTGCGTTGTTTGAATTAGCTGTCAATCAAAGAGCTGAGCCAACTGAGAATTTTGGCAAACCCCTACAATAATTGTAGTTTGGGGTGAGCTGGGATTGGTCCTTTAAGGTCTGTTCCCTTTCAGCTATCACATGAGTTCCTCCATCTTAGTTCAAGCTTTTAAACTGACGTACTAAAATAAAAAATTGCAGCCAAAGGGCAATCATTTCTGACACTCAAAATAATTCAAAATTTAAAGAGTTTTTAAAGATTTACTAAATATTATGGACAATTTCATGATCAAGTGTTTGAGAGCAAAAAACAAAGCATTTGAAAAAAATTTTCCAAAAAGTAAGTAGCAAGTGTGAGATGTCATCTAGCTAGTACAAACCATCTCAATTTCTTTGACAGGAAATTGTTAAAAGCATGCTCGCAAAGACATAAGCTTTTATGGACACATTTTAAATCTTTGGAAAGTTCTTGCTTTGTCTTTTTGACATCTTTTCATATTGCTTCCTGATTTGTAAGTGTATTGGTCTTTAATAAAGGGCAAAGCAGTCACTCGAACTTATTCAAGCAACAGCTAAATCTCACAATTTTCTCCTTATAGCTCTTCAAAATATCTTCCATAATATCTTAGGACTTTGTACTTTTATATTAAATATTCAAGGTAAATCAAAAAGTATCTTCTAGTAAATTTTACATCTGAGGAGAAACAATATTTTCACATGACTGTCAAGAGCCAATCATGAAACAGGACAAACTATGGCACTTGCTCAAATAAGGGTGACTGCATTTCCCCATTTAAAAGGTTGAAGAAAGTATCCATAAATGCACAGTAATAACTAAGGTCTTAGAGGTTTTTATAAGAACAAAAATGGGATGTTTCCTATAGATATAGCAGTCTGTGTGCCACATTCCTTGTTGAGCTATTAAGATCAAGAGCAGTCCCCTCAAAGTTATTTTGAAAAAAAAAACAGCTAAATTTCACAATTTCCCTCTTTCTATTTAGAGTATTTTTCATCATATTTTACAACTTCCATATTGCATATTCAATGTAAAACAAGCAGTTACTCCTAGTAAATTTCACAACTGAAGAGAAAAATTGTTGTCACATGACCCTCAACAACCAATCATGAAACAGGACAGTCTACTACACTGCTTCAACTTGGGGCGACTGCTCCTGCCCTTTAAGCCATACACACTCCCTGATCAATATTTGCAAACTTCAACACCAAATTCTTTGAATATTCATCAGGGTAGAAATGCGTAATTTAGACTCTATTCCAAACAGCTATCACAAAGAATTGTGGGACAGATAGTTTGTGTGTATTATTTTTTTGCTGCAAAGTAAAATAAAATTAACAAAAATGATGTGTACCAAAACCCTATTCCACAATCCTATGTGATTGCTATTTGGGAAAATATTTTATTGTGCAACTAATACTGGCTGAGTGTGAATGAATATTCAAAAGCGTGCAACATCTGATCCTCTTTAAATCATGCAGAAACTCTATGACAGCACAGTCTTGTGCAGTATGGTATTCACTTTTAAAGCGCCCTCCAATCAAAAAGTGGGGTTGGAGGACATGAAACACAAAAAGAGTATGTTTGTGGTCCTTTGTCTCACTCTAAAGATGAAAGAGTGAAATTCTCTCCTAAGAGAGTATGCTGAGAGACTACTCTAAGCCTGAACTTCACCCTGAGTGGAGTGAAAATTCACTCGAAGCAGAGCAGTTCCATGTGTTTAAATTACTACTCTATTTAGGGTGAATTTTCACATGATGAAACCTTTACTTTTTATTACATCCTCCTTCTCTGCCTGGTTACCTCTGATTTCTTCAGGATGAAATGAAGCTCACTACATGCACACTTGATTTAGTTGCATTTCACATCTGATTACTTGACTGACAGTAACAGATAATGTTCAAATGCATAAAAAGTTACATAACATTTGGGGTACGCTAACAGACCAGTCAAGCATGTGTTAATTGCATTTCACACAGTGTGAACACAATGAAAGCATAAATCCCTTGAGGGTACAGATCATGTAATAAACTCAGATACCAGTTACACCCCACACCACCTTTGATCTACTGGGGTGTCTATGTCGCTTTCTCAAGAAGCAAAGTCACGGCGAGACTGCCTCTAATTATCACTGTTACAGTTAATATATATATACAGGGAGTCTAATCTCAGCACACTATTGTTGGAGTTAAGTCCCACTTTTTTCTTTTTTAGACAGCCTGTGGAAGAAGGGTAAAAGAAAGATACCCCCTCTGTTGCCCATCTCAGTGTAAATGCCCACAGCCTGTATTCACTTTCAGGTAACATACATGCAGTCATACAAAATAATGTTGTACCTCTGCAATTTTAGTCTTGACTTTCAATTTCAAGACTTAAGAGAACAAACTTGCACAGAAAGTATGAAAATAATTATTTGGTATTTAATCAGGTGGCATGTACATTGATCATAACTACAATATATTAGAGGTCACCTGGTGCCTCTGTGCTATTCGACGCTTGCCAGGGACTTTACTGCAAGTACAGTAAGAAGGGATTACATATGGGGGTAAGGAGGAGTGATGTAGATTGAACTTTAGGAAGGAAGGAGAACCTCTCTGGGTGACCTCTGCCAGAGGTCACCCAGAGCCACTGTGCTATTATAAAGCTTGAAGGGACTTCGTTTTGTTTTGTTTCGTTTCGATTTGTTTATTTGATTTATCACTTCATACATAAAAAGAAAATAATTACAAACATTAGATGAAACTTAATAGAAGCATATACGCATGACGTGAAGGGAAGTACACGAAAAACCCTGTTGGGCTTGGAATATGGACTCCCTAGCATTACAAAAAAACAAAGCAACGTACAAAAGCAGTAACAAAAAATCAACAAGATGAGACGTAGAAAAAACAAACCAGCCCTAGGAGAAACCTAAACCACTAAAACAAAGAGGGTAACGAAAGAAAACACCATACCCTACCCCCGACTAACCCCCCCCCCCAACCCACCTGGGTAACAGCGGAAAAACACGGATTCAGTCTGGACAGTGCAGTAAAAGATCAATTACAATAAAAACTTACTGCGGATAACTGGGGATTACAAAATGTAATTAGGAGGTAAGGAGGGTAGAGGGTGAGGTAGATTTAACTTTTAATCCAAAATTAGAGACAGTTAACTTCTTTTTGCAACTTCAGTAGCATATTTTTCAGAAGTTCTGTTGGAAAGTTTAGCAAACAGCATCTGCTCTATCAAGAAGGGGAAATACTTCACAGCAGCTTTACTTGTAACTCAAAATAAGTTCAAAGTGAAAATTATAACTCAAAGCATTAAGTGTGGAACTGGTATCAGCTATTAGACTTTAATAAGAATGGTGGAATGGTGGGTGGGTGGGTGGGTGGGTGGGTCACAGTGGGTATGTGAAGTGGAGGAAGGTGCCAGAGAGTGACAGAGATTGGGTTTAAAACAGGATTACTTGACAAACACTGATCTCTGTAGGTAAAACCCTGATCAAAGGTATCCAGACCTTCAAAAAACAATGAGGCTATCCATGAACTTGAAATAGGTATACTGAAGGGTTCTCTTCAGATTTGACCTTGAAATATTGCATACTGCATTATACCGCAAACACATCCTTAAATTAAATGCATTCGTGTTGATATGTTGTCAAACTCAAGTCTAACTATCAAATCAAACCAAATGCACAAAGAGAAAAATAACAAAAAAAATAACAAATGTGGGATATGAAATTTAACTACATAAAATCTAGAATTAGTTTGCCCTTGATTTTCCTACAATAATAATATCAGGTTCACTAACATTCTATCACATTTGGGATTTGGATGGTAACATTTCTAGTCATTGGTCTTATTTAATTTAACATGTAAACAAAAGTCAATTGAGAAAGTGACTTTAACACCTGCAAAGGTGATGATGATTCAAAGTCTAGAACTAGCCCTGAACCAAGAAAATGACCTTTGAGTAAATTACAAAAAATAATTAACTTCTGGTACTAATGTTGATTGGATTGTTTACTGTAAGGGCCGTTGGGGTGCATGTGCTTTCATCAAATTGTTATTTATTATTTAAAGTCTAATTTTGGCACACATTTCCAACTATGGAAATTTTTTACAAAGGGGGAAAATGGCTCATCGATGTACGTCATGTGCGATGAGTTGATGTAATACAGATCTATGGACACATCAGGTAGACTGCATGTATTACAAAGTAAGGTAACTATCTTACATTCTAAAGTTAGTTAGATATTAAACAGACATTTTTCGAAAGGGTCTGTAAATTACTAGTATTATAAGGAGTAGGTAATCCACCTTTCATGTTAAAATACTTTGTAAAAGCTTGTATCTAGAGGTTGTTCAGCTTCAAAAATGGGGAAAAACACCATTTTGTTAAAAAAATGCACCATTTGGAGAAAAGAAACTTCCCAAAATGGATCTGATGTGCTTTGGTAATTCATGGAATTAGCTCATTTATTGTATGTTTGAAAACACACACATTACAGAGGGTGAGGAGTAATTAAATAGATTGTACAAGTCAACAGCATTAAACACCTCTTCCCCCCCCCCCTCCCTTATCTCAACATCTTGATATTTCAAAATTATAATTCATTAAATGACTCCCTTGGACTAAGACTGCTGAATATTCTCAACACAGTGATACTGTACTTTACTACTTCATAATATCACATTACTCCCTCAATGAACAGTTTGTATTACAATAAGAACGGCACAAGATGCCTGCACATTGTAAAAACTGAGCTTCAGAGCTTAGGGAGATGGGAAATAAATGGTGCTCATGACCTTTAGAAACATTCCTGGAAAAATAAAAGGTGTTTGAGACATTCAGAAACATTCCCAGGGAAAAAAGGTTTGCCCTGAAATTACAGAGACATAACATTACTGTGAAATAGAAGGGGCCCAAATTTTTTGGAAACATTTCTAGGAAACAAAAGGTGGTCCAGAACTTGGAAAAGGCTTATGAGGTATGTTACTTTCCAGGGATTTTGCCAGAAACACAAAAAAAGGGGGGGGGGGGAAGGATTGGTTACTGCTAAACTCCAAGTCCAAACTGACTCTGTCCTAAGTTAAAGTTACAAGTGGGTTCAGGGGGGACCAGCTTGGTTCAAGGTCCCTGTGAGGTGCAATATAAAGGGCCAATTATTTGTGTAAGTTCAAACACTGCTGGAAAAGTGTCCTCTCTTTAAAAAAAAAACCAAGATATTGGTAATATTTTAATGTTTATAGACATGAAGAGGGAGGAGGGGTTTACCCACCTTCATTTAAAAACTTTTGGGAAGGGGAGGACAAATTCCTCTTCCCCTTCCTGCTTTCCTTCACTTGCTTAGCCTTCTTTCTATAAAGCAGGTCTGTAGTTGGAGGGGATTGTTAAAGAAGGTTAAAGAAAATATTTTCCATGATAAGCCACCAAAACTCAACCTTTATGACTTTTAATATCAATGAGCAAAATGTTGCAGCATACTTCCCATAGATCTGGGCTCCTTAAAAAACAAGAAGAATGGCTCCTGAGTACCAGTGAAATTTACCGAGTGGAATGAAAATTCACTCCAAATAGAGGCTGTGAACTACTACTCCATTTGGAGTGAATTTCACTCTTGATTTTTAGAAAATAGATATGAACACAATTCTTATGATATTACAATTTAAACTATTTCTGCAAATTTTAAGACAGAAAATTTGAAAAAGGTACTCACACTAAAAAGTGATACAGGATCTCCAGCCAGCCAGTTGGCCTCTCCAAAAAATTATATATTTTGGTTTGAACTTTGCGATATTTGGCATCACGTTTGGATTGCCTGTTATAGTTTAATGGTTTTCCCAGAAGACTCATTCTCTGATGTTGCAATGCATTCACAGATGTTCTTCCGTTCATTTTCGCAAACTCTTTCTTAACTTTTTTTCTCATCTCTGCGTGTTCATCGTCATGTTCGTCGTCGTCGAACACGAACCCGACACGTACACGTGACTTAGGTTTTAGTCCCTTACTGCGGGTGCTGCCTCTAGAGGCAGAAACACTCTCAACATTGGTATCAGAACCCATGTCTTCAGTGCTGAGAGGTTGCATTTCGCTATCGTCGACACCACTATCAGCTGACATGTTGATGGCAGCGCAACAAGGGCGCCCTCTAAGATATGATTCCTTTGTAAGAAAGCCATGATTCCTTTGTAATGAATGAACCCCACAATATTTGAAAAGCACTCTCAAGATTCCACATATTCCTTGTAAAAATCAAAGCTGAAAGAGAAGAGAAATAAAAAAGGATATAATTTGCAGAACATGATGGATAAGGAAGTTACGTGTGAAATGTTCTTTTAGTCTGGACACAATTGTATGCAGTGGCGTAGCCACGAGGGTGGTTTTGCAGATTAGAACCCCTCCCCCCCCCCATGACCCAACCTTGCAATGCAAAAAAAAAAACCTAAAATAGCAGTCTTTTCTCTCCATCCTTAGACTTTTCCCTCATGTCATGCCCCCAATCCCCTCATACAGCAAACCCCCCCCCCCCACCCCATATACCAAAACCCTCACCATGACACAATCCTGGCTATGTACCTGATTGTATGTACTACAAGAGATTGATGGATGAAACCAAAAAAATGGTATGCACCTTTCATAATACAAGATTCACTCAGGTTGATGATAGTTATTTAAATGAATTATAACTGCCAAGTCACCCCCCTCACCCCCCCCCCCCCAAAAAAAAAGTTAATTACCACATATCTAATCCTTCTTCAATCTCTGGATTCAGAAATATTTATACACTAACACTTTGTAACAGCTTAGATAAGATTGTACATTTTGTCTGTAACAGCATTGTAACAATTGTACACTTTGCATGTAACAGCTTTACAACAATTGTACATTCAGGCTCACAAACTGAATTTCTTTTATACTGCCCGTCAACTGCTTGCCAACTGCTTCGACAAGCCAGGGTTTTAAATCTATCAAATGAATCAACAATTTGATCATATTTACTTAATATCAGTTCATCTTTTACAAGTTTTGTCAACAATATGACTCACATTTGCTGGTATTTGAGTAGCAGCCACTTTAAAAGTATACTGAACTAGTAATAATAGAGAGGGTGGGGCTAGGCAAATAAAGGGGTGGGCTAATGATTCTAAATTAATTTAATATTCTAAAATAATGTCCTCTTGGCCATGCCCTTGCCCCACCCAAACTTGATGATGATTCTGTACTGATATCAAGTCTATGATGTAAAGGGTAAGAGTAAGCCTACTTGCACCAAATTTATGTTACAACAATATCTATGTCTAACAACAACTTTTATTTTTCATCATAATCAAAAGTAAAGTAAAACTCGCAATTATTTCAAAATTTCAGTGTGGAAAAAATTAATTGTTAAATGATTTTCAAGAGGAGTTAAAAAAATATGGTACAATACACAAATCAACATGGAGGGGGAGGCTGCAGTTTATTTTTAAATAATAGACCCCAACGTGGGATTCTGAAAAATCCTCTTGACAAAAGTGTTGCTGGTCTTCATCTCCACAAGTATATTCACTCCACTCTTCCAATGCATGATAAACTGGATTCAGATAGAAATACACTTAAAATTGCAATTATTACCCATACCATTTATTCATTCAGTGTAATTCTGGAACTGGGAGGGCCAACTGGAACCTAGGAACGTAAGAATTTTTAACCACATATTAAATGATAAAGGAGGTGAACATCTGGTGAAATTTCACCAGATCCTTGTTGATACATAGCACCTACACAATCCCGGTTGTTATCTTACCTAGAAATCATGGTCACTTTAACCATTACACTGCTAAATTTAACCAAAAACTGGTTATTCATCTATTTTTTAACTAGTTTCCTAGTTGATTTGAATAAAAATTCCTGGTTATTGTGTGGGTCCTATATTGATGCGGAATTTGGTGAAATTTCATCAGATATTTTTTAGAGTGCAATAGCTAATGGCACCCTACACACCTTATGGTGTCAGTCTGAAGGTTGCCTTGACTATAAGAGGAAAAATATGAAAAGCCCACCTCGCCCCAGGTAGTTCCCATTCGCTCAATCTACTTACTTACTTCCAAGTCGATCCCTTCCCAGCAACCCCCAGTAACTGTCTTAAACTCTTACTCAACCAGACACAATCCCTGTTTATTGCTTTAGGGTAATACTCCTGAGCATGCATGCATGCATACAAGGCCCTTATGTGTATAATCCAGACACTCTCAGTGCATGATGTGAAATATGAGCTACTCTGCAATTTTTGCATTTGTTGTCAATCACAGAGCAGAGCCAATTGAGATTTTCTATAGACTTTGGTGAAATTGCAGTTTGGAGCAACAAATGACTGTCTTTAACATATAGTCTTTTCCTTGGGTAATGATAACTTTCGGTATTCATGTAGGTCACTATCCATCGTTCAATCTCGTTTATTAGTAAGAGTTTTTTTTATGGTGAACGTATGGCACCTAAAGCAGTGTTACAAAATGTATGCTCTTGGCTAATCTCTTGATACACTGTGGGCCATTCTTTAAATGGAACGAATGCCACAAATCAATGAAAAGGGGCTCCAACGTGTCGGAGACCAAAACATCTTGTCACAGTGAAATTTTAGGGAATCAATTAAGTGGAACACATACAGATAGAGAGCATGATAGACCTGACAGTAATGACACGATGAATGACTGTGAGACCTAAGCAGGGGTGATCGAAGTTTAAACATTCCATTGGGTTCTGTACAGTAGGTTGGTATTATACTGTCCATACAACAACTTATGTTCTGCGCTGAGTTGAAATAAATGTCGGATCCTTTTTAAGTAACATTTACCACAAAATTTGGTTACCTCCCCTGATGCACAAATTAATGAAACAACATCAATTTGTCACATTTACGGAAGGAAACAACGACTTAATTAAGATTAGCGGTGTATATAGAGAACAGATTAGGATAATTAACAGATTTGCTAGAGGTATTCAGCTAGACTGACATTTTATGTAAAATTGAGATTGTGTCTGGATGAGGGTAGATTTTAGACAATTGTGGGAGGGACTGAAGTAAATAGGTAAGGAATATTTGAACTGTCTGGGGTGACAGGATTTGACCATTAAACCATTTACTAAAACAAATTTTCTCTTCTTTGACAATTCAAATGTTCCTCCCCACCAAAGTTTACTTTCTAAACCTGGCCCTTCCTCCATCTTCAATAAAATAAGAAATTGTGGTACAATTCAAACAAATTTTGGACTAATTGCTCAAGGCCATATTATGCCTTATACCATAACACATATGATGGAGGCTAGCCATAACTGTAAATCTTGCTTTAACTGATCTGCACAAGCTTATTATAACCTTTACTGGTTTCAAATATTTATGTCATTAATGATTTCATATACTTGTACTTTACAAACTTTAATGTTGCCCAAGGACAGCAATATTCCCATTTTCTCAAGTACCACAGCTGTGGATGTCGCTGATGATTTGTACATAAACAGAACGATCAAGTACGCAATAAACGAGGAGTTAATAGTGGTTTAATAGAAAATGCAGCCTGACATGACACACAGATGAAAAATTAACTGTTTACAGAGGAAAACTGCTAGACAGTAATGCTTTACCCTTTTAGGAAAAAGAAAAAGAAGGCTTAATTACTTTGGAAAATTGCTGAGGTAATCATGGACAATTAGTAGTAATAGTAATTACTTAATTGTGCTGAATTAATGAGGTAAAACTTAAATGGAAAAGATGACCTGCTTGGCTAAGGATGTTTTTAAATCAGTAAGAAAATGATTTTCTGCAGGTCCAGGTTTTACTTTTAAGGAATTGGACCAGACAGAGTGTCAATTATTACAAAAAGTCAAATGAGCCGAGAAGGGTAGACTATTAGCCTATAGTCTGACTTGGAAACAAAGTTAAATAATGGCAGGAAACTTTAAACTAATTAAACTGTCAGTGTGGTACATATACAACTCTGATATATTGTGCAGCATGACAGGATGTAAATTTACCCAAAACCTTGTTTTGTGAACTTTTAAACTCTGCTTACATCACCTTTAGCTATTACTGGACAGTCCCATCTACTAAAAATGATGACTGGCAATAAAAAACACAAGGTAGATGGCAGTTTTTCACCACCTACAGCAAGCCATCCAAACTCTGGCCTTGTTTCATCGCCAGCAGAATCATGGTCATGCAGCTTGGTTGTTATCTGGCTCTATTTTCTCAGTGTTTTTAACAACTTTTTTGGTCCCAGAGGGGTAATTCATCAAGAAATTATTTAGCAGCAGATGGGACTGTCCATTTGTAGTTTAGGTGAGGTAATTAGGAGTGCCAATGGTTTACGTACCTATCGATGCAATTGAGGATATTTTGTCTGAAGATATAGAAAAGACCCACTTCAATGAATTCTGTTTTTTTTTTTTCTTTAAAGTATCCCATAAAATAAATGTTGCTATTAGAAATTTCTTACCCCATATGAAAAACAAAATGGCCTATTTAGTACCTTGTATCTGTCCACTCTTAAAGACAACAGAGTGAACTTTAATAGTCACTCTCTTATCCAGTAAAAGGTGTTGAATTCACTCCAGAAGAGTACTAATTCACTCCTACAATTGTGAAAGTCACTTCAAGAAGAGTGAAATTAATTCTAAAAAAAGAGAGAAATACATTTCAGGAACAGAGAAACTTTATTCTTTAATGAATGTCTGTAGGGATCACTCTTTTTGAAGGGCAGTCCCTGTAGGCATTCCATTGAGAATGAAGATTTACACTTTTGGAGGGAATCGAAATGTTCTTGAAATGAATTTCCATTCTTTTGGAGTAACTTTACCACTTTCACTCTTCGAAAGAGAGAAATTTCACTCTTTATTTTAGAATGTTATAATTCTAAGACTTATTTAGTACAGAACACCCTTAAGGAGTAAGCTGGTATGGTAAGGTTTCCAAGACCTATATATATATATGTATGTCGATGGTAAGGGAAGGCTATGTGATTAGCCATGCCAAGACATGCCCACATTGTGATTTGAATGTTACATTCTTGGACCATGCACACATGCCACTCAGTTCCTCTTCCTCTGTAAGAAATCTGCACAAGTTATGTATGCAGAATTTATACGTTTATTAATTTTCAACATAACTATGAGGCAACTCAAAATACTGGGGAAAAAAAACAGAACTGTCTTCAACACTGGTCAATTTTTGATGTTTCAAGTTGATGGAAATTATGAATACTTTTGTAATTTTTCATGCTTTGCACCACGAACAAATGGACAGGCATATGGCAATTACATACACAGACCTTCAGGGCTTTGCAACAGTATACTGGGTTTACTAGTTTACTGGCCTTATGTAGTGATAACACAACATCATGTACATCACATACAGATTTACACAAAATTTGTAAATAATCCTTTCATAACATCAGAAATATTGCTCTACTTACTTTTCTGCTCCCAAATCCTACATCATCCTTTTACATATATTTATGTGCAATATTCCATACAGTGTGGAAATATTGTTCCCATATCATCAAACATTTTAATCCCAAAAAGAAACGTTTGGTTTCATGAGTTCATAGTTGCCACCTCTCTGGTTTTTCAGTACATGGAATCTCACGTTATCAAAATTTGACCAAAGTACCATGAAAGGTAACGAAGATGTATCTCACATGGGAAATCAGTCACAGATTATAATAACAAGTCTGTATTCAATGTACAGCTACATCTGAGAATTATTCACAATGCTCCAGGTCTAAGATGTCATCCCTAGTCACAATAACGATACACCACAACGGAAGAAAACATTTAATTGGTTATAGAACAAATGCGTATGTGCTACAAGGTATGATAAGCAAAGAATTTGGCACGCTTCTTAACTGAGCCAACTGCCATCTGTCCTTGAAGAAACAGAGCTCTTTGATCCTGTTGTGTTCAAAGTTTATCCTGCTGTCGTTGAGCTCTTCCGTGCTAACAAGAAATGACATCATTGTTAGGCTATACAAACAGCAATGGACTTTACAGCTAATGGCTGACAGAAGCCAGTCTGTCACCCTTAAAATATTTTTATAGTCCCCTCTCAGAATCTATGAATAACTAAGCTCTGTTTCGCATCTGTGTTAATTGTTCTGTAGTGTCGCAGTGAATTATGGTGTAATTGTTGCCTCTCTCTCGATCCTGGAATGTCATTTTAAGCCAATTGTTTTGTTAATTAAACATGTTGAGATGCCACATGGACAGACATTATGACTGTTATTTGGACAAGAGTTTTTTCTTGAATGACAATATCTTGAAAGGACTTGGTCAGATAATTTAAACCTGATTGTCTGTCCTGTTAGTAACACTTAATGTTCCCATGTATCATCTATGGCTCAGTTCATGTTGATCATACATAAAGTAGGATAATAGCCAAATATGTGTAATTCAAACTATAACTGAAAGAGGGCTATGATGATGGTCTTTGACAGGGATCATGCAGTTATGCAATATGACAGGTATACATGTAAAACAAATCCTGCCAGAATTAAAGGGACATGGGGAGTTGATATCCATATTTAAAGGGCAAGAGCAGTCATCCCAAATTGAAGAAGTGTAGTAGAATGTCCAGTTTCATGGTTGGCTGTTGTTAGTCATGTGACAATGTCTTTTCTCTTCAAATGTGAAATTTACCAGAAATAACTGCCTGGTTTACCTTGAATATGCAATAGTAAAGTTATAAAATGTAATTAAAGATACTTTGAAGAGAAATAAGATGAAAATTGAGTTATTTAGCTTTTTATTCAAAATAAGTTTGGGGGGACTGCTCTTTACCTTTAAGCAATTGGGTGCTGGGGGATACCATCATATTATGGGTTTTTTTTTTTTTTAACATAGATAGTCAAGCTTTACATAAAAAAAAAAGTTGAAATTTGTAATAAGTGTTCTGGCTTATAAACAGTTTTATGCTTAAATTGAAAAGTGTCAGGCCACAAATTTTTTAGAGCCAAATGGAATCAACTATGAAATCTTTATTTTACTTTAGGGCATGGGGCTTAACTAATTTGAAGACCATTTCACATTAGTACTCTCATAATTCAAAAGATTTAAAATAAGTCTAATAGGGTTAAAATAAATCTAATCATTTGAAATTAGTGACCAAATGAATGTCCAACTGGTCACTAGTTCCAGTCTATTAGATTTAAACACCAATACTTTAAATCTTAGGATTAAAGAGAGTATGTGAAGAAAATACTTTTGGTTCCAGAAATTTTTGTGAGTTAACACAAACCAGGATGCAGGAACTGGATTGAAATCCTGCTGGAATACCCTGTATTTCTTTTCTTCAGACAAGGATTTCTGAATACAAAACATGCTCAGTGGAAAAATAATGGGGGTTTGAACCATTCCCAAGGTCCCCTCACTGCATGGTTCCATTTCATTTTATTTTCAGCTCCCAAGATTATGTCAAATATTTCATTACAAACACTCTTCCAAAAGATGAAATATGTTTTTTATTTTCAGTTATCAACAAATCTAAATATTGCAATACAGATATTCGTTTAAAAGATGCCATATGAGGCATTAGATTGCATGTGAGGACACCAGCTTTCAAAAAGAAAAACAAAAAAAAAACAACTTTTGCTAACACACAACATACTACATACAGAGCTGCCAACCTTACAGAAAAAAGGACATCATTCACATTTATTCTAGAATGCAAAACCAAAGACTGGGGGGGGGGGGGGGGTTGCCTTAGGGCCCCTGGTGGGGTCATGTGGGCAAAGCACTACATTTGAATAGGTTCATGTCTGAAAGACCCTTTGAGACCTCAGTGGCAAGGAAAATTAACATAAAACTGCATGGCTGGTTAATTCCATTAAAAGATCTGCAATGCCTACCAACCCGTCAGCTTCTAAAACAGCATAACAATGAGGACCGCAACTGATTTTACACTTTAAAGCGAAATATAACGTTTAAAATGCTCCAACACAGCATTAAAAGTTAATAGCTCTGGTCATTTTCAAATCATTTGGTCTCAACTAAACACCGCAGCAATAGCTTCATTTCCTCAAAGTATTATATACAAGAAGAGATATGGAAGTTGCATCTTTTGGAATATTGAAAGTTTGGGTGAAAAAATTATTCTTGACCTACAAACAATTGAATCTGTATCTGAGGGGAACTTATTTCTTGGAAAGAAGGCTACTATACTGCCTTACTTGTAATTATTTATCACTCTTTGCCAATAAATATGGGTCTTAAAAGGATGAAATTTCCTTGTAAAATAAATGCAATATTTCCCTTTAATGAGCACATATTTACATCATCACCAAAAAATCACTGAAAAAATAATCCACTTCTGCAAAAAACCAAGAAAAACATTGTACATGAATGATCATAATTCCAGTTTTACTGAAAATTGGAATATGACATAGGAAAGTCGGGACAATGCAAATTTTGGCATAAAAAAGTGGAACTGTTATTCTTCCTAATGGCGACAGTTGGCACCTCTGCTAAATAACCCCCACCTGGAGAAAATCCTCCCTATGCCCAGTGTTTGCGTTTAGCTCCTGTGAAACAATTTTGATGCAAAGGCTTGTCAATTTGATGAGATGTAGTTTATGGGAAAAAATGAAAAACAAAGGTTTAATTTATTCCCAAATTTGAGATGCGTGCAGAGTTCGGACACAAAACTAAAATTTCCAATGAGTCAAATTTTCCAATACTGAGTGTACTGACCCAGTGTTTAATTTATTAGAAGAAAGAGTGGCTATGCCACAGTATATGCTATTGACCAAGCTGAACTGAGTAAAAAACACATTTAAAGACCATATCTGTTTGCAAACTGTAGCTCAGCTTTATAGCCTTAACTATCCTCAAGCTTGGTTTTAAATGAATGATTAATTTGAAAGTGATTTTATCCTTTATACAACAGGTGTTATCCTCATGTCTCACACAATTCAACCAAATTTATTACAGTGTTTCCAAACATATCATTGAAACCAAAACTCCTTGATTTTTCCTAAAATATCAAAAGACGACCCGTTTACAACTATTATAATCTTCTCTCATTTTTTTTAAAGCAAGACGTTTGGATTTCTTGCAAAACTCAAAAAACTGGCAATTGGCTGCAATAAAGCAGACTGATATAATAATATTCCCTGTGACTTGAGGGTTGGTTCCAAGATTAAACGGCACGAGCAGTCACCCCAACTTGAAGTAGTGTAGTAGACTGTCCTGTTTCAAGATTGGCTTTTGAGAGTCATGTGACAAAAAAGTTCTCTTCAAATGGGAAAACTGCTTGATGTACTGCCTGCTTTACATACAAAACTGAAAGTATAAAATATGATAAAGTATACTTTGAAAGAAATAAGAGGAAACTTGTGAGATTAAGGCATTGCTTCAAAATAAGTTTGGGGGAATGCTCTTTACCTTTATCTTATCTATCCCCAGACTGCAGACAGAAATTTCTACTGGCACTACATTTCTCTGTGTTTTCTGAGTCCAGAGTGGCTACTCAGAGGAACATTGTGTTAGGCTCTACATTCAGGTAATTACAACTTGTCTAATTGTTTGTTGTCAAAATCATCATTATTAGGATTCTTTAAGGCAGTCCATTGAGTTGGTTCATGAAATGCAACAAATTTTTCCAAAGCTAGAAAGTTTTCTTCACATACCAATTGCAAATGGTCAGCTTAGACAATCTCCATATCCTAGGTAATAACTATTTTAGGAGCAAGTACTCAAAGGTTCAATTCGATTTTCAAAAATTTGTGACCAGACAAATTTTCAAATTAGGCATAAAACCCTTAATAAGAGTTCTTATATAAAGCCTTACACAGGATGTCTCAAAGTGCTAAAGCGCTAACCCTTACATGGCAGAACGTCCCAAAATTCAAAATTTTAACTTTTCTGCAACCACTAGATATGAAACTTGTCTAATTATGCTAATTTTCAATGAGCTCCTTTAAGAGGAAAAAAACTAAATAACTTAAATACAGCAGACCCCCTCAAACTCCCTGCTTTGATAATTTCCAAGCCTTGATACTGTCCTTTTACACATGCTGCCCCCCCCTCCCCACAAAGGAAAAATTTTAGAGGGAGGACCCCCTCTGTAGACCAATCCAATTAGCGCTGTTTTTTCGTGACTGGGGGAAGCCATTGGTGGGGTCCATCAGCCTTTAATCGTCTTCATTTATTGTCTACATGGACTTCAAATCCTCATATTCAGTGAAGTTGATAAAATCGAGATACACTTTAGTGTACAACCATCCACAAAACAGGTAAGGAAGGAAATTTAAAGATTAACGTTGATGGACCCTAGTTAAGGCCGACTAAAATCAGCCTATCACAATCTGTCCGGATTCGTCTACACTGCTCACTGATCAGCGCTTCCAGCTTTTACAATCATGCAATATTTTAACATGTCCTTATTCTTCCTTTTTTCCCAATACCTTTCATTCACCTTTCTTTTTTCTTCGCATTTTTTAATTTTTGCACCTTTCCAGTTACCGAACTGCAATTACCTAAGCTCTGTTCTTCCCAAGTCGCTAATCATCCCAATACAGCTGATTGGTGCGTCCATCCATGAAAAAATTAAAGAAGAGGATGGATCTATTTTTGTGTGGCAGAGCATTTGGACTCCACTGACTGGCTGACTACATGCATGTTTATGCACGATCAATGGTGCATGTGACGATTAGGTAAAAATGACTGATCACAGAGTGTTTGCGATTGATCACTATAGATCTGACTTGAAACGTAGCAGTTAACTTGACAGTCCCATTTAGATAGATTATGTATATGGACACTCTGAATTTGTCCTGCTTTAGGAAGTGATCGATGGCATTATGCAAGCATATTTTTTCTTTTATCATTCAAATTAAGACCATGAAGCATACGAATAGTTGCAAAAAAATTATCACAAAACAATAAGGCCATCCCTAGATCAGGGACCAATGTGTACCACTTACACTACCAATTATTGTAGAGGCATATAGCAAGAGTTTTTATGGATTTAGGTTCAAGAGGGGTTAAGTATAGAAATAGTGGGACAAGCACACTATACCTCCAATCTGTGACAAAAGTAGACGGAAAAACAACCCCCACTCCCTCAATTCGATGTTGTTACCCAAGACTTTTGAGAACTTTTGTTGAACTAAGCAACATTGATTTTGGGGCAGGGGGAGGGGGGGGGGTTGGCTGACACAGGATAAGGGAGGTGGCTGCCCAATTCTGCTGTCTGTTCTAACACTTCTGTCATGGACTGTAGGTGTACCAAAAAAAAAAAAAAATTAACTGAAAATATATTTCAGATAGCAGGAAATGGACCTACCCAATTTGTCTGGTCTTAATTTTTGCTATGAATTCCTTCTTTTTCTGCACATGCTGAAAATTAATTACTTCTACTATACCTGTTGTATTAGGAAATGGAACCTACTACCATTATGCTTGGCACTCAGCTTGAGCAATGGAGTAGGAGAAACAATTGAGCCATAAACTGAGTAAAAGGGCCATGGCCCACCCGACTTAAAAGCTGGTAAGAAACTGAGCTGTCAAAACGATCTATATCTTACTAATTGTAACTGTTGTAAATACAGTACGTGGTATTAAATGGAATTTCAGGTATGATTCATTGATGGAATTTTTTATTTTACTTGTTTTAATAAGTGCAAAATAACCGATAATAAATAACTATGAAGCCTTTCACCTGCTTCGTTGATGCATGAGGAAGACGAAAGCGCACATGGAAAAATAAATGAAGCAGGGGCTTAAACTTCTCAAATGACCCTTCCCTCCCTTCTCACCCAGCTATGCTACTGTAAAACGTAAATGGAATGCAAAATGGAAAGTTGTCTGAATATTTAGTATTGACGTCATTGTCGGAGATGACCTCACTTTGTCATTCGAATGTTATGTAGTATCATTTGCATATACTTTCAAGTTACATAACAATAAATTATAATGGTGTGATACATTTTCATGAGTTAAGGAGTTTCATTTTGGTCGCAATACAATGAAGGTCTTTTTTTGGCCAGTCTCTTCTCAAGCTCTTTTCAGTCTATATTCGTCTCTACTTTCCATACACCAATCACATTTCCCTCCTACTACTGTATAGTCAGTGCAAATCAACAAATCACACCAGGCCAAGGAGCTGCTATTGATCAATCATTCCATTAAAACATTCACATGTTCATCAAGGTTCCATAACTGTGAGGAAGGTGTCAATTCACTCCATTTGAGTTGCTATTCACTCCAAGAAGAGTGAAATTCACTCCAGGAGGAATGAAAATTTTCAATTCAAAGAGTACTTCCAGGGATCACTCTTTTCAAGAATGGTCCCTGCAGGCAATCCATCAAGAGTGAAACTTTGCTATTTCCAAGTGAATTTCACTCTTCTTGGAATGAATCTCTGCTCCTTTGGAATGAACTTTATGTCAATTTTTGTAACAAGTGAAATTTCACTCTTTGAATTTTTAGAGAGTAGAATTGTAGTAGCTAATTCTCAACCTTTACAAGAACCACAGACGACTGCTTGTAAACAGCAGTTTCTTATCTCAACTCTATATGTAGTCTATGTCATATGATCCAGCATGCAACACATTAAGCTTGGGTCACTTTCATACTTGACCAAAAAAAATAATTGCTGATTACTGACGATGGGTCATGTTTGCCAGTGACATACCTGTAGTATGTCATAGTTTACATAAAACACATTACTTGGAATCCATGCAGCAACATCTGTGAGACACAAGACAGTTCAGATATGAACTTTGTTTAAATATGGGTCATTCAAAGGTCTGTAACTTTTCCTTCATTGTAACCATCCACTTGTACAGTTGGATCATGTGTCGTACATTTGAAATTAATCCCAAATCTATCTGCTGCTCTCTAACTGGCAGGCATTAAGGAGCTTGTACTTTATCCCAAATATAACATAAGAGGATGTACACGTCTGTGTGAGACTAAAGTACTAGCTGTTAGGTTTTGCATAAATTGTCATGAGTACAACGAGTGGAGTGACTGTGGTTCTGCGTATGAGGCTGGTACTGTACAAGTGCTTGATCAACCTTTCCAAGCAAAATGTAGAAAATTTTGCAATTAAGTCCCAGTTGCATATCTTCCACAATCAGTGAGTATGAATGCGAGTACAAAAACCACAAGTATTCTCACAAGTATGTTCACGAGCATGAATACATTTAACTATGCAAAACCACGAGTATGATAAGTACAGTAAAGTAAGTCCAGTCAATGCATGAAAGTGCATTGACCAAACTTGTAGTAATTATACGGGGCCACATGACAAAGACCCACTGCATGGGCACTACCAGCATGTAATGTGAGCCATTCATGCATGATGAATTGGTCAAGTCCAAAATATCCGCTTGAGTTCCTTTACTACCCATAACAAGTTTTGATGAAGGCTATTTATTTTTCTATGAAAAGACATTTACAGCCGCAATCCTCTGATTCCCCATAATCCCTGGTGTGGGAATCTATAAGGGACACTATCTACCTCCTTGCTATCACCCACTGTGGATATACCCTACCAGCAAAGGGTGTCCTACACCCTGTAACTTACTACATTTTCATGACGAAACCTGCCTTCTTACTTTCTGTTACATTGTCCTTCTCTGCCTGATAACATTTCTTCGCCGCAGGGAGGAAATGCCGCACACTACATATGCACTTAATATTGTCAGGTTTCACATAAATTGTAAACTGATTGACAGTAACAAATACATTAAAATACACAAAAAGTTACATAACATTTGGGGTTAGCTAGCAGGCCAATCATGCATGTGTTAATTGCTTTTCATGCAGTGTGAACACAATGAAAGCATAGCTGATTTGAAGGCACAGTTCATGTAACAAACTCAGATACCACTTACACCCCACACTGCCTTTGATCTGCTGGGGTGTCTATATGTTGCATTTTCAAGAAATGATGTCACAGCATGAGGGTAACCACAGTGTTAATAGTTTGCAGGAGGATAAGTCTTATTTGCTTTAAAAGTCAATTTCTGATTTTTCACTTGATATTATTTGTACACATATCAATTGTACTTGTTTCATGCAGCTTATGAACAAATGACCAACATATTCCAACACCAGTTCTGCTATAAACACCAGTGCAGGCACTAGCAGGCCTAGCTATCAAAAAATTTTAGTCATGTGATTTTAATGGATCCAAACTGACATTGTAATGCACAATTGTGGAAAAACTTGCTTCTGCTCTTTACCCTGCCTATGATCCCCAAACCCACAGATACAATCCCTATCCTACTAAAAGTGCAAGGAAGAATCAATATTAAGAGACAGGGGAACAACTGGAGCAGTCACCAGCCCTCTATTACATTGAGGGCAGAGGTATGAAACTACAGCAAAGCAAAACCAAACCTCGCTACATTAGATTAACTCATGATATAAAGAATAGCGTTTTACTGTTTTGTGGGAACTTGTAGTATCCATTTTTTATGTATCACAATAACCGAGATACAGTGATTCATGAAAAACTTCATCTTGGTGTTGCCATGGAAACCACCTTGAAGCACTAATTCAATGGCTAACAACAGTTCCATTCACTAGCCTAGTATATGATGTGTTGTCCTTGCATTATGTTTAAAAACAAGCCTGCCTATATCTTTCTGCAATGGTTCAGAATTAAATATGCCTATGACTTATGAATGACAAAAGTGGCAGCACAGAGAAGTGGATGCAGAGATCCAAACGAATTGTCGGTACATATCGTACACAGTATAAATGCACTATTCTCATCTCTAGAGGCATGTGCTCAGTTTCGTCATTTCTTTGCCTATATTAAGTTTTTTATTTATTGACATAAGTTGCAGCTTGTATATTAACAGTTAAATTTAAATATTTACCTCATGAGAATGGGCGACAAATACAATGTTTATCTGTCTCAAGTGTGTATGGAAATGACTAGATTTTTTGTTTCAGATCATGCAAAGATGGTTCCACATTCGAACTTGCCGTATCTTTGTCTGACGTGTATCATAATCTGACACGAGGATAGCTCATCAACAATGGCTGTTTATTACTTTCTCCGCCTCCCTACAGAGAAAAGCTTATATCTTACACTATCTATGTACTAGCCCAGCGGCGTACACTCACTTCTCTGCACACGTATGCACTGTGTAACTTCACTGGCCTTCGCAAACATTCAGGGTATAGGCCCATAAATTAAGGCATGATGCATAATAGAATCTAGGTCCTGTGGGTTTCACTGGCTTTTGCATGCAGGCTGCTGTGATCTCTTTCAATGTGCATGCGGCAGAACTATAGTTAGCACAGGAGTGAGACAACCGACTAGATCTGCATTTAGCTCTGACTGGCGCAGAAAAAGGGATGAGTCATGGTGGCAATTCGTTCTGGATCATCCTGTCATGTAGACCTTTGAGGGATGGAATTATAGGGACACCCCCAAAGACTAAAACAGGGAAAACCTCAAAATTTGGTTATTTGAATGAATATATATATAATTTTTTTAAACAGGGGGCATCCAAGACTATGGTCTAACATATACCCTGTGCTCGAGGTAACACAGTGTCATGCTCAAGTACCGTGGGAACACAGGTTAATGCAGGCCTGTCTGTGTTTATAATTTCAATCCACCTCAACTGGCAGGGTTAAGTGGTTTTACACGCCCTATTTGTTTTAATCAAGCAAGGTCACAGGTGTTCATGGCACTGTTGACAGTTATTTTCTAACATTTTACAGCAATTGGTAGGTGCAATATTTGACCTCCTTACTATAGAAGCACTACCCAATGAATGAAACACAGGGTATTAAAATGAGAACACAGACTGGAAAAGCATGGAGCTTAATCTTATGGATAGCAAGCCATTGCTTCCAAACTTTGCTATTACAGATACAACTATAGACTAGGACCATAGCATAAACTTTAAATATACTGAAATATTCTCAAATTGCTCAAGCTACTACCAAATTAATATAAAGATGATGTAGACTCCTAGAATCTACCATGTGAAAAATATGAAAGAATTCTCTTCCTCATTTCAGGAAAAAAAAAAAAAACGGGTACAAGCTGTGATATACAGTCCTTTGGACAGGAGAAGAGGAGGAAAGACCTCTCCAGGTGACTTCTTCTAGGGTCCCCAGGGGCCACTGTGCTACTAAAGCTTGCCAGGGATAACTATGGGTATGCAGGGATAACAAAGTATGAATAGGTAAGAAGGGGTGAGGTAGATTCTGTGAAAATCATGAAGAGCAAAAATATGTAAAGGACAGCACAGAGCTGGGTTTGGTTCGGTGGCATTTTACGCCAAATTCCTATCCTTCTGGTTTGAAGAAACAACTCCACCAGCATAGCTGCAGCCCTCTTGTACCATCAAACGACTGAGATTAACCAACAGTAATGGCAGGTCATTTTGTAGGGAAGGTGTGAGATAAAGCAATCATAGGCTGCTCCATTAAAAACAAATTCCCAATTTAGAGTTAATGAAGCCTTAAAACAGGAAGTTTGTTTAGTGTCAATGATTATGAAGGGAAATGGATCTTAATACAGACTGCTTGGATGATTGAGATATCCCAGGGTGAACAGCAGGCTGATTTCCAACTAATCTATGTGAGCATTAACATTTTTAAGATAGATTTTTGGTTCAGCGGAAGGTAAAACTCTAAAATGTTTTATTGATTTTTAACTGGAAGAGGAACTTAAGCAGAAGACACGAATCTGAAAAGTCAAGTGATGATCTCATTAAGCTGGCCATATAACTGCAGGGTATGTCAGCTTTAGTCTTTCCAATTCTTTGCTTAAATGTATCATGAATGATTGTACACAATAAAATACCTCTCTTGAATCCATCAACTTTACTAAACCTATGGGTTTACCATTTCTTAATTGAACGTTCTCTGACTGCCCTATATCATTCTGACACCTCTGTGTTCCGACACCAATATGTTCCAACAATCTCTACATTCATCTATGATGGAGTTGTTGGAACATAAGGATGTCAGAACAAAGCCTGTGTTGGAACATAATGGATTTGTTGGAATTTAGGGGTGTCAAAATAAAGGGCTGTAACCAAATGTTCTTCCTTTTTGTATTTCCATCTTTTTTTCCAAAATTACTGGTCCTTTTTTCTTCCTTTGGAATAAACTTGAAAAAGCTAATTTATACCTATATGTAGTTGCCTATACACCAGGGCTGTAGCCAAGGGGCTGCATTTGGGAGGATACAATGAATTAGTGATTGTCACCCTTGGGGAGGGGATGTCCCCTCTCACCTTTGAAAATTTTTTGCCTACCTGAGAGGACTAAGATGCAAAATGGTGCTTTCTGACTCTAACATATGACACAGTAGCATGATAAGATATGTGCGGTACTGGCAGGTTGCACAAGTTTTTCTGGTGTGTGTTCCATTTTTCATACAATAAAATTTCAACCCATACTTTGAAATTTTTTGGGGTCCCCCATGCCCCGCCCCCCTACCCCGGTTACATGCCTGCCTATAACCATTTGCACAGTATAGAAAATTGTCTATAAAAAGATGGTACAATTATGTGATATTTCACTACAACAGAGCTGTCCAGGTAAAATGTAAACCAGAATACAAAAATGCATTGAGGTTTCGATGATACATAAATGTACTATTTCAAATTTGCCATCATGCACCATTATCTTCTCACTCAAATATTAAACTAGCAGTTCAAAATATAATTTTATTATTCCAGATGCCCTTTTGACCTCCACAAAAGCCATGCATAAATAGATAGACAGACATCTTGAGATATCGCTTCAACAAGATTTTCAGACTTTGACCCGCGGTGACCCCAGATGACCTTTGACCTCAGCCAAAAACAATACGGGACCATCTCCTGACTATAACACATCTACATACCAAAAATGAAATCTATCCAAGTTTCCAATCTTGAGATATCATGTGGGCAATATTTTTAGACTTTGACCCCAGGTGGTCCCAGATGACCTTTGACCTCTGCCAAAACAAATAGGGACTATCTCCTGACCATAACTCATCTGCATCTGCATACCAAATATAAAATCTATCCAAGTTTCTGATCTTGAGATATTGTGTTAACGAGATTTTCAGACTTTGACCCCTTGTGACCCCAGATGACCTTTGATCTCTGCCAAAAACAACAGGGTTCTTCCTCTCAATATGGCCCATCTATGTACCAAGTTTGAAAACTGTCAGACATTCCTATCTTGAGACAGCCTGTTAACAAGCAGTTTACGTCACAAACACACACACATACATCCACACACACTCACACATGCACATACACACATACATACACACACGCGCCATCATGATTGCATAGGTTTCTCTTTCATCGAAACCAAAAATTCTATTTTGAAGTTGCGACTTTTTGATTTTCCAGTATTGTGGACTGTAATATTACAGCAGCAATAGTGTCTTCTTCCACAGTAATTCTTGTACATCCTTTGAGTAAAAAACACTACACTCAACCAAATCTGTTCCGACTGTTTCACAAGCTGAAAAAGATGACACATATCTCCACTGTTAGTTGATCTCCCCTCAAGCGTTAACGATACAGAGATGATAAATTAATTTGTATGAGCTCCAATTTACTGCTGCATCAGACAGCAAGTTACAATAACATTTTAAGTGAACCTGACACCAATGTTGAAGGTATAGAACAAGGCTGGAAGCAAAAATATTTTCAGTTGATAAAAATGTCAGTTAATTCAATAGTGATGATGTCGATGACATATAACACTGATTTCTAAGATACAAAGAACATAATGCAACATTTAATTATGTGCAATAATGTCAACAGGAAAATGACGACTAAAATTGAATTAGTAGATCTGCACCTGGTTAGCCAACAGTAATTCACAAATGCATCTTTGTAATCAAAATTTTATAGCTGCACAACTTCATAATTTTGAAAGTGAATTTTTTAATTTTAATAAAGCCCCTATTTGTTTTTCTTAAGATTGCTGTCATCTACATGTTTTAAAACAATGAGAATGATTAACTTGCAACCAATATATGAAGTGGGCATAATTTAAAAAAGTCAAAATTACTTCCAAGAGACTGCTTATGAACTTAAAAATTCTAATCTTATAGGTGCACAAGCAATTTGTTGTAGCTTGTAAATGAGCCGATCTGTGCACTGACCTAATACTATTCTGTGGTACTTCAAAATGCTGTTTATATCACATAATATTAAAGGCAGTAAATCTATATTCCAAACTACAATTTTTTGAAGTAGTCAACAGAAAGTCTCAATTGGCACAGCTCTTTGATTGACAGCAAATTCAAATCAGAATGCAAAATGCAATTAGGTTTCAATTATAAACATAAGTTTTGTTCAAATATAATGCCATGATGTCCTATACCTTCACAGTCAAATGTTACACCAGCATGTCCTAAAATAATTTTGTGTTACCCCAGAGGACTTTTACCACCTCCACTGTAGAGACCATCTTTCCACTGTAACATTTCCACAGTAACATGTCCACATTCCAAACACAAAATCTATTAAAGATTCTTATCTTGATATATTTTGCACACAAGATTTTCAGAGTTTGACCCATATGGTGATCTTAGATGACCTATACCAAAACAATAGATATCATCTTCTAAACTTAATGCATCCACATACTAAATACATAATCTATCAGAGTTTCCTATCTTGAGCTATTGTGTAAAATGTTTTTAGACTTTGAAATCTGATGATCCCAGATGATCTCTGACCTCCACCAAAAACAATAGGGACCATCTTTTGACCATATAATATGCATCAACATAATGAATATGAAATCTATTCTAGTTTCCTACCTTGAGATACCATGTTAACAATATTTTCAGACTTTGATCCCTGTTGACCCCAAATGACCTTTGACCTCTACTAAAAAAAGTAGGGACCAATTCTCTCACTGTAGTACATCAACATACCTAATGTGAAATCCTCTCAGTTTCTTACCTCACAATTTATGTAATAATACTATTATAAGTAACTTGGGAGCCATCATTTTTGAGTCAAACCCCCCCTAAGACTAGCTAAACCTTTAACTATGTCACCCAATGAAGGTTTGCGTAAGTGGTTGACACATTATACCTTTTTACTCGAGGCACAGCATATATGGTGAGGAATTCATGAAATTCCTATTTTGAACCAAACACAGTCATTTATATAAAGTGCCAACTAATATCTATGTGAAAAGAAAAGAATTGCAGTTTGTTTTTACAAAAAGAGACTTAAAAATTTGGGAAAAAGATACAAATGATCGAATCTCACGAGAAATTATATCACAAACTACTGTAAACTGAGATACCTTTTCAATCTGAAGAATGTTTGAGACTGGAATTTGATTCCTTCTGGGCACATGAGAAAGTTGCATTTCTCAGTAGACTGATCCGTGCTCAGATTTTATCAAAGCACTGAAAACATTGAAGGACCTAGTTTTAAAGATTACAGTAGGAGTAGGAAAATGGGAGTTCCTGATATTTTTTTTTCATGATTGGAGGTGGTTTGGAAAGAACCTTATTTCCGTCATGGTTACAGAAATAAATTAAAACTATAGGCTGGGAAATAAATAGAAAAATTACAATGATATATATGATAGTTATATGTTTGTTGATATATATTTGTGCTACAGGCATACTATCAACAAAATTTCCCAAACTCCCTGGTTTGGGACTATGAACATGGGTGCTTAGGTCCTATTTACACTGTGTAATCCCCACTTACCAGAGGAGGTAAGGAGAGGTGACTTAGCATGCACTAAATATATACTCCCTCACAATTAAGCCTACATTTCACATTATGGTATAGCCTACTGTGAATATGTTCAGAACAACTCTTTCAAGGCGTTAACACTCCTGCACATTTCTTCAACCCCTTACTTCCCCTTTCCATATCAGCTTAACTTTTTCCCTCTAATATTTGGTCTTATGGTAAGACCATCCACCTCTCACGCAGAAGGCTCGGGTTCTATTCCCAGTTTGAACCATACCAAAGACTCTAAAAATGGAACCTACTGCCGTTGTGTGTGATGATCTGCATAAGCAATGGAGCAGGGAAACAAGCCAGTGAGCCACAACTGGAAAAAGGCCGTGGCCGTCTCGACTTGAACCAATAGGTTGGAAACTGGTCCGTAAAACTCCATCTAACTCCATCTCTTTGAGATCTGAATCTATTAATCTGATCTAATTGACTTGTCTGCTAGCCGTTACACACCTACAACTGTATATCCCGTTTGCGGAGAACTGCTTGTAGTATTCAGCCAGAACCAGGACCAGAACTAACTAACCCTCTAATACCACATGCTACAGTTAATTTATACCACAAGGCTGGGAACACACAACAGTTACCACATACAATCTCTAAGTTCCGTATTTACAAAATGCTATGTGGCTGAACACACATATCAGTGACCTACGTAACATAAAAAAACTGTATCACTCTAAAACAAGAAACTGGAGAAAAAAAACTTGCATTTCCTTCTCAGTTCATATATTCCCTATTTCAGGGAAATCCACCCACAAATCAGCCTTAATTTTCATCCTTGAATCTAAATGATTGTCACCTTTATCAGCCTTTCTGTTCACCTTTTAAACGGCCTTTTAATTTTTCATTTCAGATGAATACCTTTGTTCATGCAGCTCAGATAAATGACACAGGTGGCAAACACATTAGATTTCCATTTTTGTGCAATAATGCATTCTGATAAAGGCATTCTTTGGTGAGTTTGTCATTTAAAGTGTATGGCAACACTGTAGGAATCTGAGGCAATATTGTCAAAGTATGCAAAAATGACAAATCATTTGCGCCTGAAATGAAAATATCATGGGTATAAGTGGCACAGCCTGGATTTCTCAAGGGTCATTCATTGCTGGTCTGGTAGCTCAAGGAATGTCCCGGCCCCTCCCATCTCCTTTGCAAATTTTCAGAAAATAATCTGGTGCCAATATATGTTACCCTTTGAAGAAAAAGTGTCAAAATATTTTATGTATTTTTAAGAACTAAAAAAAAAGTCATCTGTGATCGGACATGGCCCAATGTCCCAATCCACATACAACAAAACTACAAAAATTTCAAAGCAATGATCTAGGATTTTAGCTATCCATCACTTTAGAGGTCAGTTTAATACACACTGGGCATGGAATTTTAGTGGATTTTTGGAAGACATACTGCTTTTCTTGTTGGTATTTCTAGCGGCATGTGACTACTTATAGATGAATCCAATCAGTGTTTGTATTTCGTGCCTGCAGGCAGCCATTAGTGGGGTCCATTACCCTTAAATCCTCTTTATTTTGTTGTCTTTATGAATTTTAAACCCTCATATTCACTGGAAATGAAGGCCGAACCAAGAGACAGTTTAGTGTACAACCATCTATGGTACAGGTAAGAGAAGAAATTGAAAGATTGAAAGTTGATAGACCCCAGCTATGGTCAACTAAAATCAGACCATCAATTGCTGTCCGGATTTGATATAGAGTCCATCTGACTCTATATCAAAACCATAGGCCGCATCCCCCTCTGATAGGCTGTTCATGAAGCTAATTTGATTGTACAAACTTACATTATTAAAGTTAATTGTACAAGACATATCCATATGTAGAATTTGTGGGGGACATCTTGTTGGAGAAGCTCTAGTTGCCAAACATATTGGCCCTGGGGCAGCTCAAGACAATTAAAAATAGTAAAATGGTCATTTTTTTTTTTCTTTGAATAGCTCCAGGCCTGTTCCAAGTGGCTGTGCAAAGATATATGTTTGTTGAGTAATGGGGCAGAAAATTGCAAAAAAAGTGTGACTATATACACCCTTTTGCTTAAAAAAAGAAATTGCGAGAGAACCTGAACTATAATGAAGTTAAAGTTAATGTAAGAAACCTTCCAGGGAAATTTTCAGAACCTCCAGGACTTCACGAGGAGCAAATGGGGGAAATACAATTTATCAAAAAGATAAAAAAACGATAAAAGACACTTAGCGTAAACCGAGACCATTTCTAAAGAAGCAGACTGGGCTTTATTAATGCAAAGTAGATGTAGCAAGGGGGAAGTATTTGTCTGCGAAGTAAATTTTAGAGTTACTAAAATGAAGTGTTCCAAGTTGAGCGTTACTGACAGGTATTGCCCACACATTTCAGCTATGTCCAGAAACATCTCTGTACCCATCCCCCAGCATGCATTGACAGATATCTCAGCGTAAACAAGGGACATAAATCCATGCAGTCCTACACTTTTGGAAACATTCCAATTGACATTAAGTATTTTATCAATAGTAACGTTTACTTCCTTACCCCCTTAATTCCTAATTTCGTACTCTTCATTACAAAAACATTTGTCTCCTTTCCCTATACATGTGTGCGATACCGAATCTAAACTGCAAATCTGTTTGCACTAGCAGTCAACAAGGAACCACATTTTGTCACCGATATTTCTAAACCTGTTGCTCAAATCACAAAAGTACATTCATATTTCTCGAGATAAACATGTTTTCTTTCGTTTCGTTTGACATTCTGCACAGAAAAGTGAAAAATTACCACCAGCAAGGCCGATTTTCTTAAGAAATGTAGCGTCTATCGCTTACTGTACTGCCAATTACTATTGTGATGTCACATTTGCTTCTTTCCTTTCTGAACTGAGGTACACACACTTTTCGCAAAAAGTACAGTTTGTACCTGAAAGGGGAGGTTCTGATCTATCTATACATATTCATTTCTCTATAGAAATGTATAAGATCCGCACCAGCAATCCACTAAAAAAGGAAGCTAATGAATAATTCATTTTGTTGAGGTTCAAACTTGGAAGAGTGCATTATTTAAAAGTGGCCATTTTATTAACACAACTCGAATGAGCCGACAAAATTAGCGTCCAACGAACAAAAGAACAAAACTATCACGGTTTTAGCAGTAAATAAATTAAGAGCAGAAATACTTCGCCACTGGTTAGGAATTATTTGTACAAGGTATTTATGAATAATACGTACAAACTATGAATATGGATGTCTTTGTTAAATAGGTAACG
Organism: Holothuria scabra; assembly: GCA_037179385.1. Classification (NCBI taxonomy): domain Eukaryota; kingdom Metazoa; phylum Echinodermata; class Holothuroidea; order Aspidochirotida; family Holothuriidae; genus Holothuria; species Holothuria scabra. The sequence goes on from CM074199.1 coordinate 15,605,334, forward strand.
GTAGGGTCCAACTTGTTTTCAACTTTTCACAGCACTGGCATTTGGCTCTGTGAAGTGTGAAAATATATCTTTGCCCGAATGTCTGGACAACTTTTTTTTCAATTTCAAAAACTTGATTCTCATTCTAAAAACAAATTTCCCTCTCCAAGCCATCAGTATCTCTAGTGTCTTGTTAAGCAATTTAGCATAAAAGCCAGGTTTTTTTCTTTGCACTTTGGGCGGGAAATTCTTCTTTCCGTTGTGAGTGCTTTGCAGCCTTATACACACACAGTATTCAAGCACAGCATTGTAGTGTAATGTGTACGTTCGTGAAGCGGTGAAGCGTTTAACAACAATGGTACATATTCAATAGGTGACGTCAGGATGGCCTGTGACCAACCATGTTTGTTTTCATATTGCCTCATTCACTGTTCGTCTGTAGTTCAAAAGAGACTCGCTAGTGGAGGGGTTTTTGTAATGTGCTACTGGCCAACTCACTACATATGTCAGAAGCATCGCCAGGTTTGTGTGTTATGGTGGGGAGGGGGGTTGGGCCACAACATGAGGGGGAAGTCTAAGGGGAGAGAGAAAAACAGCTATTTAAGGTATCTTTTGCATTGCACAAGGTTGCATCAAGGGGGTTTCAACCCCCAAAACTACCCCTTGCCACTGACACGTCTTGGCATGTACATTAACATGCACACCACCAAGAGACTCAAGGGGTTCGGGGGGGGGGGGATGGGATTGGACATCCTCCCAGCAAAGCCCCCTATTGTCTTAATTGAAAGCACTCCCAACAGGGCTGAGCATCTGGTTAGGGAAGACAATGAACACCATAAATATTTATATTAGTGTAGAATAAAATTCCACATGTGATTCAGCTTTAAGGAAGGGGAGGTAGTGGCCCCACTTCCCCCCCCCTCCCTCCTCCAAAAATCCTGGTCATGTGCCTGATTACTAATTAATGAGTCTTTGGCACAGTTGATTCATGTGCCTTTGTTACAGTACCTTCCAGAGAACATAAAAAAATTAAAATATTTGACCATGTAAATAAAACTAGATATTAAACTAATCGAACAATATACTTCAGACAATCAACAACAGAAACAACCTACCCTTATCATGCCAAAATGATGTAGCAGTATGGTGCACTACAAACTGTTACATCAAAAGCAGTATCCAATTTCCAAACAAAAATTAAAAATGATGTGACAAATTGTAATTCATAACAGACACACAGTTCTATTCTCTTTGCAATAACCCTTATACCCATGTTGTGTACTTTACGACCAGACACACCACGCATTTTTATATCTCTTCTCTCTCATCTCACTGTTGAAAATATTTTTTTTTTTTATTTATTCAAGTTGCCTATTTCCCCATCACAGGGTCACTTCAGGTTACACTGGATCAACACTGATTTTGCCACAGCTGAATTGGCGGAGAGTGCTACAGTTCTCCAAGCGATGAAGTACAAAGAATGCATGCCATTATTCATTCAACCTTGGCGTTGGACAGTGAATAGGACTATTTCAGGTAGATTTTGCATTGATTGGTTGAGCGTAGGCGTCAGATTTGACAGCAGACCTTTGAGACAACGGACGGAAATCCACACCTGGTCTTTCATTCATCTATGGTTTCTGTCTGAATGAACTTTACACCCTGACACATTGGAATGTACTTTAAACTCCATGGAAACGATAATTTTTTTTTTTTGAAAAAAAAGTGAAAAATTCTTGCTAAATGTCAAACAAAGTCTAAAGGGCTTTTTAATACAAACTGTTTTGATTCTGTGCATAAAGACAGACCAAAACAGAATAGAAATGCTTCCTGATGGGGATAAAGTTTACTTTGGGAAGAAGAAATGTCAGTGTGCACATGCAAATCCCAGCAGCTAGGGAAGTCTGCCATTTGTGGGGACTATCATGCTTTAATTCATAGGTGTACAATGATAACTTTTGTGGGAGTGCAAGAGCACATTTTGCCCCAAAATTGCACCTTTTATCAAGTTTTGCCCAATTGAACCAACTGTTTTGCCTGAGATGGGAGGGCGAGTACCTCCCCTGCACCCCTGCCTTGTATGCCTATGCTAAAATAGTCTTAATTTTGTAGTCAATATGCAATTCTAAGCTCTCATATTCTCTGACATTGAGGGAATCAAGAGTTGTTTTAGTATACAGCATCCCTGACACAGGTAAGCAAAGAATTTAAACGATTTAAGTTGATGGACCCTAGTTACGGCTGATAAAATCAGACCTTTACTTGACTGTTTGGATTCATCTATGAGAAAATAAAAAAGTTATTACGGAGGAAGAGGTGATTAGTTCAGAATTTTGTGGGGGGGGGGGAAGGGGGGGTTCAGTTTCTAAAGAATGGTTTAAGTCAGGCATGCCTGGGTCCTTTTCCAATTGCTGCTCACAGCATGGCTTGTTTTTTCTACTCCATGTCATCAGATGAGAGGAATTACTAAAAATGGAGGCAGTGCACTTAATTTTCTAAAATTTAAAGGGTAAGAGTTGTCCCCCAACTTGAATTAACTAGTATAGACTGTCCTGTTTCATGACGGTCTGTTGAGAGTCATGTGACAACAATTTTTCTCTTGATATGTGAAATTTACTAGAAGTAATTGCTTGTTTTACATTGAATATGCAATAGTGAAGTTATAAAGTATGATGAAGAATACAAAGTACTTTGAAGAGAAATAATTAAGAGGATATTTAAATGTTGCTTCAAAATCAGTTTGGGGGAATTGCTCATGACCTTTAAAGTGTCATAAATTGAGTTGGCAATCAATAATTTCATAAGGATGTTGCAGGGTATCATACCACTTCAACAAAGGTTATTTTTTGGCACAATTAGTCACATTAATATATCCCAGCTTGTGACTGTTTACGTGTATGGTTGAAAATTTTGAAAATCCATGTTCCAATCCTTAATTTCTCGCTCGTGAAACATTTATTTTTATAGGATATTGGAATTAGCTAAGTTTAACCATTTGTTATGAGTATGTGATGTAAACTAGTTTGGAAAAATCTGGTGGATTTCAAGAAACCAAATCTATGTACAATAACCGTCTTTAGAAACAAATGAAGCAACTTTACAAGAATCAAAGGCTTTAAGTCATCACATATTTCAATTGCATTTAATGTAGTAAGAAAACTACAATTTTTCTGAGTAAAAGGTTTCTACACAAACAGAACTTAAATTTATCATTGATACCCAATTCAAATCACTTGTGTTGACATGTCCATCACTGCTGCATATACTTTAGCCCCTATCATGCAAAAGGTTAAATATCTTTTTGAGGTCACTTTCTGAATTTAATATTCTACCCCCCTCATTTAACAAAAAAAAAAAGAACCAATTCTGACCTTAATTTTCCTGGCTTTGAAGATCCTGACTTGAATATTTCCAGAAGGTTATGGATAAATAGCTACTCATCTATTAAATGCCAAAAGGACGTACAATATTCCCACAGCTGCACTGCATGCTTTAATAACAGCAAACGAAAACTTCTACCTGCATGAACTCAATCTTTGCATTAGGCATAGAGATTGTAGGCTGTTAAAATTTTCATAAAAACCAAACCTCAGAAGAACAATCATAAATATTTAACAAAATTAAAAGCAAGCCTGATCAGGGAGTTGCTTTTAAAGTCACTGGTCTGATATTCATGTATTTCACCTGACACAAGCAATATGGTACAGTGCATGTTGATCAGGAGTAGACATATGGAAAACTTCTGTGTCAACTTACAAATGTAAAATTTGTACAAAAGTGTAGACGCAGATTTGGATACTTTCCTTTCAATGTGGTATTTGGAATTTGGCCTTGCAATGTGTATATATATTACAGTACCCAATGTGTATATGTATTACGGTACCAGGCAAACAAGAGGGTATGTGCCTTTCAGAAAAGTAGGGTTTCATATTTCTGCATGGGGTATGTAACTTTTAAAAAACATACTGTGATTTGCACCTTATAAAATTGAACAAATACACCCCATGAGATCAAAGGGGGTGTTGGGTGTAACTGGAATCTGATTTTGTTACATTATCTGAGCCCTCAAGTGATATAAAATGCTTTCATTGTGTTCATACTGGGTGGAAAGTAATTGTTATTGCTGATTAACACTTTTTAAACACTATTTTCTGAGTGAGAGGACCTGAGTAAGATGTAATCAACTGGAGAGTTGAGGATGTTTCAAAAAGCAAGAAGGAAAGTTTCATCATGAAATGACCTCTTTACATGCTTGGAAATGAACACATATGGGAATTTTTACCTCTAAATAGTGCCCAGCAGGATTTTTCGCAGAATTGGTCTGTGAGCTGGCATGCGAAAACGGTATTTCATAATATAACTGAAAGATTTTTTAGCTTCTTTCCAATTCGATGTCACAATGACGAGGGTTTTCTCGGTCCAATCAAACTGAATCTTAAAATTTTTTTTTATATCACTTGAAATTATTTGACCAATGACACTAGGCAAGAATTATGGCAAGTTTTGATTGCTACTATCAACCGAAACACTCTAAAATCTGGGTTTCCGATAGGAAAATAATAAAATCACTTTTTTTTAACTGGAAATTGAGGAGACTTTTACTCACTACATGAAAATTAGACTTAAAACAGTTTAAAGGAAACTGGTTGAGGAAATCAATCGTGGGCCAAATGTAATTTATTCTGTGTTTGGGCAGGAGGGGCTCAGTTTGTTGGAAAATGTACCATATTTTCAGGGTGACTACACAGTTAAGCGTGTACACTGAACACATATGCACTTATCATTCCTGTATGGAACCCATAGCATCCAAATAAATTTGAAAACTGACATTTAACACAAAGACAACTTTATGCTCTAAAAACCATACCAGGAGAGTGAACTTTGTCACTCCTTTATGGAGTGAAAATTGTAAATTCACCTCATTATGTGTTATTTCATTCCAAAAAGAGTGACATTCCTCTAAAAAGCGTGAAAACTTACTCTTTAATCAATCGTTGAAAAATGGTAATACATACACTTTTTTGGGTGCCCCAAACTGGGCATTTGTGATCTGTAGCCTAGGGGATGAGGCTAAAGTGAACCGGTATCTCCCTTTCCCTTGGGAAAAATTGCAAACTTCAGGAGGGCGTAGATAGTCAAATGCGTCAATATTTGAATTTCAGCTTTAATAGGAAAACCAAAAGTAGTTGTTTCCCTCTCTGAGAAACTTTCTTTGCGTTAGATTTCCTAGATGCAAAACGGTGCTATGTTTGGCAAAACTGTACTGATTATAGACCTAAGTTTTAGGACTTTCCTTTGTGGGGAGCATGAAAAATTTCAACATACTCATTTCTAGTATTTGTGGAGATTTTACAAGTGACATAAATAGTATAAAAGAAACAATTTTTCCGGGTTTCAGTGGTGTCTAGATTTCAAAACGGTGCAGTATTTGTTCAGTCATCGGTATATTACGTGGTCAAAATTAAAATACTACGAGTAACATCTCTCAAAATATTTAAACCCCAAACCAAAAGTAGGGATCATGTGGGAAACACAGGAAATCCGGACCTTGTGGACATTTTACAAATCCTCCCGGACGCCAGTGTCAGTAAACTAGTAAAAAGAGGACTTATCGAAAAAATTGTTCTACAGTGGCACTTGTTATAGGCAGGAGTGAGGCACAACATAGGCCTACTTGTTAAGAATGGAAGGGAAGAATTATTCGAAGGCAGTACCTTACCCTTACAACATATTTTGTGTATGATAAAGTATAGGTATGGTCATGCAAGAATATGGTCTCCAGTGTATGATTGCATTGTTTTCAGTAATTCAACCAGCCATCCAAAAGGCAAAAAGGGTCTTAAGCTAACAAACTTACATTCGATGTTGTCATTGAGATGTTCATTTCATCTTCAAAGTGAAATGCAATAAACGACAGTGCAAATTACATACAGTATCTAATTTAGTGAAAGTAGGCATTTTGAAGTAATTACTTGATTTCATACGTGCTCACAGAATGTGTTTTACATGCATTCATGCATGTTTTCTTAATTGTTACACATTTTATTTATTAACTGTTTTTGAAAGAAATACTTCAAAGTTTAGTTCTGTTGAAACATTTTATTTTTTCTTAATTACTTTACCAGAACGCAAAAAATCCGGGGGGGCCTGAAGAAATCTGGGGGGGTCTAGGCCCTCTACGCCACTGTCTTTAACGAGTGCAATCTCACTGTTTTTGATTTTAGAGTGTACACTGACAGTCGATCTACACATCAGATAGAGAGAGGGCAACACCCCTAGTGCCACATAGTTCTGCATCTGTGATCAGGGACACTACTGTGGTCTCAGGTACACCACGCTCGAGGTAACACCTCGCGCTCAAGTAACGTGGGAACACTGGTTAAAGCAGGGTTGGTGTTTAAATTTTGATCCACCTCAAATCACATGGTTAGGTACTTTTAAACACCATGTTTGTTTTAATCAAGCAAGGTCACAGGTGTTTATGGCACTGGTGACAGTATTTTCTAACATTTAACAGTAACTGGTATGTGAAATATTTGACCTCATTACTATGGTAGCACTACTCAATCTATGAAACATGGGATATGTGAGAACACAGACTGGAAAACACAGGGTTAACCTGCGGTTTTGACCTCTTGTAAAAATGTGGTATTCTGAGCGTCGCTGGCTACGTGAGACCAAGCTTTATAGCTCCCAGCTGCACACTATGTAATTTACTTAGCTGAAAGAGATACTGAAAGTAATGTTTTATGTTTTATGCACCCTCTGAAATCTGGATACTTGGTCGCATTAGATTAAAATGCACATAAGTCTTTAATCCAGAGTTGTCCTGCACAGCTCATGGGGAAGTTGTCTTAGTGATGTATCAGTGACTTGCACATTCTGTGGTTTTAGTCAGGTGGTTCCAGCCATTCGTGTTGCCATCACAGAATGCAAGTTACTGACCACTAAGTCTACTTTCCACAGCTTTGCAGGATGACTCAAGATTTTAGGCTTATTGAGTTTTTCATAGCATGCTCTACATAAATGTTATCTCATGTTATGATAAAAGTTATTTTTTAAACCTTACTGTAGGAAATAAGCCTGCTAGCTATTGTAAAAAAACATGCTTTGAAAATTTTCTATCACCAGGTGAGTGGTGCAAAAGCAATTTTCTGATTAAAAAGTCAGACAGAAATTTGGAGAACAGCCGAATAGCTGGCAAAGATGAGGTTATGTCTATCAAAGAATGAGTTTAACTCGCACAATTACTTTCTCAGATAGAAAGGTGAATCTCTTTGGGGGATAAATCAAACGTTTCAGCAATGTGGGAAGTAGAAAATTGGAGACTGCAATGCCTGTAATTATTTCTGTATACCTGGGAAAAAGTTCTATAATGAAAAGAATGATGAGACATTAAATATAAATAGCTTCATAGTTTTGGATCAGGAAGTGAAAACATTATTGAAAAAGTCATTGACTGTCAGAGAATATTACCAATCTGACACGATGCATACATGTTATTTGGATCTGATTGAAGACAGGTGTTACCTAATTTTTTTCTTCTCCTTGCTACAAAGATATTTAAAAAAAAAAATAAACTAAGGAAGAACCAGTGGAAAATTCCAATCAAATGAATTTGATGAATTACTCAATACCTTTCATATGAAGGTATCTTTCAGCAAGAAGATTACTTCATACTCATGAATAGCGATCTCATATATCAAGAGTCTTAATAGAAACAGCAGTCTTATGCATGTCTATGAGGGAATGTAAGAAAATGTCAGATGTGACTTAATTTAAAAAAAAAGAAATGAAAAGTTTCAAAGTTATGCTCAGTTTACTTTCTCAAAACTGACTGAAGTCTGGTTACTATATAATCTGCATTAAAAAATCATGCTCCTTGAAACTTTGTTTCATGACTTGTTTGACAGTATCATGACTTAGCCCATTCTTTAATGATGGGAAACCCAAAACAATCTGACCTTGGTATTTCCCCAAAATAACAATTTGACCTTGGTATTTCCCCAAAATAACAATCTGACCTTGGTATTTCTACTTGGTATTCACAGCCAAAACAAAGACCTCACTGCTGAAATGTCAAGCAATAATTCTCGTTTTTAAATATGAACACTCCTTTCATTCATTTTTGGAACATAAAGAACATACCTGATATGTATTTTGTTCCAAATATCAATAATTTAACAGAATCCTACTTATGCATTTTTTTAATTTTACTTTTGTGAATAACTTCACTACATATAAACCAATTTACAATTTTCAAGTTTCTTTTGATAATTTTTAGTTACTAAAGTTAATTTTAGCCACATAACACATGGAAATACAAATCAGTCCATAGACATCTTTTGAGAGTGGATGTATCTTAAGGTTAACTGCAGAAATACATCACTGCACTGCTAGATTTCAAAATAAAGGTCAAAGTAAAAGAGTCCAGCATTCAAGGGACAGAATTTTCTAATGGTGCCACAGCCATATAATAATATAAATCATGACTAACAGGTTTTTGATAAAGTATGAAATTTTCAAGAATTCATTAAAATTCCTCAAAAGCTACTTTTATCGATTTCAATTTATCAGCAATTTAAATAAAAAGTTGCTTATTCAAACTGAAGGAAAATTGAGCAAATTGACTAATTTGATTTTGCAGATATTTGCTGCATACTTCTGTAAATGTATGAGCAGGGTAAGGTGATAGGACAAAATTTAAGCACTGCTTTGAGGATTCAAAGCTGGTTACAGTAGTGTTCTTTTGAATGTTTTTATAGAAATCTTCTTCCCACTGTACATGGATGGCTAGGGGATGGGGTCAAAGTATACCCTCTAGCTTACAGCCTCTGAAACTTCATCTAAAACGTAAAAGCCAAACCTTACCTCAAACAACTAGTAACTGGTTGCTCAGCCATCATCTCTAAGACAGACCCCTATCCAATGAAATGGCGGTAGCAGCCTTCCTGCATTATATCTAATTTTCAAAATGCAAAGCACAAAATTGTCTCATCCACTTGTCTTAAACCTATACCGTAGCTGCCACTGTCAGTTACAAAATGAAAGTTTGAAGATAAATGAAGCCAATAATATAGACCCCAAAAGTTTTGTAATTATATACTGTGTGTAAGTTCTACATACCCTCATTTTTGCCTTTAATCTGTCCTTGCAAGCTGCCAGGGCAGTACCTTTAAAAATCTGAACTCACCCCCATGCACACATCTAATAAATCCTTATCACAAATGACTCAAAGACTAAATTTTTAAATTCATTTAGTTGTTCAAGAGTATATAAATCAAAATGATTAAAAACTATACATGTATTAACTCTGAAAAGAAAGAGCATATCTCTCCCCATCCCAACTGTAACAGATAGTCTACCCTATTCCATTAATGGCTCTTGGGAAGCATATGACAATATTTTTCTCACTGGAATTGTGATAATTTTGAGGTATTACTCATTGCCTCACCTTAGCTATGCAATATGTAAATCTTGAATTATAAAGTACGGCACATGGAAGAGAAAAATTAGGTCAGTTAATTAGATGAGGATTAACAACATGCACCAACACTAATATAAAATCAGTAGAGAATCCTCTCCCTTAATTGAAGCTTGCACAAACTTATCCTGTCCTTGAAGTCCTTGGTTTGTTACAAAACTAACAAAAAGGCAAAATTGTTGCAGATTTTATGGTCCAGTGACGGCAGATTATTGTCTGAGGTTTTTCTATTGTTTTTCTATCGCCCCAGTCATAACGTCCACTTTCAAGGGGCAGAATTCTCTAATGTGGTGTCAACTAGGTAGAAAGGGTAGGTTAAATATGGTTTCAAATATGGCACAATTTCAAGTTTGGTTTCTATCATGGTGCAAGGGCTTGATCCCTTTAATCACCTCTCACAACAGACAGGAAGTGCCTGGGCATATTCTACAATGTACAACCAGCCAACAGGGTGATAAGAAATATTGGCAAAAATTAACTGTTGTTTCAAAATAAGTTTGGGGTGACCATACTCTTGCCCTTTAAAAGTGGTGTTCTTATAGCCTCAACATATACCAGACCAACTAATACAATAAGCTGGAGTAATATCTGTTTTACATTGTGTCTTCACAGTCTTTAAAGGGCAAGGGAGCAGTAGTGTTTAAAGGGGGGGGGGCGGAGGAGCATGGTCCCCCCCCCCTCAGTCAGTTACAGGGAAAATCACTCGGGATTTACCGGTTCAAGGAAGAGGAAAAGTTTGAAGAGACACACACTGAGCATTGAAACCTTAACCATACAACAGCCGCCCCCACACCCACGCGGGGCAGAAAATTGATTGTCAAAGCAAAAAAAAAATGGTTTTCCAAAATTTGGATAACCAAGAACCAAAGTGCAGAAAAGCAAAAAAAAAAAGAAAAACGTCATCAAAATCCATTCAAGTCGGAGGATTCACGGGTTGCGTCCCCCCCCCCCTTCAAAATCCTGCACACGCCACTGCAAGTGAGTCCACCCAACTTGAAGAAGCATACAACATTGTCCTGTTTCACATGATGATTGGCTCTGCAGGGCCATGTGACAGTATTTTTTTCTCCTTGGACATCAAATTTACTGGGAGCCACTGTTTGCAATGCAATATCGAAGTCCTAAAATACTATAAAATACACTTTGAACAGAAGTAAGAAAGAAACTTATGAGATTTAGCTGTTTTTTAAGCTGTTCCCATGCAGCAGCAAAGGGTGCCGAATGCAGTTTTTGATTGTTACACTGTTGTATTGATCAGAAGGAGGGGGTCCTTTTTAGTATGTTGACCTCCCTGATTGTTATAAATTCCCTTCCTTCCACTGAGACATCAACACAGGACTCTCAGCCAGAACAGCATTCAGTTTTATTTTAGTTAAGTTTATTTACTGTTATTGCACCTTTAGTGAAAAAAAAAATAAAAGAAGAATATTCAGGGGGGGCAGAATGTCAATATTAGGGTGGGAAAACAAGAGGGAACAAAAATGATGGGGGGAGGCAAAAATATTGGAGTGCTGTGCCAAACCAAGCCTTAAGCTTCTGCTCCTGCTGGTGGGTCCGGGGGATGAAGCCCGAGAAGTCTGAGCTTCAGCATAGTTGTGGATGAAAAATTAATATCTTAGGAGAGGCATATGTCATTCAATCTTTCAATTCCCAGCTCCTGACTTAACTTAGAGGAGGGAGAAAGTTGGAGTAAGTGGGAGGGGAAAGAACAATCCCCCTTCCCTCATAGTTGTGCCACTTAAGATATTCCTCTACAATTTGACCATTTTATATTTAAGTTGCATACAATTTCTACGATTCCATCTGACTAATATTTTCACGTGAAGTCACTGCTGCCGTTAACATTGTCAAACCCTGCACAATCTGAACTAATTTTCTTTTATCATTTCATACCCACTTCTTTTAAAATGAATTTTTTGTTTCAGATAATCAGGTACAAATTACGCTATTATCTAATAGTTGCATACGCTTGCCTAACCTTGACAGCTGTATGGGTTGACTCACTTCAAAACAACAGCTTCTAACACCATTAGGGAATCTGCTCCCACTAAAACTTGGCATTAGGCATAAGTTACCTCTGTGCAGTCTGGTCACTGTTTGTTTACACAATTCATCATGCTTCAGTGCCAGCACAACCAGCCTCAATGTGTCCAAAGAGATAAGCCTATTGTCCTGGGGGCCATTCCACAAAGAGTTACGCAGTTTGATAGTTTGATTCACCATACTTAAGCCAACAGTAAATCATACTTAAGATCGTGCGTAACTCTTTGTGGAACGGGCCCCTGGTCAGAGTGCTGAGGCAGCTCTGGTTGCAAACTTGGCTTGCACTGAATAAACAGTCTCTGCCTTTATGCATGAGGTTTTAAGTGGGACTCTTTGTTTACATATAGTGCTGGACATGGTAACTACTATTGACAGAAAGCTGATAATAGGAAGTCGGGTTGACCTTGCTGTAACACCACTTTTTCAACAAAATGTGGGGTGTCAGGTATAACTTGTATAGAGGCAACCTTAAGCCTAACGGACAACCTTATCCTGTCCTCGAATTCCTTGCTTAATTGTTACATAACTGACAACGGCCACATTGTTGCAGATTACAAGTTCTAGTCACTGCCTATTGTTGTTTGCAGTTTTTAATTGTTGAACCAGAATGCAAAATGCATTTAGGTTTCTATGATAAACATAAGTTCTATTCAAAATAATGCTGTTATATCCCATATCTTCTCAGAGATGGGATATAACACATTATTTTGATTAGAACTTGTGTGTATCTACCAATTTCCTTTAATCCTTTCATACCCACTTCTTTTAAAATGAATTTTTTGTTTTCAATAATTAGATACAAATTACGCTATTATCTCAAAGTTGCATAAGCTTGCCTAACCTTGATAGCTTTATATGGACTCACTTAAAAACCGCAGCTTATATTATCACACCACTGAGAGAATCTGCTCCCTTGAAACTTGGACAATGTATTCCAATAAACCCTATGACCATGGGGTTGTAAATGGAAGCTCCATGGGTATACAATGTTGACAAGTCAGCAATCCTTGTGCAAGCTGTGCCACAACTCAATTTATGATTAGCACTGCATGGGAACCATCCTTTTCTTGAACCAATTGTTGACTAAGATTTATTTAGAAAGATAAAAGGTATAGGTCAAAGCTCATCTGGGGTCCCTAAGGGGTCAAATTCTAAAAACTTTGTTAACACAGTATGTCCAGATAGGACATTTGAATACATCTCATATTTGGTATGTGGACATGTCATATGGTGCGAAGATGGTCCCTTTTGTTGTTGGAGAAGGTCAAAGCTAGGTCATCTGGAATAACACAAAATTATTTTGCAAACATGCTTGTTTATCAATAGACCGAGAAGATATGGGATGTAACAGCATTATGTTGAGTAGAACTTGTTTATCATCAAAACCTCAATGCATTTTGCATTCTGGTTCAACAATAATAGAAAACTCCAAACAACTAGGCCTGTAGAGAGTAACTAGATCATAGGATCTGCAACAATGTAGTGTGTGTCAGTTATGTAACAAGCAAGAACTGCAAGGACAGGATACCATACTATGCCAGAGCATCACAAGCAAACTGTTTAAGGCCCAGTTCTCTCACCCCAATTAAATTACAATTTTGGTACGGGTGTACCAAAATTCTCAATTGGCTCAATTCTTTGATTGACAGCTACTTACAATAAACTAAGATTGTATCTGGATGAGGATGAATTCCAGACAATTGTGGGAGGGGCTTAAGTAAGAAGGTTAGGAGAATTGGTACTGTTTGGTGTGAGAGAACTGGGCCTTTAATACTGCTGAATCAGGCTTGGCATCTGATCACCAATCTTCCAATCAGATTTCAAGGAATTAACAAGGTGTTATATACAATCCAATTAGATCACCAAAAATGTAAAGACTGTGAATCTATCATCAAAACAATAAAGCAACTTTTAATTTTTTGACAGAATTTTAAAATGTAACCTAAAATTCCATCTTAGTGAACTAAAGGTATGTGTGTGTGTGGGGAGGGGGGGGGGAGGGGGGGAATTTAAGCAATATTCTTTGCAGCACTGCATCAGATATAAGAAGACTAAGGGGATATAAGCTATTTCTGCCAGCCAAACCAGTATTGTTATTTAGATATTTGGGTTCATGCATGCACTGTGTATGTAACCTCATGAAGCACTAGTTATCTATGTGAGATACTATGAGAAAAGCTTACCACTTCAACTACTTTTCAGATGGACTCAGAATGGCATTATGACAACATTTGAACTAGCATAAACTTAAACACCTCTGATGGATTTTGCTTCACATGTGTGAATAATATGCTCTCTCTTAATTAAGACAAGTGCTGTGAACAATTAACTTTTAAGCCAAGTGAACTTGCATCTGGAACAATGATTATCATCAATGCACCAAGGTCACATGTACAAGGTTGCAGTGTTCAGGTAATTGTTTCTTGCAATTTCCTCATCATGCTGGTTTCTATGTGAAACCTGTGCAGAGAACAATGACTGTGTACATCTGTAAAGCCTACACCGCTACCTCTGTTTTTCAGGAGAAAACGTTGATTGGCTGTAGGAGTTGCATAGTACGCCTGTTGATTGGTTAATTTACACCTTTCGCAGAAATTAAACCCCCTGAGAGGTGGAGGTTGATGTCTACAGCATTTCCAGCCTGTTATAAGAGGCGATTAAGAATGAAGGACCAATTGTACCATTTTTTTACCATATTTGAATTACAGCATGAACCCTGTGTGAATTAATCATGGTTAAGACTTCACCTCTTTATTTAGTTGACACTATAAAACACAGTTGTGTTGGTGAGTCATTGAATCTCATCTAATTAACTAACGAACAAACAAACACACAAGCACATGCACACGTAGGGCACTTGGCTTACAAAACTGAAATACTCTTGGGACTCAGTATGGCACTGAAGTTTTTCCCCGAACAGTTGTGACATCATCTGTTAACATCATATTGCAACTGACAGTCTGACACATGTACAGGAAGTACTGTACATTTATGGATAAGTCAGTCAACAACTAGCCTACCAACAGTTTTTATATACAAAAGCTGGACCACAATTTTGACCACTGAACATCTGACATGCCTAATCTAATACTGTGAGTAAATTTTAGTGGTCTAAATATTTCAAGTTATGACTGCATGAATAAAGGAGATTAAAAATGCCAGATGTGTTTTCCTACTACTTCATTCAGGCACGGATCCAAGGGGGGGGGGGGAGGGATTTTACAGCCTCAGCCATGCCTTTTTTGTCATGCAGATCAACAATAATAAATGTTGGGAAATTAGCAGTGTAACTCCCTCAGTTCCCTTTCTCATAAGTCAGCCCCCCTTTTTGGAATGTCTGGATCTGTGGCTATCATTAAAAATTGTGCAGGAACATATAGTTTACAACATGAAATGAAAATTCATTTCCGGCATAGCATAGCTGCATGTGTAAGAAAGTGTCAGCCTATGAGGCTTGGATCCAAGGTACTCAGGGTTTCCCCATCTTAACCTCCCCTTTTCCCTCACATAATAACAATAAATAAGTGAAAATCATCGTAATGTTAGCCTCGGAGAATATTTAAGGAGGCTAAATTTCCCCCTCCTCCTTTTCAAAATGTCTGGATCTTGTCCATCAGTATTATAATTTCTTCAAAAGTTGTTATTATAAAGCAGGAATTGTTACTTGACTGATGTCTCTGAGTCAAGACAAAAAAAAAGAAGAAGAATAGTCCTGTTAATCATGGCACATTCCATAATGTCTGGGCATGAACAAAATGTAAATGAACCTAAAATCTTGGACGGTAAATTCCGCATAGCAACGTCAAGTGATGAAGCATGAAATTTGCAATCAGTTTGACATCTGATTTCAAGTCATCTATACATAATGTGGTACATTAAGGTGTAAAAAGATGAAAATTTTTACAACAAATGTGAATTCTTAGACATGACTGACTGTGTAATCAATAAACCTCTGGTTCTTGAAGTCAAAATATTACCCCAAATAATGGTGAAGCATGTTAGTTCTGACAAAAACAGTAGAAAGAATGATGGAAATTCCAGGAATTTATGCAACGTCAAATAATTAGGTGAAGGATGTTGGAATATGACGTAAATGCTTGCATTCAATAAATCTACTCAAGATGAAAGACATTTAAGCCTTTGCAGTGATTGCACCAGAATGTCAGAATCACAATGGAAGGGGGGGGGGAAGGCAAAGGAAAATGTTAGAGGCCAAAATTTTCAGGGACAATATGAAACCAAGCCCAAAGCACCTCCTACGTGGAGAGGGGTCCAGGAGACTTTGAGGTTTTAGTATGTTTTAGCATATCTCTTGATGAAAAATTAAGTCTCAGAAGAGGAATATTATTTTTTCGAAACTTTACGTAACTCCTAGCTGACCTAACTTGAAGGGGCCAATGGAGGGCAAGGACAAAATCTCAGGGGGCCCCTCCCATAGCATGGCTACTGAGCCTATAGATGGAAAGTCACAAATGAAACAATTATAACAAAACAAGGGGCATGAATTAAAGGAAGAGCATTAGTTTAAACCTCTGTCTTCTTTTAAAGGGGAGGGGAAAGTAAAATATTACTTGGGCATCCCTTGAAGCCAAAAGTTAACAAGACCGAAGGTCTGCGAGACCATAAATTTAAATGAGAAACAGTCGGCAAGACCAGAAGCAAGAAAATCTTTGTGCGACTGAAAATGTGTAAGGGTTCCCAAAACCCAAAGGATGAGGAGGTTAGCAAGACCAAAAATGACCCAAAATGCGAAAGGTTTGCCTGGCTGTGAATAGGCCAGCGAGCCTAAAAATTAATACAGGTCAACAATTTTTTAATGTTGGTCACGCAAACGTTTTCTCATTTTTGGTCGGCCAGACCCTGTTTTCCAGTTCGATCTTGTGAACCTGTTTGATTTTCAGTCTGGTGAATCTTCGGTTTCATGAAACCTGTTACATTTTGGTCTTGCAGACCTTCGGTACATGTCCCGAGCTAAAACCAAAATTACCATTCTCTTGGCAATTAACACCCACAGCTTTAAATACAGGCAGTGCAATGTTCATCATAATTTGCAAATTACAAAAACATCCTAACAGCTTAGATCTAAGAAGCAGGATAACACAAAATTCTGTGACAATAAAGAAGTAACCCTGACTACCTCAGATTTACTCACTTTAAAGGCCTGTTCAACAAAATTTGAAAATAAAAATATCACTAGAGTATCTGTACAGCATTTATAAATTGCATTTGACTCAGGCTCTCAGTAGCAGAACTACCACTTCCCCTGACAGACCAAACTTGCCTACCTGGACTCTTTTCAGGTTTCTAATGT
Organism: Holothuria scabra; assembly: GCA_037179385.1. Classification (NCBI taxonomy): domain Eukaryota; kingdom Metazoa; phylum Echinodermata; class Holothuroidea; order Aspidochirotida; family Holothuriidae; genus Holothuria; species Holothuria scabra. Next base: position 15,622,151 of record CM074199.1, read on the forward strand.
CCATTTTAAAGCACCCCGTAGGTCATTCTCTCCCCCTCTGACCAAAATTCCTAGATCCGCCACTGCACTCTCTTAAAATAATGTATTACTGTATTAATGTATTAAAGGTATCAAGAACAAGAAAGATTGTTCACAGATACATATCTTAACATACTGATTACTAACTGTTACGGTTCCTTCATCTTATTCCAGTCCTTTGCTTTCAACTTGAGAGAATTACTAGATTTACCGATTAATAATTGATTGATTTCCCCACATAAGCAATGTGATACAGTAAAAACAAACCTGAAAGACTCCCTCAAGTAAACCAAATGGTGAGATGTAAATTTATCAACTGCCAGGCTTATTTAAACCTCATTTTCTTATCATGCATTTTTTAAACAATAAAAGCTTTCATAGTGCAGCAGAAGTTTACTTTGTTGATTAGGTCCTCAATGACACACCGATAATTTAAAGCTTCTCTGAATTAAGGCTTTTTACAAATGTTTCACAAGACCTGCCATAAACACTTTACTACAATTTTTTTATGGCCGTGTCTGGGGTGATGATTACTTTGCAGTGATCGCAAAAAATTGAAATCCAAGGATGCAAAATCCAATAGCAATTTTTAACTGTACAGCATGCTAAGTTTGGGCAGCATTACTTCAGTATCACAGCATTCGCATTCTTAATCAGTGCATTTGGAGATCGCTGGATCATAAAATCTTCATGAAACATTAAAGGGGTAATGCAGTCATCCCAATTTGGTTCAGTTTGGTAGTAGTCTGTTGAGTTTTATGATTGGCAGACCGACTGCATGGTCAAGTGGTTACAGCATCCGTCTTGAGGTCAGGAGGTTGGGAGTTCAAGTCCTGGCAAGGTCAAACCGAAGACTCTAAAAACAGAACCTACTGCCATTGTGCTTGGTACTCAGCATAAGCAATGGAGTAGAGAAAACAAGCCAGATGTAGATTAGGGAAAACAAGCCAATGAGCCACAACTGGAAAAAAGACAGTGGCCAGCTCGACTTGAACCACGTGGTTGGAAACTGGGCCATAAAAATCTATCTAAATTATTAATAAATTCATAACTGGCTCTTGAAAGTTGTGCAACAATAATTTTTTTCTCATTAAATTATGGAATTTAAGAGATTAATTCATGATTTACCTTGAATATAATATCCATAAGTCCTAAAATCTGAAGAGGTACTTGGAAATGAAATAAGAATAAATCTGTGGGTCATTCTCTTGTTAAAAAATGACTTTGCTGCAACTGTTGCTGCCCTTTAAATTAATGTCTGGGTTGAGTAAATTCTTCAAAACCGTGTGAAAAGTCCAAAGTATAACATATACTATGATGGAAGGGTTAATCATTACAAAGACCTCTACTTACTGTCTCAGTGAAGATGTACGTTGCATGAAAGAGTACGACCCCCTCCCATTTGGTGCATAGGAAGGACTTTGTCATGGAAGGGGTCTTTTGGGTGTGACTTGGGGAGGGGTCTAATGAAAGGGCATTCTCTTCCTTCCCCTTTTGGAGAAAACAGCTTTTTTGAGGTATCCAGAGGAAAATGTACTTGCAGAGGAAAATGTAATAACAAGTATGTAGTGGACGATGTATTTTGCAAGTTAGTGTCATTAGTTTTTAATTTTCAAACTTGGGGCATGGGGAGGGGCTCAACCCCAAACAACCCCCATGACTAGGCACATGATGTACCTATAAAATTGGAGTAAAGCACAGGGAAGTAATACAGGCCATGTGTTCCTTAAGCATTTAATATAACACACAATTTTTATGTTTATTATGTAAAGCATTGAAGTATCTACCTCTGAAGCAGTACCTAATGGAGTACCCCCCCCCCCCCCCATGGGGGTTGGAGGTTGCAGAATATGCCCACTGTATATGATGCCTGTCATACAAGGCGATTAAAGTCATATTCCCCTCCCACTTTGATCTGGGAACATAAAAGCATAATTATCCCCTCTCCCACTTTTTCTAATTCCATCTTATTTTCTTTTCTTTTTTTTTTGTTTTAACCATAAACCATGCCAGGGGTCAAGAGCAGTTAACTAAACTTATTCTGAAACAGCAGAATCTCCCAATTTTCTTCCTATCTTTCCTCGAGTATCTTTCACCATATTTCTTGACTAAAAAATTTCATCCTTTGAGAAGGAATAATATCATCACATGATTCTCAAGAGTCATAGACACTTTTCCAAATAGCTTTTGCAAAGGATTATGGGACAGAATATTGGTGTGCATTATTTTATCCTACAGTAAAATGTCATTGACAAAATTTTTGCATACTTAAAACCTATCCCACAATCCTTTGTGATTGCTTTTTGGAAAAGGGTCAATTCATAAAAGGGGATAGTTTCATTCGAGTTCATGATTATGGTGATTCTATTTTGCGTTCAATGTAGGGCCTTCACAGCAGCCTACAAATTCACTAGACCTTATGTGCATGGCCATCGATTCTAATTCCTTCCAATGAGACAATCAGTGGTGGCTGCCCAGTAAAACTCAGGGAATCAATGGGGTATTTTTAGTGTACAATCATCCCAGGTACAGGTAAGCAAAGAATTTGTAAGATTTAAGCTGATGGACTTCAAATATGTCTAAATCAGACCATCACTGCACTATTCAGATTCATCTATAGGTCATGTAGGCCCTATAATAAATGTAGCATACAAAATACTCCAATCCTTTATAATCAGCCTAGATATACCTGCAGGTTACTGTATACTGATTAATTTAAAAAAAAAAAAACTTTGATAAATCCAGCCCTAGTTTTAAATCAAATAAAAATTGGGAAGTGCAATTATCTTGAGGTAACAAGGAAAAAGTTACCTGTCCCCAAAGGTAAAAATTTCCATGTTATTTGCAGATCTAGGATAGAAAAGGGAAGCCTATCTTGTAGTAGGTACAAGCACCTTAAAGGTTGATGTGGGAGTTTGTAAGCAAATTCCCCTTTTATGATAGCATTACCCTATCCTCATTTGAAAAATGGAACCTACTGCCATTGTGCTTGGTGCTCAGCATAAGCAGTGTAGGAGGGTAAACAAGCCAGCGAGCCACGACTGGGAAAAAAAGGCTGTGGCTGGCCTGATCGACTCAAACCAATTGGTTAGAATAACTGAGCTGTAAAACCTCATTTTAGTAACTAACTATGCCTTCCTCATTTGGCAGAGTTTGCTCATGTGTATTGGGTACAGTTACATGAACAATGCACACTGACTCTTTGCTCCCACCATGTAATGCTTGCACACTTTATCCCCCCCCTCCCTTCCCATTCTTTTCAAACCCCATAGACATCTCTGCATTGAAGACGGTATGACTTAAAGGGCCACTCCTCTCACCCCAAACTACACTTCTTGTAGGGGGTAATAAAAACTCTCAATTGGCTCAGCATTTTGATTGATGCTAATTCAAATGATGAAGAGTACCAAAGCTTATATTTCACAGAATGTTCTTTACTGAGAGTGTTTTGATTACACACATTGAGCTTTTGAATGCTCACCTTGAAGCAATAAACTGAGATTTGTCTGGATGGGATGAATTTTAGACAATTGTGGGCAGAATTTGTACTTTTGAAGGTGAGAGAATTGGGCTTTTAATGACCTTGTCCTTCTTAAGGGATATCAAATTAAAAAAAAAAACCTATCATACAGAACTATTCAAAATCTTTTCTTGTGCCCGAGTTGACCAAACAACATCACATATACCCACTTCCTATATAATTATACCCATCTTCACTACAACCCCATTTTGATTTTTGCCACTTAATTCATTTATGCAAAAGTACTCTGACATTCAGTTGGATAAGAGACAAATGAAAAGGAGCAGCAATGCACTTCTGTCAAAGTTAAAAAACAGAATTGTAAGCTTTCACAAATATTTGCTGGCATGCTAGCATGACCAGACAAAAAATAGGCAAAATATGTTTTGCACTCTTCTCTTTTCTTTTTCTTTTCTTTTTTTTTTTTTTTTTTTTTGCAATTTGAACAACTAGGAATTATATAGAAGCTTGAGATAGGGTATGATTATCAGCTGGAAATTTTAATGCATAAGCATTTAGTTTTCAAATCTAGTTAATCAAGAGTGAACTTTTGCAATTTTGGGGTGAATTTCATTTTTCTTGGAGTGAATTTTCACTCTTTTAGACTGAAATTTGTACCTTTCAGGCAACAGAGTAAAATTTCATTCTCTTTTATTTTTAGACAGGCCTTGAACTTTGAGGCATGCAAGTGCACCATCCAGGTGCGTAGCCAGAATTGTACCATGGGGAGGGTTTTGGTGCCATGGGGAAGGGGGGGGCACGGTATGAAGGAAAAGTCTAAGGATAGAGAGAAAATTAACCCCTACTTTAGATGGTTATTTTTGAATTGCAAGGTTAGGTCATGGGGGGTTTTAACCCCCAAAATTCTCCCTGTGGCTACACCACTGGCACCATCACTCGCCTCAAATCACTATGAGGAGTGTGATTTTTTTGCACACCTAGATGAAGAATGGGAGCTCATCTATTTAAGTTAAATAAAACAGCACACCTACCACACTCTTTAATTTCCAAAGAGTTTGCATTGTAGCACTCCTGGAAAATGTAAAACTCAAGGCCTGTTTAGAATGTGGCAGGTACGTATGCAACTACCTGGGCAGCCTTTACTTTTATCAATTATTCAAATTTATTTACTGCTACCATAAATTTAATAGATACAAAAGTGAAAAGGAGAATGATCCTTCCCCAATTTTGACCTTTTTTTACATAACTTGCATGTTTTGTGATTCTAATTACTATATCTATAAAACAAGGTTTCTGCCAGAAGCTCAACAAAGAGGGAGTGGGGGAGGAGGGGGGGTTAATGCCAATTAAACCATAAGTCCAAACTGAGGCTGCCCTTGGCCAAAGTTACAGATGGGTTCAAGGGGAAGGAGTAAAAGCTCGCTTCAAGTCCTTTATGGGTGCAATCTGAAGGGCTGTAAAGGCTTATTTATTTAAGTTTGAAAATTGCTGCAAAGGTGTTCTTTTCGTAAATGAGGAACCAAGAGCAGGGGGCAATGCACGGTACTCTTTACCCCCTCATATGACAAGCCTGAACGTGGGTTTTCACTGTAAAGGTTATAGAGGATACAGCCAATAGCCTAGATGTGAATCCAAAGCGTGAATGAAAGGACATAAAGTCAAACAGACATGTAGGTGAAAGGAGCTTCTATATTCTCATTTATATTTACAGAAGAGTTTGACTACAGCACACTTGACATTTTTACACAACTCCATTCCAACATGCATGTTCTTAAAAGCATATGCTAGACATACAACCCCCGCTATCTTTTGTAATTTATGTGCCATGTAGTCCTTGCCATCTGGTTAATGCAGAGGGAGAATGGCAAAACTTGTAAATCTCTCCTCAAATACATAATGGTAAAGTTTCCTTCCAAAAGCTACCACCACAGGGCCAAAGTGAAATGTCAGATGCTAGATGGATGTTTTTCAAAGTTATGGAATCATCTGTTACAGATGCAAACTGATTAGCTATAACTCATAAAGCATTTATTCAAATACATTGCCACGCTGAATAGATTTATGGGTGTCTGGAATCAAAAGAAAATAGATATTCAATATGTACTGCAGATACATCAACCTAGGTTAAATGCGTTTCCACGGTATGCGGCCCTATATGCTCATATCACCTTACAACTGTGACTAATGTGCAACGATGCAAACGAATCCAAAATACGCCTAACGTCAAGAAGATATGACATCCATCACAGGATGTTTGGTTCATGTTCTTTCAAAGTTCACACCTACAATAACAATGATGAATGTTCCGAGTTATCCAGCAGCGATGCCTGTGACGCAAGCTGCCTCCCCGAACAGATTAGGCGGAGCCGGGTCATAAATTTGATTGCTCTGGAATTCAAGATAGATGCATCTATGCTTTTTTTCTGGCAACCAAAATGGTAAGTGTGAGAGTCTGAAGATGATTGCTTGGTTTTTAAACTGAGCCATGCTATATCATCCCAGGACAGAAGAATTTCAAACTTATGGTCCAGTTCTACAATTTATAATAGAGATGAACATATGTCCAGCTTAATAATTTGTGTAACATTTCTAATGAGGTTATTTTATGCATGGAAATAAAATTAAAGGCAATGAATTTATGAAGTTTACCTTTTCTGTTCATTATGATTGATATACATTTAATACTGTTGCAAGCTGTGTAGGGACAACATCCTTAATGACATTAAAGTTAAAAAATAGTAATTGACAATGCTATGATGTTGCTTCTTGAGAATGCAACACAGACACCTCAGTAGATCAAAGCAGTGTGGGGTGTAAGTGGTGTCAGTGGCGTCACAACAGGTGGGTGTAGGGGGTGCAGAAGACTCAATTAACTTGCATCCCCATGCTGAACAATTGCCCATGTTTGATGTCATTCTACACCCAATTTGTCGAAGGGGCGTAGAGAGGTTGACTAAGTAAACTGAGTTTTTGGAGATTGGACGGGGAAGGGGGTTATAGGTATATGCTACTCGTTATTTTTTCCTCCACTCTCTCTCAAATATCTGACATCTTTTATTTTGGCCACAAAATTTCTTTCCAAGCAAACCCATATTTTGCGCCCCCCCGGGAAACGTAGGGGGGTGCAGCTGCCCATCCCTGACCCCACCCTTGTTACGCCACTGAGTGGTATCTGAGTTTGTTACATGACCATGAGCTCTCAAATGAGTAATGCGTTCATTGTGTTCAAATTGCATGTAAAGCAATTTAAACATGCTTGATTTGCCTGTTAGATAACCCAAATTGTTACCAAACTTTTTGTGTATTTTAATATATGTTATTGTCAATCAATTAATCAGATGGGAAAAATAACTCCATCAAGTGTGATGTAGTGAGCATCATTTCCTCCCTGAAACAATAATCAGGTAATCAGGCAATCAGGCAGAGAAGGATGTAACAAAAAGTAAGCAGGAATGTTTCATCATGACATCTTCATACTGACAGCTTTGTTACATCAATTGAAGGGAAAACAATCCAGTGAGCCACAACTGGAAAAAAGGCCGTGGCCTGCTCAACTTGAACCAATACTAGGTTGGAAACTGGGCCGTAAAACTCTATTTATCTAACTGACTAACTAACTACATCAGTTGAAATGCAACCTTTTCGACAAAAAAGTAAATTGATGTCGTAAGCACGGCTGCAGGAGTGGCTGAGTAACAGGTTGGTTTCACTCAGTTAGTGACCTCTTAACCTAAGCTAACTTAATGGTTTTACATATGCTTTTTTCACATTCAGCTAGTGACCTTTTAATCTCACACAATCAACAGAAGAGTACAATTTCGATTTTTCTTTTTCTAACTCAATTTCTCTATTAGCCTGTAGGTCAACACAGCTATTAAATTAAGCATTCTTTCTCATTAGTTCCCCAGTGAGAGTTTTAAATTGTTCAGCCGTTAATGCGTGAAAATAGATTTGAAAGAGTTTATTATGTGATTTTAGGTCTGCTGTACTGCATTTCTGGGAAATAAACCTGTTCTTTACCCTGAGGTCATGCAATTTGATGGGAAATATCACCTTTTTTAAAATTAAACCATTGGACTCTCTGCCTGATTTCAATCAAAAGGTAATTTTATCTCCTTTTTTTGCCTGCTGCTTTTGTCTGCTGCATGCATACGTCTTTAATTTCTTTCACATGCTGTAACACTTACGGAAGAATCTTACGTTTGCTCAAAAAACACATTAACAAACCATATCACATTATGAATTTGGGACCTTTACCTCTTTCAACGTTCAATGTTCACTTAATAGCACTTCCATTAATGCTGGTAATCTGAGATTAAACTGTAGTTCTTTCTCATTTTGTGATTATGATTGCTGCTATAAAGTTGAAACATTTTAAAAAGAGCTAGAGAACTTTGACAGGTATAAGTTAACAATCATAAATAAAAGTGTGAGAATTCTGCTTCTGAAAGACTGAGTTAGTTTGATTGAGTTTTATGACTCAGTTTCTAACAAATTGGTTGAAGTTAAGCCAGCCATGGCCTTTTTTTTCCAGTTGGGGCTCACTGGCTTGTTCACCCTACTCCATTGCTTATGCTGAGCACTATAAGTAGTAGGTTCTGCTTTTTAAGTCTTCGGTATGACTAGGCAAGGACCTCAACTCCAGACCTCCCAGCTGCAAGTCAGGGATGCTCTTACCACTCTGACCATGCAGTCTGGAAGTCAAATGACTATTCCTCAAACAAATGTACACAACTTATTCCACTAGTGTTACCTGGGGGACAATAAAAGGCAAGATTTTCTGATTTTCAACCCCCCCCCCCTTTTCGTGGCAGCATATTCTATGATGACTAAAAAGCATGCATTTCAAAGCTTATTAATACTTCATAGGTACAGAAAGCAGATGCAGTAGGGAAAAAATACCTACCTCCGTCAAAATAAGCTCAATTGTTTACATCTACGAAAAATGTCAACAGCATGTAATAATTTTTCTTAAAGTTGCAGGATATGTACCACCAAATTGCAAGTGTCTTAAATGCATGAATTTACGTACTGTAACACCCTTCTTTCAGGATGATAACAATGACCACTTTTATGCCCCACCCACAATTCCAGCTTACAAACAGCTTTTGCTGTTCCTATGACATGCCATAAAAACTGGAACACAAATTTCATCAAAATTCAAAAATGGAACTTACTGCCATTGTGCTAAGTGCTCAGCATGAGCAATGGAGTAGAGAAGCATGCCAGTATCAAGCTACACCTGCAAAAAGGCAGTGGCTGGTCCGACTAATCATTCCAAGTCAGGGCTCGATTTTCGTGGTTGTCCCATTGTCCAGGACAACTAAAATTCTATACGGACAACCAAAAGTTAAAGGTTGGTTGTCTGATGGGCAACCATTTTTCTCAGATTGAAGAAGTTATACTGCTAACTGATCAACCCATTCAACTTTTTCCATCATACCATGTTTCAGAAGTTTCAAGTGTTTCTGTCTTTGAAACATTACATCTCTTTATTCTGGAAGACCAACAATACATGAACACAATTACTGTTTTGTAATTGTGAGAAAAATGTTCCAGACAACCAAATTTCCTTGTGGACGACTAAAATAAGTTACATGGTTGCCCGAAGGACAACCATAAATTTTTTTAAAAATCAAGACCTGCAAGTGGTTAGAAATCCAGCCCTTATAAACTTCATATAACCAACTAGCTAATCAAAATTACTCTTTTTCCCAAAATTAGCAGGATTTTCAAGTTTCTCTCTGAGAAACAGGGGTGGCACTGAGTTGGGAGGCGGGGGATTGAAAAGCCACCTTCTAACAATAGGGAAGGTTCACCCATCTTCCATTGGGGTAGAACGATTGTTTTATTGGGGAGCAGCTGGCACAACTTTGGCAAGTCATGAATTCCTTTCCTATGCTGGTTTCAAACTTTCTTGACTGAAGACCCCAAATTTCTAATTCAATCCTAAGTTCCTGTGATATAAAACTGTTAGCGTGGCTTCAATTTCCAGATCCCTACCTTCCATCCAGAAATCACGGCAAAGTGTCCATCTTGACATCTTTATGACAACACATTATGTTGTTTCTCCAGTGGTGGGACCAGAATGTCAAGATGGGAGGGGGAGGGGAATAGGAGCAAAGGCAAATTTTTTAGAGGAAAAATTTTTGTATTCTAAGTGTGCCCTCCTGCAGGTAGAGTCCAGGGGAAATATACCATCATAATTTGCTTAGCACAAGTTTTATGCCTAATTGCAAAAGGGACAGGAAGAAAAGATGTAAAAAACAAGCAAGTAAACAAATAAGTAGACCATTCCAATGAAACAAGCGTGAGTTCATTATGTAAAATAGTCCTCACTGAAACTGCCTACCACTAAAAAGCCAACTTTTGGGTGGTTAGTCAGGTTTTTAATTGATTGTTTATGGCCAATCCAATGCTTACTGGGTTTTATCATATTTTTACTTATTTTAAGGTTGGAGCAGCTATAAACTGTAGGTACAAATATCAAGTAAAAACCTGATTTAACTGCCTTAAAGTCGGATTTTAGACTGTGTAGAGGTAGGCAATTTTACTAAGGGTCATTTCATGTTATGTTGGGATAGCTTCCAGGAAGAGATGGCATAGTCCCACCACTGTCATGGCCAGAGATCAATCTGGGATGTACAGACTGTACAATAGTAGTTATAGGCAAGCACATAGTCACATGGGGGACGTGCCCCCCATGGGGGACCCCCAAATTTTCAAAGTATGGGTTGAAATTTTATTGCTATGGAAAATTGGAACACACAGACAAACAACTTGAGCAACCTACTGGTACCACACATATCTTATCATGCCACTGTGTCATCTGTAACAGTGAATTTATGTCAGAAGGTATATCATTTTGCATCTTAGCCCTTTCAGATAGGCAAAAATTTTCCAAAGTGGGGGGGGGTGGGACACTGGCAATCACTAATCCGTTGTGCCCCCCAAATGCCATGCCCTGGACTCAGATACGGTCCTGGTTATAGGGAAGGTAAGTGGGAGTGTAACAGGTTTAAAACACTTCAGTGACTTTTTCATCACGTTGAGTTTGAACATACAGAGCAGCTAAATGTTTGTTCATAATGTGAAATTTCATTATAATTTATATCTTAATGTATTTTATAATTTCATTATATTAATAATTTCACAGATTCTGCTACAAGGATTAATTTGGAAACATGAATTCTGTCAATACCTTCAAAAAAAAAAAAAAAATGCAGAGAGAGAGAGAGAGAGAGGTCACCATTAATGTACATTTTAATTCAAAGGCAATATTTCATCTTTTGCAAGGACAATGAAAAACCAGAGAAGAAAACATTGTGCGCATAATGATTGACCTCAAGATACACTGGGGTCCAACATTGTTGTAAACTGTGAATCCCAGATTGCATTTGCAGGCAAAATTAATAAAAAAAAATTGAGTAGGACATTAAGAGAGGGTGTGAAACGACTGAATGATCTACACAATAGTCTTCCTAATTTGTCTGTTTTTTAATAGCACTTATCCTCCCTCTTTCATTCTGAAAGCATTCTTTCCTTTTAAATTTCATCATTTTATGTCCCTCATGAAAAGGAAACTCAATCATGATTGCATTTCCAACCTTTTTCCCCCCGAGGTAATGAAAATATGCTGAATCACCAAGAAAAGGGGGAAAAGAAGAAATGAGGAAAAAGTGACCTTCAAGCCACCTCGCATGCTACGTCTAGACCAAGGAAACAACAACAGAAACAAGAAACAAAAATGTCAGCAGACCAGCTGAATGTTTCTTGCGATACTTGAAAACTCTCAGGAGATGACCACACAGCTATCCATGTATGAAATGTTTATACGCTGTGCGGTTAGGGTATTACGTAGTGATCTACAGTGATAAAACTGTGAGTGGAGTACCTCCTTCTTGTAAAATTGATTTTCTATCAGATTTCCATCATCTGTTCCCCTAAAAGTTGAATATTGCATGTTATTTTTGTTATTTTAGGTGGAGTAGTGCAATTTAACGCCATTCATCAGAAGATACACAAAATTTATCCTATCTCTAGTGTTGGAAGGTAAGGTGATATCTGCTAGACTTTAAGATTGAGGCAAAGGAAATTGATTTTTCTCTCCTTTTAAGCCTGAACCTAATGAGGTACTACACATAATATTTGAGACATGCACTAGCAAACTGAAAGACTAAATTTGGTGTTATAAGAATAATTCTAGAGAATTAACTATACAACGTTTCATGTCGAACTGGAAAATAAAGGGATAGATAAATTTAAGGGACATGTGAATGAAGCCTCCATAATTTGAATTCATGTAAGATCAGACTACCTAAACATATAGCCTACACACACATACAAAGACACACACAGGCAACACCACCATTGAATAGATTTTTGGCTTGCCTCCCTTCAGCAAGAAACAAAAAAATGGCAATTTCAAAAATTTATTAGGGGGTTGAAAGTTGCAGTCCCCTACCCTTCCCAATCGCTTTCCCCCTCCTGATTCATGGGATTAAATACTATTTCTTTGGGAGGTTTTAGTAAATGATACTACCCCAATAAGAACAATAATTTTTTTTTCAAAATATCATCTTTTGACATAATTTTTAAAAAATGGATGCTTTTTTTTATAAGAAAATTATGTTGAAATTTCAATAACACTTTGACAATCCTAAATTAAAGGACAGGAGAGCAGTTGCCCAAAATTTACTATGAAGCAACAGCTAAATATCACAACATGCCTTCTTATTCCTCCTCCAATTATCTTTCATGATATTTCAGGACTTCAATATTGCATATTCAAGGTAAAACAAGCATTATCTCTAAGTAAATTCCACATCTGAAGACAAAAAATATTGCCACGTGAGCCAATCATGAAACAGGACAGTCTACTATACTTCTTCAAGTTGGGGGGACTGCTCTTTACCTTTAAAGTATTTTCAAAAAAGGTGGTTCAAGTATTCTATGGTGATAAGGACAAGCAGAATGATTCAAGCCCTCTCAATTCAAGGACGTGAGAATTTAAAAGTATGCTCTCAATTTCATTCATTTTCAACTTTTCAAGGCTGCTGCCAACAAAGTTTTGAATAAAATGAAATGAAATGAAAATAAGGACATGGAAACATCCTTCAGTTTTATAAACTGGATGGCGACCTTTACCTTATTGCAACTGTATCCATGAAGCTTTCTCTGACTAAATATGAACTTAAGACCTTTCTGCCACAACCTTCTATGCTTAGTACATAGTATACTGTGTTCTCCCTGTTTTATTTTGCTCCTGCAAGTTTCATGCATTAGATACCTATATCACAAACTCTGTATTCATTTGTAGCTAGTTAAGTGGCTCCTACTCCTCAAAAAACCAGAATGCAAAAATGCATTGAGGTTTCGATGATACATACATGCTCTTTTCAATGAAATGCTACATTTCTTGTAAGAACTGGTGACCCGAAGTGACCTTTGACTCCCCATGTTAGTAACTGGTTTTTTTTCTTTTAACCCAAACAATTCTACAAATTTCATACTGTGCCTTAAGATATTTCGCAATACATCATACACATCAACATATCAAGTTTGAAATGAATCCCAAGTTTCCTACCTTAAGATATTGTGTTAAAGAGTTTTTCAGGATTTGTCCCCTTCTGACCCCAAATGACCTTTGACCTCTACCAAAATAAAAAAGATTCTTCTTTACATCATAATACATCTACATATCAAGTCTGAAATGAATCCAACTTTGCTATCATGATGTATCATGTAAACAAGGATTTCAGTGTTTGGACCCCATGTGACCCCAAATGACCTATGACCTCCACCAAAATTCTTGGGTTTTTCCTTACATCATTACGCATCAACATATCAAGTTTGAAATGGATCAAAGTTTCCTACCTTGAGATATAGTGTAAACCAGGATTTCCCGGGTTTGACCCCACGTGACCCAAAATGACCTTTGACCTCCACCAAAATATATCCAGTTCTTTCTCACATTATAATGCATCAACATATCATGTTTGAAATGAATCCAAGTTTTCTATCTTGAGATATTGTGTAAACAAAGATTTTGGTCTTTGACCCCCTGTGACCCCAAATGACCTTTGACCTCCACCAAAATATATCCCGTTCTTTCCTACACCATTACGCATCAACATATCAAGTTTGAAATGGATCAAAGTTTCCTACCTTGAGGTATAGTGTAAACCAGGATTTCCGGGGTTTGACCCCACGTGACCCAAAATGACCTTTGACATCCACCAAAATATATCCAGTTCTTCCTCACATTATAACGCATCAACATATCAAGTTTGAAATGAATCCAAGTTTTCTATCTTGAGATATTGTGTAAACAAAGATTTTGGTCTTTGCCCCCCCTGTGACCCCAAATGACCTTTGACCTCCACCAAAATATATCCTGTTCTTTCCTACATCTTAACGCATCAACATATCAAGTTTGAAATTAATCCAAGTTTCCTACCATGAGATATCGTGTAAATAAAGATTTCGGGGTTTGACCCCACATGACCCCAAATGACCTATGACCTCCACCAAAATCAATAGGGTTCTTCCTTACATCATAACGCATCTACATATCAAGTTTGAAATTAATCCAAGTTTTCTATCTTGAGATATTGTGTAAACAAAGATTTTGGTTTTTGACCCCCTGTGACCCCAAATGACCTTTGACCTCCACCAAAATCAATAGGGTTCTTCCTAACATCATAACGCATCAACATATCAAGTTTCAAATTAATCCAAGTTTTCTACCATGAGATATCGTGTAAGCAAGGATTTGGGGGTTTGACCCCACGTGACCCCAAATGACCTTTGACCTCCACCAAAATCAATAGGGTTCTTCCTTACATCATAACGCATCTACATATCAAGTTTGAAATTAATCCAAGTTTTCTATCTTGAGATATTGTGTAAACAAAGATTTTGGTTTTTGACCCCCTGTGACCCCAAATGACCTTTGACCTCCACCAAAATCAATAGGGTTCTTCCTAACATCATAACGCATCAACATATCAAGTTTCAAATTAATCCAAGTTTTCTACCATGAGATATCTTGTAAACAAGGATTTGGGGGTTTGACCCCACGTGACCCCAAATGACCTTTGACCTCCACCAAAATCAATAGGATTCTTCCTTACATCATAACGCATCTACATATCAAGTTTGAAATTAATCCAAGTTTTCTATCTTGAGATATTGTGTAAACAAAGATTTTGGTTTTTGACCCCCTGTGACCCCAAATGACCTTTGACCTCCACCAAAATAAATAGGGTTCTTCCTCTCAGTAAGGGGTATCTGTGTACCAAGTTAGAGAACTGTTGGACTTTCCCTTCTCAAGATATCGTGTAAACAAGCAAAGTGTCACAAACACACACACATACACACACACACACATACACACGCACATACACACATACATACACACACACGCCATCATGAATGCATAGGTTTCTCTTTTCATCGAAACCAAAAAAAATGGGTATTCATCATTAAAGGTAAAGAGCAGTCCCCCAAAACTTATTTTGAAGAAGAAGCTAAAGAACACAATTTTGTCTTATTTCTCTTCAAAGTATCTTTCATTACATTTTAGGACTTTACTATTGCATATTCAAGGTAAACCAAACGGTTACTTCTAGTAAATTTCACATTTGAAGAAAAAATGTGGTCACATGACTCCCAACAGCCAATCATGAAACTGGACAGTCTACTACCCTTCTTCAATTTGGGATGACTGCTCCTGCCCTTTTAGTTCTTGGTAGATCATAATACCATTTTTCACATGCATGCCGTGACGTCTCTTCTTGAGAAAGCAACATAGACACCCCAGTACATCAAAGGCAGTGTGGGGGGTTAACTGATATATGAGTTTGTCACATGATCTGTGACCTAAAATGAGCTAAGCTTTCATTGTATTCACACAGCGTGAAAGGCAATTAACACATGCTTGATTGATCTGTTAGCTAACCTCAAATGTTACGTAACTTTAAGTGTATTTTAATATGTCTGTTACTGTCAATCGATAATTCAGACGTAAAATGTGACTATATCAAGTGTGGGTGCAGTGAGCTTCATTTCCTCCCTGAGGCAATAAGCGGTAATCAGGCAGAGAAGGAGAATGTAACAAAAAGTAAGAAGGAACATTTCATCATGGCAAGTTAGGCTAATATATTCATATTTTCATTGGTATGTGCTTGTATTTTACTGTTGTACCAGCTTAAACTTGGCACTTATGCTTCCATGTATAACTACAGAATGCTAGTGTATATCTGCTCCTTTGTACTTTTTTATTTTGCTTGTTTACTTTTTTTTTATATTTTGCATAAGATGATATATTGTCCAAATGCATTACAATTGGTGTTTTGATTTGTGAAATATATATATTAAAGACAAAATTTAACAAAATTACAATGCAACTACCTTTTCAAATCGGTTTGTAAGTTTTGATACAGCTCAGTGACTGCCTAAATAGTTACATATGACATAACTCATATGTGACATCACACAACAGAAGGTGGACTTATAATGTAGGGTGTTTAACCTGACATACCTCGCCTCCAGAAATTCTACATGAAAATGCCCATGAGCTTACAGCCCTAAATGACATGAAATAAAAATGCCTTTAGGCCTCCAATCCTGGATTCTAGCTCTATAAATTAGCTCAGGGAAGCTGTATTACAAATGGTCAGTAACTTAAACACTCTCTGGTTACAGTCCAACCTATTGTGACATCACAAACATGATCAACCTGGATACATCATCCTGGCAACTACTACTAGAACTACTGCATATGTCCTAATTTGGTGGAGTACTGTACACTGTGCTGATAGAGCTAGCGATTTATTACCTTGTGTTTTCATGCATGTGATAAACTGTGGTCTACAAACTTTAAGACCAAAAAGGACTTTCATGTCATGTAGGAAATTTGAATATTTTATTTGTTTAATGAGCTGTAAGTGTAAAACTGTTACTTCAGTGATCTTTTTAAATCATTTTAGTGTTGCAAAATTTTCCATGTGATGGTCACTAGTTTCATATGAGCTGGTCTTCTAGTAGTCAGCTTTCGTAGAGAGACACCATGTTAAAAAACAGTAGAGCGTGCAGTCGCCCTGAACTTATTTTTAAAGAACAGCTATCCCAATGATTTTTTCTTATGTCATTTTACAAGTATTTGTGGTAATATTTCAAGACGTACACATTGCATAATCAAGGTAAATCAATTTTTCTCCTAAACCTTCATCATTTAATAAGGACAATATTTTCACATGACTCTCAAAGGCCAGTCCTAAAACAGGGAAGGCTACTACACTCATACCATCGGAGTGACTGCATTTCCCCCGTAAAGACATTGAACACACTATGTATGCACACCATCATCATGCTGCCATATTTGTTTCTTAAGAATGAAACATAGAAACCCTACTAGATCAAAGGCAATAAGGGGTGTAAGTAGTATCTGAGTTTGTCATATGATCTATGCCCTCAGGCAATCTAAGCTCCTTTGTGTTTGCACAGCGTGAAAAGCAATTAATACACACTTGATTAGCCTGTTAATGCCTACCCCCAGATGTTGTGATGTTGCCTCTTGAGAGAGCAACATAACACCCCAGAAGATCAAAGGCAGTGTGGGGTGTAACTGCTTTCTGAGTTTGCAACATGATCTGTGCCCTCAAGTGAGCTATGCTCTCATTGTGTTCACATTGCGTGAAAAGCAATTAACACATGCTTGACAGGCTTTTTAGCTAACCCCAAAGGTTACACATCCTTTTTGTGTATTTTAATACTTCTGTTACTGTCAATTAGTTAATCAGATGTGAAACCTGACCATATCAAGTGTGCATGTAGTGAGCTTCATTTTCTCCCTGAAGCAATAAAATGTAATCCGGCAGAGAAGGAAGATGAAACAAAAAGGAGGAAGCAACGTTTCATCATCATGTGGTGTATTTTGGTAGATGGTCATGACGAATTGGTCACGGTAAAAATATACACTTGATTTCCTTCCTTGCCCAATTACACAATTTGATGATTGACAGACAGTGATACTCCATGCAAAGACATTTAATCCAAGTCAAGAAACCCTAGCCACAGTATGCAGAGCAGACAGAGGGGATTTTGATTACAATCCTGACCAAAGTACTGGTAATTTTTTGCAACCTAAGTGGAGAAAGAGCTCGGTGAAGTGATAATAATAGACCTCCAGCAGTGGGTTTGGAAACTTGATATACCCCTCTTGAACAATAGATTACTGAGGTTAGAAAATCAACTTTTTTACCACAATCGAAACGGCATGGTAATGTCAATCAATTAATCAGATGTAAAATGTATGTGTGTTGTGTTTTCTCTTCTTCTGAGAGGGGATAAGATACTATAAGGCAGAGACAGACCATGTCATAAAAAGTAAAAAGGAAAGTTTCATCATGGTTATCTCCATTCTCTTTTCTCCTATAGGCCTATATGTTACTATTTTAACAAATTTATCACCATACTTCACATGAATCTACAGGATAATTAAGAACCTATACATACAACTTAGGTGAAATGCACAACAATATTGAAATAGGGTCAAACAATGAACATGGCTGTCACCATTTGAAAAGAAATATGAGATGCTACAGTCATCAGCAAAGCTTAAGTGGGACTATTAATCTGCTTACTTTCAGACAAAAAGATTTTAATACACATGTTCTCTCATTCTTCCTATTCTATCTGACTTACACCAGCATTTTTTTCTTTTAAATATGACAAGTTTTTTAACAAAATTTGTCAATATTAAACCACTTGAGTTAATCAAAAGTGTTGTGCACCAGGCCTTGCAGACAGTCATATTGGCCAGCCTATACACAAATTTACGCAGGAGAAAATCTATGCATAAAAAGGAGAACAGAACAATACATGATCTGTCAATATATGGTGTTTCCATGGCATCATGCTTTTTTGCCACACCTACTGCCAGGTAAAAGAGAAACAGTTATCATGTCCATTGTCAGCTGCTTCTCAGCACTATAGAGGCCTTTCACATGATGTCATAATACTCTCCGGCGGCCACATTGGAGTACATGTAACTATGTAGTTAACCACGCGCTTGCTCGTTGAATTTGTACACACCATGCATATCACAGTGCACACTGTGCAGTGCGTTCAGCACAAAACCATGTGTATTTGGCATGAATGTCCTCCAGCATGGCGGTTCCGTGACGTTATTGCAAAGCCTCTATACATACTTCACAAACTTATTTATTCCATACCAAAATCTACTTTGCATGTTTCAAAACCTATAACCTTGAGAATCTCAGCTGATTGTACGTTGTAATAATCACACATTTACATTACCACCTTTCCTGCAACATTCCTGCAAAAATCTGCTAGAGAGAAACAAACGGAAACTTTGTACATGCATGTAAATCAAAACGTGACAGGCCTCAGATATATTGGTGACCACAGTGGCCATTGCCATAGTACATTCCGTTTGCCACACTGTCCTGATAAAGGACTAAAAGTCAAGGCCAAAGTTGCCATCGTTTGCTTTCATTGTACTGGCCTCTGTGCCTTACTCACTGTTTCAATTATACAACATATGGTAGTTTTTGTATTTGCTAATTTTCTGATTCATTTTTTCAAATGGCCTTGGGGTCCTTGTTCAGGAATGAAAATGGCATTAATTAATGTGTGCCCTGACTGATGGCATTGATGCCTAAAAAACCCATGCTGAAACAGGGCAAAATGGCCTTGCCATTGAAGGCTTGTGCATAAGGCCTGCAATAACACAGGAAAATTGGAATACAGCAAATTTTAAAGGAGAAGGCAACCAACCGATTTTACACCTATCAGCTAGTATAGAGACCACAATTCTAACACGTTTTCTGAAAAAAGCTAATCGAATCAGCATAGTTCCAAATTTTTTATGAATTTTGCAATTATTTTTCTTCCCTAATGAATCCCCATGATGTTCGTAGCCATTTTCTGGTTTTCAAAAAAAGAGGGCGCTTTAATATGATGTAAGCGAGCCACATCATAAGTTATAATATAAGTTTCCCATTCATTGCATATGGTGTGTACACTATTCCACAAACCAAAGGGATGTATAGAAAGGGGTCTGAGCCTTCCCAGGGGCAATACAGTCTGTGTATACCAATCCTAGCTTTGAAAATATGTCTAGGAGGACTAGATAGCATTGCCGACAGCTTTGGCAATCTCAAAAGATTGTTAGGACCTCACTAGGCCTAATGAAGCTGGCGATTGCTGTTTCGCTACGGTGAGAATTGCAAACTGCCTACCTTGTCGTTATGTTCACTCAGTCTTCCCTTCTTTGCCTCAACTAAACAAATATCGGCAGTTAAAAAATCCGCATAGGGACTTTTCTGGTATCTTTCTCAAAAGCACTTCCCCAAGATACCGTTAGCTCACTCATTATTTGGGTAAAAAACAGACAAGATTATACAGGTTCTGACTAGTGTAAAAACTGGTACAAGTGCTAAGCATACTAGCCACGTGCTAGAACCTTCATAAGCAATCCCCCCGACTGCCACTTTGTCCTGTTTTCTTTCTTTATTCTCTGAATACTCGGGCTACCAAAGATACTGTTTGATTCCATCTTTTCTATACAAACGTTCCCATCCTATATTCCATGTTTAGCGTGAGAGTGTACGACAAAGAGTTCGAGTACATCCTGCTTGTCAGTTGTAACGTTAAATTCCATGCACAGTGTTTTCACACCGGACACTGCACAACAGTTTACTGTATATTGGTCAAGGTCACTCTGCCATGAGAACGTGTTTGCAGTTCTCTACATATAGTTATTTCCTTTCATAAGGGTTACCCGAACTGTAAGGGTACAGGCAAAGTGTATGGTGACAGACAGCGGTGCGATGGTGTTGCCAATTATGCAAACTATTTTTTCATGCTCTTGTTAGAAACCTGTTTTTCATTTTACTTTATGATTGTATGATGAAAATAATTTTATTCAGACATAAGGAATTTTATCTCCTTTTCAAGGTGAATTCAGAAGATGTGTTATGCAGTATATGTGCAATTATAGATAATTCATGCGGGTTAGTAACTTTTCTGTTGAAACATGATATGTGGCTCGCTTTCGTCATTGTTCATCCGGGAACTGGTGAATTTCAAAAAACAATGGCGTGGACTACTAGCTTCTTAAAAATCAATTTTTAAGGTTGAAATGAATACTTCAAAAACTTCTTTGTGCTTCTTTTGAAAGATCATACATTAAAATGGTAGTCTGTAGGCAGAAAAAGCTAGGGTTGCCTTCTCCTTTAACATAAAAAGGTGGGCCTTAGTTTCCTCCTATCCCAGTATCTGAACAGTTGGTAGCTCTTCATAAATTCTTTCTCTTTCTACTACAGTAAAGATGATATACCAGCTCTCATCCCCTAAATTTTTTTCAGCTATATTACACATACCCTTTAATCTGATTACCTAATGCCTTTACATTTCCCATGATGCATTTAACAACCCGCACACACCAGTGAATGAAACAACATGTACATCATATCATGATGATCTACACGTCTGCACATACTAAAACATCTTTTCAAACAACTTCTGGCTGTAAGCCTATATCTCACGAATGCAGCAGCTTAATCGATCTTATACTTTTATGAGCAAAATGAGAAATCAACCCGTCAAGGGAACTAGGTCTGTTTTAATAACAGCTTAGTGTTCTTTGTTTACTTACAAGATATACTGGCATCCTCTACTATCAAAACACTGCAGCGAATGACTTTCATGCAGTACACATGTAACACAAGACTTACTGGTGTTTTTGTTTTTCACAATTATGATGCAGAGCAGGGCTTGATTTTGGGGCTGCGTCTGGTTTTCGGGGCAACTAAAATTTGATACCGACAACTAAAAGTAGAAAGTTGGTTGTCTGATGGACAGACATTTTTTCTCAGTATAGAATAAAACAACACCTTACTTTTACCAGATTAAAGACTATACTGTTGCCTGATCCACTGAGCACTTTTTCCATCATACAATATTTCAGACTTCTGAGTTTTTTGTCTTTCATACCACATCTCTTTATTCTTCAAGACCAATTATACAGGAATACACACACCATTTTGTAGTTGTGCAAGGTTTTCAGGCAACCAAATTTTCTTCTGGACAACTTAAAATAGTGAAACGGTTGCCCAAAGGATGACCACAAAGTTTTCTGCAAATGGAGGCCTGCAGAGACAGGCATGCAGCCAACAGGAGATCCAGTCATTACTATCAATCAAATGCTCAATTCCATTAAAAAAATTGGTTGAAATTATACTTTTAAATTCAAGACACTCTTCACAGTTTAGATGCATTCCATAGGTATACTATCTAATTAGCTGAAAATGCAATGTAGGAGTTGGTGACTGTTTGGTAAACAATTATAAACTGCCTCTTTTTCCTGCACAGACCATTTGTTTCTTGGAAAAGGAGCCACGTGTCACATATTGAAGTAAATAAAATATTAAATATTTTCTTAAAATTTAATCCCGCAACAAGACATACACAGAACCATGTACGTTGATCATAATTACACATGTAAACAGGGGAAGGGGCCACGGGCGTCCGCAGGTAAGGGCAAGGGGGGGGCACTTGCCCCCCCTGGAAAATCAAACATTTGAAAAAACGTATAAAAATCAAAGCAAAAACCCGAACAAAACGTGTTTTCCGAGTTTCTATGCCAAAAATAGGCTTTAGAAATGCCATTTCCGGCAATCTGGGAGGCATTTTGGGCTGAAATTTTCGCACTTTTCATGTCAATTCATGGTGACTCAGAGGTTTTGCCCCCATCTAGAAATTTTGCCCCCCCCGACTTTTTTTCTGCGGACGCCCATGGAAGGGGCCCAATGTTCCCCACCCCTTCCTTAATTAACCCCACAGAGATTGTGACTAAGTGATGTTTGTTTATGTTTACTGTGTTTAATGTTTGTTAGTGTAATAATCTTTATTTTTTCTAAGTTGGGTCACTAGCTTAGATAACAGGTCTTTTGTGTTTTCTAGTGTCCTTCATATCTTTGCTTTCATATATGTTGGTTTCAACTTGTTATTTTTGTAAATTATATGAAAAATAAATTTGAATTGAATGGATAAAAAATATTTACCATGTGGCAGTCCTTAATGGTCCCTGTTTGCTTCAACATCTCAAAACAAAGAAATACACAATTAATGTATTCCTGAGGTAGGTATGAAAAATACATGCATTATGACTACTTAAGCATCTGAATGTGTTTAATGTACATTAAATGGGTAGTTATGACATTTTAATGTCACATGATGAAGACTTTTACATAAATTTGCATTTGACAAGAATGAAGTATCAGTAGAGTACCATTAAAAGTTCCATCACTTAAACACTGTACATGTAACTGATGACTCATAGCTACAGCTATCTAAGGGTTCACATATAAAAACTGACATTTCAATTTGTCAAATAGGTACCTCTGTTACAACAAAGTTTTCCAGATATTTCCAATGTTATTTTTTTCTTCACAAAACAAAGAGGCCAACCTATAAGAAGAAGAGGGCTGGTTTCTAGATGAGAATAATTCCAGAAGGGAAAACCCCAACATGATGTCAAGGACCTTTTTACACTCCTCCGCACATTCACCTTAGAGAGAAGCATTTCTTTAAGCTTAAGATCAGTCGCCCAAGAGTATTTTGAAACATCTACTTAATATTGGTAGTTTTCTGCCATTTTTCTTCCAAAAAGCTTTCGTGATATTTTAAGGCTTAAACATTCAACATTCAGGGTTAACCAGGATATTACTACTTGTAAATTTCACAATTCCGTGAAAAACACAATGTCACATGATTTTCAAGAGCCATTCAAAAACTAGTATAGACTACTATCCTTGTCCAAATTGGGGTGAGTGCATTTGCCCTTTTAAGGGATCTCTCATTTCACTGGCAAAATACCATCGTCACGGAACAGTACTGGGAAGCTTTCACAAAGAGATGCGAAACGTGCAATCCTTTTCTAGTCTTTTTTCCCATGAGGGATTTCTTACCCTATTAGATATTTCACCCGAGTCCCCACCAAAAGAAAGGTTTGGTGGGGTAATCAAATTTTACCCGACTTCCTGCTGAACTCATTCAAGCACGCTCCAAGAAACCACAAGCTTGATAAGAGAGAGCTAGCAGAAGATGAAAACAAAGGGCGGATAAAACTGGCCAGACGTGCCACTGTTTGGGAGGTGTGAAAGGCAAGCACTATAGGGCAACTTCTTTTCTGGTTTCTGTTGACCTTTGTTCGCTGAAGCGAAAAAGTGTGGACAGAATTTTTATAGGCAGGGAACTTCAACATGCCATTTTCAAACATAAATCACAAATTATTTGCAGCAGATGAACATTAATTTCACAAACGTTATGGACAAAAGAAGCAACAATTGCATTAATTTTGAACCAGAAAAATGAAGGTTGCATGCATAATTGTTTGGTTGAACAACTTTGCCAGGTGTTATAGAAAAATTTACCACTCGTCAACCCTCATTAGGACTTGCTGAAATATACCTCTCTTTCATCCAACTTTACCTTATCGTAAAGAGATTGGGATTTAACCAAAAGTCTCACAAATATGCAATATTTTGCTTTAAAGTTTGAACAATATTTTGGACTAACCGCTGCATGGTCAGGGAATGTATGGAGGGGCATAAACACTTCCAATTTCATTTTATTCAAAAATTGATTGTGGGACTGTTTGAGTGACGTAGAGAGACAGTGAAACATCTTGAAGACATGTCGCTCACTCTGGTTCAATCATACTGGGCCAACAACAATTGATTTGATCATAGTACACCCAATTTAAAAGATTGGATTCTGATGTCTAGTGACTCTTTCAGCAGGGTTTAGACCTAATTTATTACAATGCCATACATTAAATGTAATAACTCATTCTTTTGTTAAATTCTTGCTGAGACATTTATGATAAACATGTTTTTACTTTCTTTTCACAAAACGAAAAAATACCGAAAACCTGAGGACTACATCAAAGGAACAGATAATCAAATTATAACATTCCTCTTATTTAACAAGGACTTTGTGATTCAGTGACAAGCATGAACTAAGTTGAAGTAGCTACTAGCTAAGCAGTGCATGGACTTAGGTGTGTAAGCTCAATTAAGCAACCTTATTGCTACACTTAAAGATAACTGCTATGCAAATTAACAGGATAAGCGAAGATTTACAAGTAATCATTTCAAGAATGAAACTTAATTGTACTTTAAACTACCGACATCTTACAGTGTACTGTATTATATTTGTTCATTCAAAAAGTTACCAATATATCATGACAAAAAGCATTCAGGAAAAAATTATAGAAAACAGTTTACAAAATGAAAAATGAAAAAGAAGAAAGCCAGAAATCATGATCAAGACTTGTTACGTTACAAATGGACGAGCCTGAGACTTCTAAAAGAAAGAGGTCATGAGTTCGACTCCTGGCCGGATCATATCAAAGACTTTAAAAACGGAACCTACTGCCATTATGCTTGGTGTTGAGCATAAGCAATGAAGTGGGGAAAACAAGCCAGTGAGAGACAGCTGGAAAAAAGGCTGTGGTCGGCTCTATACTTGAACCAATTGGTTAGAAACTGGGCCCTATAACTCCATCCAACTAACTAACAAATATAAAACAAAGAGAAAATGACCCTGATACTTTTTAAAAAGAGGAAGGGGACAGGGAGGCAGGGAGACAGAGAGGCAGGGGGTGACCAGGGGCAAGCTTAAGGGCCCTTAGTGGCTTTGATATCATTATTATACAGAATTCTGATTGGATAGAACTTTGAGGGCTCTTTGTACAAGTTTATAGCTGAGATTACTAAGACATTTATGACAGAAACTTTTGGAGTATTTGGCACAAATATGAGGAATGAATAAAAAAAAAAAGAGGAACGGTATAAAATGAGAAATTTCATCTAAACAGAAGAAGTATCTCATGCCTGCCAAACATCCAGCTATTACATAATAGATCCATTGAGACAGTAGTTCAGCTGAGTGCAAACAATATGCATGGTCTTCCAGTTTATGTGCATGTCAGAAAAAATACCCTTAGAACAATCTCGTCAGGAACTGTTCTCAGTACTAAGTATATGCCCATTTAAACATTTGAAAATGACCATGAAGGTTGACATTTGATAGCACTTCCATCTCAGAATTTGACTCCTTTTTTGCCAGTACTTATTTCAGGATTTGTTGTAAGTTGTTATTTGAACCCCAAAGTTGTTGGGCTTCTATTCTACCAGAATGGTTATTAAATCTGCTGCTCATTGAAGCAGCTAATTGGAATAAAGAACCAGTGGTCGGGTACTATAATTGGGAACCGCAGTTTTTCCCTAAAAACTGTGGTAGCCATGACGGATCTCCTTAAAGGCTAACATCCCGTAATGTATGTAGGCTAGATGCAAACAGATACAATGGAAAAAGGTGTGAAACAGGAAGTCATGTTCAGAATCTCATTATAGCACTTTTTGGGCAAAAATTGTGGTATCGGGTCCACAGTTTCTTAAAGGATGGAAGCTCCTAATGCGATGAAATCTGGCAAACATCAACACGAATGGTCCTGTTACCAAAATGTCTGCTAAATAAAAAAGTAAAGTTCACATACAGTTTCAGATACAATGCAAACAGGTTCAAGTCCTTCATTTTAGGATGTTGCTTCAAAAAAAAGTTTTGGGCAACTGCTCTTGCCCTTTAATGCTTCAGCATTATCACATGACCTAGTTTCTTCACAATGTTACCTGCACATAACAGCACTAACTAACATTGTACTGCGCCTGACTTTATGCCTATACATTCTCATTACAAAAGATGTATAATGATTTACACTCCACACAAACTCTTTTTTGAGTATATTTACCACATTATCTCCAATTTATTCAATTTCTTCCTTCCTTTATAGCTGGTAAGTCTTTTCAACGACTGTACTGAAAAATGCAATTGAGTCGGCACACATTAAGCTCATTTAATGGTTAATTACATCTGCCAGGTTAAAACAGAGTGCAATACTACGTAAACCGCCAACATTTTATGACTACTTCAGCAGTTAACTGTCACATCAACATTGGAAATTAAATTAATGTCATTTTTAAAATTCAGACTCAGAATTTAAAGGGATAACCTACGAAAACATACCATCTAACATTTTCAATCCTTTGCCATCTTGAATATGTTCAGAACAGATCTATGACTATAAGTAAAGTCTACAACTTTTGTCACCAAAAACATTTTTTTATCAAACACTATAAGAGAAAAAAAAGACCACTTTCAAAACATTGTAATTGATTTTTGTATTCATGGTTTGAAAATATGTACATCAATTGAACTGCAACAATTGGCTATTGCCCTGATGCCCCTCTAAAAAACTAACAATGGACTAGTACTTAATGCTCCTCTAAAGAAACTACCAATTCACTAGTGCCCTAACACCCCTCTATAAAAAAAACTATCAATTCACTAAGTGCCTGGATGCCCCTCAAAAAAAAGTAACAATTCCCTCAGTGCCCTGATGCCCCTCTAAAAAACCCAACAATTCACTAATGGCCTGATACATAACAATATGTATTACCATGCAGAGGAGACAGCTTGGAAAGTGGGGGGGGGGGGGGAGGCATTATTTCTGCTGTGGACATTTGGAACTGCCTTACTTTAAGATCAGTGAGGCTTTACTTTCTTGAACAGATTGGGTGATGATTGTCCCTCACCAGAGAATTAGCTCTGTTGTCTCAGAAAACTGAAAGATGGGAAACATGCAAGTGGAGGGAGGGGGGTCACACTTGCAAAACAAAAACATATTTTTTCTGTTTACATTGCTGAATATCATGTCAAATTTAACATGTCTCTAATAAATGCAATTGCAAACAAAACAGAGTATAAACTTGTCTGAAGGAAATGACTATTAATGTCTAGGAGTTTGCATAGCATGACATCACTGCATACTAATTTGACATACTGGCCATGCATCACTAATGATGCAAGGAAGGTGTTTTGATCAAGGTGTAATGGATGTCAGGCCTTGAATTTGAGGTGTGGGAGTGAAATTTCCTAAATCATCACTTTCCTGAAATCCCTGTGAGGATTATGTAGTTTTAGACAACTAGATGAAGAATGGGAGCTCATATTAACGGTTAGTAAAACAGAACACCAACCCACACTCGATCCGTGCTAATTTCCTGAGGAGTGTAATTTGTAGAACACCTAGAAAATCTAAAATTCAAGACCTGGGATGCCTTTCCATCCTATTAAAAGAAAGATATGCACAATTGAGTGACATTTTGAAAAACCTTTATGAAAAAACCTGTGATCACAAACGCTACTTCTGGCATACCTCCTGGGGTAGATCCAGAATTGCTGTTTGGGGTGCCCTAGATTCACTAGTTAGGTAGGCTAACTCCACGGCACATTAGACAGGGTTTAAAATAATGAAGACAGCACTATAGGACAAGTCCGTGGTACAGAAAGGTGTCATTTTTCCTAGTGTCAGGGAATTATCAGGTTATGGTCAACATTTCTGGCTAGCCTTATAACATGAAAAGTTAAGTGTTTAAAATTTTGGGAGGTGCACCTGCACCCACAGCACCCCGCCCCTTCTACTTCCTAGATCAAACATTTCTCACCTGTAGTATTTTACATTAAACAAATGCAAAATTTCTACTGTGATCTATGGCTAGTAGGAACAAGTTAAATATAATGAAGCAGTCTTGAGCATGGTTTCTAATTTGCTTTCTTTCTTCTTTAATTTTCATTTCAAAAACTGTTTTCTATATTTATCTCCTAAATACGCTTTTTATGAAGTATTTGTAAACTTCTTCATAAACAAATGTAATGTCTTTGCCCCTCCCCCTTTAAAGCAAGGACATAGCTCGCTCTGTCCGGGTTCCGAGTATCTTCAATACGAAAATTTCGTGTATACATATGCCCTTTAACGTCTATTATGCAGAAGCGGAAATGTCTGCTGTGTGCTCTATGGTAGTCATATACCCAATAGTAATTACTATATGATGAAGGATTGTAAGCTTAGGAAAGAGCATTGGGACATTGCCTTTGGTCACAGTTTAATGTCACTGATGGAAACAGTGCTTACCATAATTATATCCCCAAATCCTTTGTAAATGGTATTTAGAAAATGATTCATGCAAGGTGACACATACATATTCAAGTACAACATGAAAGTCATTTTACAATCCATGAGTTAGTGTCATTACAGTGACTTGCTCCAATTTAAACACAGATGTACATGGCTGAACTTTTATTTTTGTGCTAATTAGCCAACTACAGGGCCTGATGGCTCAGTTCTGATATTTTTTTGGTAATTCCTTTGAGATACATATATTGGTGGGAGAAACACACTCCCGAAAAAATGTGTGATGCCTTTTTAATGTGAATTTACATAATTCAGGTGTCATTCATGACTAATGTGCTATATGTGCTATGCAATTTATGCAAAGTGTTAGTCAGAAATTACAGTAGTGCAGTAACATTTAACAAATAATATTTTGAGAATCTTTTATTTAAAGGCCCGGCTCTCACCCCAAATAGTACCAATTCTCCAAACCATCTTAGTTTATTGCTTCAAGGTGAATATAAAAAAGCTCAGTGCATATAGTCAGAACACTCTCAGTACAGTTCATGCTATGTAACGTAAGCTTTGGTACGTACTCTGCATTGTTTGAATTAGCTGTCAGTCAAAGAGCTGAGCCAATTGAGAATATTGGTAATCCCCTAAAAGAATTGTAGTATGGGATGAGAGGATTGATCCTTTAACCTAATAACCAATCCAGCAAAATGTACAGAAGTGGCACTCCAGAGTCTCAGTGACAGACAATTTTCCAAACAGCAATTACACAGGATTATGGGATAGATTTTTGGTATGCGTCACTTTTGTCAATGTCATTTTACTGCACATGGATAAAAAGATGCACACAAAGTGACAAAATGCTACCCCACAATCCTTTGTAATCTATTTGGAAAAGGATCTATACCAGTAATCCAGTAAAAATGCAGCTGATAACGTACGAATCAGGAAATAATTTAATGTTCAAAATTTGAATTCATCGCAATTTTGCAATCTTTAGGCTGATCTATCACAACATCATTAACACCTCATATATTTGATGTATACAAAATGTGCTACTCCAGTTGACAATTCTGCAGCAATTTCAAATTTGTCCATTTTGTGTAGCAAAAGGTGATGTGGTATGGAATAAATTATTCTCTGTGAATGATGATAGATCATAAGGGCTAGGATAACTGCCAATTTCATTCCATTCAAGCCCTTTCATTCATAATATTCACAGCTTTCTTATTCTGACCTGTTTTACACTTGAAACTGAGGTAGGCCTATATCCAGCATAATTCACGGTGGTTGTGAGAGCCTCAGGCCAGGGTCTACCAAGTGTGCCTCCAGGTTAAATAAAGTGATTGATGTCTTCCTTAGCTGTTCATGCTTAACTTGGTTTACCCTCGATATCTCAAGGCCAGAAAACATTCAAAGTGGGTTATTTTAAACATCTAATCAATATAAACCCAATTAGATGAGATGCTAAATTTGAGTTTTGTCTTTCCTTCAAGTGACTAGCACGAGAATGTGAACTGACATACTGCTGTTTTTTTACAATTGATCATGCCTTGGTCAGTACCTTACTAAAAACATTTTTGTCAAATTCAAGGAGTTAAAATGTACATTTATTATGCTGGAAAATTCAGTTCTTCAGGGGTGGAGAATTTGGCCCCTATTTCACACAGCCCCCCACATCACACCTGGAGAACTGCAGTACTTGGTGAAGACATATGCTGAGACAATTCTTTTTTCAGGTGACTCTTTATAAGTTTGGTAAAGCAAAGAGTTTGACAAATAAGTAACAGACATATTACCACATGATTGAAAGCTGGGAGTCTTTCATTAATTAATACACACATATTCCAATAAGTGAGTGCATTTTCCCTTTAAACGAGCCCTTAGACTGAATTGAACCCACGACTATCTGCAGTAGATAGAGAAGTCACTGGCAGGATATGAAACTATTACTTAAACCAATACTATCCTACATACCAACCACAGGAGTCATATATCCACACCAATCAGCCATCCAACTGATGACGTATCTTGGAATTCCTATTTATCCCCTATGTTGACGTGTATGCAGACAAAGTTTGAAGCAGAATTCTTGGAATGTAAATTCAATGTGGCACTTCCAAGATTTGTTCACACGAGCAAGTTGGTTCCCTGGTAACAACACGCTGATACAAGAAAGTGGCTTAAATTAAAGTATGAGGAAAGCTTACCTGGTCCTAACAGTTATTTCTGAAAAGCTGCAGGGCTGGCTTAGTGGTCTTTTCAGTCCAATGTTCTTTTCAAAGGTCCAACAAGACATTTGGATAACACTGATGTTGAAACAACAATTTATAGGGAAGTCTGAAGATTAAGGGTATTAGTGTTACTACCACACATTTATGACATGCATGTGATTGTTTCTTGTCATTCATAATCTTGTTAGCTAGAAGCAACTGGAATATTGGTCTTGCAAGTCAGATAGACTGGGAGACTACATGTATACCAAAATGACCTAAGGGTGTATTTAGATCTGAATGTGATCACTGCTTGATGTTATAAGTAGATCAAATTACAAACATTGGCTTGATCCTAGTACACATTTACACTTAACATGAGAGGAACCTGCCCTTAGCTCATTTAAAAAAATTTGAAGTACCAAGCAGAAAAAAGATAAACATTACAAAAACCCCTCCACTAGCAAGTCTCTTTTGAACTACATACAGACAAACAGTGAATGAGGCAATATGAGAACAAACACGGTTGGTCCCAGGCTATCCTAGCTGATGTCACCTATTGAATATGTACCATTGCTGTTAAATGCTTCACCGCTTCACGAACGCACACATTACACTACAATGCTGTGCTTGAATACTGTGTGTGTATAAGGCTACAAAGCACTCACAAAGGAAAGAAGAATTTCCCGCCCAAAGTGCAAAGAAAAAACCTGGCTTTTACGCTAAATTGCTTAACAAGACACTAGAGATACTGATGTCTTGGAGAGGGAAATTTGTTTTTAGAATGAGAATCAAGTTTTTGATATTGAAAAAAAGTTGTCAAGACATTCGGGCAAAGATATATTTTCACACTTCACAGAGCCAAACCCCAGTGCTGTGAAAACAAGTTGGACCCTACCATAACCTACTTAACAAAGACATCCATGTTCATAGTTTGTACATATTATTCATAAAAACCTTGTACAAATAATTCCTAACCAGTGGCGAAGTATTTTTGATCTTAATGTATTTGCTGCTAAAACCGTGATATTTTTGTTCTTTCGCTCGTTGGATGCTAATTTTGTCGGCTCATTCGAGTTGTGTTAATAAAATGGCCACTTTTAAATAATGTACTCTTCCAAGTTTGAACCTCAACAAAATGAATTATTCATTAGCTTCCTTTTTTAGTGGATTGCCGGTGGGGATTCTATACATTTCTATAGAGAAATGAATATGTATAGATAGATCAGAACCTCCCCTTTCAGGTACAAATTGTACTTTTTGCGAAAAGTGTGTGTACCTCATTTCAGAAAGGAAAGAAGCAAATGTGAGGTCACAATAGTAATTGGTTGTACAGTAAGCGATAGACACTAAATTTCTTAAGAAAATCGGCTTTGCCGGTGGTAATTTTTTAGTTTTCTGTGCAGAATGTCAAACAAAACGAAAGAGAACATGTTTATCTCGAGAAATATGAATGTACTTTTGTGATTTGAGCAACAGGTTTAGAATTATCGGTGACAAAATGTGGTTCCTCGTTGACTGCTAGTGCAAACGGATTTGCAGTTCAGATTCGGTATCGCACACATGTACAGGGAAAGGAGACAAAAGTTTTTGTAATGATCCTGACAACCATTTCAGCTTTTATGTTCAATTTCACAGGAGAATACAATCACAATGGTCACTAGACATTTCCCAAGTAGCTTCATGGATCAATGCACACACACAATACTCCATTAAACTTGACTTTATCCAGTGTTCCTATGGGGTACCAAATTTTAAAGTCAGCTAAGGGGCTTTTATACCAGCATGATAGTCTCATACTCTGTATCAGGCCTGGAGTTCTAGATTTTCCAGGTATGCTACAAATCCACAGACTTATACACATGGACGACAGAGCATGTAATGTGTACATCCTATCCATAGATAGTCCCCTCCGTCTGGGGCCAAAAAGGCACACCAAGATGGCCACCATCAAGCTATAAATCATCTAATTTGATGGTGACTCTGCGATATTTTTAACAAAAACTACACTTTAATGCGGAAAAATATCATATTCCTGCATACTCCGTGAAGTGATTTTGACCTTACCTTGACATATTTCAAAAATATTTCAACTTTCTTGCAAAATCTGAGAATTGACTTGAGCAAGTCCAAACTTTTACACAAAATCATAGCAGATAGACATATTGGCACTACCATACGTGGGAGAAAAAGTGCACCAAGATGGCTGTCCATGTATAGGGAATCTGTGTGCAAATCACACTCCTCAGTAATAGTGTGGCAGGGGTGTTATTTTATAACTTAAATAACAGATTTATGAGCTGACATCCTTCATCTAGGGGTGCAAAAAGTCACCCTCCTCATAGTGACTTGAGGTGAGTGATGGTTTGTGATTGAACTTGTACCACTCAAAATTCAAGCTTGTTTTAACCTGTTCTAAGCTTGATCAATGCTTTAGTGAAAATGGCTTCCAAAAGAACGACAAAATTTCAAAATGTAAGCACATATGCATACACAGAAAAATGTAAAAAGATGTAAGTAATGTTAAGTCAACAGTGGTCTTGGGGGACTGATGATCCTAGACTATTTGCACTTCAAGTTGAAATCACCTGATGCACAATTGAGGTCTGATTCTGCCCTCTTATCAAGATAGAAACTAGGCCATCACATCAGGTTCTAAACTGGGGGTCTACCTGATGTTCCCAGGGTTCAATGTTACCAAGGTTGGATATGTTCCCGGTTTTTGTATCTCTATGATTTGGCGATGATAACAAGGTTCGTTATTCCCAGGGTTCGTTGTTTCCAAAAGTGCGGATGCTCCTAAGATGCGGGAACATTGAACCTCAGGAACAGCAAACCCTGCAGGGAAACACTGACGTAGCCCGGCCCCTAAACTGAGAACAACAAATTTGATCTTTAGCAGTGGACTTGCATGGATCCTGCACAGACAATCAGATCGACATCTGCATAATAAATGTATTCACAGTGAATTTCAAATAAGCACAGAAAGAAAGCCAAATATACAAAAAAGAAACTATTTTAAATGTCAGTTTAGACTCTGACTCTAAATCAACAGCAACCTGTGATGGCAAAATGTTTTCTGGGATTGATATATCAATAGATATTTATAGAGAGAGTGGTGGCCTATTGGTTAAGGCGTTGGACTTGTGATCTAAGGATTACCGGCTCGATTCCCACCTGGGTCATTATGTTGTGTCCTTGAGATAAAGATGCTTTATCTCGATTACTTCCCTCTACCCAGGTGTTACCAGCTGTGAGGTAGCTTGTATAGTGATGGGCTGTTTGTAGCTGCTCCTATGGGAAGTCCCCCAGATGACTCTATGAAGTGGGGGGGTACGAACAGTTAGGGATGTGCACTTTAATAGTGTGGGTTTGTCAAGTTACCAATAACCAGGGGGTAATGATTGTGAAGCGCTTTGGGATGTTGAACATACATATAAGGTGCAATATAAATCCAATCATAACATAACAATATATCATCAAAACTATGATATGACAAAATAAAAGAATATTTCATACTTTTTCAAAACCAATTGAATTGAATTCTGAATGAGAATGACTTCCCCCAGTTAGCATGCAAGTATTGAAGTACACGATGGAAAAACTGCATAAAAGCTGAAAATTATCAACTGCCTCTAGCACCATAGACATACAAGGTGAGGGTGTAACAGCTAGCTCCATGCAAGCTGCTAAATTTGAAAAATATTCAAATCAAATACACAACGTCATGCATCCCTTAATGTCAATATGTACTTTAGTACAGTATGACTCCAAACAGACCAATGTAGGCATTTCTGCATAATTCACTAGGGTCTGGGGTATAGGTACTAATGACACCTTGTTGCAACATGTACATTATTTCAACCTCCTCATGGTGTTAAAGGATCAATTCTCTCACCCCAAACAGTATCAATTTTCTTTAACTTCTTACTTAAGCCCCTCCTACATATGTCTGAAATTCATCCTCATCCAGACACAATCTCAGTTTATTGGTCAGGGTGAGTATAAAAGAGATAAATGAATATAATCAAAACACTCTCAGCACAGTTCATGGTATGATGTAATATTTGGTACTCTGCATTGTTTGAATTAACTGTCAATCAAAGAGCTGAGCTAATTGAGGATTTTGGTAAACTCCTACAAGAATCCTAGTTTGGGGTGAGAGAATTGGTCCTTTAAATTCACATTTTGTAGCAGCACTGCAGCTCTTACAGCCTGCAAAGCCAAACTTGAATGTCTGTCAACACAAAGAAACATTCACACCCCTGCATGTCAAGTACAGTTTATTCAACACCAACTTACCACAAAATGTACTTGTAACAAAATGTGTTTCAAAACAGACTGAAACAGGCATTTTTGCATAATTCCCTTGGGTTTGGGGTATAGGTTTTAGCTTCTGCAGTCAATTACGTTTTCAATCATACCCTACGGCTGGCTTGAAAGAAGAGCGTTGACAGATATTTGCAATAAAGAAGGTTGTCAACTTTTCTTTGATTTACACAGAGAAAATGTGAGTCGCAACGGCCTAAACTGATTGCCAGGCTGAACGAAATTTACATCATGAAGGATTCAAGCAAAAAAGATAAATGCATATTGTTGAAAGGGGTTCATAGTAGGTATACTCTAACACAAGTTGTCACAAGACCCATGATTAAAGACACAACCCTGGACATTTATCTAATGCCCACAAGGTATTAATTCGTCTGTCGGTGTCGATTACCTTATATGAGTTAAGCAAACTCGACCACTGATGACATTTTACAAAAATCTTTGCTCTCCTTGTTGCTGTCTACACGTGGAGATTTGTATGCTTTAGATAAAAGGGCTTCACGTAGAAACTGGAAATTTTCATTACTTTTGTAAAATTTTGACACTTGGGTGTACAATCCCCGGAATAAAACTTGAACTGAATTGGAAACTATATTTAAACTTAACCTTTAACACTATATCAGAGACACTCCTGTTGGTGAAGTGTTTAATCCCATCTTACCATACAAGTGCACTTGGACAGACAATTCTGCGGCTGTGTGGTAACCGTTAAAGTTACTCCCAACACAAAAATAGCATGTAATGAAAGTTAATGACAACTATTAGAGTCAAACTGTTCCTTTTTGTCTGTATTATGTGGTTCATTTCATACCCACAGGGTAATTCTTGTATCAAATATTCCTAAAAATGTAGACACTTTTAAGTAATTTGCAACAGAATACCTGTTCTTCTATCAATCACAGCCAAAAATTTAGAGAAATCTTGAAACGAAAAAAAAAAGTAAAAAAGTGGAAATACTGTAAGATAAGCAAGGGATGTTGAAATTTAAAACTTGTTATAAAGTCTGAAATTGCATCATACAACCACATACTCTCTTTGAGCTTGCCTCAAGGATGAGAACGCTCTTTCTTCCTATTTTTTCTTTCTTTCGTATTTAAATTGAAAATTTCTGTAAGAGCATGAAAGTGTTTATCATAAAAATAATAAAAACCCCATTTAGAAGTAAAATAAAGATGTAATGAAAAAGACTGCTATTCATAATTGCCAAAAAAGTGAATTCAAGCAATTACTTCAAAGGATTTATTGTAGTTTACTAATGCAATCACATGATACACAATTATTACCTTTTCTTATTAATTTCATTTAGACAACCATATAGCTTTTATTTAATAATCAAAAGCTGGCTTTAAGTTTTTACGATGGAAAATTTTAAAATCTAGTCAAAAATTGGGACCAACAATCAAAGACGGAGAGGAGTGCTCAGTCAAACTAAATTTTTATTCAAACATCGAAAAGGAATGTCTTTCAAATATTTTCTCCTTTCCATATTACAAGTATCATTCCTATGTTTTAGAAAATGGCATTGCATACTTTATGTAAACCATCAAAACATGAATATTTTCACATAATTAAAGGGAAACCTTTACTTGAATTACCCAGGAAATGCGGGCATACTATAATTTTCAAAGTAAGGCAACCAAATTGGCCCTTTAAATATAAAACAAAAGCAATAAAGAAGTCACCTTCAATTTTCAACTACTTATTGTCATCGGTTACTTATCACGATAGCCTAAATGCAATTTTCCTTCAAGCTTGAATGCTTCCACTCATTGCAAATCTCATTGGCTGTGTGAGGATTACGTCTGACAGTCTTCAAATTATATGAATCCCTCCTGAAGCTGTCTTCTCTAGTTTCTCTTTTAGTCAAATGAAAGACTGGTGTATATATATATATGTATGCAAGACAGGCAGGAATTAAAAAAAAAAACTCTTAAGTAATACAACCTACACTGTTTAGTGGAAGAAAGCTAGCTGGAAAGTATTGTACAATTATTCTAATAACATTCTTCGGATGTTGATATTCAAGATCAAATGTAGGAGTCATTTTTTAATAATTTACTTATGTATGGGAGTAATTTTGTAACAATTATTCATACAAAGTTTAATTTGATAATAATTTACTCCTGAGAAAAGGTAGCCTAATTTGGTAATAATTATCATCACTACTTCAATGATTAATTTGCAAAAGTTTAACACAGCTCCACAAAGCATAATTTGTTAAAAAAGAAATCCTTACAAAGGGTTATTGCAATAATGGCTACAAATGAGTACTTTGCTTTTATATCAATTACAAGTTTGTAAAATGATTATATACTAAAAATAAAGTAAAATGAGTAACAATATTACATTTGTGAGCAATATTTGCTGACAACAATTCCTAAACACAACAATTTGTTAGAATCCACCCAACAAAACATTATTCAGGTCTTATTTCTCTACAAAGAAAACCCTTTAGTAAGATCTAGGCTCCCTATTGAACTTTTAATTAAGGAAATTAAATGCAGCGAGCATTGTTTCTACATAAATAAATTCTCAGGGTCAATACAGGGCATCATACTGAACTACACAATTAAATTTCATTTCTAACTTTTAGTCCTTAGTATGGCTCCCAATCCATTAAAATTTAGCCTTTCCTGTTCAGTCTACTCAAGAATTTTTAGGGGCATACTTTACAACCAGGAGGAGAAATTCTTTGGTTTGTATGGGGTTCTGGTTTAGGAATAGAATTACAATTATGGTTTTAAGATCTTCTGCAGATTGAATTGACGGCTTCATACAGTAGCGTAGCCAGGTTTGTGTCATGGAGAGGGGTTTTGGAGAAAGACATGAGGGAGAGAGAAAAAAACTGCTATTTTAGGTTTTTTTTGCATTTCAACGTTGGGTCATGGGGAGTGGGTTACAACCCCAAAACCATCCCCACAGCTTTGCCACTGGGTCCATATATAATCATGCAACCATTGATCTTGTAATCCCTTTACATGTCCATACTACATGTATACCAATGTTACATACCATAAAACAGCAAGATATACAAATGCAATGCAGCAGGTAGTAACTACAACGATGACAAATACATCATACTGGCGATGGTTACCGTTATCAGTTTGGTAACTCCCTGGTTTCTAATATGTGCCTTCGCATGCTGAATTTTACTTTCATATTATTCCTCTGCATGTCCTGCAATCATTTGAAACATGTGAATCTAAGCCTACCAATTTTGTGGTTAATATGAGTTCTGCAGAAGGGAAAACGTTTTTCAATTACCACGAGGTGGAACATACGTGAGGCAAGCTTACAATAAGAAAGTGGATACCCCAAAGCTCCCTGATGGTAATCGCATTTCATTTAATAATTCCTGCATCACATCCCATGTTCCATTTGATGTGAGTAAAACAAGCTTTATGACAATTACCATATTAAATTGTATGACTGATTGTAAAAGACAGATAAGCGAAGCATTTAAAACCAGCTCACAGGCATAATATAAACAGCAGACCTTCTTTTCATAGCCTAATTGTCTAGGTGCAGCTGCAAATGTACGCTGTGCCATGAATAGTAATGATTTCTTTTTCATATAAATTTCCATATTTCTGTACTTCATTGTCAGAAATTTGAATCACTCAACAATATTTTGTTTTACAACCCTGGGAAATATTTACTTGGGAAAATATTTACCTGGGAAAGAAAGCATCAAGAGTTAAACATATCCCCTACATCTTGAGTCAAAAAAAAAAAATGTAATATCAGGGTAATATTTCAGCTTGTCATGCAAAAAATGCACATGTCTTGACATACAACAATATCATTACTGAAGGTGGTAGCAGCTCAGTGAATAGAGCTTCCCTCTAAAAACTAGCAAGCACAGTAAACTCAGTCACTCTTTGATAGAGTGAAAAGTGTAATTTCACTCCATCAGCTCTAAGAATAGTGAGGCATCACTCCAAGAAGAGCATTCTTTTGGAGTGAACTTTATACAACTTTCACTTTTCTAATGAGAGAAATTTCACTTTTATTTTTTTATGGACGCATTTATATCAAATCCAGATCTGATGAGACCATCCTATGAATAGATTGAATTGCATGACCGGCTTGATCCTTGGCATAGTCTTCCTATATACTTGGACAGAATGTAACGCATACGTCTTTTCCGTAAATTGTTGCCACTGACTGGGGTAAAAAAGGTGCATTGAGACGTCCACCATGAAGCTACAATTTGTACGATTTGACAATGACTCTCTAATATTTTAAACAACATTTAAACTTGAATGGAAAACAATATCATATTTCTGCAATATGTGCGTTTTTTGACCTAACCTTGCATTATTTCGAAAATATTTCAAGTTCCTTCTAGCGACAATCTACGGATTATATGCTCTGTTCATGTATAGGAAGTCTGTGATCCTGGTGCATTAACTCTTGTCTAGTTCTTTGATCACTGTCTAAATGCATACATACAAATATTTATGTAGTGCTAGCTCCAAATGATCAAAGCGCTTAAAAACAGAAAAAGAATGGTTAAGTACAGTACAGTTAGAAAAAGTGAGATTTGAGGAGCTTTTTAAAAGTAGTGACTGATTGAGCTTGATGATATTACACCGGAGTGTGTTCCAAAGTGCAGGGCCAGCTACGGAAAAAGCCTTATCGGCAAAGTGTTTTCTTTCTAGATGGTACTGTTGACAGAGTTTTATCAGTGGTGGACCTGGTTACTGGGCCTGTAGAGGGGAGTTGTTTCCATATCAAAGATTTTGTGAGATGAACTGGTCCACAGTTGTTTAGGCATTTGCATGAATTAGTGCTTCAGTGGGAAGTGAGTTCCAATTAATCATCTTCAATCACAGCTGTTTGCCTGATGGTTAGGGGTTGTAGACTTATCTTACTGATGGGTACTGGCGGGCGAGCACAACAATGGGTCTATTCAGAGTGTGTTTCAAGTGTGTGGCTGGCTCTCCTCTTCACAGCCACAGCATATGCAAAAGGGGAGTGGCTTAAGACTACACTTCAGTGACTCTGTGGACAGTAAAGGTCCATCTTTCAGCAATGGTTGTCATGTCCTTTTGTTATGGTAACAAAGGAGCTGCTCAGAAAACCTTCAATGGATTATTGATTAACTGTGCCTTATTTGGGATGCAGTTTCAGTCAGTGTAGCTCTTTCTCTGAATTCAATGATGCATGGAGAGCTACTTCTTTTCATACCAGTCTGCCACTCAAAGCAGTTACTAGGGAAAGCTTTTGTTAGTGAAAACTCACAGCTCTCCTGCTAGCTCATTAAGCTGTGTGTGGACTGGGCTCTGTTCACTGAAGAGTGCACAAGCTGAACAATGGCTTGGAGTTTTGCCCTTCAGTAAACCCCGGGAAGAATTGGAGACAGTCCCTTAGTATAGGTATAAACGCATGGTATACATATGGTGATAGGAGGTAGGAGAGGACCAAAATAGACTCACTGTTCATGTTGGCTCATAACTGATCCTTAAACATTTATATTTAAGAAAATTAATTGATCAAATATGAGTGAAATATTTTAATTTGTTATATGTTTGGACAGGAGGGCTCCAGTTTATACAAAAATGTACTACACAATTTTCATGGTGACTCACACAGTTAAGTGTGTAGACTGAACAAATATGCACTACATATTCCATATGATGGTCAAGCACTGAAATGCATTTGTATAAAACATGTATTTGTGACTCGTCTTCAAAATCACTTTTCAGTATTAACGTGTACACAGATCATCATTAAGTAGGGGGCTGCATGGCTGGGGTATAGTGGTGGGGGACAGAATATCAAGTACTAAAATGCAGTGAAAGGATTGGAAAATGTAAAACAACGGAATATTAATCATTTCATGAAAGCTGAAACATTTCACTGAAGCTCTATTCTGTTAACAAAATATATAAAAAAAAAAAAAACAAGTTCAAGATGATGATTCATGCTAGTCCGACTGCCTTAGTTTGCTCTTAATGTGGACAACATATTGGGATTACTGTAAGTATGTAATGTGAAATGTGACTCGTCCCTGAGCTTCAATTCTTTTGATTTACCCGAGTTCTGTTCATAAAAATTGATCTAATGGGAAAAATCACAGCTCCAATTCCTCAAAATAGAAACATTTAACTCTACCCCTGAAGTTCAACGATTGCAAGCGAATATGCGTCACTTTAGCAGGGATAAAGATGCTCATTGGTGCGTTTCTGCATACGGAGCTTTGTTCTTCTATCAAAATCACCGACTCCTGTGATTGATGCTGTTCAGATTCTGGCTGGTGGCATCACCAACTAATCTGTAAACTCAGCCAGTGAGATAATGACAGAAATAGAGCAGTTTCCTGACAGCTTTGATGTAAAGCTTTCTATCGCTTTTCCCTTCTTTTCTTTTATTCTCAGATGTTGCTTTTGGGTTGGAAATATAGTTTTGTGAGATTTTAATCGGAAAAGACCTGTCCAATTTGGAGATGATGACTTTACCATACAAACAGTAGTGTGTTTTTTTTTTTCTTTTTCCTTTTTTACTTTTCATTTTTTTCTCTTTTTGGTGTTTTCTTGAAAACAAGAGAAAACCAGAAAGCCAAAAGGCCTTGTGGTTCCTTGGCAAAAGGAAAATTTTCCCAGGAAATTTTGCATTTTGACCTCTGGTGATCACAAAGAATAGCTTTGGAACTTCTGTCTTTTGATGGCTGGTACGTGACCCCAGATGACATCTGACTTCCCCAAAAAACAATTTGGGTACTTTTATTAACCATACTGCAGATACCTACAAAATGAAGTCCTTCCAGCTTCTCTTCTTGAGAATTTCTTGTTAACTTAACCCCTAGTGATGCTATACCCCATTTGACCTCTGGTGACCTGGCATTTGACCTGGTGACCTAGCTGATCTCCACCAATAACAGGTACTGAAATTATAGCATAAAGGGAAAACACAACCACCCCAATTTGAAAGGAAGTAAGTCAGACGTGTTTCACGCCTGGCTCAATGAGAGTCACATGACAACATTTTTCTCACTAAAGTATGGAGTTTGAGGGAGCAACTCACGGCTTACCTTTGAAAATGCAAAATTTCAGTCCTGAAATACCAAGTCATATGCTAATTAGAAGTGAAGAAATTTAAAGCAATCTTAAGGATCTGCATGGATGTCATTTCAAAATAAATTTGGGGCGTCTGTATTTGTACTTTAATCATATACATACACTGACCAGTTTTGGTATTTTGAGAATTTAACTTCAAGTACCACCTACTCGATAAATTTTAAATTTACACTGGTTTATTAAGCAAGAAATTTGAAATCCTGTATTTGTTTATGAGGACCATTTCACACAGCCAAATTAGTGATTTTAAAAGAGGTTGAAAAACAGTAGTTTTCAGAGATGAGCACACCCACAAATGTGAGGATAGAATGTGAGGGAAAAAGTAGGCCTAGCCGCCCAAAACTTATTTTGAAACACCTTCCGATATTAAAATTTTCTTATTTCCGTTTCAAACATATCTGTCACTGATATTTCAGAAGTTAAATATTGCCTATTCAGGCTAAATCAAACATACTCCTAGAGAATTTCACCATTAAGGAGAAGAAATATTGTCATGTGATACACAAGGGCCAATTAGGATAGACTTCTGTAGGCTTACTAATTTAAGTTCATTCAAGAGAATTTGAAACTGAGTTTAAGGGTTGTGTCAAAAGTAATTAAGTTTGGGTGAGTGGGTGACTGCACTGACTGGATGCCATATACCATATGCCACCCCCTTTAACAACTCTGCCACTCTTACAACTTTTAGCGTTATCACCAAGCCCTCAATCCCTCTAAAGCAGGTCCAGTTTATTAATGTGACTCCACATGCCCATGTCATCCACTCGACACATCAGGACAACTTTAGCATAAAATAACCACGACCTACAGATGTATGCTCCAAAATCTGAGATTGCTTGAGAAATTTGTCAAATCCCCAGAACGGCCCTGCATGGTTTGGTATACATACGAACCACTCTGTGTATATCCTATTACACTTGAAATCCCACCTACTTGAAACTGGATCCAGGTTAACAAATAGCACAGCAGATATGTAAGCCATGCACCCACACTCATCCCTTTGTCCTCACCAGGTCTATAGTTGCAGGCAGGTGGGGTTATAAGTGCAATAGGAGGTAAGTTCGATGAGGTGAAGGAGAATGATTCTTCCCTCATTATTCATCAAATTAAGGGGGTGGTTGCAAATTTTGGAGTGTACATAAAATCCCCAAAACCATGGACTTCCTATACATGGACAGAGCATACTGCACGGTATGTTGTCGCTACCGTACCTGTGAGAAAAAGCACCAACTTGAAGATGACCGTCTGCTAAGGTTTTGTGTGAAAGTTTGGACTTGCTCAAGTATACTGCCATATTTTGCAAGAAAGTTGAAATATTTTTGAAATATGGCAAGGTAAGGTCAAAATCACTTCATGTATTGCAAGAATATGATATTGTTTCACATTCAAGTTTAACTTTTGTTTAAAATATTACAGAGTCTTCGTCAAATCAGAAGATTTATAGCTTCAGGGCGGCCATCTTGGTGCGCCTTTTTTGTCCCAGCCGGTGATGACCATCTACGGATAGTACGTATACTACGTTACATGCTCTGTCCATGTATATAAGTCCGTGCCCAGAACTCACTTCTTACATGGTTGGGTACAGTATAAAAACTTGGCATTATGATGTACTGTAGATGGATGGCCCTGTAGGCAGTTACCCCAACCAAAGGTAGGCATAAACTGCACAAAAATTGCAGAAAGGAAAGTCACCAGCCCTGAAGGTAGTGAGTGCTTCTACATAATGAGCACAGTTTTACCTGGTACTTGCAAAAATTCTATTAGGAACACATATTTCCCCAAACTCCCTCGAATGACAAAGTGTAAATAGGAGGTAAGGAGGGGCAGCATGGACTAAAACATCCCCCTGGTTTAACATAATGGAGGAAAGGTGGGGCGATGTAGATTCTGGCACTGTCTTATCAGTCGAGTTCTGACAAGCTGTAAAAAGTTATCAGGTAATGTTTCAAGACTATCCACTTCAAATATAAACTTCTGTGTGACAAGTTGTACAGAGTTATCAGATATTTAAGGTCTTCGAGACATTTTGCTAATTATAATGTATCTTTAATTTCCTTGTTAATTCTGATGTGGAGTTAAAATATAATAT
Organism: Holothuria scabra; assembly: GCA_037179385.1. Classification (NCBI taxonomy): domain Eukaryota; kingdom Metazoa; phylum Echinodermata; class Holothuroidea; order Aspidochirotida; family Holothuriidae; genus Holothuria; species Holothuria scabra. The sequence continues at coordinate 15,666,423 of CM074199.1, forward strand.
GTGCCCTGTCAAACAGACATAGTATTGATTCATGTATTTATTTAGTTAACAAGAGTAGAGCTGAAATAGCTCGCAGGCTCCTTTAAATTAAACTCCGTGTGCACATGCACAAAACATAAGAAACTATAGGGTAAAAGCTGTTTTCTGTTGTATGCTATGTAAACAATCGTGACTGGTTACTAGTTTTGTGCATGCACGCTGTCTCATCGCTCATGCCCGTCTTGCAATTAAATACACATTTCATGATATGAAGTACAGCAGAGTTGAATCTGCCATGTATGACTGACGATGATACAAACTATCATGTTTGACATTGATGTTATTACAGGAAGGTTATACTGTCTACTTTACGATCCTTTAATCAATCTTTGGATGAAATTGCTTGCTGAGCTTTGTCAATGATATTATGGTCTCAACATTTATGTTGAATTTATGAAGGATACAAAATTGACAGTATAATACTGATATAGGTATTTCATCCACGTCTGTCACCCAAATCACCTTTTCAAGGCATACCATGATGAAACTTTCCCTCTTACTTTTTCAAACATCCCCCTTCTTTGCATAAATAAATCTTATCACCTCTCAGGGACAAAATCAAGCACACTACATATATAATTTATATATTCAGGTTTCACATTTAAATTGATTGATAGTACCACACATACCATGCAAAAAGCACAAAAATTTATGTAAAGTTTGAGATTTACAAGCCAGTCAGGTATTGTTAATTGTTTTTCACACAATGTAAACAATGAAAGTACAGATAACTTGAGGGGACAGATCGTGTAACAAATTCAGATAACAGCTATAATCCACTGCCTCTGATCTACTGTGTATGTATAGCTAAAATAGCATAGCTAAGATCATAGCCCCTTCAACGTACTGTGTATATACTTGCCAACAATGTTATCTTAGACAACAGATCATTTAGCAGATGATTCATTGTGCACCTATATCCTCTCTTAAACAAAGTATGGTCCAAGTGGACAAATGCCTCTTTTCCTTCCTAAAATGTTTGTAACATACGTCAATATCATGTGCATATGTTTGCAAAGATTGACACCATTTTTTCTAAGATTTTGCTGTGAGATTTTTCTGAACATTTTTTTTTATCAATGTTTTCAGTGCTGTAAATCAGAGGATTGAAACAGTCTGAATCCTGACAGTTTGAAAGCTAAACAGAAACATTTCTGTGTAAAATGGAACTGTTGGCAAGTGTAGTTATAATTGAAAGCATGCATTTTGGAACAACAGTTAATTATAAAGTTCCCAATGAGTTATTTATTTAGGTGAGGTTTGCTACCCAGTCTCTAACCAAATGGTCTTAATAAGGCCAGGTATATAGTCCCTTTTCCAGTTATGGCTGACTAGCTTATTTTCCTTCACCACTTGTTATGCCGAGCACGCACCAAGAGCAGTGGCAGCATAGGTTCCATTTTTTAAAATCTTGGGTATGACCCAGCCAGGAATTAAACTCTACCTCTCCCTCTTGTCTCCAATGAAAGCCACAGCCTCGTCCCTACCAAAAGCACTAGCACCAAGAGGAAATACGTTCTCTACTGCTGGTGCAGTACCTTCATTATTGCTACAGTACAATACAAGGCATATCAACTGAACACTAATCACATCTAATCAAACAATATAGGTAAAATCTAGAACACAACAAGTGGTCTGATATCAGTTGGCCATACCTGGGGTCTATCACCTTTAAATCTTTCAACAGTCATTGCTTACCTTCAAGGATTTCAGAAAAATTTATGGTTTTCCTTCGGGCAACGCCATATTCACCATTTTTAGATGTCAGCAAGAAAATCTGGTTGTCCGAAATAATTTTTGCAAAACTCTAAAACAGTGAGTGTGATCATATATTGTTAGTCTTGAAGAACAAAAAAATGTGATTGTGAGGGACAAAAGCAGCAAGTTCTGAAAAACCCTATGATCAACAAAGATGAAAGAGTTGATCAGTCAGCAGTATCAGTCTTTAATCAGTTGATTATATGGGATTTAATGACAAACAAACACGAGCTTGTTATAAAGTGTCATGAAAACAAGAAAATGAATACAATGTTGAGGTATGTTTTGCAAATGCAAGAGTCATGTCAAAGATTTCCATAAAGTTTACTTTCCTCAAGAAAGCCTAGAATAAGGGAAAAAAATCTGTCTGTTCAAATAAAGTTTTTTGGTTGGGCACGGTGTATAATTTTGGGGGAATATGGGAGTATTCATATCAGTCACCAGTCTTCCATTAGATAAAAGCAAGCTGCTTTTGATTTTTTACCAAGAAATGAATGGGTGTCCATGGGACAACCAACCTTTCACTTCTGGTTGTCCGTATGGAATTTTCATTGTCCCAATTAAACAACGGGGCAGCCACAAAAATCAAGCCATGCTCAACCTGATTGATCAGTAAATGAACAATCTCTTTCAGGATACCCTGATTAAATCCTGACATCAGGTTCGGTCAACATGTTATGTAGCTTGTTGATGTCATTTCAAACAGTGCTGAATCCACAAAGCTCCGATATTTCCACGACAAAGCAATTTACAGATATTTTCTCCAAAGGATATAAGTAATACATGATTCTTCCAAATCCATGCAATATATATGCAAAGAATTTACACTCCACATTTCACAATTTCACAATCTCTGCCACAGATGAAGCATTTGGATGGGGTGCCATAGAGGGACATTTGCAGAACTTAAATAACATGGCTTATTGAGAAATGCCGAGACCAAATAAGACCTGGCCCCTTTTCACTAGGAGCTGTCTGGCAAAACATGTTTAATATATTTTCATTCCCAGATGCTATGAATTAATGTGTACCATATGTGACAGTTAAGTCCCAGTTGGTGTAACGCACCCCTAACAGAGAAATTAGAGCAAAATACTGTCCTGATGCCTTTGCCACCAAGGCAAGGATTTTTCTGAAAGGTTTCAAATGCACTCGATCAACCTGTAAATTATGCGCAATGCAGATTTTGACAACTTGTCAGATGCGTTAATGATGCTGGCAAGAGGATGAGCTGAAATAATTGGAGAACAAAGCTAGGTTTAAGAAAGAAATAAGGAGTTTTACTTCACACGAGATATTGAGGCCATATCTGTCCCCAGTGACATGTGACATTTTGTTGTGAACTGAAATGGATATTTATGAAAATTTTGTAAACTGCAAGTTGTTCTTAAATGTGGTTGTTACACTTGTGTTGTAAACAAGAATTGCATCTGCAGGCATTTATGTGACATTTATAACCCTATCCTTTTCTTCAGACCTTTGTACCTTATCCATTTTGTCATTTGCAAGATCATCAGTGGGAACGAACATTTATTTGTCACTGTCAGAATTTAAAAATGCATGCATCAAACATCGGATAAGCTCTTATATTGAGAACATTCCTGAAGCGTTGCTCCGTATGATCCTTTAACATATTATTAAAGCAAGTATTTGTTAATGTTTTGGGGTGTGGGCCTTTTCCACTTGTGTGATTTGATTTCTGTAATGGCTAAAATCTCCCAAGTGCTATTTCAGCAATATCAACCAAGCAAAAACACATGTGAGCCAGATTACTTTTAGTCACAGGAGTAGGATACCGGGGGATGGGGGGGGGGGGGGGATATTTGGGAACATGATTCTCACACTTTCTTAAACTGGTTATGCTAAAGCCTCGTCCACACTATGCAACGTGACTTATTGCAACAAGACTGTCTTGTCATGATGATTGACTGACAACTAACTAGTTTTAAGAACAGTTATACAACAAGTCGCAGGTCCATGAAGCAATTCATGCAAAATTCTAACACTCAACATACTCATAATTTGTTATGTTGAAGAGACAGGAATGTGTACTGTCCACTTCGATTAAATGATCTTTGCAGTTTTATTGGAAAAGTCTGCCATTGTTGTCGCTTGTACATTTCAGTCTCATGTGACTGAACATGTCGTATTAAACTGGGTTGCACATCTGCTTGCAACTAGTTTTCAATGCCTTTGAACAATCTTGTTGAAATGAGTTACGTCGCATCGAGTCGCACAGTGGTGACAAGGCTTAATATATTCATGCCCCTTTTAAAAATTTACAAACACATGCATACTGACCTATGTATACAGGGATTGGAAGATTGTCCTTCAGATGTCTCCCCCTCCTCCATTTTCCTCCCCTTCCCGGCTCCCTCTCCCCATTTGCTGACATATTGCTACTTACGATCTCTACATGTCTTTAAAACAAAATGTGAAATGCTATTAAACAAACATGAAGAGATCAAGTGGATCTGTTACATATGATTCTTAATGTACAAAATGAGTATTCTCTAAAGCTTGCAAAGCCACAATTTTTGGGGTCCGATCTGATTTTTTCATCATAAGATTAATCTTATCATATGTGCATATACTCAAAGGACAAGAACAGCTTCAAAAATTTGAAACAGTTGCGTAAGGTCTGAAGAAATTTATCCTCCAAAATATTGTCAAGGACATTGGATGATGACTTAGTTTTATCTATCAGGAGTTTTTTAATGACATAGTTAGAGTTGTCACAGGAGGTACCTACAGGGTACACATTGCAATGCTGAATAGGGAATCAGGACTAAGCCATAAGTTGATCCTCTGTTATAATGTCAGGGAGAAGAGCGTGACTGTAATGCCAGTGAATTCTTGAAAGGAATCAAATTCAAATAGATGACGCTGCAAGTGCCGAGTCACACTCACAGTAATCATCAATCCAGAATACTTTAAATGAATGTATAAGAAGTCAGATGAAAACGACTGCCACAAACTTAAACATGCCTTGCAGATTGCTGTTGGAATACATAATGCATTGCTGCATTTACAGTTCCAATCCCAGGTGAAAACAAATACAGTGATGGGTGTTTTTAACTCATCACAGGAAAGCAGTGTCAATACAGGCTATACATGTCAATGAGATTAATGGTAACAACACACAAGTAAATGGCAGTGTTACGTTTAATAACAATATGCCTTCAGGTGTGTAAAGCAAATACACAGATTAAATGTCAGAAGGTGAAATGGTCTATGTCTTGAAGAATGCAGGGGGTAAATGGCAGGGGAGTGAGAGGAATGACAGAGTGTTAAGTGTAGCAAGGAGAGGGGTCTTAATGAGGGGTATTAGTCATCAAGGAAAGATGTGTTAATGGGGAAAGAAGGCTAAGGCTAGGGGGTAGGAGGTGGAGGGAGACAGGAATGATATAGGCGACCATGCTGTAATGTTGCTTCTTAATTGAGAAAGCAACACAGACACCCCAGTAGATTAAAGGCGGTGTGGGTTGTAATTGATATCTGAGTTTGTTACATGATCTGTGCCCTCAAATGATCTATGCTTTCATTATGTTCACACTGTATGGAAAGCAGTTAACACATGCTTGACTGGCCTGTTAGCTTATCCCAAATGTTACATAACTTTTTGCGCATTTAAATAGATCTTGTTTTTTGTCAATCAATTAATCAAATTTGAAATGTGACTTTCTCAAGTGTGTGCGTAATGAGTTTCACTTCCTCGATAAGAGGTAATCCGGCAGAGGAGGGTGTAACAAAAAGTAACAAGGAATGCTACTTCATGAAAACCAAAGCAGCACTTGGCAGATTGATGAAAATTATTAGCCAAGAGCAGTTGGCAATTTAGCTCCTTGTAAGGACTAACCAATGGCTTGCCAATGGTTTAAACAGGAAATGCAATCAACTCAAATTGGATTAGTGAATTAGCTAGTCTCAGGGATGAGCCTGAGACTTCTTAAAAAAAAAAAAAAAAAAAAAGGAAATGAGCCTGAGACTTCTAAAAAAAAAAGGATGCTAATAGACAAGTACCACAGCTAGAGGCCCAATCTTAAAGGGCCCCTAGTTGCATTGATGTCATTATAATAGACTTCTGGTTGGGTTGAACTCCAAGGGCTGTTTGTACATGTTTAAAAGTGAGATATATACAAAATTTATGACAGAATATTTGGGAGTATTTGGCACAAAAAAGTGGAATGAATGAAATTTCCTCTAAAAAGAGGAAGTATCTCCTGCCTGTAGTCCACCCTTTTTATGAATGAATCTTGGGAATCGTTTGGTGATATACATGCTAGGAAAATCCCCTTAGCTACTTTTCAAATTTGGTACCTGCCATAGCAGGCACATGGCAGGAAAGATGGATTAAGTCAATTTCAATGGAGTATTGTGTGTGTGCACTGATCCATGAAGCTACTCAGGAAATGTCCAGTGACCAGCACAACAGAGGCATTGTGATTGTATTCTTCTCTTACACTGAACACAAAGCAGTGATAGCTCTCAGGATTTATCTTTTTTTCTGCTTGGGTACTTCAATTTTTTCAAATGAGCTAAGGGGAGTTTCCTCTCATGTATTACTCAAAATTGCAAAATTACGATATGAGTACATTTCATTTGTTCACCTTGAATAATTATGCAATAGTTCAGTCCTAAAATATCATATGAAAATACTTAAAGGGGAAATTGAAAGTTTGTGAGAAAAAGCTGTTGTTTCATAATGAGATTGAGGCCACTGTTTTTTGTATGCCCTTCAAAAAGACATTCAGTTTGAAGCTTCTTTTAGGAAGGACAATACAGATCTTCTGTTGTTACTATGGCAACATCCTTTGAATAATAATTTGAAGGTTTATTGAACGGACCTTTCCTGCTATGTGGCATGTCATCATGATCATTATCACAGACTGAGCTGCCTTGCCAAATTCATTTGGAGGAGATATTCATATCATCTGCAGGGGTTGCCATTACTCGGATGATAATGATCAAATTAACATGCATGGCTTAGAAAGGAGTATCCATGGTATCTTGTAAGGATGGCAATAATGAACATCTATCTACCTAACAGATCTAATTCAATTAAAGGCCCCATGTGGCTGTGACATACTTCTTGAATTATGCATTGCCTCCTTGTTGCTTAGATATATAAAGTAAAACTTTAAATACTAAGTAGATGTTAAACGCCCCTGGTACATAATAAAATTCATATTGCTTTCTCTACGTGGCATATAAATTTTGAAGTAATGTTGCGTGTATTGCAAAACAAACAAAATACAATGTCTGGGGCCTTCACTATCACTGGAATCTCAATTAAATACCAAAAGTGATAGTTTGATTTGTTTAATATATAGAAAGAGAGACAAATGTGATGTAAAAGATGACATTGCTGCTTTTCATGAGAAGCAAAGACATCCTTGTTCTCGGTGCTATTGGTTTACCAGGGTTAGTTGCGGTTAAGTGGGGATTATATATGTGAAAGGAGATAAGTAGAGGGCGATATAGCTTGTTCCTTTTGACTGTGCTCTTCAAGCTAATTTTGCACCCTGCAATGGACTGTACATTTGGTGGACCTGTATGTTACTAGTTCATTAGCTGGGATGATAAATGGTAATGGAGGATGTCCACCGCAGAAAACAGAGGGGGTGGGGGTTTGGGGGTTAGAACCCCCATGACCCAACCTTGGGGGGCAGGGGGGTATCCAACCTTGCAATGCAAAAAACACCTAAAATAGCAATTTTTCTCTATCTTTAGACTTTTCCTCCCTTATGTTGTGCTCCAGAACCCTACCCCATAACACCAAACCCCCCATGCCACAATCCATGGCTATGCCAGTGTATGGAAAACTCCATGTAAAATGTTCCTGATACACCCATTGATAAAAAAACATACAAATAGGAATGCCATGTCACACACCTAGCACAATTAGGCTCTATAACCCAACTAAAGTGTGATAGTAGTCTAAATCAAAATAAAAACAGAGTTTTGCTTGAATCCTACACAGACTCAAAGAAGGCTTCAGGGTAGAAGGAATGTCTCAAGGGTAACTAGCAAATTTTATTATCTGTCAATTTTGACTGTTAGAGAGGCTTGTCAGAGGCTTTGAAATTATGTTACGAATCCCCCTTAGCTGGGGGACAATCATGCTAAATACACATGGCATTGTGTTAAACGCACGGCACAGTGTACACCATGATATATGCGGTGTGTACAATGCATCCAAACAGCATGTGTTTAGACGAATGTGCATGGACAGCAAGTGATGGTCTGATTTTAGTCGGCCATAACTGCATGGGGTCTATCACCTTTTAATCTTTCAGTTTTTTGCTTACCTGCACCATGGATGGTTATTACGTGATATTAGCCTTTAAGGAGATCGGTCATGGCTACCACAGTTTTTAGGGAAAAACTGCGGTACCCACTTATAGTACCCGACCACTGGTTCATAACTCCCAATTAGCTGCTTCAATGAGCAGCAGATTTAATTACCATTCTGGTACCACCATTAGAAGCCCAACAGCTTTGGGGTTCAAATAACAACTAATTACAACAAATCCTGAAATAAGTGCTAGCAAAAAGGGACTCAAAATCTGAAATAAAGTGCTATCAAATGTTAACCTTTATGGTCAATTTCAAATGCTTAAATGGGCATACAATTAGTACTGAGTTTCTGACGAGATTGTTCTAAGGGTATTTTTTCCAACATGTTGAACACTAAATTATATCTTAATTCCTTCAATTTCACTGAATTTGAAAGTTTGAAATTCATGTAGACATTAAATGAAGATGATTTAACTTAGGCTGATGGACCCCACTAATTGCTGGCTAGAGTCACTAAACAGGAGCGCTGTTTGAATTCGTCTATGGAGTGTGGTCTAGTTGTGGTAACATGTTCTCAAAGAAGGCCACTGGGGAGTAATATGACATCATATGAAAAGCCTCTGTAGTGTGTAAACATGTAAAAGAGTTGAAGCCTCTTGAACAAATTGAGTAACTAACAACTGTGCATATATTTCAGCAAGGAAATGTAACATAAGAGGGGGGGTATAGTCAATGATGGAAAATATTGTACATCCACAGGAATCAGAACAAATTAAGCTGTATTGCAATTGCAACAAATAAGTCTAGCCATTACACTGTTGAGGATTAATTGTGAGGCATTTTCTCACCAAACTTAATCCATTTAAGATTCAATTTTCTGTTGAGATTTTTCAGGGTTTTTAAATATATTAACTCAAGTTCTACTGAGATATTGTTTTGAAAAGCTATGGAAGTAGTGTCTGAAGTTCATCATTTTCTCGGTCACTCAAAAATGTTACAAGACTAAAACTGTGACGGTATGTTTATTAACCAAGTGCATGCTGATGTGTATCAGTTTTGTGAGGCTTCGTCATGAAAGGTCTAATTATTTCAGCTACAAGGGCAAGAGGTCTAGAACTTTTTACCTTAATTATGAGGTAGTGTTGCAAGGTGCAATTGGCAAGCTGATACCGATCATTGTTTCTATCATTAGGATGTCTGCAATACTTTTGATGTTGATAAACTATTCATAAATGATGTTGAAAAGTCTTTTCCTATTTTGTCAGTTCTACTTTGGGTGTTAGGTTTGGACAAACGCCACCTTATATGTCTGTAGTCAGTGAAAAGAGAATGACACAGATCATCACTCAAACAAAACCTGGTTTTTGTCAGTACTAAGCTAAATTACAAGACTTGGAATTCCCAAACACCAAAACTTCTTATAGCAATGTTACTGTATGACCCTGCAATGGATTCCCCCAAACCACCTGGATTGAGAATCTACGAGCCTATTCACCTATGTTATCTCCAGTTACCCACAACAAACCCTGGTAAACTAATAGCACCAAGAGAGAGGGTGCCTTACTCCTCACAATGAGGAGCAAGGATGGCCCTTGATTATCCTCTTCTGGCTGACCAACAAACAGCATGTGGATTGTAAACATCTTAGGTGCAAGACTTCAATGTGATAACAATTTAAACACTGAGAATTGAAATGATGAAATTGTTCGATGTTATAATTCAAGGAGACATATGATATCAACAGACGAGAAAGCTCATCTTCTTTAGATGGCTCTATCGTCAGCTGTTGAAAATGTCCACCAACACTCTCTGCTGACCATCATCAATAATTAAACAAATTTTTACAGTTTCCAGTAGCCAATCCTCGCTATTGCCTACAGCTAGCGCATACACTGGCTATGCATAATATGCGGTAATAGTGGTCCAATTTCAACTTGAATTTGCATTTAATCATCCATCTAAATGCTATGACAGGCAGATAAATTGCTTAACTTGTATTTGTTGTCCAAAAGTTCAAGCTAGGAGTACTGCAGCTGTTTTCAGAAGACAACTTGAAAACTGAGAGGCTATTTTACTATCAGGAAACTTAATGTAGCACTGGCATATATGCACAGTTTGTAGACATGGGCTCAGCTATGCACAATAAAATGTGGGCTTACAGCATGGTGACCATGATTAAGTCAGCTAAAATAGTGTATGTGCAATTATGTTTTGTTTATATAGTGATAAAACCAAGAGGACCCCATGCAACGTTCGCAAGGATAGCGCCTAGTGCTCGTCCTGCAAGCTGGACAGATGGGGTGCGGGTCCCAACCCTTCCCGGGACAAAACTGCAAACAAAGGGCACAGCGAGCGCTAGCCTCCGTAGCAGAAGAGGAGGAAAAACCCAGGTGCTCAAAATGTAAGAGCACGAAATAGATGAAGTACAATACAATGATAGACGAGTATTTACTTGGTATGAAGGTAGCGTAAATACGAGAGGCACCTGAATGAGAAGATACTTTCAAAATACTAAGAATACTATGAATACTTTACGGTAGCTAGGTGAAGGGGGAGAGTCGAGGCAGGAAACCTAGACCCACAATACAATAGAGAGCTAACAATGAACAACAATTGAACAGTAGCGCGTGCAAGAGGCACAAGCGAGGCTACAGAATACACAAATATAATATAACACTGTGATAGGCTCGGAAGCTTAAGCTCCCACCTAAGAACTAGTAGAGGTAGGAAAATTCAAATGCCTGGAAAACCCCAAAACTAAACCTCGCAAGGAGAAAGGTAGGTGGGAAAAATGGGCAAAACGATATAGAGCAAATATGAAAAGACACTTAGCGTGAAAATACAGGCAAAGCGGCAAAACAGCTTTGCAGGATATAGGAGTCAGAAAACTTCCTGGCAGCTTTGCGGTGGAAGAGAAATGATGGCAAGTCAAGGGTCGATCAGGGTGATATGGGGGCGCCGTGCAAGAACTATTCCGGGCAGCGCGCAGTGTGCGGGAATTTATGCAATTTAGATGTAGCAAGCGGTAAGTTTATGTCTGCGATGTGAATCTCATTGTACACTGACAATTAATAGCAGGTTATTGTGCCTTTGACGAATTCAGTTCTGAATATGTTCAAAAGGTCCTGCACTGTACTGGTTGGAATGTCAATTGGTGGGATCATCACAAATAAAGGTGAAGCTGATCACTTGCATGTGCAGTGACTTCTTATTCCCATCAACTAGCAGCCTGCAGTACATGTGCATGCGAATATGTATACTGCCACCCGGCCATTACAGATGTGTGCTACGTTACGGAATATTAGCCTGTAAGGAGTTTCATCATGCCTACTGCAGTTTTTAGGGAAAAACTGCAGTTGCCATTTATATTACCCGACTCAGGGTTCATTACTCCAATTATCCTCTTCAATGAATGCCACTTTGTTTACCATTCTGGTACAATAGAAGCCCAATAACTTTGGGGTTCAAATAACGACTTAAAACAAATTCTGTAACAGGTGCTGGAAAAATGGGATTTACTTTCTGCATTGAAGAGCTGCATCCCTTTCAGTTTATTCTTAGATAAACTGCTATCAAATGTCAACCTTTATAGCTATTTTCAAATGCTTAAACGAGCATATCAATGATACTGGGGACAGCAGTTGACGAGATTGAGCATAGCTGGGGGACATTTTTTTCAAATGTATGTTCCTTAATCTTATATGAATACCTCTGATCGGGCTGAGTGGACAACCAACCAGACCACTGATGTGTGTCTGTACAAGTGCTAGACCACTACAAAAAGGGAATATTATTTGAGGAATTAGTTGTAACTTGCCAGCCAATCACAGTTCACAACACAGTCAATACAAATTTTGTGTATATTTTGGCATGCAGTACATCAATGGATTTCTTCTTAGTGCAAAAATGAAAAAGTCACAGCAAAAGACCAGTTGAACTATCATTTCATGCACCACTTCACTCTGAAGAGATGATCACCACACTGGTCATGACAATAAAAAAAAAAAGGAACATGCTCTTCTCTTTGACATTCTGTACTCCCCTAGTTTACAGAGAGACACAATTCTTTGTTTATGTGTTGTGGTGAGTGTGGCCATACAATAACACACAAACATAAAGGGAGGTGATTTCAAGCAAACAGCCTAATCCCCCTGCAAGGCCACTTTGTAAACTTTGTTTCCTTCAGTCCCAGAATGTAATGCTGTCCCAGAATGTAACATTCAAGTCTCAAAGTGGGATTGTTTTGGCAGAAATAACACAAAATTGATTGGTTAAGGTGATTTTGAGATATCCTATAGTGGACTGTTAGGCTCCTTTGTGAGAATTTGCATGATCAAATTTTGTAACAGGTTTTTCTCAATTGTAAATGATTAGCAGGTAATTATGTTTTGGTTCTAGCACTAACCTTAAGACCATAAAAAATATGTCTGCCACCTTCAACATCAATGGAAAACTCCTGTTGATGTTCACTCATAGAATTTTGAAAGTAAACATGTCCTCTTGTCATTGACCTAATTCGGAAAAAATACTGTATCTGCAGACTGGAATATATCACCGTGAATGGCACAACTCTGAAAGTTGATATTACATTTACATGTTTTATCACACCCCTTGCAGTTATTTTGGCAAAATAAACACACTAAGCTTAAGGACACGTCAGAGATACACAACAGCAAAATGTGCTCACAGTTAAGTTTATGAATATGAACAAGTCAGAGATATACAAAGATGAAAAAAATGTTGTCTGTTCATACGTGTCAATAATTTATGTAAAGCATGTTTGCGGTGCTTTTGAAATTATTTTGAATCTGTTGACCATGCATAATTAAAGGTAATATTATCACTGAGCAACAAGGGATGTTAATTTTTAAACCATGAAAATTGGCTCTTTACAGAAAAAAACACATGTTGTCTAATGGAGTACACTTCACTATAACTTCTCTGGCACTGCAAAATCCTCGATTTGGGGGGCTTTTTGGGGATATTTCTACATCATTAATTGTGCATTAAAATAATGTCTCTCTGGCCCAGTGGACCATGAAATTGCAGATAGTTTGCCAGAAGACTCTTCTTCAGGAAGTTATTCTGTGACTACACAAGGAAGCAACAGTTCTGCTTGTCTGCTATTGTTACAGCATAGTCTGTCAATGGATAGATGGTCACTGGTGGAATGTGGAGACTTGATTAAAGGCTTGTGTACACTGGACACATTTCAGAACATGTGTCGCAACATGTTGACAACATCGCTGGACACAAATGTTTTGCCCATGTAAACTGAACACGTTTTGAACAACTTGCCTGCTTGACTTGGAGCCAAAAGGTTGGAAACAGGGCTGTAAAACTCCATCTAACTATAACTTACTTCACATTTTACTACTTCTGGCATGATATAGCTATGTCAAATATCACCTGAAAATCAAATTTAAGACAGTAACTCATCAGCCAAAACTACATTTTGAAGTAGGGAGTGGACACAATTCGGGAGATACTTCATGTAAGACTACCTCAAACTGAGGTGAATAGATCACTGAAGAGAGATGAATAGAATGAATAGCCTAGATTGAAAAGGATTAGTGGGTGTCTATTCAGGCCAGTTTGAGGCTGGCTTACATGAAGTATATACCCAAAATTCTCAATTGGTTCTGTTCTTTGACTTGACATTAAATTCAAAAGAGCAATTCTTATACTACTACACAGCATGCACACAGGGAGTGTTTTGATTAAACGATAGACATTGTATACTCATTAGCTAGTTTGATGCAGTTTTATAGCTCAGTTTCTATAAACCAATCAGTTCAAGTTAGCCTATCCATGACCCTTTTTCCAGTTGTGACACACTGGAATAGCACAACCACAGTAGCTTTCATTTTCAAGGTCTTGGGTATGACCCAGCCAGGAGTGGAACTCAAGACCTCCCAGCTGCAAGGATGCTCTAACCAATGAACCATGCAGTAATTAGTATATACTCATCAGAGCATATGCCCTTAAATAAGCAATCATCTATGATTATGTTGGCCCAAGCAGTGTTTCAACAGAAGAAGAGGGAAAGGGCCACCCCCACCCCCACCCCCCCCCCTAGCCCCAACAAAAGGTGTTTAAAATCACCCCTGCCCCTTTCATCTCTGATAAAAAATAAAAAATTGTCAATTTTTTGGTTTCTTTTAAGAAAGGGAATACTTTTTCAGCAATGTTTGAACTTACTCAAATAAATGGCCTTTAAGTACACCTTTAAGGGGCCTTGAAGCCAAGCATTTGTCCCCCTGAACCTACCGGTAACTCAAGCCAAGGATAGCATCAATTGGATCTGGGGTTTAGCAGTAATTCCCCCTCCCCCCCCCCTTTGTGTTTCCGGTGGAATCCCTGAAAAGGAAGAGCTTTTAAAGGAAAATGAGGCAGGTAATGTGAGTTGTACAACAAGAATGTCACAAATTATTGTGCAATGGACCAATTTGTTTCAAGTGAATAGATTTCAATATATCAGCTTAGGAATGTCCTATGAAGATGGGACCTGGACTGTTAGAATTCACTTTTAATGCTCTCTTATACATATTTTTGAATTTTTTGACTTGAGGTTCACTTTAAGTCTCCCAGTTAAAACATAAATCTTGTGGTTATATGGATTAATGTATTAAATAAAATGAACAATCTTTTCGTTTTTCCCTTAACTACTTCCAATCTTGATTGGAACACATGAATTATATATTCTGTTCATACCTTACAAAGTATCGGTAAATTTTAATTACTCAGAGTTTTTTACAGGGGCTTACTTCTGGGCATGCTATGCATTAATCAAGCACATAGCCTATTTTAATTTAAATACCATTTTATGTTCGAAATTATTTAGCAACTGAACTGCCTTGTAAACTGCCTACAGTATGAAAGCATGTAACATTTCTCATGTTTTGAATCAATTACTCAGAGAGTTGGTCCCTGAGAATATTCTTGAATGTATCAGGGACAGTTCTTTGAAGCTTCAGGGGAGGGGGCTATGCCCCCAATTTGTCATAGTAAAACTTTGTTTCTAGGCATGCAGTGGTGAAGACATAGGAAAACACTCTTTACACTTTTTAGTGGTGTGGGAGTAACATGCTGTGTAAAGGTAGCAAGGGGTAAGTATATGTCAGCGAAGTGCATTAATATATTGCTCCACAGTCAGGACATGTATCAGTAACTACTTCCTTCTTCTACATATATTAGCAAAATGTTAACCCTTTCACAGCCAGTATCCATTACTGGCACACTCACCCTTTTCAGCCAATCGGTTAAAAATCAGAAAGAAACTTAACATAATAGTACGAATATGGCTGTGAATGGAACTTTTCAGGATACAAAACATTACAAAAGTGGGTAGGAAAGCGTTACGCATACGGTGTACTTTTTCACTGCTCTTAAGCTAGAAAGATTTTTAAATCATGATCAAATTTAGTACATTTACGAATGCATCATATCTGACATTAGGCAGGCCTTAAGTTTTAGATTTTCCAGGTGTGCTACAAATCACACTCCGCAAGAAATTACAGGGTGTGAGTAGATGACCTGTATTATTACTTTCATAGATTTCTATGAGCTCTCATCTTTATCTAGGTGTGCAAAAAATTGGACTCCTCCTATTGATTGGAGTCAAGTGACGGCGTGCAATTGCACTCACACACCTCAAAATTCAAGGCCTGGGTAGATTGCAGCTACATTACAGTCAGTGGTGTAGCTACTGGGGGGGCGGGGGGGCAAGTTGCCCCCCCTGGAAAAATTTTTGGGGAAATTTGATGAATCTTCTTATTATTACAAAAATTTCACAAAAATTGCTCAAAATTTTTGTTAGAATAAGAAATTGTGAGACATTTCTCATACATAATTCGTATTTTCATGCAACAAATGAACTCAGATTTCGTCAGTGTCGCATGAACCGGCCCAATTCGCGTTCCACAGAAATGTCCTCGTCGCGTAGCAAATTGAATGTTCTCTTGTGCTTGTATACGCACGGGGGTTATGATCAGTGCATTTCAGTGCACAGGAAGCTGTTATTCAGGTGATACTTTGGGAATTCATCAGTAAAAGGATGTGAAAACTGACAAGTCACTACCGTAGACCCCCGAGGCTGTTATGTTCTTCTACAAGCTAGCAGTAGCTGTACGATTTTACTCTGTGTACATAACGATGGATGGGGCTGAAACAATCCATGGCCAACGATAAACTTAAAGTTAATCTAGAAATAAGAATTAACGGGATCCGTTGGCACACTTAGATTTTGTAACTTAGCCTAATCCTTGGAGGCTTACAAGCTAGTTCGAGAAAATAGCTTTCTGCTCATTTTGAGTGTAACAATAAATGGACAATGAGTACCCTGTAGCCTTCTACACTTAACAGACTGCTTTTCTCACAGGATATCCTGTGAGATCGAGCCACTATAGGCCTCTTTAGTGGCGTGCTAAGGGGAGACCATTGGGCCATGCCCCCCTCACAGATGCCATTTTTTCTTTGTTCTTAAAAATACGTAGTCTAACTTTATTAACGCAGATTTTTCTTCAAATCTGGTGGCACCAGATTGCTTAAAAGGACACCCAATTTTCAAAAATTTTCAAAGGGGAAGGATTGTCCCTGCAAGGTCTTTCAGTGATGCCAATTTTTTTTTAATTCCTACAAATAGACCTAGGCAAATTCTGTCAAATTCCCATTTTTTACTTAAAAAGGTAGACTCTGTTTCCCACTGGTGGCATCGATAAAAAATACTACATGTTTAGATTCTCTTTACAAGCATTAATACGCTATTTTGACTATCTGAGGGGTCTGATTTTTCGAAATTTTCTATACGCTCCGCGCCAACCAATGGTGGCGCTTCGCTCTTTTGGGCAAAATTACATACTTGGGGTAAAATTAGCTCTTAACTCTCTGATCACTTTGCAGTTTGCGATGATATTTTGAAGAGAGCATTTTATTGCAAAAAACAAAAGAAGAAAGCGACTGGCTAGATTCTTCATATTAGCCTGGAAAATGCTATTTCCGGCTATCTAAGGGGTCTGATTTTTCCAAATTTTCTCTACGCTCCGCGCCAACCAATGGTGGTGCTCCGCTTGGATAATCTTTATGACAAAATAACATTTTGTGGCCAAGAAAAACCACAAATACCGATCAATGCTCATTTATTTTAACTCCTAAAAGTGTGCAAATTTAATGACAAGTTTTTCCTCGTAAGGAGTATAAATGGCATAAAGAAATGCATGTCAAGACACAAAAGTTTCAGTTTTACCCCCATGAACCACCACGATTCAACTTTTAACACTGTTTCTGTCAAAGTCGAAAATCTTGCACCATTTCGCATGTAGGCTCCTTGAAAACGTCAAAAAATTTCCGGACGCCACTGCGTTAGTACATACAAATAAACCAGATATTGTTTACCAAAATAATATACTTTGTTATTTCCCATTGCTCTGTGTTGTACTTTAAGATTAAAATGCAGGTAATATTACAAAATGACATGGTAATGTTGTTATACTTGAAAGTTTGCATATTTTATATGAAATACATACACATTGACCGGGAAAAGTTTTGGGGAAATTTCATACCTTTGCCCCCCCTGGAAAAAATCCTAGCTACGCCACTGATTACAGTTCTATGATGCTTGGGATATATCAGAGGACTGACCGGGCGATTGCCCGTTCCATCCTCATAAAAATTGACCCCAGGCCTTCAAGGTGACCTTTTTATTACCCTAAGCCATTGCACTGGAATGTAGTTGTATTTTTTATAAATGTTGTAAATAAAAAACCACAGGAACGCCCACCTGCCTCAAAAGGTTTAACTGGAAGACGGCCATTAAAGGTGTCCAATCCACCAAGCCAGAATAATTGTAATGTAGAAAGATTACATTTCCTAATGCACAAATTGGGTGTTTCCTTGATAATTATACATGAATAAGCATTCATTAGTATTATCATCTGGCTGTAACCTTAATTTCAAATTTTTAAATGGAGGACCATTTTTCCTTCAAAAATTTCCTATTAACACCTAGGCACTTGTCACTTTAAGATTAATTTCATAGATCTGTATGGAATTAAACTCTTGCACTGCCTCATACATTCCAGAGAATAAATACGCACATTTTACTCAGAAACATGAACATTAGGACAGTGGAAGTCAACACTGATCACTGTGTCTTCCAGTATTACGAGAAGATAAATGCGTAAAATTAAGAGCTTCAACAATTCACAGCTGTTTACTATAGCTTAGATTTAATATAGCAAAAAAAATGAATTCCTCATTAATAACAAAATTTTTAATGTAAACGTAACATAAATTTTGTAAACGTTTATTTGAAAGAAGATAAAATGGCTTTAAAGTGAGTTCTATTGGAAAAAGGAAATTAGGAATTCACATTACTGCACTTGAAGCAAAACTTCCTTTTGTGGGTTCGAGTAAAATATCTTTGAGAAAACTTACCCATGGTGATGATTTCAAATATAACTTCAAATAATTCCAAAGTAAACTTCATAGACAATGAAAAATGAAAATCTTCTTAAAAAGACAAAGTGAGTTATTCAAGATAGCTGAGAATTTCTTTAAACAGTTGTCCCCAATTGCACAGGATTCTGCTGATAGACTTGGTTTATGTACTCAATGAACACTTGAGAGATAGTTGCACTAAAGGAGCATTACATGAACTACTCGTCATTATCAGACGACACTGAATACACGATCAGAAGGCATGCATGTATTGCAGAATGTCTGATAAGAAAGATAAGATGGCAGCATACAGGTATGCTATGCAACCCCCTCATCAACACACAACACGACGATAATCAACTCACACGACCTAAATGATGACGGCAGGATGGCAAAGCCAAGTGTCTGCATCTTGCATCAATCAACATAGAGTTTATTTCACATCAAAAACATCTGAGCCAGCAGATGTATTTGCCTTCAGCTGCCAGATTGTGGTCACATGGCCTTCAAGCTCGGAGGGCGAACTGCGGTATTCATTCCCTAGGTAACCGCACAGCCCTCGGTTGAAATTAAAAGCCACACTGTAAACTTGGCAGTAGCAAGGAGCAGAGCAGAAATCACGTTGTCATTCTCTGGTCCGGATTGTTTTTAATTGAGAACACATGTAATAGAGCTTTTGTCAAGGGAATTTGCATTCATGCAAGGAACAAAAACCTTTTAAAATACTTATTGCCACCATCAGATGTGCTTTAGGGATTTGAAACGTAAATTACCTGCGAAGATGTGTGGAGGATTGGGACAGAATTCTCATAGCTTGCAATGAGTCAGATAAAAATATACTTACTTTGCAGTAACTATGAATTCAATGCCTTTCAAATCAGTTGTGGATATACGTCAATAAGAGAGCAATGAATTTAATTAAGGGAGACATGCTGTTAATTGACTATATCAGTAAATTTATTGCCATCCAATACACTGTTTTACGTTCTAAAATTAAAGATTTAAATATGACTTGTTAGAAGGGTAAAGTTAAAAAAGTTGACTCCAAAAGAGCATAAATTCACTCTGAGAAGAGTGAAGTTCACTCACAAAAGTGCTTATTCTAGATAAAGTGCCCACAAGGCCCACTCATAATTTTTTTTTTTTTAATTTGCACTTCTTTTAGAATGAATTTCACTTTTCATGGAGTGAATTAACACTCTAATGTGGTGAGCACTTTTCACTCTATTAGAGAGTGACAGTTTACTCGTTTTCACAGCGTATCTGTTTTCTTCATAAACTATGAAGCCTGAATCAATATGTTGTACATTTTACTGTGTGTCAACTCACAAAATAATGTGGAGGAGCAGGGGCACCTGGGTAGACAATGAACATTCTAAAAACCAAGAGTGAACTAGTCACTCTTTGACAGAGTGAAAAGTGTAAATTCCCTCCATTAGAACAATAATTCACTCCAAGGAAAGTGAAATTAACTCCAAAAAGAGTGAAATTCCCTCTAAAGGAGCAAAGTTTCACTATTGATGGATTGCCTACAGTGATCACTCTTAATGATCACTTAAAAAAAAAAGAAGAAGAGTGATCATTGCAGGTACTCGTGAAAGAGTGAATTTTCCCTCTTTCTGTAGTGAATTTCACTCCTCTTGGAGTGAATTAACACTCTAATAGAGTGAATTCACACTATTAAGGAGTGAACAAGTTCACTATTTTGATTTTAGAGTGAGTAAGACCCACAGATGGACAATGCACTTAGGTATTGGAATGTGATATCTACCAATGTCTCCAAGATCACAGATTCAGAAGCCAATGGGGAAACTGGTCTGTTTTAACAGGCATTCAATAAAAACAGAACCATATATAAAGCTATGTACACTTGTAGTAAAATAAAAATTAGTATTATGTGGGTTTCAAGCAGTGGGTTTTTAACTAACTAATGAACTAATTCAAGAAGAAGAAAACAACAAAATTGGTTTAATTTATAAATAAATTTTTAAAAATTTAAATTTAAATGAAAAAAAAAAAAAAAAAAACAGGCAGCGAGTTTAAGATATTCCAGGTGTTTGATACAAATCATACTCCTAAGTAAATTCAAGAGTGTAAGTGTCTGTTTTATTAAATTTTTTATTCTATGTCTGCAGATTTCCCATTCTTCATCCGGGTGTGCAAGAAAAAGGCAAACTCTCACAGTTATTTGAGGTAGACAGTGGTTTTAAACTGCACTCACACGTCCCCTCAAAATTCAAGGCCTCAAAAAAGGGTAGCCTAGAATTAAAAAGGACACAGATAATAGTAAGGAAAAAGGTCCCCCGAGTGAGAATTGTTCACTGTTTTCTTCAAAATTGATACAGTGGAGTGCAAAAACTAGCTAATTTTTTTATTGATGGGAAATTTATTAGATTTCACACTGAACCGTAACAAGCTATCTTTTAGCCGTATGAGGAACAATTTACCTTAACAACTGTCTGTGGAAATTTCTTTATCATGATACATAAATAATTTTATAAGCATTTAAATTTAACAACTTTGTGCCATTTTACATGAAATAGAAGGGAAATCAGTTTTTATTTTCATTTCTCTTTTTCTCTGATTTTTTTTTATTCTTAAGTAAAATAAAAACCTTTTATCTTAATTGCTTTTCCATGAAATTTAAAAACATAGTTTCAGTATATGTCATGACATAAGAATGCATTTAGTACTATTTTACTTGAGTTTGGTAGTTTTATCAGGGAGCTGTTATTTGGATAACAGCTCCCTGGTTATATTTTGCAGGGTAAAATGTCTTCAGTTTTACAACAAAAAGTGATGGGAGTATAACAAAATAAAACAGAGCTCTCTCAAATTTTGACAGCTATTGAACATGTTTAAGGTAAACCCTTCTCTTCCCTCCAGTTTTCTTTGCACCCTTTGCCATCAATAAATTAAGTTACCCACATATGTTTATACATTTTTATTCCGACCCCCCCCATGACACAATCCTTGATATAACTTTGAAAAACGTTATCTTCTATTTATCATGTATTGCTAAAATTAATTCCACAAAACTTCCCTATATAGCCACCTAACTCAACTATAGACCTACAAGCCTGAAAAACTTGGGACAGACTGCATGGTCAAGTGGTTAGAGCACCAGACTTGCAGAAGGAGGGGTCAGGAGTTCGAGTCTTGGCCGGGTCATACCAAAGACTTCAAAAAAACAGAACTTACTGCCATTATGCTTGGTGCTCAGCATAAGCAATGGAGTTGGGAAAACAAGCCAGTGAGCCACAACTGGAAAAAAGACATTGACTGGCTCCACTTGAACCAACTGGTTGAAAAATGGGCTGTAAACTCCCTCTAACCTACTAACCTGAAAAAACTAGGTTTGTGAACTGATATCCTGATATTTATCTTCTGCTTCTGTTACCCCTATCTGGTCGTATCAAATTCGATGTACCACACTTAGCCAATAGCAAAAAGAGGTGAAATGAAATGGTGGGGGGGGGGGAGCTCTTATGAATGTTTTTCCTGCAAATAATGCTACAAGACTGGGGGATAAATTGAAGAGTGAGGGGGAAACTTTTAATCCACAAGAAATTCATGTCTCTTTGTCCCACCCCCTAACCAGCATTGAAAATAAGCTTGTTGCCAGTTTCATTTGCATCCTAAAGTAAATACTTTATTGTTCAAATAATCGATTGGGCTATAAAAACAAATAGTAAAAATAGGATTAGAATACAAAAAATTACCTTTCAGAGTGAAAATGTTTCTTCTGTCCACTTTGCTTCTGTAGTTTTGATGACAAGAAAATGTCCAAACAACAACTTCACTAACACAAAGTTTTTCTGTTTTCTGTCAGAATTGGGGTGCATTACAAAGAACTGACGCATTAATACACAAGCATGGATTTGCAACAGTACCTCCAGGCCTAAAAGTATGCTTTCACAATTAAAATCAAGGCACAGCAAAAATTTTCCCAAAGCACTCCTTGTCGGCATGGGGGTGACTCTATGCAATGACAAATTTGTGTTACTTTTAATAAGTGACACGAACTTCTCTGACTGTCTGGACATGCAAAATATAATTAAACAGAATGAGAGAGAGGGTAATGTCTAAATTTGTTAGGACTGGCTTTGGCTTCCTCTGCAATGCTGGAATATTAGTTAAAGAAATGTGCAATGGCCAAAGCCGCAGACGACACTTTGTTTTAAAAACAGTTCAACGAACATTCATCTAATGCCATGAAAAGAGGGATTCCACGTAGTTTCCCCATTGACAAAGCAAAAGAAATGACAGGGGCTGATCTAGCCTTCAATACTTTTTTGGGAAGCCGTATCATATTGTAGACAATTATGTGAACATATGGTCAGGTGATATTACACCTTCAACTTTCTTTTATATTTCCGCAAAAATCAATAAGATTGACACCGATTCCATTTAAATTCTGAAGCTACATGTTGTTCCCAAAACAGAGCCTGGCTATTCCATTATAAATTTGAGCAGAGCGGGTAGCTAATTAATTGATTTACAACTAAAGGTTATTATGGACAAATGTGACTAGCCTTCCACTTTGCTAATGAGATCACATTTTACCACCGAATGAGGTTTAATAATGTTGATGAAATGACCCCCACCAGGCTTTCAAAATATTTCCAATCCAAATTCCTTCCAACTGAAATTAGCAGAGGCCTTGAATCAAGGTTTCCACTTTGTTTTTCGCGGGAAAACTTGAATTGGTAGCAGTGGCTGACAAAATATTTTGAAACAACAGCTTTAAAAGGCAAGAACAGTCCTCCTCCCCCCCCCCATGAAGTAGTGTAGCAAAACGTACCATTTCATGAGTGGCTCTTGAGAGTCATGCGACAATATTTTCTCTCTTTACTCTTGTCAAATCCACCAGGAGTTACAGCTTGCTTTACCTAGAATATGCAATATTGAAGTCCTAAATTATTATTGCAGATACTATGAACAGAAATAACATTAATACTGTGAAATTAGTTGTTGCTTCAAGACAAGTTTAGGGTGATTGCCTTTGCCCTTTAAGTCTCACAAATTTTTTGTCTTCCCTGTAGGCTGGGGGGACTGCAGATTATGCCCACAGTATTTCCGACCAGTCTTAGGAGGCAACTAAGGTGAAGGACTTACACCACAGTTGAACTATGTTTTAGACCAAACTTGCACTTTATTTTATTCGAAACCATATTTAACCTTTGCCTTGTTATCTAGCTGACGTTACATAACACATTCGTATCAAGGTGTCTCGTTTAACCTCATCTAACTTCTCAGACCTTGTGTTTGGTCTAACGGTAAGAGCACCTGCCTCTCACGCGGAAGGCCCTGGTCCTATTCTCAGGTCGAGTCATACCAAAGACTCTAAAAGTGGTACCCAGCTACTTTCCTTGTGCGTGATTATCCGCATGGAGTAGGGAAAACAAGCCAGTGGCAGTGAGCAACAACTGGGAAAAAAGGCTGAGGCCAGCTCAGATTGAACCCATAGGTTGGAAACTGAACCATAAAACTCTATCTAACTAACTCACTCATCTAATTTCTTATTTCTCTGCAAGTATCTCTGCTGATATTTCATAACTTAGATATTGCCATAAAGAATTCTTCTGCTTAAAAATCAGAACACTCTGCTCAGACCTCACAGGGGAGATTGGATGTAAAAAAATTCTACTTATCAGCAACATTTCTTTGTTGTAAAGAAACCGCTATCACTTCTAGACTTACACTTACTTTCTAACAATTGATTGATTTTTATTCTGTTGGTTTCAAAACAGATGTAAACTCCTGACATTAAAGGGCCAAACTTCTCACCCCAAACTACAGTTTTGGTATGAGGGTACCGAAATTCTCAATTGGCTCAGCTCTTTGATTGACAGCTAATTCAAACAATTCAGAGTACCAAAGCTTGTATTACACAGCATGAAAGGTATTGAGAGTGTTTTGATTTATACATAAATTGAGTTTTTCCCACTTTTGCAGCAATAAACTGAGATTGTATCTGAATGAGGATGAATTTCAGACAATTGTGGGAGGGGCTTAAGTAAGAAGGTTAGGAAAACTGGTACTGTTTGGGGTGAGAGAGCTGGTCCTTAAAGTTAAAATGCTTTTACTTCCTGGTTATCTTTGTAAGTACAGGACCATGCTCAATAGGATTAGTAAGAGATAAACATTTGAATATGAAATTAAAATAAAAGGTCAAGAGCAGTCCCCCCAAACTTATTTTGAAGTATGAGCTAAATATCACAATTTTCTTCTTATTTCTCTTCACAGTATTTTTAATCATATTTTTTAACTTGAATATTGCATGTTCAAGGTAAACCAAGCATTTCTTTCTAGTAAATTTCATGTTTCACAAGGAAAATTGTTGCATGACTCTCAACAGCCAATCATGATACAGGAGAGTCTACTGCACTTCTTCAAGTTGGGGATGACTGCTCTAGCCCTTTAAGCAGGAGAGTTCCTAATGGAATATTAAAGGCTAGCTAAGGATTTACTCCTAGTAAATTCAATAAAGATGTCACAGGATATTAAAGAGCCATCAATGAAATCCGATAATCTGCTAGATTAATCCAAATTGGGTTGTCTGTATGTTTCCCTTAATGTTTCATTGTCATATACTAAAATACGACCTGGGTCTGTATCAGAAGGGTTAATATTGATCTTAAAGGGAAATATTGTGCTTAAAATGCTCCAACATAGCATTATAAGAAAAGAGCGTTAGTCATCAAATCATTCGGTCTCAACAATAAAGCCCAACAGTAGCTTCATCTCCTCAAAATATTATGCACAAGGGGTGTTATGGAAGTTGCATCTTATGAAATGTTGAAAGTTTGGGTGAACAAATTATTCTTCAGCAACAAACAACTGAATTTCTATGCTTGGAAGGGAAACTTATTTCTTGAGAGGAAGGCTACCATACTGCCCTATTTTTAAGTATTTATCACTAAATATTGGTTTTAAAAGGATAAAATTTCCTTGTAAAACAAAAACAGCAATTGATTTTTAAACATTTGTAAGGCAGATTAAAGGTAAGGACTCAATCTTTCATATTTGAAACAAGACCTTTTGACTTTTAGGGCAGGAGCAATCAGTCACCCCTTGAAGTAGTGTAGTAGACTGTCCTGTATCATGATTGGCTGTTTAGAGTCATGTGACAACTTTTTTCTCTTCAAATGTGAAATTTACTTCTTGGTTTAAAAATATGATGAAAGATAGTTTGATGAGAAATAAGGAAAAAATTGTGATGTTTAGCTGTTGCATAAAAATAAGTGTGGGTGGGACTGCCATTGACCTTTAATCTCGCTACATCACAACTAAGCAGATGTCATTTCAGCTCTCATAGCCAGTCAGTTCAGGTCATTCTCTGTCATGGGGAAATAATTAACAGGGCTTCCAAAAGGTTTTCCCAAAATGGAGAGCACCATCCTTGCACTCTGCTATTAGTTAATATAAGGGTGAGTAAGGGCACTTGGGGATTAGGAAAATACAAGAAGAAATGTTCCCTACTTTTTGTTGCATCCTCCTTCTCTGCCCGATAACTGTACCTCTTATAGATTCAGGGAGGAAATGAAGCTCACAACACCCACCTTTAATATAGTCAGGTTGCACATCTGATTAATTGATTGACAGTACCAGATATATACCAAAATACACAAAAAAGTTACTTAACATTCAGGTTTAGCTAACAGGCCAGTCAAGCATGTGTTAATTGCTTTTCACAAAGTGTGAACACAATAAAAGCATAGCTTATTTGAGGGCACAGAATGATCATGTAACAAATTCAGATATCAGTTACACCCCACCCTGCCTTTGATCTACTGGGGTTTCTGTGTTGCTTTTTCAAGAACAGTAGCCAGATCCATTCATTCCAGTGAAATTTTAATGGAAGATGCGCATGAACTATATCACAAATAAAGTACCCCATCAATAAGCAAGATATTTAAATTATTTAAACTAACGAACCAAATTTTCATTGAAACTAATTTGGTCTGGGTTATTCATAGCCCATTAAAAGTAAAGAGCTGTCATCCCAAACTTATTTTGAAGCAACAGCAAAATCTCACAGTTTTCTTCATATCCCTCTTCAAGCATCTGTCTAATTGTTTTAGGATATCAATATTGCATATTCAAGGTAAATTAGGTGGGTTACTCCTTGTAAATTTCACATGGGGGAGGGGGGGAGAAATCTTGTCCCATATGACTTCTAAGAGCCAATTATAAAACAGGACAGTCAGCTAGTTCAAGTTGGGATGACTGCATTTTCCCTATAAAGTGATGATTCCTCCTCATGCAAACTGAGCTACTCCTTTAAAACTCAGTTGATAAACAGAAATGTCTCCCTCTATCATCAAAGCAGAGTTTTAGAGACTGTTGAAGGAACTTGTACAAAGTAACATTGACCTGAGAAAAAAAGAAATCACCATGAAGATCTACAAGATTACAGGAAAGCAAAACAGTGAAATGACTGATAAATCAGAGAAAGTACATTGAATTCCTTATTTATATTAATGGGCAAAGATATAAATATATCAAACATTTAAACAAAATTTTCTACTTCCTTCACTATTCACTTTTTCCACCAATTGTTTTGATGGCAGGAGGATCTAAAAATGCTCCTTTTTTTGAATTTAAAACAAATTAAATCAGAAGATAGGCTTTGATAATTTGACACAAATGCTATGAAATGAAAAAATCTATGTTGTGCAAAAGTAATGACTTTTGGGTGCTAAATGCAATCATAGTACATCTGGAAGATGACTCAATTGATTCAGGCCTTCACAGATGGTAAAATGATGATAGGCTCAGTAATCTCAAATGTGGAGAAACCTTTGTTTGGCTTATACATGACGTCATGTCTTACTGCATACCAACTTAACAATTAAGTCAGTGAAACTTGCAGGTTAAGCAATTCATGTCATTCAATTTATTTGAATTTATTTCAGCCTTTTTCTTAATCAATTTTTCCCAAGGAGAAATCTGTTGAAAAAAAGATCAATATCTTTTAGCATTCATGGACTTTTTCAAAGTTTGATACAAAGTCTGATGCATATATGCAAATATAATGATGTGAAGTGTTGTACAGTGTTGATATTTCTTTTGTTCGCCATACATGAATTATCTCTTGATTAATCATCAGAGTTTAAAGTTCGGTAAAGTGACACTTCATCTAAAATAAGCCCAGGCTTGGGATATCCTAATGTTACAACTGTCCTTTAAATGATGGTTTCAAAAACAAAGGGTAACATTTGTAACGTATGGCATGTCCCTCTCTCAACATCACGTGATTTGAAAAAAAAAAATTGCTAATGTTTATGCATGATTAAGTGCAAATCAGGAATTGCCTTTTAAAATACTTAAATCTTGATAGATTTTTATGGTATTGGTGGCAATTTTGAGGGGTTTTTAATGCTTTTTACATCAAATACCAGTGCTTTAATACTCTTCAATTTTGTGCAAGAAACAGAAAAAATGAGAACATTATTCAAAACTTCTTTTTTAAATTCTGGTTAAAGGGAAATATTGTGTTTGTTTTACATTAAAAATTTATCTCCTTAAAGCTAACATTTCTTGACACAGAGTGTTACATTACTTCAAGGTAAGGCAGAATGAAAGCTGTATTTTCAAGAAATAAGTTTCTTACAGATAGAAAGTCAGTTATTTGCTGTTCAACAACAAAATGTTTACCTGTATTTTCGCAAATGATGCAACTCCCATTACTTGCATTGTGCATAATATTTGAGGAGGTGAAGTCGGTTATTGCTGGGGTTTATTATGGAGACCGAATAGTTCAAGAGTGACAAGAACTATTTTCATGTCGCTCCGTTCTAAAGCAATATTTCCTTTAAAACATACAGATATATTCAATCACTGTTGAATACCTCCATACAAATACCTTAAAAGTTCACAATCAAAGGTCGTATATTGATTTCTAGTAAAATAAGGACATGAAAGCCTTCCAATTATTTATCAATTTGTCAAACTAATTGATTTATGGGTTCATAAACTCTGTAACTGAGTAGAGAGTCACTTTTGCCGAGTGGGTTTAATTAAATTACAATATACTTCTGGGGAGATTAAAATGGACAGTATATAGGGAATGTAAACAAGCTATGGGCAACAGTTTGTTGTTTTAAGAATGCAAGAGATACCAAATCAAGAAACCCTGGGAAAATGTAAGTTTTTAAAATTGCATTTTTTTTTTTTTTTGCTTCAGATTTATATATGAAAAAGTCCAGGGGTCCAACTAACCCTTCAGAGTTTTGGGGCCCATACAGGCCCCTGACTCTTGAAATCTAGGGACCAGATGAGAAATTAAGGCACCCAAAATAAATAAAAAGGAACTGATAAACAGGATCAAAACCAGTTTGTTTGCATTTTCTGAGACATGCAGTACTTAACCAGTTCAGGAGGTAACAGCTTTTGGGAGAAAACTGATTTTTACCCAATCAAGGGCACTATTTTGCCATGGGGAGCACCGTTTTAAAACATCTCCCTTGAAGAATTGTGACCCTAAAGCATAAATTCAACAAATGTTCAAAACAATTGATATCCACGGTGTCAAAGGTTGCTAGACGGTAAGTATAGGTATAAATGGTATACATAGGGTGATAGGAGGTAGGTGAGGAGTAAAATAGACCCTGCAATTTTCATCAATTGTAGGGAAGAGAAACTTGGCATATTCCAAACCTCTGTTGCAAGGAGAACAAAAGAGACCTGTCATATTTGGTTGTCCACCAGACCAATTTTAAGAAGTCCAGCCAATTTGTCAGTATGTTCTTTGTTCTAAGCTAAGACTTATTTTAAATCTTTTGAATTAAGACAGCATTTTCCCTCTAAGAAGGTTATCTCCCGAACTGTTAACAATCACACATTATACATACAGCATGTATTTTCATGATACAGAAAGTTTACACTGAATTTTTTTGTCAAAAATTTTCTTGTGAACTCCCATGTGAAGCTCTTGAATACCAATTATACAGGTTGTGTATAAAGAAGTAATTCATGTACAGACTGTACAATTGGACTCGAACAATTTAGGACTGTTGTGGGAGGGGCTAATTATATAAAGTAGGCCTAAGTCGGTTAGGAGAATTGGAACTACAGTATCTAGGATGGGAAGATTTGCCCTTTATCAAAGAGATGAATTTCTAATGAATCATTACAACCATCTGTTACTAAATTTTACTGTAGGGGACAAACTCAACCTGGCTCATTTCATGCTTTTTCCTGAGACATTTAAAAGCAATCTCTATAAAAGCAGACTTAGATTAATGGGATTTAAATTGGTAACATTAATCACTCAAGACAATCTAATATTCTGGTCCAGATAAAATGGTATAAATAATTGAACAGTTTTAATTGATCTACTTTCCATCTTGTAATATTGTACGATACAACTTATGAGAAAGTCAGACGAAACACCTGAAATCTTATTTTTGTGGCTTTCTGTGATTGGCTGATGAAGAAAACCTTTAATGATGTTGACAATGCCAGAAAGCAGGCCAAAACTGATTATCACTGCAATCAAAGCCTCTCGCCAGATGATAGGGAAAACGAAAACAATACAATAAACAAAAGTGAAAAATGAGACAGACTTTTATGTTTCACATTCAATCTAAATATAACGTTATGAGACTTGTGATGATTTTATACTTTTTTTTATAACAGGTTCATTGCCTTGCACTTTGTACAATCTGTTTTGAATAATGATTTATAGGCTACACATACATGCTTATATTTGTCTTTGACAATTTGACTGGATGCATGCTAAAAATCAGGCTCTAGACCACTGTACACTGGTGAGAAGGCAGACAAGCGGATTTGATCGAGCTGCATACTGAAAAAGACTGCCATGTATGCCAAAACCACATGAAATTATAGTTATGTTATTGATTTGTTATTGATTTCAAGTTATTTGGTCCACTATACTAGTCTTGACCCTAGATTTGTACTCCCATCAAAGAATGTTTCACAGTATAGGGTTTCAAAATGTAACCCATAGAAGGCTCTGTCATTTGCCATCAAGGTTATACTGATTAATATATTAATATATGACTTTTGCTAAAAAATACATGGGTGGTATAACTGATCATGATTGGTGACTGACCAGCACAGTAACTGATTTTGGGAAGTCATCACCATAGGCGCATACATTAGGCAATAATCCTTGAATTTCATGGAAATCCTATGACATGCTTATTTTTGTTGGTTTCCATTTTTATTTAAGAAGAAGCCTAATCCATCCACCTCAAACAATTCCAACCTACTTACTTAAGCCCCTCCCAGAACTGTCTAAATCTTATCTTCATGCAGATATTGTCTAAGTTTATTGTTCATGGTGAGTATATGAAGACCCTGATGTGTCATCAAAAACATGTTGTGTGATATGAGCCAATATGAGCTACAGGACTCTGCATTGTTTTAACTTGCTGTCAATCAAATAGCTAAGCCAATTGAAAATTTCTGTAACCACTACAAAAATTGTAGATTGGGATGAGATTTTACTGCCTTAAATTTCAGAGGTGATTGTGAGAATATGCCTTAAATAATGGAACTGGCCCTGTAACATTCCTCGGGGATGGAGGTTAAGGAATGGGGAGGGGTGGGAAGTAAGGGAGTGAACATGAAGCAAGTTCTAATTTTGGGGGGGAAATTGATTTACATCCCAGCTTGATCAATTTGTCCATGCTCTCTCTCTCATACATAGTCCATACACCTCGTGCAAATTTTGTTTCAATCATTAATTGCCAGTCCAGTACGATGAACAATTGCGAGTTTAGTTTTAATCGAAAAGTAAAATATTTTACCTGACTTTCAACTGGCCAAGAAAAAACAAAATCTCACACTCTAAAAAACAAAGAGTGAACTTAGTCACTCTCTAATTGAGTGAAAAAGTGTGTATTCACTCTATTTGAATGTTAATTCACTCTAAGAATGGTAAAATATATTCCAAGAACAGTAAAACTGACTCAAAAAAGAGTAAAAATTCACTGTTTATTAACCAGTGCCTCCAGGGATCATTTGGTTGGGAGTTCGAGTCCTGGCTGGGTCATAGTCATACTGAAGACTCCCCAGAAACCGGGAAAAACGATACTTTTGAGAGAAACCCTGACCAGAACCAAATTACACGTCAAAGTTTCTCTGACTGGCAAGTGGGAGAGGAAGCTGTAGGCCGCCCTCTATAGGAGGCCGGCCTTCCCTACTGTGTGATCAAGACTTGCCAGGACCTTATTACAGGTAAGTGAGGGTTACAACTGTAGATTGGAGGTAAGAGAGGGACGATGTAGATTTTAAAAACAGACCTTGCTGCCATTGTGCTTGGTGCTCAGCATAAGCAATGGGGTAGGGAAAACAAGCCAGTGAGCCACAACTGGATAAAAGGCCATGGCCGGCTCGACTTGAACCAATTGATTGGAAACTGGACCATAAAACTCTATCTAACTGGGGACCGTTCTTTTTTTAACAGTGCATCCCTGTGAGCACTCCATCAAGAGTGAAACTTTGCTCTTCTTGGAGTGAATTTCACACTTCTTTGAGTGAATATCTGTTCTTTCACACTGATTACTATTTATAACCTTCACTCTTCCTTTAAATTTTACTAGTGTACAAAATTTTATATCAAAAAACTTTTGACAGTTATTTCACAGTTCTAATTTGAGGCACCACACACACCACTGCTCATGAGATACAGCTTGACAGCAGATGATTTGAAAAAAAGTGAGGATAATACCTACTTGACTCATTTGCTCTGGGCAAGTTACTAACGTATTGCTCTAAAATTTCACCATAAAGTGAAGAGGAAAGACCAGCATTCCAGAATCAGACTGGATTATACCCAGAGCATGACTGATGTCCGAATCGATGCCTAACTTTGTCGCTTCATTTCTTTGCTTCGCATTATTAGCTGCTGACTTGTAAAGTGTCAATAAATTGGACGTAATGGAACAAAACTCAGTTAATAACCCTTTATGTTTGCAGGTCAATGTTCTTGAAAATGAACCTTGCAAGGAAAGCTGCTTCACCAAGTGGAGGTCAAAAATTTAAGCCTAAATAGCATAGTGCATCCTAACGTGACCTGCAGCTGTAGTTATAGTTGCTGGGTTTACTGAAAAGGGAAGATATATAGTACTGACTATGTGTACAGCTGACATTTAATAAAGGCCCAGTTCTCTCACCCCAAACAGTACCAATTCTCCAAACCTTCTTACTGAAGCCCCTCCCACAATTGCCTGAAATTCATCCTCATCCAGACACAATCTTAGTTTATTGCTTCAGGGTGAGTATAGAAAAACTCAGTTTATATAATCAAAATACTCTCAGTACCGTTCATGCTGTGTAATATAAGCTTTGACACTCTGCATTGTTTGAATGAGCTGTCAATCAAAGAGCTGAGCCAATTGAGAATTTTGGTACCCGGGTACCAAAATTGTAGTTTGGGGTGAGAGGTTTGGCCCTTTAAGACCTTTGCTGTGGACTTACATAATGTAGCCAAAGACTTAAGACACTGCTATAGATGTTCAATAAGGTTTGTATAATGCAAGTAAAACTTCAATATGAAATTTACATTTAGATATGAGCAAATAGAGGGAGATCTTTGGAAAGTAGCAACAACAACTTCACAACGGACTTGGGGTGTTAACGGCAGTTACATCCTATAAAGCTCATGTATGCATCTGATTACATAATATTTGGGCCAAAGAAAATAATAAATTTTGATACTAAAAGTGAATATTTAAAATTATGAGTAAGAATCACAGACTTCCTATATATGGACAGAGCATACTGCACTGTACATTGTCACCTTTGTACGTGGGAGAAAAAGCGTAGCAAGATGGCTGTCTGCAACAGTTGTGTGTTAAAGTTTGGACTTGCTCAAGTATATTATCTGATTTTACAAGAATTTGAAATATTTTTTTTTAATGCATGTTTAGGTCAAAATCACTACATGTATTGCAGGAATATGATATTGTTTCCTATTCAAGTTCAACTTTTGTTTAAAATATTACACAGTTGTCGTTAAATCAGATGATTTATAGCTTCACGTCAGCCATCTTGGTGCCCCTTTTTTGCCTCAGCCGGTAGCAACAATCTACAGATAAGATACACACTATACCTGCTCTGTCCATGTATATAGGAAGTGTGTGCATGGTCATCCCCCACCCTTGCCAATATTTTTCTTAAAAATGTGTCAAATGTTTTTGAAACAAATAATGATTTAAAAAAGATATGTGGCACCAAACTGCATAAAAAAAACACCTTTTTTGCTAGAAATTATTAGACCAGTACTGTATGTGCCCCCTCCCCTTGAAAAAAATTGTGGCTATGACACTGCACACACAGGCACCGACATGACATCTACAGCCTCCCTACACACTACAATAACAGTAGATATTATGCTCATCAGCAAAATAAATCCAATAGGCCAGTGTTTCTAAGCAAACTCTACAAATTAAATACACTCTTGCTTGAGTGACAGCTTCATCCTTTACACGGACTTATAAAAACTCGTTAGAAACATTTAAACGTGCAGGTGCATTTGCTGGTGAAATCTAAAGATGTTCGTGTGAGGAACAAGAGGAGGCTACGAGAGGCAGACAAAATTCATTGATTTGTAATACATAAAATCACTGTATATATACAAGATTGATTTCCCTGATGGCTGATGGCCTTACAAGGGGGAAGATATTCTATAAACATATTGCTATGTACAGAGAAGTGATACGCATTAAGTCTGTTTTTTTTTTTCTTTTTTTTTTTTTTAATTATTTCTTTTTTATTTTGACAATGTAAAGCAAATTGATAACCTTGGTATGGAAATGAGGTTGTGAACAGCCCTTTTGAAAGAAATGATATGGATAAATTTGAACTGACGGACAGTCACTCATACCGCTTGGTACAAATCTTCAAATATATCAGAGTGTGCAATTAATTCACAAATATCATTGAAAACCTGCTTTAAAGCTTATGTAAGCTTAGGCAGGCTTTTCTTCATGATGTTATAATGAGTAAAGTTGTTATTATGTGAAATGTCACTAATAATTAATCTTAGTTGATAAGATTTAATTGTGATATTACTATAAAGCTTTAGATTATCTTCTGAACCAAATACTTTTAATTTGAACGTTATACTGGCAACTTTTAAATCTCATACTTACTTCATCACACTGGTACCCACATGAGTAATTTTACTGGACTATTTCATTTTTTCTCTATTTGGGAAAGTGGGAGAGAGCAAAGTTGTATTGGGTATTTTATGCTTGTTAGACAAGCGGAGCTGAATTTGCTGTTCAGGATAACAGTGTAATGTATAAATATCACTTTATTTTGGTTTTAAGTCTGGAAACGACATGGAGTTTATTTACACACCTGCAATGCCCACTGGCATAAAATTGACCATGATGATTTAGAATATTAAATTTTACAGGGTTTTTTTTTTTTTCCAGAAAGAAGAATTGGAATCTAAAGGCAGTCAATTCTTACCCGAGACCTAAAGAACCACAGTCAACTCTCACATGATGAAATGTTCCCTCTTACTATTTGTTACATTCTTCCTCTCTGCCTGATTACCTCTTATCCCTTCAGGGAAGAAAAGATGCCCACTACATGCAGACTTGATTAAGTCAAGTTTCATATCTGATTTACTGATTGACAATAAAAGATGTGTTTCAATACACAAAGAGTTACGTAACGTTTGGGGTTAGCTAACAGGTCAGTCAGCAAGTGCTAATTGCTTTTCACGCAATGTGAACACAATGAAAGCATCGCTCATTTGAGGTCACAGATCATGTAACAATCTCAGATATTGGTTACACCCCATACCGCCTTTGATGTACTGGGGTGTTTATATTGCTTTTTCAAGAGGCGACATCACAGCATGCACCCCAAACTACAATTTTTGTAGGCCAGTCTGTAATTTGACCACAGAATTTCTCAACTGGCGCAGATGAGCCAAAGATAAGCTCCCCAGGTCTAGTTATGGTTATAAAATATGAAATAGCAGGGCAGTACTGTATGCCTTCTCTAATGGAGCTGTTCATATGATTTTAGTCATGATTGTAGTAAGGACTCATGATAAAACCTTCCTTCTTACTTTCTGTTATATCCTCCCTCCCCACCTGATTACATTTTATCACCTCAGGAAGGAAATGAAGCACACCACATATACACTTAATACAGTCAGGTTTCACATATACTGACTGACAGTAACAAATGCATAAAAATAAAATAAAAAGTTATGTAACATTTAAGGTTCTCTAACAGACCAGTCAAGCATGTGTTAATTGCTATTTTCATGCATTGTGAACAAAATGAATGCATCTTAATGGCACAGTTCATAATAACAAACTCAGATATCAGTTAAAACCCACACTGCCTTTGATCTATACACGAATCCGGACAGAAGGTGATGGTCTGATCTCAGTCCGCCATAACTGGGGTCCGTCACCTTTACATCTTTCGATTTCTTTGCTTACCTCTATCATGGATGGTTGTACAATAATTTGTATCTTGAATTCTCCAATTTCACTACATATGAGGGTTTGAAATTCATGTAAACAATAAATAAAGACAATTTAAGGCTGATGGACCCCACTAATGGTTGCCTACAGTCACTAAAAACAAGCGCTGATCGGATTTGTCTATAGGGTGTCTTTGTTGCTTTCTCAAGAAGCCCCATCAGCACGACATTTCCATTGAGGTTATCACTCCTCAGAAATTTTTCACAGTGTATGTAAAAAATTGTGTTCAATTTTTTTTTTTCTTTTTTATTTGCTTCCATTTGTGTTGAACACTCTCATGTAAATGCAGTTGGCTATTCTTGTCTTTGCTTGAATAAATCACAAATGTTGCAGAAAGGATATTATTTTAGATTCTCCAACATTCTCTAGACCAGGCTTCCTCAAATAGCAGTGCAAGTGGAGCACGACATGGTTTGAAGTGGCGCAAAAAGATTACTCGGAGAATATTGAAAAATTTAACTTTCCATAATTTTTTGACAAGAACTGTTCTGTCTCAAAATTAGGTTCTGTAAATAAATCTAATACTTCCCACAGACTGACATCACATACCAACAAGGATATTTAAACGTCCTGTAAAATCACCGCCACTGTTAACATTCATTACAGTCAGTTCTTTGTCGATTCACCGTTACCGGTGAATCCACAAAAATTGTAGAGTTTTTGAAAAATTTTGGCTGGGAAAATTGAACAAATGTTGCACTTTTTTGCATGAAAGCCCCTTCTGAATTGCAAAAATTTTCAACAGGGGAGGGGACCCCCCTCGACTCCCCCTCCGCTTATACCCCTTCACCAAGGATGGCAGTCAGTGGCGCATTATATCAGTAACATTTAGCAATGTGGTGCTTCAGAAAATTTAATTGAGGAATCCTGCAAAATACAAATCTCACAGATTTACACCTTTTCAAGTTCAGAACTTACAGACATAATGATCAGCACCACCCCTTTTTTCCTGTAATTTTTTTTTCTCCTTTTTTTATTTTTTATTTTTCATTTTTTTTATTTTTTTATTTTGCGAAGCATGTGGTAGCTAGCTGAGACAGAATTGTAATTTCACATTCAGTACAAAGTTCAATTTCAAGAGGTGGCCTAGTAGGCTATGAGACATGTGTTGCTAGTTGGTACGGGGCTGAATGTGTCGGGAACTGTCATTTCTGTGAGATTGTACGCAATGGTGACTGTAAAGAATTCTGTTGAGGGATGATTTAAACTAACTTGTCTTGATGTACTATAGTGTGCACAGTATCAATAGCACAGATGTAAATTTAGGATGACTTGGGCAGATGACTAGTTTTATTCAATTGTAGTAGCCAGTACTTCATTATTCATAATATTTTTTTTTATCACTATTTTGTATGTCTGAGATCTTCCTAAGGTCATTTTGCTTGTCTTTATTTCACTTCCAGGTACATACAATAAAACTAAACAACAAAAGACAGGCTTTGACACAATGAAATGAGGCTTAGGAACAAATCTTTTGTATTAGCTAAACCAATACATCACAGAACTTTATTTTTTTTCATGAAAATGTCCCCCTGACCATTTATGATACATTTCTATTCTTCAGGCAAATTTCTATTTTTAAATTTGGGCTTGCTTAATACTTTCCTGTGTAATTAAAAACATGACATACCAGAATTTTTTTCAGACCCCTGTCCGAACCTTAGATTTTTCATAAATCTTGAAGACAGTCAACTGCTCTCTGTCCCATCTCTAGCCATGGACCTGTGCATGAGATTAAGTCCACATAACATTTTTCAGAATATTCTTTGAGCTTTCAAACTTTGCACACCCTTGTATTTTAGTCCTTAAAGGTCTAGGCCAGATGAACATACAAGCAGGACTTGATTTTGATGGTACAATTGTCCAGGACACCTAAAATTCCATATGGACAACCAAAAGTTAAAATTTGGGTGTCTCTGATGGACAACCACTTTTCTCTCACAATGAATTATACACTAGCTTGCTTTTATCTGATTGAAAAGTATACTGCTGGCTGACCAGCATTTAAAACTTTTTCTATCATGCATTATATTTCAGACTTTTAAGTGTTTCCGTTTTAAAAATCATATCTTTTTATTTTTTGGGACTAACAACACAAACTGTTTTGTTATTGTGCAAAAAATGTTTCGGACAACCAAATTTTCTTGGGGACAACTAAAAATACTGACATGGTTGCTCAAAGGACAACCATAAACTTTGCTGAAAATCAAGGCCTGAAAAGTTTGTCTTACAAATGTCCTTGCTGTGCACAACTATCCTGTGACAAAAACCAGACATCACTGAGAATGAACAAAACTTCTCACAAAGATCTATAGGCTACATGTTCATCTTTGCTATCTCAAACCTGTGATCCATATACAACAAAATGGACGAGTGGTCGTGACCTTGTTACGTGACTTTGTAAACCTTCCAGAGCAGTTGCTAGGGGCTTAAATGCTTTAACACCACAATTAAGCGGCACAATTCAAACAGACCTAAGGCATAAAAAATTGTTTTATACCCCTATTCAGGGCATATTTAAGGCAGCTAGGAAATTTGATGTGGAATGTGTTTCTAATAGAAGTTGCCAGCAAATTTTTACATGTGCTATTGAGGAACTATGAAGGTAGGTATCTTAAAATTTGGAACAATAAATTAGTTTAAACTGCTTGATTTCAGTATGCAGCTCGATCTGGCTGAGTTTTCTGCCATATTGCCAATCTTCTCACATGTGATTTAAATAAGGACTACCCCCATCAATTCATTCATTTAAATTCCTAACTTAGAGCTCTACTCTGGCACTAGGTAGTTTTGAAGAAACAAAATGAAAATTTGTCAAAACTGATTTTGAAAGCAGTTCAACTTTTTTAAAGTGTACCTCAAGTAAAATAATGAGGATAATCTTTATTCTAAGGTGGCAGACATAGTGGGCATGGTGCTATTGGGGTAATGTCTATAGTCCCATGTCTCAATCGTCCCCCTTCTCAATAGTCCCCCTTGTCAATAGTTCCCCTTCTCAATAGTCCCCCTTGTCAATAGTTCCCCTTGTCAATAGTTCCCCTTGTCAAAAGTCCCCCTTGTCAATAGTTCCCCTTCTCAATAGTCCCCCATCTCAATAGTCCCCTTGTCAATAGTTCCCCTTCTCAATAGTCCCCCTTCTCAATAGTCCCCCTTCTCGATAGTCCCCCTTCTCAATAGTCCCCCTTGTCAATAGTTCCCCTTGTCAATAGTTCCCCTTCTCAATAGTCCCCCTTCTCAATAGTTCCCCTTCTCAATAGTTCCCCTTCTCAATAGTCCCCCTTCTCAATAGTCCCCCTTCTCAATAGTCCCCCTTGTTAATAGTTCCCCTTCTCAATTGTCCCCCTTCTCAATAGTCTCCCTTCTCAATAGTCCCCCTTGTCAATAGTCCCCCTTGTCAATAGTTTCCCTTCTCAATAGTCTCCCTTGTCAATAGTTCCCTGTCTCATTGGTCCCATCTCATTGGTCCCCTAACCCTAACACTAAACCCTAACCTTTACCGTGGGACTAATGAGACAGGGGACCAATGAGACGGGGACCACAGTGACGAAATACTAAGAGGGGGACCAATGAGATGGGGGACTATAGAGCAGACCTTGTGCTATTACTATCCCGGGTAGCACACAAAGCACAAATATACATGCAAATCAGATGTAGCAAGGGGTAAATATGTGCGAAGTGAATATATTAAACAGCATGAAAAATGAATTCTAACAATCTAATTCCCATCTTTGTTGGACATTCTTGAGCCAATACTGCAGAAGAAGAAATTTATTCACTTAAAGCAAATCAGTCCATTGTGCAATAATTTGTGACATTCTGGTTGCACAACTCACATGATCTGCTTTTTTCTCTTTAAAATTAAAAACATTTTTTTGACATTGAACACTTCCCATTTGCTGGCTTAGTATGTTGCATAGAGAGCCTAATTTAACCACCCCATAAGAGTAAGAGTACTATCACACAGGTCTAGGTATGAGGTGCTGTAACTTTCAGAAAAATAAAAATTACAAGACATTTTTCATGCTGTTTAATATACATTTTTAAATTTCTTGACTTTAAGTTTAGGAATTTCTTATATTGCATGCTTTTATACACAA
Organism: Holothuria scabra; assembly: GCA_037179385.1. NCBI lineage: Eukaryota > Metazoa > Echinodermata > Holothuroidea > Aspidochirotida > Holothuriidae > Holothuria > Holothuria scabra. The sequence goes on from CM074199.1 coordinate 15,706,549, forward strand.
TGGTCAAAGAAATAAATTTCACGAAGTGGTTACCATGTTATGAAATTCTCCCCCCTCTGAAAGTTCTTCCCTTATTTGATAAGATCATGATAAATTTAAGGCAATCACTTACTGCTACCTGCTAATTTTGAAAATTAGACAATTCAGTGACTGGTCTCCACAAAATTTAAAATAAGCAGCAAATTATGAGTTAGTAAGTTAGATGGGGACTTAACGACACACCAACACAAAAGTGTCATAATGTCCTTCAGATCTGAAGACAGTAAAAGATGAGGTCAATTTTCACTAAAAAGTCCAGACAAAAGTAGGTGTCATGTGAAAAATTCCTATTACAGAGGCTCATTGAGTTGATATCTATAACTTAATGAGAGTCTCAAAGGGTCACTACCACATAACAATGCTTAAAGTTAGCATAGCAAGTCAAGTTTCAAGTCCAAAAGTCACAGAAAACGTTAAATTTTGAATTTCCTCATGTCCTGACTTGTAACGGTTTTGCACATAGTTTGAAAAAGTGTCTGGTCACAAATTTTTGAAAATGGGCTTGAACTGTTAATTACTCACTCATAACACAGTTATTTGTATGTAGGGTATGGGGATTGTCTAAGTTTGACCATTGTCATTGGTATGTGAAGAAAACTTAACAGGTTTGGAAAAATTTGTTTAATTTCATGAACCAACTCAATGAGCCGCTTTAAGTTATGAGAGTTAAAAACTTACATTATCCTTGTCACTGACAAACTGAAATTTTAAAAAGACAAAAAATATCAAATCTGAGGCATTTAAAAGCTGACACATGTAGGAGGAATAAATTTTGATGGGAAATTCAGAGTCTCCCCCATATTGGTTTAGTGTATTTAGTAGTATGCCCTGTTACATATTGGCTCTTGGCAGTGGAGTAGCCATGGGGTGGGGGGGATGGGGTTAGAACTCCCATGACCCAACCTTGCAATGCAAAAAACACCTAAACAACATTTTGTTCTCTCAATCCTTAGACTTTTCCCTCATGTGGGGCCCCAAAACCCCCCATGACACCAAACCCCCCCTCCCAATGACACAAGCATGGCTATATGCCACTGGCTGTTGAAAGTCATGTGACAATATTTTCCTCACTAAATAATGAAATTTAGCAAAGTAAGTCATCAATTTACATATGCAATGCTTGAGTCCTGAAATTAGATACTTGGAAATGAAATAGGAATTCTTTGCTTCTGTCCAAAAATAAGTTTGGGGCCTGCAGTGCTCTTGCCCTTTTTTAATTACAATTTTATCTCCACCTCACCTACTACCTACTACAGTTTATAACAAATTTTGGCTGCTTTACACTCTCCATAAATCTGCAAAACTTTGCCCAAATATTAAACTGACTGCTTGTTCAAAAGTACTTAACCTTCTCTTGACCTTTGGAGTTATGTCAAAGTGAGCATGGTGTTGTTTTTCACAAAGAGCTGGTGAGTATATGAGTGTGATTATTGTCAGTTTTTTTAAGTTTTGATATTTGATTATGGCCAGATGTGTTAGTTTTATGTTCTTCCTAATTTTGTTTTGCTTAGATTTGATAATAACTGTATCCAGCTGTTTGATTAGGGAAACCACAGACACTGTTGTGACAGTTCTCCCTGATAAACTGATTGACCTTTCACAAAAGAAGGTGACAGTTATAAGATTATTACTGTATAAATATTTTGATGTAAAAAAATCATTTTTCAAGTGTATTGAGTAAAGAGCATTTACACTTAATACAATGAGAAACTACTTTTGTAACCATACCAAATGATGGTGATGGAGCATGTTGTGACAAAACATCTTATGAGTTTGGGCAAACTCAACAAAGACACCCCATAGGATCAAAGGCATTGTGGGGTGTAACTTGTGCTGACTTTGTTACATGAAATCCACCCACTAAAGATAAATGCTTTGTGCTCACACTCAGTAGAGATTTGACACAAGAATCAGGGAAGATTTTTAGAAATATATGAAACTTAATGAGGGAAAAATGTTCTTGAATCAGAGAGGATTGGCATCTCTGCAGGTGGAGAATACCATGTGCACATTCTACAACCCGAGGCAGCTGCCCACTGGCAAAGGGGGCGGGGAACTACCATGTGAGATATTCTTCAATGAAATCTAGCTCTCCCCTCACTCTTCCTCCTCATCCACACCCCATCCTCATCAAAAGGTCAACTCTGCAGTAGAAACTATATGGAATGGTAAAGTGTCACAAAGATGCACTACCCACACAACATTTTATAAATTGCTCTCTGTGACACCCTTTTCTTCAACTAAACCAATGTTTAGAAAATGAAAAGTTTTCACCTTTTGACATTTAAAATGCAGCAGCAGTGACCTATTTATCAGATGCCCGTAACATGCAATAATCAGATCCTCCCCGAGAACCTGGGGCCTCACTCGGGTGTCTTGAGAAAAGGCTGTTATGTACAGATGCGACTTACTTATTCGCACCTATGAAAGTGATCTCTCAGTTCACTTCACACCTCATAAACCACAAAGGACAACATTCCAAGTCCATCCAAGCTACATAAAGGGCCTTTCCTCCCTTGCTATTAAAGTTATCAAATTCCTGTCACATCTGTCATCTAACAATTGATCTTACTGCAAAATAACACCTTTGCTAATCTTTTCCCAGACCTCCTCTTGATAACATAACGTTCTCCTCACGATTTAAATGAAGACGACTGAGATAGTGCCCTCACTTTCATAAGAACCTTTTTCTCTAAACCTGTTCTAAAACTCTACTTAAAGGCCTAATCCTCTCACCTCAGAACATTCCAATTCTCAAACTACTTACCGAAGCCCTCCTACAACTGTCTAAATCCATCTTCATCCAGACACAATCTCAGTTTATTGATTAAAGGTGAGTGCACAATACCCCATGTGTAATCAAAACACCCTCAGGACAGTAAATGAACAATAGTACTCTGCATTTTTGAACCAGCTGTCAATCAAAGATCTGTGCCAATTGAAATTTCTGTGGACTCAATATAAAAATTGTAGTTTGGGGTAGTATATTAGCCTTTTAAGGGGAAGTGTCTGAAAAGGTACCGAAGTTCTAGAAATACAGACCTATGTGCATTTTTAATACAGGTTGGAAAAATAAATTTATTTTATTAATCCAACTCAGCCCTGCTTCCAAAGTTCATGAATCATTCCTAAAATATAAACTGCTCAAAAATTTATTCACATAACTTAAAATAGTTCTTTGTCAAATATTTTGTCATGTCCATTAGTTATGTACAATCATATTACATGTTTTTGCCGCTTCCTTTTCAAATTAAATTATTTATGACCCTTCTGTCAAACTGCAGACTTGTCAGAAGCTTACAGGTAAGTATAGGTTACATTATGTTTATAGGAGGTGATGAGGGACGATGTAGATACTACAATGTATAAAGCAATCTATTCAAAGCACGCATAAAATCAATCCAACTACTAACAAGTGTTGTATATTCAAGACCAAAACCATGACTGCATTCCATCATGTCGTGAAAAATCAGTCTTGACTAGATGGACCTTACGCAAATGACTTCACTGAGCAAAATGAAGCTGCCAATCACTATTAAAGTTAAACTCATTTCAGTAATTCACAATTACAGAAAGCCCACATAAGCAGATTCTACAAAAATTTTACTTTAAAATATTACTTTGACAAACCTTCACTTTATAGTCTTGTCATAGGAATATAAACTACAGTACTAATAAAAGCAAGGTTGCAGATATAATATTTGGCCTCAGCCTCATCTGACTTATAACTACCTTCAAGAATATTTAACTAATCCTAAAGCATTTGACAAATAATAGCCAAAATGATTATGTGTAATAGACACATTTGAACTTCCTTGCAGCCTTGAAATCTGCCTCAATATATCAGCAAAACCCAATCTCAAAAAAAAAAAATAATTCATTTCCTTCTTTTTTTTAAATATCTCACCTTCTCTCTTGGACAAATTTATCAAATTCACTTTCAGAGATGATCAAGGACATGCAGTGACAGACTGAAAGAGGATTATCATTGTGTGTAGACAAGCTACTGTTTGTATCACAATGACAGAATCGTAAATAAAAAGGCAGACTTTCATCTAACCACTAACAGCCTTAAAGAATGTTAAACTGCATCATCACAGAGCATTTGTAATAGTCAAAACGTATAATGGGTACAGTTGAACTTTCTTGAAGCCTTGAAATATGCCTCAATACATCAGCAACAACATCAAATACCTCATTTCTTTCTACCTTTAACATTTCCCTCCTCCTCTCTTAAATAATTTTCTAAAAAAATCACTTCCAGCGATGATCAAGGACAGTCATAGAATGAATCAAGAATATCATTATGTGTAGATAACCTATCATTTGTATCACATTGCCGGAACTGCAGAAAAGCAGACTTTAAATAGCTGACAGGCCAAGTTTTGTCACATTTTATTACAAGTTTCTCTTCAGAAAATGTTTTCCCATTATTATTCTCACTGTAAATGCTTTCACATGAGCAAGAAAATTTCATCATCAAGTTTTACAATTCATTTTAGTTTTAAAGCAACACTGATTGTTGTTTGTTACTGTACCATTGCTACCTTTGAGTGTGTTCCCACTTAAGAACAACTAGGCAATCAGATCCAGTTCAGACCCAGCACAGGAGATGAATTTGCAAGTGGGAACCCTCTTGTTCCCAGGATCAGATCCCGAGAGCTTGAATGCCTCTTCTGGGAGGATCAGACTGCAAGCAGGCAATCAAGAAGACAAGTGGGAACACACCAGGTGATAGGACCCGAGATCAATGACATGATTCTGCAGTGAAGCTCCTCACCTCACACAAACTTGTGTAAACAAACCTGACCTACACACATAATTTCAATCAGCTTCCTGTTACTTGAACAGGAGGACTTCCTGTTACTTGAACCAGAGGACTCCCTCTGTAGGCTTGGGGTTGTAGAATGTGCCCATGGTGTTTCCCGCCTGTCGTAAGAGGCGGCTAAACGGGAGGACTTGCTTTAGTATTTGAACTTTATGACACTATATAATACATCCGTGTTGGTGTGTCGTTAAATCTTATCTATCTAACTAACTTGACCCGGAGGAGGGATCAGATCTTGCGAAGGTGATCAAATGGGATCACTCTTGCGGTTGGTCACAAAATTTTCCAGTTGATTGAGCTTGGGGTGATCAGCATTGGGGGGGTCAAGTGGGAACACGCACTTAGCCACCCAACTTTAAGGCCTGATTTAAACCTTTAATACATGTTTGTCTACTAAAAACAGTTCATAATGGTACTGCACATGTATATATACTTCATTTCAGTACCTTAACAGGGGTTGTACAGAAAAACATGTAAAATTCAATTACTTGCCATTCCAACAAAAAAATGTTTGCCCTTCAGTTTTTTAACATTGTAGGAGTCATTGAACAACACACTGAGTGACCCGTGGGAAGATGCAGGATTTTAGTTTGAGGTGAACAAAATTCACCCACTTGTGGGAGAGTGTCCTGACTATACATACAAATGCCTGATTCACTAAGTATGACGTGGTAGAGTTCCGAAGCGACTGTTTTTCTAATCTCAATATGTGTTGTATGATTGAGAAAAGTGACAATAAATTTTTGCACATGCAAATGTCTTTTTTGGGGGGGGGTGGGAGATGGGGTTTGGGAGACATCAGACTATCATGATGTAAAATTATAAAATGACAAAATTCCTTTATTTTACCTAGACAGAGTTAACAAATGTAGTGGTATATTTCGAGTCAAATATGCATTACAAATCAAGAGAATAAAAGCTAAGACATACACAACACTCTAAAAAGACTATGTCAATCTGACCTTTGATTTAGTGAGCTATGTACCGACCTAGACAATGGTCACATTACTAACCTCATGTATGATCAAAATTAACCAATTTATGGTCAAATCTGATATAACATTTTACTCTAGATCTTCTAAAAAGTATTGAAATGAAATGCAAAAAAGGGTGAATAAATAAAATTGACCATTAGCAAACTGGACTTGCCAGGCCTAGGGCCACGACCTCAGCAAAAATACCCGAGAATGGGTCCGAACACCACCTGTACACAACACCATCACTTAGCATATAATTTATCTACCCTCATTTATGAATCTCAGGGGTCAGTTGCCCCCTACCCTACCCCTCCTGTAGGCTATGGCCATGTTTGCAATGACACTTTCTCTTTGAACAGAAAGCTTTGAGACTTTGAAGTCAAAGGGAAATAAATGGTTGATTTGCAGCATCAGCGACCTAAGAATCCCATACCGTTGGAGGTCAATTTCAAGTTTGGTTAGCAATCAATATTTCTTCAAACTGTGCGTATTTAAATGTTTCATGTATGCATGTTAACGGTAGTGATTAGGAAGGAGAAGATGGAGTAAAAAATTAATTTGATCACTGATTACTACCAATAAATGCTCTTTAGTGTTCTTGAAACACTTGTGCTGTAATTACAGTAATCGTCAAAAATGGCAGTCACAAAGACGCAACTCAGAAGAAACTTACCTGAAATTAAGTTTCCTGCCATCCATCCAATGGGATGAAAAGAACTTGAAATTTTCCCTCGAAGAAGCCATGGCTGGCAAAAGATAAATCACAACTAATTCCAATTCCAAAAATAATCTGAAGAATCCTCCAACACAAAAATGGTTTCCATTAAAAAGAAAACGGAAGACTTCTTTCACTCCTTTTCTACCGAGTTGTTTCAACTGTATGCACACTGTCATATGCTAATAAAGGTTACACCAACGTTGAATGAATGAAGTGTTGAGACTGACCAGAGCTGTATAATCACAATATTAATATCCCTCTTTATTTTGGGGAAGTTACTAACTTACACTTCTTTGAATCAAAACTGGCACAAATAGGTTTCATATTTAAATCTTCCTCGTTTTTACGTTATGCAACGAAAGTGACCATTTCAAAATTCCACAAACTGGAAAATGTTGCCTCAGAGCCTGGATCTTCTGCATACCTTTTGACCTATGGAAAAGAATTAAACAAAAATAAAAAGAGAGTAATTTTTAAATTATGGGACTTATTCTTGAGCCAATTTACTTCTGGGAAATACACAATAGGAATTTGAAACACCTAGAAGCACCCACAGGAGACATTGTCCAGATAACCTCAACTCTCTGCAAGCAACTGCAAAAGAACAAGACTCCATAACGTGGATTGGAAATTTGCCTCTGGTCTGTTGAATCACGTTAGCGAAGATGGCAATGCCAGTTAATGAACAACATGCCACCAATTGTCAAGCACTGCAGCCTTTGAAAGTGGCAGAGCCATACTTAAAATCTCCCTACCTTCACATTTTTATCAAAATGGGTAAAACCTCCAAATAACATTTAAGTTGTTACTTCTGAAAGGTTGTGTGCAATGGACAAAAGAGGTTTTTGAAAATCTAATCATATGAAATGCACCATAAAATGACTGAATACTGTGACTTTAATGTACAAGGCTTCAAATGTGAATAGGAATAGACTCCTTTTCACCATCCGTACATAGTTTGAATGATAGTGATATAAGGTTTACAGTATATACATATATATGTGCACATCTGGGTCTCATTTTTAAATAATAACAGAATCGCAAATAAAGAAAAAAGCCAGTCATTTTAAAAAGGGTGTAAAATTACATTATTTCTTTGGTTATGGACTGTTTAACATTAAAATAACCAATCATGAATGACAAGTTTTACAAGAAAGGAAATGGAGGTGTATGTGTAATTTATAAGGCTTTGATCTCTTTATTTGATCATAATATAGGGTAAACCAGAAAGCTGGCAGGATTTGGTATGTTAGAGGGGCACTTACTCTCAGTATTTGATTTAATTTGCATTGTCCAATGTGTGGTTCTCACAATATAAGCACGTAAAATTTTCACATTTTCAACAAAAAGTGAACTTGGAGCAAGCACATACAAAATGATACCTCCACATTAGTGCAAAGTCTTTTGTTTATCTTTTTTTTATCCTCAACAATCCCATATTATTAAAATGTGATTGCATAAGTGACATGAGAACTTATCAAACTTTGCATCCCCCACATGGAGGTCCTCTTCCTTTTAACTTCAAGGTCAACACTAGCGTCTGATAAAACAAAGGGAAACAAAACATTCAAAATATGCAGTAAAATGCTCAACTGAATGGCGTTTTGCTTACTGGGTTTCAATCTTATGTTGAAACAGAAGAAGATCTAATTTATATATTCTGATTTTAAACATGCACTGAAGTTATTTTGCAACCACAGCATCCATTGCTGTTTGTGGACTCAAAAATTAACAGAGAACATTTATAATTAAAGGGACAATGCCTCTACTCCCAGTGTCCAACTGCATGAACAGCTTCTTTTATGCAGTGACATACTTGTGGTTAAACTGTTAACTCAAAAATTAACAGAGAACATTTATAATTAAAGGGACAATGCCTCTACTCCCAGTGTCCAACTGCATGAACAGCTTCTTTTCTGCTGTGACATATGTGTTTTCAAACTGTAAAATTGATGAACTGAATAAATCACTTCATTAACTTTCACTATGCAACATTTAATGTTTGCACCCTCAGAAATGGCACTTAAAAAAATAATCATGAGGATATTACAAATTTAGGTGTTACTTACAAAGGCAGGTGTGTTTTAATGTTTGCTTAAAGGGCAAGAGCAGTCACCCCAACTTGAGGCAGTGTAGTAGACTGTCCTGTTCCATGATTGGCTCTTTAGAGTCATGTGACAATATTTGTTTTTTTTTTTTCATAGGTGAAACTTACCAGGAGTAACTGCTAAGTCTACCTTCAATATACAACAAGTCCTTAAATATTATGAAAGATACTTTGAAGATAAATGAGAAGAAAATTGTAAGACTTCGCTGTTGCTTCATAATAAGTTTGGGATGACTGCTCTTGCCCTTAAAGTCAAGAAAATGACACACATTCTTCCAATATTTGTCCTGCAACAAAGCAGCCTGTAGGAATTATAAATCACTGGGGGTTGGGTTGGGAGGGGAAGGTCATGATAAGGGAAAGCACACTCCTTCCTATTGGTCTGTTGTGAATTCTATTACCTTCAGACTTTCAATCAGTTTCCAAGGCATGTGATCACAAATGATCACATTCAAACACATACTGGAGATGCAGACGACCGGAGGAAAAAATAAACGTGATGATATGCGCATATATTACCAACCTATAAGCCACTTGGCTGTGTGAAGATTTATGCCCTGAGAAAATCCTGGAGAGTGATAACACTTGAACGAGAGTAATGAAATTTTAACAACTTTGAATTGAATCAATTTACCAAGCGGAGATGCATTAAACTCCACGTTTGACGAAACTGCCTTCTCAAGACGGCAAAAGAGAAAAAGGACACTTGCATATGCAGAAAATTTACACAACCAATACGCTTTGAGCATTCCTCTCTATAGCCTTTGGGTAAAATATGATATCATTTAGCAAAATATTCTCCGTTAATGAAATTTTATTGATTTTACACTTGAATCAAAATTTACATTATATGTTTAAGCAGAACATTATCGCGCTTTACTTTTAGCAAGTTCGTTTCCATGGGGCATGAAGCTAATTTGAAGAGCATAGGCAACAGCTAGAAGCTGATTAAGGGAGGCCCATTTCAAAACAGCACCTAGGCTTTTCCCAATAATCACCCTGCAGAAATTTCCTTACAAAAGCCATGAATTTTAGAAGTATATACATTTAATATCTTGCACTGTTGTGATATATGAGAGGTTGTTCAGAGGGAATTTGTGAAGAAATCAGAAAATTGACGAAGTACCGGCCCCTTAGAGGTTCAACATTTATGAGGGAGGATTTTTTAAAAAAGTGAGCTTTATTAATAGCAGACAATAAACAAAACTACAGTATATATTGAAATCAAAGTAAGAAAATGCTTCTTTTTTTTCATTTTTTTCCTCTTTTGTTCATTTTTTTCCTCTTTTGTTCTTTCACTCTGGGTGTTTTTTTTTTTTTCTTTTTTATAGGGACTTTTGAAAAAATAGTCTATGCCAATTTTAGCTAACCTTAGTACATGTCATTATGGTAGAGACTAACACCATCTCCTTGCAACTTTGTGAGGAGTGAATTATAGAGTAAATCACCGGTACCTGTTACACCTTATGCATATGATGTCACAATGTAAAAAGAAAGCCCTCTTTTGGTAGAATAACAAGCCAATACCAAAAAATGCAGACAGCTGATTGGTCAGCCAATCAGATAGGCACACATGTGACAAATTCTACTCTGTGCAGTCCAACGATTTATATGTTTTATACAAAGATTATACATGCAAAATCAGCCGCATCCAAATCAAAAGATATTTACAACCATCTTCATGCTATGAATTCTTCTCAATAAAGTAACTGTCCAGTCTTTCTAATCTGAAGTTGCTGGCTTCATTAAACATATCTCAGGCCAAATCTGTTTCTAGACACCTTAGGTCACTAATGAAGTAAAAAAAGCACAAGACATTTTGACTGTATCATCATGATAGACATTTTGAGTTGGTCAGTACACACTTCTTCAAAGGTTGTATAAGGAGAAAGATAAACCATGGAGCTGTAATTTGGATAAACCAGGCATACACGAAAGTAACAATTACAGCCCAGCGAGTAATATAATACTGTTTTACAGTACACTAAAGGAGGACCTGAAGAAATCAGGAACAATAGGGGTGAAAACTGTTATCTATTGGGAAGATTTATGCACTAATCAACTGTAAGGTGGGTCAACCAATGAGCAAGATCAGTCAATGTTGATTAGGTAGTTAGGATCAAGTGTGAAATATTTGTGCACACTGACATTCCCTTCCATAACTTTGTATAGACCGCCTGTTTGGTCTAACGGTAGAGCATCCGCCTCTCACGCTGAAGGTCTGGAAAAAAGGCCGGGGCTGGATCGACTTGTACCAATAGGTTTGAAGCTGGGCCGTAAAACTCCATCTTACTATTAAACTCCATCACTTTATAATAGACTCAACATTTAATACATTTTGACAAACATTTGTTGCAGAATATGAAGAACCTATGCTGCACCTATTAGGTTGCTTTGATGCAACATTTGGAGAACATGATGAAACTGCTCTTCTTACTTTTTGTAACATCTCCCTCTCTGCCTTAATATTATATCTTATTGCTTCAGGGAGGAAATAAAGCTAACTACACACACACTTGATTTATTCACATTTCACATTTAATTAAAGGCATATTTTCATCATCCCAAACAGTTCTAATTCTCCCAACCTACTTACTTCTAGCCCCTCCCACATTTATCTAAAACTCATCTTTATCCAGACACAATCCTAGTTTATTGCTTCATGGCTTGTCCCAGTGGCCATATAAGTCCATAATGTGTTATCAAGACACTCTCAGTGCCCATGCTGTGTAATTTAGCTATGATGCATTGTTTGAATGTGATGCCAATCAAAGAGCTGCACCAATTGAGAGTTTTGATATATGTATACTGAAACTGTAATTTGGGGTGACGAATGACTGCCTTAAAATAATTGACAGTAACAGATATATTAAAATACACAGAAAGATACATGACATCTGGGGTTAGCGAACAGCTAGGCAAGTCAGGCATGTGTTAATTGCCTTTCACGCAGTGTTAACACAATGAAAGCATAGATCACTTGAGGGCACATATCATGTAACATACTCAGATATCAGTTACGCCTTGCATCCCCTTTGATCTACAGGGGTCTCTATGCATTGCTTTCTGAAAAGCAACATCAAAAGCATGAACTTTGATAAAGGCACAGTTCTCTCGCCCTCGGCCAAACAGTACCAATTCTCCGAACCTTCTTACTTAAGCCCCTCCCACAATTGTCTGAAATTCATCCTCATCCAGATACAGTCTCAGTTCATTGCTTCAAGGTGAGTATAGAAAGCTCAATTTATATAATCAAAACACTCTCAGTACTGTTCATGCTGTGTAATAATATAAGCTTTGGTACTCTACATTGTTTGAATTAGCTGTCAATCAAAGAGCTAAGCCAATTGAAAATTTCGGTACCCCCATTCCAAAACTGTAGTTTAGGATGAGAGGTTTGGCCCTTTAACACACTGCATATGAACTGGTGATACAGATTTAATTTACCCATGCCAGAGTATCACAGGGTGAATCTTATGATTGATAAGTGCATTAAACAACTCTTGAGAACTAACAGCAATACAGTTAATAAATCGCTGATGACTTGAACCTTCATTGACATTATACAGCAAGCTTCAATCTGGTTGGTCAACATATTGATTTGCACATTCAGTTATCTGTCCAATTTAACTCACTCACTCTCACTGTAAGTCAATATGTACGACCTTGACCAACTTAAAACGGAGTGCGAAAGTGCATATATTCAGTTTGGCCTGAAATTACCAAATTGCATGGATTTATAGCTACAGCATATTCCATAGTGTATGCCTTACAATGGTTGTCCAATTAGTACAACCTTCAAGCAGACAACTGCTTGTCCTGCAGGAAATCTTAGTCCCTGTAATATTTCTGAAATGATAGAACTTCCAGATATGAAATATACGTTAGGCAATTAATCAAGAAAAAAAAAATACCTGGCAATTACAACACCACTTTACTGAAAATCAGGGAATAGCAAGTTAATTCATTTTCCTCCTTGAAATCATGGAAATTAAATTTGTCAGGGTTGTAGTCAAGAGTTTTAGTTGTCAACAGGAAAACCTTTTACACAATTTTTGAAGCATTTGGTAAGTTTGGGAGAAATCCTGGTTACCTTTGACACCCAGACATCTGCTAAAATAAATACATCACTACATATGACGGAATTTTTGATGGATCTGAAATGAAAGCCAGCTGGTAAACCATGCAGGCAGTGTATTGAATGGAGAAGGGGGCAAGATGTTCCAGCTGCATTATGTTATGGTAATGTTGATTTTACCCTCTGGGGATGACGGGGAAGGCCTGGGTGCGCTTCTCAGGTGGAGTCATACCAAAGACTCTAAAAAAGGAACCTACTGCCGTTGTGCGTGATGATCTGCATAAGCAATGGAGTAGGGAAAACAAGCCAGTGAGCCACACCTGGAAAAAAGGCCGTGGACAGCTCAACTTGAACCAATAAGGTGGAAACTGGGCCATAAACTCCATCTAACTAAATAACTAAATAACCCTCTGGGGATGAAATCAGCTCCCATGGGGAGTTCAGCAGGCTTGCAAACATATGAAGACATTACAGAATTCCATGTCTTGAACAGTGGACATTTATATACTTTGACCTTGAATTCGAAAGCCAGCAGTGAAATGCCACATTTTTGCAGTTAACCTTAAGATACTGGGTATCTACCTTCAGAAAAATTCTTAAAATTTTTTTTGTTTTTCCATGTACAATGTGACTAGAACAGAATTCAGTGGCTACATTAGTTACCAAATGAATCTCGAACCACAACAATTGGTTTGGATTTAGTAAAGTTATGCATGAAAATGAAATTAAAAAATGAGGGAATAAAACTGAAAATTTCTAGGAAAATCTGTCAAATTATTTACTGATATTTGGAACAAAAAACATATCAAAAAGGTACTTCATGCATCCAAAATTAACAAAAAATGTGTTAATAATTATGAACAGCTTTATTTCTTGATATTTTCAATAGTGAGATACATCCCTAGTCATCATTTGGGCTGTGAACATTCAGGAATCTCAAGGCCAGTTTATCAGTTGATTATTTGCGGTTTTCTATCATTAAAAAATCGGCCAAGTCATGACACTACCGGCCAAGTCATTATGCCCACTTTGGAGCTGGTGAATTTTCTAATGCAGAGCTCCTGCACTTTCTGAGGACTCAATTTTCATGACTTTTCCATGACTTTGCCAGGACCAAATAGAGAATTTCCATGACCTACTAGTCTTGGTAGCTTTGAAAACAGCTTTGATAACAGCTTTGGTCACTAGCTTTGATAACAGTTTCCTACTGTTTTTCTAGTGTCCTTCATATGTTGTTTGTAATATCACATTATGATTATATTGTAACTTTTTTTTGACAAACATATGAAAAATAAATTTGAATTGTATTGAACTGATTTCTTCCTGATAAAATAACATAAAATTTCCAGTCAGAAAAACAATATTTTCTGAGAATACATTTTGATATTACAATAAATGTGAGTTAGAATGGTAATTTTGTCCCCTTGTGTGGCAGGCTAAACTTGAACCATTTGGTTAGAAACTAGGCTGTAAAACTCTATCTAACCTAACCTTACCTAACCTTTTGCGTAGAATGGTAAAATGTTACTTCATGAAAATTTCCATGACTTTTCCAGGACCAAAAGAAGAACTTCGTGACCTACCAGTCTTGATTTCTTCCATAAAATAACAAAATTTCAGGTTAGGAGAACAATAAATTTGATATTACAAGTGAGAATACATTTTGATATTACAATAACTGTGAGTAAGAATGGTACAATGTCCCTTTGTGTGGCAGGCTTGACTTGAATCATTTGGTTGGAAACTAGGCTGTAAAACTCTATCTAACCTAACCTTTTGTGTAGAATGGTAAAATGTTACTTCATGAAAATATCCATGACTTTTCCATGACTTCACATTTTCCCTGAATTTCAACCCTTTTCCCATCCTTGACAAAATTTTCTGAATTTTCATCACTTTGCTATGTCCAAGTCTGCAATCATAACCTTTAAAGGCCAAACCTCTCACCCCAAACTACAAGTTTTGTAGTGGGTTAGAGAAATTCTTAATTGACTCAGCTCTCTGACTGATAGCTAGTTCAAACAATGCAAAGTACCAAAGCTCATACTACACAGCCTGTACTGTACTGAGAATATTTTGATTATACATTGTGGTCTTATATACTCACCCTGAAGCAATAAACTGATGTTTGTGTCTGGATGAGGATGAATTTCAAACAACTGTGGGAGGAGCTTAATTAAGTAGGTTAGGAGAATTGGTACTGTTTGGGGTGAGAAGATCAGGCCTTTAATTACATTCAACAACATATCTCTCATAACACCTCCAATAAAGATGTTGTTTCTGCAAAGAGACCATCGACATTTTTCCCTTCATTGAACTTGAGAAGTAGCAAACTTCTTGAGCTACATTAAACATGATCCATAGCTGCATAAGTTGCTCTTGCACCATTTACTCAAGTACTCTAGAAATGAAAAAGGAAGTACTCCAGACTTATAAAAAAAGAAAAGGAAAGGAAATCTGGTCTTACATTACTTCTTAGCATACATCATTTTGATGACTGTTTGTTTCTCCCTTTAGCGAGACAATCGTAGTTGTTCATCCGACACAGTTCATGCTGTTTACAGATCTGTTGTGCATGTTTGCGGAGGAAATACTCTGCAGGCAACATGTAAGTGCTGAACATATTCAAACAGGAAAACTGCAGGAGAACGCTGCGTGTCCGTGAAGAGGCGATAAATTGCCATTGACAGATTAAATGGCATGACCCCTTCTTTGAGTAGACAATGTTTTTCATGCGTTAAAGAGCAATTCCCTGAAAAGAGTCAATGGACTCCCTTTAGCTTTTTAAGTTCAGAAGGTTTCATCTATTTAGGGACAATGCAATGTATTCGTTTGATGAGGCCACCCTTGGGTATGCCTTTCATGATAAATGTCATTGAAAAGTTTGCTGTCACAATATCATCACTAGTGTGTAAATTTCTATTTGTTACAGCAGCAGGAGCTTCCGATACGATGTTTTACGTGATGTTGAGGACAAAGAGGAAAACAAGACCAGTCATAAACAACATGTGGTTGTAGAGATTTTGCCTTGTCAGCTAACATTATTTATTTTATTGTCTGCAAATGTAATCACTCAAGTATTCTAGCCTGTAGGAGGTTTCCATTAGGTAGCTGCAAGAGCAGTCCATAGCTTAGTTCTGCAGTTGAATGATGCACATAATGTAGCATATTACCACACATACTGCAAGCACTTTACTATTCCTACCATACTTAAAGAAAAAGTTCAAGAATTACTAATTGAGGAAACAGCCTTATGAAGGATAGCTTTCTAATGACAAGCTAATATGACAATACAACAAGGAGCCAGCAAGTTGAACCTTTATTAACACCATTTTCAACCCCCAACCCCCCCCCATGCACACCTCTGGACTGGGGGTTGTAGAATATGCCCCTAGTATTTCCTGCCTGTTGTAAAAGGCAACTAAAGGGAAGGATTTGCACCATGTATTTGAACTGTATTTGAAACAAAACTTAAACTTGAACCATGTTAGAAACTATTCTAACTTCACCCTTTTATCTAGTTGCAATGCTATAAAACAAATTCAAGTTATGGTGTATCCTTAAATCTCATCCAGGGTTGTCACCAGACCATTTTGAGAGCCTGGTAATTTGTGATCACCATCCTGAGGGAGTTGTCTACGGGGAAGTCAGTGTTCCACCTCCCCTTTGAAAATTTTTTGCAGGTTGGAGAGTGCTTACAAAAAACTAGGATTTATCAATCAATTCTGAAGAAATCTAAGAAATTTATTCAGGTAGGGTAATAAATTTGTGCCAGGCGGTGATGCTGATATTCATGGCCAGTACCCCATGGAGATTTTGAGTCCGGTAACACTGCCCGGTGCCACCCGGCATGGTTACAACCCTGATCTCATCAAACTAACTAACATACCACAATTATCACTGGAATATTACTTTGAAAGATAGTTACTATGCAGAAGATTTGCTTTACCAAAAATAAAAAAAAAGCACATATGGGGAGTTTTGGACATTGAACCTCTACAAATAAACCCCTCACCCATGACTCAAGCTTTGCTAACAAAATTATACAGCAAAACACTAGGGTGCTGTGGGCAAAATACTATAAACTTATTCATATAATTTGCACCAGAAGTATTTTTTCCTCCAAGGGGATTGGGATACACTCACCCCATAGACCCCCTTCCCCACATCAAACTTTGCAAAGTGTTCTGATATCACAATCCATAGCTATACATACACGCCTGCCAAACATGTACTTCAGTTTAAGTGAGAGATATGATTCCAGCTTCATTCAAACTAGTACGTTTAGAATTGAGATAGGGGGCTAGGATAGCTATTAAAGTTAAAACAGTTCTGTAGGATCCTTGATCTGTAAGCCCTCATAGTGCTTATATTTCCAAACATTCTCTAATGAATGGTACATATTGCCTGACACTCATATGTTATACATTAGGTTAAGCTAGATGGAGTTTTACGGCCCAGTTTCCAACGAATTGATTCAAGTCAGGCTGGCCATGGCCTTTTTCTTTTTTCTTTGCAGTTGTGGCTCACTGGCTTATTTTCCCTACTCCACTGCTTATGCTGAGCACCAAGCACAATGGCAGTAGGTTCCACTTTCAAAGTCTTTCGTATGACCCTCCCAGGACTTGAACTTCCGATCTCCCAACTGCAAGTCTGATGCTATAACTTGACCATGCATTAGGTCGGTTATATATTAGATGTCTGTTGCTGCTGTTATGGGTAGTATGTTGTGAATATAATTCATAAGTTACATTTGATCATTAAAAATAAAAATTGGCTGATAGCTAATGGTTCTTGGGGTGAAGGGGAACAAGCACCTAAACCTAATGTCTTTTTTGTTTCTTTTGAGGGTGAGCACTAAGGGAATGTTAGCGAATGCAGTGTGTGGTTTGTCAAAACTTTTGCTTTCATTAGGGAGACACATGCTAACCACATACCCAGCAAATAAGGCATTTGACGGGGACCCTGGATTTGAATCAATTACTAAATGCAGATAAAAGTAACTCAAGCATTAACAAAGGAAATCCTCTTCGCTGAAGCAAACTATCTTCCTGCTCACTTGATATGAGAAAACAGAGGACCAATGCCACCCGTTTTCAATTAATCAGAGTCTATAAACTTCAAAGGACTTGCCCATCTTGTGGTTTTAACAAGTGACTGAAAATATGGAAGTTGCATTGCCAAAAATTTTTCAATTTTTTTTTTCTTCAATTTTTCTTTTCAAGAAAATTTAGGTTTGGTATATTAAAGAAATTTGAAGAGTTTGGGGAATATTGAAGAATGTGCTCTTTCAAAATTTGAGATGTGAGTTAAGATCATTGGGGTTATGTACAATTATCATAGCATATGGATTGATGAGGATCTCAAACAAACTTTGTTGTCCTTTTCAGACAATATGAAATCAGGACCTTATATTTGGGGAAGAAATTTGATTATTTGGTGTTACATAGGACAAATTTCCAAACTTTTCATTTTTCCTATCCCATCCTCCCTACCAGCCCATTTACTTGCCCGCCCCCCCCCCCCCCCTTCCCTGAATTGTATCTACACCACTTGGCATGAGCTGGAAAAATATAACCAATACATGTGTAAGCTGTTTTCCAACTTACCAATAATTGCTTGCCTTTTTCCTCTGGGAATTTAAAAAAGTTTCATCATTTTGAACAAATAAAGACAGTCATTTAGTGCCATATGGCCAAGTTCCTTCTAAATTTTTTCAGAGCATTTCAGAACATTTAAGTCATCCTCTTTGATGACATAAGTACTTGTTAAGGCCAAAACAAATCAGGCAAGTTTTCAGAAAGGGGCAAATAAGATGACTTTCATAGTTTGTGGTTTGGTTTGCTAATCTGGTTAAAAAATCTTCTGTAATTGTGTAATCACTACATCAACAAGTCAATGCTGACACTTTATCTGTGTATTACACAGTATCATTATTTCCCATGATACAACCTAATTTGAACTTGAATCTTTTTCACGTTGCTTGATAAATGACATTTAAGCAATAAATGCTCGAGGTAATTTAATTGCTTATTAAAGGAACATAAGGGAATTAGCAGCTGCCCAAAGTTTCTTTAACAGGTGAACTAAATGTGAAATTTTCATGTGAAATGTTTACTTAATTCCTCCTTGTGAAAGACAGTACACATAAAAGCAGATGCACTAATCACAAATTGTATCCAAGTTGAGCAAAAAATAAGCGAAGGGTATGACATCATATCTTATTGATTGATTGACAATAAAAATTACATTGGGATACACAAAATGTTACCTAACATTTGGGGTTGGAGTTACCTAACAGCTAGGCCAATCAAACATCTGTTAATTGATTTTCATGCAGTATGATTGCAAATAGCTCATTTGAGGGCACAGATCATGTAACAAACTCAGATACCAGTTAGACCCCACACTGCCTTTGATCTACTGGGGTGTCTTTGTTGCTTTCTCAAGAAGCAACAGCATGGCGTGTTGCCTGTTAAATGCAACTTGTCACAGACCAATCAATACTAGACCAAAAATCTGTTCACAAGCAGGCAAACTTTTTGATGCCAGAAAAACTGCATCAGACTTTTGACATGGCTAGTAAAAGAATGAGCAGGTCCTCTTCTTCCCTTCTAGCAGGCGCATAGGCCCACAGGGAAAATTTGTGTGGGAAGGGCAAAAAACAGGGCAAGAGCAATTTTTGCCCAAACAATAGCATCATAAATCAAGTTTTGTCCATGTTTTTCCCAAATGGACCGACTGTTTTTGCTCAGATTTGGAGGGCAAGTGCCACCCTGCACCCTTGCTTCATATGCCTATGCCAGTGGCTATCTTTCATTGACCGGGAATAATTATCACTGTGGGTAAGTGACAGTTGAAAATATGTAAAAAGGAGGTACAGAATTTCAAAGTAGATTCTCCCTCCCCCCCCCCCCCCAAATCTTGGTAAATGTATTTACAAGGGACTATATTTACTCCTTGATACATTTAAATTGCATTTCTCATGCACAGCCTACCGCTAAGACAAGTTTGTGCAAGAGATCAAGAGGAACAAGGGGATGGCTTCGGCCTTCTTCAGGCACCACCTAGACCTGCTCTCACCCATCCCATCCCATCCCATGTCCCATCCCACTACCAAGGGGAGGTCCAAGCCTTCTTCCAAGTCAAAGGCCAAAAAAGGCTGCTCCAAAGGCTTCCTTGTAGCATGGGGTCCTGCCTAGAGGGGCAACACTTCAGGCCGGGTCAGGGGCAGAAGGGGCAGTAAGGGGTCCCAGGGCAGGGGAGCTGCTTTGGTGGTAGGCCCACTTATGCCCCTCCTCCACCAACACAGTCCCCCCCCGGCAGCCCTCTGGGTGCTCATCCCTGCAAAAAAAATGCAATTCAGAAGTGGCAAATGGTAAGTCAGCGATGCAGTGTATTTATTACTTTAACACCCTTCCTTATTTGCCTGTTCTAACATAATCTGTTTTCTATTCAGTATTCAGGTAGTGTTTAATTTTTTTTAAAAACAAAGAAAAATTAGCAAATTGAAAATTGTTGATGACTGTAAATATGGCTGGATGAATACATTTTCATTTCCACTCTGTTAACAGTTTCGAAGTTAATCGGCGTAAAATTTAGTCTATAGGTTTCTATAGTACGACAAAATCTTGATATTTGCTGCCAGTGATTACAAAACATCTTGCAAATATCATGCAGAGTTAATATGGTATTTACTTTTTAATGCTAAACTGTCATATTGTAGTGTCACATTTACATAATACATACCTGTAATACACTGTAATAAAACAATTTTCTCGTAATCATCAAAATCCAACCTGCCTAGTTGGTAATACACAGTAGCAGTCATTTGGGATGCTGTCATTTCTTAAATTATTACAATTATCTTGCCTATAACTCAATCTAAAAGCAGTTAATTTTCATAACAAAATCGTCCTGGGTGAGTGACGTACAACTCTCAAGAATTCCTTTGAGAATAAAAACACTAATACAATTTCACTATATTATCTATTGATTCACTAGCTTCACAACGAAGCTAAAATATATGATTATCAGTGATAATAACAGGGCTGTAAAAATATGACAGATTACAGCTCTCCAGACTAAGGAAGCTGTTGCATTAGAAACATACTTGTCATGACTAAGAAGCCACTGCCTGAACACAGGAAAAGACATCACCAAATACTATTTTTAGTTTTAACACACTGCGGATAAATCTTCCATGTAATTATCATGTGACAAATTAATGTATTTCACAAGGACATGACAAAATTGGGACTGTTCATCCTTGAACAAGAACGTAGTCAGTGAACTCATATCAATTTGACACACTAATGGATATGTTTAAATTGCAGATATTTTCACTTCATATATAGATCTAGATAAGGAAGGAGATTTTTTAGTTAGGTGAATTAGTTAAATGAGAATTAACAACACACCAACACGAATATGTTATATGGTGAGAGTCAAATCGATAAAAAAGTTCGTTTAAATATCATGAGAGCCTATACACTATGTGCTAAAGCCCAGTCCACATTATGCGACTCGATACAATGCAACTCATTGCAACCAGATTGTTCAGATGCATTGCAAAGTATGGAATGCTTTACAACTAATTGCAAGCAGATGTGCAACCCAGTTTCATGAGAGCAAACATATTCCGTCTCATAAAACTGAAACATGCAACTGACAACAATGATGGACTTCTGGAATGAAGCCTGCGAAGATCAGTTCACTGGCTTCATTCAAGAAGTCAATCATTGTGAAATAAACAGATCACATTCCTCTCTCTTCAACATAACAAATAAAGAATACTCTAAATGATAAAATTTTGTGTAAATCACTTCATGGACCTGCGACTTGTTGCATAATGTGGACACTCTGCTCTTATAACTAGTTGGTTGACAGTCGTTCACCACAACTAGCCAGTCTTATGTTGCAAAAAGTCACATCGCATAATGCGGATGGGGCTTAATTCCTTATCTTCTTTTGAAAAAGAAGACTTATGAGATTTATCCTGTTTCTAGGATTTTGCAAAAACTCCAAATATTGTACACTGTGGTTAAACAAACATTATTTTAAAAACAAGCAAAAACTATCCACAAAATTGATTATTAAGAGCTGTAGACCCTTTCCAAATAATAATTACGACAGATTGTGGGACAGTGTTAAGTGCACTTTGTTAAATTTAGACCACAGCAGAATAACTTGACAAAAACACAAGTCATAAAATTATAAAAAAATTACATCAAATTGAGCCTTAATTCTTTGTGTCAGACTGGACATACCTTCAAGCAATCAATGGATTGTGTAGAAGTCTGCATCATAACATATTGTCACTCTGGGGGACCACCTTGCCCTTCAGGTTATAAACAGTCTTGACATGAAAAATCAATGTCATCAGGGGTACGAATGGGTTTGACTTTAAAAGACCATTCAATCTGAAGGTGTTGTGGTGTGACATGTCCCTTGCAATATTGAGTTTTTTTTGACAGGTTCTGATAAAAAAACCAGGAGGTGCTCTTAAGTATTTAAATGATGGGCCTCTTCACCAGATAATTGGGCAGATGAAATTTCAGAACTTCAGAGATGCACTAACAAAATCTATGCGCAGTCTTCAATATTGCAGTTGGTATTCAGAAATTGCATGACTTCTTGACTGGTGGAGAATATTGAATTCTATTATGGTAAACTGACTTTCAATGGATGCTTCTTAAACTGTTCCTTGATGGTATTTTACAGTATGGTAGCACTTATGAGAAGAAGGGACAGATGAACTCTATATACAGCTATGGGAATTTTTGGGGCTGCAGCTTTTTTTTCAATTCTCGAGGCAGAAATTTTGCTTTTCTTGCAGGAAGCATGCATTACAATGTAGTCTTAAGAAAGTGTTACAGTCCCCTCCCTCGATCCCCCTCTTCCCCTTGCCACTGGTATACCTGTACAAGTTTGAACACATTGTATAAGGTTCCCAGTCTGATAAAGACTTGGTTTGCCCAGAACAAAGACCATTCAAAACACCATGATAAACCACCCATGAGAATGTGACTTTTCAGTGTTTGTAAGTTATTCCACAACATCAGACAGGAAAACTTTACATGAGTATCCCCAAAACTCCCTGGTTTGGGAGTCTATGAGCTCCGATACCTACCTCCTATTGACCTATGTATATCGTTATTGCCTGCAATAACCGTCTGGCAAAAACCTAATAACACCGTGGTAACCCCTACCTAATGAGGGCGTGCTGTACCCTAATTACTTCCTTCTATGTTTTGGCCGACCCGTGGGAACTAGCCCCACGGGAAAAAGACAAACACACACTAAAAAAGAATTACCCCCAAAAGAACTAAAGCTACACAAAAAGAAAAAGGACCGAAAGGCCTAGTCCCACCTTCGGAGGCCGAGCGGGGGCCGGCAAAGTCTTCGACCGGCGTCATTGGTGCTGGAGATGGCCGCAGGTGAGACCCGTCGGAGTCCTAGGGGTTGGGAGGCGGGAGGTAAATAGGAGGTAGGTATCGGAGCTCATAGACTCCCAAACCAGGGAGTTTTGGGGAGTCTATTTTGCTCCTCCCTACCTCCTATTGACCTATGTATCCAGATTAGCACCGAGCGGCAGGCGGGAGGCCCGGACGACGACGGTCTGGAAACCCCTAGGACAGCTCTAGGGAAGCCCCCTTCATGAGAGACCATGTTGGACAGGTAGCAGGCGACGAAGGTAGATGGCGTTTTCCAAGCTGCTGCCCGGAGGATGTTGACCAATGGAACCCCTCTAAACCAAGCCCTCGATGAGGCGAGGGCCCGAAGTTGGTGGGCATGTACGTTGTCCTCCGAGGAGGAGTGAGGCAGGACCAGGTTGACTAACCATCTTGACAAGGTGTCTTTTGAAGACGTCTTGTGGCCGACGCTGCGGCGATGAGAAAGAGGGTCTTGTAGGTCAGTAGTTCCAATGTTGTGTTGTGGAGAGGCTCATAAAGCGGCTTAGATAGTACTGACAGGTAGTCGTTTATCGACCATGAAGGAACCAGGCGTTTCCTATGGGGACTCTGGTTGAACATGCCCGTAAAGAGGTGAGAAAGGGCTTCATTGGAACCAACAGTTGAGCCGTCTTGGAACCCCTTATGCACGGAAGCGATCGCTGAACGGTAGTTTCTGATAATGTTTCCCTTTCTTGAACAGCATGAGGAGAAAATCTGCAACTGCCTCTACAGGAGCTTCCAGGGGATCGAAATCTCAGTGCGTCATCCATTCCCTGAACCTGACAAGTCTCGAGTCGTAAGTGGAAAGGGTTGAGGAACGTCGTGAACCTGCTGCGATGACCGTAGCCTCCTGTGAAAGGCCCTTACTAGTGAAACGTCCGATGAGAGTTTCCAGGCTGTCAGCTTGAGGTGCTGGAGGTGCTGGTGCCAGATTTTTCCTCCGGCCTGGATTCGGAGGCTGCTCCTGAGCGGGAACCTGAAGGGTTGGTCTATCAACATCTCCAGAAGAAGCGGAAACCACGGCTGGTTGGGCCAGCAGGGGGCTACTAGCAAGATTATTGCGTTGGAGTCCCGGAGTTTGAGGAGGACTCGTTGTATCAGGCACCACGGGGGGAAGGCATACCCATAAAGGTTGTCCCACGGAAACGCCAGAGCGTCGGTCCTCCAAGCTACTGGGTGAAGTACCTTCAACAAAAGGTTTGAAGTTTGGCGTTGGCCTGGGAGGCAAAGAGGTCTACCATCGGTCTGTCGAAGATCTGGAAGACGTGGTTGGCCCATGCTTGAGACAGGGACCACTCCGACTCCTGAAGGGTTCCCCTGGACAGGGCGTCCGCCGTCACGTTGTTCTCTCCGGCTAGGTGAGAGGCTCTGAGGAGGGTGTTGAACCGGCGGCAAAGGTGGAGGAGATCCCATGTCAGCTGGCAGAGAGTGGGTGACTTCGTCCCTCCTTGGCGGTTGATATAGCAGACTGATGTTGAGTTGTCGCAGAGAACCGTAACCTGGTGAGACCTGAGAGAAGGGCCCCACTGAGAAAGGGCCAGTAGAACAGCCTTCAGCTCCAGGAGGTTGATGTGAGACTGAGACTCTTCCGGATTCCAGAGATCTGACAGGGTGTGTGATTCCCAAACTGCTCCCCATCCTGACAGGGAGGCGTCCGTCAGGATCGTTGCCTTGGGCCTGAGAGCTGGTGGATGGAGAGAAGTGTTTTAGCAGGTGAATCTGGATTGGTCTCATTAAGAGGCGGCAATACGGTATGAGTCGACCATGCTGGCCTTGAGGCCCAGCAGACGAAGCCAGAGTCTGGCTGGAGCTTTGTTCGAGTGAGCTGAGATGACTGGCCATCTCCAGAAGGGAGAGTACTCGTTCTGGCGACGGAGTTGCTAGACCGGATCGGAAGACTATCACTGCTCCCAGGTAGGTGACTACCTGGCTCGGAACTAAGGAGGATTTCTCTATGTTGATCACCCAGCCGAGCCCCTCCAGGGTGTTCATGGTGAAGGGCGTGATCTCCTGAGCTTCTTGGGCCGATCGGGTGACGAGGAGCCAGTGCTCTAGATAAGCGAACACTAGGATGCCCCTTCTTCAGAGGAAAGCCAGGACGGTCCTTGTTACCCTTGTGAAAACTCTGAGAGCGGTTGAGAGGCCGAAAGGCAGGGCCCGAAAACAGTAGTCGACACCCTTGTAATGAAATGCCAGGAACTTGTGGTGGATTGGGTGGATCGGTACATGCAGGTAAGCATCTTTGAGGTCCAGGGATGTTGCCCAAGATCCCTGTAGGAGTGACGGGAGGATGACGGCAAGAGTCTCCATCCTGAACCTTCTGTGACGAATGTAGGCTTTGTTCAGAGGCTTGAGATTGATGACAGGGCGCCACATGTCCGGCTTCTTTGGCGTCAGGAAAAAGCAGGACCAGTAAAGGCTCCGTGCGGGGTCTGTGGCGGCATAGATCCGAGATTTCCTTTTCTAGAGCAAGTCGTTGATCTCGGGATTTCGGGACAGGTGTTGTTGGGAAGCATCCCCCTTGAGGAGGGGGGCTGGAAAAATTCTAGTTGGTATCCTTCGTTATCTACTCGCCGAACCCATGGGTCTGGTGAGAGACACTCCCATATGTGAGCATATCTCATTAGACACCCCCCTACCGCCAAGGGACGAGCGGTAGGGTGGGCATCCCTAGGGCTTAGCTTGGAATCGTCCTGATCCCCGGGTACCAGTACGGAAGGTTCCCCTCGTCTGGCGACGGCTAGGTAGAGACGAAGTTGACGGACCAGAGTAGTTCCCTCCGGAGGGCTGGGAACAAGGCTTCCCACGTTGCTGGCGAGCAGCCGAGAAGGGGCGTCGGTTAAGGAAGCTTGAAGATCTAGGAGCTTGACAGGATGAAGCTCTGCCTGGGGATCTCCTGGACCTTGAAGTGGAGGGCTTGGAGAAGGTAAACTCTGCCTTATTGATGTCCTTTCGCCGCTTGATCTCGGTGAGGAGCTGCTCATCGAACTTCCCTCCGAAGAGGTCCGGGCCTGAGAGGGGTAGTTCCATGAATCGGCGCTTGATGTCCGCAGACGGCCACTGAATATTGTCTAGGAAAAGTTCCCTTCTCTCCTTGGTGGATCTCCGCCACCCTAGAAAACTGGTCGTAAGCAAGTCTGGCCAGTGGGTCCAGGATGTTGACCAAAGCGCCGGTGTCTTTCCTGGAGACTTCTTCCGTGCCTGACTGTCTGAAAGACTTGGAGAGAACTTCTGCAATGAGCAAGAGCGAAGAAGTAAACTTCATGCCGGTCCGGGCTGCCAGGTCGATGCCCTGGAGGGACGAAAAGGCTTTCTTAGTAGAAGAGGAGCGGAACGACCCATTACGGTCCACTGCACCAGCAGTCTTCAGCTTGTCGAGGCAGGAACCCGGAATCGACGGGAAAGTAAAAACAAGGACTTCCAATCCTTGTCGCTGATATGGAACTCTGAGGTCTGCTTTTTGGGAAAGGCACGCCAGACCTTGGCATTAGCTTGAGCGTCAAAGCGGTCAAAGCACTCTGCATCCACTGGCATAGCAGGTCTCTCCGGTGCCGGCGACTTGTTCAGGGAAAGCCTCGACTTTCTGGCAGAAGAGGATTCTTGAGGCGAGGGATCGTCGGAACCCAACTGTCTCCTAAGGACTTCTACGGCCTTCTCGAAAGCTGCCCTGGAGAAGGGCGTTCCAGTCAGGGGGGCGTCGTCCTCGGAGCTGTCTAGAACTTCCTCGAAGTGCACAATCAACTGCCCCTGGTCGTCCGGGAAGTGCAGAAAGTCCGACCGGGGGATCTTGGAAACCAGGAGCTGGGTGGGGGCTGGCGTCGGAGCTCCTTGGCTGGCCGGTGGATCCGGAGATGGCTGAGAAGGAGCCGGAGCCTGGGCTGGTTGGGAAACGGCTGAAAAGCGGTTCACGGACTGAGTGAGCAGCGATACCAGCTGGAAAGGGCCTCAGTTGGGAAGGAGGCCTCCGGATCACGGCGTCTTCTACCGTGCCAGCGGTCCCTTGAGGAAGAGGATGAGGACGAAGAATGGCGTCTCCTCTTCGTCTTTGACTTCGACCTGTGACTCTGGCGGCCTCTGCTCGGAAAGCCCTGAAAATCCCTGGTTGCAACAGAGTGTAGACCCGAGGAAAAGGAC
Source organism: Holothuria scabra (assembly GCA_037179385.1). Lineage (NCBI taxonomy): Eukaryota > Metazoa > Echinodermata > Holothuroidea > Aspidochirotida > Holothuriidae > Holothuria > Holothuria scabra. The sequence continues at coordinate 15,733,887 of CM074199.1, forward strand.
AGGTCCATGGCACCGGTAGCGAGGGAACCCTGGGATGGATGGCCCTCGGAAAATGAATCAAAAGAGGCCTGAATCTCCTGGCCACCCTGGATCGACTGGCTGCCACCAGGGTTGCTGGTAGAAGGCACGGCGGGGGCCGAGGACCTGGGTGACTAGGGCCGAGGAATTTCCCGGATCGGTAGGCGAGCATTCCTGGAAGGATGCCGGAACATTAGTGCCTCGGGGTTGTCCTTGGACACCGGTTTTTCCTTGGCTTTCCCGGTTGGCCTGGTTCGCCTGAGGCTGAAATGCCGGGGTGTCGATTTCCTTGGTTTTCCTTTGGAGACTCGGCAAGCCTGACCGCGCAGTGCTTGGACCGACCTCACTAGTCCTCGGGGAAGCTGCCGCAGCAGGCCCCTTTGCGGACTTATCCTTGGATTGAGGATGCCGGAACATTAGTGCCTCGGGGTTGTCCTTGGACACCGGTTTTTCCTTGGCTCTCCCGGTTGGCCTGGTTCGCCTGAGGCTGAAATGCCGGGGTGTCGGTTTCCTTGGTTTTCCTTTGGAGACTCGGCAAGCCTGACCGCGCAGTGCTTGGACCGACCTCACTAGTCCCCGGGGAAGCTGCTGCAGCAGGCCCCTTTGCGGACTTATCCTTGGATTGAGGAAATTCCTTCCTTGGAATCGGATGACTGCCTTCCTTTGCCTTGGAAGCCTCGGGGAAGCTGCCGCAGCAGGCCCCTTGGCGGATTTATCCTTGGATTGAGGAATATCCTTCCTTGGAGTCGGATGACTGCCTTTCTTTGCCTTGGAAGCCTCGGCTTCCCTCTTTCGAGCGGCTTTCCTTTGTCCTGCCAACTCGTTTTCCTCAACCCATTGTTCCAGTCAATTCCAATCTCGGAAAGACCAGTTGGACGCTGTGCACAAAGCGATAGGGAAAACAAAAGAGACTTACTCCCCCGCCGAGGAGGCCAGCAACAATAACAGATTTAATCGATAAGGATTACTGATAAGATGAAAGCATGCAACGAGAGTGAGGTGAGTTTAGCGAGGCCTAAGGTAAGACGTCAAAAGACGATGCAAAACGACAAGGCCTATGCTTACACAACAATCAAAAAGACATTAAATGCAGCAAGAAAACCTTATATTAAACAAACATACAAACTGTAAATCCTGTAAGATAACGTAAACAAGCAAAAAGGATAGAAATCGATAAACAACGATTCCCAAAACCTGCATGTAAGGAGACGAGAGGGCGGGAACCGGCTAAGGACCTAAAAAAAAAGACATAAAGGAAGCCGGCCCCCCGACGAAAAACCCCCGAAACCCGCACCACAACGTACATGGACAGTAGGAGAAGAGGGGGAGGGGGGAAGGTCCACCACGGACCGCAATTCCTGGAGCCCCACCGGGAACAAAATGGCGGCGCGAGACCGCTCCCTGTACAAAGTTACATAGACGAGAGGATCGCGCAAGGCGAAAATCCTCGATACTTAAAGTAGAATTACAATGACAGAAACAAAAACCTCTCATTTTTACACAGATTGTAGTTCAATTGTTACTTAACAACATCCTTTTTGATTTTTGTAAATAACTCCTCACAAAGTCACAAACGAAGGGAATAAAAACGTGGGTTTTCTCCTACTCAACACAACCGAATTCACTCAATTTGAGAACACCGATATGACCTCGAATAGCACACGGGTCAGTGCGTGACGTCATTGTGAAGAGTCGAGCTCTCTGCCTGTTGGTGCAAAGAATCGTACACGTCTGTATTGAGTTACTACGATCACTGTGCAAGATTTCAGGTGACTTCGAATCAATGTCCAGGCAGTTGGCAACCCGCGGTTTGCGGGCGGATTATGAAAATCACGTTATTCATGTTCATATCAAAATCTGCAAATATAGGCTACCTCTTGGCAACGATAATACCACTTTCACCTTTTCGGTTCCAATACCGCTAGCTAGATAATGCAAGTCCCTGCATAGAATAGGCTGGGGCAGTTCGCCAATACCTCAGTTTCACTACCAGTTAAGCTTCACTGGTTATGGGAGCTACTTTCTGTAGAATGTTCGCAAATGTCGACATAGACTAATTAGGCCTAATTTATCAACTGAATGAGAAGAACACATTGAGAACAGTGCCCTGCCTGCTTGGTTCGTTCACACAATGGCTACCGGAAATCACACAAGTGGCCTGAGTCACAGTGAACGAAATCGTGACAGTCAACTTACTGTACCACATATCCGAGAAAGGTATTAAACCCATATAAACATCCAGAAAACAAAAAACGAAATAGAAAACCCTTTCAATCCATAACAAAGTGAATAAACTTCCATAGTCCCTGGAGAAGGCTACGAGAGAACAACTGTGTTGATCCAATACACAAAAGCATACAAGTAGGCAGTGCAAGCTACGCTGTTTTACTGCAGTGATGTCCCGCTTGTACGGTCCCGATATTTCGGTAACAGTGCTAATTATACTGCGTGCTAAGTTTCACTGAAGTCATAACCCTGAAAAGGAAAATTAAAACGGGAAACAAAACAAGCTCACCAAGTGTTTGGATAGTCCCGTATATATAGGAGAACTCACCTTCGAGTCTGCCAACCATCGACATTCCGCGGTCAGAATGGCCTCCAACCAACCAGACCCCGAGGTCGAAGAAGAACCAGCTGAGGGATATGTTGAATTAGAATGTGTGGATTCTCCATTTAGTGATTCATCATCATCTAAGTTCAGAGGAAAATGATGAATCAGAAAATGATGAATATGATGACATTGATCTTGAGGGAGGAGAGGATGGAGCGGAAGGTCATGTACCCAGAATGGGACCTAACCCTTACATGTTTGAACCTGTCCTTGCTGAAGGAGCTCAACCCAGAGAAGAACAACCTGCCGCGAACCCTGCCAATCAGGGCCGTCTCCAAGTTCTAGACTGGTTCGTTTTTCCTTTCTTATTTCTCTCTCTCTCTCTCTCCTTTTTTTAATTTTAAGTAAAATATATACGTAGGTACTTAGAAGAGTCTGTGTATGATGAATGAAGTTCAAAAAAGTTTCTTGTTCTCTGTGAAAGGCGCGCTTTGAAATTCGTATAGGCTACGAAAACGTTTAATAAGTGTTGTACGCAGTGGATGGAATGAAGAAGAGACACCCATTTAATCCCCTAAAATCACTTTTAATCACTTCTCACTGGTCAAATTGTAAGAGAGCGGTATCGGCAATGTTCTACACGGTAGTCACCCCCTCCCCTCCCGGGCTAGGTTTTAGGGATGTAATTGTTTGAAACCGTATTGAAAGAGTATTTTCCGAGCATGTGTGGCCTCACCACTATAAGAATACACAAAATTTCGAAGGGGGGGTGTATTAAAACTTATGAGGGTGGCAGCACCTAACCACCCGACATGCATCTCCCCCTCACCAAACCCGCCCTTCCTCTTAACCTCCCTAATGTGTGATAACATTTTTCAGACATCTAAAGGAGTTTAATTTCTTCCTATCATCGTTATCCTTCAGTGAAGGGGTCTGTTATGTCCATTTGTTTGCAGCTTTTCTTTTCCCATTTCATAGCTACATAGAAATTTTAGCTCAAAACCTTTTCCCACTATGATATGGGTATTGGTACCGGTGAGGCTAAGGGAGAAGGCTCAAGGAGTTCGTGTAAAAGTAAATTTGGGCGGAGGGCGTGAGAAATGGTGACTGTCTGAAAGACTATAGCGGAGCGCTTCCACCCCATCAGTTGGCAGGGAGCGTTGAGAAAATATTGGAAAATCGCGACCCCTTGCTGGAAATGGCATTTCCTATATAGGCTTGTTAGTAGAATCTAAACCTTCGATAGTCGCCTCATGAGCTTTTTTCAATAGAAGTTTCATTCTAGTAAAAACTGAGTAAATTGTAAAATGATGAGGACATTACGAGATATACCACTGCCAAGTTGGGGAAATGGAAAGTAATAACTGGAAATGAGCCTGTATGCACGGTTGTACATAAATTAACACTAAGAACGCGGCGCGACGGAATGGAAAAGGGGGGGCTGAGTGCGAACGAGTATATCTAAGCGGAGCACCACCATTACTTGACGCAGTGCAGGTGTATTGGACCGATCAAGAATGTGTTCAACATCCACTTCCGAAATTCTTGCCGCGGTCCCCACTTCTTGAAGCCTTTGAAATTTTTTTTTATTTATTTTTCATGGTTCCAACGACACTGCAACAAAGATACGTCTTTTCTTCGAAAAACTGTTGAAGATTGTGTTGCGTTACTGAAATTCCCAAATCGTGTACGCACCACATGCTCAATGATATTGGCGCTCTAGTAGCCAGTGTCTTCAATTTAGGTTTCACTTTGAAGTTCATCTTTTTCTGTAAAACATACTGTGGATCCCAATCGTCTTCAATGAAATGTGCAGAACAAATCTTTGCGTTCTTTCCGTGAGAAACACCAGGGGCCCGTTCCACAAAGAGTTACGCACGATCTTAAGTATGATTTACTGTTGGCTTAAGTATGGTGAATCAAACTTAAGATTGTGCGTAACTCTTTGTGGAACTGCCCCCAGGTGCCACAAAATCTTTTCTCGTTCTCCTCACAAAGCGTATCCAGAGTTTCCTGCACTTATCGTTGGTTTTCTCCCTCGGAAAATCAAAAAAGCTCAGCGAGGGATCCGCACTTGTTCTGGTGCATCCCCCAACAACACAATTTCTTGGCATTTTGCGTCAATTCGTAGTTCTAGTCCAACAGTGAAACCTTTTTGGTTTAATGTGATTCACGTTGCATGCTGTACTGTACAACCACAACTAACGCTAGCTTGCATATACTTTGCACGTGTGTATGTATACACTGCACTTCACCATGTAAACAAGCTTAGGTCACGATAAGAATGAGTCTTCACAGTGACGTCACGGGTCAACTTGGAACACGTGACCACTGCAGTTCTTTTCGTGAAATGTTCGATTTCTATCATGAAAAATGGGCTGTTTTATCCCCAAATTTATACCATTTCCTGTCATTAGTTTTACTTCATATTTGGCACACTTCAAAAGTAAGCCTTAAGGAATACTGGAGAGAAAACTTGGGCTGTTTTCTTTGATGGCAAATGCCATTGTAATTCTACTTTAAGCTAAGAGCAAAAAACCCCGAAAAAAAAAGGTCTGAAAGAAAGAGGATACTCATGGTTTCGGTAGAAGGCGTAAAGGAGCAGTCCACGGCGTAGACAAAAAGAACTGGTCAGAATCACGAAGACTGCACGTAAAAAATAGCGGAATTTTACCAGACGATTTTCCCACACGTGTAAACACGATAAGGCAAAAACGAAGAAGGAAGTAATTAGGGTACAGCGCGCCCTCATTAGGTAGGGGTTACCACGGTGTTATTAGGTTTTTGCCAGACGGTTATTGCAGGCAATAACGATATACATAGGTCAATAGGAGGTAGGGAGGAGCGAAATAGACTGGGGGAGTTGGTCCACAATCTATCATTTGCCACTTATAATGTACAAAAGTTATATGAATTGTGGGTAATATTGGCAATGTGGTGGTACCAACATCAAAGGGAAAGAACAGTCACCCAAACTTGTAGTAGTGTGGTATACATTAACTGTAGCAGAATGAAATCAAATGAACTCCAATGTATGAAATTCAAGCAGTGTCCAGGACCTGATGCCAAAAAGCAAAATTTGAAGCACTTTCAAGGTCTTGAAAACTGTTTCATCAAGTTCAAGTATTATCCAGGTTTTCAAGCACCAGTATGAATCCTGACTGTTAGACTCGGGTACAGACTACAGAATGAAGATTAAAATTGATTTTGAAATGGCGCATGAGGAGGATGTTGACTCCATGATTTTAGCATAACATGCTGTTTCGATTGCAGTAAAAATGTTGATTTTCTAACCTCAGTAATCTATTGTTCAAGTGAGGTATATCAAGTTTCCAAACCCACTGCTGGAGGTCTATTATTATCACTTCACCAAGCTTTTAGACCACTAAGGTTGCAAAAATTACACAGTACTTTGGGCAGGATTGTAATCAAAACCCCCTCTGCGTGCTCTGCATACTGTGGCTAGGGTTTCTTGACTTGGATTAAGTGTCTTTGCATGGAGTATTACTGTCTGTCAATCACCAAATGTAATTAGGCAAGGAAAGAAATTAAGTGTATAGTTTTACTGTGACCAATTTGTCATGAAATGGGCCTACAACCTTGTCAAGGATACCTATTTCCCATGTACAATTTGTTCCTGAACTAGGCCTAACATCTTGCTGTATGACTAATCTGACAGTTTACAATGACTTGTTGCCCCCTGTGGTCAGGGGGTTGTAGAATTATGTCCATGATATTTCCCACCAGTCATAAGAGGGGACTAAAGGGAAGCCAGACTTGAACTTGAACCAAAATGGAAAATAAATTGTAACTTTGAACTTTTTATAGAATTGACTGACCCTATATAACACATTTTAATATGTTGTTGTGTGGCTGACTCTCATTAAACCAAGACAAGTCTTACACCCCATATTTTTGTTTTTATTTTTTATGAAGATCATATTCTAATTTTTACTCATTTATTAACTTATTTATTTTATTTTTATTTTTTTTTTTTTTGTGGCTGTTGTTATGAGGAGCAAGGCATTGTTGATATGAATTAGAAGAAGTTTTTAAGGCTCACTTTCCAACTCATTGGTTTAATTCATGCCAGCTAAAACCCTTTTTTCCAGTTGTGGCTCACTGGTTTGTTATCCCTAAACCTTTGCTTATGCTGAGCACCAAGCATATTGCAGTAGGGGTTTCTAAAGTCTTCCCTATGACCCAGCCAGGACTCCAACTCAAAACCCCCCAATTGCAAGTCTAATGTTTTAACCTCTGTTGATATTAAACAGGCTAGACACCATCAGTGAAACATTAAATTTAGGGGTTGGGAGGGGAACAAGGTTTCGTGGGGCATACCAAGGCAAACAAAAAATAGGGCTGTAAGCCCTCAGGCTTCCGTCCCATATAAATTTTCTTGTATTTTACTGTGCAACACAAAAGCCCCACTTACAAACCTCCATGCAAAGTACGTTGGATTACGACTAAGCACCTTTATTTAACAAGGCACTTTTACCACTTATCTTCATCCTTTCCTTTTGTATAAAATGGGTTTCTGAATTGTTTGTCTATTCTCTATTAATTAATGTAATTTTAACACTGGATAAAGGCCTATTTTCCATGGACAAGACATTTAAAGACGGCAACTTCAAAACTTTGCACCAGTTTTAAAATGCCTACTTTTCCACGGTAATCTTCCTTCCGGGAGTCACAGGAATATCCCTTTTTCAGTTAGATAGCAGGTCTACAAATCTGTGTAAAAGGCCATGTAAAAAAGGATAAATTATTCTTTCGTTAAAGCCAAAAATTAATTTTAAAGGTCAATCAGTCCAGTCCGACAGGGCATGTAAAAGAGATTCAGACTACTCCAACAATGTCAGTATTTTTTGCTGTATTATAAAAAGTTGCTTTTGAGGAAAACAAATTCATATGCCCCCATCACTAATTAAACATGATATGTCACAATGTTATAGTGACATTTCAGCCTAGTGAATGTGATTCATCTAAACCGGATGACTTAAAGGCAGACAAATTTCACCCCAAACTAAAGATCTTATAGTCCACAGAAATTTTCCATTGGGTACAGCTATTGAATTGACAACACATTAAAAAAATGGCACAGTTCCACAACTCTTATTACATAACATGTACTGTATAGCTCTGAGAATGTTTTGATTACACATTGGCGTCTTGTATACTCAACCTGAAGCAATATGCTGAGACTGTGCCTGTGTGAGGACAAGTTTTAGACAGTTGTGGGAGGGCCTTAAGTAAGTAGGTTAGGAGAATTACTTCACCTTTTTGCGGTGAGAGAATTTGGTCTTTAAAGGCTACTTTAAAAACTACTCTTATATCATGATTTCTTCATCATAGTATCATTATACTATTAAAGGGAAGACAACCAGTTTTTGTGAAACTGGGACATTATGTCCATAATATTGCTCTGTTTTTCATAAACTTCCACTGAGAACTCTCAAAAGGAAACTATTAATTTAATGTAGGCAATAGGTTAAAAAAATTTCTGATATATATATATATATACCACTAGATTGAACATTAGGGGGAAATTTGTTCATCTTGATATGTTAAGGCGAAACGGTAATTTACCCCTAACATTGATATTGTGCCCAAAAATTTCCCCTTATTCCACAATTAGGTATATATATGTGGAATAAGGGGAAATTTTTGGCCAAAATATCAACATTAGGGGTAAATTACCATTAGGGGGAAAATTTACGTTCCCCTTTACGTTTTCAGACACTGTTTTAATGGGAATACATTAGTGTATAGTAAAATACATATGGGGGTACGTAACATACCTAATTACTTCAATGTTGACCAAATTACGGACGCCTATCTGTTAACACGTACAACTAATGGACTATTGAATTTACGTACATGTATATGAGTTTCCTTAAAGGTGAAATATACAGTTATGTATTTTATTGTTTTTCATTTGGCCTAAATGCATCAAGATATACAAATTTCCCCCTAATGTTCAATCTAGTGGTATATATATATATATATATATATAAAATCACAAAAAGATCAATAATTTGTGAAATACTCCTCAAAACTCCCTCAACTTTTTTTTCTGCACCATGTTTAGTCAGTAACGCAACTTAATATTTTAAAATTATTTCCAAACACAATACCTTCCTCTTGTTATTCAAACACTAGACAATTATTTGTTACATTTAGAGTAGATTCCAAATTCCTCTTGCATGCATGAAAATGAAACTGTTTCCACCAAATTAGAAGAGCTACTTTTTTCCATTTCTCTTTGATATATTCCTCCCACATTCCTCCTACATTTTACCCAATGATGATAAATTTCTTTTTAGCCGTCATCATTCACCGAGGTGACCTTGAACTTTTCCTTGTTCCTAGATTAAAAAGTGGGGAAATGACTATAAGTTGTAGAGAATACATGCGAGTGACCATCAAATTCATAAAATAAAAAACAGGATCTTTGTGAGGAGAAACCTGCTTACATGCTAAAACAAACTGCCATAGAATTGTGTTAATGTAAAATTGCAGTCAAGGTGGAAAACCTGATGAAATTGATATGGGTGGAATGGGTCTATCAGATGTTTCAGTTGCTCAAGGTTCCCAGGGTTCAATGTTCTGCTTAAAGTGTAGGAATTATTAGACCCTGGGAACATCAAGCCCTTGGAACATTGAAGTATCCCCACAGGGAAGGAGTTAAAAATATTTCAAAAACCTTGTAGCACAACAGGAAAACCAATTCCTGTTTTGAACATAAGATAGTGAAATGAGATTTAAATTTTTAAAATCCCTATGCTCAATGGATTCTTCTGCTCTTGATGTCCACAGAATGGAAAAAATGTAACTCTCTAAGTGATTTTTTTTCTTTTTCCTCAATTCTTTTAGCTAAAACCGCATGAAAGAAAGACCTCTACGGTTTTCATTCAAAGATACTTCACACAGCTTCCAAGCATTCCCATAGCAATGATCAAACTGCTGAGAGCTGCGAAATCTATAAGAAACTGGAGGCCAAAAGAAGGCATAAGGAGATATCACCAATTACTAAAATATAATAGATCGGCAAATATTGGGAGTATTCAATCCTTGAATCAATCAAGAGGTACTAGTCATTCTAGGAAAAATAATTTGAGCTTCATATTCAAACTCTCTATGCTGCTTCACTGACACATAAGCACAATTCTCTGATTGCTTTTTGAGGCATTTAGGATAGATATGGAATTTTTTAATGATTTTCTAAGAAACTTAATTTAAAACTTATGAATCTTTTGTGTCTATGTACCTCCAATGTACCCTTGAGTCAAATGAAAATTTTTGTAAATATTATGCAATATCCTGAAAATGGGGTAAGATATGTAGTCTTCCCTTGCTCAGCAATTCTTGGAACTGCAATTTTCAAACCTTTGCAGGCCCAATTAATAAAGATAGGTTAATTTTAGTAGAAGTTTACGAGCAAAAGCAACTATTTTCAAGCAGTTTTTCTCCAATCCCTGCTGTCGTTTACTACGGTACTGCTTAAAGATGTTGCTTTCTTTATTCAGTGAAGCATTGGGGTTAACAGGCATCCCCGTATTCAAGACAACCAGAAACTCTGTAGGATAATGCCAAATGTTTCCTGCAGACAGTCACAAGTGACATTCTCCTAGACCCATGCCCTGGGAAACCGATGAAGGGAAGGGACTTTTCCCTTGCCTTCCAAAAATTTTTGCATTGTCAATTTCATCCTTTAAGATGCAATTTTTTGCAACATATTGTGTATAAACCTTTTTGTAAAATTTACTGCAAATATTTAGTTTTATAGAGATAATATATCGGGAAGGGGGTCTCCTACAATTGTTGGGAATAAGCATACTTTCTCTCCTCTACATCCCCCTGTGGATTTGGGGTTGTAAATATGTCCACAGTGTTCCCCGCCTGTTGTAAGAGGTGACTTAACTGATTGACTTGAACCTATTTGCCCCATATTTGAAATCAACCTTGAACTCAAACCATATTTGAGACCATATCTGCAGTAGCCTGAATTAAAAGACTCGGCAAGAGACTTAGCAAGAAACTGAGCTGTAAAACCTCATCGACTACCAGGATTACTCTTCCAAAAAATTGGAACCTCCTGTCAATGTCAATGTGCTTGGTGCTCAGCAAAAAACAATGGGGTAGGGAAAACAAGCCATTAAGCCACAACTGGAAAAAAAAGGTTGTGTCTGGCTCGACTTGAACTAACTGGTTAGAAACTGAACTATAAAACCTCATGTAGCCAGCTATCAAACTGCAGAAGTACAGACATCTGAAATGTTCCGGCCCTCATTTTTTTTCAATTTTTCACATCGATCACATAATTCCTTCGTTTCCATTAAATTTATACCCATTATTATCTACTATTTATACAGTCTACACCACATTCAAATTCCCATTGAACCTGAAAATGCAGTTTTATCACCAAATAAATCAATTGTCTTACAGACAAAAAGGGAAGTCAGTTTAATACACAAATTAATAACATTCATCACATTTTTATCGAATTACAGATGTTTCAGACATTTTTAGCTTGGCTCTTTATCGAATTAAAGATGATTTTCCCTACTGTCTGTCTCAGATTTAAAAGTGCATGCACACACATGAATGCTACAGATTTGAAAACTATACATCATTTGTGTTCACCAGTTTGATATTATTCAACTCTCCTTTCGGCCATTTCTAGCATTAACAACAGGATTGCAGGAATGGGGCAAAAAGGTTCTTGGCTCTGGCACAAAGAAATCTTGTTGAGGGGAAAACCTCACACCTATTTTGGCATGGATCCTTTCTGCAAAATTTATGTACTTTAACAATCATCAGGCCTCTATGGGCCAGAAATGCAGGAGGGGTCTACCCAATGTTCCCAGGGTCCAATGTTTCCAAGGGTTGATGTTCTCGATCTTTAATATTCCCAGGGTTCAATGTTCTCTGTTGTTTGCATTATATGAATAGTTGTCGATGACTAGAAGGTTCATTATTCCCAACGTTCAATGTTCCTAACGTTTGGTGTTCCCTGTTTTTGCATTATTTCAATGGTTGTGATGGCTTAGGTTCTTTTTCCCAGGGTTCAATGTTTCCAGCAAGATATTCAATGTCCCTGGCCTGGGAACATAGAACCCTGGATTGGGATAGAATAGTTAAATGGAGTTGTTGCAGCCCTGTTTCCAGCCAACTGGTTCAAGTCGAGCCAGCCACAGCTTTTTTTCCACAGAATCCTGGAACATTGACATAGCCCATGCAAAATATTTCCAAGGCATTCCTAGCCTGCCATAAGAGGCTACTGAAGGTTGGGGGAGGGGGTTCCTGCACCGTATAAGAACCTCAAAGTTGTTAAACTTTACAAAACTACATAATAAGACATATTTTTGTTGGTGTGTTGTTAAACCCTCACTTAACTTACATTTAACTACCTTACATTCAGAATAATTTCATGTACAGTATCCCCTTTTGTACGAACTCAAAAATGACTTCTTTTAGTCATGACAGGAAACTCCTCACCGTACCTCTTGTGTGTTTGGGCCTTTTACAGATAGCCAGTAGCATGTTTAGAGGGGGAAGGGGGCACAGCCCCTCCCCCCACATCCAAAGTCAGTTGGGGGAAAATCACTCAGTCGGGGGATTTATAGGTTTGAGGAAGGGCAAAGTTCAAAGAGCCAAACTGAGAATTCAAAACTTAACCACACACAAGTCCCAAGAAAATGGTTGTCAAAGCAAAGGGGAAAAAAAAGGGTCATCAAAATCCGTGCCATTCAGGGGAATCTCAGGTTGTGCCCCATGCCACGCCACTGCAAATAGCTATTGCAAAGGATTGTGGGATAGACTTTTGGGTAAACATCATTTTTGTCATTGTCATTTTACAGGTCAAAAACAATGAGCATCAAGACACTGTCCCACAATCCTCTCCAACTGATATTTGGAGAAAGGTCTATAATAATTTTCAGAAACATCTTCAGAGGTACTTGTTTAAAGGCCCAATTCTCTCACCCAAAACAGCATCATTTCTCATTACCTTCTTTCTTAAGCCTCTCCCTGAATTGTCTGGACTGTGTGATTGGTCAAATGGTAGATCATTGGTCCTTCATGCAGAAGGCCTGGGTTCAATTCCCTGGTCAGGTCATACCAAAGACCCTAAAAATGGAACCTACAGCCAGTGTGCTTGATGCTCTGCATAAGCAATGGAGTAGGGAAAACAAGCCAGTGAGCCACAACTGGAAAAAAAGGCCGTGGCTGGCTCGACTTGAACCAATAGGTTGGAAACTGGCCTGTAGAACTCCATCTAGTAACTGAGTAACTAACCCACAATTGTCTGAAATTTATCCTCATCCAGACACAATCTCAGTTTATTGCTTCAGAGTGAGTATGGAAAAGCTCAGTGTGTATAATCAAAACACTCTCAGTATAGTTCATGCTGTGTAATATAGGCTTTGGTATTCTGCATTGTTTGAATTAACTGTCCATCAAAGAGCTGAAGCCAACTGAGAATTTCTGTAAACCCCTACCAGAATTGTCATTTGGGATAAGAGGATTGGCCCTTTAAGGTAAGCAAGAGAAGGTTTTGCAAGAGTTTGCTAATTTTCCTTTTAAGCAGGCAACTCACAAAGTATAAATTATATGGAATGCTCTTATGATATCTATGGTTTCAACAGTGCAATAACGTAAATTATCATTTTACAAACACTTTCTCTCATATCTAATTCTATTTTACATGAGTAAAGGCATGCAGTTTGAAAATAATTTTAAGGTGAAATAACGATCTTCCCTCTTTTCCTCTCTGTCCTTATCTTAACCGCGTGTTTGGTCTAGCAGTAGAGCATCCGCTTCTCATGCGTAAGCCAGGGTTCGACACCCTGGTCGAGTCATACCAAAGACTCTAAAAATGAAACCTATTGCCATTGTGTGCCTGATGCTCCACATACCCTATTTACTCTATTTAACGCCCCCTCTCTAATAAACGCCCCCCAACTTTTTCGTCACATTGCATAAAGTTAAATTGTTAATTCCAAAGACAATATGGTGAAAGGAAAATGAAATAGTCCTACCTTGAAGCCACAAAATCTCCTATAAAGTCCCATATCCTGAAGTAAAAGGCATGTTTCTGCAACTAATTTCTGTTGATATCAATCACACTATCACATACCGCGAACCTGTACTGCTTCGTTTGCGGTTCGAAAGTGGTATTGTACATACCGTAGGTATACAAATATTTGCTAGCCTATCCGAACAGCCTAACATGAAAATCCAAATTCAACACAGGAAAACTGTTTAACAGTGAAATGCTGTGAACACGTATGTACTGCTAATACATACTTGCATGGTGCTACTCATGGTAACTATTATGCAATTACCGTATGTACCTGCGTATAGCCGGCCGGTCACTATACTACCGTGAGGCCTGGCTGTATACTGTGCACAGCATGCATGCATGCATGCCGCGGGCACGTTAAAAAGTCACTACTGTGTGTAACGTTACATATCAAGATGTCGGCGAAACTTGATCACACTTGCAAAGTTCAGAGTGCTGTTCGTGGCTACCATATTTATAGGGAAGTTTGGTTACCGATCATTGGGGAGGAGCTCACAGCTGATTGTGAAGCTGACAACCAAATGAACAAATATGCCATAGCAGTTTATCAGAAGGGCTCAGATAAGAAACAAGTTGTGGGGCACTTGCCTACAGAAAAGTCATGTAAATTTGACTCTAATAAACGCCCCCCTTAACGAAAATTTCATGCCCCTGGGGAGTTTAATAGAGTAAATACGGTAAGCACTGGAGTGGGTAAAACAACCAGAAAACCCAAAGGCTGAGTGTTTCCTTGCCACTGATATTTGAGCCTATCTTTTTTTCAAATTGACAGTGCTCCATAATGTACCCACAAAGTATACATGCAAGGCATCCAAACCTCTTACATTGAGATCCTGGATGACCCATGACCACCGAGAACTAGGGCCATGCTGAAGATATCACAGCCATATACTACGTGTGAAATTTTGTAGTATCCAAGACTCCACAAAAAATGATAGGGTTCTTCTTCTCAACATGACAAATCTATTCACCAAATATGAAGTGTGTCGGTCATTCCTACCTTGAGATGTCGTGTTTACCAGGTTTGGGGGTTTCAACCTCTCGGACCTCAAATGACTTTGGACCAACACCAAAAACAACAGGGTACTTCCTCTCAACATGGCAAATTTATACACCAAATATGAAAAGTGTTGGGCCTTCCTAACTTGACATACTGCGATTACAAGCAATTTAGGAGGTTTTCGCAGATTTACCGCTGGTGACCTCATATGACCTCAAACGTCCACCAAAAACAATAGGGTTATTTCTCTTAACATGGCAAATCCATATTCAAAATATGAAAAGTGTCGGCCATTCCTAACTTGAGGTATCGCGATTACAAGCTTTTGAGACTTTGATCTCTGGTGACCTCAAATGACCTTTGACCTCCACCAAAAGCAATAGGGTACTTTCTCTCAACATGACAAATCTATACCAAATATGAAAAGTGCTGGTCATTCTTAACTAGAGATATAGAGATAACAAGCACTAAGGGTTCATCTTCCCAACATGGCAAATCCATATACCAAATATGAAAAGTGTCAGTCATTCCTAACTTGAGATATCACGATTACAAGCTTTTTAGACTTTGACCTCTGGTGACCTCAAATGACCTTTGACCTCCACCAAAAACAATAGGGTTCTTCCTCTTAACATGACAAATCTATATGTCAAATATGAAAAGTGTCCTATCTTGAGATATCACGATTATGAACAGTGTCACAAACACACATACATACACACACATACACACACAACATCACCATTGCATAGATTCCTTGCCTGCCTTCGGCAAGGAATCACTTTAGCCAGAGAGCCACAACTGGAAAAAAGGCTGTAGCAGGTTTGACTTGAATCAATAGGTTGAAAACTGGGCAGTAAAACTCATTTACCAACTAAACCCTGTCCTTATCTCGTTCTCTTTCCCTTTCTTTCTTTTTTATTTACTTTTTTTTTTTCGTAACAGTTTTGGTCAAATGTGAAGAGTCTTATACAAGCTCTACTTTAAAGGCTTTCCATACTACCAGTTTTTTCTATATAACTGTTTTCCAATGCTGTTTTAGACAAAGATATCAGCCCCCAGCCCATCTACTTATCCCTACATGGGTAAAAAAGGAAGGAGAAAAAAAAGCAACAGAAATGACAAAAAATAATCAACATTGTACACATATTCAGGTTATTCTCTGTGCATTTATACTTGGTTAGAGCTTTTAGTTGAAATCATTCAGGTATTATAAATCCATGAAATTGGATGACGAAAAGACAGAGAGTTATTATGCATAAAAAACAGCTTCATGAGTTGAACAATGATGCTGGTACACAGATTTATGAACATGTATATACAGTATATAGTCAGAGGGGAAGTACAGCTTGATACATTGAACTGAGCCTTTAGCAAACAAAAAAGGTCTTATGCATTTCTTCACAATACATGGAACAAAATATCTTCAAGGCCAAGTTCTCTCACCCCAAACAGTACCAATTCTCCTAACCTTCTTACTTAGCTCCTCCCACAGTTGTCTGAAATTCATGCTCATCCAGATACAATTCTCAGTTTATTACTTTAAGATGAGTAAAGAAAAACTCAATTTATATAATCAAAACACTCTCAGTACTGTTCATGCTGTGTAATATAAGCCGGTACTCTGCATTGTTTAAATTAGTTGTCAATCAAAAAGCTGAGCCAATTGAGAATTTTGGTACCCCCATACCAATTTGTAGTTTGGGGTGAGAGGTTTGGCCCTTTAAGGGTTAACTGAGTGTCTTATTTTGCTTTACCTCACAGATTCTTAGTTAGTTAGTTGGATGGAGTTTTACAGCCCAGTTTCCAACCAATTTGCTTAAAGTCAATAGGGTACCGTCTCAACTTCCACAGCCGTTAT
This sequence comes from Holothuria scabra, assembly GCA_037179385.1. NCBI lineage: Eukaryota > Metazoa > Echinodermata > Holothuroidea > Aspidochirotida > Holothuriidae > Holothuria > Holothuria scabra. The sequence continues at coordinate 15,750,403 of CM074199.1, forward strand.
TCCAATTGTGGCTCACTGGTTTTTCCCTACTCCTTTTCTTAAGCTTAGCAACAAGCACAATAGCTTTAGTTTCCATGATTCAGGGGAGGTTTAAACAAAAATTTAATTTTCATATGTGAAAGAGGAGCACAATCTACACAGTGTAGTGAAAGTTCCATTCAAATCGGACATTTACTTCTCGAGACATCAGTAAATGAAATCAGAAGGTTTGTGTTCCAAAGTGTCAGAATGTTTCATGCTCATATCTTGAGAACCACACATCTGATTTCAAGGCAAATTTCACCAAAATGCTTAGAATAAGCACCCCTAGCTCTTACATACCACATCCTGTTGTGACCATACACCTTTCTTTTAAAGTCCCCAGTATGACCCGGCCAGGACTGAAACTACAGACCTCCCGACTGCAGGTTGGATGCTCTAACCACTTGACAGTCATTGAGGGTACAGATAAAGTTGAGGTTAACCAGTATGGTCCCCTCAACAAATTATTTCTTGCCCCATGCTGACTGCATGGTCAAGTGATTAGAGCCTTTACTTGCAGTCGGAAGGTTGGGTGTTCGAGTCATGGCCAGTTCATATCATCGACTTTAAATATGGAATCAACTGCCATTGTGCTTGGTGCTCAGCATGTGCAATGGAGTAGGATAAACAAGACAGTGAGCCACAACTGGAAAAAAGCTGTGGCGGTTTAAATTAAAGGGCCAATCCTCTCATCACAAACTACACTTCTTGTGAGGGGTAATGAAACTCTCCATTGGCCCAGCTTTTTGATTGACTGTTAATTCAAACAATGCAGATTACCAACTTTTATATTAAACAGCATGAACTGTACTGAGAGTATTTTGGTAGTCCACATAGAGCTTTTCTATACTCACCCTGAAGCAATAAACTGAGATTGTGGCTGGATAAGGATGAATTTCAGACAATTGTGGGAGGGGCTTAAGTAAGAAGGTTAGGAGTATTGATACTGTTTGGGGTGAGAAAACTGGGCCTTTAAAGCAACTGGTTAGAAACTGGACCATAAAGCTACATCTAACTCAACCTAACCCATGCCTCAAGAGATATTCTTGACAAAATACACATATTAATTTATGTTAATTGTATGTTTAAATCACGTAATCAGAAATGAGGTAACTAACAGAATTCCATAAATGTTAAAGAAATAAAAAAAAACTCCTTGCAAAATAAAATAGTTCACACCAAGATCAATGTTCTTGCAGAAACATAGCAATTATTTTATTGCTAATATGCAATTTGTGATTTATAGGTTTAAAAATCCATATTAAATTTTTTGTACAGAATTCATACTTGATACCAGAGATAAAAAGCAAGGTTAATTTCTGTAAGAAATTTCCTAAAGGGATCTACCCAACCATGTGGAAACCAGAATGGCACCTATGAGCTACCATTCCAAGAAAAATCAGAAACCACAGTTCCCTAGACTATATCAACTACATCAAGTCTGTCATTATGACTTCTCATTCCATGAATAAATTAGACACAACACATGACTTTGACCTACAAAATTCATTTAAAAAGATACTATGGCTCAAAATCTCATGTTTGTCTATGATTTTATTCTTTTAATGGCAAGAGCAGTCACCCCAAACGTAATTTGAAGCAACGGCTAAATCCCACAATTTTCTTCCTCCTCCTCAAAGTACCATCCTATCAAAGTATTTGAAAACTTCAGTATTGCATGTTCATGGCAAACCAAGCAAATACTCCCAGAAAATTCCACATTTGAGAAAAAAAATATTGTCACATGACTCTCAAGAACCAGTCATGAAACAGGAAAGTCTACTTTACTAACTGAAGGTAAAGAGCAGTCCCCCCAAACTTATTTTGAAGAAAAAGCTAAATAACTCAATTTTTATCTTATTTCTCTTCAAAGTATCTGCCAGTCATGAAACTGGACAATCTACTACACTTCTTTAATTTGGGATGACTGCTCCTGCCCTTTAAGTTGGGATGACTGCACTTCCCCTTTAAGCAATCTGACCACGTTGAATACAAAGCTGAAAATCTGCAAGAGTTGAATGATATAAACATGGCAGAGTTTTATGCTGAACCAAATTGGCACTCAAGTTGAGAGAACATTTTTTTATGATTTCAAAAATATTTTGTGCACTTAAAAATTCCCTATGGCAGAGCTCAAATTTGAAGCTTTTAATACTTCAAAGGCGCCTTGTGCTAGTTGCAAGAGGCATGTCTCCCACTGAAAGAGTTGGAGAGTTCTTCCCTGAACTGCAACATCTGGTGAGCCGTTCTCCGTGTTTGAACATCTGTTAGGAAAGTATTCCTCTTCCAAATGTCAAACGTATTATTTTTCTTTTTAGCAATATAGAACAGTGAAACAGTAATTCAGTCTGATTCGACATTCCAGCAGTCTGTGCATTCCACTCATGGATTTTGTCACATAATATGTGAATTCATTCATTGAATTAATTTATGTGCAACAACTCAACAAGTATCAGGAGGTACTGAAAAAAAGGAGAAATGTATTTATAGATTCTGCAAAGGAGTGTAGCAGTGTCTAACTAGCACATATGTTACAGGGGGAACAATCGGGTGATCCAGGGGGAGGGGGGAGATGCAGTGGGGACAATTGCTACTCCAATGAAATTATTTGGGGGCAAAATATGCTTTTGCCCCCCCCCCTTCTTAATTATTCAGGCAGATTAGAAAAAACAGGCAGTGGGTAAGTGGGGATTACAAAGTGGATTAAAACTGGAGGTAGGAGGACGGATGCAGCTTATCACATTTTGGTGTACAGATGACCTTAGGGCTTAGAGGGAATTAATAAATCAGTGTGTCTGCATGTCAATGTCAGTGTATGCCTGTTTGTTTCTGTGTCTATACGTCAGCACTTCGGTTTGTACGGGTGGATTGGTTATTGATGATTCTGGTATGGAACATAAAACAGGGTTCAACCTGCTGTTAATTAGAAAGTTTTACCCCCCCCCCCCTTCACGAACCAGTTAACCTGATCGATGCTCCTCCTCATAGCTAACATAAATTTTATATAAAACAGGGTGAGAATAATGATCCATCATTTTTTTTTAGATCCAAAGCAACCCAGCAACCCATCCCACCTCCCCGCTCTTCCCCAAATGGCCCCATGACCTCAGGCCAGTATGATGGGCAGAGAAGCACACTTAAATAGCATGCTGTCATCATGAATGTATGAATCAACTTGTTGCATAGCATGTAGTAATGATAATAAAATAACAAAGTAGTGAAAAATATGAAGTGTGTAAACAGAGGGAAGGTCATTTCATTCCACCCTAATCCCTCAGGTCCATTTTGTAATTTTTCAAATTTGTTTTTTAAATCAGAAAGCCAAATGAATTTATACAATGACAATTGAAGAAAATTTTTGTAACTACAGAATGGTTTAAAAATTGACTCATACTGGTAATTTAGTTGCTTTTGTGATAGTGGGCCTATTGGTGGATAACATGACATGAAATGGGGAAGCCTATTAACATGGCTAACAAATTCCTACTCTACACCATGCAGGTAGCTGTAGCTAACCAATAAAACCATTTAGATCAAATCTGGTTTTTTTTTTTTTTTTTTGGTTATTTTTTTTTTTGGAAACAGACCTGTTCAAACAGGTCTTTCTTCACATAGCCATCTACGGCTGCTTTTTGCATCCTACTTCAACTAGGTACCCCACATGGGCAAACCAGGCCTAAAATTAAATGACACCCACAGAGCCTATGATGGCCTCTCCACACTTGCATGGTTCACTTCCTAGCTAAACAATACTAAGCATAACTGAAATGTGCATCTTCACATCAAGAATTTCTCTGCTTATACACAAACCCAGACAGCAAGTGATGGTCTGACTTCAGTCAGCGATAACTGGAGTCTACCACCTTTAACTCTTTCAGTTTCCTCACTTACCTGTGTCTTGGATGGTTGTACACTAAATTGTACCTTGATTTCTTCAATTTCACTGAATACAAGGGTTTGAAATTCATGTAGACAATAAATGAAGACAATTTAAGACTGATCAACCCCACTGAAGGCCGCCTACAGTTGATAAAAACAAGCACTAATCAGATTCGTCTATAATGAATACCAAGTACCTGAGACCTTTTTTTGGCCTAGAATGGTGAGATTAAATGTGTACCTGAGTCAGTATAACACTACGGCCCTATTGACTGTTCAACTGGTCAAATTGGTTCTGAAGTAAATGAGGAACAATGGTACAACAATCTAACATAAAAATTTCAATTGCACATTTGGTGCAATTGAGTGTATGGATAAGTTGGTGCACACCAAGCTCTTAAGTTGAATGCATCAAGTTATTACTAAAATTCCAATGAATTGTGGACCATTTTTTATTGGGATGGTTTTGCCTTCTTGCAAAATCTTGGCCTTTGAGCTATTTGAAGATGTACATATGCTGGTATGAAAACAGTATTGCCCAAATGACCGACCTTTAGCCATTAGGTGTAGGTAACACAAGTTGTAGCTCTTTTTTGTTCCCATATCAACATATTTCCTTTCCAAACAGCCTAGGCCCAGAAATTTCTCTCTTTCTCAAAGACACCATACTCACTGAACTGTTTAGTTTTGCTATGTAGAGGCTAAGTGCAACCAAAGACAACTGTAGGCCTATATGATTGTCAGTGGTGTAGTGATGTAGCTTTTCCCTCATTTTGTGCCCCAAACCACCCAGACACCAACCCCCCCCCCCCCCGACACAATTCTGGCTACGCGCCTGTGATTAGATATGTGATAGGCAAACAAAAAGGCAGTTCAAGTGCAAAATTGCCATGCATGACGAAATTGTTACGGTAAAAACATACAGCTTGATTTCCTTCCTTGCCCAATTACACAATTTGATGATTGACAGACAGTAATACTCCATGCCAAGACATTTAATCCAAGTCAAGAAACCCTAGCCACAGTATGCAGAGCACATAGAGGGGGTTTTGATTACAATCCTGCCCAAAGAACTGTGTAATTTTTCCCAACCTAAGTGGACTAGAAGCTCGGTGAAGTGGTAATAATAGACCTCCAGCAGTAGGTTTGGAAACTTGATATACCTCAGTTGAACAATAGATTACTGAGGTTAGAAAATCAACTTTTTTACCGCAATCGAAATAGCATGTGTGAGTGAGTAAGTTAGATAAGATTTAACGACACACCAACACGAATGTGTCACAGTATATAGTGTCATACTGTTCAAATACTGTTCAAGTCCTCCACTTTAGTCCCCTCTTACGACAGGCGGGGAATACCGTGATATTCTATAACCCCCAGCCCACAGGGGAAAATTGTGATGTGATAGGAAGTGAACTGTGTAGTGCACTTACCAAGTGGAAAACACAGACCTGGCAGGCAAAGGAGAGTTTTTGGAAGCTACCTAACTGTAATTGGTAAAAACCTAGTCATGCACAACTTAAAAGCTCTAGCCGTTAGGTGGTAAAGGAGAATATGGTACACAGGCTTAAAAAGCCATTCTGCAGTTAAAAGGAGAGGCTTCTTTTTCAGACAGCTGTTACTGGAGGAAGATCTAAGAGAAGGGGGTCAGGAAACAATGAGGATCCTAGATGCAGTCTTAAACAAGGTATTAGGCACAAATTACTGGGAAAATTATAATATACACTACAGGTTTTTAATATTTATACTGGTGGAACAAACAAATGTCCTTGAAGAGGTGATGGGCTACTTCTACCCACAACCTTACTGTTTGACTGGGGGAATAAGCCCCCTCCCCCTTCCATGGGAGAATAACCTTTTTATACTACAACCTGGCTAGGTGATAGCCTACACATTCATGAAACCTTTAGATAAAAGAAAACTTTAAATCGCCACAAATGACTGCATTGACTACACTAAAATAAAAAAGCATTAACACAAAAGTCGAAAAATGTCTAGATCTGTTTCACTAGCCCATATAAAAGCTGCTGTGACATATGACAAAATTTCATCCTTCGTATGGATGAGAGAAGAATTTTTGGATGTTGTTTTAAATTGCTACACCTCTGCCATCCCTTTCTTATGTCTCTTTCCTCATTTTTCCCATCTCCCAACCCACCCCACCCTATCCCTACCCCAGCTGTCTACAATATTTTTCCCCCCTTTGCAAAATGTGACCGAAAATTATGACTTTCAAAAGTAAACACCCTACACAATTATCTGTGACTCAGTCAATTTTGAAAGAAAAGCAAACATTATGGATCGAGCAAATCTGCAGAAGCAAACCATCATCTTAAATGAACTACAAGAGTTATTTTTTTTTTCCAGATAGTAACTCCCTGGTTAATTAATGTCCACCCCTGCCCCTATTAAGTACTGTATACCAATAAAAACATAAATTATAATGCAAAGCAACAAAAATACTATTAAATACCTGTCTCACCATTTGGAATTCAAGCCTGACTTGAGTAAAAAAAGTCATCTTTTAGAATCACAGTCAGTTCTTCTTTAAAAGTAAGAGAGGCTGAGAAAGTAGATACATTCACGGGAAAGAAATATCCACTTTAAGTTACCAGAATACCTGCTGCACAGCTGCCTTTAAAATTTCAATGTCACTCCCTTAAGTATTATCCCTAGATTCAGTTCAATTAGAAGCACGACGAAAATGCAGAAAACCCAGGTTTTCCCTTCAATGTAGCACAATTTTGCCTTTCACGCACGACGAGAAGAAATATGATTAGTTGAATGCATTCCCGCATGCAAAAGCCAACAAAGACTAGAACTGCGTCATTTTTTAAAGTTAATCGATCTGCGAGGTCATTCCGTCTGAGTGTAAACACGACCGTTCCTTTTACCCTAGGCATGGCAACGCTTCACATTCACTTTCACTTTAAGAGCTAAGCATTTATTAATCTGACACAAACAAGCTGTTGTCCTTCCAATGTACCACCAGTGTTGTGACTGCATCGTAACCTGACGTCTGCTTTGCACAGCTAACTTTGGGGTTTCAGAAACTGCTTATAATTTCATAAACACAAACAGTTTTGAAAGATTCTGTACTAAAACAAAATAGCAACAGAGGATATCACACCTGAAAACAGCACTTCTGAAACTGCTAAACCTTCAAAAAAAAATTTTTTCTTTTTGGATTTTTATTTTTTTTTGTTTGTTTTGTGGCTGAGTCATATGTCTGGTGAAACAGATGCCATTGTGATGCCCTATAAAAACTGTGCAGTGTGTTTACAGCATCCCCTGAAAATTAAAACCAGAGATATTTGTAACACAAGACACTTCAAATACATACAGAACTCGGGTGCTCCATCTTCTGTTTGCAGAAGTATCGAAAGGAACGGATATGAATTTCAAGATAATGTGATATTTGCCAAACATAAACTTAATTTATAGGCATACAGTGCTAATTTGAAATTAACAAAATACCTTTCAATTTAGTTATACCAAAGTGTTGAAACACTTTCTGGGTTAAATTATTGCTTGCACAAAGACTTGCCTCTGCAAGCACAAAGAATAAATATTTTACTACGCACACAACCTTAATTACATAATCAACTTCTGCACATAAAGGAAGAACGCATGTAAACGCAATACTCACGATTAAGTTCTATCGTCTTGAGATGAAAAGCAAACGCACACATGCATTGGAGACATCTCAGAGAGAGTAATTAATGTGTCGCTTCCTTGTGAAGCTGTTATAAATACACTCAATGTAAGTAACATTTACTACAAGCAGTTTGATTCTTCTATTCTCTTCTTCAGTACTAATTTGGTACAGAAACTCAGAAAAAAAAAATTTTGACTGGCATATTTAATTTGATCCCTTAAAGAAAAATCAGCTGGATGTATTTCTAAAACTTTTTTTTTTTTTTTCGTGCTGCTCCCAACATCTGAGGATGCGCTTGTCTGCAGCATGGTTGCCTTGATCACGCAAATGAAGCATCTTTGCTGCAGGGCCCCTGGGGATCCACAGAGGTGTAAAATTCTGTTTATTCAGAGTACTACTGCGTTCCTGGATGGGCTTGGAACCTGTTGAGAAAGGTCAATTGTCACAGGAGGCCTCTAGTCAGATAACTGCATCAAGTTGGAGGCTCTAATGGGAGACACTGATGTTTTCAAACTGATGCAGCTCAATTTAGAACCATATGCAGTCATATACTTCAGGCAAGAAATAAAGGCTGCCTCTTTTTACATTGTCACCAGCTTATTGGGCAAATCAAGACATTGAACTTCCCAGCTATTTGATGTATAGTCACCTAAGCATGCTTGGCCCATTTGGAGCATAGCATGTGTTCTGACTCAAAACGGTCATTTGGTACCTTTTTGATTCACAGAGCACAACATTTTTTTGTTCAAATTTTTCTTTGTGGAAAAATTCTGCCTTGAATTCTATAACTTTGCCAGAATTTCTCAGAATTTATAGGGTATGCAAAAATTTGAGGGACACAAGTGTCCAACCCTTTTCATAACCCTACAGCCAACCCACCCACCTGGCTTAGGGGCTATGTTAATGTTCCCAAGGTTCAATGTTCCCGAATCTTGGGAACATTCACACTTCTGGGAACATCAAACTGCAGGGATAAAGAACTTGTAATCATCGCAAAATCATCGAGATACATGAAAACGGGGAACTTCGAAACTTAATTGGGAACATTGAGCCCTGGGAACATCAGGTAGACCCCTCTGGCTTGCATTGTCCATTAGGTCAGCAATGCTAAGATTCATCTGACCTGCCTTAAGCCTTTATAACAGAAACCAGATATGACCTAAATTGTTGAGTTGGTCAGCCACTCAACATAAAGATGGCCTTTTATTTTTTTTAAAAAAACCTCCTTTTGTTTTTATTTAAAACATGCATTGGTGTTGAACATTTTTTTACAGGCATGGATACTGTACATAATAAAGAACCTGGTCTCTGTTTCATAAAAGATTAAGATCTGACCATAATGAAACCAAACTAATGTACGTGGCTTCAATTTAACCCTTCATTTCACAGGCCCCTAGTCCTGTAACACTTCACGTATGTCAATGCAAATCAATAATTATTGTAGATCTGTTTTGCCAAAATTCCTAAATGTCCAAGACTCCCAGGCATAAAATTCTGCAAACCTTCTATGCTTTGCTATGCTTTGCAGCTGGTTTCAAATGACCCTCTTTTTTTAACCTTAGCTAACACATTTTCATACACTTAATTGTATTTATTTGTATACATTAGAATATGCAAATTTATTTAACTATAATACTTTCATTGATGTGATTCCAGGTTTAATGTTTAAAACTGGTAGGCCTATGTATATTCCCTAATAAACGGCGCAGGGACGGCGCTACATTCTTGAAAAGGGGGAGTTTATTTGAGGGAATATTTTGATAAAAATTTAACTTACTGTTAGAACCTACACTAATGTCTTAAAACGATCTATGAGTTTCTTAGATGTACAGGTGAAAGTTAACTTTGTGTTTCTAAGACTTGTCGTACATGGATTTCTTTGTGAAAAGGTAAACTTTTGGACATGAGGCTACTGTGGTAATGTTAAGGTTAGGCTTAATCTGTGGTGTGGGCCTGTAATGCAAGGATCGAGGCCTAAGCCTATGCAGTTGTTAAAAATTTTGAGGGAGGCATTCATTAGAGGGGGGGGGGGCACTTATTAGGGAATATACAGGATTCAATTTTTCTGTTGCTGCACTGAAGATTTAAATTGTCTTAAGTCTAGCATTACCACAACAGTTTCAAGGATAGAAATAAACGTTAGTTATCAAGCTCACATTATCATAGCTTGTGTCATTGCTCAAATGTAGGATGATGATATGAAAAAATTTGGAATAATCCATTGTGCAATAATTTTTTGTTTGTTCATGACACATTTTCTCATTTTGTTTGCATTCAAAATTTAAACATTTACGTGACTTTAAAAGTTTCATTTTCTAGCATGACATGCTAAACATAGAGTCACATGGTCAAGGGGTTAGGGCATCGAACTCATGGTTGGGAAGAGGGGGTCTTACCGAAGACTTAAAAAACGGAACCTACTGTCATTGTGCTTGCAATGGAATAAGGAAACAAGCCAGTGAGAGCCACAACTGGAAAAAAATCCATGACTGGCTCAACTAAGGCAAGTTGATTAGAAACTCGGCCGCAAAACTCTAACCTAACCTAACCTAACAAAGAGGACTAAAAGGGAGGTCAACCAGCTTAACAGTCAATACCTTCCCACATCAACAATTTAGACTTGGGCTACACTTTTACAAAAAATGGCATTATTGGCAGAAAGTGGTGCCTACAGCCTTGGATTTTGAAACTGAAGTGCCATAAACGAGGTTGGGTTCAGTTAAATCACATTCAGTCTACCTTTGAACATTCTCTGTGTCTATAACTCGGATTATGATATATTACGATATGTTAACTCAGATTATCATATTAATGAGCAAGTGATTCATTTTAGGAAGGGCTTTTCTTTAAGTTGGAAAAACTTGCTTCCTATTGAGCAACCATCCTGATTGAAATTTTCACATTTTATTTATAAAATGTTAAGTTACAACCAGCACCTGTCTATTCTCATCTACTGTTCAACTCCTCTCTATCTAACAATTACCGTTTCCAAGCAATTGTCATTTCATACTGTACTGTTTCAGAAACGTGTCTCTAAACAAGTTGTACTTTTTTTTTTCGACCTTTTCCTGAACTAAAAAAAAAAAAGCAAAAAATATCACGATCCAGTTGAACAAAACGTTCAGGATGAAATATGCTTCATACAAAGAGGAAGTCCTCCCTACGGCCCTTGATCTGGTGATACATAATTGAGATGGATACTCACGAGAGCCAAACTTTCAAAACACTTTATGATAAGGAGACATTTACATTCCCCTGCAGCAATGAAATCTTTTCTGATACCTTTCACAAGGGTATGAAAGGGTTTTTGATTCATAGTACAAAACAGGGAGAAACTTTCTTTGTCTATGTGAAGTTTCACGAGAGAAATGGATTTAAAAGTTAAATTACCACCCATAAAATTTAATGGGAGACAGCTGTAGGTCACTGTCATACTGTAACTAAAAATTCAGGCCAAGGGTGGAGGGGGTAATTGCACCACTTGGGCATTTTTTATATTTTTTAATTCTTCTTTTGATAAAATGACTTATATTACTATTTAATTGTATGGGGTAGTCCTATAAGTTTTAATAGATGCACCCAAAAATACATGACAAGTGACATTTTCAGTGATCTTAGGTGGCAATTTGGCCAAAATTTTCTTGTATGTTTCATGCCAATTTTTATGCTTAATTTATTCATCCTAGAGTGGACTTGGCCATCCTTTAACACATTATTGTTAAAATAAGGTAGCATATGACAACATAATACTCTCTGACTAAACAGAAGATGGCACACTCAACCCACATACTTGATAAATGTGTACACACAACAAATACTGCAGTGCACAATTGTGCAGTGCTTTTAGCACAAAGCCATGCATACAAGGCATTAGTCAGGGTAACCCTTCTGTCAAGGTTGATGTGGTAACCCTGTACCTTGTTCAGACCCCTTGATGTCAGGGAGCATCTAGCCGACACATATATAATTATCACAGGACTGGTATCATTGGTCATCTTGGAGATCAGTGCTATCTTTAAATCTCAGGTACTCCGTAACACTTGTGATACATCATACCAGCGTCGAGATTAGTATTTATACCAGTACAAATGCACTATCACTTTCGTTATTCTGAACAGGTCTACCCCAAATATTTCCAAAAGTTTCCCATGATAATGCAAATGCAATCCATTCAAAGAGGTTTGAAGGGCATCTAGTCACCATTTTATGTGCCAAACGTCTCCGTTAAAATCAAATTCAACAAAAAATCAAGTTGTTTGGATCAAAAAACTGAGGTTTATTCCATTGGTGCTTCCCCATTGGCTTAGAACTCATAGCAATATGAATATTCATACAAAATGGGAATTCTCGCCCCTAACTGGCGAACCAAACATTTCAGGTTTGTAAATTCCACTTTTGTTACTATCTGTATCGATCTGGTCCCCACTTTGAGGTGCATGAACAAGTAAGGGTCACCTCAAAAGAAGGGTTACCCTGACTAACCTGGCATGAATGTCCTCCAGCACAATGGATCTGTGATATAATTGTAATGACTCCCTAGATTGCCAAATTGAAGTGCCTATGTATAGAAATGTAGAGCAAGGCATCTCAATGGAACATAGACCTACAAAATGACGTCTCCACAAAGATAAAGCTATGTATTGAATGACTGAAATACAGTACTTCTATTACAAAACCTGTCACTTCTCCCTCTCCCTTGCACATGAATTTTACCCCGGTATCTAGCTTGACAGAGTTATGTCATTTCAATTTAATCACAATTTTTCATTTATTTCTGATCAATTGACTTATTACGAACATAGCAGTCAAACTCAAACAGCATGTGACATATTTGTGTGCACTAATCTCTGAAAACTCTCCTCATCAAAACAAAACCTTTCTTTTATCCCCAACTCCTCGTTTGTGTTTCTCACTGACGGCAGGTGGCTTCGGTACATTTCCAAGGAAGAATATAACTTGAAAATAGTCATCAAATTTGTATCCCTCTGCTTTTAAACCTTTTAGAATCTTTGAAAAAAACCTCTAGGGGTTTTGTTTCAGTAATTTTCCCTGTGGTATAGTACAAACCTAATCTTCTTTCTCACCGTGAATGTAATCGTCAGATATAACGCTAATTCTCCTCCTAAAGCAAACTGTAACATAAGTTGTCAGAAGGTAAATTAGGGCCATTCACCTTTGCAATATCTCTAGCTTAATCTGCGAAGTACAGCATATTATTCACCTCTTCACTCTCTAAAATTTTTACAGAGTTATTACAGATCTACCATGTTGTGAGAAATGAAACTTTAATGAACAGCTGGAAAAATGTTATTGATAAATTTCTAGTAAGTTGTAATTACATAGCAATGCATACTGTACAGGGAGGGAGTTATGAGGAAAATATTTGCCTGAAGAAAGTGAATTTGTGTATATTAAACTATTAACAAGGTAATTTTATGAATGGTTCATTCATCTGCGAAAATTTACGGATGAGAAATAGCACGAGGATATCAATATCAACTGCAATGGATGTGAATTGCTGGGGAAAGAATGACCTAACACAGAGCAAATTAATATTCTCCTACTGTTAAAGTAGTCAAGGCCATCTTGCCACTGTTTTTCCTTCTAAGTGACTGTGCCTTGTAGGCAATTAAAAGAATTAATTTTTGCAATACAAATTTTGTTTGAAATGAAATAAAAACTCCCATTCTGGGAAAAGTCCCTTCTTTACATATACTGTTCCTTATGACTATTTTTTTTTTAACTTCTGTATTGCATGTATTTGAACTTGATAAATTAATTTCTTTTAATTTTAGTCTGGTGTACTTAAATTTGCATAACCACACATTTTCCGTATATTCACTTTTCCAAATAGCCATTACAAAGGATTGTGGGATCAATGCATTTTTTGTCACAGTAAGCTGCCATTAACAAAAGCGAGTATCAAACTTCATCCCACCATCCTATGCAATGGCTATTTGGGGAAAGGGCTGATAACTTAGTGACAATTACTAGAGATACATATTTTATAGCATTGGGGTACCAGTTTGCTTTCCTCAGTTGATCCCATCTAATTTTTCAATTATTTCAACATAAGTGCATAAACATATCTATCTACTCCCCTTTTCACAATAACAAAAGAGCAGCATTGTTAAGGTATGAAGGGCCAATCATTGGATGACCAAATCAACATTTGCACATTTCCAGAGTTTGCATTCCAAAGAGTTAGTTGGATGACAATTAACGACACACCAACTGGAATATGTTATATGGCATCAAAACAACCAGGGTTGTAGCTATGGTAAGTGGAGCTGGGCAGTCGCACCCAGCACTCGATATTACCGCCCGGCACTCCAGGTAAACATGTCTCCCCGCCCACCACAAATCTGCCTATAGAGACATAAAACCAGCCCCAATTATGAAGGAAAAATGAAAAAAGAATGCCTGAAAAATGGGGTAAATGCCATGGAGTACGGTAAGACACTTTCACCAGATCTGGCAATTACCCAGCACTCAAATTTGGCTAGCTACAACTTTGCTATGTACCGTTTCAAATACAGTGCAAGTTTAGGCTTTGTTTCAAATACAGTTCAAACATGTGCTAGTGCAAGCCTTTCCCTTTAAGTAACCTCTCAAAACAAGCGGGAAATATCGTGGGCATATTCTATAAACCCCCACATGGTTTCAAAGTTAAATACCATATGAAAATTTTTCTAGACCGAACATCTATAACTCAAGTATTTCCAAGACTATGATAAAATTCCAACTCTTTTAGATATTTCCCATTTTCCCAATTGAACCCGTGATTTTTTTTTATTGAAATGATAGCTTGGGCCTAGTATTTACATCTGGTGAATTATGGGGATGTAAAGTTTGTAAAATTCTCATGCCACTTCTGCAATCACATTTTAATAATATGGGATTGTTGAGGAGAAAATCCAGTATAAAGTTTAAAGAAAAACAAAAGACTATCCATTAATGTGGGGATGTGATGTCATATGTGCTTGCTTCAAGTTCACTTTTTGTTAAAATTGTGACAATTTACATGCTCATATCTTGGGAACCACACATCAGATTTCAATGCAAATTTCACCTAAATGCTCAGAATAAGTACTTCTCTCTAACATACCAAATCCTGTTGCTACCTTAAACCCTTCTTTTAAGAACAAGTAGAGGTATTGTATAACTAGTTTTATGTTGTTAGAATGCCATCAAACTCTTGTAACATGAGACAGGGACAAACTAAGACAATTGGATGAATCCCTTTATTACAAAGATATTTTCCCTTTCTCTACCCCCTTTTTTTTACTTTTATCCTTTTTCGCAACAAATGACAAACACTAGGTCAAACCCATATGTGCCATTTTTATATATATCTTAACTTCACAAAAAATACATACACGAAAAGCCACACTTCTCATTTTACAAATCCTATATAATTTGCTCGTATCAGGTGGCAAAGATGTGACATCTGTCAGTAACAAAAATGACAGAAACGGTCAGTTTCTTGACATTTATTGCATATATTGGAGCAAAGGAGCAGAAAACTGATGCAAAAAATTTTCCAAACTAATCCAACTCCTGATAAAAAGTATTTTGAAGTATTAAAGAGGTATGAGGTATGTACCATTATGATGATTTAGATCACTGCCTTACAATGAGTCTTTGCTGGGACCTGCAAAAAGAACTGCACACTTTTTTTTTTAAGTTTTTTTACTAATTTTATTGTGGCAAAGTGCATCTTATATAAGGCCTATATACACTGATAATTTACATGCAGTGGTTCACTGCATCACAAAGGGAGAGGTTAAATCCTGAAGACAGGAGTTTTCAGTTTTGTAAAATAAAAAGAAGGATTTAAGGTCCCATTAAGTTTTGATACGTCAAAGGGGCACTAGTTCTAAGCAATTGGGGGAAATTTGCACTAACATCGGCAGATATGTGGATCTTGAGAAATGAGACGGTAAATTTGTCCCATTTTACTAGAAAAAGGGAACTTGAAGCAAGCACATATGACATAATATCCTTCTACTTGAAACTTTATAGCATATTTTCTACTATTAAAACAATTCCATATTATCAGAATGGGAATTAGATATTAAAAGAGGCATGAGAACTTAACAAACTTTGCACAAACCCACAGAGAGGTCCTGTCCCTATTAACTTAAAGGTCTACCAAACAGTCTGAAAAACAGAAAAAAAGGGAACCAACCATTCCTTGTCACTGTGAGGAAGTGATAACCTCTGCCGCCCTCATGTCACTTTGGGACACAGATCTATCGACTTCATTTAGTGGTATCTGGAGAAATGCAGCCTGAGGTCTGATTTGAATGGAAGTTTCACCACACTATGAAGATATGCTTCCTCTTTCAAATATAACATGTAATTCTGGCTTATATTTCCCTTTTATTGCAATTTATGTGCAAAATGAACCATGACATGTGTGGCTCTGTTACTTGCCATTTGGTCTACCCCCGCAAAACGAAACGATATTCTGGGTGTCACGTGATCAATAAAGACACCAAATGTGCCTTCGCTATCTCCGAAAACACAAATTCAAGACACATGATTTTGTGTTTTCAGAGATAGCAAAGGCAATTTGGTGTCTTCATTGATCACGTGACACCCAGAATATTGTTTCATTTTCCGGGGGTGGACCAAACGACAAGTAACCGAGCTGCATGCGTAATGACTTGAAAGAAAGTTGGCCTTTAGTAAACCATAAACTCCTGTCTCCAGTTAAACTCTAAATTAAATTTCATATCATAATAAAATGAACATTCTCAAACAAGAATGCCAAATTGTACTAGATTTCAAAAATGATAGTTTTAGCCTTCAAAGCTCTAAAATTTGCTACAACAATCCCAACCAGACCCTTCTGTGGGCCAATGAAACACATTTACCAATCTTTCTTCAGATATCCTAGCAATTAAAATATATCTTTCCAAACAGTACTTACAATGGATTATGGGATAGAATTTTAACCTCAGATTTGTAACATGTTTTGACAAACCAAGTGCAGTGGAAATTGGACCTCACAATTGGCCAAAACCTTTTGTCTAGCCAAGTGGATTTCTGGGAATTTGCACAAGCCTTCCATTTTCTTGAAATCATGCAGGAAATTTTCTAAATTCTAACCAAATTTCCCAAGAAAAAGCCTCTTAGCTATCCTGAATCAGGAAGCATAGGAAAGCTTCTCCCTCAGAAATTTGGGTATTTAAAGAGAAATTTGGCCAATTTGATGGAAGCTTCCTTTACTAGTACATGAAAATACAGAAAGAATTGTGGGAAATACTATTCCCTTCCTAGGAAATATACACATTCCTTTCAGCCATGGGAGTAAGACAGTGATGTAACCAGAGGAGGGCAGGGGATGGAAGTCCCCCAGTCAAATGCCATGCCTTCTGCCAATCCCCCTTTTCCCATGAAGATTAAAAATTACTGCACAAAATGTTTTTAAGACAAAAAATTCACAAACACCCCTTGAAAGTGTAAATTTTAGTACTAAATGAGAAACATAGGTGCCACTTCCACTAATCTCAGAGGCATTTTTAGCAATTTTTTCCCTACACAATACACACCAAATTATAGTAGAGCTTTGCTTAGATGGTTTAATTTCTGCTTGCCCCACCACTCAACAATTTTCCCCCTTCATAACCCCCACCTCATAAAAAAGACTGGTTACGGCACTGGTGTAAGACACTAATGGAGGTTATTTCCTAGACTGAAAGCTTTGATAATGGTCATGCTATTTTTGAGGAATGTGTATTATGTATGAAATGCAATATTTATTTCTCTTTAAATTGACAGAATGGGAATGCAGCCTTTGAATGCAGTCTCCTATTAAAGACAGGGCTACATAAAAAAGAGCATGAGAACAGGTTGTTCTGGATTTGCTCTTCATCCAGAAAACAAAATCATGAACAAACACTTCAGTCAAAACACGAAGCTGTTTCTGAACAAAATTTTACACATTCCAAGGACAGACAACTCACCAGATTCTCATGCTATAACCTCATGCCAAGTTTCTTGCAACTTTGTTGAAAAAAAAAAGAAATTTATAGAATGGGCCTAATGCAATCCTCCTTTAAAACAAAGCACAGTTTGAGCACTGGGATTATGTAAATTCCATCTCATATGACAAAATTCACTTTTCACAAGGGATGAAAACTCTCTCGGTTTTGTAATATAAGATTACTGTACAGAGGCGTAAAATAAAAAAAAAAAAGACAAGCAAATATTAAATTGTGATAAGCAGTGTATGATGCATGTTGGTTTTCCTTTTTTATTGAGGATGCGGGGGATATGGTCCAATTATTCTTAGAAAGAAGCAACATTTGCATATGAGAATTTAAAAATGGATGCAAATTTGATGGGAGGCTCATAATATGTTAACATCCACAATAGCAGTGTGCATAACTTTTGAAAGTCAAAGCATACATTGCTAAATGATACTTTTTTATATGTGTAAACTGTGACTAGGGCCATGTCCATGCTAGTACTGTGATACTGGAACACATTGGAGAATTCTGTCCCTTGAAAATGGATGTCATGACTTGGCCGACAGGGTAATGACTTGGCCGATTTTACAACAGTAGAAAACCGCAGACAACAGTAGGCGGTCACTGGACAATGTAATCTGCAACGATGTGGCTTTTTGACAGTTATGTAACAAGCAAGGACTTCAAGGGCAGAATAAGTTTGTCCAAGTTTCAAGGCAGGAAATTCTCTAATGAAACCATCGAGCTCTGGAGAAAACTTCCTGTTAATACAGACAGGTGCCATTTACAAGAAAAGTATTCTTTGCTCAATCCATTTAAAGGGAAAAAGTTGCCCTTGCCAACTTAAATAAGTGCAGAACACTATCCTGTAACATGAATGGCTCATGAGAGTCATGTGACAACTTTTCTGCTTTAATTGTAACTTTATTAGGAATGACCTTGAAAAATAATATTTATATTCAAACAACCTTCATTCAAAATAATAAATCAGTGTCCGGGACAACTAAAAGTTCATACGGAAACCAAAAGTTAAAGGTTGCTTGTCCCATGGACAACCATTTTTCTTTTGGATTGAAGAAGTATACAGCCGACTGATCTCAACTTTTTCCATCATACCATGTTTCAGACTTCAAGTGTTTCTGTCCCTCAAACATCACACCTTTTATTCTCCAAAACAAATAGTACATGAACACATGACCAGAAGGACAACCATCATTTTTCTGACAATCAAGGCCTGTGAACTGTATTTAAAACAAAACTTGAACTGTATTTTAATTTCTTGTTTGTTATCTATACCTGACAATGTACAACACAAAAAGTTCATGTTGGTGTAAATCCCATTTGGACCATAAAACTCCATCTTAACTAATTTGACTAATCCCATCTGAATGTATGCTCTTAAAATCCTTCATCCTCAACAAACTACAATCAAACTAATATAAATCTATCAGACTTCATATTGCTGTCTCAGGCCACCCCAACAATAAAATTTTTACAACAAACGTATGACACATTGAGCGACATGTCAGAAATAAATGTCTGTCACACTTTAACTGCCAGAAGCTTAACAATCTCACTATGACAAGCAGGGGAGATGGTAATTGCCAGCTTGGTGAAGAAACTGCATAATAAAAGCAAGCTTTGCTTTTTTTTTTTTTCTTTTTTTTTATTATTAGGTCACAAAACAAACTTGCATTTTTTAAAGGTAGTGTGCAAAACCGCCCTTAAGGACATGGCTTTTAGCAGTCCCATAGCCTGGAGAGGGGGATAAAAGTCCCCCCACCCCCCCAAAAAAAAAAAAAAAAAAAAATTCCAATGAAAATGTTGGCACTTAAGAATAAAAATTATTACCCAGATAACCACCAAAATTATGTTCATTGTTAATTACATCAAAGTGCAAAATCTTGTACCATTTGCATAGCCTTGACAAAGACAAATATTTTCCAAAGGGGCCAAGAGGAGGGGACACTACAGGCAGCAAGCTCTCCTTTCTTTTCTCAGTGCAAATATCCATGTATTATACCAGAAAATATCACAATTTACAAATCAAGTAATATGCCGCCGTGAGGCTAACAGCTAGATACAGCAATTCCCCATTTGTGTGAAATTCAAGAAGTCATGTGCAGGGTTATTACCATGCCGGAGGTGACCGGGTCGTGCTACCTGGCTCTCAAAATCTCCACCCGGTACTCACCATCAATATCAATATCACCGCCTGGCACAAATTTCTTACCCTAACTGCATAAAATACTTAGATTTCTGTAGAATTGAGTGATAATTCCTTGTTTCTTTGTAAGCATGCTCCAACCTGCACAAATTTTTCAAAGGGGTGGAAGGACAGTGACTCCCCCTAGACTGCTCCCTCATGATGGTGACCACTAATTACCCTGCTCTCAAATGGTCTGGTGACAACCCTGATCATGTGTAGTACCTTTTCCAGTCTTGAGGCAGCTGTTAGACCAAGAAGTTTTCTCTAGCAGCTTCCTGTTTAGAGTCCTGATCCACAAAATTACAAAACTTTTACATTTAAAACCAAAGAAGACATGTCACAAACACTTTTAAAACCTTAACTGATTTAAATAGCATCTATCTGATGCAAAATATATCTCCTGGATAATCCAAGCTTGATTATACTTTTTAAACCCAAAAGTGATATTCTTATCACTTGAAATTATCCTGAGGGAAACATTCCTTAATTTGTGATTCTCCACAGTGTCCTGAAGGTAAAGATTATCTAAAAATCTGTTCCACAAATGCAAGGTTCTTGTTGGGAAGTAAGCCTACAGTTAGCAATATTTCCAGGAAAACATGGTGCAATTGATCAATTTTATGACAACCAAAAGTGTAAATGGAATTTTCATGTCCCACAGAAGACCAAGCAGCTATTAGCCACTTCACTTCTGACATCATTTCTTGCCAAGTCAATGAGTCAACCCAATCCTGGCATCTGTACCTGATATGCATATTTAAAAAAATATGTAAATAAATGAGAAATGGCATACACATATATATATGTATATATATGTTGTAACAATGAGAAAATTTTGTTGCATAGAAAATCGGCACTCAAACCGGGCAAAAAAACTTCAAACCAGGCGAAACTTTGATGTCATTTGACCACAGGAATTTAAATGACCTTGGATGGCGTTCAGTCATAAACTTTAGTAGCATCAGATTGGGAGCCCACTGAATTGCCACAACCTTTCTGAAGACGTTACCTTTTAGTCATTTCCTACATGCGAATATGATATCTCTGGAATTTGAAGCACCATTTCGATCTGTTTCCCATCTTGATATGTACAAAAACGACAAAATAAGGAATTAAAAATGCAAGCAAGAATAAATCTGACCAGGTCACCTGTTGGCTTGCAGATTTTGCTTTGAAGTATGAGCTAAATATTGACCGAGTTTTTCTTTTCAAAGTTTAAATTAGTGTTCATTTGTTTCAAGCTTCTGATTTCTATGAGTAAAAATGCAAACTTAAAGATATTAGGTGCTCTGTATCAGGGCAGTAACATGCTCAAGTATGCTCTGACCATGTAAGCCACAAGAATTAAACAAAGTCAGGCTTTCATGTCAACCTCTGAACAAAGAAGTTAGTCCAAATTTCATGTGAGCAGTATATGTAATAAAAGGGCCTGCCATAAAGAAATATAAATTGTCAGTACAGTGAGAAATTGAGAGACAACAATATCACAGCTTTTTCTTCCCAGCAATATATAAACGGATAATACTGTAAATACACTAGTTTTGTTGTTGTCATCGATGTCTATGTAGTGTTATGGAAATTTGAGCTCTTTCAAAATTAGTAACTAAACTTGCAATATTCTGACAGTCATATGTAATGCATACCATCATGTTACTTCTTGAAAATGCAACATGACACCTCAGTAGATCAAAAGCAGTGTGGGGTGCAGTTGATAGCTCATCTGAGTTTGTTACATGACCTGTACCCTTGAGTGGTCTATGCTTCCATTGTGTTCACTCTGCATACAAAGCAATTAACACATACTTGACTGGCCTGTTAGCTAACCCCAAAATATTACATCACTTTATGAGTATTTCAATATATCTGTTACTGCCAATCAAATGTGGAACCTAGCTGACTGTACCAGGTGTGTATGTGGTGCAGTGTTTTCTTTTCTCCCAGTGAGGCAATGAAATGAAATCAGGCAGAGGATAAATTTGTTACAGAACATAAGAAGGAAAGTTTCATTGTGGTCTAATTCACTGTTCAGCTGCGAATCAAATAGATGTGCACTGTACTGACAATAAGCATGGCCAGGAAGTGGTTGCCCCATCCTCTGGTGTTGAAGATTTTATGCTAAGAATTTACATGTAAACTGCTGCCTTATGGTCACCATAAAGCCTGGTGTACATGTCACCTGAGGGAGAGATGGGGAGGCAGGGGGCTAGAACCCTCAGTAGAGTCTTCTCCCCCCGCTACCATTGTTCCTTTTGATCCCCCTCACCACATCCCTGGTATCATTTTGTGCTGAAGAAATTACTCCCTATGTGTCTGAATCACAGCACTAACATAAAAAACAGATTATATCACAAAGAGAACATGAAACATGGCACTATCTACAGAAGAGATGCAAATTACTTTGAAGTTAGAAAGCATTTTCTGAGGCAAAAAGATGATTTTAGAATGCAAGGCAGACAAAAAGCTTTTAATTCTATGTTGTTTCTATGTTGTTGTTTAACAGTGTGGTACCCTTTGAATTGACATAGGCCTACCATTGTGCAGTCCGAAATAAAGTGCTCTGTTAGTCATGTCATTGAAAACAAATTTAATTAACAGAAAAATATTGAGTCTTGTAGCAGATGCAGGGCCAAGATTACATGGAATTACCTGCCCTGAAATCAGAAGTCTTGTATGATTATATATAACATAAAACTGAAGCTATGTCTTTGACGGTAACGTAGCTACTATCTAAACCAACATGACTAAAATAAACAGATGGCAAATATTGATCAAGCATTTGTCTCATTTAGTCATCAAACTAGACTTGATTAGGGTGGATTCTGGTGTACTTATTGATTCATATAATACTGAAGAGACTAATGCCACAGTGTTGGACTGATATTGAGTACTTAGGAATTTCATTTCTTGAAAACATTGAGTCTGGCATTTCACATAGCCCAGCTAGGTCTAACATTCTATTTGCAAGAGTAGACAATTTTGTGAATGTGTACAGGCAGTTTGGGACACTGTACACATGTTAAGAGAATTCTCCCCCCTCCCCCCCCCCCCATCCTTGTGGGAAAACTGGTCATGTGCATAGCCATATTGCTTTAATTTGCTGAAAGTAAACCCAGATGAGATAAAGAAGATAAAAAAGGTTGCCCAATTTGATAACTGATTTGCAGTTTTTCAGAAAATGTTGCACAGTTATACAGACATTGGTATGAGAAAGGGAAGTGCTTACTGTCCGCCCTCCTCCCCCTCTCTCACCTTCCACCAAAAAAAAAAACAATCTCAAAATTCAAATTGATGCTGTAAAAATGTCAACAAAGTTTGATTACAAATTTGGGCAAGATTGTTTTTGACAGGCAAGCATCTTGAACTCTCCCCTACCCTTCCACACACATCCTCTCCAAACAAAAATAGTACCATATGCTTTTGAACACAGGAGTCTAAAATGACGGATCATCCTTACTTTAGGAAGTGGATAAAATAATCTCAAAGATTTTATTATACCCTACTGGCCAATTTCCATGAGATATAAAGTCCCTCTTATCTTGTTCATGCAACAATGGTATGAAGCTGAACAGCAAATCGCTTCAATAGATGACGTACATATTGAATGAGGTGCTAAGTGATGAATTTCCAAACAGACTGCAACTTCAGAGGAAAAGATTTATTCCAACTCTTCTGTTATCTTTATGATGATTTCCATCTTAGTTTTAGAAATCTCTGCATGTAAAAGCATTGCTTTCGAAGATGCAGACTTTCATCATTAAATCTTGGAAGACTGGCCTGCATTATGTTTACAACTGGGTTTGGCTTTCTAAGGTGTCTACCCCCAAAGTGAAAAATTGTCTGGCTGATACATGAGCCTTTTTTATCTAACACCAATTAGTAAACACAATTCATAAATACTTTCCCTCTGGAAGCAAAACTTAATTCTTTGGGTTTATTTCATTAGTCCGATGAAGTTTTAAGGCCTAGTTTCTTACAAACTGGTTAAAGTTGGCCCAGCCACAGCCTTTTTCTCTGTTGTGGCTCACCAGATGTTTTTCCTACGGAGTTGCTTCTGCTAAGCACCAAGCACAATGGCAGTAGGTTCAATTTTCATATCTCAAGTACCAGTACACTGTACTACATTGTGTAAACAAAATCAAGCTGTACACCACAATTAGCCAGAAATACTGAATGCATGCTTGAAGAAATTAAGAATCCTTTTTCTAATCATAGGTCCATATTTGCTCTTGCCATCATGCAGGGCACTACATGACCAAGCTGAACAATAATCCCCCTGGTGTAAAACCAGTTATGTCTGATGAGCACACATTGCGTTTCTTTAACTGAGGCATACAGTAAATGTTTAACGACATTCAAGGGATGACTTTGTACCTCAAATGCTACTAACATCATTTTCCAACATTTTTCAATGCAGGGGTTGTCATTGGTTCATCCTTACTTTACTTGGCAGCATTCCATGGTGTAAAATAGCCAAAGGCAAAAGAGGCCATGATTTTGTGCCCCTTCACTTTGCTTCATGCCTATCTGAAACAACCATACCAAACTGGTCTTAATGTCCTCTTGTATATTATATGGTGCTGTGCAGTTCTCAACTTTTGACATCATGATCCCTTTCCTTCTTCTTTGGCCTTCCAGGTGTTAGCCCTCTAAACCCCACAAACAGGAGCAGGTGCTTTGGACTCAGTTCCGCACTGTGACCAAACATTTTTGCCCCCAACATTTTCCTTTACCCTTAGTTCCTCCCCATCCCCTTAATTCTGACATTCCAGCACTGCCACTGGTAAAATACCTGTAGCATGATCACTGAAAATTTGATACATCTATTGAGATTAACACATATTTTCTAGGTAGATGATAATTTCCCAGCATGGGAAATACTGTTTAGGTATTTCCTGTTTCACAAGTTTTGGACAGTATTTGAATAAATCAATAATGCATTTACTGTACGGAGCTAAAATGTCCTCCCACTGGAAGTTCAAAGACTGACTGTGCAATGAACAAGGCCATCATGTGAATCATCTGATACAACATATCTGCATGTTTCCAAGAAACATACATTTTATGAATATATTTGTAAAATGGAAACTTTTGGCTGTGAAAATATGGTTCTGTATAAATCATTAATCTGCTATTCATGAATTTTTTACTTTCTTTGCAGCTTCAGGGCTATTAGGAGTAGTTGACAAGGGATTTGAACAGACAGCTACTGTGTAATTAATGTCGTTACATGCAGTCCCTCATGTTTTACATGTAATAGCCAACAACCTCAAGCCCTACATTCAAAAGGAGAATTAACTCAAGAAGAATATATGCATTTTTTTCCTTATTTCTTTTCCATTTTCCCTGTTATTTTCCCTCTTACATGGAATCACATTACCTAAAGTTAAATAAAATTGTGTAATTGTAACCAAGATAGTATAATTAACTTTTTGAGGGTGGGTTACTACTGGATGCCAGCAAAGTGAAAGTCAGGGACTGCTGGAGAGTGGAGATTGTGCAGTGACCACTGGGGACAACCGTACCCTAGCCTTAAACTCTTCTTAACCCATACCCTACTTGACCCAAACCACAAACCCTATTCTAACTGCAGACAGTCTAAGCAATCCTGGGCAGTCCCCTACATTCATACACCTCATTCCTAGGTGGTCACGGACAGTCCCCAGCAGTCATTAATATGACTGACTTTTTGCAATATAAAAGAGAACTACAGGCTGTAACAAGTGTTGGTGTTAGGCCTTCCATCAGGGGGATTCACACCTTTCAAATTTTTTTTCTTTTATGGGTGAGGGATTTCAGAGAGTAGGCTACAGAAGCCTGTACAAGCAGACAATAAGCATATGTCATGTGTGGAAAGAAACATCATAGTACAGTGGAGGAAATTTCCAGCAGATTTTCTTTGCAGGACTTGTGAATCGAGGGAAGGAATCCCACAATGGGGTACATGCATACTTAGTGGTACACTGGTAGCAATTACTACAAGGCAATATAATCAAATATATATTGCTTGCGTAACAAATCAAAACCAAATGACCCGGCAGTCATTAATACGACTGACTTTTTTCAAAATAAAAGAGAACTACAGGCTGTAACAAGTGTTGGTGTTAGGCCTTCAATTAGGGGGATTCACACCTTTCAAATTTTTTTTCTTTTATGGGTGAGGGATTTCAGAGAGTAGGCTACAGAAACCTGTACAAGCAGACAATAAGCGTATGTCATGTGTGGAAAGAAAAATCATAGTACAGTGGAGGAAATTTCCAGCAAATTTTCTTTGCAGGACTTGTGAATCGAGGGAAGGAATCCCACAATGGGGTACATGTATACTTAGTGGCACACTGGTAGCAATTACTACAAGGCAATATATTCAAATATATATTGCTTGTGTAACAAATCAAAAACTTTTCAAATAATGGGCAGTTAGAACAGTTCAGTTATAATAAAATAGAGCATAACGACCAGGTGTGGATCCAGACATTCCAAAAAGTGGGCGCTGACTTACGAGAAAGCAGAGGAGTGATAGAGTTGCACATGCACTGCTAATTTTACATGTTTGTTGCTGATGCGATGAAAAAGGGAGGGCTGAGGTGGTAAAAGCCCTCCCTCCCCTTGGATATGTGCCTGACAACAGGATAATTTGGCAACAAATTAACAATGAGAGTAAAGGCGCTACTTGAAAGCTACACTAACACGGGCCTCAATTTTCGGAAAAATTTGTAGTTGTCCTTCGTGCAACCATTTCACTTTTTTTGGTTGTTGTCAAGGAAATTTGATTCTTTGAAACATCTTCCATGTAACTACAAAGCAGTGAGTGCATGTGTTCATGTATATCAATAGTTATTGTCTTGAATAATAAGATGTGATGTTTGAGAGACAAAGCACTGAAGTCTCAATTACTGCATGATGGACACAGTCACAAGATTTGATAAGTCAGCAGTACAGTCATCAATCAGATAAAAAGCAAGCTGCTTTTCCAACTTTACCGACAAAAATGGTTGTTCATCACACAGCAATGGTTGTCCATCAGACAACCAACTTTAAACTTTTGGTTGTCCACACAGAAGTTTAGTTGTCCTGGACAACTGGACAACTACTTTAGTTGAGCCATGAAAGGCATGTGATGAATTTTGATGGTTGCCACTTATTCAACACAATGGTTGAAGTCGAAAGCTTTGATCTACAGTAGGCTACTCTATCCTCCTTTCTACAGACTGACCTCAACAAGTTGTCGACACACTTCCAAATCAGAGATTTTCAAATCTCTCAACCTTTTCCGGGATGCAAATGTCAATTAACTTTTTGAAACAACAACTCCAGCCAGAAAGTCAGGAATTTCTTTGCAAATGTTGAAAAGATTTTTTTCTACCTCTGTAGACTGCAGGGATATTGCAGTGTCCCAGCCTCATTAATTCATTTCTTGCTTACTCAAGCATTCAACAAATCAATTTTGCCTATTGATTCTGTTTTTAGCGCTGAAACTTTGGATGCTAAACCTTACAGCTAAGAGTGTCATAATGTCCCTTTTCTGACAGAATGCAGTCACATTTATTGCTAATTTGACTTGCTACTGCTCAATGCGCTAAGAGAGGGAAAGGGGCACATGGAACAGGATGTCTGTTAGATTCCTGTTTCTTTCATTTCAGTGCACTGTGGGTGGAATTTGGCTGTTACTTTAAGCATTTAGCCCTTTTTCTACTGAAGGGGTCCATCTATTAGCTATACACTACATTCTGTTCACACAGTACATAGGTACTGGTTCAAGGAATACCAAGTTAGAATTGCCAATTTTTGGAAACTATCTTCAGAATTAATTGTCACTCTCCTTCTCATCCAAGCCTTCATGTCCAGGCCTCGATTTTCAGAAAAATTTATTGTTGTCCTTCAGGCAACCATATCAGAATTCTAAGTTGTCCACAAGAACATTTGGTTGTCCAAAACATGTTTTGCACAATTACAAAACAGTTTTTGTATTTCTCAAAAAATTTAAAAGATATAATTTTTGAGAGACAAAAACACTTGAATCCTGAAATATTCCATGATAGAGAAAGCTGAAAGTGCTGATCAGCGAGCAGTATAGACAAATTCGGACAGATTGTGATGGTCTGAATTTAGTCAGCCATTACTGGGGTCCATCACCTTTAATCTTTTGAATTTCCTTCCTTACCTTTCCATGGATGGTTGCACACTGAAGTGGATCTTGATTTTCTTCACTTCACTGAATATGAAGATTTGAAATTCACGTAGACAATAAATGAAGATGATTGAAGGCTGATGGACCCCACTAATGGCTGCCTACAGTCACTGAAAACAGACGCTAATCGGATTTGCATACTTTTCAATCAGATAAAGCAAGCTGCAGTATAATTCATTGTAAGGGAAAAATGGTCTACAACCAACTTTTAACTTTCTGTTGTCCATATGGAATTTCAGTTGCCCAGGATAATTGGACAACCACAAAATCAAGCCCTGATGTCAATATCTTCATCACCTGTTCAGCCTGAGAGCTGTACTTGCTTTACACAGGTTGATGTATATTGCCCCTACTTTGTTTTTGTGTAATGGCTGTCATTATTTTGCATTCCTTAGACTAAGATCTCCAAGCCTACCGTTAAAAGATTCCATACCCAAAACACGATTTAATGTCAGCATCATACACAGAGCTTTTCCAGGATGCAATAGTGTAATGGTTTTGCCTTCAACGCATGCCTGTGAAAATATACCAGTTGAGATGGTTTCACAGTGAAACCATGCTTAGCAAAAAGGTTAATTAGTCAACTATCATAATCTAATGTTTTCCGTAAATGGGAGGGGGAGGCTAGAGGGACATCAATTATGAGCAATGTGTGTGTATGATACTAATGAATCGCTGTAATGCTTTAAAAGCAGGATAGAGGGTTTTCTAATACCATTTTTTGGTATTTTTGCATCTACGGTCTTATCATGCAGGTAGGTTTGATCATAAATGTATAATTTCATGTGCCCTTGGTGATTTGCATGAGTAAAAAAATGCAAAAATAATTTACCAATTTGTAACATTATAAGTTGGACATTAAAGTGGCTTATTGAGTTTGTTCATGATATTCAACAAACTTTTCCAAACCTGTTAAGTTTTCTTCACATACCAATCACAAATGGTCATACTTAGACAACCCCTGTATCTTACATACAAATAACTGTTTTATGAGTGAGAACTTAACAATTTAAATTCTTGACTGGACACTTTTTTCAAATTACACACAAAACTGTTACAAGCCCAGACACAACACAATTTAAAATTTTCACTACCTCTGTAACCATTGGATATGAAACTTGACTCACTATGCTTTCAGTTTGGGAGATAACAATATCGGGTGAAAATGTATAATTCACCCGACAGGGGGAAATTTGCAGCTTGAATATTCACGAGCATTAGTGTGTGTCTCTTCACAGTCATCGCCTTGTTTCATAAACGTGGACATATTTAAACAAAAGGTAATTGTTCACTACCACACACCGAAATCACAAGAAACTTTCGACAACGTATTAATGAGCACAATTGCAAGCACGAGTAACTTACACAACTTTCTGTAGAGAAAATTGCATAAATCTTGCGGCTGTGTCAAGTCCATAATTTAAGTCTGGGACACGGAATGTGGCAAAATTACTCGATATCTCAAAATTTGCATGGTGAACTACCAAACATGATCCAGCTGTTTTGTTTTCATCACAATGACTTTTCTACTTAATAGCCCTATTCCAAAATTTCTTTCCTAAAATTGATGAAATTTCCCAGGTGTTTTGAACGTTTGTCTCTGTTTAATTTGCACGGAAGGATGGCAAAGCATCAAGGAAGAAATTTGAAAATGGCGCCGCCCACAGCCGTATTTTCCTCTGATCGGGTGAAATACCATCTTCTCTTGAGAGGTTATCTCTTGAACTGACTGTAAGCTTTGCCATATCGTGGTGACCTTTTACTACTCTCATTAAGTTGTGAATATTAACCAATTCGGGAGATAACCCTTTCGGGGGAAATCAATTTTCTCCCAAAAGCGGTTATCTCCCGAACTGTTAACTGCTCAATGAACGTCTTTAAGGAAAGTAGGTCTAAGTCCACGATGTCACCCTAATGAATTATTTGAAGTTTGTAAATTTTATAAATTACAAGAGCTAGTTCAGGTGCATATTAAAAAAATTCACCTTTCCTCTTACATTAAAATATTATGTACATGTCAAACACAACCATTCCTGTCACACTCCATTATAAAAGGACGCTACGGCATTTGATCACAGTGGCCTAAATCAGTGTCCCTTACTCATCACTAAAATATTGAATCATAGCTGGGCCACCCAAGTATGGTGAGATAATTTGAGGAAAATCTCATAAATCTATATTATCTCTATATTTGTAATCCCTGTCCACTCTCCTAAAGAGTTAGAAGCATTTGTAATGTCAACAAGTGCTATTTACTAAGCGAGATATTTCCAATCTATTTAACGAACATCGTCAATTAACTATACTTGGTTTATTAAGGGGTTAAATGCCCTTGTGACATAACAAGGAGGAATGAAATACCACGATAATGACGAGAGAATCGTGTTTGTATTGACCTTTATAAGGAGAGGTTGTATTCATGGTCCAGTTGTATTAAATGACCAAATCGAGCGAGATGTTTATTGAAAAAACGGTCATTGATTTGGAGCAAATTTTAAAAATTGTAATAGAATATCATCAGTACAGTAGTGAATTGGATTGGATGACACATGGACAGATTATAAATATAGTAACACACATTTCATTAGGGTTAAGTTGTAAAATATTACCAAATTGAAATGTGGCATGGATAAATACAGATTTTTTTTTTTGTGTGTTTGTGTTCCTCTTTGCTTGTTAACCAAAATTACATTTGTGTATCGGTTGATCTAGCAAGTATATATAAGTCAAACTTTCTGCTCTTTTCAGTTTCCATACATGACAGTTTTCCTCGTGGAAGATGATGATTTTTTTCCCAACTCTCTAAAGCAATGTCCAATTACCTTCCCCAGACAGAGTATTTGCATGATTGTGTCAGGTTTCTAACGTTTTCCCCCTCCCCTTGCTCCAGAAGGCATTTAAAAGACAAGATAAATCTCCCTATTCTAAATGGTACTATTTTTCCAATCTATTGAACAGCCCCTCCTAAACTCTTAATTCTTGGACACAAACCCAGTTAATATCCCAAGGGCATATTCTAGTGAGCATCCCCAATGTTTCATCAGAACACTGTGTGCTATTTGTGAAACATGAGTTACTCTGCCTAATTTGGTGTCCATCAAATAGCATGCACCCATGGAGAATTTTTTTAAATGTACTGTCATGCTGTATGTGTTGGTCTTTAACAACTATTCCTCATTTTCATTGTTTATCTATGCCACCAAATGAAATAGGCTAACAAGGCAGCAAAAATATACTGCATTTATCTGACAGAAAAGCTATGGGACACTATGACAAATAATCTTGATAAGGTTCTGAAATTTTGTTTTGAGATAAAAAGTAACAGAACTTTATGCTTTTACCAAATATTTAGAGTAGCCCATTTTCCCCTTCCCTTGCATCACAATTTCCCTGTCAGACAGACCCTGTTATTGACCTTGCAAACAAAATTTTGCTGGTACAAATCAATTTCCCTCCAAACAGGTCATTATCACACATCACTGTCAGATTCATTTTCAATTCATATTTTGTTGAAATACATGTGTGACTATCCATTTCACCTTAATCATGTTTCAGTCAAAATATCTCCTAACAATGCTTTGCCAGCTTTACGGAACCGACAGGAATTTCAGGTATGCCCCTCGCTAATCGTCATCCATTAAACAGCAGAGCTTTGCTAAACGGTACAATGCAAATTAATTGTGTTGCACCATGCAAACTACACGAAAAATAGCTTTACACCTGTTTGTTATAAATCTCGCAGTACAAGGTAAGGCAGATGGCACATCAAACGTGACAATAATATATTGTATTGATTCGTCTACGGCTGACATGAAAAATTTATCACCACTACAATGACGTCAAAATTGAACTTAGTCTCGTTAAATGACAGCACCTGCATTACACAGCCATTCATATAAAGTGTACTAGTAATTTTCTCAATAGCTTAGAACAGCATTTCCATTAACATAAGGGTATAGAAACATTAATTGATTTATTTTTATAGGAAAGGAAGATGATAAATTGTCTTTGAATGTTATTGTATTTAGACATGTGCAGGCAAACATTTAACACAGCTGGAGAAATGAATCCTTATAAACCATTCTCAACTGAATATGTGTACATATGTATGTCCTACTCCATCTATGTGAGCACATGTTTATGTGTGGCTTACATGGGGTATGAGAGCTGTTATTTTTTCACAAAGTAAATTTCCCCACAGAATTGCATTTTGGTTGGGAATCACTAAAAAACTGACCTGGAAATGCAGTCACCCCATGTGAATAAGTTAGCTCTACCCTGTTTCTTCCCCGGTGCACTGGGGGTTGTGTTGGTGAACATGCCCATAGTATTCCGTGCCTGTTATATAAGAGGCGATTAATGGGAAGGACGTGCACTATGTTTGAACTGTGTTTGAAAATTTGAAACCAGCCTTGAACTTGCACCGTATTCTAAACCATGTAGCCTAG
The DNA here is from genome assembly GCA_037179385.1 of Holothuria scabra. Lineage (NCBI taxonomy): Eukaryota > Metazoa > Echinodermata > Holothuroidea > Aspidochirotida > Holothuriidae > Holothuria > Holothuria scabra. The sequence continues at coordinate 15,782,783 of CM074199.1, forward strand.
CCCTTACGTTTTAAACTAGTTCAGACACTAAACTATACAACACATCTGTGTTCATGTGTCATTTAACCTCATCTAACTTGTCTTTACCATATTTTTATCTTAAGAATCATGAACCAATATTAAACAAAATTCCTCACTCGGAATTGTGAAAGTTTATAGGACAGAGAAACAACTTGTTTACCCTCTGTAAATGGAATATGGAAATCTTTAAATTTATGAAACATACTTGGAGGAGAAACATGAAGACATTTGTAAGATTAAGTTCCTGTTTTATGTATGTAATCATGGGCAACTGCTTATACCCTTCCAAAGTTCAGGCTTCTTAGGCCTTGAATTTTGAGGTGTATGAGTGCACTCACACGACATCACTCACCTCAAGTCCCTGTAAAGAGAGTTGTTTGTTTTGCACACATAAATGAAGAATGTTAGCTCCTATAAATCTAGTTATGTTTATCAAAACAGCATACATACCACATTCCTTACTTTCCTCAGGAGTGTGATTTGTAGCACACCTGAAAATTCTAATATTCAAGGCCTGGCTTCTTGAATTACAGCATAAAAAGAATTTTTGACATTGTTCCATGATGAAACGTTCCCTCTTACTTTTTGTTACATCTTTTATTTCTGCCTGATTAACTCTTATCGCTTCAGGGAGGGAAAAAAAGCCCAATACATGCTCTTTGATTAAGTCAAGTCTCTTATCTGATTTATTGATTGACAGTAAAAGATGTGTTTCAATACACAAAAAGTTACGTAACATTTGGGGTTAGCTAACAGTTCAGTCAGCATGTGTTAATTGCTTTTCACGCGGTGGGACCACAATGAAAGCATAGCTCATTTGAGGTCACAGATCATGTAACAAACTCAGATATTAGTTACACCCCATACCGCCTTTGATGTACTGGGGTGTTTACGTTCCTTTTACAAGAAGCGACGTCACAGCATGTCATGTTAACTTTGCACAAAGTACAACAATTTTCTGGTATAATGACAAATGTATGCAATTCTGCATGACAGCTGGCATGTACGGGTTCTCTCTGTAAAGTTGGGTTATAATGCTAACCCATCCTGCAAATTAATTGAGCTGGTTACTATATGCCAGAAAGCAGTGTCACCAAGACAGCATTGGGACTAAGGCCTGAATGAATTTTTTCTCACTGAAACTATTTTACCATTATGTCTAGTTGACATGGAACAATCCCAGAATGTTTTTTTTCTTTGAACCCCTGCCTCTAGAGCCTCTTCCACAAATTTATGAGTTCAAATTTGGCAAAGATTTCTTAAACTTTCACCAATGTAAATTCTTGTTGCACCCCCGGATGCTTTTTTCTTCCTCCTCCTACAAATGTGATTGTATTTCCCATTTGGCTAAATATTCTTGCATGTCTAACCTACCATGAAAAAACAACCTGTAAAAGAGATTTGGGCTCCAAAAGATGCATTAGGCACAAAATCTCTGTTCTCTTAAATCATGTTTCGTTAAATATTGACTTAGGCCTACTGGTCAGTGATGCATGCAAAATATACAAGAATACATAGTGGCCACTACAACTTATGGGACTCCAAAGTACTGGACACATACAATATGCATACATTAAACTTATTCCTTATCCAACAGACTGTAAACACTGAGAACTAATGCTTTCGCTTCGCTTACGAAATTAACGTCCCTAGTGCATGGGGTATGTTAATGTACCTTCTAAATTTCTGCAGGTATGAATAGCTAGAGACTGGGTTGTGGGAAAAGAAAATTCATCATTACAAATTGTGACTGTCAATGCAGTAAACATCACAAGAAATAGTGAAGCATGCACACTGCAGTATTAACAACAAGATGTTCCACTTATTATGACTAAATCATACTTCAAATATGGAGATATTGTCTTTGTTTTAGAGAAAATTTTCATATTTTTTTAAACTCAATATCAATAGCAGGACTGGAAAAATGTGAATTTCCCAGCAAGAAAATTAAAATTTCCCAAAGACTTCACATGTTTACATACACAAAAGTAGTCAAATTTCCCTCCAAATGCCAAAATTTCCCTGCAATGAGGTTCTCAAATTGCTGGTTTTTCCCAGCCATGATGAATAGTATGCAAAATAATGGCCAATTCAAAATAATGCAGTCTATCGACATTTCAACCATTATTTTCCACAAAACAGTTTGGCTTAACTTGAAAAACTTGAATAATGCAACTTCTGTTTATACTCTTAACACACAGCATTTGATAGAGAAGAAACTACAGGCGAATCCAAACAGCAAGGAGTGGTCTGATTTCAGTCAGCCATATATTACTGGGATCTATCACCATTTAACCTTTCAATTTCCTTGCTCACCTGTGTCATGGATGGATGTACACTAAACTGTATCTTGATTCCTTCAATTTTACTGAATGTGAGGGTTTGAAATTTATGTAGACAATAAATGGAGATGATTTAAGGCTAATGGACCCCACCAATGGCTGCTTACCATCACTAAACACAAGCCCTGATCAGATTTGTCTATACTGGTGTTTATTGGTGAGATCAAATGGTTAAGCAGTGTTCAATGAAGAAAATTCTGCAGGGAACCCCACCTGATGAAATGTTCCCTCTTACTTTTTGTAACATCTTTCATTTCTGCCTGATTAACTCTTATCGCTTCAGGAAAGAAAAGAAACCCACTACATGCGATTGATTAAGTCAAGTTTCATATCTGATTTATTGATTGACAGTAAAAGATGTGTTTCAATACACAAAAAGTTATGTAACATTTGTGGTTAGCTAACAGTTCAGTCAGCATGTGTTAATTGCTTTTCACGCTGTGGGAACACAATGAAAGCATAGCTCATTTGAGGTCACAGATCATGTAACAAACTCAGATATTAGTTACACCCCATACTGCCTTTGATGTACTGGGGTGTTTATGTTCCTTTTTCAAGAAGCGACGTCACAGCATGAAAAAAGGGGGAGGATTTGCTACTGCTAAACCCCAAGTTCAAATTGATTCTGTCCTAGGTTAAAGTTACAAGTAGGTTCAGGGGAACAAAAGCTTGCTTCAAGGCTCCTCGAGGTGCAATAGGAAGAGTTTTAAAGGCCATTTATTTGTGTAAGTTCAAATATTGCTGAAAAAGCGTCCTTTTTTCGAAAGGGAAAGTAAGATACTGACAATTTTTAATTTTTATGGAAATGAAAACGGGGATTCTACCCACCTTCTTTTTGGAAACTTAAAGGGTGGAACAAATCCTCAACCACCCCTCCCCGCTCCCCCCCCCCGCTCCCCCCCTGTTGCTTCAAAAGAAGTCTAAGATGACTGCTCTTACCCTTTACAGGCATTTTCTGGAGGCCACCCCCCACCTGCCATGCAATGATGTCAGCAGCACAAGGCCATGGCATTCTTTGTGCTTATTTGAAGTATTACACATCGAACTTTTCAAAGCATTCCATGCAGCACTGTAGCATTGTGTCCAATGTGACCACATACTGCAGTCACCTTTTTGAAGTGTTTTTCATGCAATGATGTCCATTAAGCTTCCTGAAGATTTTGAAGTCAGTTTTGCAAAAAATTTATTCATGGAGTCAAAGTCACTTTCTTTCAGTTACCCATTTCTTGAGATTTTGATCAATCCAAGGTGGATTAGAAAGGTTACACAAAGAGGTTTAACCATAAATCTGCTAAATCTTTAGCTAGAAGTAAGGTGATTTTATCTGTGTCATGACATGAACAAATAATGTCAGTTGCTTGAAAAATATGTATGACATATCTCCTTTATGTTGAAAATGAAGCTTTTGACTTTTTATTTCCTGTGAACATAGACAATTTATGTTTGGTCACTTCTCTCATGATTAAAAACTTGAAAAAATTTAGAATGCAATAAGAGAATTAAGCTATAAGGAAGAAAATTGCCTTAGAACTCTTTTAACCAGATACCCAGCAAATCAGGCATTTGGAGAGGGATGCTGGATTAGTACCAAATACCAAATGCAACTGGGAGTCACCCAAGCATGAGCAAAGATAAGGATCTCAATTGTTCTGAGTTGAAGCAAACAATCTTCCTACTCCCTGATGGGAGAAAGTAAAGGGTTGCAGGGGACTATTTTAAATAAATCATGGTTTTCAAAACTTCATAGGACTTTTCTATCTCATGTTTCATCTCTGTACCTCATTTGCATACTCTCATCTCTGTAGGGTAGTGACATTTTTATTTAAAGAGGAACAGCAGTCAAATTGCAAGAATTTAAGAAACTTTTAAGAACTTTATTTTTGCAAGCTGCTTTTAGTTAATTTTAGTTTAATTGTGTAAACCTGTCTTGCCTTTTGTTCTAGCCTTCTTTCTGCACTCAGTCTTCCATGTGTTTTAGTTTGCCAATATTTCTCTTTGTCTTATCTTAATGTTTCATTTTTTTCTTATTTTCTGGTGATTTTATTGTTTTTGTTGTTGGTATTCTAAGCCTTCTCATGTTTTTACCATGTTAGGTTTAATTTCATGTTCCAATCTGTTTTGTCTGTATTCAATTTACAGTTTTATTTTCTTATTCCTGTACAGCCCCTGAGTGCTTTTAATCTTTCAACTGGATATTGTGCTTTTATAAATTTCATCTATTATTATTACCCCAGCTTAAAGCAATGTAGTCCTGTGTTATGACTGGCTTGAGAGTCATGTGATAATATTTTTTCTCATCAAATGTGAAACTTATGAAGTAACTGCTTGGTTTACCTTGATTGTAATACCCAAAGTCTTACAATATTATGAAAGATATTAGGAAGAGATATAAGAGATGGTAGGATTTAGTTATTGCTTCAAAATGAGTTTTGGGTGACTGCTCTTTCCCTTGGAAAGCAGTCTTTTTCTCTCTGTCACTGTCATGTACTTGCCAGTTCACGCCTACAAGATGCATAAAAAAAAACAGGGAGCAGGGAGCAGGGGCAGGGAGCAGGGAGCAGGGAGCTGGGAGTGGTTACAGCCCCTCTCATCAATGTATTGTTCTCCATGAGCCTCCTGTTTTATATGAATTTGACTTAATAATGATGCTGCTCAGTGAAGATATTGGACTGGAGCTGCCATAGTATTAAGCTGTTACAAGGAAAGAGATACAGTACCTTACAACCCAACAACAGAGCTTGTGATGCACTCTTAAGTATGTGGGTCTTACAGTATGAACATAATTAAAATTTTAGCTCTATCTCCATCCAAATAAGGGCTCCCTGATTGGTCAATTTTTGCACTCTCCCAGATTGCTAATTTTTTTTTTAAGCGTCAACATTTTGACCACAGCTGTAAGGGCATTAGGCATGAAAAGGGAAAGGTTTACCTCCAAAGGGCTTTACCACTTTGTACACAATTTTTACACAAAAACTAGTTACATAACCAACAAGTTCAGACAGGCATGTAAGATTTGCAAAATATGTATCACAAGCTCTTTGGCAAAATTTTTTTTGTTCCAAGAGATAATTGCAACACACTCCAGCAGACAAGTAGTCAGGATTGTATCATGGGAGCTTTGCAAGTGTGATCGTACTGGGGACTGGGGGGGGAGATGTTCTGAGGGGAGATGTTCTGAGGGGAACAGTGTCTCAGCTCTCCTTAGGAGGGTTTTTTCTGTTTTAGGTCCCCAGATCAGATGAATAATGGTGCAAAATTTGAGCCTCAAAAATTGTTTGAAGAAATCACCTTAGCCTATTGCAGTTTTAAACAATTATTTTTTCAAACTTAGATCTTTGGGGGTTTTAACCCCACCAGTACTACTCTCAGGCACTGCATAAGGAATCAAGTCATGTGATGATTATGAAAAATTATAGTCACCCATCAAAGAGCTGAGAGCACAGGGGTTTTAATCAAAATCTTGTTGTCATTTGGAATTTAAAAGATTACTGTATGTACACTAAAATTAAGGTGGCTTTCACATATTATAATGAGAATAGCTGCCAAGACAATCCAACTCACTTGAAGATTTTCTTTGCAAAATCAGTTCAATATATTTCAGTTCCAGTAAAAATCAACATTTTCCCCCCCATACCTGGTGTTTATATAGGTTACCTCAATCAATCACAAAGGTGGTAACTTAATTAAGATCATGGATATCAGGTTTAGCAAACAGAACTGCTACGATTGCATATTTAAGCATTATAAATATGAGGCAGTCATACAATAACTGCAAACAGGGCTGAAAAGTATGTTTACCCAGTCATCTAGGTGCATGTTAAGCAATGCTTTCCAGTCAGCGTATACTATTACGTAGGGCCTCCTGGTAATATTTTCCAAATTATGATAATTTAAAGGGCAGGAGCAGTCATCCCAGATTGAAGAAGTGTAGTAGACTGGCCAATTCCATGACTGGCTGTTGGGAGTCATATGACAATGTTTTTTCTCTCAAATGTGAAATTTACCAGGAATAACTGCTTGGTTTACCTTGAATATGCAAAAGTAAAGTCATAAAATGTAATTACAGATACTTTGAAGAGAAATAAGACGAAAATTGAGTTGTGTAGCTTTTTTGTCAAAATAAGTTTTTTTTTTGGGGGGGGGACTGCTCTTTACCTTTGATTTGAAATGTTGTAGCTTACATACTGAACTTTATTAGTCACGATAATTGTGAAACTAAACCAGTACAACCTGTGTAAACCAGTGTAATCCTGTACATTAATGCAGGTGGGTGTCTGACTACACTAAGGTGTAGAAACCTCTGCTTTGACTTAACTTGTATCCTACTGCATGGACTGACACAGGGTGATATTGCCAGATAGAAAAAGGGATCATTTCCGTTCAGTTTCTACATGGCGGTGATGTTTGCATAAAATATTTTAATCATCCACACATTCTAACATGGTTATTTTCATTTGTAATTAAAATGTGTATTGGCAATTTTTTCAAGGACATGCATTTTTTTTCAAAAAGTGGTATTAGTAACATACAAAACATCTTCAGTATTTTTTTACCTGTACAACCAGTACCGGTATTAAAGTCAACACCGGTATACTGCTCAACCCTGTTCAACATATTTCAGTTCTTTTCTTAGTGAATACATACAGTGTACATTTCATTAAAATTATTTTTTAATGCACTGGGTCAAATGAAAGGAAGCAGGAATATTAAAGGGCCAAACCTCTCACCCCAAACTACAATTTTGGTACCCGGGTACCGAAACTCTCAATTGGCTCAGCTCTTTGATTGACAGCTAATTCAAACAATGCAGAGTGCCAAAGCTTATATTACACAGCATGAACGGTGCTGAAAGTGTTTTGATAATATAAATTGAGTTTTTCTATACTCACCCTGAAGCAATAAACTGAGATTGTGTCTGGATGAGGATGAATTTCAGACAATTGTGGGAGGGGCTTTAGTAAGAAGGTTAGGAGAATTGGTACTGTTTGGGGTGAGAGAAATGGGCCTTTAAGGGCTCCCCCCAAGTAGGGAATACATACATGTTAATAGGAAGTAAGGAGAGGTGATGTTGATTGCACAATTTCATCTTTATACACTGGAAACGAATCAAATGAAACAATAACAGGAATGAGTACCCCTTACCAAAATACAAGACAAGTGCACGGTTTCATTCAGCTTTTTTTCTTAATTTGTTATGACATGTTTACTGTAATCTAAAAGGTGAGGGAATGTTTCCATTCATGGTAAAATCTACTTTTTTTTAGGAGTAAAACTATAAATATGAAAGATTGATTTTTCAGAGAATTGTAACTACAGTGTTTGAAACATGAAAGTACACCTCACATGCAGTAACCATGATGGCCTTACATGAAAAAGCCCTTACTATAATCTATTCCCACAAAGCAGTTCAAAACCTGACCTGTGGATGGGTAAGTCAGGTGTCTGCTTGATGTTCTCACTTCCAATTTAAAGCACCTACGTGTGATAGTACCCACTAGGTCTGGTGGTTGCTATCAACTGTGGGTGCTAATATCAAGAAAAACCCGACTTGACTGCTCAAATGTCCGGTTTTAGACTGTTTAGTGGTATGCTATTTGAGTAAGGGCTATTTTACGTAATGGGATTGTACACACACTTTACAGAGCTACCCTTCACATTTGTTTTGTATGGGTTTTTTTTCTTATTTTATTTTTTTCATTTATTTTAAAGGTTGCCTGTACTGGGTGAATTTTGATACAGGATTTTCTTCAACACAATGCATTTTGCAATAGTTTCATCAATTTTCAAATCCAGATTCTATGGAAAATGTACCCCTTTTTGATGTAAATTTTGTCAAATTCGAGTTTAATGAACATTTTAAATGGAAGAGGAAGAGTACCTGACAAAAGATGGATGTACACCTGTTGAATTAGATTTTTGATAAGATATTAAGACAGTTCGACCGTGTGTTCAGCCTCTCATGTTCAAGGGGCAAAATTCTCTAATGAGAGCAAACAGCAATAATATCAGTGTTAACATTGAGTAATGATTATCAGAAATGTTCCCAGCCATCAAAGAAATGTTTAATTACATTCATATTTGATTTTAGCTCACATTTTCTAAAGAGAGACACCCTCTCTCTTCATTGGACCACTTGTCATAAGACAGTGATCACTACGTTTGGAGCATCCAGAGAAAAATTGAATCAGTGGAGAACATTAAATACTGTACGTTGTCTTCCAGCTTTTTACGTTTACATAGACCTAGAGTTGCTTTATATAGATGAATCACCACTTGTGTTTAGTGAATGTATGCAGCCATTAGCCTTAAATTGGCTTCATGTGTTGTCTACATGAATTTCAAACCCTCAATATTCAGTGAAATTGAGGGAATCAAGATAAATTATTCTGTAAAACCATTCATGATATTACAGGTAAGCCAGGAAATATAGATTAAAGGTGATAGACCCCAGTTATGTCCGAATAAAATCAGACCATCACTTGACTGTCTGGCTTTGTCTATAAAGCTAAACCATAAACCTAACCCCCACACTGAGCCCATTAGTTAAGTATTACTTAACATTCTGGACAACTTCATGATGCAGAGGAAACTCTTTTTACTGTTCAACAAAACAACAAAATGACATCTTGAAAGATTACAGCTATTTCGGTAAAATCAAAAGTTCTTTTTCATTAAATGAGCCTTTTAGAAAGCAGACTGATCAAATCAAAGAACAGACTATGTTCTTCTCTCTAAGGAGCCCCACCTCCTCCGAAGGGATAAGCTCATTAAATTACAAGCATCCGAGATAAAGCATTGGGCAACAAAATATAAAGGACTGAAAACAAAACAAAGACGCTGAAATGCCTTAAACAACTACTTATAGGGAGTTAAAATTTATCCTTTAAAAGGTTTTCTAAGATTTGAAAGGTTTCTTTTGGAGAGGCCAGAAAGTAAAAGGCACCGGTAAAAAGAAATCTTAGCTCGATGAAACTCAGTTCATTTACAATGATTACATCTCCTCAGAGATGCATTAATAATAAAACCTTACTTGAATAATGATAACATGATGTGTTGCACAATGTCAGAAATGTAGGTGTTTGTTTTTAAATTGAAAATTGTTGAAAGAGTCTGAAAAAAGGCTTGCTTTGTGGAAATTGGGCTAAAATTGGCAGGTTTAAATAGTGTCTGCTTTGTTTTTGCACTGTGAAATTTTGTATCTGTATACAGTTCAGAATCCAAATCAACTGAAGAATTCTCCATAATGCGTGACTGAATTGCTGAATTGGTATTATGTCTACTGTGGGCTATGTTGAGTTTTAACCCTTTACCGTTGTTTGGGTCCTTTTGGACCCAGACGGAAAGTGCAGCTGTCACCCATCTTTACTGTTTCACGCTGAGCTCGAAACTGCAAGTAGCTACCCGAAAATTCAGCCACAACAACAAGAGAGACAATAGTTTAAGGTCACAGGGTCAATAGCCTACGGAAGCTGATGCTGGGCACGCTATGTCCGTTTTTCTGCCCACTCCCGAGGTGCGCAAATATGCCGATTGGAGCACAATGGTAAAGGGTTAAGTACTGCTGGAAAGAGCTTTGCGAATGCCTCATTTTGGTATCAAAAACGTGTCTTGAGCATTCTGCTGGCAATGAAACAAGGGTGTGTTCAGGGATGGTTCCTATTAGGGCATAGCGCCACCTACAGAAGACATTGCCAGAGAGTATCCCGCGGTAAATGAACATTCCATTTGTGAAACAGGTGAGCTAAGTAGGAGCGAAGTAGATTCCAGGGCACATGACATTTTGAAATAATTCGTACCTTTGGTCAAGATGATCAAATTTCAATGAAATATATAACATTAAATTGGACAAAAATGTCTGTGCTTTAATTGTAAATTGGAAGACATTAAACCTGATCTGTTATGGTGTATCATGTGTTCCATGATTTATTAAGGGGTTATCTTTTGGTTATCACTTAAGGGGAGCATAAATTCATTTTAAAATGAAGATTTAAATGCACTCATCTAAACATAAAGTTACAAGTCAGTGGATAATAAAAGTTGAACCAAAATAGAACTCCTTCAGGTTTGGTTAGGTTAGATTGAGTTCTACAGCCCCGTTTCTAGCCAACTGGTTTAAGTCAAGCTGACCATGACCTTTTTTCTTGTGGAATGACTTAAAAGTAACATATAGAAGTATGAATACTGTATATTCTCTAATAAGCAACTCCCCTCTAATATTAAAGACCCCCCTCAAAATTTTTGGCAACTGCATAGGCCAAGGCCTTCTTGCACTACAAGCCCAAACCACAGATGAAGCCTAACCTTAACCTTACAACAATAGCCTAATATACGGTAGTTCTTATACATGTTACTTCCCAAGGCAATGAAGTTTCAGATTAAATATAGGTGTATTGAATACCAAGCATAATCACAATTTTCTACCCACAGGTCAAGCTTTAGACTCATAAGTATGTTAGGCAATTTGAGTAAGGGCTATGGTCCCTATTTCAAATGAAATGAGCAGCTGAGAACTTTTCTACCATCTCAGATAAAATGACATCTTGTGGTGATAGATATCAAAATCTAGGGTTACCACACTGCTGATGCTCATACAGATTTAGCACTGAGAATCCTCCTGTCAATGAAGCAATTAGCAAATTACAAACTGTTACATACTCCAATGTGCTATGACATCCACATAATAAAACAGCTTATTTTTAGAGCTGCCATCTGCAGACTAAACTTCATCACTGACACGTAGGCAGTGTACCGGGGCAATTATCCATCATGACAAATGTATGCAATCTTTAATTGCATGAAAAATAAAACTTGTGGGCATTTTAGTCACATCATCCATCAGGCAACATTAAAAAATATGGACTGATTCTATGCATACTACTCATGGAAAACTGGTTCTACTTTATAGCAGTGTGGGGGGGGGTAAGGGGGATTCCCCCCTCACTTTCCAGAATAAGGAAGGTAAAATCCCCCCTTTCCATTTTCATAAAGAGTATGAAACTGCTAATGTCCTGCTATACCTTACTTAAAAGGAGGATAATTTTGCAGAAATGTGTAAACTTGAATAAATGGCCTTTAAAGGGCTCCAAATTGCACCTCACACGAGCCTTGAGGCAAGAGCTGTTGGCCCCATGAACCCACTCATAACTTAGGCCTAGAACAGCATCACTTTGGACTTGGGGTTTAAGAGTACTCAGTAAATCCTGTCCCCTTTTTTTGTTTGTGGCAGAATCCCTGTAGAAGCCTTAAACTTGCTGCTTTTCCTTGCCTAGTTCATTTCTGGTTTATTATAACAGTGGCACTTCAAGCATGACACCCAACATGCAGATCTGCGAAAATGATTCAAATTTCATGTGATATGATTTTAAATGTCAATAGCACCATTATTGTGAGATGTAAAGTTTAAATTGCTCACTTAATTGGGTAATTGTCATGGTTAGGACAGGCTTCAATTATGATGGCTTTTTAGTCAGTGGGAAGCATACAGAGCATGCGGATTGCTACGCGATAAGTCTGGATACACCATTATTGGCTGGCAACAACACAGTCATTGATACCAACTCTGTAGAAGATCTTCCTGTTGACAGACTCTATGTATCATGCTATTTCATGACACCAATATAAATTTCTGGTGTGATCAATTTTATAATACCCAAGGAACAATTCAGTGCTTGATTTTCGCGGTTACCTGATTGGACAACAAAAAATTAAAGGTTGGTTATCCCATGGACAACCACTTTTCTCTTGGATTTCAGAAGTGTACTGTATCTTTTTATTCTTCAAGACCAAAATTACATGAACACCTGACTACTGTTTTGTAACTGTGCCAAAAATGTTTTGGACAACCAAATTTCTTTTTGGACAACTAGACTTAGTGAAATGCCTGTCCAAAGGGCAACCATAAATTCTGCTGAAGTAGCGGCCTGACAATCCAGTCTCTCAGATTTCAATATATAAGGATCATATCCTAAGTAATGAATATCTTTTTACCATGGGACAATATTCTCATTAATTTTTTTCATTTCCAATTCCCTTAATGTAAACTACTTTTAGGCCTTTCCCAACTTTCTAAACCTCCTCCAGACATAGCCCTGTGCTCATTTGCTTATTAGATGTGATACCCTGTTGAGTAAACAAGGTCATTATGTGTTCCAAAACACTCTCTGTGCATACTGTGAAAAATGAACTACTCTGCATCTACTTGAATCACTCAATCAAAGAGTACAGCTAATTGAGAATTTTGTTCACCTCAAAATGTAGTGTAGAGTAATGAGTGATTATCTCAAAATGCAAAATTGCCAAAATGTATTTACCCCTACTTGGAAGTACTTAGTGTACACAGTCCTGTTTCATGACTTGCGCTTGAGAGACATATGATAATGTCTTCTCCTCAAGTGTAAAAATTAATAGGAATTACTGTTTAGTTTATCTAGAGAAGAATGCAAAAATGAAGTCCTAAAATGTTATGAAGATACTTTGAAGAAAAATTAGGGGAAAAAAGTTTTTAGCTGTTGTTTCAAAATCAGTTTGGTGAAACTGCTCTTGCCCTTTAAATGTTTAGATTCATAAAGAACTTGGACTGTACTAATTTCAAAGCCTTGACTTAAAGGGTCACATGGAACACATGCAGGTCCTGAATTCTGAGGCATGCTAGTGCAATCACACACCATCACTCACTTAAAATCAGTGTGAGGAGGGCTAATTTTTGCACACCTAGATGAAGAATGGGAGCTCATATAGATCTCATTTAAATTTAACAGCACACCTACAAAACTCCTTTGTTTCCTGAGGCATGTGATTTTGAGCACACCTGGAAAATCTAAAACTCAAGGTCTGTACATGATTCCACACATATTGGAATTGTCCGAGCTTAGTGTTTTCCCACAAGCCACAACTTAAAAATCCATTATCTTCCTTCTTCTCAGTCAGTAACTCTCCATGTACATTTACATGAATGATGGCAGAAGATCAAGCATGTTTACGATCTTAAGAAGACAGGAAATGCAGATTCACATCCTCACAGATAAAGCAAACTTACTCTTAAATCACTTTTTCTTTCAGGAAGATCTTTGCTGTGCCAATTTTTTTTTCCATTAATAATGGAACTTTAAGGGAAAATCCCATACCGTATTTGAGTATTTGAGTATCAACTAAGGTGCAGGAGAAGTGTGATGTACAGAGTGCTTTTTAAGATCCAAGTAAAAGGAAAGGCCTTGAACCGTACATCTAGAATTTCAATACATGTTTGTTAGCTAGAGGTAGGAAAACACCTCATTAATGCAACTAGTACTATTTTCTTGGTTTAATCCCCTTGTGTTGCAAGACCAAAAAAAAAATAATTCCTTAAATGATAAGAATGACCTCAAAGTCAATTTTGTCAAATCCTTAAATATCAAATCACATGCTTCATCAACATGTAAGTATACAATGAAGTAATAAATTTATTAATGAGTTTACAAAATAGGCTTTTTGTACCTGGAAGAATTTCTAAACACTCATAGTTTAAAGAAAGCCTCCCATAAGGGGCAACACGCTGTGAAAAAGCAAACAGGAGTGATTTATAGTAATCCTTTTCTGCCTTGGTGATTAATTCATAGTGATCAAAATTTTTTTTTCTCCGGCCCAGAGCAGAGATGCCAAACCCCAACTATGAATTATAAAGTAGCCTATTTCAAATATGACCCATTTCAGTATAAGTTTAGCCATGACCCAGTCTGCGACACCAAATGATGATGAAACGTTCCTTCTTTCTTTTTGTTTCATCATCTTTCTCCGCCTGATCACCTGTCATAGTTTCTGGGAAGAAATCAAGCTCACTATAGAGGCTTTGCAATTGCGTCACGGAACCGCCATGCTGGAGGACATTCATGCCAAACACACGTGGCTTTGTGCCGAACGCACTGCACAGAGTACATTGTGGTACGCACTGTGTGTACACATTGAACGAGCAAGCGCGCCCAGTGTGGTGTACTACGTAGTTACATGTACTCCAACATGGCGGCCGGAGAGTATTATGACGTCATGTGAAAAGCCTCTATTAATCACACATTTGGTGTAGTCAGGTATCACATTTACCTGCCTAGCAGGCTATACAACATATTCCTTTTCAGTCATATCCCCAACACCTGCCAAAGTGAACAAGGAACAAATTCTTTTGGATATTCATAGAAAAATGTGGCCTCGAGACTGGTTGAATGTTTGTGAAGATTCACAAGACCATAACATCTGGTCACTTGTAGTAGCCCGTATGCATACCACCCTCAGAGTTGGTACGTCATTGTAATTTACCCACTGCCTGGTAGTACCCACTACACAGTGTTTATGCAGCACGATGTAGAGTAATTTACAATAACATGATTCATTAGAGAGTACATGAATAAATCATATTATGGTAATGAAGTTTGCATCTAAAACTGGGCCCAGCCCTGTTTGCTTTGGCAGACAGTGGCTTTGGAAGCTAAGAAGCTGAGAAAAGCTCTGTTGGCTCTGCACGGCAGTATCACATCTGATTAACGCATTGGCAGTAACAGATAAACTAAAATACACAAAGAGTTACGTAAAATTTGAGGTTAGCTCTTAGCAGGCCAGTCAAGCATGTGTTAAATGCTTTTCATGCAGTGTGAACACAATTAAAGCATAGATCATTGGAGGGCACAGATCATGTGACAACCTCAGACATTAGTTACACCCACATGGACTTTGATCTACTGGGGTGTTTATATTACTTTCTCAAGGAGCACTGTCGAGGCATCCATAAACTTACATTGTGTGTCAGAAATCATGGATAATTAATTAATTGCAAGTTTTGCAAAGAAGACTGCCATTGTACAGACGAATTGGTTTTTACATCTAGATATACAGTAGTAATGTTTTCTTTTCTAAAAGTGTTAATAATTACACCAAAATAAAGTTGGGTCAGTAATTTTTTTTGCTAATATTACACCTTTCTTTTTTTATTTTTTTGCTAAAATTACACTGAAAGAACCACTCCTTACCTTGAATTTATCATAGGCTCTTTTCCAAATAACATTTCCAAAGGACTGTGGGCCAGAGATTTGTTGGGCAATCATTTTTAAGCATGGTAAAATGACATTAACAACAATGATGTGTACCAAACATCTTCAGCACAGTTCATAGTATTAACCACTATTTGGAGAACGGTGTATTGACAGTCAGCATGTCACAACTGAGATTTGTTGTTTTAAATTTCATTACAGTTAATGTCACTGAACCTTCCAAACTCCCTTATATTTTACAGACACTAAGATCAGCTGCTATGCAGAAAAATATCACCAAATGGAGAGAATGAAATGCTGAAAGGCTTCTCACATGTTTCAAACATAAGGTGCATCAAAGTTGCGAGGAAAAAGAACATTCGGGATACTGAGAGTTGTTTGAATGGGAATCATGATTAAATGTTTGGCTAAAATTACCAGTCAGCAACAAGCTCAACCTCAGACAAGGGCCCAGTGAAGGATTTCAACAGGCGTCACAGTATCCCAGATGACCAGAATTTCTGTCTGACTACCAAATATGTAAGAATTTGTGTAAAAGGTTGTTCTGTGGACAACCTAAATTTGGAGTTTTTATGAATGGAATTTCCATGGATTAAGGAATGAAGATGAAGTCAATAAACTTGCTATTATCTGATTTTCAATACGAAATGGAAGTCTGTCATTTCCAGAAAATGTTGATTAAGTATGTAACTTAAACATTTCTAAAAATACTGCAAAAAGTCAGGGAGACTTGCAGATTTTTGGCAGAGCCTTTTTGACAAAGATAAGACCTACATGGAAGAAGCAGATCATCATAATCAAGTTGAATTAGTCATAAACAATAGCAACAAAGGGTATAAATTAATTTTAAAGTCAATCATTTTGAAGTAATATATCCAGTGGGCTTTATTGTTGCATACATAAGGCCTATTCCATTTTAAAACACCTTTGATGCAAACACGGGGTCAGAAGTGGGGACACGATTGTGGGGACACAATTTGTTCAACAGATTGGCTGTAAGTTCCCTGTTTTCCCACAAGAACAATAACACATACAGTGAAAATTAGCATTTACTAAAGTAGGAGAACATATAATGAAAGATCCTTACCCTCTTTTGAAATGTCTGGATCTGCATGTGCACAAAAAATGTCAAAAAATTGGTTATTTGTAACTTTTGCAACGGATCTATAAACCTACTCTAGTTAAGAGTCCTCCCCCAAAAGATTGTTGATGTCATGGTCATTAAATGCATTATTTACACCTAGCAAAAAGGTGAAAGGAAAAAGCTTTAAAGTGGAATGGAGTCACCCCAACTTGAGGTAGTGCAGTAGACTCTCCCTTTCATCATTTTTTCACCCCTATTGTGAAATTTATAAGGAGTAGGCCTATACAGCTTGGTTTACCTTGAATGTGCAATAATGAATTCCTCAAATATTCTGAAAGATACTTTGATGAGAAATAAGGTTAAAACAATTGTGAAACTTTTGCTTCAAAATAATTTTGGGCCACTGCTCTAGCACTTTATGTAAATTGCTCATGTCACTCTTTCACACAACATCAATCTGTTATGCCTTTTGAAAAAGTTTAGCTAAGATGACTCTCTCAGACATAACTTTGCATTTTCCTTTGATGTCCAGCTTTAAATGTAAATTTTGTATCATCAAAGTTTTTATCACAACATGTGATGCATTTTAAAAAATACTTTTGAGCATAAAAGCTAGAATAATTCAATAAACTTCAATCTTGATTAAAATGTACACACCTGCAAAAATAATTTCCGCAGAAAAGATCAGAGACTTACCGTTGTAGACAGATTGTTAAGACAGTTCACATGTACTTTGAATTCAAAAAATAAAATGCAGTTTTCTAAACAAAGCAAGCTTTTTATGCCAGTCTCAACCTCCTTTGCAAGGGGTAATACATCTCTTATTTTACAAGTCACTGTGAACTGTCACTATGGCAAGTGGGTGTGGCCTGTTAGTCTAGACTACTGGTGGTATATAAATTCAGACCTTCTGAATAAGCCATACAACATTGCTAAGGTGAATGCTTTTAAAAGCCAAAAAATTGAAGAGGCACTATAGAGAATCCACTCCCTTGAAACTTGGACACACTTACCCTGTCCTTGAAGTCCTTGCACAACTGACAAAAAGGAACATTGTTGCAGATAACATGGTCCAGTGACCGTCTTTTGTTGCCTGGGGTTTTATATTGTTGTAAAACTGGCCAATTTGTTAAATTATCAGCTAAGTCATGACGTCCTCTTTCAAGGGGTAGAATTCTCTAATGATGAAATTAAGGACACAGGGCGTAGTTAAGAAGTAAACTCAGTGTACTGGTTGGATGCACACCTAAGAAGTTTTATATTTCAAGATTTTTGTATATAATGTTAATGCAGATGCCCACCTGACAGGCCTGCGCATACGATGGTCACCCTATACCATAAACACTGAGGTCTGTGTATTACTACTGATGTAAATCTACTTCAGCTATCACTTTGAGGTATCCAATTTCTTATTCAGAAGAGCTATAATTTGTGGATTAACTTTTCACCCTGACAAAAATGAACCGGTACTTAACTTTAAACTGTACCATCGATGTTGGGGTATAATTTTCAAAATTTGATGCATGGTACAGCATGTAATGCAACAAGCCTAATCACCCAGCCTCACTTAGGAATGGCCCACTGTGGGCTGAGACTTGTAGAATACAGTATGCCCACAGTTCTTCCTGCCTGTTGTTAGCTTAGGTGTCTAAAGGGAAACCAGACTTGCACTGGAACCATACTTAAAAAATAAATTTAAACTTTGAACTTTTTATAAAGTTGACCGACATTATCCAACATATTCGTGTTGGTGTGTCATTAAATCTCATCCCACTAAGTAACTAGCTCACTTAACAATGCTGTTATAACATACCGGTAACGTAGTTCCCTTCTCCTTGACAAACATGAAGACCTACACATTAATGTCCCAGCAGTTCTAAAACCGTGAATTATCCACCTACGGAAGTTATGTTTACTCAGAAATTCAACAGCTAACAACCACCCATTGACAATAACACCGTAAAAATTTTTCAGGAATTATTTCTATGTCTCTATACAAAATATATGTGACTTTAATTTACTTGATTTTTAATCAGTTTTGACATTATTTTTACAGTTATACTATTTAAATACACACTCAATTGAATTAATTGTAAAAGATATGTTTCCTGGAAATATTAAATGCCTGAATAATATGCCACTACACATGTCAGTTACAGATCTGGTCAGGCAACATGAAGCTTAAAATTTAGTAATCCCTCTAAATTTGGAAGGAAAACAGCAGGAAAAATATTACCATGGATCTTTTAGCACTGTTGCTCATGATACACAGTATTGTAATGGAATTTCACTTTCTGCATTTCTGCATATCCCAGGCAGGGATTCTGCCAGAAACACAAAAAAGGGGGGATTTATTACTGCTAAACCCCAAGTCCAAATTGATGCTGTCCTACGCTAAAGTTATGAGTGGGTTCAGGGGGACAAACCCTTGCTTCAAGGCCCCTGTAAGATGCAGTTTGAAGGTTTTAAAGGTCATTTATTTGTGTAAGTTCAAACATTGCTGTAAAAGTGTCATCTTTTTAAGTGAAAAACCAAGATATTGACAATTTTCTAATTTTTATGGAAATGAAAAGGGGGGAATTTTACCCACCTTCTTCTGGAAAGGGGGGACAAATCCCCCCTCCCCGGCCCTTTCCCCCCTCTGACGGAAACCCTGCCCGCCGGGTGTCTGAAAGTCAGCAGAGTGAAATTTCACTTGTTACAAGAGTGAAAGTTGTACAGTTCACTTCAAAACAGAGGAAGTTCATTCTAAGACAAAAGTGAAATTCACTCCAAAAGAGCAAAGTTTCACTCTTGATGGGGTGTCTGCAGGGACTACTCTTAAGAAAGAGTGATTCCTATAGGAACTCATTAAAGAATGAATTTCACCCTTTTTTTTTTTTTTTTTTTTTTGAAGGACCTTCACTCTGACCAAACTAATCCAAACAAGTTTTTTTTTTTTATTTTCATTTAAAAAAATAAGGAATTTACCTCATTTTAGTGCACCTACTAGTTTCTCTTAATAAACATAAGTGAATTTTCTCTCAGATTTGGTTTTGGGCAATTTATCAAAACTATTGTCGCAATAATTTTTGCTCAAGACAATAAGATATTAAGAACTGAAACATGGCAATACTTTCTCCTTGAAAAAAATTGTGAAATACATGCTATGTATTTTGCTTTCTTCCTTCTGTAGTATTCTTTTTTTTTCTCATTTGCAAATTTCTACTTTTACCTTGCACTGACTATACACTTTAAACCGCATTTTCTTACCTTATAAATGTTCTCTCTCAAGCAATTAAAAGGGGCTTATTGAGTTGATATTGATACCTTAATGAGAGTGTTAAGGGGTTACTACTACATGGCAATGATCATAGTTAGCATGAGACAATATCTAATATCCTTTTCTTAAAGTTTTTTTGCTATCATGCTGGTAATGTGAGAAAATATAGGAAAAGGAATCCTACCCCGTGGGGCTAATGTCTTTGTGGGGTCACATTTTGGGTCAAACTTGCCAAAATTATCTACCTCCTTGTCAAAATACTATTCCTTAAATTGATGAGTAAACTCTTGACTATCATGGTCTTTGGATTGTAAATTTTCATCTCGTCAGCTATCACATATTTTATGTCCAAATGACCATACTTCTAAAGTTAAAACAGCATTCTGAAGGTTAGAAATGAAATATTTTAATGTGGTTAATAAGATATCAGTATAGAACCTTGGGTTATTTCAAGAAGATCCATGTCTGAAATGTTTTAAATTAACTTCATTACTCAAAGAAATGATGAAGTTGGCCTATTTGAAGGTCAGTCTTCGCACGATATAAATGAGATCACCTGACATACAGTACAGCAGTAGTATAGAGTACTCTAGCATACTACATATTTTGGTTGCAACCATTAGGGGTGGTTCCACTATCAATGGGTTGACCTTTGGAACAGGTCAAAAGTCATTCAGGGCAAAATTATTATCTTGTATAACATTGCATTTTCCTGCATAAAATTGGAAGATTGCCACAAAAATGTCTTTATATTATATTATATACCGTATATTCTGTAATAAACGCCCCCGGGGGCGTTACATTTTTGAAAAGGGGGGCGTTTATTTGAGGGTATATTGTAATAAAAATCGGTAAAATTCTGCCATTCAACCCATTATTACCACCGATTATTTGTAAACTGAAAAAAGGTCACAAATATACTTGAAACTTGCCCTTAATTTCGTTAAAATTCCTGTGAATACCGTACTCAATCCTTCCCGCCAAAACGGAATGCATTGATAAGCAAAAACGTATAAATTATACCCCTGCCATGAGCGCGATCGTTGGTTATTTTCCCCATAGCAATGTATATAGTATAACCTGGAATTGTATTCCTTGCAGTCTGGAAAAAGTGCCGCGTAAGTTGCTCTGCAACTTGTTCTGTTCAAAAGCACAATTACAGACTATCCGAGCTGCAGTATTTGGCTGTATTTCCAAGTCCCAAAGCTTACCATGTATATCTGTGCACGTTTTGTACACGTAGCACCTAGAATCTTTGGAAGTTCGGTGGTTATTATCCTGCATAAATTAAGCCATTTCTCGCATTCCTTCCGTAATGTTATTTGCAGTAGTACTTATGAAATGTGAACGTCATCGCCAACAAAAACAGTGATGCACGTGGTCTAATGCAGGCTACTTCTTCGCCCACGCACTCACGTGTGTGTCCGTTTTTGCCGCCAAACAAGGCATCATGTTTTGCTCGTTGACATTTGCATACGATCCATTGCAAAATTTAAATTGCCCCTTCATCGTGATTGGTTCAAAAGCGATGATTCTAGCCAGCCAATCACAACTTGCGCCATCGCCTATGTGATTTAGTGTGTGAAAATACTAAGCCTCGAGACGAATTTTTCTGTTGAGTTTTTATGTGTTACGACGATCACATTTCCTATGCTGATATAACCAGCTAGCGCAGCCGGGCAAGCCCCGTGCTAAATTCAACAAGAAACGACATCACAAATCTCTGCGTACTTGGATTTTTCGGGGATCTCACTTGCGTGCATTTCAATTGCAGATTATTTTCAAACAAGACGTAAGTTTTGGACAAGAACTGCTAAAAATTTACGGGGATATTTATATCCGTAAGGAACCATAGGATACGTTAATCGGGTGCAATTGTTTTGCTGCCCCAGAACCGCTAAGATTATTATGATTGCGTATTTCTACATGGCCTCATTTAAGCGGGATTCTACAGTACATTAACGCAACTACAACCCAGTACAGTAAAATACTGCAAATGTTCCGACATGATTGGGGGATGAAAACTAAACAGAGCATGATGTTTGCCTAAGGGCTAAATTATCAAAGGGTATGTGATATCGACTGAAAACAATCCTACTGTATTGACGATTGGTTTATATCTCCACATTTGAAAAGAAAATATTAGGCCTACAAAAATGATATTCCATTCGCAAAACAAACGGAACTATTCCCAATATTACTTAAGGGACAAACACGTGTCTTCCCTCTTTCTAATAATCGGTAATCGGCATCGGGCCGTTTGTTCAATTAAATAATGATTACGCATAACCGGTCAAACACTAGCTTTATCGATGGTTCGGGCCTGTAGTGCGGGAGACCCTGGCCTACGCAGTTGTTAAAAATTTTGAGGGGGGCGTTTATTTGAGGGGGAGCGTTTATTACAGAATATTTGGTATATATTACAGAGCCTTACACACAGACATACAGTATGGCTCTGTGGAGATCATTAAGAAGCTGTTTGTCAATAGGTAGACCTGGGTTTCTTTTGCTTAATTTGTAAAAAATGTTACATGATAAAATAGTAAAATTAAAGAGAGCATAAGATACAGTAAAACTGACTACAACAACAAGTCAATAACAGGACTTTAGCATGCACTCTTCCTGCATCTACATTGTTGATTCAGTCACATGACACAGTCAGCAGTGCAGCCTAAGTGTAATAAATCGTACACGGCCTAGCAATGCAATTTGATACAAAACATCATATCTTTTAAGTTTTCAGACTTTGGAGAAAAATGTCAACAAATGATCGAAATTATCACCTCAGCAAGGTAGAAAGTGACTAATGTATAGATTGCAAATATGAAAATGTGTTAAAATTTATGGAAATCCTGAAATTTGTCCCAGAAAAACAGGGTTTGAGTTTTAAATTTTCCAGGTGTGTGCTACAAATTGCACTCCTCAGGGAATTAAGGAGTGTAATGGGTGTGTCATTTTCTTAAACTTAAATAGGGACTGAGACTAAGGCCTAGATTAACATGAGTGATGAACTTCATCTAGGCCTAACATTAGGCCTAGGTTAGCCCTTGAACAGGACTGTGTGTTACGTTACATGACCTAAGCTCATTTACACTCCACATCACAGCCCTTGCCCTGCTAACACAAAAAATCCCATCATTAGCTGACGCTGGCCAGGGTCATCATCTCTCACGTTCACAAATTCCTATGTCTTCTCACCAAACTTCACAGATGACCTCTGGCACCGCATTCACCTTTCTGCATAAGCTGTTCACCCAGATTTAATGTTATAATGGTGTATTTTGCTCCGAAAAATTGAACGTAACACTAACTCAATGCGCCATGTTTGCAAGCTTTTGAACGACTAAGTAGTTGGTCTTTGGTCCTACTAAACCACGCGCTGACACGCCTGGCTATGCCTTGTGTACCAGGGCATGCGCTGACACGCTGATGTTAATTTAGTTAATGCTGATATTTATTTCATTAAATGCTCTCATTAATCATGTTATCATTACTGATTAAGAAGTAAAATACAACAGACCATTGTGCCAATTTTTCACTTATTTTGTGCGCAAAATGTTGCTTTTCAATACATATGTTAGAATGGATCCCAGAGTTTTCCACTAGTTCCGCGAAACACCACGCGCTGTCGTACAACTGAGTTCCACGTGCTGCCGTACAAATTGCACGGCAGCGCGAGGAACTTGAGGCAGGGTGTACCAGCAGGTGTCAGCGCGCGGAATAGTAGGACCTGTCATCTTCGTGATATCCACTTTGGGGTCAAAGGTCATACCAGGGGTTTCCACTTATAAAAAAAGTTTTCACACTTGGAGAAATTCGGACGTTTCAACAATTTCAAAAACATTTAGAAGCTTCAAATACGAACAAACAACAATTTTGCATATGGAATTTGTATTCATTAGGTGGAATGATCGTTCAAGTTATCGATTTGGTGAGATGATTTTTGACTATTTGCAAGTTCATGTACGTAGAAACACTTATTGTACGAGGGTTCATTCAAACGAAGGAGTTTCTAACCAGAATCGAAGTGTCATTTTTCTGCATTTTGACCTTAGACTGTCCATGAAAGCTGATTTATTGGTAACTTTTCGATTGGAAGTCACTTGCACATCATTTTGTGGTAATATAAGTTCGATGTGTGTAATATTTACCAGTTTAGAACGTATTTTGTTCTGAAAGCCTAATGATGGGATTTTTTGTGTTAGGGGGGCAAGGGCTGTGATGTGGTGTGTAATGAGCTTAGGCCATGTAACGTAACACACAGCCCTGTTCAAGGGCTAGGCCTAGGTGTGCCAAAAAAAACACTACCCTGAAAGTGATTTGAAGGGAGTGATGGCTCACACACCTCAAAATTCAAGGCCTGGGAAATGAAGTTTAAACTGATGCGAATGTGGGAAGACTTTAAAGCCAACAATGTCAGAATCTTTGTGTACTGTGGTCATGGGCTCTAGTCACTGCAGAGAAGGCTAAAGCAAAGATTAAAGACTGAACAGATGTAGGCTAGCAGCCTAAGGGTCCTGTTCAAAGACTAACTTAGGCCTAGACTGCAGGGGGTCTGCATTTCTACTTTTCCCTCTGTGAATGTCAAGTTAGGATTAACTTAGGGCCTAGACCTAGCCTAAGCTAGCTAGGCTATCCAATTCCAAATAGGGCCTAGCCTAGGCTAATTTGCAAATTTATCTACCTTAGACATGTTACAAACTGTACAGGGGTTTGCCTACCTTTTCAAACAAAGTAGACTACAAAGTTTAACGTTAGGCCTAGGCCTAAACCCATTTTAACGTGTTACCAAGAATAATTTTCTAGTTTACCCCTTGCAAATTAAGTCTAGGCCTAGCCTAGACAGGCTTAGGCTAGGCCTATGTCTACTAGTACTAGTACTATAGCCGTCCGTAAATTAGGCTAGGCCAACACTAACAGTAGGACCTAGCCTACTTAAGTGACTGAAAACTTTAAAACCGAATCAAAAGTCATGAAACATTCTAAACTGAGTAACTTGCAAAACAAACCTCCTTTCTCTCTCTCTTTCATACAGAAATCAAACAGCAAGATATCTGTTGAAGTTCGGCTAATCCTTTTTTACGAACTTTTTAAAGTAGCAGGGATTACTGAAATATATGGTAAGTCCCTCGGCCAGCGCGCAGCCAGCGATCAGGCCAGCTATGTACGTTGCGTTGAGCATTGAAGTTCAGCTCGATCATATATCTCTGCACACAAGCTTTCCATCCATCCACTGTACAGTATGACAAACGACAGCATACTGTTCAGTCGCTTTCGCGGCGCGACGTGCGTATTCACAGCTCTGTAATTGTGTGGTCCATAAGCATGCATGCACTGGCTGTAAAGTCACTTCAGCACGCCGATGTGTCAATCAAGCACGAACTTTTCTCACTCTAGCAGCGCAGTCCACCGTACTGTCCATAGAAACGAAAGAGGGAGAGCACTCACTCTGGAAGATGCGAGGTAGCCTAACGCATGGGGACGATAGCATGTGCTGGAGGCACCGGGAGCTTTTACTTCAGTACTTGTTACCATCCAAATGACAATACAGGGAATCGTGACCCGCATTCCATATTTTCAAACAGTGCCTACGTTATCGAGCTAACACAATTTAGAATTCTCTCTCAATGCTACAAAACATCATCCTTCACCGTATTCATTCAAACACAATCGTAGTAATCACTGTTTAAAGAGCTATTGTTAAAGGTACTTAAGTATGTTTTAAATGGTTGCACAATAGGCCTATTTTTTGGTCGCTATTTCCTTGTATTCTATTAATGTCATTTTTTTCTTTTAATTATTGTCTCTGCTCTTTGGTGGAGTGGATCTTGGCTTTTTAGACTACTTCCTTTCTCTTTTGTTTATTGTAATGAATCTTATTTGTTTTATTTGTGTTTCTTAAGAGCAAATAGAAAAAACAAATACACGAAACGAAACGTTCCCACATGCTGGAAGTTTTTCATTTTGTGCTAATTCCGAAGGAAAATTCAAATGAACAATGTCAGTAATTGATAAAATGACCAAAAGGGGAACAGTGCCAGAGGTGTAATATTATCACTTGAATCCGGCAATCAGGTAGTGATGAGAAATTGGAGGGGACTAGTCCACCAGCCTTCATTTTAATTTTTATCAGTTTGATTACCATGCCGCAGTGGTGGCAAACAATCCAAAATCTCGGCCGCATTACAAACAAATAAGGTTCAGCTTTTAAATTGAATACAACTAATAAAAAAAAACAGGTAGACGAGAAAAGTGGATCCCTGCATGGCAAGAAATGGCCGACTTATCTCAAGATCACTTAGTAACCATATTGGTGCATAAAACTTTCAAACATAATAATTGATCACTATAAATGAACTTTTTAATTACCCCTGTTTCATCTGTTGCAAGGTTACTTAAAAATGTACACAGCGCCACAACAAAAATTTTTCGTCCACGGGTAGAAGTAGGAAAGGGGGAGTATCCATTATCGGGACTGAAACTTAAACTTGTCTGGCAGGGAGTGATTTTCAGCAGTATAGAGGGACCGCAGAGCGAATTCCACGTTATTTTTGGAAAATTGAAGACCATGCTTTGGAAATGATTGGGGGCCCCCGTGTCCCTATGGCGAGCCGCTAATGAGTAGGGCAGCCAGCGGGGAAGGGCGACCCCCACACCACCCACGGAGAGCAATTAAAGTTAAATCGGGTGATAAGTCCTACAACAAATGAAAGGAAAGGAAACTAAAAGAAAAGAGAGAAAAGAGAAAAGATGCAAGAAATAAATGTAAAAAGAAAGAAACGAGTAGAATAAGGACGGGTGATTGACAAAGCGAAAGGGTTAGAGAAAAAACATGCATGTCCTGATTCTGAGAAAAGAATGACTGCTGAGGTGATTACCGGTGTAATTCAGATCTATCTGTCTAAACAGTGAGGGATAGAAGGATGGAAGGCAGCACAGCAAGTATAGGAATGGAAGTTTTACAGTGAGAAAAGAGTCCTTATTGCGTACGGTAGTTAATGGAGTCCGAAAGGAATGGCGAGTAAAGGAACTCACAGGCATTGAAATGGATCGTTAGTTGGCTAGCCGTCCGGTCAGCCGACCGACCGAATGTTTACTCTTCAGCCTTAAAAATTATACAAAACACAAATTCATATAGAGCTTAGATAGGAAAGAACAATAAAGTTAACTTTATGTTTGTGTTGGCCACAATGTGACTGTCATTCTACGTTGCTTTATATTTCAGTGAGTCAATCAAGAAATCGAGACTTTATCGTAGGTTTGCCTCGGACTGACAAGGCTGGCCACGCCCCTGTTTCTTAACCGAATAGATTATGTGAAATTCCCTTAAGAGGGTACTTAACACAGAAATAACGCTTTTCCTCACTTAAAAGACCTCCTCTTAAATGTCTGCTGATTCTGATAAATAATCAGTTAAAAAAAGGAAACAACAAAGTGTTAGAACAAGGGGTTAATACACTCTAAAATCAAAAGAGTGAACTTAGTCACTCTTTGATAGAGTGAAAAGAGTGAATTCACTCCATTAGAGTAATAATTCACTCCAAGAAGATTGAAATTCACTCCAAAAAAGAGCGAAATTCCCTTAAAACGAGCGAAGTTTCACCCTTGATTTAATGCCTTCAGTGACCACTCTCAAAAAAAAAAAAAGGGTGATAATTGCCGGCACTCGTGGAAGAGTGAATTTTCCCTCTTCCTGTGGTGAATTTCACTCTTTTTGGAGTTAGTTTCACTCCTCTTGAAGTGAATTATCACTCTAATAGAGTGAATTTACTCTTTTTACTCTATCAAAGAGTGACTAAGTTCACTCTTTTACTTTTAGAGTGTATTCGCAACTTAACTCTGATTCCCTCTTCAATCAGTCAAAAGTTTTTAGTTTTACCCCTTTGATTTGTTTTCTGTGGTACTCTCGTGTTCATAATGCTATTAACACATGACCGCCACTCAGATATGCAAGCCTCCCGTTGTACCTGTAAGGTAAGGAAACAGCATTTGCATATAACTTCGTTTATGCACGATACCCTCATAAATATTTAAGTTGGGGTGTTAACTAAAGGTTTCAAGCGCCAACTGGACGCTCGAAAGTGTTAATGTTTTACAAGATAATTTGGGCAGGCACGGATATGGCAGAATTGTGTCGTGCGTGGTCCTGAAGTGCGACACTGGGTCCCACAGAGGGGTTCTAGGGGATTTGTTGATGTAGATGAGAAGTAGTGAAGTAGCTGCGCTTAAAGTAAATAACTTATAATGATACTTTTGTCACTTGCTATTGTTTTGGTTTTCAAGCGTATGGAAAGGGATATGTTTTCAATATTGGGGGGGGGGGGGGGAACCCCATTATACAAAAAACGAAAATGCTATTGAGTGCAAAATCAATTTCAATCAATCCTCAATATCAGGGAACATTACCAGGTCTTCAAACTAAAAAACTATAGTACTGAATGAAAAATCAAATTAAATCGCTGTAAACACGGATCGGTCAAAACAGTGCTTGAACTGACTAATAACATTAGTCAACAACATTGCATAATATTTGACACAGTTGAATTAGTTTCTAACAAATATAAAGCCTCCTTGACTAAGTTCTTACCGATTACTACGAGATTAGTCAGATATCATCACAAACTGGTCAAATATGAGTAACTAATGTGGTTAGTCAATTCAGACGTCACTTGACTTAATTAGCGTTTTTTTTATGAGCCTATAGCCCTCCCCTCCCGGATAACCGCATACGACGGGGTTCTCTGGTCAATTTCTCCTTTTTCCTTTCTGTCGTTCAGTTTGCTTCTCCTCGTAGTATGTGTCAATGCTGGAGGAGAAAGTTGCCACACAGAACCGTCGATCAACCAATGAAAATGTTGGGGGCAAACTTACTGTTTTGCCCCAGGCAGAATTGAAAAAATATAACATTGTGGTATGCAAATGACTTTCAGGCTTCCAGAAAACGCCAATTTCAGCCTATCTTAAGCAATAACACTGCAATTATGATGCGCCATCTATATTTTGTGTACATGCGTGTCAATGCAAGTGTGTATGCATGCTTGTTTGTGTGTGTATAGAGGCTTTTCACATGACGTCATAACACTCTCCGGCGGCCATGTTGGAGTACATGTAACTACGTAGTAAACCACACTGGGCGCGCTTGCTCGTTGAATGTGTACACAACGTGCATACCATAATGCGCTCTATGCAGTGCGTTCGGCACAAAGCCACGTGTATTTGGCATGTACGTCCTCTAGCATGGCGGTTCCGTGACGTAGTTGCAAAGCCTCTATAGGTACGCGCTCTCGTTCCTGTGACGATGACGTCACCTTGATTGAACAATTTTTTTTTTCATACACAAGAATGTTTTATTTTTTCATCTGTCCAGTCATAAAGTTAAGGTATCCCTTCCAACTCGCCGACTGCATGGTCAAGTGGTTAGAGCATTCGACTTGCAGTCATGAAGTCTTGAGTTCAACTCTAAGCCATACCAAGGTTTTTAAAAATTGAACCTCCTGCAATTGTGTTTGGTGCTTAAGCATAAGCAATGGAGCAGATAAAACAAGACTTTGAGCCACAAATGGAGAAATGCCTTAAAGGGGGTGGCCCGACTACCAATTGGTTAAAACTTGGCCGTAAAACCTCATCTATAACTAACTACAACACTCCAACGGGCCCTTCCTAAGATTCCTCGGATGTTCTGTCATTTTTCCCGCCCTTCCTCAAGAATTATCGGTCATCGATTCAAAAGTTGCTTAGTCCTTTTAATTACAGCATCATATCCAGGAACGTGTTCAATGGGATCCTGGGCCTTCCCCTTCTCCGTTCGACCTAACCTTCATACTTTTTTAATAACTGGTCAATTTTCAGATCACTGTGGTCCCACTGCTAGGGAATGGGACAGGCCATTTTTTACGATCGGAGGAGTCAGTGGCGTACGCAAGGGGCACTGGGCTACCCCCTCCCCCTAACGGATGCCCTTTGCTTGAAATACGTAATTTACTCGATTTTTACTTCAAAAGTTAGCATATGTGGCACCAGATTGCAAGTAGAGACATCCAATTTCTCAAAAATTTTCAAAGGGGAGGGATTGTCTCACCAAGGCCATCACTAATTTTTTTTTTTTAATTCCGAAAAATACGCACATTTTGTAACACTCCAAATTTTACTTCAAAAGGCAGCAAACCTAGCATCACTGCAGGTTGCATGTAAGGAAACCCAATTTTTCATAGATTTCCAAAAGGGAGGGGACACCCCCATTCTTTAGACACCTCTCCCAGCTGACTATCCCTGATACCTTTTTATTTTAGTTCCTAAATATACGCAAATTCCGTATCAACTTTTACTAGTCTTCAAAAGGTAGCATACCTACCAGTAAATAACATGTAAGGAAACACAAATTTTCAACAATTTTGAAAGGAGATCGGGACATACCCTCTCCCCTTAGACCCTTCCACCAGGTCAGCGATCCTTCAGCATACTATATACCCCCTCCCTTCAGAGAAACCCTGTGCACGCCACTGTGAGGGTTTATTCTAACTTTCCTGTACTCTCCGCGCGATGGCGTTCCACTTAGAAAGTTTGACCCCCTTGCTGAATATCCTGGACATTCATCTGCATATCATACTATCCACATGCCGGATATTCAAAATATAGGCCTTATGCATTCAACTCTAAAATACAACTAAGGGAATCTCTTTTCGCCATTGCAACATTTTTTCCTTGTTTACAGTAGGTCTTCAGAACTTGCCACAAGCTTTCATCAACATTCCGAGTTTACGACTGTGTCGTGACGCACTTCTTGGTCATTCCTTGCGTGGAAGCCTATCAAATATCCAAAATTTTGACAGGTTAAAAATTGCGGCTGTTTTCTCTCCTTACCAAAGTTTACATTTTCGAGTGAGAAAAGAATGGACAAGGGTTTCATGTCTGCGGAAAACAAACAGCACTTTAATTCATTGCAGTTAAGATGTTTTTGTAACATAGCTTACGATTTACTAAGTGCAGTCGCTATAAGCAGTGCAAAGGACATACGCAGAGAGGTTTTAGACATAAACACTCTCAAGAATGTTTGGTCAAATTTAAAATTTCATATCACCAAATTCCTCGTCAGCATGGCACCCACAAACTCCTGGTAAATTTGATTAGAGATTCTTATTCAAATTAACGAAGAAACTGGGTTGAAACCAGAATCATAGCTAGGAATAAAAGCTATAGAAAGCTAAATTCAACAGTTTACTAATGGTCAATAAAAATAACCAGGATCGCTATATCAAGACGGACCTGATGATATTTCACCACATGTTTTCAGAGTAAAGGCATGGGCGGATTTAGAGGCTGAACACAAGGGACGCGCCCCTGAAATTTCCCACGGCTGTTCTTTTTCTACGTAGATTTGTCATTTTGCTTTCTCTTCTCTTTTGTGTACTACGTTGTATTGTCTTAAATTGTTACATAATAAACACTTTCAAATTAAACAGTTTCATATTTTCAGATAAAATGACAAAACGGTGATACCGAAGGTCTAGGTTATACTTGTATGAGGCAGGGGTGCGAGGGAAGCCTGCTGCTGCACTCCAAGCTAAACTTACGCAAGACCTGAATTTCGGGCAAGGTGTGGAAAATTCGGACAACATTTGTATCTTAATAAATCTGGAATGTTTTTTAATCACATGACAAACTCCTAAGCGCGGCCAAATTCTTTCAAAATTTGCTCAAAAGATAAAAAGGAATCGTCATCACGGTAAAATTTCGATGAGACTTCATAAGGATTACAAAACACGTTCTGGCAGCGTATGCATGGAAAAATTCCTACTCAGCCTCACTTTATAGTCAAAGTCTTGCACAACAGTTTTCTCGAAATTGTATATTACACTCTAAAAAGAAAAGAGTGAATTTTTGAGGATCACTGTAGGATCTCCGTACTACGGAGCCCGTAAAGGGACATGCTAGAAAAAAATTATTTCGAATATTCGAAGTATTATTTCCTATATTCGAAATATTATTTCGTACATTCGAAATCCTATTTTTTCTTTCAGGAAGTATAGGACCAGAATATTATTCGTCGTTGTGAAGTCACACTATACAGTGGCCGAGCTGCCATATGGTCAGAGGGGGCGGTCGCCCCCCCCCCCCGACAAACCAAAAGTGTCTACCGGCGCCCTTTTTAGGTTTTCAACATACCTCACTCTTGCACCATTATTGGCAAAAAACATAATTTAATAGCGTTGTTCTAATGCCCAAATAACGAAATGCTCAAATAGATACCATTAACTGTACTATCTGCACTTTATTCTGATGAAAATGGTCATCTTGATAGGGATAGATTTTGCGGGAACGTATATTCATGCTTTATAAGCACTAATGTATGCTTCCAAAACAAGCGTTACTAGTATAAGCTTGAAAAATATACACTGAGACCGACATTAAATTCACCCCTGGCCAATAAAAGTTGCGGAGGGCGCAACAATAGTTGTAGCGCAAATCGCCCTCTTCTTGTCAGGGATAATTGTCAACATATAGACGATAAAAAGAGTTTATAAAAATACCCAAAATTGCTTCCACAAAATTTTTCAAAATCATTTGAAGAGAGCATTCTGGTTAAAATAAAAGTGTTATCAAAGTGATAATGGTTTAGGAGTACTAATGAGCTTGTAGTTTCCATTTCGCTTTTCTTCGAGTGACCGTTTTCACGATAAATGGTTATTTTATTCCGTAAATGCATAGTGGTTATCTGACACTGACACTGCACGATAATGTCATGAAAAGGTTCATTTCTGTACTTCCGTGGTCTTAAAACTCAGAAAATGCATCTATTGAAGTTTAGGATACTTTTGTTTCTTATGAATTCGGTATCTAGAGAGACAAGCCGAACTTTTTTCTTGGGTATTTCTTGCAATGTTCTTAATTAATGAGTGGTGATGTAATGTAAATTATGTCAATTAATGTTTCTTCGTGGACATGCCTTGATTTCCAGGTGCCAAAAATGTACACCTAACGGGATTAATTTCCAAAAGTTTTCCCCCTGTAAGATTGCTTGCTATTGGCTATTGGCATGTTTAATCTTTATCTTCACAATGTAGTCCATTATTACATTAAATCTTAAATCTAGACCCGACAACACAAAATATAATGACAGTCTTCATACTAGTATGTAAAAGAGTGATAGAAACATGTGCGTGTGCAGGTAGGGGCAACAGGGGACTTCTCTTCCCCCGGAAAATAAAAATATATTGAAAAACGAATAAAAAATAAAGAAGGAGACGAAGAAAAATTAACATCAACATTTCTTAACAGTGCACTTAGTGTTCCCCTATCTACATGCGGTAAATAGACTTAAGAAGTGCAATTTCTAGCGATCTGGGAGGCATTTGGGTCCAAACTTTTCTTGCTCTCCCCGCCAACTTATGGTGTCGCGGAGCTTTTTACCGTTAAAAATGTTTTGCTCCCTGAATTTTCTTCAACAGACGCCCATCGATAGAAAATTTAAACATGTTTTTAATAGAAAAACTTGCTGAGGAGAAATTGCAGAGTAGTCTTCTACCAGGTGGGGAAAACCAAATTAAAAGTCTGAAAAGCCATGACTTAGATCTATCTGAGACTCAGGATATATACCCCTTCGAAGCGCCCCTTCAGACCACCCCCCCCCCCCGACAGAAATCCCTATAGCTCCGCCACTGACACTATATATCAATACCTTTCTTTTCGCCCGATGGAAAATGGCCTTTTCTGTGATAAAGGACATCTAACAGAACACTGTTAGTTACTGAAGTTGAATATGTTGAAAATAGGCTTTCTTAATGGTAGGTGCTAGCTAGGCTAGCTCTAAAAGGCTTAACTAATCTGATCTGAGGCTTGTAGCCTAGGTCTACGTACGACGTACCGACGAAAACGTGTGACGGCATTATTTCGAATGTACGAAATATATATTTTTTTGGCATGCTCCTTTATGGGCTCCGTAATACGCGTAAGTATAGCTTCGCAACTACGAATAATATCCGAAATAATTTTTGAGGGATTTTTTTTTTTTTGAGGGAATTTCACTCTTCTTGGAGTGAATTTCCTCTCTTTCGGGTATGATTTATAACTTTCACTCCCTTAACGAGCGAAATTTCTCTCTTTTTATTTTTGTTGTGTATTCCAGCAGAATTTGCAAAAGAGTAACAATAGGTAAGCCACGCCCACTGGAGAGCAAAAATCAACAGTCTTAATGCTACAATCACAGCTGAATAGTCAGCTGCTTCTCAGCTAGCTACACTAAATGCTGCTACACTAGATTTTGCCCGTCAAAAGGGGCGGGGCTTGTGACGTAAGCGAAATCGCTCTTTATCCTTAAATTGTGTAACTAGTGATTCATGAAAGAATTCGGAGGTACAACAAATCTTTGACTCAAAATTACCAATGATGTATCTCTTTACATGATTATGTTTAATATCAATCGTACAGAGTGTTTTTCTGTCGTAAAACTTCTTTTATCTTTTATTTGCATGACAATTTTCGTCATTAATTGCAGCTGTGCTGTACTGTTAGTCGTAGTTCCAGGCACCACGGGCCATGGTTCCAGGGAGTTGCTATTTGGATAATGAACTGATGAACAACTCCCTGGTAGATATATAACGGATAACAAACAGGACGTTTTTCTGATCTCAGTGCACCACTGAGTTACGGCCACATAAACTGCAGGGCCTATATCAGTGGGATTATTTATGAAAGTTACATTCACTGAATGGTTGTCAAGATAACAGTGATAAAGTTACGTTTACAGACGACGACAGAAATGGCAGGGGCAGGGGTAAAACATCCAAGAGTAATCCCCCACACCCTAACACAAACTTCAAGTCTCTATGTACAAAGGAAACACTGCTTTCAAAAAGACTATAGACGTTATCGTAAGATGTCACTAAGCAAGAAGTACGCCCTCCTTGAAGGGAAAAAACCAGTACCATCAATGATGCAGACAGCTGATTCGTAAACCAATCCAGGGGGCATTATGGGGGTGGCAGGGGGCGTCCGCCCCAATACTGGCATGAAAATATGAAAAGAGAAGGAAAAGAAGGGAAAGAGAAGGCAGAAGTGAATTCTTACACGTGCGGCCACGTGTTCCATTGTTTTTTCCCAAATATGACATCAGTGTGTCGTCAATACACAAGGTGTATTCTACTGTCTGCAACCATGTGCATTTTGACACCGAGATGTAGCCGCTACATTTTTGGGCGTTTGTTTGCAATAGCCGACTTTAAAAACAAACGATTGCTCATAAATGTCATCACAACAAAAAAATTAAAAAAGAGTACATTCTGTTTCAAAAATTCTGTAGACTTGTTCATAGTTACACCATTATACGTCACTATTGTCATAATGTGGTATACACGATTATAGCCCATCACTGTGGACTATATTTAACTGTTTAAAGGGCAACATTCATGACCACATGAAGATGGGGCGGATATTGCAATTGTTCCAAGAAGGTAGCCCAGACAAATTCATGCCGTTAATCTCTCTCACTGGAATACATGCTAATGACTCAAAAAACGTAAGTAATTATAATGCAACAACTTAGTAATTATTCTACATCTGATTGGGGTATTGGTTGTAAATACCCCGTAGCATGAATTATTTGGCACTAACCCATGGCGGTGACGTCATCTACATCTTCTTAGGGGGCTGGAATCAATATTTGCAAAGATCTATTTAGGAAGTTGCGGGGGTTTTAATCGTGAAACAGATGTTTTTTATAATTTAATTCCTTGACAGTGTTGAAAGATTGAACGATCTATTCAACCTGGCTTCGCTTCGTTGACTATTCCCATAATTACATTCATAAACATTCATTATCTGCATTTGGGAACGAGACCCACCGCTAGAAATCAGATGGTGAGCCCCCACTACAGACCCATGACTGTTCTCACTGTAAATTGGGTGGTGTTTTTCTCTCTAAAATAAAGAAGACTGTTTCAACATCAATTTTCCTTTGAAATCAACACTCATATGGTTAAGCTTGTCGAGATTCACGTGCTGGTAAATATTGAGATGATTGCGAAATATAACTATTTTACAATTTTCTTCTACAGGGCAACCTCTTCCCCTCCTCGTAAACCTTTCTTTAAAATGTTTCCACCCCCCACCCCCACACACACACTTAATTTTGCATAAGGCACCTATATTATACCTGTATTAGCTGTTCGTTGTAGGCCTACATGTCACAGGACGTACACACGAATCCGGACAGCAAGTGATGGTCTGATTTCAGTCGGCCATAACTGGGGTCCATCACCTTTAAATCTTTCGATTTCCTTGCTTACCTCTATCATGGATGTTTGTACACTAATTTGTATCTTAAAATTTCCAAGTTCACTAAATATGAGGGTTTGAAATTCATGTAAACAATAAATAAAGACGGTTTTAGGCTGATGGACCCCACTAATGGCGGCCTACAGTCACTTAAAACAAGCGCTAATCGGATTCGTCTATACGAAAGTATCTGCCGTGTAACTGGTTGGGAGTATCAGTGATAACGGAGAAGAGGCGCAAAGGGTGAGCCTCCCGTGGTCACGAAGGATATCTGGCGCTGGAGTGTCGCTTTCGCCCGGTACGTCCTTATGAAAAGTTGATCATTTACTGTGTACGGTTATATAGTCTCTCTGGATAGTTATGTCCGTTTGACGTTAGTGTCGGTATTTGTTAGACACTGCGCTCCTTTAGAATCGTGCCCGTTTTCAAGCACGCAAAAAGGAAGAATCTGTTTCAAGGTAGATTGCAAATTGCGTTCTAAGTACAGTGATGTTCACACTTTTAAAAAAAAGTAAATCTGAAAATTTGGGTGCTCCCCTACCCCACCCCCTGGAAAATTGTCTAGCTACGCCACTGGTCGGGTTGTTTACAATTTAGACGTTTTTCGCAGTGAATCAGGATGGAAAGTCTCCCCTATATATGGATCGGCACAAACAGGCTCATAAATCCGTACTAGAAAGAAAGAAACGAAGTCTTCAACTTATTAACAGGTTGGTGTCAACCGGCTTTTATAGTGAAAGCCAGGCAACACTCGAGTGGGACTATTGCGCGGTCTTCCTTATGCAACCTTCCTTATTTGTATCTCTCATGTATTCAATTTCACGGAAAATTGTACAACTTCTTCCCAAATTCTGACCAAATGATCCGTTAATGTTGCCAATAAACAATTTGAATATATCATTTTTGGAAACGAAAACTCTGGGCCCGAGATGATAACTTATTGTAGATTCAGCAGTGAATATTTACCTTCAAAAGAATGTTGTTAGGGTTGGTTGGGACTACAATGATGTTAAAATGGCATTAGTAGCACGTCAGTACCAATACACCCATTCTGGCTAGGTCGAAAATACGTACTCCCATCCCCAATGATTTTAAGTTCACTGCACTTTTGCTCATGTAGCACTATCAATTACCTTAACCCCTCCCCTCCATACCTTTGGCTGGCCGGGAATCACAAAATCCCTTCCATATTCAGTAGATCCAAAATGTTGCACAAGTGTTGATGGTTAGTAAGTCACCCACCACATGCCTGCAAAGCAGTGGAAATATGTATACATTCCCAATACCTTTGTAACTACCCATTCATTCCAAGAACTGAAAATAAAGAACAAATGCATGCTCTTTCTTGCCTCACGAATTCGATGTCTGCTTATATCAGTACTGTAACGTGTATATTTGTTTTTTTTTTTTTTTCATTTCTTTTCTAATTTTAGTTCTTTTCACAGGGACGCTCCGGCAGGAGGTCTGTGACGTTAATGGGTTCGCCCAAGGTCACAAACTGACGTTCATCCTGAAGCTGTAAATTATGAGGCACTTCAAAGATAAATATATATTATATCGTGATATTATTTAATCATGTTAAATGAGATCAAAGCTATGTAAATAATTCACGAAACGAATCGGTGCGTATGATAAAAACGGGCGTAATGAATTTATGATTATGTTTAGACAGACTCTCCTACGGAGTTTTAAAGGTATCACACTGATACTAAAATGAAATATGTCTATTCGAACTTTCCAGTAGTGATATAATAGGCCTGTCAAAGATCTTGTATTTGAAAAGAAGGGATTTAGGTAACACCAAGGTTTGACAACTTAGAGGGGTACTTATTCTAACCATTGTGGTTAAATTTGCATTTGAAATCTGATGTCTGATTCTCAAGAAAAGTTATTACATTTTCAAAAAAAAAAGTGAACTTGAAACAAGCACATAATTATGACATCATATCCTCACATTAATGGAGAGTTGGTTTTTTTTTTCTTTAAACTTTACAGCCTATTTTCTCCTCAACAATCAAATATTATCAGAATTTTACTGCTTAAGTGGCTTCAGAGCTTTACAAAATTTGAATTTCCTACAGGAAGGCCTTATACCTACTTACTTCAAGGTCAACAAAACAGTCTGAAAAAGCAAAGGGAATCAAAGCATCGTTCCTTGTCAATGTAAGGTGGTGATATAACATTTTCTGCCCTTAAACTCACTTTCGAACACTAATCTAGTGACTTCATTTACTGATAGGCCTATTTCGAGAAATGCATGTCCGGTTTGAATGGAAGTTTCACCACACTGTACATTAAGTTCCTCTTCCACATATAACAATTAAATTTTTGCTTAAACTTCCCCTTTAACGTAAATATTTAGATTTTTCTCAAAGAATTTCAAGTTCTGGATATCGTGACCGAGTATCGAAATGTTGACATCCCTGTGTAGCAGAAGCAGCTAACGACCAACGTATGACTATATATATTATATTGCCCTAAAATACTTTTGATTTTTATCCGGCAGTGGGCGTGGCTAACCATTTATGACGTCATTTGAAAGCATTCTAGTTTAAGTTTAGTGAAAAGTATTCACTCGTTACGAACCAGGATTTCCAGTTAACATTTTAATTCCTTCTTTCTTAATTCCCACATCACCATCACTTAAAGGGAATAATGCATTTAAAATGTACAAAAATTGCAAACAAAGGATAAGGTCATTATTACACCATTCAGTGGCACCAGTAACTCCAGTAATCACTGAACATTTTCACACTATTATGGCTTACAAGAATGTCAAAACTGAGGGGGGGGGGTGCAAACTAGGGGCAAAGGACAATGTTTGAGGACTAAGAAAAAATCGTTGGCAGAGCTCCAGGAGCAAAGCTCCGGTGGGGCGCCGCCTCGAGAAACTCTAAGGTTTTAACAGATCATTGGGTAAAAAATTAAGTCTCAGGAGAGGCAGATTATATTTTAACCCTTAATTCTAACTTACCTTACTTAGGGGTGGCGACTGTGAGGATGGGACAAGGAAAAATCCGAAGGGAAAATACTCCCTCATGCCCCCCCCCCCCCCCCCCCCCTCAAGTGCTGCCACTTGTCACACTCGATACTAGATGGATACACTAAAATGGAAATGTTCAACTTTGGATCTGATCGTAAAATCACTGGTCATTCGTGAGAGTATCAAAATAATGAACGCCGGTGTAGTTTTTCAAGCACTGAAAAGCAACTTTGGGAGGAGTCGCAAGACTTTGGGAATGCTAAAAAGGTGAAGGTTCGTTTTCGCGTTTAATTTGTGCGCTTATTTTGCACTTCGTGAGACGGTCGTGTCATTTTCGTCTTTACTTTGTATTTTCATCGGAGCCATTGCGTATAATTTTTTCTTGCGACAACAATGCGAATGAAACAGGATGATACACGAATGTGTTGAGAGTTTGTACCAACAAAATATGCTTGAGCAACCAATCAGTACATGAGCTACTATGAGAACTTTACTTCTTTACTTCTTATTTTTAAAACCAATGAATTTTGCTTTCGGAAAATCTCTTTAAAGGCTACCGTACTTGGTTGTTTTGAATTATCAATCATTTTGGATTCTAAAATTCCTGGTTTTAAAAATATGAAAATTTTTGGTAGGACTAATTTAATATTTCTTAAAATATTGCAAGGTAAAATATTGAAAAATTAAATAAAATATTTTCTATAAAGGATGCAAGCATGTTGTTTTTTATGTTTTAAAAGGTAAAAGGGTTATTGAAATTGTTTACAGGTCCATTCGACCTTACTTTTATCGAGATCATGGTAGATGAAACAAGGTTGCAATTAGCTGACGTGTAGAACTCTTAAAAGCCATGCAACCTAAATCGTATAAAATTTAGTTTTGTAGAAATAAAAGCAATAAAACCCAAATGACAACACTTTAAGGTTGAAGGAAAGAGTAGTCGTCCCACACTTATTTTGTAGCAACAGGGAAAACTTACAATTTTCTTATTTTCTCTTTTTAGTAAAATGTCTTTTAATATAATTTTCAGGACTTCAATATTGCATATTCAAGGTAAACTAAGCAGTTAGTCTTTGTAAATTTCGCATTTCAGGAGGAAAAATATTTTCACATGACTCTCAAGAGCCAATCATGAAACAGAATAGTCTACTAACTTCTTCAAGTTCGGGTGGCTGCATATCACTTTTTGATATTTAGAAATG
Source organism: Holothuria scabra (assembly GCA_037179385.1). NCBI lineage: Eukaryota > Metazoa > Echinodermata > Holothuroidea > Aspidochirotida > Holothuriidae > Holothuria > Holothuria scabra. The sequence continues at coordinate 15,822,959 of CM074199.1, forward strand.
AGCTCTGTAGTTTAAATATTCGGAGGGCCGGCCATACCTAATATACGGTACCGAATATTGGAAAAACCTCCCATTGACTCTAATTTTTCACACAACCTGACAACTTTTACAAGCCCCGCCCCTTGTAACGGGCAAAATTTAATGTAGTACGCATATAGTGTAGCTAGCTGAGGAAAGTTGACGCACCACGTGTGGTTCTCGTTTTGCACTAAAACACTGTTGACCTTTGCCCGGTAGTGGGCGTGGCTTACCAATTGTGAGGTAACATAAAAATCACTGTAAAACGCCACCTCCCTCAATATGAAGAACATGTGAATCACTGCTATTGTAAATATGTAAATATCTTGACAGTCATGTGATCAGACAATTGCATCCGAGATCTTGATATCTCAATATCTTTGATGTGAAATATTTCGATACTCAATCACGTGGTCTCATTGCATTAATATAGTAATTGTAAAAACTTAAATATTAACACCGAATCGTCATGGACCTTGGACTTTTTAACCGTTTAATCTCGAAACATATGTTTATCAAATTTTCAACATTTTAAATAAAATATTCGTATTTTTCAAAAAGAAGCATTCCTATTTTTCTTTTTAAAAATATAATATTGTTATATCCTAACGTCCGATGTGAATTTTTCATTTCTTTTTTCCATCATAATTATTATTAACCTGCTGAGATCACGTGATTAAAAATTGAAATATTTTACGCGTACAATTTTTTTTTTTTGCAAAATAGCCACTGAGGTGGAGCTGAGCTCTGTATATTGCTATTTGGGGTCGAGATGGTTTAATAGACAATAATTATAAATTACCAATGGCGGTGACAGAATGTCAAAATTGGGGTGACTAAGGGACACATGTCTGTTCTTTACATCTAGTCTAGAGTGGAGCCATATATGACAGGTCTGTGATGTAAATGACCCGAGGGCCGTGAGGTTGGTCAATTAACTGTTGCCCTTCAGTAGGCGTAGCTTCGTCGAGAAGACTTTAGGAAAAGGACCATGCAAAGCACACGCTCCTGTGGGTGGGATCTAGGGGGAGATGCCTCGGCCGGAAACTCCTAGGTTACAGCACACCCCTGGAAAAAATACAGTCTCGGGAGAGGGAGACCTATATCTTATTCATTTTTTTCGGTTAATCTAACCCCTAAATGATGATCCAACTTTTTTGAGGGGGGGGGGGGGTAGAAGCAAGGACAAAATCGGGAAAGGGGTGAGTTAAAGACAGTTTGTGGGAAAGGCTATTGAAGTAAGTAAATGGGGAGAATTGGCAATGGGGATAAAATACTTGACTTTTAATTACGGTGCCTAGGGGTTCTTCACCTCTCCTTCATTCGGTAGCTACAGACAAGTAGACCATCGTTTCAAATACCCATCGTCACCCCCACTAATAATAGACAAGTCCAAAGCTTACCGTATATCTGCGCATGCGTTCGTGAGTTTTTTGTTCAGGCCAACTGGTAACAACAATCAGAGCGATGCGACGACTGCGCATAGCATACTGTTTTAGGCGTATTTACATCCCGCCGTCAGCTTCAACACACGTTAAAGTATTACCCGTTGACTTTTGACCTATTGCGCAATACTACTCATGAAGAAACTTTGAACTGGTCTACTGGCAATGCCTAATTTTTGCCAATTTGCAGGAGGTGCTTATACTATACACCATGTTATGACAGTGTAATATCTATGTAGTTGGTGTTATTTTAACACTTCCCTGAATTTTGCAAGAGTAATTCGACAAGACTGAAAAGGGGTGAACCCTAACTTATAACTCGATAATACCGGCGTCCCATCACATCGTAAAATATCATGAACTGAGTACATAAACGTCATAACACGCCAGTAACCATCTACTATTGATGGGCATTGTATTGTACTTTTCTTACTGCGTCTTATGAGAATGTCACATCTTTGATCTAGCTTTTTCAATAGAGAATCATCTTCCACCGTAAAAATTTTATACCTTAAATATCAAAAATCTCTCTTTCGAAGGATAATACCCAGAGAGTCAGTTTTGTTTCACGAAAATGTTACCATTCATCCGTGCTGACGAGTAACAGGTGCATGTTCCACTCTATGTAGGATTGTCTCGCTCAAGATAACTGGAATCAGCAATTTGATTAGGATGCACCGCTGTCTCGAAATTTCCCCGCTTAGACGTCTTCTCTCCAAGGGTGGTATACATGACATTTAATATTTCATCGAAATCAAAAACATTCGACATAAAGAGGGAGCTAAGCTGTCAGTGCGTAGAGTCTTTATCGATCGGTGAGAGACTATAGCTCTCAGCCCAATTCATCACACAGCGGCCAGTGACCTCGGGGACGCATATGACAGTTGCAAGCGCATGCATCTTAGTCCCACAGACGAACGGCTGACGCATGGAAGCTTAGTACTCATGCGCGTTCTGCGAGTATCTCCATACTTATCCAACAGGGGTGTGCCGTATCGAAGGCCGAACAAATTTAGGCTTCTCGATATTTTTCTCTTTTCTTTTTGAGGTACAGGCGAACGGCGATATGCCTAATTGAAATAGACTTTGTATGCATGCCAACGTAAGACAGTTTGAACAATGGTAGTTTAGCGATAGCCCACTGCTAAATATTTCAATAGTTCCACATTTACAACATTCTAGAATCAGCCGTTACCTGCAGTTGTCGTCACAAGAAATACATGGCTTGCAATGTAGTGTTTGCCGTAAGACTATTTCAGACTTGTTTACATGTTAGGGGGCCAGAGGCGTAGCTACAAGGGGGAAGGGGCGATTGCCCCCCTGGCTCTGAAAAATGAAAAATTCAGGAATTTGCCATTTGTGACACCTGTCAGCTACTGCGAGGTTTTCCAGACTTTTCTCTCCGAAATTCCGAATTCTCTCATATAAATTCTGTATTTATTATTATTTGTCTCAAATATGTAACATTTCGGCGCGCTTCGCGCGAATCAAATTGCATTTCTAACCCAGCAGTACCCGCTCAGAAATCAGTTTTGTAAGCGTTTCCGTGCTCTGGAAATGACAAAATGTGAAATTTATCATATATGTCAGCAGATCAGCAATTGACACTGGCATCAACAGTGATATTTTCATAATTTTTTTTCATAAATATCGTATAATCTTCTCCAATTTAAACTCTTGACTTTTAATATGGCGTCGGAAAGCCTGAGTTTGAAGGCCTTAGATAACATAATGTAGCAACAATGATCTTTGGTGGCCGTGAAATCTCAGATTTTCCAATAGGAAATGTAGATTCTTCATTAATCCCCCAACTTTTAAAATTTCTTTACAGGAACCCAGAATCCAAACTTTTCCGCCAAACAAGTCCCGTATTTTCAAATATTTGCTTAAAAAGGGCAAAATTTTCGGCGCGCATCGTTCCGCAAATTACGCCTATACTATAGTTCTGTTCAAAAATGTTCTGAAAAAATGTGGGAACACTTGGGTGCCTGCCCCCCTGGAAAAATGTATAGCTACGCCACTGCCAGGGGCGGGGTCATGGGTGGCAAGGGGCGACCGTTCCCTATATCAGAAATGAAATGTGAAAAGGTAGGGAAAAGAAGGGAAAGGAAGAAAATGAACACGCAACTCATGCTTCGCTCCCTATTAAAATACATCGGCGTCGCCCCTGTACATGTCTATTCATATGACACTTTCACTTCGTGGATATATAAGCCTGTGTTTTAATGTTAGTCTGTGCTGAACTTGTGGGAGTCAGCCCGCGACATTTCACGTCACGTTACTACATGTGCTATAGAACAACCTGACCAAGGCGGAAGATGACCGTACCACGAAGTATTGTGAAGTTTATTAGGCTAGTTCATGGAACTGCATTACCAGATTACGGAATCATTATCCGTAATAGCTCCAGGGCCAGTTAAATGGGATTTAACAACTCATCAACACGAATTTTTACTTATATAGTATCTCTTACATAAAAAGGTAAAGTTCAAATACGGTTCAAACACAAGGGTAATTTAGCGAATGAATTGCTCCTTGCGGAGCAAGCTTTCACATCAGGCGGCATGCAGTAGTGGGCGGAACTTCCGGAGAGAGGTGCGGCAAAAATATACCCTGCTTTTCGGGTGCAGGCGCGGATCCAGACATTCCAAAAAGGGGGGCTGACTTAAGAGAAAACAGGGGTGTGAGGGAGTTGCACTGCTAATTTCCCGTGTGTTTTATTGTTGATGTGGCGAAAAAGGGAGAACTGAGGTCATAAAAGACCCCCCTCCTTGGATCCGCGCCTGGGATGTGACCTCGAATTGATTTTTCTTTGCCTGTATGGCCTATTATTTGCCTCACGTGGACAGATGGAACAGTTATTTCATTTTAACCTATGTAAAAACTCCACTAGAAATGAGACTAAGTAACAAAAAAGTACCAAAGGAATGTCCATTTTTTCGTACGAAGTAACTAAAAATTCTGCATTTTATGTGCATGTTGTCTCCCCTACGAAAGGATATCAAATAAAAACTATTGTAATTAACTACATTCCATGGAAATGTAGAGAGGAATAATCAGTCAATACTTGCAAAATATAGCTTTTCTTTAAACATCTTTTTGGAGAGTTAACAAACTTTGGGAGAGTCCAATTTCCTTTGGGTAGTTTTAATAAATAGCCTTGGTAAAGATTAAATAATCAATCAAATGGACTAATCTTGAAAAGGAACAGAAGTTGCACTTGTTTCAGTTCGAGAAATTTTGGTTGAACAAATTTCCCTTTGAGCAATAAAAAACTGAATTTCTTTGGGTAACAAAATTATGTCTGGAGAAAATACTACCATACTGCCTTATTTTGAATAAGTTATCATTCTGCGTCCATAAATATATTGGTTTTGGATTCCTTGCTGAATGCATACAGGCAAGAAATCTATGCGATTGTGATGTCGTGCATGGGTGTCCCCCAACAGATGATTCCCTTATTCCAACTGTCCACCAGGAGTATGGGTATCGGGAACGTGACGTCATCATTTAATATACCGCGCTCTAGCTGCAGCACCAATGGACGGCGAAATATCTCAAATTGCGGTATTCATAAACCACAATGAAGGGATTTCATATCTTGATAAGAATGAGCTTTTTATTTGTACTGCTTTTACAATCAGTCTCTTTAAGAAGTTTTTCAACTGCTGAAAGATTTTGAGCGGACACCGTCATAAAATGGGTGGTCGGGGATTAAATAGCTTAATCATTCGTAAAATTACGATAGATTGCCGTCCAGATTGCTTTACGACTTCTGATGTCATAATGATGAGGTCCGATGCATGACCTCTATGGGCGACTGACAGGGTATGTGAAACTTTAGGAAAGAAACGGGACATTTGCTGCTTGACCTTGTAACTCATCGCTTTTAAAGAGATGACTACGAAGGATGCCAAGTTCACCATTACCAAAAATTGACAATATAAAAAAAAAAGAATTTGCATGTAAGCCTGTAGTATATGTGAGTGTGTTTGTATGCACGTATAACAATTTATCCTGCATTACAGCTGTATACAGGTATATGTCTGTTCCTATGGTGGCATGAGCAATGGAATAGGAAAAACAAGCAAGTGAACCACAACTGAAAAGCCGTGGCCGGCTCGACTTGAACCAATAGATTGGAACTGACTGAGCCGTAAAACTCCATCTAACCTAACCTGTTCCTATGGTGACCCGAGGTGTGAGTGGTGCTTTACATAAGTTTGCATTTTTAATATCTTCGGGCAGCATTTCATTACTCGTTCGCAAATCGCAATGGTGCCAACAGGCAGTAGTAAGCTGTCATTGAGGAGAAAAAATCCTCTCAGTGCATTGAAAGTAAATTCTAAGAGAAAAATATATTGTTTTTATTCAATCATATTGAGCCTTAATTCATCTTTTTTCCTCATTGCAAATCGATAGGTCATGCCTATCCATATTTTTAACACTACTATTCTTTAATGGCCATCCTGACTTCACTGTTTGAGAAGATTCTCGTCACTGTTTTTACCTTCTTGGTTTCAGTTACGCCGAGATCAGCAGCGTTTTATCACATATCTCGGTGTAACCGACTTAAGAAGGCTTCCCTGAAGAGGGTTACTCTGACTAACACGTTTAAAAGCTTTCTCTGACCGACTGCATTGTAAAGGTAAAGTGGTTAGAGAACCCTACTTGCAGTCGACTTCAGCCAATTGGTTACAAACTGGGCCGTAAAACTAAATCTATCCTAACCCAACCGAACTGTCGTGTAAAGATGCGATGTAGTTTAAATCCTCACAGATATCCTGTACATGTATATATAGACAAAGGGATCGTGTGAGAAACAGCTTCTCCACCGTCCGACAAAATTTACCAAGATGGCTGCCTAGTTACTGCCGTTTGTGTAAATTGACGATGAATCTGCAAAATTTTAGACAAAATAAAAACATAAATGGAAGAATAAAATTACATTAAATCAATTGTTTTCGTTGAAGGATTGGACTTCAAATTTGCAAGTTTCTTCGATAATATTTCTAACATATCGATAGTAAAGCACTTAAGTAAGTCCAAAATTTACAACGAGAGGCATATTTTGCAGTCATATGTTGGTCGGATTAAAACCGCAAGATGATTATCAGTCAATGAGGGGGCGTCAGTGCACAGCGCTCTGTAAACGAAATAAGTCAATATGGTCCTCCTGCATATCTAGTCGATCTGGAATTTCGGTGTTTTTCCCACATTCATCGCTTTGTCCAAAAAAGTAAAACCGCTCTGTAAATGGTATAGTGCCGGGCGGGGCGGGGACGAGCGGATCCGGGAGGTGGGGTGAAAAAAGTTAACCACGCCTCTCCAGTATACCGGCTAACTGACGATTAGTGTATCTTGTCAACATTTTATCACGGAATAAACACTCTAAAACATGTTTAGCAATTAAACACTAATTTTGCCACAACTTTTTAAATACGTTTAAATTCTAAACACGTTTAGCTATAAAACACATAATTTTTAGAAAGTAAACGTTTTCAAAAGCGAAACGTTTAGAAATTAGACACGTGTGTTAAGCATCTAAACGTGTTCAATGCGTGGGAGCAAAAGTGCCTACAAAACGCTTAATTCCTATACATGTTTTTAAAATGTATTCAGCAACTCGCGGAGGGAACCTTAAATTGCTTACTAAGTTCAGCTTACAAGTATAAACATATTATACGAAATCTGTACTAAGTCGTAGTCAAAGAAACCTGTGTTATATTCTCATGTTTTTTTAGTAAATAGGTTTACTTCTTTTTTGTTTACCAGCAAACTTTAAAAAAATTGCCTGAAGATGTACTAGGCCTATTCAATATCATTCTTTCTCCCAGCAATCGTTTTATTCGCGGTTGTCTTCTAATCCTATTCCACTTAACTTTAAGCTTGCTTTAGTCTCTCGAAGTAAGGATATTTGTTTTCTCTTGCAATTCCAATGTGACGTCACAGGTTCAACGTCCCCCATCTTCTACACCGTCTACGTTTCTCGATCAATTACACAAACAAATAATGGAAAGCAAGATATTTCTGCTAAACAGGGTATCTACTTTACCATCGAATTATGTTTGATGTATAAAAAGAGACACTAATAGACATAGATAGATGATTAATTATGTAAGGCATTTGCGCAAAGAATTTTAGCTTCGTTTGTAGAATTGCATATTTTTGTTCTATGTCTCGATACACATAGGAAGATGTTAAACTAGTAACTGAAACTTCTTTATCTTCAACGGGTGCACATTGTTACGATTTTGACGTTCTCTTCAGAGCATAACAGTTCCTATACAAATCCGGACAGTGAAGTGATGGTCTGATTTTAGTCGCAACTACCTGTCCTTCATTACCATTGGTCCAGGGATTGGTCTTTCAATTTCCTTGCTTAGGCCGTATCATTGATGGTTGCACATTGAATTGTATCTTAATTTCCTCAGCATCTCTGAATATGAGGGTTTTGAAATTCATGTGCACAATGAAGGAAGACAATTTAGGGCCGATGGACCCCACTATAGGCTGCCTGCAGTCACTAAACACAAGCGCTGATCGGATTCGTCTATAGGCTTCATGGTGTCACCCAATCTGTTCATCCTCGCAGCAGGTCAGTAGCCAGAGGGGTTGGACACGGGAGAAACCCTCTAGAACCCCCCTCCCCCGAAAGCTTCAAGTTGCCTTTGACTTGATACAATTTTACACATCTCGCTCTGAAAAAAGTCGTCGCACCATGGGAGCCATTTCGCCTCCTTCAGTATCTTGATTGACATACGGGCCTGCCTTGCAGATATATTTTTGACCATGCAGTTGGTCGATGTCTGTAGCATGCACGTCGGTGCCCTAGTCTTTGATATGGCCCGGCCTAGGTTGACTGGTTGTTATGGAGATGAGGGGATCCCCTTAGCTTTAATGAAGTTTGCGGCCGGTAGTTGGAAAGTCAAACCTTTCCCTCCGTTACTATAATTCGTCACCTATTCATTTCTCAGTACCGACACGTCATATCTAAAGTTGGACAACTGTCCATATTGACACATTTACCACATTTTGGGGGTAGGGTGGGGTGGGGTTATAAACACATTTAAGTAAGTTGTGTAAAAACATTGTCAATCGGTTTGAAGCTTTAGTATACTTTTCTGTACACATTTAATTATATTTCTTTATTCCAAAAAGAAAAAGAAATGAGTAATACCTGTTTTGATGTTCTTCATAAAGTATGGAACAATTTTAAGTAGCATGAGGGCAGAAATTAGACAGTACATGGAAAGGGTGCAATAAAAAGTAGCCAGGCTCTTAAATATTCTCCCTATTCCCTAACTTTATAAAACACCAGTCTTATCTAGTTGCCTGTATGAAATGTATTGAGCGAGTTGTTTTTTGTTTTTTTTTTCAACATGTGTGCAACGGCCCATTGTTAGGAGGGATGCGAAGATGCCAAACCCACCTCAAGAAGAAAAAAGAAGTACCTTGACAAAACTTAATTTCCACGGTCATCATTTGCATTATTTGATTCATTCGAAACAAGTGGAATTCTATTTCGTCACGTTTCGTAGTGCTGAAACCACACTGGTAAGCCAGGATGTTCAGGTTATACGTGAAAAAATATTGTTTCACTTAATGGTGGACTGTGGCTCTTTGGTGGTTTCAACACACGTGTCTAATGTGGCTTTCAAACCCTTCACTAATCTTGGTCGCTAACACCCTTCCTTTAAGACTCTCATAATCATTAACACTTTTGTTTGTGTTATTCAACAGTTCAACCACAACCTCGTAGGTATATGGAAAACTCCTCTGCTTTGGAGACAAAGCCAAATCTGCCCGAAAAATAATATTTGGCTGAATTTCTATATAAGTCCTAGTAAAACAAGTAATATGAGATGAGCTCATTTAAAACTATATTAGATAAAGTAGATCGTCAGCTTGGAGAAGCGGATTCTCTGCCCCACGGAAATATGTAATCCTGTCCAATCTGCCAAAAGACTAAGCGGAGCGCCACCATCAGAACGTCGGGAAAATTTTGAAGTATCGAGTTCTCTCAGATCTGCAGACTGGCAAAAAGACTAAAATGGCAGGCTTGTTACTCACAGATCAATACTAGTCGTTATTTTGAAGGTTTTGAGTGTTCGTTTGCAACAAAGCGACCCGCTCTGTCCCCCCAAAATTGCTTCACTTCCCCCCACAAAAATGGACGGAGGAGAGGGGGAGTTAGTTTTCTCCGTCCTACCCCAAATCTAGATCAATCCCTGCCGGGGACGGCTTCTCATGAGGAACATACTTGGCATGTGTTCTCCATACTGCCAACCGTCGTTACAACTACTCTTTTTCTAGCCGAAAACTTTAGGAACGGCATTTCTCGCCTTATTTTAGTATGTTATGCCGCTAAATACCGATAGAGGTTATGGGGAACTGAATAAAATAATATTCATGAAACATAATCAGCGTTCCAAAAAAGGCAGACAAAACATATAGCAGGATATCTATTTTGAAATTTATACGCATTTTGCCCTTAGCAGCCAGAAGATAGAAGATTAGACAGTTATTTCCGATCGGAAACGATTTCCTTTTTTACTTTTTTTTTTATTTATTTATTTTTTTCGGTTATTATCTGCGAATTCAGTCACCTGAGACTATTTTTACCTGCTACCTGCAGTTTCCAACTAACGCATTCAGCGATTCAAAGAGGTCTTTAGTTTCAACTGCGGGACATTTTGAAATAAATTTTTAATCCAGGTGCGAATTTTATTTCCTGGAGGATTTATACACTCCAAATACGATGACTCCACTCTTCAAAAATCTGTCTAAAGATTCGAACTTCTCACACTACGAAGTGATTTCTAAAACAGAAAACTTAAGTATCTGAAGGCTCTCTTCAAGTTTGGGATTACACGTTGTGACGTCATCGTTGTTCATCATATAAGCACTTTTAAAATGAGTAGCGAATTTTTAGATAAAAGCTACTTACCCTAGGATTAGAATCCTCGAGGCGTTTCAGGAGATTAGCATAAAACTGCAACTTCTTCACTGTTTTATATTCGGGAAAATGACGTCATATTGCGTACAAAGAAACTAACAGGCTACACTGCATTAAAAAATGATACGGTGCAGTTGATGGCTGACGTTACCGTGGTAACAGTGCTATTATCTACAATGCGTCATCAATATAAATGTATTCTATTCCGCAACCGAGGCATTCCACTTTCTCTAGTTGTGCAGCACGTGTGGAATTTTTGTCAACTTTGCGTGACTTCGATTGATGTATTTATTCGTTGTGCGCATGCGCAAGTGATTACTTTGTCTTTTCGGTTTAAGGAAATTTAATCGGGATTACACCTGACGTTTGTAGGTCTACAAGTCAATTTCGATGCTTAAAATGAAACTTATTGTACCGATATTGAGTTTTTTCCCGTTTCCCCGTTGAAGAATGAATGCTGACGTAGTGAAATGTTAAATACAGAACAGCAACTGTTGACTTTACGTAAACCACGCCCATCTCAGATTAGGAGTAAATGTATTCACCACAAGTCCAATCAGAATCACTGCATTAACCACAAAAGAACCGATGTCATGAAAAAGGGTATGTCCTTTCAAATTTAAGTTTGACACTTCACCTCCCACGTATTTGTTTCTAAAAGAGACGTTAAAATAGCATTCTTGCAGCTCAATTTATTTTGTACAAAAACAAAAGTTTCAAAGTATTTCTAATGCCATCTTGCATTATGCAAAAGTAGGAAAATTACGAAAAATTACATGTAGAAGGATGATGGAAAAAAGTAGAGAAACCCAAAAATAAATTTTATCTTTACGGTCTGATCCCATTTGAAATCAACTTACATAATTCAAGGGTTGACTGGGTTGGATGGAAATCTTTGCTTAGAAAATTATTGCCTGCCTTCCATCAAATTATGACATACTTGTACAAGGAAGGAACAAACGTGGTAATTTTGAATGTGACCAATACATTACGTTAAGAATTACGTTAATGACCCCTACCGCGCACTTATTCGTCAATGAGCGTAATTGATATAGTTGTAACCCATTTTGTTTGGGAAAAATTATAGTAATGTTGAGTTGTGGCGTGTTAGTAAACAGCCTCTGTGAGAGCAGGTATAAGATTTACTTACTAAAATTAGGGTTAAAAAATTGTACTCAAGGCATAAAACTTTAAAAGCGTGCAGCCTCTGTTATTTGAAAAAAAAAAATCATTTGAATGTGACAGCAAGTCAGAGCGTGAAAGCGTGGAGGTACTGGAGTAAGGAAATACAGGGAAAGGGGTAGCAATGGTGCCCCACAACAAACAATATGGAACCCTCAATACTATAGAATATCATTTGTGCTTTGGCAGGGTTTCCTTTTCTACAGTTCTCCCCCGACTCGTTGGCACCATGGAGCTAACACGGAGGCACAGAGCCGTTCGGCGAAACAAAACTTTAAAATGCTTCCCAAAGAAGCTACGTCCACTGAAGGACAACACTTGACCAACCTCATGGCTCTCACTTAAATTGACAGGGTTACCCTCAGTAGAGCGGATTGCAGTTTCCTATGTTCGTAACGTAGCCTATATATGATCAGCCAATCAACCGGGTCTTACCCAAGTAACGGAAAGCTTTCGATTTGTACTACCACCTAATCGACTGCTACGAGATTACGTCAATTTTAGCCTCTGCGCATGCGTCACGCCGTCTCTCTCGTCCACTAGTCAAATCGAGAACGTGTCCACCACGGTTTGGCCGTTTGTCCCAAACTGCAACGAAGGTTCAGATGTGTGACGTTACTGACTGAATTTCTGAAAATGGATTAAGTGGCAAGAATACCGGTACATGCTAGTTTCCCTCCTCATGGTCTGTTTTGTACAAATGTGGTAACTTTTAGTCTAAATTATATGAGATTGCTGTTTCATTGGGGAATGTGCTTTATGTTGACCGTTTTCTTGCAACCTCTATGGGCGGAGAAGTTAAAATATGATGTTGTTATTGTTTATTTCTCCATGAAAACATACCAACATATTTCACCGGCGTTCATGTTGTAGATATGCACTTTTATCGTTGAAGTAATTCAGAAAAATTACGCAAGGGTGTAAATTGGCCATTCCTAATACAACTCGTCTACGTCGACCCGTACACTGTGAGATTGAACGGGCTTTCACAGTCGACGTACAACAGCAGTTGAGGCGTTCACGCATGCAAGCTGGTCGACTAGAACGAAGTCCACGGTTCACTCAATCCAAAGTTCGGTAACGTTGGAGTGAAAACGACAAATAACTGCAGTATGACCATTTGGGAACACTTGACGAGTTACACTGTTAGAGTGAAAACAATCTCTTCACTACACCACGTGCAGAATACGCCAATACATTTTATTTACTCCAACACATTGTTGTCGTAGGGAAGTGGCGTGTCAGCGACCCACCCCAAATGCAATAATTTTTGGTATTCGCAATTTTGCCCTGCCGATTATTCACAGAGTTGCCACCTCCGAGGTGGTCACTCCATGGTTTGTTGAACCATCGTGACTACGTTAATATTTAAGTTAAATGGTTTACTCCATTCATAATAGCCGGGAAGCTACCATAAGTCGTTCAGAGAGTCGGAGCCCCATACCGAACCGCCACCTCCACCACAGGGACTTTTCCAGTTGGTGGCGCATATCCGAATTTTGCAGCGGAGCGGTTGTGTAAAAATACAGGCGAGCTTTTAAAGGTTTGGGGGCCCGTGGCAGCAGGGAATTGTCCGAATAACAGCACCTTGCTGGAGCCGTACCTACTAGTGACTGGCAGTCGATGACTGCTAAACCTGCGGCCTTGATACATTTCTACGTAAATATAATCAAATGGAAATCTCTTTATGACTTTAAACTTTGTTGATGCAAAAGAAAAATATTAAATTTAATATTTAAAGTTTATTTGACATTGAAGGCTTCCGCTAAGCAATAAATAAGTCATTTACTACGAGACAAGGTTTAAATTTCGTTCTCCTTGATATCCTGCAGGTAAGAGTTGCGTAGATAAATTTGATTAGGTTTCGGTTCATCTTCGTTCTAAATGGTTTAGAGGTAAGACGATGTTTTCGATGTCAAAATAGATTTAAAGTCAACACTCAAAATTAGCTATAGATGCTTTTCAATTACGCCACGGATTACCCATGTTGGAGGACAACCATGTCAAATACACGTAGGTTTGTGCTGAACGTACTACACAATGTGCACTGTGGTATGCGCGGGGTGTACGCATTTATCGAGCAAGCGCGTCAAGTGCGGTCTACTATGTAGTTATAAGTACTGCAAGATGGCCGCCGGAGGGAGATAATTATGACGTCATATGAAAAGCCTTATTCTATAGACGAATCCGGACAGATTGTGATGGTCTGATTTTAATCGACCATTACTGGGGTCCATCACCTTTAATCTTTAAATTTCCTTCCTTACCTGTTCCATGGATGGTTGTACACTAAAGAGTATCCTGATCTTCTCAATTTCACTGAATATGAGGATTTGAAATTCACGTAGACAATAAATGAAGACGATTAAAAGCTGGTGGACCCCACTAATGGCTGCCTACAGTTACTAAAAACAAGCGCTAATCGGATTCGTCTATAACGTGGTGTGCATAGTTCCTTAAAGCGGCTCATTGAGTTGGTTCTCGAAATTCAACAAATTTGCAAACCTGTTAAGTATTCTTCACATACCAATGACAAATCGTCAAACTAAGACAATCTCCATATCTTACATACAAATAACTGTCTTATGAGTGAGTATTTAACGGTTCACTTCGGATTTCAAAAATTCGTGACCAGACACTTTTTCAAATTATACACGAAACCGTTACAAGTCAGGACATCGCAAAATTCAAAATTTTTAGCTTTTTCCATAACTATTGGGTATGAAATTTGACTCATCTGCTAACTATAAGCATTGCCATATAGTGGTGACCCTTAAACACTATAAGTTATCAATATCAACTCAATGAGCCCCTTTAAGTCTTATGAAGTGCAGCGACACAATTCACTCAGACATTGTATGAGGCACGTCCCAGGACGACATAGACATCCAAAGCGGGAGGGGGGAATGAGGGGCAGTGGGACACCACCACCTCCCATACTTTCAGATGCGCGCCGAATTTACAGAGCATTTTCGCCCCCCGCCCCTTATTGCACACTGTTAATAGTAAAATGGAGTGGTGATCTCCGCAGCAATGTATTGGAAGGAGCATTTTGCCGACATACTGTAGAAGTGCCGTTACTGCAATTGGCTTTTGTATGATGTATCATGGTTGGACGGAGCCAAAGATCTACAATGAGCAGTTTTTATTGTTACCAAGAGAAGTTACATATAACTGTTCATGTTGGTACATCTAAGCGATTCTTTCTGCACTCTAAAAAATTCCTAGTCAGATTTGAATAGAATGTAACCAATTGGGGCACGAACCGGGATCTTGTCAAATCTTTGACTATATTCGACTCATCAATGGAACGAATATTTTCAAATTTTAACCAGTTTCTAGTCAATTGTGAAACAAATCTTTTTAAATATTTGACAAGATTTCGTCATATCCCAGGGCCATTTGACTAGATGTTTTTTGGAGTGTGGTAGGGAAAGTAGAAAAAATTCTCCAACAAACATAACCTGTATGTTTCAACCTAGGGCAAAGTATATTGTAGTGCGAAAATTATACTAACACTCCTTCATATTTATTCCCACGATTTTTGTGGGGAAGGTGGATTTAGCCTAAATAAGTTTCAAATAAAATTAAAATTTCAAAAGTATTATTTACTGTGTTGGGAAAATAAGCTTGTGAGCTGCAGCAACTGAAAAGGGGCTCGCTTCGTGGTCTGTCGTACATGAACGAATTGGTGAAAAACTGAGCCGTAAACTACACCTAAATAATGAGGCTAACTGTGTGCGTGAGGAAGATCAAACATTACATGATTACGTCCGGTGGCTGGTCGGACCAGGGAGTTGCAAAACCGTGGTCGGACAATGCCAAATGGTTGAAGCCTCTGCAACTGTTCTTAGGCACTTGAACAGATGGGTAAGGCAGGTGCTTGAAAAATCTTGGCACTACGTATTTTATCGCAAAAGTCGTATATACTTGCCACACCAAATTGCAGTCTTTTAAACAATTAGAAATTGTTATATTTTAGTTATCAAAGAAGTTCCATGGAACCGGTTGGTGGGCCAGGTTTAGGGGTTGCGATTTGTGGTGGAGGCAGCAATGAGTTCTTCAACGTGATCATGATTCTACCGGTGTAATACCGGTCATGTAGTGCTTACAATCTTGTAAGCACTACCGGGTGTTGGTGACGGCCCTGGGTGAAGGCGGGGGGGGGGGGGGGGGGGATTTACCACACTCTTCCATAGGTTGCTGCAAATCGGCATTTGTGAAAATCGAAGTCAATGTCCGTTCCATGTTTGGGTGAATCGCAAACTATGGAACGCTGAACGAGCAAAAACACACTTAACACACGGATGTTATGACCCTTGCTTCGTTCTTACTAGCCCTAATTTATATCACACAGGTTGATGATTTTATGTGAGGGCTGAAGAGCTGTTGATGCCGACGGTCAGAGTCACCACCCTACAGATTGAGTTTGCCATTTTTGTGATTAAAAACCAAAAGCCGTGGCAAAAAGAAATTTGGCGACTACTTTGTGATGACGAAGGCCACAGTTGTGATGTTTATTGTATCTTCTCCGATGATCATGAAGGCTAATATGATAAGTACCGCAAGTGTAAGCAACTTAAGCAAACAGGTCGATGGAGAATCCGTGAGTATATGCTGTATTTCAGAGCACTGACTTAAAATAGAAAACACGAATTGGCCCCTAAAATACAAATAGCTTCCCTTCATGTTTGTTCCGAAGATTGAAAAGATAAACTAAGACGAGAATTTGTCCGCTGTTGCTTAATTTGCGAACAAATTTGGAAAAGGGGTTGAAAAGAAAGAACACACATTTCGTTTATTTTTGTGGTAATTAGACTGTACAGTTTACGTCATGGTTTTTGTAACTGCCTTTCGTTTGGCACCGTTCCGATTATTGGCGACCAAGAAAATGTTTCCTTGTGAGACATTCCGTCTAATCTTTTTTAATTTGTCCACTGTATATACAACTGAAACTATTTTTAGTCACGTGAGACTTCTTTATTTTGCGTTTTGTTTTTTCTCTTATAAATTACCAACTTCACTACGTGACCACGATTTCTAACGTGCAAATAAATTAAAGAAAGAGTTAAGTGACCCTGAATAAGGAAACCAACGCACGAAGGAGATATTTTTCCTTCCATTTTGGTTTGCATGGTTCGTTTACCAAGTATCAGGGATGTTAAGAACTACTTTAAAGCCATACCAACTTGAGAAGACTGCAACGTAGATATGATGACGTCAGGCGGAGGACATGTAAGTCACATTCGAGAAATTCTAAAGGGGAATAAATATTCAATCAGGTTAAATGCATGTCGTTCATTATTTAGCTTTTTTTTAGTTGAAAAGAGGAACAGGAAAGATACACATCTTCATCAAAATGCTGGTAGAGTTGAAGAACAGCCATCTTCACCCGACAAAAGGGGCCTTTTCCCGGGTGGAGTTTATCTCTATAATTGCAACACTTAATCCCTTTTACAGGCAAGCTCACTCTATTGAGCAAAGAGTATATAAAGGGGTTCAACCCCTTTAACTTTATTGATCTTAAGATAACTGAATATGAAGTTTTCTGATAGATCCTGGATTAGTAAGACTCGTCAACTAGAGGTGACACTTCAGCTTGCTATAGGTTTTTTTTTTGGAAGACAGATCCTGCCATTCTTCCCTGAGACTTGCCACTCTTCTCGAAAATCGTAGCAACCATGCTGCACTTCAGTGCAATCAAACGGTCAACCTCCCTCAATGCACCTAGCAAGGATCATGGACAGTGGGCCCTACCAATAGTCAGCACATGTGTGAATCTTACTGGTGGATGGGGGGGGGGGGGGCAAAAAATTTCCAACAGCCAGAACCTCAGATTGTGTCCGCGACCGCACTCGTCCATAAGTAATCCAACCACACGAGAGCGAACACACACCCACACAAATATAAACGCATACACAATCGTTTTGATGCGCATAAACAAAACCCATATACAATATGCGTTATTATTGCACATAGAAAACATAGATATAAATGCAGTATTGTTGCCTTAAAGTAGGCTCAAATTGACGTTTTCTAGAAGTTCTTAAGTCATTTGTACGCCACAATTTTACATTTTGTCTGTTTACCTGTTGTTGTTTTTTTAAATCTGCCTGATTACTCTCTTAATTCGTAAGACTGACTTTTCAATCTTAAAGATTGAATTTTCAATCTTTCTCAGATTGATATTAGGGACCAATCGGCGTAGACTGACTTTCAGTCTTTTTTTAGACTGAAATGAAATCAATCTTGATAGATTGAAACGTCAGTCCTTTCAAGATTGAAAACAGCAATCTAAAAGATTGAAATCGTCAATCTAAATTCGATTGACAATGAAAGTCAACAGGATTTTAAATCTAGTATGATTGAAAATATCAATCGATTAGACTGAAAATTTTCACTCTGTTGGATTAGCTATTCAGTGATCAGGGATGACCAACGTTCATTTGTTTAACCCTATTTAGAAAGAATTCATCACCCTACCCTCATTTGGCATGGATATTCTTCATAATCCAGTGCATGAAAATGACAAAATATGAATAATAGGAAAACTTTATACTCGTTTGCCAACTTACTTTATTCCACTTGGCAAGAGAGCCACATAATTAACATACATAAATATGATTATTACAGCAACATAAAAACAAAAACACATGCACATGTTACTAAAAACAACCTTTTTCTGTCCTTAAACACCATTTAAACTACTTCTAACAACTGAACATGGCAACCAGTGATTACAAATAAAACAAGGGGCAAAGCAGTTACCCAAAGGTGAATAATTACTTTCCCCTGAAATGGGGAAACAACAATGTAACTGATGTGACATACATGACCCCTATAATAGGGACTAAAGTTAGTTAAATTGTTACAAAAATGAAATGCATGGGTTGTAAAAGTAGTGGTGCTATGAGCAAGTAAAGTTTTCACATTTTCAACAACAAATCAACTTGAAGCAAGCACATATGACATTAATGGGCAGTATTTTGTTTTGTTTTTTTTTAAATTAGCAGCCACTTTTTCTCCTCACCAGTCCCATATTATCAGAATGGTGATTGCATAATTTGCACGAGAATTTTACAAATTTAATAATAATAATAATGGTTGGATTTATAAAGCGCCTTATATGTAACATCTCAAAGTGCTTCGCAAGTTCACAATCATTACCCCTGGTCATTGGTAACTCGTCAAACCCACACAATAAAAGTGGACAAAAAAAAAGTGCTGTTCGTGCCCGTCACAATGCCACTTCATCGTGTCCCCTCGGAGACTTCCCATAGGAGCAGCCACATACAGTGCATCACTATACAAGCTACCTCACAGGTACCCATTTAATACCTGGGTGGAGAGAAGCAATCGAGATAAAGCATCTTGCTCAAGAACACAACATAATGTCCCCAGGTGGGAATCCAACCAGCAATCCTTAGATCACAAGTCCAATACCTTAACCAATAGGCCACCACGCTCTCCCCATGGGGAGGTCCTATTCCTATCAACTTCAACGTCAGACCTAAAGGTGCATAAAAAGAGAAGGGAATCAAAGCATTCCATGTGATTCTGAGGGAGTGATATAACCTCTGCTGCCTTTAAAATCACTTTTGATTCCTTACCACTTCTAAGGGCCCACTAACAGAGCATCATTTTGACATCAAAATTTCACAAAAGTGTGCCCAATTTCACACAATTGGCTATGTACAGTTCATTTGGGACCATTGAAGAAAACTTCCAGAGCACCTTGCACATATCACCAGCAAAGCATTAATCATTAATTGAGAATCAATATAACATACCATCAACAGAATACAAAAGAATCTATCGGAGGGAAAAAATATGTAGAATTTCATAAAGGAGCCAAAGTACTGTATAATATATCCCTGTTTCAAACAAATCCATGAAAGCAAGTGGTATGAAAAGCTTTTTGAACAAATTGTGGACGGATACATTAAATTACTGGTGTAGTAAAACATGAAATTAATAGATCTTGACATCACTGTTTTAGAGGGCATCTGATTAAACTACTGGTGTAGTAAAACATGAAATTAATAGATCTTGACATCACTGTTTTGGAGGGCATATGACAGCTTCACCAAGAGCTTGCACCTGTGATTTTGCTTGACATGGTGGGAGAATTTCATAAATCATGGATGAAATGAACTCCCAAAACTGCCGTAAACATGGGCAATATTCCACATTGAAAACATAATGGCAGTTAAAAAGCCTGTCCACTGCATCTACTATATTAAGTCCCCCAGGGATGGCAATTTGGTCCAAAATGCCAAAAGACTATTTCGGACTCCGCTCTGACCCAAGTGAAAGTAAGAATGGTTGCTTGAATGGTTCTTTTTTTGCATTAACTGCCTCTCCAGCATCACTATCTACAAGGTTCGAGTGTTTCCAAAGGAACCTTTTGCTTCGTGATGAAAAGTGTATTTACAGTACTCTTGATAACTCATAGTTTCATCTCACTGAACTTTGGTGGACATGTTTGTAATGATTATTCAATTAAAAACCTTACAATGCAATTTTCACATCACCGTATCTTCAGGTTATTCCTAATTATATCCTAGTTGCATCATAAAATTTTCTCATCAAAGGCAAGTCAGGTGGTCCTTCAGGTGGTCCTATTCGTCCTTAAAATTTGGCTATTGGAATGTTTATGAATATAATATCAAATCTGTGTGCTGTGGTGGTGCAGTTTTTCTCATTTGAAAGAAAAATTTTCTGCATGTTTCTTTTCTTTTTTGTTGTGTGAAAGATGTTCATACTTTAGACTGGGGCAGGAGTTCTTTTAGAAATCAAAATAAGAGGGGGAATGGGTGGTGTTGCAATCCATGACTTCACATCTGCTTCCTCCAAATTCTCTTTTTAAAAAAATGTGTCAGCTTCAATTGCCAACAATATCAAGAATCCAAAATGGGAAATAAATAAAATTTCACAAGAATGTTAAGAATATGTTCCTCTTTCACATATCAAATAAAGCTTGTTTTCCAATATTACTATTTTCAAAAAAAGGTTTAAGATCACAACAGAATTTGGTATGTTAGAGGGGACCTTTTCTAAGCGTTTTGGTGAAATTTGCATTGCAATCCAATGTGTGGTTCTCAAGATATGAGCACATAAAATTGTCACATATACAACAAAAAAGGAAACATGAAGCAAGCACATGTGACACAATATCCCCACATTTGTGCACAATGTTTTGTTTTACTTTAAACTGTAGATTTGGTTGTCTATTCAACAATCCCATATAATTAAATTGTGATTGTATAAGTAGCATGAGAACCTCACGAAATATTCATCCTCACAGAGAGGTCCTATTCTTATTGACTTCAAGGTCAAAACAACAGTCTGATAAAACAAACTTTGAAACACAAATCTACTGACTTCATTTACTGATATTTCGAGAAAAACATGTCCGATTTGAATGGAACTTTTACCACACTGTGTAGATTTGGTTCCTCTTCCACACATGAAAATTAAATTTTGTTAAAACTTCCCTTTAACAGATCTGAAGGATTTTAAAGGGCTATCTAATTTTGCTGCAAAGTCGACCTATCATTTCATAAGAAACCAAGAAACTGACAGTTTTGTTATTATTTCATAAGAATGAAAAGGGATGGGGGAATAATTTCATTGGTCCATCTTAATGGAAAAGTTTAAGATATCATGAGGCTTCAGAAATGCCTGCCATTTTTCAGGACCATTCACTTTAAAAATTACAGACTTAACTTCACACCATAACATATGAATCATAACACATATGAAGTTCATTGAGGAACTGTCTTTAAAAGCCTTTCAGTGTTCAACCCCTGTACCCCTAAAGGATCATGGACCTCCACCGAAAATGACAGAGCACATTCTCACAATGACTGTTCTATATCCCAGGCAGTGTCACTCAAGTCCAACTTCCCTTTGTTAAATTAGAGCATGCCCAAGCTGGCATCATGGACATACTACAAATACACAAGTGCACATACACCAATCTGATTGCAAAGGTTCCTTTTGCTAATTAATGCAAGGACACATTAACCGCAACCCTGGTTGAAAATCGCAGGTAAAGGTAAGGCAATAGCAAGCAGACTCTTCACCTGGTACCAGGACTATACTGGACAATAACACCAAGAATAATTTACAGGCCAAAACTTCCAACCACGCCGGCCACAGCTAGTTTCACCAGTTTCCGTCTTTGTTGGCTAGAAGGAACCCCACCTTTGGTTAGGTGTTCATTAATCTTTCCTCCCTCTGGCTGTCTGCCATTAACTTCTTCAAATTTCATGCCTGTAAAATAACAATTTGAAGAAGAAACATTAGTTTAATGTTAACCAAACATTCCTCACCTGGCTGGTCTTCCATTTCCCCCATCTTTAAAGGGGATTGAAGTGATATTGATAACTTAATAAGAGTGCTAAAGGGTACCACCAGAATGGCAATGCATAAATACCAAAACTGGGCAAGTTTTATATCCAATAGTTACACAAAAAGTCAAAATTTGAATTTACTGTAGTGGTGGTCTGACTGGTAATGGTTTTGTTCATAATCTACAAAAAAGGGTCTGTCTACCAATTTTGTGAACCACACATCGGATTTCAATGCAAATTTCATCAAAATGCTTAGAATAAGTACCCCTTTAACATATGAAAACTTGATATGACCTTAATCCCTTCTTTTAAATACAGAACCACTAATTCTGTCGCAAAAACCTGTAGCAAGGATAGTGTATACTACAGTAGCTCTAAAGCAGAAAGTTGGAGGTGGTGGTTATGTAGGACAGAACTCCAGTAGCAATTATTTTCATGGAATAAGGAACATTTTATAAGAGGTTTAATCACACTTGTGATTATCAGTGTTTGCACCAGTTAGGAAATTCATACCCGGGTACCAGAACTATACATTGGGCACCCGGGTATTTGATCGTAAACTTTGCAATATCTTTTGTCCACCCTGTGGGCTAGGCTAGCCTATGCACAGTTCAGTACGTAGGCCTATGCTGTTTCGTTAAATGGTATAGGAGGGGATGTTAGAAACAAACATCCCGGAATTGTTTTTTGGAAAAGTGCAACTTAACAAAAGCACGTTACAGAAACAAACAAGTTAAGCAACTTCATTTCAAATGATTGTGAATGAGATCTGGGTTCATTCAAAATTTGTTACTTTCAATAACCATGTTATTTTGCGAAGATCAAAAAGAAATCATAGAAAAATGCTACCCGGGTAGCAAGAACGTCCGGTGGGGTACTCAGGTACCCAGTGCAAACAGTAGTGATTATCCAGCTGTTAACCACAGCACCATTCCAGCACTACCCTCAATGTCACTGATATAAATCATACTGTCACATTAGCAGTTGTCCAACATGATTTATCCCAATTTGCCACGGAGTCACACTTAGTTATATACTTTGAGGTTTTATGACTGGTTGATTGTTAACTGGTACATGTAGGTTTAAGTTGGGATGGCCATGACCCTAGCTGCAGTTGTGGCTTACTGCCATGTTTTCTCTCCTACCTGTACATGTAGTTCAAGGGCAACTCTACTTTTGAAACCTTCAGTATGCCCCAGCCAGGAGTGAAACTTCAGACCAGGCTCCCAGCTATGCTGTCTGATCTCTTTGCCTTTGCAACATCATCGAATGTGTTTCCTGTGTTGAATTTCTGTTTTTTATTCAAAAACAAATTTTTAAGATAAAAATTTTTCTCTTACCACAACACTGTCACTTGATGGAGGTGACTTCATACTCCCTGAAGTGGTGGGAATTTGCCTCTTTGATGTTGATGTTGCAGGTTGGTTTCCCAAGTTTGTCCCACAACTATCATCTTCCAATAGGTTCATGCTGTCATCAAGACTGCTAACAGTGCTACAGGAATCCTGGAAGAAAAATCAACCTCCTTAATTATATGAACAACATACAGCAGTTTCTCCTTCAATATTAGTTAAGCCCTGGGGGCTATGCACTAGTACAGTAGTACTGAGCATTCTTTGTTTTCATATGAGGTCTCACTTATTCATCCTCTTTTGTAACAATTTGTCAATTGTTATACAGATATTAAGGTTCAATAACCTGTTTTGGATATGACCACTTGAAGTTACTTGTGCAATAATTGGCAAACCGGCCTGAGTGAAAACTTACTTCAATAACACTGCCCTGCTATGTACTGCAACTTTCTTGCGCTTTCTGGGGGATTGGAGAGTAAATACAATACTTAACTTCAGTTTAGCTGCTGAAGCCTCAGTTCCAACTTCTTCTCTGCTTATGTTAAATTTAGCATTACCACTTACTGCATTTGATTTTCATACATTTTTTCCTTTTTAGTTTGTCACATGAGGTGTGATGTACAGTATGCAAAAAATCTCCTGAAATTAAATATTGACATTAATTCATGCTTTTGCTTACTTTGTCAGAGCCAAGAACTGGCAAAACATTTGACTTCTTCTTCATCTCCTCACAAACAATTCTCAATTTTCTTCTCAGCCCAAAAGATTTCACACCTATCTCTGGGAGATCATCTTCTGTCAATGTTGGCAGGACCGGCATGTCAATGTAATTTTCTGAAAGAGATTATTAGGGCGATTTTATTCATTTTAAATTTTCTGTTGGACCTTTCAAAAGTTTTCCACACTTAAACATGTTACATCCATCTTCCAGCTCATCAAGGTTGTTCACAAGTACCATGGGAAGCTCTAGTATTGTGGATGCCACTCTGGATCAGATGCTCCACTAAATGATGTTGGAAATGAATGGGGTCTTTGCAGATTCTTTACTCGCTTAGTAACCAATGATTAAAACATGACAGTTACGTTTTAATCATTGGTTACTGCGAGTGAAGAATTTGCAAAGATATTCTATTTCAGTGTAGATGGGGGAGGGGGGTTCTACTCTACCCAAACGTGTATGAAAACAGGAAAGTAATATCCCTGCATAGGGACTTTGGACAAAAAAATTTCCAGAAGAACTAAAATTCCATGATTACAACTAAAAATTCAATGTTGGTTATCTAATGATCAACCAGTTCTTTCTTCTTTAAATTTTATAAACTAACTTTTAAGAAACTAACTCAAGAGAATATTATAAAGATAATAATAAAATAACAATAACAATGGAAAAAATACATTTTTTTAAAAAAAAGATAAATAAAAACTATAAAGAAATTAAATATGTTTCATGGAGATCTAAATAAGACCTGAGAGAAAACAGATTATTTTGCAGGATTATTTGAAAATTCATAGTTTATTGGTTTGCTTTGTGAAGTGATTGACTTACGATTACTTCAAAAAAGATTGCTACGTGAAAGCCTACGTTTCATCACCCATTTTCTGTAGTTTATATACTCAAGTGCAAACACGAAAATTCATAGGCCAAATCTTGGGCAAGAAAGTACAAAACATAACTGGCCAGTTTCCTAAGTTTGCAAAGTTTGCTAAGTGATTGACTTTTTATTAGCCCAGTGTTAAACAGCCTATGCCTAGGCTGCTTAGCCTACAGTAGCTATGATTACCAGTCGTTTCACCCCCTTGTCAGTTCGCACCCAACCAGTTCGCCCGGTCATTTTGCCTCTCTGCCAGTTCGCCCCCATGTGGAAGTCGTTTCGCCTCCAAATACTTTACCATCTTAAATCAACCTTATTCCATCTTGGGTACTAATTTAGAATCAGTGCCCGGAAGTGAGGTAAGTCTTCATTAAATCGTGATTTTGGCTGAATTTCACCCGAAACTTAACCCTAACCCTCAAAACAAGCAATGGATTAGGGGTAATTATTCTAGGTTATAGCCTAAATGGCTTTTCAAACCCAAATTTGGTTAATTCTAACTACAAACTTAACCCAAACCTTCATCAATAACCTTGACTTGTGGGTACTGATTCTAAATTAGACCCCCATCTTGAAAGAAAAGCAATAAAGATATTAAAGTTTACTGACATCGTTTTGTTAATACAGTAACAATCAAGAAATGGAAAGGAAACTTACACAAAGGTATTACGGGCGAACTGGTTGATCTTTGGGGAGGAACTGGTCAACTTTAGGGGGCGAACTGGTTGGGGGCGAACTGGCAGGGGGGTGAATTGATCAGCTACCATAGCTATACCTAACTAAGGAAGGCAAGCGCAGTCACACTAGTAGTAGTACTAGCACAGTAACAATGGTAAGCTACCGTAAGCCTTACGCTAGGCTAGCCTTTTAAGTTTCAAGTTAGCTACACTCGGCAAAGAGGCGGTTAGTCCGCGAACAGTGCTGTGTTCGTTACATAGCGTAGGCAGTAGGCTCATTCCTCTCACAACACTGCCCTTGCGCGGATACACTTCACAACTGTATGCAGCTACTATACAATAGTCACTTGCCAGGACGCCCCGGGAATGCCACCTCTTGCGTCTCCAAATAACGAAATATTCTCACCAAACTTCACACATATGATCCCTGGCACTGCATTTAACCTTTCCACAAAAGATGTTGACAAAGTTTCATCAAATAATGGCCGAATTTTTACTGCCATTTTTGACCGTAACAGTAAGTCAATGCATCATGTTTTCAAGCTCTATTCTGTACAATTCTGTTTTCAGTAAAGGTCAAAGGTCACGAGTGGCGAGTAGCAAACTTGGCGAAACGGGACGTTCCACCTGCGTAGCGGTCTTCATAATATTACCAGCTTTGACTTGAGTAACAATACGAAGTGAACTCGGAATACCGCGTAGACTCAAGTGCCTACGCGTTGTGAAGGGTATCGATCCGTGCAAGGGCTGTGTTGTGAGAGGAACCATGGAAGTACTAGGTAGTAGGCTACTTCCATGGAGGAACGAACACACAGCCCTGTTCCGTGTTCGAGGACTAAGGCGGATAGGCTAACAAAACATTTGCTAGCCTTAATTTTAAACCAACGTTAAGCTAATGTTATAATCCCGACTTTGACTAGGCCTATATTGTACCTATGTGGGTGAAAAACAAATCAGAGCCCAATCCAAAAATTTAAAAAAACGCTTATGCAATTACATATTACACAAAACAAACGATAGGCTAACAGCCTAAGCTAGCTACCTGAAAGGGATATGGGTCTAACGCTAGGCTGGGCTAAGTGGCAAAGAGCAGTAACAAATTGTGCAAACCTTCCAGGATTGAGATAATCTTCTCTGGGAATTCTTTCTTAGATAGAAAAGTCCTTGTAGTTCTTCCATCTCCGTTTAACGAATGCGAACGATATTGAAGAAAAGATGCCCAATATTACGTAAAATGTACAAGCTTTTTATGTCCGACGTTCGCCAGAGAGTGTTGTCTTGTTGGCTTGGGTTAAAATTTGCATAAGCATAGGGTGGTTTGGAACGTCGAGGAATCTGATTGGATGAAAAAATCAATCTTGACAAGATTGAAACTTACTTGCACCTCGTGACTTTCGTTCCTTTTTTTAATTGGTTACTTTTTTCAATCTCATACACGATTGAAACAATGTTGCCAGCATTTTCAGTCTAATGGACTAGACTTCAGTCTATTTTCAATCAAATAGATTGGAATTGGTTGTCAGTCTTAAGGAAGACTGACTTTTTCAATCTTATGAATTAAGAGAGTATGGTGGGCGGAACAATATGTTTTTCACGGAGTTCCTATATACATGGACAGAGCATATAACGTGTGCGTCCTAACCGTAGGTCGTCGCCATCGACTGGGACAAAAAAGGCGCACCAAAATGGCCGCAATGAACCTATAAATCGTCTGAATTGACAATGACTCTGTAATATTTTAAACCAAAGATAAAATTGAATGGGAAACAATATGATATTCCTGTAATACGTGAAGTGATTTTGACCTTACCATGCCATATTCCAAAAATATTTCAACTTTCTTGCAAGATCTGGGAATCGACTTGAGCAAGTCCAAACTTTTACACAAAATCTTAGCAGACAGCCATCTTGGTGCGCATTTTCTCTCACGTACGGTAGCGACAACCTACAGTGCAGTATGCTCTGTCCATTTTTAGGAAGTCCGTGGTTTTCCCCCAATGTTTTTATTGATAGGGCGATCCCGCCCCCCCCCCCCCTCCCTGCCTGGGTCGACGCCCATGGGTAAGCAAAACCCTCAAATATTGATACATTTGCATGTTTAGCAGGATATATTCATTTAATCTAGTAATAAGGACCAAGATCTTTAAAACAGGAGTTTCTTATAAACCAGGCCATAAATAAACGTTACACTTGTCCTTGAAAGGTAGGGAAGTACAACGTGCCAAAAACGTCAAACACGTCAAAAAAGTTATCGTAGACAGTTCCGGTGCATTCAAGGGTTTAAAATGTCCAGTAAAACTGGACGAAAGAAGACTTTTCAATGAATTATCACAGTAATTTCCTTAAGTTGATGGCTCAATAAGGTACGATACTCAATAGCAGTGGCAAAACGGTAGCCGTGGCTATCACACACGTAGCCAGCACAATCAGTTAGGATTTGGGGTTAAGATAGTCGATATCCTAAATTTTGAAAGCTCTATCGTTTCGTCACCCAAACAGTTCCTATTCTCTTGACCTACTTACTTAAGCCCCTCCCACAACTGTCTAAACTCATCCTCATCCAAACACAATTTCCACCGAGTTTATTGCTTCGGGTGAGTATGTGTGTAATCAAAACTTTCCCAGTCAGTCAGTTAAGTACATGCCGTATAATATGGACTACATTTCTCTTATTTTTTGAACTTCCTGTCAAAGAGAGGGCTATGCCAATTGAGAATTTCTATAGACTACTACAGAATTGGAGCTTCATGGGTTGAGAGTTGACTGCCTTTAACTCATTGCGAAACGAAGAACTCTTTCCTTACATTACCAAGTGGATGACCAAATAGTTCAATGTAGTCCATTGAATAGCCGCTATGAAGCGATGGCAATGTTTGACCTGTATTAACCTGTATTTGACCATGAACACAACAATGAAGCATTGAAAAGACTAAAATGAGCTAAAAAGTCAAATGAAGTGACACGGGGGAATTACTTTTCAACTTTTGAAATAGCCTATAGACGAATCCGATTAGCGCTTGTTTTAGTGACTGTATAGAAGTCATTAGCGGGGTCCATCAGCTTTTATTCGTCTTCATATATTGTTTACGTGAATTTCAAATCCTCATATTCAGTGAAGTTGATAAAATCAAGATACACTTCAGTGTACAACCATCCATGGAACAGGTAAGGAAGGAAATTTAAAGACTAAACGTGATGGACCCCACTAACTGCCGACTAAAATCAGAGCATCACAATCTGTCCGAATACGTCTATACCTCGAACAAATTGATGTAATTGATGATTAACATTTACTCGATCTTTCGCTAGAAATACCAAGGCAACCGTCTTTGGTGCGCGTCTTCTGCGCGGATATGCACTTTTTTGATAGCTGTCTTATTGAATTGGTCTTCTTCCCTGCTTAACCCATTCGTGGGAACAGAGGCTGATATCACTGATGAACAGCCAAAATTGCACTGATCTTGAAAACGAGAATAAAACTCAAGCTGCACTTTCTTGAGGAGCACAGACATTTCTTATCTTACTTGGCGTGGGGGAAGGGTGGGGCAGGGAAGAGACCCCCTCCGTCTTGATAGTGTAGGACGACAATTGAAAGCGGTAGGGTGGCCTCGACCTCATCTGGTTGATAAATCCTGATGCAAGTATTCAAATGGTGAACAATGACGTAAACTTCACCTCGATGTTTCATCTTTTCACATTCAAGCATTTGAAAGTGATGGGTGAGGTTATGTTGTTCCCAGACGGTATAGTATAGCATAATTGGATTTAGGAGGTAATTATTAACTCAGTGGTGGTAAGTGGCGACGCCAGAATGCCAAAATGGGAGCTGGCAAACTAGGGGCAAAGGAAAATGTTGGGGCCAAAAGTTCCCCACGCAGAACTCCTGTGGTTGGGGTCCAGGGAATTATTTAGATAAGGTTAAACGGCTCAGATTTTACCAATTAGTTAAAAATCTAAAAATCGGGCAGTTCGGGAGATAACCGTTTTCGGGTGAAAATGAGAATTCACCCGATCGGGAGAAAATTTTCAGCATGAATATTCATGAGAACTTAGTGTGTACCTCTTCACAGGCGTCGCTTTGTTCTATAAATGTGGATATGTTCATATACAAGGTAATAATTCACCACCACAGACAGAAATCTTAAGAAACTTTCAACAACGTATTAATGAGCTCAATTGCTAGCACGAGTAAGTTACACAACTTTCTGCAGAAAAAACTGAACAAATATTGCGGCTGTGTCGAGTCTATAATTTAAGCTTAGGACACAGAACGTGACAAAATTGCTCGATATCTCAAAATTTGCGCGGTGAACTACTAAACATGATCCGGCTTTTTTTTGTTCCCCTAGCAACAAAGTTTCTAAATATTCCAAAATTTCTCTTACCTAAGACCGATTACATTTTCCAGGTGTTTTGAACGTTTGTTTCCGTTTAAATTGCGCGGTAGGATCGCAAAGCATCAAGGGAGAAATTTGAAAATGGCGCCACCCATGGCCGTATTTTCCCCGATCGGTTGAAAACCATTTTCCCCCGAAAGAGGTTATCTCCCGAACTGTCGGGCCGGTAGGAGTCTTTGTCCAGTCGTGTAGCTCACTGTCTTATTTCCCTACACCAGGGGTCCAGGAGAAAAGTTAGTTAGTTAGTTAGTTAGTTAGTTAGTTAGTTAGTTAGTTAGTTAGTTAGTTAGTTAGTTAGTTAGTTAGTTAGTTAGTTAGTTAGTTAGTTAGTTAGTTAGTTAGTTAGTTAGTTAGTTAGTTAGTTAGTTAGTTAGTTAGTTAGATATGGTTTTACGACACCGACTCGAGAGTGTTATATAGTGTCACCAAGATAGAAAAGGTTACACTGTTGAAAGCTACCTAAAAAAGGAAAACTGGTGTCTATTTCCTATCAGAATCTTATCAGAAATTTCTACAAAGCCCAGGTTGGGGGATAATGGGGCGAAGCCCCCGAAGGCTCCTGTAGCCCTGTCTCTGGGTGAAAAGTAAATCTCAGGAGAGGTATGTTATTCATTTTTTCCGTTGACCTAGCTCCTACCTGCCCTTTCTCTGGGTAACTGCTGGAGGGTAGACATGGATTGGGTTGCAATCTAAAGGGGTTGGGTTTCAATCCTATTAAACTGGCTGAAAATCATAGTTGCATGAACGGAGAACGTTCATTGCTTGAAAATTCAAGAGACGGTGGCGCTGTTGAGAGAATTTACAATTTGGAGAGTAAATAGATTCGTCCACACACGATGAACTTCTCTGTGCCTCAGGTTTAGGCTGATTGCAAAAGAAAAACAATCTTTATTTTCTCAGCAGTTATATTTTATGGCCCTAGTATCTGAGTATCAAAGTATTCCATTACAAATGGAAGGTTAAAATTTACGTCCGTCAGTAAGTTGTTTTATTAAATTATGGGCAAGAAATTTAGAAGCAAGAACCAGAGGAGACAAGTACCGTTCTGTGTTTTGACTGCGTGTTTTGTTTCTCACAAAGAGTGACACTTCTCGACGGGCCCTAAAGGATTTCTAAGTGCACTCCCTTTCACACTACTTGTTATTTATTCGATACTGTTATTTGTAAATTATCTGTGCTGTGATAAACCAAATAAATGAAATGAAGTAAGGCTATTCTAAGATTTCTGAAGTGTTTCACTCATAACGGGTTAAACTTCCTACAAGCATGGAGGTACAACCTCGGAGATAGTACCTTGATTTCAATGCAAGTTTCTCTAATGCTTAGAACGAATGCCCCTCTAACATATCAAAACTTTGACCTGTCACCCCTCTTTAAATACAAACAAACAGTAACGAGCTAGGTTACTTTAGGCCCAATTTGAACAAAACAGCTGTCTAGTACTGACCTGTAGGACAAAGCTACAGGCTGTACTGACTTTCATTTGCGCGAGGATATATTGACACACGACTGTGTATGAATCTAATTGGGAAGACAGATACACATATACATGCCATTACTGATTGACGAATGGGTTGGAGCTAAATACGTTTGAATGAATGTCAATCAAAGTGAAATGAACTGTATTTAGAACTCTGCTTTTATTCATAAGTATGTTTGGAGAGGGTGTTGTAAGCAACTTCTTAGAAGGGGAACGCCATATCCCATATTGAAGATCCAGGCTCGAACATAATTTATTACGCATTTGTTCACCCAACACGGCGCGCCTGACTCCACAGCAGGGGTAAGCTTAGTATTCTGTCGGTCCAAAGAACGTCACATCCGGTGCGAAGAGTCAATCACGTGACGTGTTGGAGTATAACAGTTTTCATCGCGCAGCCTACGGCAACAGTGCAGACATATCGGTTTATTGTGTAACTGTACCTTGTAAACAACGTGCTGTCTTTTTTTAACTTGTGGAAAATGACCGATTTTTATTGACATATTCAGCTTTCATGATCAGATGTCTTACGAGAATATGTCGCGGCGGGAATTCACTGTTAGTGTTTTCTTTACGAGATAGTCTGTAAACTCAATGGCCAGTCTCGCACAATAGGCCTACCCCGATAAGGAGTCTCTCGCCGTTCAAAAGCGATGTTTTGTGCACAGGCACCCACTATTTTCGAATTCGCCTTGTATTATTGACATTCTGAGATTTCTATTCAACCTTGGTCTCAAGAAACTTTGCCAGTTAGTCCCACAATCGTGTATTCTGAGGCTCTGACAGTAACATACGTGCACTGCACCCACTGCCAGACTGTCGTTGTTTTCACTCCAGCTCAAGTTTTTATGACCCAGGCCACGCAAAAGCCCGGATGTTGGACCTACAGAATAAGTAGAAATCGTTTTGTCCTAGATCCACCATAGCCTACAGTACTTCATGTGCTTCTCATGTAACTAGGGATATGCAAAAGATACAACTCCTATCATTTACTGGCGCGGGCTTGGGAAGCAAAACCGCCTAGGCACTGATCTATGCCAGATTTACGGAGACTTTAGATTCCTCAAAAAATCCTACAAAAACAAAAATAAGTTATCAAAATAAAAATAAAAATAAGCGCTTAATTTGATGTAATCTGGTATTTATGAGACACCAGTAGAAAATTCTGCCCCTTGAAAGTGGATGTCATGACTTGGTTGATTTTTCAACAATAGAAAACCGAAAACAACATTGGCATGCCACCAGAGCGTGTAATATGCAACGACGTGGCTTTTTGTCAGTTGTTTAACAAACCGGCAAAGGACGTCAAGGACAGGTCAAAGTTGTCCAGGTTTCAAGGGAGCGGTTTCTATAATGATGCACACGCGTCGCTCGCCATTCAGCATGTGAGGCTGTTTCTAAAGCGAAAAGAAATCACGTGGTTGCAGCTGCATGGGGGGATATCTCCAAGGTAGCTGGAGAGAAATTGAAACATGACAGAGTGACACACAGACTATTTTGGAAAACGTTAGCTAAAATGTGCCTTTCGCAATATTGCAGGGCAAATTTTAAGCAATTAAAGACTAAATTTTAGGGAGTTTTCAGCCGCTGGTTAACGTTTAATTGATAGGATAACAAAAGAGACAGTAATTCATGTTGAATTCCTTATACACTTAGTTGAGAATTGTTAGACAAAATGCTGATGTGCGACTTGGAAATAGCTTAGATCTTGTCAGACTCCACGATTATTACATGACTCCACTATTATTACATGGCTCTACTATCATTACATGGCCCTACTATTATTACATGACTCCACTATTATTACATGACTACACGATTACTACATGGCTCTACTATTATTACGTGGCTATACTAATATTACATGACTCCACTTTTATTAGATGTCTCTTTCTTCATGTTGCCTCCACTGTCTCTTATCTACAAGTTTTAACTTCTTAAACATGCTTTCCCCGACAGTGGGCGTGGCTCACCAATTGTGACGTAACGTGAAAGCACACTATAAACACTTGCAAGCTGCCAAGCACATAAATTGCGAGAATAGCGCCTCCTCATTCCAGATCAAGTCCAAGGGACGCCAAAAGTACAATAAACCTGACGCGTAAAGAATTGTCCCAAGAGTAATGTCCTGTTTTTAAAGACGGTTGTACTCTTACGACAACTTCGAGAGTCTGTAACGTTAGCCTCCCTCATCCCTGGTAACTAGGCACGTAACTTCTTTGTTATAAAAGACACGTTTTGAGACATGAGACAGCTTTATTCATCAAATTCACCGTCCAGTCCTTCACTTTGTAGTAAAATGTTGCTTTTGATTGGCTTTTTTGTGACGTTCAAGAAAATTCTTCACCCCAAAGAGCAATAAGTGAAGGTCTAATGCGTCCGTTATCCCATGTAATACGAGTGACCTTTAAAAATGGCGTCATCTTTCTTTCTTTATAAAGAAGTCGTTAGACAGAAAGTATAGGAATTTATCTTCAAATTTGAGATAAAATGGGTTTTAAGTTACATATCGTTAGAAATTCAATCCATCGACTCTCCGTCAGAAACCTTCAATAAGTACTATAAACTTGATCGAGTGAAACAAAATCAGATTGTCATATACTCAGGTGGGGGATTTCAGTAAGAGAAACGCATTTAACGATTAAGGTAGAATGACATTCCAATTCCAAATTATCGTAAAATAAAAAAGAACTTTATATTATTTCTTCTTCGAGTTAATTCTTCTACAAAAGCGATGAAGTTTCAAAGACTCGAGATAAGCTTGATTTTTTCCTTTAACTCTTCATTTTGGTTTGAATAACCTTTAAGTAACCTTTAACAGAAGTTTTATAAATTCCATTTGATGACGTCACACGGAAATCTTAGCAGTGCAGTCGCGGTTTATATTTTAACCAGGGACTGTTGAGGAACAGTCAGTGGCAATTTCCTATTTTAGCATCCTCTCTTGATGGAGCCGTGAGTCTCATGGCCATGGGGAGGGGGGAGTAGAATGATACCCCCTCCCCGGGCTAACGACAAGAAGCAATAGCCTGAGAACAGGGATCTGTTGTTGAGAAGGAAAGTAAACAATTAGATATGGTTATTCTTTCGCCCCAACTTTAGGTTAATACAAAACTCAATAATACGACTTGCCTAACAAAGTCATAAATAATATTCATTAACAAAATAAAACACTTTATCTTTTAGACTTATAGGAGACGATCGGTCGACTAAAAAGAATTTTTTTAGTCCCATAAAAGATACCTTTTTTGAAATAAATCTTTACACAATCCGTGACTCAGAAAAGTACAACAAACCCTTGACCCAAAGCAATCACGTCAAACGAGTCCCACCGTTCGCACAAACAAAACAAAAACTTCCCTGGAATGAAACATACATAACTCATTGAGTAACCTTTTGAAACGCGAAGAGTTCCTCTTGGACTAGAGAGTTGCTAGAGCAACTCCCTGCTTGGAGGATTTGTGATGAGGGTGCAGTTTCGAGTCCCTGGACTATCTCTTTTAGACTTACACTGAGTTAAAAACTTCCATAAAGTTGGCTGAAAACCAGGCGCGTAGCTATGACTGTATGACGGATCGGAGAGTTGAAATCCATCGCCTGAGAAACTGGGAATATGCCAAAAAAATGACCAAAAATTATCACTGTAAATTTTATTTCGTCTAAGACACAAACATTACACCATTTTGCATCTAAAGGCCTACAAAAACAACGAATTACCTGCAAAGGGAAGGGAGCACATCTTCTACTTGGCACCATTTCGCGTTACACCCCTAGTTCCCTCCCATGAAAAATGCTGGCTACTCACCTGCTCAATATCAATATTTTCGTGCAATTAGGCTGGAAAAAGTAGGTGCAAATTTAGGACGTGCTTTAGGAGAAATGCAGTGCTTATGATAAAAACCAAGAGAGTTCTATACTCTGTTCTGAGCTCAGCTCAATTTGTTTTTCCTGGGTTTACTCCACATATTCATTCGGTATTTACATATGAAAGAACTCGCTGCTCCGAAGCACGCGTAAAGAAGGTCGAAACCATGTCAGGGGTTGGCAGAAACGGATTCAAGATTCAGAGGGGCCGCAATCCCTGCAATTTTCCAAGGCATATTTTTTCTTTCACATCTGGGTAATTTTGCCTTCTTGTTTGAAATATAAAACGTCAGTCATGTATTGTTGACTTTAAATTTATTCAAAATAGTAGCTATTTCAAAGGCTACACAGTTTCAAATTTTTACATGAAATGACAAGGATGGTATAAAAGGTATAAATACGGGCGCACAACAAGACACGGACAGAGAGCTCCCTAAACTCCCACAAGACCTGAATTTCTGGCAGGGGCGTGAAAAAATCGATCAGCCATTTAAATCATAACAAATCTGGTATGTTTTTAATTAGAAAAAAATCCTAAGCGTGTCCAAATTCTTTCATTACATTTCTCGAAAAATAAAAAAAATTATAGTCACGTTAAAATTTCGATGAAAATTCAGAAGGATTACAAAAATCGGTGTATACGTAATCAATCTGATAGCTTATGAGAAAACAATCACGAGAAAACAATCGCTACCCAGCTCACTTCTTATAGTCTGGAACAACACTTTGTCCGAAATGGTAAAGTAATTGAACGAAAGTTGCAAAAGAGGCTTGGGACGTTTTTAATTACCAGATTTCATGAGCAGACAGGAGGGTTAAAAAATCTATAAACAAAGTTACAAAGGTCACGCTACACCCTAAAAAACCCTCAAAATCGCTGTTAACTTACAGAGCAAAAATAAAGAGATATATGGGTACTACTTCCACAAATAAGAGGCCCAATGTATCACATTTGGGGTAAAAATTGGATTTTGCATTTAAAAGAAAAGGCAAAAGAAGTTGCAAGCCAACTGAAAGATAATATAGCTCCTCAGTAAGTACACTGAAATTAAAGCCTAATTGCATCACGAAAATAAAAATATCGGATTAAAATAGCATTTTGTGTTTCGCGTGTAAACGGGACACCAAACTGCCAAAGATACTTTTTAGAATTTTATGCAATATATCATGCAGCTTGTGAGATACATGTCCTAAACTCATATTTTGTTCACTACCATTGGTACACTTAAATCAGTTGCAAAAATTACGTGCATTTTGGTTCTTGCAATTTTTATGGTCTTGTGTGTAACCGGACGCCATTTTGGTGTCCCGGGTAAAACATTTACACAGGGAATTCGAGACTTTCCAAAAATTATGTGTTCAAATCATTTATTCTTTTCCAAATCCAGACACAACTTAGGTAATGGCAAGGTAAAATGTGGCATCACGGAATTGTTTACCACACATTTTTCAGTTTGCCATAATCACACAACATGGTTCATGTGTAAACGATTAAGCGGGACACCAAAGTTTTGGTTTTTGTTTACACGTGAAACCCATGAACTCTGCTTCGATGTACTTGCTCAGACAGTCAGATAAGCATTTTAACGGCCAAAATTGTACGAGAAAAAGACAAAATGCATGTACATTGTACCAATGCAGAACATTACATCAAGCATATTAAAACTTTCCGTGCACTTCAAAACATAAAACGCAGGGCCAGATGTTTTTCCCATGTCCAAGCTTTGGTGTCCAGTTTACATGTGAAACATGACAATTTATTGTAAGATAAAATCCAAATGCAAAAAATTAAAACTGTTTTGTGGTATATTGTTTGAAAAGAACCAACGTTATTATTGGAAAATAAAGGTTAATCTTTTATACAAAATCTGTTGTAAGAGAATACCACAATGTAAATGGGGTACTAAAAACAATGGCAACTATAACGGTAATTATGGATTAACCAATGTAACGATTACACAAAAGTTCTGGTAATCATTTTCCATAACTTTTCTGTTTTCTTTCTTTCTTTCTTTCTTTCTTTCTTTCTTTCTTTCTTTCTTTCTTTCTTTCTTTCTTTCTTTCTTTCTTTCTTTCTTTCTTTCTTTCTTTCTTTCTTTCTTTCTTTCTTTCTTTCTTTCTTTCTTTCTTTCTTTCTTTCTTTCTTTCTTTCTTTCTTTCTTTCTTTCTTTCTTTCTTTCTTTCTTTCTTTCTTTCTTTCTTTCTTTCTTTCTTTCTTTCTTTCTTTCTTTCTTTCTTTCTTTCTTTCTTTCTTTCTTTCTTTCTTTCTTTCTTTCTTTCTTTCTTTCTTTCTTTCTTTCTTTCTTTCTTTCTTTCTTTCTTTCTTTCTTTCTTTCTTTCTTTCTTTCTTTCTTTCTTTCTTTCTTTCTTTCTTTCTTTCTTTCTTTCTTTCTTTCTTTCTTTCTTTCTTTCTTTCTTTCTTTCTTTCTTTCTTTCTTTCTTTCTTTCTTTCTTTCTTTCTTTCTTTCTTTCTTTCTTTCTTTCTTTCTTTCTTTCTTTCTTTCTTTCTTTCTTTCTTTCTTTCTTTCTTTCTTTCTTTCTTTCTTTCTTTCTTTCTTTCTTTCTTTCTTTCTTTCTTTCTTTCTTTCTTTCTTTCTTTCTTTCTTTCTTTCTTTCTTTCTTTCTTTCTTTCTTTCTTTCTTTCTTTCTGACTTTCTTTCTTTCTTTCTTTCTTTCTTTCTTTCTTTCTTTCTTTCTTTCTTTCTTTCTTTCTTTCTTTCTTTCTTTCTTTCTTTCTTTCTTTCTTTCTTTCTTTCTTTCTTTCTTTCTTTCTTTCTTTCTTTCTTTCTTTAAATCTACTGTAACTTGTAAGCGACGGTGGCATGGGGGTGTCCGAAATGGTAGGTCGACTCCAAATATACCAGTTCAACGTATTTAACAGTTTAAGCGAAATTCACTTGTACTGATGGTGCGAGCTATGCGAGGGATAAATTAACTGGAATGAACTCAAACGTGCTAGAAAATTTCATTTCCTGTGCCCTGGGGGCATATTTTCCGCAAAATAAAATTCCGGTGCCAACTAGCAGTAACCGTTCCGCCCAGAATAGTATGTCCCCTACAGGCGTACGAGGCGGAGGTCCACGGGAGGGGGAGGAACTCGCAATTCGGGCCGATAAAAACAGTTTGGTCAATTCGGACAAAACTTAATTCAGGCAAAAATTGCTCTTTACCCGCACAAAAAATTGTAAAACAGTGCCCAACGTTTTACCAGTAAATGGAAGTGGTACATTTTAACTTTCTGATCATTTTGCAATTTTCTGATGTATTATGGTAGTGAAATTTGTTTGCAAACGATAGCTCAAAACAACAATATATTAGATTCCACTTTCAAGTCCCGGAATTGAAATTCCCCGACTGTCGATTGGGTGGCTGTTTTCAAACTTTTCTGTGCGTTCTGGAGCTCCACTTAGGCATTATTTCGGCCAACAGAGGGATCTTGTCCACAGCAAAAATGGTGCCCCTTTTGGGTCCACCATGGACATGGGTCCAACTGATGGATCCGAGTCTTGTTGGTGTGGCATCGGCTCTGATCAACATCTCAAAATATGTAGTAAATGTCTCAATTCACTTTTCGTTATAAAATTTAATAATTTACCCATAACAGAAGATATAATTATTCCCATATCCCCCTCACGTTGCCCTTCTTGTCCCACTCCCGCTCCCTCCCCCCCCCCCCCCCTTCAATCGCCTTCAGGAAATCCTTCTGGCTCCCGATTTCTGCGTTTCAGCTTCTTTTTGTTTGATTTGCATCCACCTGTACGGTAACATTGACAGAATGAGAGTTTCATACGAGGGGTTGATTTTATAAGGGAAAAGGTACGTAATAAATATTCAAAACTGGTTTCAATTCATTACGAAGCTAGTGGCGGCACACACTTGGCGATGTATTGAAATGAAACCAAACGTTCAGTTTCCAAGGTTTGCTCCTGGAAGGAGCTTATCAGTCTCATAGAGATACTTGTAAGACCCAGCGGTACCATGCAAGCTCTTGACCTTTAGACCAGTGGCCCATATCATGAGTATTCGTCATGCGTTGCCCCGTTCTAGATTGACTGAAAACACATTGAGACACGGCTAATGATCTTAGACAAAAGGTCTGAAGCGTTTTCCTGGAATATACGTTATAAGTACCTCGATCTGTTAATAAATAACCAGCCTGGGGAAGCATATTAAATGGTTTGTAGAGTTTTCCCAGATGACGAGGATTTTTTCACGATGAATTCATCGAAATTGCTGCTGGTGCATTGCTGCGCTTATGAGGTAACTAACCAACAAATACTTAACCCACATGTAGTTCAGTTCAGATAGAATTGGGGCAAAATTTTTACTTTCGCGCGTCGACTGGAAATAATAACTTCTTTTGCTTTGCGACACAATAAACACATGTAACTACAAAACGATCTTCCGAGGCGATGATCAGAGGGAAGAAATGTATTGCAAGCGCAATCAGACGAAAGGAAAACAAACCAGGGTTGATTATATCTTTATGTGTATAGCCTGGGAACTTTAAACAATGGTAGGTGATTTTCGATCAAGGTACGTAGTTAATCAAATTAAATAATGATGAGCTCTATTCAATGACGTCATCATCTACTAGTTTCACTTTAAGGGACACGCACGGACATGTATGAGGGAGTTTTAAATTGACACTTGAAAAGTGTGACAGGGCGAATGATTTCTTTCAAGGCGTGTTTGTGCGCGCAAGTGGAGTGGTTGGAAATGGGATCTCATCTTGAAAGAAATCTTTCAAATTTAAGAAACAATATAAATTGCGTAGAAGAGCGAGGCCATATCCAGCCGGGAATTATCAAGATTACGTAGAAAGGTTGATTGAACGTTCATAGCCCGAGGTTTTATTATTAATAGTATTATTAGTATGAAAGATAGTAAAATCAAACATTACAACAAGTTTCTAAAGGCGATGCTGACGTCATCTCATTCGTCATCTTTCCCGAAGAATCGAATTCGTGGGCAGTATCATCTTCGTTAGCAGATGTCAAGCCACTTCATGCTTAATAAGAAACTTTATTCGTTACCAGGGTCAGAAGCGGATACTTGAATTACAGTTTCGAGGACGATACCCCTCTCATGAATTAGGGTGTTCACGCTCACGTCACTGGTTGGCTGTTGTTGGTATAGAGCATGCGCAATCATGCATGAGCATATGTTATTGGCATGGGCGGCGGAAGATGTTTTGTATGGGGAGAGGGGTTCGACTATGTCACAAGGTCAAGTGTACCTTGACATAACTTTGCTTCTGTGCGGTTGCGCATGCCAAATTCAAATGGCTCTGACTGTAGCTCTCGATGAGACCAAGTGCTTTCCTGACATTGAAACGCACACTACACAGTTTCCTGTGACCAACCTTAACCACAGCCTTTTTAACATACACACTGGGCCATGGCCCCCAGTCCCATACGTGTCGGTCCCTCTCAGAACAGTTGCTCTCCTGTAGGGTCCCTTTTTCCTGAAAATTTTGTTTTCACATGTAGAGACCAGTAGCAAACCCCCGTGAGAAGGAGAGACTCGAACTATCCCTAGCCTTAGGAAGGACCACAATGCATCACAATAAATAGCATGTATTTAGATATTGTTGCACTGCTCGATCACCATTGGCGAATCCAGACAACTGCTCATATATTGCGAATCAAAAGTAAGATTTCAATGCAAATTTCATCATAATGCTTAAAATAAGTGTACTCCAATGTATCTAAACTTCATTTTACCTTAGACCACTTCTTTTAAATTGTGTTAATTTTATTGTCTCATGCAATCCTAACTTCATATTCAATGAAATTGGTGAAATTATGAAATATTTTAGGGAACAACAATTCTTGACAAAGGTAAGCGAAGAATTTGACAGATTAAAGCTGATGGTTATGTCCGACTAAATCAATCACCAAATGTTCGCAATCATTTATAAGGCGGTTGTTGTTGCTCAAGTACCTACATACAAGTGATCATGAAAAAGTTTCTCTGATTCCATGGAAACGATCAATTTTACAACCAGATCGGCGTTCAGCTTTTTTATATCGGATGTAAAATTATAGTCATTATTCTGTTCTCATAACAATCAGTAAATATTGTATATCTCTTGAGACAAGACATTCTCATTTTCTTGGTAAAACCTTAAATCCCCATGTGAGTTCCAAGGTAAAATTATTGTCTATCGTATCAAAACTTGTGAACCAGACTCTACAGAAAATAACACAACTCCAAGACTCTTTGTATTGTTTCTATGGCTCATTTATTTCAGTAAGATACAAAATGCCTTGAACGGTAAAATTGTTGTACTCTTTTATCTAAATAAATGCTGTCTTTTGCGTTTAGTTATTCCAGTCATGTATATTTAAACAATAATTTCTCTTTAGTTAAAATGAAACATGTAAGCAAATGGCAAACGACTGATCAAAATTTATATAAATATACTGTATTTGTTTTTGTCTGTTGATAGCAGCTAAAATGAGATCGCATTAGGGGAGTTGGGGATATCAAACATATTTTTGTCAGTCTTGCAAGGTTGTCTGAGAAAGCCACATTGCATTGTGGGAAATTCAGGCTTAAAGCAGTATGGGCGAAAGAACATGGCCGAAGAAAGGAAACAGGCAAGAAATACATAGCTGTGAAAAAAACAAGGAGGGGTGATTTTGGGGGTTGAACCCCCCCCCCATGATCCAACCTTGCAATGCAAAAAACACCTAAAATAGCATTTTGTCTCTTTCCCTTAGACTTTTCCCTCAAGTCGTGCCCCAACCCCCCATGACACAATCCTGGCAATGCTACTGTCACAAGGTCAGGTTCTGGATCTGCAAAAATACCACACAACACTCCAGGTGGAGTCAAGTGTGTAGGGTTCGATGTGCACATGGGAAATCAATCCTCCTGTCTGAGAATCCTCAAGGCGGGGTTCTTGAATTGCCTGCGATCCTCGAGACCCTGTTATGTGCTGGGAGGGGGGGGGGTAGGTTTCAGCCTCTGACAGTTACAGGCTGTATTTGTAGCAGTCCTTGTTACTTGAGATAATGGAATAAATGTTCAAGTGGTTAGTACTTAGAAGGCCTCCAGACCATGCAATTGTGAGAGGTTGACAAGAGGCAAGGCAAGGAGGCCCAGTCTAGCTTTATGAAGATTGAAGGCAGAGTAGGGGGAGGGGTA
The DNA here is from genome assembly GCA_037179385.1 of Holothuria scabra. NCBI lineage: Eukaryota > Metazoa > Echinodermata > Holothuroidea > Aspidochirotida > Holothuriidae > Holothuria > Holothuria scabra. Next base: position 15,865,438 of record CM074199.1, read on the forward strand.
AGATGCACTAGCGAGGAACATCAAAAGTGCCACTGAAACTAGAAAACTACATGTATAGACAATATGTTTCCAAAGTTTAAAAGTTGACCCAGGTTGCAAATTTGTGAGTAATGAATACGTATAAAATTAAAATAAGCAAATTTCTCCCTTTGAAACTGACTGCTGAGAGTCAGTGGGTTTGCGGCAGTCAGTTTCGCCCTCTGTGAGCTCCATACACAATTCCAGTGCTGGTGGGAGAGTGGAAAAATGTGGAAGGAGTAAGGAGATTGGTGTTTTTTTTTTTTTAAATATCTTTTTTATTTTCACTTTTATTGACAAGCTGTTGGTAATTAAATTTTAAAAATTCTGCTCAATAAGCTGTGGTACCTTTTCAATCCATGGTTAAACAAACTTGCAAAAGGTGTGTCAGCATTTGAAAAAGTTTTTGAAACCTATTTTGGAAATGATTTATGCATGGCCTATGGTCTTGTAAGATGATCACGAAATTTTTTATTCCCAAAAAATATTTGTGTCCATTTTTTCTTCCATACAGAATAGAGTATAGTTATATCTGTACATTCAGAAACATTGTACTTGATGTTCAGCATATTAGCAATTGAGTAGGGAAAACAAGCCAGTGAGCCACAACTGGAAAAAGGCCATGGCCAGCTCAACTTGAACCAATTGGTTGGAAACTGTGTCTTAAAGCTCTATCTTACTAACTGCCTAACTTTTCATTCAGTGTGTATAACATCACAAATTTCAAGCCATGATATCAGTATATCTCTCTCCTAACCCCCCCCCCTTCCCACTCCAAAGGAAGAAAAATACCCAACATTTGGAAAAATTCATCCCATGCCTAACCATGTCTTGTTATCGATAGCAACTAAATTGTCCATTATTCAAGCATTTAAAAATAGACCTGGAGGGGAGATACTTCACATAGGCTACCAGAAACTGAGGTAAATAGACCAATGCAGAAAGACTCATAGGCTGAATAGTCTGGAAAGAATACAATATGTCTGTGCCTATTCAATATAATTTGAGGCTGGCTTGCATGAATTACCCCACCCCGGTGACATTTCATTGCCCTTTATTTTAGTTAAACTGAAAGAGGAATCTTAACCTTTCAATGCACCAGTAACGTGATCCCATTTTTGCCAGCTTTTACTTCAGAATTACTTGTTATTCAAACCGCCCAAAGCCAAAGTTTTTCAGTTATTGTTGCACCAGGATGGTAATCAGAGTTGCTGCTCACTGAAGCAGGCAAATAGAGCAATCAACAGGTGGATCCAGGGATACTTTGATTGGGAACCACAATTTTTTCCTTGCTGCCATGGTAGTCTTGACAAATTTCCTTAAAGTACAACAATTTGTGGAGGCAAAACAACCACCAACATTCCAATCACAGGCAAATACAGTTACCACTCATGATTGACAGAGTTGTACTGAGTCACCCAATTTTGCAGTCAAGTTGAGTCACTAACTATATGCTATAATCTGACTCATGTCGAGTAAGTGATTGGAGAGCCTGTACTTTACTTTTTCTATGAGCTAGGACAATCATGATACAACTGCTGGAGTCATTTCCCTTTTGAAAAGAAGTGACTCAAGTCATGACTTGTTACAACTCTAATGACTGGAAACAATACATATACCATGCAACTCAACCTGAAAACATGCATGTTGTATCAACATTAGCCCGCAGAGCGGACAAAGTCTTTTCGTTCAGCTCATTGCTACGACAAACCAGCCAAAAGGGGACTGCAGCCACAGAGGCCCTACACAGGCTATGTCAACATTGGCTATTATGGCAAGTACTGTTCCTTTCATAAAAGAAAAAGTTTTCACCTGGAAATTTCTTTTCAATGGCTGGAAGTTAAAAAAATGCCTGAAAATGTAGCTTATCTGAGCTCTTAAAAAAACAAATTGGAAACAAATTAAGACAAGTAAATAAATTAGTATGGCTGAAGGGAATACTAGTAATCTGGACAAGAACAATCTGATATATCCTCTCACAAAAACAAAAACCTCTTTTTCTATCATTTTCTTTGAAATTTGCCTGAGGAAATCCTAGCCCATTTGTTTTCCTCTAATGGTCTCTCTTTAGCAGTATATAGCACTTCTTTTGTGAGATTTTTTGGGAGTTGACATACTTCTCAGATCCAACTGATATGCAATTTAGAGTAGATAACCTCCTTTGTACTTCACAAGGTAGGATGAAGTCACAGCCCGCTGTTTCTAATGCCTCCGGACATTTTTTTAAGTTTTGATCACTGTAAAAGGATTGCTATTAAAAGCGGTAGTATTGTTGTTTGTTGGAAGGTGGATGTATGTCTTGTAAAATATAAGTAAACACGTTTCAACTGGGAATTAAGTTTTCATAAAGATGAAGTCATCTTGATTAATGATTTCTTGTTTTACAGAAGTCACTGTATATGGGCACATGAGATTGAAGTGCTTCTTTCTTTTCATTACAAAATGACAAGAAATGAATTATTACCGTCACAATTTAAAAACATTTACCCTCTGAGCGTATTACTTAGAATCAAAGGAGAAAATGATTTAAGAAAAATTATTTTGCCGAAAAATTGCCTACAGAGGTTCAGGTAAGGAAATGAGCCTGGCTGACATTTACATTAAATTTGCTAATTCAGTAGCAGTCTCTCTAGAACTGAAAAATATTTAAACAATGCAAAACATACATAACTTGTGGTAATCACCTCATTTTTATCATTGTCATGATCTAAGCTGGCAGTACGATCTCAATTATAAAGTTATGTTTGTTTTTGAGAATATCAGGATGTTGAACTTAAGTTGCAAGATTAAGTGATAGCAACTTCTCCTTGATGCTGCAAACATTTAAAGTTGGATTTATGAGCATTTATGATATGATCAAATGTTTCATTTGTTTTGCTTTCAGTTTAAATAAGGCTTTTTTATTTTCTTAAAGGAGCAGGATAGAATAAAAGATTTCATGAATCATGAATTCTGGGAACAGAATTCTTTCTATGCAAATAGGTAATGGCAAACTCAAGTTACAATTTCTTCAAATAAAAATTGTACAGTAACAGCATATTAAGGATAACATTAGCCATATATGGCCTGTCCCTCTCTCAACATCACAAAATTTACATGTTTGGCTAATGTTTTGCATCATGAAGAGTTTTGCATAGTAAAGAGCAAATCAGAAACTATTATGCAAAATGGTAAATTTTTGATGAATTTGATTTGAATTGGGTTTTTTTTTTAAGATTTGGATTTTTTTACATCAAATACTCAAATTTGTTATTTTCATGTCACCAGACTTTTAAAATGCATCAGCATGGCATGCATTTCATGTACTCTCCACAGTCATGTGACAATATCTTTCTCACTAAATTGCAAAAATTTATAAGAAGTAACAAACTGGTTTACTTTGAATGTGGACTATTTAAGTCTTGAAATATCATGAGAGCTACTTGGAAGACAAATAGAAAGAAAATTGTGAAATTTAGAGGTTACTTTAAATTCATGTTTGGGCGGCTGCTCTTGACCTTTAAGTACGCAATACTCCTAAGTCGTAAAATATTTTGAAAAATACTTTGAAGTGAAGTAGGTAGAAAATTGTGAAATTTAGCTGTTACTTCAAAATGAACTTTGAGCCACTGCTCTTGCCCGTTACTCATTTAACGTAGTTGTGAACGTCACATCACTTCATCCTCTGAAAGTTTGGGTGAAAAAATTTTCTTCAGTGAAAAATGACTCAAATTTTATTATCTGTAAGAAAGCTATTTCTTGGAAGGAAGGTTAATGCACTGCCTCATCCTGTATAGTCTATCAATCATACTGTCTGACTCACTGTCTGACTTTGTAAATATTGGTTTCAAATATGTTATTTTTTTCTGTAAACCCAAACTGAAATGCAATATTTCCTTCAAGTACTGCATTTTTATTGGTTGAATTATGATGAAAGAATGCAGTAAATTTTTCATGTAAAATGTTAGAGGTATGTAGAGGGCAGCAGCACATTTTTATTGTTAAAGAAATCTTTTCTGCCATGTGTTTTCAAGTGGGCAATAACTTCTACAACATTAGTATATTTTTCTCTTATTTTAATAATGCATGGTTAAGTGTTTAGAGCATCCGACTTAAGCAGCTGGGATGTCTGGAGTTCCACTCCTGGCTTGCTTATGCTGAAGACTTTAAAAACAGTACCTTCTGCAACAGTGTTTGGTGCTGGCATGAGCAATGAAGTATAAGGAAAAGAAGTCAGTGAGCCACAACTAGAAAAAAAGGCCATGGCCAGGCTAACTTAAAAACCAATTGGGTAGGAACTGAGTCCTAAAAAACTCAACTAGTAATCTATTTTATTATTAACATTATCTTTCAATTAAATTATGAATACATAATACAGTGAATTTTACTGGCAGGTGTGTCAATGTCATGCATGGCCATCATATTGTTATGTTGTTGCAAACACACACACACCCGCAATAAATAAGGCATACATTCCACGTTCACATATATTCCCTGAAATTTATAATCCTTTGTTATTTTTGCAATATTACAGTTGTATGATGTACATGAAGGTTTTCCTACCTGTGCGTTCCCTTCGGACAGTTGGAAACGTAATGTATGATGAGTTGAGTTTGAGATGCCAATCAGTAGTAGAGATATCCACATGAGGACTCTTACCCCCTTCCTCCCCCACTCCCCTTTCTCCCCCACTCTCCTTCTTCCCCTCCCTTCCAAAATAGAACATAACTAAACTTTCGGGCAACATTTCTGTCAAAGTGGAAAATTTCACAACTTTTTGCATCCTAACTCCTTTTGAAAAAGGGGACACCACCCCTTCTCTAGGCTGGCAAATATCCTCACAGTTAAGCCTCACCCACAACCCCCCACAAAATAGAACATAGATGTTCACATATCATTTCTCTCTCCCCCTCTTCAGAATGTGGTCAAGCCCATGTTCTTACCCAAATGACCAGTTCAAGTTTGACAAGGTCATAAGTAAATGAAGATAAACAGCTTCATCTCCTGCCTCCCCCCTCTCCCCCTCTCCCCCTCCCTTCTCCCCCTCTCTCCCCCTCTCCCCCCTGGCACTCCCTTTCTACAAACACACTTTTTACACACTATTTTAGTATGAGTACAGCAGCTACTACAAACTTGACCAATGATTAGAGCAAATGCAGGATTGACATCACCATACATAGGGATAAAGTTAAAACTGGATTAAAAATTATTCTTTCAAAACCAAGTTCTATTTTGAAGTACAAGGGCAGCAACGTAGTTTTTATCCATGATCTTATTAAATTTAACATGATAGTCCAAACTTGACAACACGTATTTGGTCAGATTCACACATGATCAGCTGCAGATGGTAGGATCAGGTCTCGTTTCTGTAAAGAAAGGAAAATAATGAGATTATTTGGTAAGGCACTACAAAGTAACAAGTCTTACCCAATGCATGGCTTCAAGGGGGCAAATTTTTTTTCTGGTAGGGGAGGTGGACAAATGCATATAAGTCAATGACAGCTTGCAACATGGGGGGGGGGGGAGGCACATCTGTCATGGGAATGGGGCCTGTTCCTCCTCCCTTGACTATGGGCCTATGGTGAAAATTTCCAAAAAAGTAATGTTGATCACCAACTGTATTTGAAGATATCATCATACTCCAAAAAATGGCAGGGATATGGTATAGGCCTCTTTAAATTATTCTGACTGATTTAGCCTAAGGTTACAATGCAAAATTGACAAGAATAAATGTATTCAATTTAGGGCATGTCAACTTAAAACCTTCTAGCAGCACCTTAAAGGGGTAGGGGATACAAAAGGTGAAGTGCTTATACTGGTCACTTTCAATATTTAAAGTATGTTAAGTACCACTCAATTCTAAAGAAATCTTAGAATTTTATTCAGTTAGGGTAAGAAATTTGTGCCAGGCTGTGATGCTGATATTGATGGCAAGTACCGGGTGGAGATTTTCAGAGCCAGGTAGCACCGCCCTGTGTCGCCTGGTGTGGTGACAACCCTGGTCATTGATAATCAATGTATGTACCGATAGATTTTCTAGCTAATTATAGCCATTCACACATGGAAGTTACCATACTATTTAAAGCAGGCTTCCTCAATTAAATTTCCTAAAGCACTACATTGCTAAATGTTACTGATTAATGCGACGCTGATTGCCGTCCTGGGGGAGGGGGGAGGGGGTTTCCCCTCCCCTTTTGAAAATTTTTCCATCTCAGAAGGGTCTTACATGCAAAATGGTGCAAAATTTGTTTAATTTGCCAGCCAAGATTCTTCACAAATATTACAATTTTTGTCGATTCACCGGTATGGGTGAATCGAATGGTGAATCGCCTAAGCACTGACTCTTAATGAATGTAAACAGTGACGGTGATTTAACTCTCTTGTGAGAACGAATAGGGAGTTACTATATCCTTGTCGGTAGGTGACATCAGTCTGTGGGAAGTACTAGATTTATTACAGTACCTATTTTTGAGACAAAACAGTTCTTGTCAAAAAAGTTGTGAAAAAAGTTAAATTTTTCAATATTCTCCAAGTATTTTTTCCCGCCTCTCAAAACCACGAGGTGCACGTGCCGCTATTTGAGGAAGCCTGACTTAAAGTGTAGAAAAACCAGTCAAACCAGAATGCAAAAATGCATTGAGGTTTCGATGATACATACATGCTCTTTTCAATAAAATGCTACATTTGTTGTAACAACTGGTGACCCAAAGTGACCTTTGACTCAACCTGTAAGTAACTGGTTTTTCTTTTAACCAAAACACTTCTATATTCAAAAAGCCAAATTTCTACTGTGCCTTAAGATATTCTGCAAACAATGTTTACAGAGTTTGATGCCAGGTGATACCAGATGGCCATTGACCTCCACAAAAAACAACAGGTACAGTACTTTCAACCCACCATAACTCATACACACACTAAGTGTAAAATACATCCATGTTTCGTACCTTGAGCTGTCCTATACAGGTTTTTGAAGTTTGACCCCCTTTGAACCCAAATGACCTTTGACCTCTACCAAAATCAATAGGGTTCTTCCTTACATCATAATGCATCAACATATCAAGTTTGAAATGAATCCAAGTTTCCTACGATGATGTATCATGTAAACAAAGATTTCAGGGTTTGACCCCATGTGACCCCAAATGACCTTTGACCTCCACCAAAATTAATTGGGTTTTTCCTTTAATCAAAATCCATTAACCTATCAAGTTTGAAAGGAATCCAAGCTTTTTACCTTGAGATATAGTGTAATTAAGGATTTTGGGATTTGACCCCATAGGTCCCCATGTCACCTTAGACCTCCACAAAAACAAATCGGGTTCTTTCTTACATCATAATCATACCAAGTTTGAAATGAATCCAAGTTTCCTTCCATGAGATATTGTGTAAACAAGGATCTCCGGGTTTGACCCCATGTGGCCCCAAATAACCTTTGACCTCCACGCATCCACATATCAAGTTTGAAATGAATGCAAGTTTCCTACCTTGCGATAGAGTGTAAACAAGGATTTCAGGATTTGACCCCATGTGACCCCAAATGACCTTTGACTCCCACGAAAATACATTGGGTTCTTTCTCACATCATAACACATCAACACATCACGTTTGAAATGAATCCAAGTTTCCTACCTTGCAATATAGTGTAAACAAGGATTTCAGGGTTTGACCCCCTTTGAACCCAAATGACCTTTGACCTCCACCAAAATCAATAGGGTTCTTCCTTACATCATAACACATCAACATATCAAGTTTGAAATGAGTCCAAGTTTCCTACCTTGCGATATAGTGTAAACAAGGATTTCGGGGTGTGACCCCATGTGACCCCAAATGACCTTTGACCTCCACAAAAATCAATAGGGTTCTTTCTTTCATCATAACGCATCAACGTATCAAGTTTGCAATTAATCCAATTTTCCTACCATGAGATATCGTGTAAACAAGGATTTCGGGGTTTGACCCCCTGTGACCCCAAATGACCTTTGACCTCCACCAAAATCAATAGGGTTCTACCTTACATCATAACGCATCAAGGTATCAAGTTTGAAATAAATTCAAGTTTCCTATCTTGAGATATCGTGTAAACAAGGATTTCGGGTTTTGGCCCCCTGTGACCCCAGATGACCTTTGACCTCCACCAAAATCAATAGGGTTCTTCCTCTCTGTATGGGGTATCTGTGTAATAAGTTTTCATCGAAACCAATAAAAAAGAAGGCATCAAAAAATGAAGATTCATCTCACTGAGATGTCTCCCTTTGGGAAGAAGTCTATGACACACATTACAACAAGATATCATGTCAGGTTACTAAACAACTCTACAATTCAGATCAACCATGTTTTTGGTGTATGACATTAGAGCATCCGCCTCTCATGTGGAAGGCCTGGGTTCTATTCACAGGTCGAGTCATACCAGAGACTCTAAAAATGGAACCTACTGCCATTGTGCAGGATGCTCCCCATAAGCAATGGAGTAGGGAAAACATGCCAGTCAGCTAAAACTGGTAACTGGGCAATAAAACTCGATTGAACTTACTAACTAACTACAATTTAGATCAATTACCTTTTGCCCAGACTGATAAACGGTAGATTGCTTTCATACGGAAATTCCACTTAAAAGGTACCTCAATTCAAAAAATTCAAAATATATATATTAAACAACATGAAAAAAAAAAGATTCCAACTCATCTTCATACTGTAGGACATTCTTGAACTGTGATATAAAATGTGAAAACTTATTCACTTAAAACAAATAGGTCTACAGCTCAATAACTTGTGACTATTTTCTTGTAAAACTGGCATTACCTGCTTTGTTTCCCTATATATTAAAAAATGTTTTTATGACCTTGAACACTTCCTGTTTGTTGCACAGAGAGGGCTTAATTAATTACATCACCTCATAGGCATTAGAGTGCTATGACAAGTTTGTACAAGGTGCAGTAATTTTTAGAAAAACAAAGAAATACAAAGATTGTTATTTGAGTAGTACAACAACGACATCACAAATATTGCATCATGTACCATTTTAATTTGAGAGAATAAAGTTGAACATTTTATACCTCCACTCAAGAATGTCCTATGAAGATGGAAGTTGCACTGTTTGAATTTACTTTTCATGCTCGGTAATATATATTTTTGACAAGGATTGCTGGCAGCTCTAAACATGTGCGTCTGAACTGCAAGCATGGCAGTATAGAGGAATGAGCCGGAGAGATAGTGAGATGGGCTAGGGCGCCACCTGTGCTAAGTGTCTGCCAGATGGGTATTGTTAGGCAATTAGGGAAATACATACAGGAGGTAACAAGGGGTTAAATTTTAGACTTGAGGTACACTTCAAAAGATGACAGCAATCTCCCCAACTTAAGTAGTGTAGTACACTGTCCTGTTTCATGATTGGCTCTTCAGGGTCATGTGACACTGCTTTTCTCCCCAAATCTGAAATTGAGTGGGAGTTACTGCTCTGGTTTACCTTGAATTTGAAATATTGAAGTTCTAAAATATCATAAAAGATACTTTGAAGAAAAGTGAGAGGAAAATTGGGGGATTTAGCTCTTGCTTCAAAATTTGTTAAGGGCGAATTCATTTGCCATTTAATTCCTTATTGTGAACTAGCCAGAACTGAACCGCCGAACATCCAAAAGCTGTTGCATGACTTTGATAATTTCAACTTATTTTTGGAGTAAATAATGAAATGAATGATTTACTGATTAGAAGATGAACTGAGTCTCTTTTTCAACAAGTCATTTTGTCTGGTGAAGTTGTCACTTGCAAGATGTTTTTATATAGCAAAATCTATCCAAGGAGCAAGTTAAAGGTAAAGAGCAGTCCCCCCAAACTTATTTTGAAGAAAAAGCTAAATAACACAGTTTTCGTCTTATTTCTCTTCAAATTATCTTTCATTACATTTTTATGACTTTATCATTGCATATTCAAGGTAAATCAAACAGTTATTGCAAGTAAATTTCACATTTAAAGAGAAAAAAAATGTGGTCACATGACTCCCAACAGTCAATCATGAAACTGGACAGTCTACTACACTACTTCAATTTAGGATGTCTGCTCCTGCCCTTTAAGTTGCCTAATAGGCTGATAAATTGATCCCTCTCCCCAATTAACTGACCATCTGCATGGGCAAGTACATTCAACTTGCAGCCAGGAGGTCCAGAATTTGACCCCCTAGTTGGGTCAAAATGGCACTTACTGCCATTGTGTTTGAGGCTCAGCAGATAAAGCAATAGAGTACGAAAACAAGCCAGTGAGTCACAACTAGAAAAAAAGGTCTTTTATGGTTTAACTTTAATAACCAATTGGCTAGAAACTGAGAAATTAAACTCCATCTAACTATAACATACCCCCCAATTTAAATTTTGGTTTCGTCCTTGCTTTTAAAATGAAGTGATCTGTAACAGTTACACATTTGTCTTTCAACATTTCCTAGGTTTCTAGTGAATAATATAAACAAGAAAATCTTTGTAAGCATACACTCATCAGGTCCAGAATCTTCAACAGTGCTCTGATTCTTTTAAGCCAAAAGCGAGAAAAACTCTTTTATAAACAACTACATTTATTGAAACGCCACACACCTTACGTCACCAAAGGCATCCACAAAACACATTGAACATGCCATAAAATTTCTGATTCAATTTTTATTTAGTAATTTGACAAGTACTCTGACAATTCGAGACAAATTGACAAGTTGTGGACAATGTGACTACCAGTAAACAATCCCATCACGCCGTTGGTAAGATGGCGTTGTCACTTTGGAATCTCAAACTGTTGGGCGAATCAAATTATCACTGCTACATGATAACATGATAGCTGCATGATTGCTGTGGGCAGAGTACACCTGGGACTAGAAAAATCTTAACAAAAAGAGTGTCAACGTTCGTGAGTAACTTTACCGGTCGGTACAGATTCTGATTATACAACAGTAGTTTCATTTACTCAAAGGACTTTTTAACTTCCTTTTCAAATTTCTTTATGTTCTTTCAAATGTGACAATGCCATCAGCATTATCTTTAGGACACAATCACTTTTGACAAGTCAACAAATGACAAATGTAAAACATACATGTCATATTACATTTTTTTCAAAAGATGAAATATTCTTCTAAATTTAATCAGGTTGGAAAAGAAATCTCAAATAACTCAGTTATTTTAAAATGATTTTAGGTCACAGTGACAAACACTATAAAGTTCATCTGTGTTTATATGGCATTTTGCAGATTTTGAATTTCTTGCGTCAATGTTCATCGTTTATAAAGCTATTCAATTGTATTTTATTATTGACTGTGCAAATGGTAACATGCACTACGTACAACATGCTCTGGCTGACTCAAGAATCAATGGAGCTTTACTGCAACTAGGAGGGGGGAGGGGTGGGTTAGGTTAGATGGAGTTTTAAAGCCCAGTTTCCGACCAGTTGGTTCAAGTCGAGCTGGTCATGCATGGCCCTTTTCCCAGTTGTGGCTCACAGAGGGAGGGGTGGGGAAGCAGGGTAACCCCATGGCCAGGTCAAAGTGAGGTGTGTGTTAATTTAACAGGATAGGCATATGGGGGTAATTTTTTGTAAGGGGCAAGAGTTATTTTTTATAATTCATTTTGTATCATGTATACAACATATGTCAAGTTATTGCCATGTTCTAAAATCCACTTATAACATTTCTGCCTGCCATTTTGCAGACTTCCTTAACTTCAAAAAAACAATGTGCATATTCTGCATTCAGGCTCCATTTCCCTGGAGAGTGCAAAACTTCCTGCAAAGGCCTTTCAAAGATTACGTCAAAACGATTTGCTCCAGGAGGTTACATCAATGTGACATTTTGTCACCTACAGCCCCATGAGGTTGTTTTTTTCTCTCCATCTCTGCCTTTTGTGTAATTAAAAATTTTCAGTAATCATATTTTAATTCCCTGTACTTTACTCTTTCCGCATCACTTGTGCCATGAAGATCATACAGTATGGCAGATATTTTACGTAAAATACTCTAAAAAATTTTTGTTATGAATACCCTGAGGGAGTATTCTGCATACAATGACTTTGAACTAAAATCACTGGGGAAAATAAGCATTGAAGAACATTGCGATTCAAATTTTGGAACAACAAGCAATGAAAGTTTACAAATCATGTTTTCCTATATAAAAGGAAATATTAAGAAATTCAGCATTCTCCAAAGTTCATAAAACCAAATTTCCAAATAAATTCCCATGGTACTAATTCCCTGAGGAACCTCTAGAATCTTGTGATATCGTGTTATAGAGAAGTAAAGGAAGGAACTGTCAAAGCTTATCGATGCACCGCAAATAGTCACATACAGTATGACACACAGCACATAAAAAGCTAAAGCTTATTAAATGATGGACAAAAAAACTGCCAACTTTCCTGAGTTTTTGGCTGTTTTAATTAAAAAGTTTGAAGGGAAAGGGCAGTCACCTCAAACTTATTTTGAAGCAACAACTACATCTCACAATTTTCTTCTTATTTCTTTTCAAAGTATCTCTCATATTATTTTAGGACTTCAATATTGCATAATTAAGGTAAACCAAACTTACTTCCAGTAAATTTTACATTTGAGGAGAAAAATATTGTCACACACCACTCAAAGAGCCAATCATTAATTAGGACAGTCTACTACACTACTTCAAGTTTGGGTTACTGTTCTTGCCCTTTAAGAACTATTCACGATTGCAAAATTGATAAACTCTTTCCCCTAGCTTCAGAAGGAAAGTTCTGAAGGAATTCTGAAAACAGTAAAGCCCATTGTCTTGAGCAGATCTTAGCATACAGAAACAAAACGTGACAACTTCAAATGTTAGACTGTCACTATAGCAAAGTTCTTTGGAACATGTTAAAATGCCCCCAAATCAAAGCAATTATCTGTGCTTTGATTTTCCCAGGCTATCATTAAGCATGAGAGAGTATTTCTACCAGTGGGTCATCCACCTTCAGTTGTGTCTTACATATGCCATTTGTAATCATTTAAAAGTCTATCAACAAGATCCACAATGCAACAGTCTGTCTTTCAAACATAAACAACTGCACGATTTGTCACAGGATGGACAGAAATACCGCATGACTATTCCTTGAACTGAATGCTACATACAGCATGTATGCTAAAACCAGCTAGCAGAAGCTTTAAAGAGCAAAAAGGAACAATCTTTATTTTGAAGCAACCGCCACATCCCACAAATTTCTTCTATTTTGATTCCAATTTATATTATCTTTCATTTCAGGATTTCTGCTTTGCACTGAATTTACTCAAATTAACTAAAATGCTCCCAAATTTTAACATTAAGTGAGAAAAATGAAATTGTCATATGCAAGGTTGTCACCAGATCATTTTGAGAGCCAGGTATAAAATTGTGATCACCATCTTGGGGGAGCGGTCTAAGGGGTACGGAGCGTCCTCCTCTCCTTTGACAAATTATTGCAGATTTGAGAGTGCTTACAAAAGCAAGGAATTATCACTCAATTCTGAAGAATTCTAGAAATTTTTATATTCAGTTAGGGTAAGAAATCTGTGCCGAGGGGTGATGCAGAAATTGATGGCGAGTACTGGGGGGTAGATTTTCAGAGCTGGGTAGCACTGCCTGGCACTGTCCTGCACCGCCCAGTGTGGTGATGACCCTGGTGCATGACTCTCAAACACCAAACATGAAACACAACAGACTACAGACTACAGAGTACTACACTCATCCAATTTGACTGCTCTTGCCCATTTAATAGACAAGGGATGCAAGGGAATCATTGTTACATAATATATATGGGTACATTTAATTGTTTTGAGGGAAGAGGGCATGATTGCTTTGCACACAAAAAGTCCAATTTTATGAACAAATATCCAAATTTCTATGAATTTAGCAAAATTTCCAACAAATTTGTTTGAAGTTTGAGACCATCTTAAAATTGTTGGGGGGGGGGGGGCACAGGTTCCCTGTCCCATCTCATATGCATATGCACATGAAAAGATATAGGTGGCATAACCCTGCAGGTTATTTTAATCAGGGGACAGAATATTAGCACCCCCCATATATGTACTCAGTCAATGAGCAAATGTGATCCATGCAGGATGCCTACCTGTCTTCTACCAGTCCAAGCATACCATATAATTTCCTAATAAGGGTGCCGCTCTCTAATAAACCCCTCTCCCCTCAAAATTGTAGGGCCAGGTCTCCTCCCGCTACAGGCCCAAACCACAGATTATTAAGCCTAATGTTAAACATTACAACAGTAGCCTAATGTCAAAAACAGTCAACTTTTACCTGTACATCATTTATAGTGTAGGTTCTAGTGGTAAATTAATTTTTCTTAAAATATTCCCTCAAATAAATGCCCCCCCCTCCCTTTTAAAAAATGTAACCCCCCTGGGGACATTTATAAGGGAATATACGGTATGGACCATTGTTCTTCCTACTGTACTATGACAAACAAACAGATACACACAGACAAATTTTCATTACAATATTCATAAGGTCAGGTAGTCAAATTTGATGCTTGAAAGCAGTGGGGGGAGGGCGAAGGGGTGGGGATTTGGAGAAAATACCAAACAGCTCTGTGAGAGCCTTCCCATGAAGGTGCGGGGTCCTGCAGTAATTAGAAAGAAAACCACAATAGCTGAAGTGCATAAATTTGGCAATCTTAAAAGTAGGATTACCATCAGTCCTGATTAATCGGAATTGTCCCTTATTTTTGAATAGAAAAAGGAGGGTAGTGGCCAGTAAGGCAAACCTTCCCAATTTCCCCAAAAACGAATAAAAGCTGGGCAGGCAGCAGGACGACAAAGTATTTTTGTATACCATAGGCCTATACTACAGAAACTGACGGGACTCACATGTTGTACACTCTTAAAAAGTTGGTTAAAGAAAATCACCAACACTGGTCAGGTATGTCAAATACCGGAAATTGGGCAAAGTTTCCCCAATATGTGTTGTTTATTTGGTTACCTCACAAGCTGGTTACCCAATTAAGTGTTAAAAAACCTCTGGGGTAACACGTTAATCAACAATTATTGGGTAAAATTTAACCAATTTCAGGTATTTGACGTACGTGACCAGTGTTGGTGAATTTTTTTAACCAACTTTTTAAGAGTGTAGTTTTCTTACCCACAAGCAGGCTAGCAAAGGAAAACTCGGTACAGTAAAATCCTGCATGAAACAGTGTCCCAAACTGGCTATAAATTCACAAAGGTCATTGCTGTAAACTTGCATATGATCGTCACAATCATTTAAACTTTTAAGTCCCTCAGACCACTCCCCCACACCGTGTGTGTGGTATAACGGTAGAGCATCCCCCTTTTACACATCAGGTCCGGGTTCGATTCCCAGGCGGAGTCATACCAAAGACTCTAAAAATGGAACCTAATTGTGCACTTGTGCACTTGTCCCTCCAATTCAGGTAAAGACAGTTGGTCCATTTGGGCAAAACATGACAGTTTCAGTCAGTCTCTACTACCACCATGCAGGGAGCTAATTTTTAGCTTGTCCATATTTTTAATGCTTTCTTGCACACAAATTAAAGGGAGCCATTATTTTGGCAAAATTTGCTCTTGCCCTCCCAACAAAAATTTTTAAGTCGGGAAAAACTATCACCGCTGTAATACTAATGCAATTCTGTCAGAATTTTAATCTTGTGAGTAAATTCTGCCATCTTTGGCTCTGTCAAAATATGTTGAATCTTGATCAAGTGTTTTTGCAGAGGCAGGCAAACTTTTCCACTTATGCAACAGAAATTATACCAAAGTGACTAATTTAAACAGGGTCAATGATTTAAAAATGACAAAGCCTACCCAGGCTTCTTCCATTTGATTGTTACAGTGCTACGTGTGTACTCAGGATGACTAGGAGATGTAATCCATTATTTAGGTGTTTAGCAGAAATTATACATTTCAACCGTTTTTGAAAACCTTAAACAAGACATGAAGGAATCACCATAAAATGCAACCTCAGCGAAGCATCCTTATGAATATGTGAACTGTAAAATAGCAAAATTTAAAAGACAGTTCACATGGGATGCCATTTGGAAAAAAAACATCCTATGCCAAACCGTGTCAAGAACTGTTACCAATACCAACTAAATGTCCATTCAAGCATTTAAAAAGGTTGAAAGTTGGTTGAAGTCTACATGCTGTGACATCACTTCTTGAAAAGGCAACATAGACACCCCAGTACATCAAAGGCGGTATGGGGTGTAACCAATATCTGAGTTTGTTACATGATCTGTGAACTCAAATGAGCTATGCTTTCATTGTGTTCACACTGCTCTGCTTGAAAAGCAATTAACACATGCTGACTGACCTGTTAGCTAACCCAAAATGTTACGAAACTTTTTTTTTGTATTAAAACACATTTTTTACTGTCAATCAATAAATCAGATATGAAACTTGACTAAATCAAGTCTGCATGTAGTGGGCTTCTTTGCCTCCCTGAAGGGATAACTTAAGAGTCAATAAGGCAGAGAGGAAGAATGTAACAAAAAATAAGAGGGAATGTTTCATCATGTACCTCAGATATTTCTGTATATATCCCCAGTACTTTACTGCACTGTACATTTATTGCAAAAGACTTGGACCAAAGTCAGCGACATCAACTTCAACTAAGGGCATGAGAAGAAATACTTGTGGCATGGGTGCGAACAGCCAAAGGCGTACTAGGTGGGAGTGCAGGAGGGCACTTGCCCTCCCAATTCGGGCAAAAGCAGTTGGTCTTTTTGGGCAAAACATGGACAAAACATGATAAACGGTGACATTATTTGGGCAAAAAATTGCTCTTGCCCCCTCTAAAAAATTACCCCCCCTCCCCCGGTATGCCTACATGCATAGCCAAGATTGTGTCATGTGAGGGGTTTTGGAGTGTGATCGGGCAGCAGCATATGGTGTAATTGTGCTTCAAACAAATATTAAATTCATAGCCTGACATTTTTTGCTTTTATTTTGTTTAGGTTAGGTTAGGTTAGGATAGTGTGGGTTATAGGGTTACATGTATGAACATGGAGACATTGCAACATAGAGCTAGGTGTAACTAAGAGGTGTAACTAAAGGCTAGGTCTGAAAACAGCTTAAAAAGGTTTACAGGATACCATCTGGAAGTGCTATTCAAACAGCAATTACTCGTTTAAACTTTCAACCAAATAAACATTCCTGTTTATACACACTAATAATATTAAATTAAACATACACCACACTGAGGTTATAATCAATTGAACATTACTCTACATAAGAACACATGAATCATAGTGCAATCTAAGTTAGATGTATCCAATCTAATTTTCCACCTCTCTTTAATGTATCCTATTTAGTTGATCTTTATTTGTGTCATGCATCAACTTTCACATTCCCCTCATTGACATCAACAAGATCACAGTTACAAGATGTTGTAACAGCTCATCATCGACACACAATCACATTAGACACATTCATCAGTTAAGTCAGTTACAGGTGATTTCTAGTGAGACGACACGAATTCCATCTCAGCTCTCTCCCCGAGCTCATTAAGGCTTATGTACTTACATTTCAGAAGAAATTAAGTGGCCTTGAAATCACCCGCTGAGTATAAACATGTCTTTGAATGATAACACATTTTTCACCCAGAACTTGAAAGTTGAACCTATTTGCTTCTCATTATATTGATTCATCTGAACATTTGAGAGTTCATTCAATCAAAGCAGAAAGGAGATATTACCCAGAATTCCCTCTGATTCAGTCAGTATGCTAGTGTTTCACTCCTTTATTACTTGACAAGGACAAATAAAATGTCTCTAGAGTCATTAATTTGTTTATTATCGTGAAACTTTCACCAGACCCATTCAATAATGAAGTTCATATCAGCAAAATGAATGGACAAAAAGAGCCTAAAAATCTTGACCACACGTATAATAATGGTAAAATGTTATGTAAGGAAAGCAAAAAGTATCAGACCCTTGTTGTTGCATCTTCATTTCTTGTTGAGTTGATAAAGTTTTTACACCCCATTATGTGAAATAGTCCTCACTCAAACCACGTTCCTCTAATGTCTAAAACCAGACTGGACAGGACAAAATCCGAGGAGGCAAATCCTCCATCAATGCCTCTGTAGTACCGCCACTATGTGCCCTTTTTTATACGGTAAGTACCAAATAGGAGAATATATTTTACAGGACACATGCTGTTTCGATTGCGGTAAAAAAGTTGATTTTCTAACTTCAGTAATCTATTGTTCAAGTGAGGTATATCAAGTTTCCAAGCCCACTGCTAGAGGTCTATTATTATCACTTCACAGAGCTTCTAGTCCACTTAGGTTGAAAAAAATTACATGGTACTTTGGTCAGGATTGTAATCAAAACCCCTCTGCGTGCTGTGCATACTGTGGCTAGGGTTTCTTGACTTGGATTAAATGTCTTTGCATGGAGTATTACTGTCTGTCAATCATAAAGTTGTTTAATTGGGCAAGGAAGGAAATCAAGTGTAAATTTTTATCGTCACCAATTCGTCATGACACTCTTACTTAAAAACCTCTAAGATGTAAAAACTGATGCAATGTATCATTTACTTCAAAAAAAGGATAATGCTTCAACAACAGGTAGCTGTGGCAAAAAGTTTATGACAAGCCCCCTAGTACAAGGACTAAATGTTCTCATCATGACCAAAGGGGTCTTAAGTGGTGCAATGATGATCAAGTTCAAACGTGGACTCATGATTTCAGAATTTAAAGCCTAAGGACTTTGCCAGAGAGGTTGATTTTTCTCAGAAAGTACATAGAAAGTACATAGACTCAAGCCAGTCCCTGAATGTTGAAAATTGCTGGACTCGTGACTTGAACCCTGTGGACTAGGCTCCATCACTGGTGTGGGGCCTCACTCCTTGCCCTATCTTTCCTCCCTCCCCCCCTTGGCCCCGCCCGCACATTCAGATCCCCCCTTAGCCCCGCCCACACATTTAGATAACAAGTAGCATTACTTTAAACTAATTGTTGTTCAACTTCCAAAATAGACAAATTGAAAAGACAAATGAAGACAAAACTTGTAAATAGACTTGATGAGTTGCTTCTCAATTAGTGGGTGATTGCTTCCTTAACCAAAAAAAGAAAAGGATGTTCAGACTGAAAGACTTTCCTACTAGGAAAACACTTCAAATTTGAACCTAACCTCCAGGCCATTCACAAAGTGCCAACAGTCACTAAGTAACCACAGTAATTAGTTGAGGCATCTGTTAAGGAAAGCATTGCAAATTTAATCTTAGACTTTCAAAGGGTACATGAGGCTATTCACTTGTGATTTCATGAGTTGCGGCATACAAAATTGTCATCCTGAGGAAACTCCCAGGCTAAAATTGTGCGGTACCCCTTAAATGACTTCATGTGCTATGGGTCAACCAAGATTTTTTGAGCAATAATGGAGGCACAGATTGGCTGTTATCAGTTTCGTGGAGATGTGCCGCATCATCCAGACACAATGAATCATGAATGGGCAACAGTCAAACCAATTAGTTTCTCAGATACGGTATACATGTGCTCTGGGGTCAGCCAAGATGACTTGAGAAATGTGAAGGTGGAGACAGACTCAAATTTCTTATGGAAATGATTTTGTGGCAATAATCAGCAAAAAGTTTGCCAAAATTAATGGGGGTATCCAGTTAAGAGTTACCATATTACTGTTAGCTAAAAGTGGGACTACATCTGTATTAATGAAGACCAATATGAGGGAGGGGTGTCCCCCTCCCCTTTGACAAAAATTTGGATTTTGGTACATGCCCAGAAGCCAAATGGTGCAATATTTGAAGCAGATTTCAATAGCATAGCCAGCCTCAGGCACTGCCTCATTCAAGTTAGCATTAACATACCTAATTGTATGATGACATCTAGCCTGGTAGCTGTTTAATAATGTACGTATATACATGAGAAATTTTGTACCATGAAAAATCGGCACTCAAACTGGGCGATAGAGCTTCAAACTGGGTGATTCTTTGACGACATCCTTTTATCACCATTCTTTTTATGATTAAAAATGCAAAAAATAAGAAATTTTAGGTCAACTCTATCAAGCGCAGTAACATGCGCTTCAACCATGTAAACCGCAAGAATTTACCAAGATCAAGCTTTCATATCGGTCTCTGAACTAAGGCGTTTGTCCAGATTTCACGCTAGCATTATTTATAATGACAAACGACAACATATAATCATATGTGAGTCCCATCAGTCTGTATTGTATACGTACAGTAAACAAAAATATATTGCTGTCCTGCTCTTTGCTCAGCCTGTATTTGTTTTTGAGAAAATTGGGACAATTTGCCTTTTACCAGCTAGGGCGCTCACTTTTCCTTCAAAAAACAGGACAATTCTGATTAATGGAGATGGATGGTAACCCTAATCCAGTTAACCTAATGAGTTTCTAGAATGTGTGCTCTGGGGTCAGCCAAGATGACAGGGCTCAACATAACCAATGGCAACAACAGCAAAAAGCTGTCGTCCCCCGAAAAATTCACCCACCCTACAGCAAAAGTTACCTTTTTGCCCTTTTTGATTTGCTGTCTGTGCCTTTCTCAGAAATGCACATTCCAAGTACTTTATTATCAGGCAAAGCAATGGTACATACAGCAGTCATCCTGCTGTTGAAATAGCTAGGCAAACATTACTAACTTCAAATTTGTGAGTACCAACATTTGGGCTTTTGCTATTAGCTAAGCTGAGAAGTTGATTTAATCAATTACAAACTGGATAGCAGTGAAAAGGCAGTGCATCTTCTTTGCGAAAATAAATGTTCTGTGAGTCAGTAATTTGAATTCATTCATACTCAAGTAATCATATCGCTATCAATAAAGTGCCACCATCTGTTTTATTTTAACGCTTATTTGGTATTAAAATACATGAAAATGACAAAATTGGCTATTCGATGCAAGAAGCATTAAAAATCAAGAAAATGGATGCAATTCCCATCAAAATTCGTCAAAAATTGACCATTTTACAGGACAATTTATGATTTGCACTTCATCATTGATAAACATGAGCTCAATATGCAAATTTGTGATGTCATGAGAAGGACATGCCATATATGGCTAATGTTATCCTTTGTTTATACAATATTTTAAGGACAGTTGTAACATTAGATTGTCCTGAGGGTTTTATTTTAGAAGTCAAAATTGTGTCGTTGAAAAATCATAAGTATCAATAACCAAACCATAAACTATCTGATGAGTAATTTAGAGATAATAAGTACAGGGTTAAAAAAAGAAACATGCAACACTCCACATCATTATTTTTGCATTAGCAACAAGTTGTTTCAGAAACATTCAAACTTTGAAGAATCGGTACATCTTAAGAACCGTAAAGAGATATTTACATAATTCCAATGGATTTTTACTTGCAGTAGGAAAGTTCACTTCCTAACTGTTTTGTAATTTTTGTTCACTTACCAAGACAGGGCATGAAAGCAAAGCAAAGCATGGGGATAAAAAATAAAAAACTTTGGGAGCGCCAATGTGATCACCTTCAGTTGAATTAGGAGCTGTTAAAATAGCTGATTGTTTGTTACTCTGTTCAAACATGACTACCCTATGAAACAAGCAGAATTTGTTGAAAATAGTGGCCTATGTTTCCACAATGAATTAGTCTTGGTGCACATTCTTTCAATGTAAACTTGAAAATGCCCTCTTGTCCACAATGGTTTTGCCACCATGTCCCTCCCATCTGCTGCATGGTATTTTACTTTAGGTACCGGTGACTGCCCTATATTTCCACAATCTCTATATTAATCTACGATCAAGTTGTCGGAGCATAGGGGTGTCTGAACAAAGCCAGTGTTGGAATGTAATGGATCTGTCAGAATATGGGAGTGTCAGAATTAAGGGGTGTCGGAATATAGGGGTGTATTCCTTCTTACCTACCTGATGGTACTTTTGCTGTGCCCTTTTTCAAGCTTATGATTCAGCCCTGAGATGACTTAAGAAAAGTTTAAGACTTCCACCAGTTTCTCATTTTGATGACCCTGTAGCATGGGCTTACATATATACATGAACAGAGCATATGTAACGTGTACGTCCTAACCATAGATGGTCGCCACTGGCTGGGACAAAAAAGGCGCACCAATATGGCCGCCGTGAGGCTATAAATTGTTTGATTTTACGAAGACTCTTTAATATTTTAAGAAGAAGTTAAACTTGAATGGGAAACAATAACATATTCCTGCAATACATGAAGTGATTTTGACCTTACCTTGCCATATTTAAAAAATATTTCAACTTTCTTGCAAAATATGGTGATATACTTGAGCAAGTCCAAACTTTCACACAAAACCATAGCAAACGGCCATTTTGGTGCCCTTTTTCTCACATGTATGGTTGCGACAATGTACAGTGTAGTATGCTCTGTCCATGTTATAGGAAGTCCGTGCCCTGTAGTTTAATAGCCAAGAATTTATGAGAAATGAAAAGGGGTGGCACAGGCTGGTACCATGCAGCTATACCAGATAACTAACAAGTTTCTCAAACATTTTCTCTGGGGTCAGCCAAGATGATTTAAAAAAAAAACCTTAAGAGGCTGATTAAGCAATTTCCTCACATAGATGATAATATTGTTTGGCCAAAAATTAACTGGAAATGATGGGAGGCACAGACGGACTCCAGCTCAGATACGTTGTGATAAATTACGACTTGATCTCTCAGACGTGATGAAAGGAAAAACAACCACCAAGTTTCTTTTATAAATACAGGAAATCAGTCAATGAACACACAAGAAGTATGAGGCACAAAGCTATTTAAGTGCAGTAGGTTTCCTGGAAGTCCACAAAATGTTGGCTGGTTATTTAAGATACCATAAAATGACTTCATGGAAATGCTCGTCATTGACATTACACTTTGACATTAAAATCTTGTAACTCACACTGCCTGTCTCCAATGATCAAAGGTGTAAGCAACATACATAAAGGCACATTTCCTGAAACTGTCATCCACAATTAGCCAGATGCTTATTCCCTTGCATGGCTCTTCACATGCTCACATTGTCCAAATCGTTGGAATAATCAAACCAATCATTCACCTACAACATGTATTCCAAAATCTGAGTTTACATGAAAATTTTTTGAAACCATTCTTTTTTAATCCATCCATACCATAAGAAGGGATCTCAAGTGTGGTTTTGTGCAGTGGATTGTGCCAAAACTGTCTTTTTGGTGTAAAAATTTGTATTTTAATCCTCCATAAAGTAGAGCCGAGACCTACGGTCGGGATAATCTTTAATAAACCAATCTCTCACCTACAACACGTATTCCAAAATTTGAGTTTACATGTAAATTTGGTGAAGTCATTCTTTTTTAATCCATCCATACCATAAGATGGGATCTCAAGTGTGGCTTTGTGCAGATGATTGTGTCAAAACTGTCTTTTTGGTGTAAAAATTTGTATTTTAATCTGCCATAAAGAAGAGCAGCGACCTATTTTTGTTTCACTTAGTAAGACACTTAGATAGTGTTATATGCACAAATACAGACAAATACAATGGAACATTGGACGCTACATGACGAGCCCGCTTTTCATATCCCACGATGCGCCCCACAATTCCATGCAGCAACAAATTACTGAACTCACTTATGGTCAGGATGGGGAGTGTCTGAGAAGTTTTCCCTTTCAGAAAACTTCACATCATGATGAAACATTCCTTCTTACTTTTTGTTACATCCTCCTTCTCTGCCTTATTACCTCTTGTCACTTCAGGGAGGAAATGAAGCTCATTCCACACACATCTAATTAATTGATTGACAGTAACAGATGCACAAAAAGCTATGTAACATTTGGGATAAGCTAACAGGCCGGTCAAGCATGAGTTACAGTAATTGCTTTCCACGCAGTGTGCACACAATGAAAGCATAGGTCATGGGTCGTGTAACAAACTCAGACATAAGTTATACCCTACACCCCCTTTGATCTACTGGCCAGGGGTGTCTATGTTGCATTCTCAAGAAGCAGCATCAAAGCATGTCAGAAGGAGGTTTCCGTGCAATTTCCTTCCTTTTTTCAAATACATTTCTGCAGAACTTTATTCAGAAATTTCAAAAGGGGGGCTCGACCTAAGCAAAAACAGGGGTGTGACGGGGTTGCACTGCTAATTTCATGTCAGGCTTGGGGTAATCGTAATCGATTGCAATCGATTACACATTTTGAAGTAGTTGTAATCGCAATGGATTACTTTTGTGAAAATCGCAAAGCAATTGCAATCGTAATCGATTACAATGGCAAAGTAATCGCAATCATGGTTTCATTTCAGATTACATTGAAGCTGAATTGAACAAAGAATTAAAGCAATACTAAACAATCTTTTAAGTGCTTGATTCTTCTGTTGGAATGACAAAATTAAATTGTCCCTCTTTCTTGGATGTTCCAGCTTAAAATGTGTGAGAAGTGCATGGGTTCAATAATATCTTCTTTGGGAGGACTTGGTTCTGTCCAGGCTTATCTAGAGCAATGTCCATGTCCTTTTTTTCCAGTTGTCAGCACTGGATTGTTTTGCCTACAACATTGTTTATGTGGGAAGAAAATGTAATCACGATTGCAATCATGATTACATTGCAATGTAATCGCAATCGTAATTAATTACTTTCAATTTTAGCTGTAATCGTAATCATAATTGCAATCATAAAATATGAAGTAATCGCAATCGTAATGGATAACATTGAGATGTAATCGCCCCAAGCCTGTTTCATGTATGATTTATATTGTTGATATGGCGAAAGAGGGGGGACTCAAGCTGTAAAAGCCCCCAATGATCAATCCGGGCCCCTCACTCCAAATTACATTTTTTTGTAGTATAGTCCACAGAAATTTTTAATTGGCTCAGCTATTTGATTGACAGCTTGTTCCAAAAATGCGGAGTACCAAAGCTCATCATATAACACAGCATGCACTGTATTGAGAATGTTATTTCTACACACTGGGGTCTTGTATAGACGAATCCGGACAGCAAGTGATGGTCTGATATCAGTCAGCCATTACTGGGGTCTATCACCTTTTAATCTTTCAGTTTCCTTGCTTACCTCTATCATGGATGGTTGTACACTACATTGTATCTGAATTAATCCTTCAATTTCACTGAACATGAGGGTTTGAAACAAAGGCGTTCCAAGGCTGATGGACCCCACTAATGACTGCGCACAGTAACTAAAAACAAGAGCTACGTGTAATCGGATTCATGTATACTCACCCAGAAGCAAGAAACTGAGATTGTGTCTGAATGAGGATGAATTTTCTGAAAGTTGTGGGAAGGGCTTATAAAGCATGTCGGTTAGGAAAACAAACTGTTTGGGGTGAGAGGATCAGGCCTTTACACCACATTTATGCAAAAAAATTCGAAATAACATACAAATTCTCCTTAATCTTGGACATTTCAATCAATGAGACCATGGCAAAAATTTAAATTATCTTCTTCACTTAACTGAGTACATTAAAACATTATATTGGGGAAGGACAAAGACAGTTACTATGTAACTGTCAAATTTTCCAATTTTATTTTCACTAAATGATGAATTTTACCCAAAACCTTCCTTGTTTTGTGAACCTCGTAGCCCTACTTACCTCCCTACAACTACTAGTGGGCAGTTCATGTACTGCAGAGAGATCACTGGCGATGAAACCTAACTGGTGGCGCTCTGTCACCCTCTACTGGAAGCTATCCTAACTTGCCCATTTCATAGGCAAGGTAAGTGGGAATACACTTCCTGTTTCTTTAAGTCTATCACCTGTGGTTATCAGGGCTTGAAAAATAGCGTGGGGGTTGCCCTACATACGTGAAATAGCCCTTACTTAAACTGCCTACCACCAAATAGCCTAAATCCCCGCTTTTGGGTGGTAAGTCAGGTCTTTGATTGACAAAACACACACAGTTTATGGCCAATCCAATGCTTTACTGGGTTTTATCATATCTTTACTGATTTTGAGGTTGTAGTAGCTATTAACTGTAGGTAAAAGCATCAAGTAAAAACCTGACTTAACTTCCTAAAAGTTGGGTTTTAGACTGTTTAGTGGTAGGCAATTTTACTAAGGGCTATTTTACGTTTAGAAGTTTAGAAGTTTATTTCTTTCTCTAAGAACTTGAGACCCTTTCTGGGGGATATAAGAGAAGTACATACAAATTGAGTACATGTATTACAAAACAGCAAAATCAAAGCTGTAGACAATAACATAAACACAAGAATACGTATGTGCTTTAAGAGCATAACTTAGTTAATAAATGAAATACATACACAAATACATCGAGCCTCGCCTGCATAAACATACCCATGGTACATCACCCGTTTCATCCAAGATTATTCAAAATAAACGACACAAATTTAGCAAGGTTAGAGAGTTGATTACAACTATAGAAACATTAAATAACTGCTGGTATTGCCAAACACTAGGCCAGACATAATAATAGGGCTTAATCAACATTGCTCTTTGTGGTGAGAAACGTAATGATGAGGGCATCTTGTATAATGACTTGAGGAACAAAAATTCATTAATTGCACTGTAGAACGTGTTGTAAAATGCACTCAACTGTCACTATATTACTACTGTTGTTTCATAATTTTGATGTATGTGTATTCTGTGCTTTAATCTAAAGTATATATAACCTTTTCACCTCTGAGAAACTTTTGCTCTGTAGAGAGTGACCATCAGTGCAGTGGACAGTTTTCGGAATGTTAATGACTTTGAACTCTTGATCTTTTATCAGTAGAAAGTTTCACTTATTGCATGGATCTAGTTATTTTCTCACAAACCTGAGGAATGCTTTTAGAATAATCTTAGTTCTCTTGAGGAGTGGAAATACAGTATTTTAGCTTGTGAGCATCAGTGTTTTTATCAGTATCATACTGTGACTGTGTGTTGTATTGGGACACTTGTATTTCATTTGTATCCTGTATATTACATTGTATTATTTACTCTGCTGAACTGGAAACTGCTGTTTCGGTTATTAGCTGGTAGTTTTCAAATCTTAACAACAGAACATGCCCAACTCGGTAACTTAAGCCATAGTCTAATACACACTGCATCAGGTAAGACTTGAGTTTTAATTTTCCAGGTGTGCTTCAAACAGCACCCCCCAGGAAAGTTAGGAGTGTGGTAGGCGTGTTGTTTTATAAAACTTTAAATAGATTTACATGTAAGTTCCCATCACCGTGCAGGTGTGCATAAAATCACACTCCTCACAGTGATTTGAGGTGAGTAATAGTGATCCCACTTACATGCCTCAAAATTCAAGGCCTGCAGGATGGCACACTGACAAGTTTGAAAAACCACATCTAAAGTTTGTTGGGTGGGTAATTCGGGACATGGCACATTTTGCATACATATGGAGATCCTAGATCATCCTTAAGCATTGCCTAACTCTCCAATTCCCTTTGAACTAATTGCTAAAAATGCATCAATTTTTTCTCATACAAACACACAGGGTAGCGGTTACATTTAAGCAGAAAAAATTAGCAGACTGAAAACTACAATACAATGTATTCTCCTCAAAAACTTTGTTTTTGACAGTCCTTTCTTTGCTACTTTTTTTTTTGCTTTTTTTTTTTTGTTTAATGAAGTAGATTGAAATATTTTGGTGTTTTACTTTCAAACTTTTAGAAACATGTTTAGATATAAAGATCCAAATGTTCTTGAATACAACTGAGAATTTTTCCAGGTCTACATAATTTATCATTTCATGTGTGATCCACATCAGACTATTAACACAATAAAATTGCCATTATAAATTACTCATGAATCTAATTCCCAGAATGCACTGTCTTTGTCTGCATCATTGTTATGTCGTTATTCTTTGAAGGTTTCTTAAAAGGTCAATAGCATTTCTCGGTAAAAGTCTCTTCATTCCTTCCACTTCAGACTTTATTAATGACAAAGTCTGAAGGGCAACTTCCTCAACAAATCGTGCACATACACCAACAACACCATTCATTTATCATTCACATCAAATGGATCCTCACCAAACTTTAATTGGCCATTTCCCAGTCCACCAAGCATTCAAATGGTTCCAGGTGTTAAGGAAGCTTTACGGAAAGTACCATAATCTTAAAGGGACATGACATTCCTTTACAAAAGGTCTGCATGCCATTGAATGTGATTACAAATGATATTACCTCTGCAATAAATTTCTGTCACGGAAAGTTTATGGGAATAAAACCACTTGAAGTAAGTTTTTTACTTCACGATTGAGTAAAACATTTTGCCAGTTCTTTGATGGAGAGGGGGGTTGAGGGAGGGGGCATCTGAAAATTTGTGTTGGAACAAGACAATGGGGTATCATGCCTTTCCAACTGTTGCAACTCTCACCAAGCACTGAAAACATGCAATGTTTTACATGTACTGTACATACTCCTTCAAAGTATCCATGTGTTTTGTCTAACGGTATTAAAGGGCAACTGCCTCTCACGCGGAAGGCCTGAGTTCTATACCCAGGTCGAGTTATACCGAAGACTCTAATAATAGAACCTACTGCCATTGGGCGTGATGCTCCGCATAAGCAATGGAGATGGGGGAAACAAGCCAGTGAGCCACAACTGGAAAAAAAGGCTGTGGCCGGCCTGACTTGGAACCAATAGGTTGGAAACTGCATAGGCCATAAACTCCATTTAACTGATTCTTCAGAGCATCTTTCATACTATTTTAGGGCTTCAAAATTGCACTTTCAAGTTAAAACAAGCTGTGTTACTTCTAGTAAATTTCACATTTATGAAGAAAATATGTTATCACAGGACTCCTAAGAACCAATCAAGAAACAGTGCAACCTACTTCACTAATTCAATATGGGGTGATCATCTAAATTTTTCCTTTAAAGTTTTAAAGGCATATTCTGGAGACAAAATTCATTAACTTCAAAATAAGAAGAAAAAGTTTCTTTTTCAGATGGGGAAAACGATATCTCCATAGCTTATAGCCTTCAGAAGATACAAATGTTTAAAGTAAATTGGAAATTTTCTTGGGATTTGATGCATCATGGGAAATCTGTGATGTCATTGTGGCACATTAATTTAACATTGCGTTCAATTTATTTATTATTATGATGCCCCTCCAGGCAATATTAACCAATGTCTTTGGTTGTACCCTTTGTATGGTGAAGGGTAATGCTAGATCTACAGGAAAAGATATAAAAACATCCTAACATCTTGAAAGTGAGACAGATCTTGATTTTGGAAAATGGTATTGTGATAGGGTTGAAGGACAAAGTGTGGAATATTTTTACAAGACAGAGGTGAAAACCCACCAGAGTATGTCTTTAACATTTTTGTGTCAAGTACAGGCTAACTTAAACAGCTACTAGAGGTTACTTCAGATCAGCAGATATCTTTAATTAATGTAAGGCTACATACTGAGATATCAGAGTTGAAAGAGCTCTCCCCTTTATAATCTGTGATTCATAAATAACAATAGTAAACCCCATGAGCATAGACAGCTGGAAATAAAATAGGCCAGTGGCTCTTCTGGGAACTTGAAACTGGCAGCGGTGGCTCTTTCCAGATATGAAGAAATGGCCACAGTGGGGGCCTGACCATGGCAAAATGAAACCTATTAGTGAGTGATTTATTCAACCAATCATAAAAAGTCACTCTTGATAATATTAACTCTGATGAACCCTTGGTCTTTGAAAAACTATGACCTACTCTGATAGTGTGTAGGGGATGTGCTAAATTAATAATTGCATTTTACAGCTGGAATTTCTTGATGGTGTGAATAAACAAAGATCCTATTGGTTTTGATTTTGGTACATTTACATGGTTCATAATAACTTACTGCTTCAGCTGAGTTGTTTATAGTGTTCATGTAGTGTTGGGACTGTAAAAGACTAATTAAATGTCAACCATCAAATATGGATGAATAACGACAGTTCTGAATATTAGCTTAAAAGGATCCAAGGGGTTACAGTTGGTCAGATTTCATTGTGAGAAAATCAGACTCAATGTTACAGGATTATGATGAACCAAGAGCTATCAATACTTGTTTCTTTTGAAATTTTCTGTTGAAACAAAAGGGTTTCACATTTTGAGTAAAAATGTTGGAAGCTGTGTCTTTCATTTCATTTGTTTTTGTCACAACAAAAAAATAACATGATGACAGATTATTGTATGATAGGTACAATTTATAATAAAGGTTGTAAACCAAATGTTGTGAATGTAAGTGGTCTTAAAACCCTTCTGAGCTTGAAAAACAATAGCATTCCCAGAGAGAGTAGACAAGAACGGAAACAAAAAGAGCAAAAGAAATCCATCCCATGCCCCCCTCCCCCTCAACTCCGTTTGAAGTAAAGTTTGGTATTAAGTAATCCATTCCTAGACCCATGTATTTCTGATCCATTATAAAGAAGTGTTACAATTTGTTAGGGTAGTTTGATAATTCTATGTATTTTCTTGAAAGGGATAACACCCAAATTCCTGCATTATTCTACATCTGTTTTACAAAACCCCAACTTTCTACTACAGTACATACCATGGCAGGCCCCGTACAGAAACTTACACTTTTAAAATCCCGATATAAGGGTCTTAGATCAGTTTTTCTGCAGAGTATATCCTCTGGACTTAGCAATTCCAGCATATATTGCAGATGCTCATCAGGCTTGTTTAAAAAAGCCAAGTGGTCATGCACTGCTTTTCTATGTACTTAGAGCTTTTGTGGAGAAAGATATTGCAATCTGCTAAAGAAGGATAAGAACTGCTGGTCAGAAATAGAAGTATTATTGAACAGGAAATGAACATTACATGAACTGCTGCACAATTTCTGCCAAAGTCTGTAAGGGAGAGTGCTTGACAAGTATATCATTTTACAAACCTCAGGACCTGATGCTGTTTTCATCATTTGGGAAAACCCACCCTTTGCCCAAACTGGTCAAGAATTGTTATCAATACTGAATAGGTGCCCATTTAAACCTTTATACCAATAGCCCTCATGGTTGACATGTCATAGCCATCTACAATAGATCACACTAAAAGGGAATCAAACCCTTCAATGAACCACTGGTAATTTGATCCCCTTTTATTTGCCAGCACTTGTTAAAGTTGTTATTTAAACCACTAAATTGTTGAACTTGAATCATCATACCCAAATGATCATCAGAGCTGATTTGCATTAAATCAGCTAAAGGAAAAATGAAACCAGTGGTGGGGTACTTTTAAAAAAGGGAACCAAGTTTTCCCTGGAGTCTGCACTAGCCATGGAGATTTCAACAAGGGGAAATATTTCTTAATGTAACCACAAGAAGTTCTTTCCCTGCTCAGGGTCAGGTTATACCAACAACAGGCACATAGACAGGATTGTGCCATAAGGGGAGGGGAGTTGGTTGGGGGCACAAAATGATGGAAAATTCCAAGGATGGAGAGAAAAATCCCTATTTTAGGTGTTTTTTTGCATTGTAAGGTTGGGTCATGGGGGTTCTGACCCCCAAACCCCCCCCAATGGCTATGCCTCTGACCAACAATATTGCAGTACCTTCACCACCTAAATCATTATTAGCTACCTGCATCTGACAGAATTTTCAAGAATTTTTACCAAACTTACTCCTAAAATGGAACCTATACTGCCGTTGTGCAAGATGCTCCACATTTTGTCCTCTTTCTGGCATACTGAGGAACCACAAAATCAAGAATTTCATGAATCTGTGAATCTTGTATTGCACATAGTGACGAGTGTTGTCTTATTTGAGAATTATCGCTGTATCCATCGTTAATTGTAGAAAATAATATACTTTACAAAGTCGTTGCAATATTTAAGACTGAGGTGAACAGATTACGACAAACAATGCATTCGTCAGTATGCCAAAATTGCCAAATTTTCACATTTGTCACTATATGCCAACTTGCGATTCGTTAGTAAGCCAGAAAGGGGACGATTTATAAGCAATGGAGTGGGGAAATAAGCCAAAGAGCCACAACTGCAAGGCTGTGTCCAGCTCGACTTGAACCAATAGGTTGGAAACTGGGCCATGAAACTCTGCCTAACCAGCTAACTGACAGAATTTTCAAAAAGGCTCAATACCTGAGGGTCCAAGAACCCCTGAAATATTGCCCACGGGCCTGACTAAGGTTAAATTGCAGAGGTCTTATAATTTCTCTGAGAGTCATAAAAATCATAAAAGTCATAGGCCTATTAACTTTGTCCTTAGCCAGCAGCGTAGTTGTAAACTTTTATTCCAGGCACTTTCACAAGATTTGGAGCAACATATCAGTCCATTAAAAGCCAGAACTCTTGCTGACACACAGCACTTTTTACCCAGCGTCCAAGGGGACTTTACATGCATCTGAGAACCAGCAATGAGAGTTCATAAAAATCCTGACCCTAGTAGATTGTTAAATTCATACAAACTCGGCTTGTGCAAAGGTGTTTGTTGTACCTTCCTGTGCAAAATTGTTTTATGCATTGTTCTGAAAGTAATTTGTGTCAATTCCATTGATTGTATTTATTTTTGTTTAACAGAATTGCATGGCAATATTATTCAGTTAAGTTATGGATTAAATTAATGACTATCCAGCCCTAAATATTAGCTGCATGATGGCAGTGAAGAACAAAGCTGATCAATTTATCCAGATCCTGTTAGTCATAAACATACCACAAATACCAAGCTCTCTGCCCACCTTCTTCAAATTAAGTGAATACATGTCCGTTAAAACCTGCATACACCACTGTTTCAATCTTAAGATTCTAAAAACAAGTTCATGGACAAACTACATTGGCTGAGAACATTTCCTGAAAAACATCTTCAAAGTCACTGCCACTGGGACCCTGTCTTCCATCTTCAATTATTCCTTCTGCTTTTTATCTTTTTCATGGTTTTGACATTAAACATCCCTGCCAACATTTAATGCCTTTGGGGGAAATTTACAGTACTCTGCATGTCCAGAAATCACCCAGAGAACCGGCAAAGTCTTTTGACTAAAACCAACTCATTTCTTATCTTGCTTGAGCAGTAATGCACGTCAAATGCATTAGCTTAATGGTAGAACTGAATCAATAAAAACGAACAAAAGAGGAGTCAAAGACTACTATTCTGTGACCGCCAATCGTAGCAAAACATGAAAATGAGATTTACAGTATCTTTTGCAACCAAACTTGCCATTTGTAACATGTTGTCATGAATATGCAACATACTGTAAAGATATGAATAGTGCAATATGCTTGCTGGCCATATTTTTGGCATACGTGACAGAAACGTGACTACTGCTCAACAACATGATGCTGTTAATTTGAACACACGTTATAAAATTGGGCAGTCAATACAATGACAACTTCATAAAGCATTTTGTACCATTCTGTATACCTTCAAATTCATGCAGCAGGTAAATTTTCACCAATGTCATCTGATTTTATCCCCTAAAGTACAAGGTTGTTCACTTTTTACAATTATGGTGAGATGTGTGAACCAAATTCTTTTCAGTTTGGAAGATTGGTATTTATTTGGAAGTCAAAGTTGTGGACTAGCAATTGAATCCAGGGCAAATTGCAAATGGAATACTAGAATCTATACCACAGTGTAACCATTTACAGTAAAATACTTTGTAGATTAGGGACTGCATATACAACATTAATTCTATAAACAACAGGCATATGAGACAGAGGTGCAGTGCTCTCTCCCAATTCTAGCTGAAAATCTGCTTTTTCTCTCAAGTTATGAGCTATTTTGGGGCAGGCATATGCCAAAATTTCCAAATATTTTTTTTACCAAGAGTTCTAAGCCCAGCCTTACGCCCCCTCCCGTTCCATTAAAAGCAATGGCATATGTTTCAGGCAGAGTCATTTATCTAACCGGTGGTTGTCAAGTCACTTATGTATTTCCTGGATGGTGACTCTTCCCATATGCCACATGCAAATGATACAACTTCCACCATAGTCACATCTTTTGGCAGAGTAAAGCCCAGGTCCAACACTACAATGATACTGGATCAGATTACTGTCCCATTTTTGTGAATTTTAGTTAAAATCTCCTCCACCCATTGTCGGAAAGAACCAAAAAATTGCCATCCTGTGTAAATGTATGACTGGTGTGAGAGGACCATGGAAATGAAACACACACTTCTTATTTTGTGACGTCACATTGACAAATAGCTTTTTATTGGACTACCCGTATCCAATAACAGCTGTCTGTGGATGTGACTTCACAGAATAACTGGTACAACTTAGAATTTTGTAGTCCTGCTATACAATTCATATATCTTCACAGGTTGGCAAATTTTTGTTTCTTTTCAGCCAAAGATGGAGGAGATATGAATTAAAACTCACAAAAATCGGAAAGAGATCCGACCCGATATCGCTGTAGTGTGACCTGGCCTTAAAGTGCAGTTGTTGACAAGGGATAGGTTTTCAGTGGCATAGAAATCAAAAGATCCCACTATTTTTTATGATTTACAATAAAAAAAAAACATATTCTAAGTAGAGAGAGAGAATGCCATGTTTTCTATTTTAAAAGGATTCCTTTATGTAAAGAAAAATAAAATTTTATGACTTTTTCATGAATATTTCATGACCAAATTGTAATGATATTTGATAAAACTTTAATGGTGTAGCAATTGTGACAAATAAGTGATTAAATGGATTAACTTGTTAAAATATTAACACTGACCTGGGCTAAGTTTCATGAAATTTTCATGACTTCTGTCATTTTTACAATATGTTCAATGACTTTTCCAGGTCTGGAAAATGAACATAAAATTTCATAACTTTTCCAGGCAGCTGGAACACTGTTCTAACAGAGCTGCCAACCTTGTCAAACTAAAAAAAAAGCAAAAAACAGAATTTCCAGCAAAAAAAACAGAATCTTATAAAACACAACTTACAACATTGTACAATGTCTGCACAGCATAATTTTTTGACAAGTTGTTTAATTGTGCCAAGGTCACAATAATGGGGTCTGGGGAAACTGAGTTCACTCCACTTGTACAGGAATGCAAGTACTGTGGGTGATATCTGGCATCTGCAGTGAAGTACACATATCATACTGTATGTGCAGGACATGTATGGCTTATTATGCAGAAGTTAGAAGTGCAAACTGCAACCTTATCAATGCATATCACCATGTATATAGAATTTTGAAGAAAAAAACAGAATGTTAGAAGAAGAAACAGAATGTCATATTTTTCTTCAAAAAAGCAGAATTATTCTGGCAAAACAGAATGGTTGGCAGCTCTGTTTTAAGCAATGGACCTTTCTGGAGAGGTGCCCCAAGGTCAGCACAGTTCATCAATTTTATCAAATGCAGCTGAAAGTTTTGTTGAGTTGCTTGAGATTGCATTTTTCTCAAAAAAGTCCCCTTTGTAGTAACCCCCACTGACGTACAGCTGTCGGAACATTAACAAAAGGAGAAAATAGATCTTCATCAATTTGATAAATACAGCTGGGCCTACTGATGGTAAATTTGACCTTTGAAAACAATAAACAAAGAATTGCGACATATGTATTCCTTTTGAAATCATGATGGATATGGGGTCATTCACACACATTTTTCAATTAATGAAGTGAACTGCAAGCAAGTAACTAACTGGCAGGAGTAAGGAGGAACACATTGATGCAATTCCTCTACAGATGTCTTTATCAGGAGGGCACCACAACTCTTACAGCACTTCTGCAGAGAACAGGTTTATTTTGATACAACGAAAATTTTGATTAAAGTAAAGATGGTTCTGATAAATTTAATGGTATTGTCACAGGATGGCAGGAGAGTTTCCTCAGTTACAATGTGAATATACAGCTGAAGACTAGTATGCCCTCCAGCTTTCGGCCATATTGACCTGAACTTTCCATAAAAATCTGTTACCCTGCTAACCAAGTCAAATAGCATCTAAGTATCTTAGTTTATGAAAGTTGCTGCTGACTGGAAAACACTCTACAGGAAAGAGGCATATTTTTTCTTTGTTACAAGAAACCTGGAATAACATCAATAACCAAATACAATTGGAATTGCTAGTTAGAAGAAGTTTTTTTGGCTAACTTTGTAGCCAATTGATTTATATCTGGCCAGCCACAGCCGTCGCTGTACTGGCTATCTCTCTTGGGAGGGGGGTGGTGACTCTTTGCCTGCCTACAGATCCCATTCTTGCCTGACTGAGGCACCAAAGTCTGCCCAATTCAGCAAGGTTTTGGTTAATTGGGAGGCTGCAGCCCCACCCCTGTGCCAACCATGGCCCCAGGGACCATGGAGATGGAGGGGAGAGGCTAGGGGAGCTTTATAGCCCCTACACTTTTTTGCTGTGGGCATTTTGGGCCACCTTCAACTGCATTTTGGGCCGTCTTAAACTGCATTTATTTTACTGGATATATTGGGCCCCTTCGATGATTAGCCCCTGAACTTCAATATTGGCTCCGCGGCCTCTGGGCCACCGCCTTTTATCCAGTTGTGGCTCACTAGATGGAAGTCATTCAAAGTTACATAAAGATACAGAAATCTCTTGTTCTGTCAGGTGAAGCCTTCTTGCTCACTGATGGGGTTTGTTTGGATTGTGGTTTTGAGATTTGATGAATCACAGTGTGTGAGGTTCAAAAATGCCATGACATTGCTTCTTGGGAAAGCAACATAGACACCCCAGTAGATCGAAGGCAGTGTGGGGTGAGACTAGTTTCTGAGTTTGTTACATGATCTGTACACTCAAATGAGCTATGCTTTTCATTTCGTTCATACTGCGTGAAAAGCAATTAACACGTTTGACTGGCCCATTAGCCAACCCAAAATGTTACGTAACTTTTTGCGTATTCTATATCTGTTACTGTCAATCAGTTCATCAGATGTGAAATGCAACTGTATCAGGTGTATGTGAAGCGAGCTTCATTTCCTCCCTGAAGCAATAAGAGGTAATCAGGCAGAGAAGGGAGATGTATCAAAAAGAAAGAAGGAACATTTCATCATGGAAATTGTCCAATGTCCAATCAAATGACACATAGAAATGCTCCTGCTTAACCCTTTACCATTGTGCTCCAATCAGGGCATATTCATGCGCCTCGGGGAGTGGGCGGAAAAGCGGAGCACGCCCCGCATCAGCTTCTGTAGGTTATTGACCACGTGACCTTAAACTATTGTCCTTCTCGTTGTTGTGGCCAAATTTTCGGGTAGCTACTCGCAGTTTCGAGCTCCTACTCGCAGTTTCGAGCTCTGCGTGAAACGGTAAAGATGGGTGACAGCCGCGCTCTCCGTATGGGTCCAAATGGACCCAAACAACGGTAAAGGGTCAAAATAAGCCTGTGGAGTGTGTTTAGTGCAAAGCGAATGCCGCTCTCTCCGCGTGTGTGCACAGACCCGTGCTGCAGATATTTTAGATTAACCCTTTACCGTTGTGCTCCAATCGGGGCATATTTGCGCGCCTCGGGGAGTGGGCGGAAAAGCGGAGGCAGCACGCCCGCATCAGCTTCCGTAGGTTATTGACCACCTGACCTTAAACTATTGTCCCTCTCTTTGATGTGGCCCAATTTTCAGGTAGCTACTCCCAGTTTCGAGCTCCGCATGAACCATAAAGATGGGTGACAGCCGCGCTCTCCATATGGGTCCAAATGGACCCAAACAACAGTAAAGGGTTAATCACATCATCCTTGATGGATTTCAAAGTTAAAGATACAATCCAGGGAAGAGTTGCACCTTTCCTTGAAGTAACTTTGTGAATCTTTCACTTTAATTGATTCCTTGACATAGTCAGAGGCATTGAAAACGGGTATGTGCTGTGTGGGTGTGTGTGAGCCTGTAATGATACCTTGCGGGGTACAAGCAGCTCACGAGAGCTAAGGCCTCGCAGGTCTTTCCTCTCTCACGCGGAGCTCGTAACTGGTGTAGCTACCCGAAAATTCGGACACCGCAATGAGCTCTGTCACGTGATATGCAAGAGCCCCCCCTCACTCACGGCATTCATGTGCCGCGTGACATAAACAGCTAAAGGGTAATTCCGACCATTTCCTTACGGGGAACAGTTCTGTGTACCCCGTAAGGCATTGAATATGGGTATGTCCTGTGTATGTGTGTGATGCTTTGCTTGTAAACCCTCTATCTCAAGAAGGGTAACTGTGACTGCCCTCATACTTAGTGTGTGGGTTGGCCATAATGAGTAGATGATCCCTATTGATTTTCATGGAGGTCAAAGGTCATTTGGGGTCACGAGACGTCAAATGGTAAATTCCTTAGAAATTGCTTGATAACACGTTATCTCAAGAAGGGTAAGTGTGACTAATCTCATATTTGGTGTGTGGGCTGGCTATATTGAGTAGATGATCCCTATTGCTTTTGGTGGAGGTCAAAGGTCATTTGGGGTCACAAGAGGTCAAAACCTTGTAAACACGATATCTCAAGAACGGTACATGTGGCTATGCTCAAGGAGGGTAAATGTGACTTATCTCATATTTGGTGTGTGGGTTTGCCATATTGAGTAGCTGATCCCTATTGTTTTTGATGGTGGTCAAAGGTCATTTGGGGTTACGAGAGGTCAAAAGGTCAAAACCACATAGATTTGGGGCTAGCAGTGTCAAAGTCTGACAAACTTGCTTGCATAGTATTACTCTACAAGAAAGGTAACTTGTAGGGTCCTCATACTTGACATGTAGATGATGCATGGGTGAATAAATTACCCTTTAGTTTTTGGTGGAGGTCAGATCTCACTTTGGTTCACATGAGGTCAAAGTCTCCACATCATTTTACACAAATTTCCCATGGTTGGAGTCTTGGATACTTCAAGATTTCACACATAATATGTGGATGTGATATCATGAGCAGAACCCTAGTTCTTGTAGAAAGCTTTGATGCCTTGCATGTATACTTTGTGGGGGTACATTACGGAGAACTGTGAATTTGAAAAACATTACGAAGCACTGCCAATTTGAAAAAAAGGATAGGCTTAAATTTCATCGGCAAGGAAACACTTAGCCTTTTAGCTTTCTGGTTTATTTACACTTCCTACCAAAATCTTTTTCTTTTTTTCTACCAATATCTTAAATTATGAAAAACTACAACCAGGCCTCTACCCTTTAATCACAAGTTATAATGTCTCTTGCACCTCATCCATTTGTTCTAACAAAGTAATTGATTTTTCTAAACTAATTAGAACTATAGTATGTAACTTTTAAACTCAGAAAAAACTTAGAGCTTTGTATTTACTTGTTTTCCTAAAACTGCTGTCTGCACTTCAAAAGTTTTTAACCCATTACCTTTGTGCTTCGATCGGGGCATATTTACGTGCCTTGGGAGTGGGTGGAAAAGCGGACTTAGCCCGCGGCCCCTTTGGCTTCCATAGGCCATTGACCCTGTGACCTTAAAGTATTGTCTCTCTCGTTGTTGTGGCCGAATTTTCGGGTAGCTACTTGCAGTTTCGAGCTCTGCGTGAAACAGTGAAGATGGGTGAAAGCCGAGCTCTCCGCATGGGTCCAAAAGGACCCAAACAACGGTAAAGGGTTAAACCATTATATTTATATATATACATATATATATATATATACATATATATACATATATATACATATATATATATACCTAATTGTGGAATAAGGGGAAATTTTTGGGCAAAATATCAACGTTAGGGGGAAACTATCGTTAGGGGGAAAATCTACGTTCCCCTTTACGTTTTCACACACTGTTTTAATGGGAATACGTTAGTGTATAGTAAAATACATATGGGGGTACGTAAAATACCTAATTACTTCAATGTTGACCAAATTACGGACGCCTATCTGTTAACACGTACAACTTATGGAGTATTGAATTTACGTACATGTATATGTTTTTCCTTAAAGGTGAAATATACAATTATGTATTTTATTGTTTTTCATTTCGCCTAAACGTATCAAGATATAGAAATTTCCCCCTAATGTTCAATCTAGTGGTATATATATATATATATACAGTATGACTAGTGGCTGGGAATCTGATCAGAGCTTGTGTTAACTGACTGTAGGCAGCCATTAGTGGGGTTCAGCAGCCTTAAATTGTCTTCAATAATCGTGTAAATATTTATCAAACCCTCGCATACAGTGAAACTGTGGGTATCAAGATACAATTCAGTGTTCAACCATCCATGGTACAGATAGGGAAAAAAATTGAAACACTGGGTGATGGACCTCAGTTAATACAGCCGACTAAAATCTGCAGGCCATCATGTGCTCTCCAGATTCATCTATGCCTTCCTAATATACACAGTCAACTTTCGAAGAGCAAGCTCCTACTAATGCGCAGAATGAAGAATTAGGCTGCAAAAGAAAAACTGACAACATCCATCTGTAACAGTGGGATATTATCGTAAAACTTTCCATCCTGGTGTTACAGAGTTTGCATCCAATTGTAATTCATCCAAAACCACTTACAAATCTCCTTTAATTTGCAAGGAACTTTACCAAAGCCACTTTCAATTTTTTTATTGAGTGAAGTGAATTTTACAACATGGTTTTCGAGTAAAAAATTCTAATATAGATGAAGATAAGATTAGAAAAATGCAAGTTTTATATTACTGTAAGTTTTTAATGACAGGATTAATGATGTCTTTGCTCAGTCGTAACTTTAGTTACAAGAAAGGGCAAACCTAGTCATTCAAGCTCATTTTAAAGAATGGGTTAGGCAAAATAGACTGATGTCATCATTGCCCTTACCATTTTAATAGGCCCAGGGTGCATGCGACAGGAAAGTGGGGAAGTTCTGCCCGGGATTTTCTACAAAATCCCAGGGAGGTTAATAATATCTTCTGTCTCATCTGCACCTTATTCAAGCATACTCATTAACTTGCTTACCTGGTAGGCTCGTTGGCTGCTTATGTTTCTTGCCCATATGAAATCAAAGAAATAAGCAGGGCTTGTGGTTGCCATGTCCTGCACCAAAGTAGTAAGTCAGGCAAATAATTGCCTAATCAGCCATGCTCAACTTTATCTATCAAATGGATTTAGCTGGGTGATTGACAGGGAAAATTTGACTTTCAAACTCTACTGCAACGTTCAGCTTATGAGAAGGAGAGAGAGCAAAGGAAAACAGTGCAAATTTTTACTTTTACTGGATCAGAAATGTTTCCAGCCCCCTTCCCCCCCCAAAAAAAAAGAGAAAGAAAAAAAAAAGAAAGATGTAAGTCTAACTGTGAACAATGCAATTTCAAATGGTGAACTGACGGCAAAATCTACAGTTTCTTCGATATACTCGGCACAATGTACTTTGTTCCATGGCAAATGATGTCTATAGCATGCTTTCACTCGACAGGCCTGTAACCAGCCTTGCAGAGCAGGGGGGCCAAACCATTTTTGGGGGGGCACTAAGTTTTGTTTAAAGCAGATTTTCCAACTTTTAGCGAAGTAATGTGGGTGACTATCTAAGCGGAGCCCCACCATCGGTTGGAGCAGAGCGTACAAGAAAGTTTTTGGTTTTACAAACCCCCCAGATGGTCTGAAACGGCTCACTTCCTGAGTGTTCTAAGCTACATGTACCCAGCCATGAAATAGGGCTTTCATGCCTGCAATTTCTCAGTTATTGATAAAAACTCAATGTATGAAAAATGGTAATGCATATCAGATGGGTTCTGAGACAGTGCGCAAATCCCCACCAGGCTAGCTCCGAGGGGGAAGGGGTTTACTTTTTTGCACCCCAAATTTTTTTTTTGAATTTTTCTCTCTATTAAAGGTTGAAACTATTCACACTCTGTACCGTAAGAATACAGACGAGATAAGCAGAGTGTGAATTCGGTGATAGTCTTAAAAGTTCATGACAACTCTTTGAGTGTTCACAAGAGAGACCTCGAAGGGCCACCCCTTGATTGGCCGGTGCTAATTAAAGCCTGGTGAAACACTCACAAGGATTGGCAAAAATTTAATTGCCTCTTACCTGTCCTGTGCTTGTAATTTGCACACTGTAGTTTGTTACAGTTAATCAAAAACAATTTTAAAGAAACCCCTTTTACCCAACCGTGCTCATAAAAGGACTATCATCGGAACACTGCCTAAACATTTTGTAAATGTCATCTGAAGGCTTATAAAAAGTTCCGGGTCTTAAATTTAAAACTATACACCAAAGGGGTTTATCTGTATACTCGAACTTTGGCTCCACAAAACCTTGAATTAAACCCACAACCCCCCACGACGGTTCGCTACTGATGAAGTTGCTGCCATGTTATAGCAACATGAACCAGACAGCAGAAACCGGTCAAGCTTGGTCATAAGAACCACTCTTTTTAAATTCAAACCCTGGCTTCCAAAAAAAGCCTAATATCTTTTGCATGAAATTGGTACGATGATTTTGGGTCTTTCCTAAAAAATGTGCAAGGTTCATTGACTTTGACGACGTCAGATGGCACATCGTCTACAATTGGCAACCCTGGGCTGCAGGACGCGAGACGATGGGAAAGAGCTGTGTGTTCTTCTTGAGCAAGAACAGGAATGTGTGTTATCCACAGACTTATATACATGGACAGAGCATGTAAGGTGTATGTTCTATCCATAGATTGTCTCCACCGACTGGGACAAAACTTCACTTTGTAAAGACTGAAGAAGTCACATGTGGGGTGTGAAGCTTCTCAGCTAGATATACTAAATAACTAAATACTACAATAGACTTTGTCCTTCAAAGGTGGTAAAGCTTGGTCAACCATGATGAAACATTCCTTCTTACCTTTTGTTAGATCTTTCTACTCTACCGAATTATCTCTTATAGCTTTAGGGAGGAAATGAAGCTAAAACACAAACTGGATCAGTGCCGTACGAAGGGGGACCATGCCCCCCCCCCCCCCGATGCCAACATTTTTTTTTATTCTTTTAAGATCCTAAAATAACGTAGCCATACTTTAGTAACACAGATTTTACTTCAAAAGATAGCATATGTGGCACCAGGTTGCATGTAAGGACACCCAATTTCTCAAAAATTTTCAAAGGGGATAAATTGTCTCTGCAAGGCCCCACAGTGATATCAATTTTTTTTAATTCCTAAAATCAGGCAAATTTTTCTTAAAAAGAGTAGCCTCTGTATCTCCCTGGTGGCACTAATTGCCTCTAAAGACAACTACCTTTTTAAAAAATTTCAAAAGGGAGGGGCCCATATCTTAGACTCCTTCCCCGGCCAGCCTAGACGTACAAAACAGGGACAGGGAGTGGAGGGTGTTCAGTTGCAGTGCGAAATAATTTGCCATTCATCACGCAAGAGATGTAAGGGGTAAAATAATTAACAGAGAGGAGTTCCATCAGTCACAGCCAATTTCATCAATTCAGAGGATCTTGAATTTAGCCAAGAGTTACAATAGAGAAGCTTTAGCATATTTCCAATTCTGTTGTTTTTTTTCCTGGAAAAAAATCAAGACCATTTAATAGTGGTAGTACACTTTATGTGGTTATTTTGTGGTTATTTTCTTATCACGAAGCATGTTCCTGATATTTTTTCTTACTGCAAACAAAAACTGAACTTAAAGACTGCAATTTAAGATTCTCTTTACAAGCAAGAAAATGCAATTTTTGGCCATCTGAAGGGTAGCAACCATTTTCTCTATGGTTCTCATCAACTACTGGTGGCATTCCATTTAGATAGTCTTTCAGGAAAAAAAGGTATCAAAAAAGTTGTATTTTCTTAATAACTTTCTGATCACGCTGCAGTTCACAAACTTATTCTGAAGTGAGCATTTTATTGCAAACGACAAACAAAGATAGCAACTGCTTACATTCTACTTATGAATCTGGAAAATGCTATTTCCGCCCATCTGAGGGTCTGATTTTTCAAACTTTTCTCTATGCCCCATGCCAACGAATGGTGGCACTCTCCGTTTAGATAGTCATTCAGGCAAAATTACATTTTGGGGGTCAAAGTAGCTCTTAATAACGCTTTGATCACTTTGCACTTTGAAAACATATTTTGAAGTGAGCATTTTATTGCAAATGAGTGACAAAAGAAAAAAGTGACTTGTTACAGTCTTCATATAAGTCTGGAAAATGTTGTTTCCACCCATCTGAGGGGTCTGTTATTTCAAAATTTTCTCTACCCTCCGCTCAAACCAATGGTGGCGCTTTGCTTCGATAATCTTTATGGCAGGATAACGTTTTGTGACCAAGAAAAAAATGCACACTTAAAATTTTCAAAGGGGAGGGGAACCCCTCCCCCAGGCCAGCTGTCATTGAACACACTGCATGACCCTCCCTTCAGAGAAATCCTCCATATGCCACTGAGCCAGATTTCCTTCACATCTGATTAATTGATTGACAGTTACAGAAATATTATCACACAAAAAAGTTATGTAACATTTTGGGTTAGCTAACAGTACAGTCAAGCACATGTTAATTGCTTTTAAGGAAGTGTGAACACCCTGAAAGCATAGCCCATTTGAGGGAACAGATCACATAACAAACTGAGATACTAGTTACACCCCACCCTGCCTTTGATGTACTGGGGTTCTGTCTTGGTTTCTCAAGAAGAAACCTAATGGCATGATAACTATTCTAAGTTTTAAAAAGTTTGTTTCTTCTTTCAAGTTTTTTTTTTTTTCACTTTCTTCTCTATCGTTACATATCTTTGTTTAAGATCTGGTGGTATGCAAATGACATGGGTGGAAAGTTGGAAAAGGTAAAAAGCAATACATCCCATAGAAAACCACAGCTGCTATCACAATTCATCAGATTTTGAAGATAATGGGTAATTTCTAATCTACACTTGTATCATGCACATAAACATG
This sequence comes from Holothuria scabra, assembly GCA_037179385.1. Classification (NCBI taxonomy): domain Eukaryota; kingdom Metazoa; phylum Echinodermata; class Holothuroidea; order Aspidochirotida; family Holothuriidae; genus Holothuria; species Holothuria scabra. The sequence goes on from CM074199.1 coordinate 15,909,981, forward strand.
AGCTAAATATGCAAATTTGTGGCATGAAAGATGATTCCACCAAATAAGGCAAGATAATGTTTTTCTTTTTAATTCTTAACCTCATTTCAAGGACACTTCAACAATAAATACCCCCTGAGGGATTTATCATATATCTTACAGTACATTTGTTAAGTACATTTGTGTAAATAAATATTGTATCACTCACCTAGCTGTAAGCAATCTGAAAATGGTTTGCAAAAGAGCTTATTGAAGAAATTCTTACTCTGTAAAACAATGCTGCATCTTTATTTTTTCATAGACATTTTCTCCAGAAACTTTCAAACTGAGAGGTAGACTATAAACTTGAGAATGGTTTAAGATATTGAAATTATTTCAATAGGTCTTTCAGTGGAGGATTTCATAAATTCACTGTTACATAAATGTCTTTTTGTTGGCATATCACCATGACTTTGCAGCTGATTCATACTTCAGAATAAATGAATCCAAAATCTGAAGCGATTGTATCTGATTTAGTCAGCCATAACTGGGGCCCATCAGCTTCTTGCATCATGGATGATTGTAAAATAAAACATTTCTCTTTAATCACTGTATATGAGGGTTAAGAATTGCATGTATGCAATAAAATTAAGACGATTTACTGCCGATAAGCCCGGATGGTTGACTTCCCTCGACACTAATGTGTATACCAAATAAAAACTACCAAAGTGTAACAGTGTTCAATTCTGAGCCATAACTGTGATTGATGATCTGTGGTTTTATAGCTTTACTTTGCTCCTGAATATTTGCAAGTAGTATAAGTTGTATAACTCAGTCTGTGATGTCATATGTGCTTGCTTCAAGTTCTCTTCTTGTTGAGCATTTGACAACTTTCCTTGCTCATATCTTGATAACCACACATTGGATTTCAATGCAAATTTCACCAAAATGTTAAAGAATAAGTACCCCTCTGACATATCAACACTTGATATGACCTTAAACCCTTCTTTTAAATTTTATTTACAGAATATTTCCATTCAACTACCTTAGTCTTAATATTTTGCTATGTATCATCTTAATATTTCATTTACATACATAATGTTGTTCTGCATTTCTGTGCTCTCAACTCATCTCCAACTTTGAAGAATTCCTTTTATTCTATTTTTAATAATTTTAACTGTATACAAACCAGTTCAGCCCCTATCTTGAGAGTTAAATATTTTGAACCAGTCATTACTTTCATCGAGTTCTTAAAATTTGCAAATTCTTTCAAACTGCTGTTTAAGGACAAAAAGGCTTTCATTACAACAGTCTGGGAGCTTGGGGACTTCTTTAAATAAAATAAGTCTTCCAACCTCGTCAGAAAAAAATCAGGAAAAATATCACAGAGCAAAATCCACTTCAACCTGCTGCGTCCAAAAGTTGGAGCAATAATGGATGAAATGGACACATTCACAAAATGTCAACAAATTTGCAACGACCCAGTTCCTCCATTTTCCAAAATTGATTGGATGGAGAAAGGTTAGGTCACACCAGACACACCCTTAAGGGAAACCATCAAATTTAAGACAGATTTTAAAGAGTAGGGCAGAGGTTCACAGCAGGTATAGAAAATCAAATCAAGGTGACATGCTGTATTTTAAATGGGACAGATAACATTGTCAAACACTGTCAACTCCCATTTGTTATGTCAAATTACACTCTAGTACTGTACAGCAGTTGGTTGTATCCTCAATACAAAAGCTGAGGAACCTGGGACACATGTAACAGTGTTTTGTACACAATGAACTGAAAACAACCTCTAAAACCCATGTGTGAAGTCCCTTGATACTTACAGCAAATTAAGTTGACTGATATTTGAGCAAGGGCTTTTTAAATAACTCAAATTTTTTTGAAGCTAGACACAACCCAGATTTGGAAGGATGGATGAACAGATGGGTAAATGCTAAATTAATGTTCCCTACACAGTAAGAACATCATTACACGTGGGGCTCGGTTACTTGCCACTTGGTCTACCCCCGGAAAATGAAACGATATTCTGGGTGTCACATGATCAACAAAGACACCAAATGTGCCTTCGCTATCTCTGAAAACACAAAATCACGAGATTTGGTGTCTTGATTTTGTGTTTTTGGAGATAGCAAAGTTAGATTTGGTGTCTTCGTTGGTCATGTACACCCAGAATATTGTTTTATTTTCCGGGGGTAGACCATAGGCAAGTAACCGAGCCGCACACGTCATGATAATAAATTCTGCTTAAAGTCTAGGTGACCAACTATTGTACAAAACATTTCACTGCCAAGAAAGTTTTGTCAAAAAAGATAATGAAAGCCTTCTCTCCACTACTGGTTTTAAAGCTAGCTGCACACTTAATGACTTCAACAAGAATGTCACTTTACCAACTGTCATACGGTATAGTGTGTTTGAGAGTACAACTGTGACTGGCAGTCCTACATGTCAAATTTTCCTGCCAATAAAAACTTTGTCCACACCTTTATGCCTCAATCAAAGAAGGTCAACAAAAAGCAGATATAAAGTTGTGCTGCGATTTCCTTTCATCTCTAAAACAGTGACACATCTGACCCAGATTATTCTGCTTTTAATTGTTTACATCTTCTGCTAGCTGTCTCTTATCAAGCTTGTGGTTTCTTGGAGAATGCCGGAGTAATTTAAGCAGGAAGTTGGGTAAAATTAAATAACCCCACCAAACCTGGCTTTTGATGGGAACTCTGTAAAATATCTAATAAGATGCTACGAAATTTGTCAAGTACGGCTAAGTTCATATGGTGTTCAGTAGGGAAAAAATGAAAGAGGAGTATAAAAAAAACTGTGTCATTGTACAATCCCTTACCACACCCTAGCCAGTTGGGAAGTGCACATAGGTCAATCACAAGAATGTAGGTCATCCAAACTTTAGGGAATTAGGTCATATCAGAGAATTTGGCTGCTACTAGTGCAGCTTGCGGCTAGCAACAAAACATACAGTAGTGTTTCTTACACCCACCTTCTTCTCACCCATGAAAGCAGGTTTGTGTGAAATGTAAAACCATCTTTCAAATGTTGCTTGGCCAATCAAGGAACAAGACTAGAAATCCATCCCAACTTAAAACAACAGACTACCTACGCTGACTATTGATTGACGGACAAATGTTTATACACCTGATGAAAATGTTTACAACATGTCTACAACATAAACTACAAAAACTTTATAAAGTTCTCTCTTACTCTTTACCTTTGCTTTACAGGTTTTGATTGCATGTGCATATAATTCAGCCTCTAGACTCAATTTCCTTTGTATACATATAGATCAGACTGCACGTAGCAAATAAGTTTTACACCTCTGAGAAATGTCTGAGTAAGGGTAATTTACTATGATAGCATAAATATATCAAAGTGTCACACTGAAATTACCATTTACATATCTGCTGTTAATGTCCACATAAATTTAAAACCTGGGTTTCGTATTTCTGAATATTTTAACAAAACTATGCCCAAAGGAGGTCCTCGAAAAAGTATAAATTAACAGAAAAGTGATAACTGTAACCTGCAATCTGATTTAAAAGGTTGTTTGCATGAAGAGAATCTACCCTCTCTTGAAGTACACTAGTAAAATATATTAAAATATTAAAAAGAAACATAGGAGCACTTTACTCAGAGGCCTCTCAGGTTAAAAACCTTTTGCTCACAGTTAAACAGAGCTAGAGTATCCTTGTCAATGAACTACTAGAAGTAGGTGACTAACTTCTTTTGCACACCTAATCACAACATTATCAGGCTAAATACCTGTCCAGCTGCCCCCATCCCAGATTTCGACATTGCGTGACTCTCGTTGAAGAAGTAATTAGAAGTTAAATTGTATCTTCCTTTGAATGGCCAATAATTCACTTCTGTGATTTATATATATTCATGTTTGCTACGCTTGAGTTTTAGTTTATTAGTAGCTGAGATTTTACAGCTCAGTGACTAAACCAGTTGGTACAAGTTGGGAATAGCCACAACTTTTATTCCAGTTGGCTTGTGCTCTGTGTGTAATAAAATATTAAACTTCTGTTTAGGGAAATTATAACATCTATGGAATAAATTGTTTGTGGAACTTTTGACTTTATGAGCACAATAATATACGTTGCTGCATGACCATGAAAAGTTGTCAGGATGCAGGCTAAATGAACAACTCTTTTTCAATGCCTGTACATTTGTAAGGAATTACCAAAAGTCATAGCAAACTTATCCAGACTTGTAATCATGCTGAGAAATTTCAAGTAAGCTTACGATGAACAGAAACAGCTTACTCTTAATGTATTATGGTAGATGACCTAGTTACGTCACTTTTCAAAAATAAAACAGGTTTGCTACTCTTGCTCCTCAACTCTTGTGTGGTCCACTACTAGATAAATTTATGGTCATGGACAAATGCACCCATCTTACTTGGGCTACTCCATTTTACTTGGAGGTTGTTCTGTTCTAATGCAGATATTAACAAAAAAGGTTTTCAAACTTTTTCCTCTTTTATATCACAAGCTTGTTGTGCATAAATGAACAAGGGTAGACAATGATAGACCTATGCATTAATGAAGGATAATGCATTCTCTGAACTTGATGCTATCACTGGATGCATTGACCTCAACTAAGCATTCTCCTTTATGTTATGTACAGCCCATTGTTCTTTTACTTCATTAACATAAGTGCAAGTATCATGCCGGAGTACACATAGGCATACTCATGGTGAACTACCATACCTAAATACATTTCTATAGAGGCTTTTCACATGACGTCATAATACTCTCCAGCAGCCATGTTGGAGTACATGTAACTACGTAGTAAACCACACTGGACGCGCTTGCTCATTGAATTTGTACACATTGCCACACTTCAGCACCACTTCAGCACAAAGCCACGTGTATTTGGCATGAATGTCCTCCAGCATGGCGGTTCCGTGACACAATTGCAAAGCCTCTATACACTTCTCACATTGTTCACACCTATTCTACAATCGCCACCTGGCTTGCGTCACATTATGATCAGTTCATGTGAAATTTTTGGGTTGTTCACAACTTGGTCACATCAATGATTAACAGCTTGGACACAGGTAGGAATAAATCCATGTGCACTCCATTTTAATATTTTAAAAACAAGGAGGATTTGCTGCATAACCCATTTCCCCTTGCGACAAAAACCTTGGATCCACAACATAGCTAGGAAATAGATTAATATGAGATAAATTGCCTTCTGACCCCCAAAACACTTGCAGAATAGCGTGTGCTAAATTGTCATTTGCAGACTAGTCTGCAGAAAGTCTCAGAACAGTCTGTTTTTGATCGGCATAAGAACAAAATTACTTGAATTTGCATTTTTCAGGTTCTTCCAGGTGTTTGCAGGTTGTTCCCAGATTGTTTGGTGACAGAACATAGACTGTTTGAAGATTAGTATAAAGAAGGCAAAACTGCAGAAAATTAATTTCACCCCCCCCCCCCCCTTTTTCAAAGTTTTAAATTTTCCCCTGATAGGTTACAGACTGTTTACAGAGTGGTTACTTAGAATAGTCTGTGATAAGCAAGGTTTTTTCAAAGTTGCAGCTTAAACAGATCAAACTTTTACCTGAGAGGGCTATGCCTTGAGGTTGCAGCCTCCACTGCACTGAGGAAGCCAGACAAATACATATCAAATTGCCTATAAATCAGCCATGACCAAGTTTTTCTATCAAAGGGTTACTTTAATTAGATGGAGTTCTACCAAAGAGATAGAGTTCTATCAAAGGGATTAAGTTTGTAATTGAGATGAAAGAGTTGACTTTTAAACTCTAATCCAGATGATCACTTTAGGCTACCTTCCTTCACCTCAGGCAGCACCATGCTCTATTCAATCATGGGCATTATAGACACTATAGAACCACACTTTCTGCTCAAAAACTGAGTCGTTGGGTACACACTTCATAGATCAGGGTTACTGCCTTAATAAATTCAAACAATAGGATTGCTCACCACATTAAATATTCTTTGTCTTTACTTCTTTGGTTTGAATGCATCAAATGACCCACTCCTGCCGATTTTGTCTGCTGCAAATCTCTTTGCACCGTACACAGATTCCTTGAAGATAACAGGCAAACCTATTGATAAAAAAAAAAATGGACTGAGTAAAATGGGACCTGCACTGCCTTTGTGCTTGGTGTTCAGCATATAAGCAATAGAGTATGGTAAAATTTTTTGTTTAAATGTCAAAACCAAACAGTTCGGATTCTCCTAACCTGCTTACTTAAGCTCCTCCCACAACTGTCTAAAACTCATCCTCATCCAGACACAATCTTTGTTTATTGCTTCAGGGTGAGTATTCAAGACCCAATGTGTAATAAAACCACTCTCAATACAATACATGCTGTGTTGTATGAACCACACTAATCTGCAGCTTTTTTTAATTGTGTTGTCAATCAAAGATCTGTGCCAATTGATTAGTTCTGTAGACTTATACTTCAAAAATTGTAGTTTAGAGTGAGAACTTAAGAAAGTATCCGATGCACTCCTTCTCAGAACATACAAATAATAACTGTCTGCTTCATTGCAAAAGCATATTAAATTTGAGAGATTTCTCCATTCATTTATTAAGTGGCAAGGATATAGTTAAGCCTAACTTTTTAATTGTTAACAATCAACTATCACCTTCCTACACTGAACAACCAACTACCTTCACAAGCTCAATTAACCACAAAGCTCACCTTGTTAGTGTATCATAACCATATATGTAATATGTTATTAAACAAATTAATTCGCTTATCAACATACTAATACAATCATGAAAACAGGCACATATCTTCAAGTTGTATGGAAAAAAGAGTTGGATCCAAAAATCTTAGGAGGGGTAGGGTTAATGGAAAATATGGTCTACCACTTCACACTCCTTCACTTGTAGTTGTCACAAAACACATCTATATAAGTTTAACCACTGGGTTTGAAACTGAAATATGAAACCTCATTTTATTAACGACAGGTTTCCTTGTAACATACCAAATATGATTGAGCATTTGTGATGATGCAACTTGTTTGATTAAAACCACAAAAAGTGAAAGTCATTGACCATCATTAATACAACTCTCCTAAGCTATGCAAGACTCTGGGTTGTAACTTTATGAGAATTTTTAATTCCATAGCATGCACTGGAGCAGCTCCTTGGAGTAATACGTAACCAGTCCTAAGGTACTTTAACTGGAAACTGCATTTATTCGCAAAAACGTGTGGTAGACAAGACAGATTAATATAAAGGCAAATATTTGTCATGTGATATTTTAACAGGCAGTGTAAAAAGTGATGAATACACATAGGATCAGGGTTCCCTTGCTTAGGGATTGCTTTTCTTCAAATTCACAAACCAGTCTTAAATAAATAACACCGTTCAGATATCAGATAACGAAGCAAATACACACTTCATAGGCTGAAATAATTTTGAAGGTAAAACATTGTCATCAAATAACCATGTGATGTCACTTATGTACCACAGATACAACAAAACGTGACTGTAACTTTAATCCAATATCATTTGGGCATACACACTCCAGAATATTTGATGTAACCGTATCTGAAGATACCCTAAGGTCATCTAATAACAAGGACATAAACAAATTTGTGAGAGCCTCTCCAGCTTCACAAGTGTGCCTGTTGAGTTGACAAGTTAATAAATGACAAATTTCCCTCAGAAACATCCTTCACACTCATAAAATTATGAGAAAATGAGGGTACAATAAGACTGTGATGTGGAACTCGCTCACAATGCTCGGGTGAGATGTTACATAAATGAAAATTTTGGCTGGGATATCTATAACATGAGGAAGCTATAATCTCTTCCTTATAATTTATACATGAGGACGACCGCATGTTTTGTCTAATGGTAAGAGCATCCGCCTTTCACTTAGAAGGCCTGGGTTCTATTCCCAGGTCCAGTCATACCAAAGACTCTAAAAGTGGAACCTACTGCCTTGTGCGTGATGCTCCGCATAGGCAATGGAGTAGGGAAAAAAGTGTGCCACAACTGAAACCAGAATGCAAAAATGCACTGAGGTTTCGATGAAACATACATGCTCTTTTCAATAAAATGCTACATTTCTTGTAACAACTGGTGACCCAAAATAGCCTTTGTCTCCACCTGTAAGTGACTGGTTTTTCTTTTAACCAAAACATTTCTTTATTCAAAAAGCCAAATTTCATACTGTGCCTTAAGATATTCTGCAAACAAGTTTTTCAGAGTTTGATGCCAGGTGATACCAGATGACCATTGACCTCCACCAAAAACAGCAGGTACAGTACTTTCAACTCACCAGAATACATCCACATACTAATTAGGAAATCCATCCAAGTTTCCTACCTTGAGATATCCCATTTTGACAAGTTTTTCAAAGTTTGACCCATCATGACCCCAGATGTCCTTTCACAGCCACAAAAAAAAAAACCTTATACAGACCATCTTCTCACCATAATTCATTTACATACTAATTATGAAATCCATCCACCTTTCATACCTTGAGCTACCCTAAACAAGTTTTTCTGAGTTTGACCCCTATGACCCCAAATGACCTTTGACCTCTACCAAAATCAATAGGGTTCTTCCTCCCATCATAATGCATCAACATATCAAGTTTGAAATCAATCCAAGCTTCCTACCTTGAGATATAGTGTGAACAAGAAGTTTGGAGTTTGACCCCATGTGACCCCAAATGACCTTTGACCTCCACCAAAATTTATTGGGTTATTTCTTACATCATAATGCATCAACATATGAAGTTTGAAATGAATCAAAGTTTCCCACCTTGAGATATAGTGTAAACCAGGATTTCGGGGTGTGACCCCATGTGACCCCAAATGACCTTTGACCTCCACCAAAATAAATTGGGTTCTTTCTTACATCATAACGCATCAGCCTATCAAGATTAAAATGAATCCAAGTTTCCTACCATAATATATGTAAACAAGGATTTCAGGTTTTGACCCCATGTGACCCCAAATGACCTTTGACCTCAACCAAAATAAATAGGGTTCTTCCTCTCAGTATGGGGTTTCTGTGTACCAAGTTTGAGAACTGTGAGATCTTCCCTTCTCAAGAGATCGTGTAAACAAGCAAAGTGTCACAAATACACACACATACACACACACACATACATGTTTTGACCTTCAATCGGGGACACATTTTTTTAACCATGAAAATGTGGATATCCCCACTTTGGGTGTATCCACACTTGACTAGGGGAAAAAACGCTCATGTCCCCGATTTACTGGTACTACACAGATACACATACACCCATGCACCAGCCCACGGTTTGTCACCTAATGTTAGGTCCATCACATGGAAATTGGGGAAAACTCCAAAATGCTTCAAACCTGCTGTGGTACATCCTTGAAACGTGAGAAATTCAATTTCATGGCTAATTTTGCATTTGGCAAGTGGGGATATCCCCACTTGCAGGTGTATCCACACTTGCCCGGAGAAATAAAGGCTCATGTCCCCGTTTTACACCAAAAACATACGCACCCTTACACACATACACACGCACATACACACATACATACACACACACGCCATCATGAATGCATAGGTTTCTCTTTTCATTGAAACCAAAAAAGGCCGTGGCCAGCTTGACTTGAACCAATAGGTTGGAAACCGGGCTGTAAAACTACATTAAACTATATAACTACACATGAGGACTTTCCTTTTGGTTTTTTAAAAACTTTTAAGCACATACCTGCCAAATAAAATCCAACAATTTGGCAGGGACCCTTGGCTAGGATCAATTACCATATGAAGCTGTGGGTCACCCAAGGATGAACAAAGATAAAAAGAAAATGATTTTTCTGCTAGCCGAAGAGAACAATCTTTCTGCTCACTCGCTGGTGGTGAAATTAAAAACAGAGGATCATGGAAGTATTGCTTGGAATGTGACCTTGTGGCCAGATAAAGTCATACTTCTCTGAAATTGAGGTAACCTACCCAGATTATAAAATCTACTAAAAGGCGAAAGTTTCGATCAAGCGGCCTCCGTGACACTGAAGTCAATACCGTGTGCTCACTGAAACTTTTCATTATAACTCGATCAATACTCCGAGTCTGCATACCCACATGCCATATTCAAAGGCTTCATGAAAAGGGATTTGCGTAAATACGCTAAACTATATGCAGCACCGAAATCAATTTCCTGGAAAAAGGGAACTCCTTTACAGAGAAACTTTTCACCAGAAAATATACCGGTCTGAAGAGATCGCCTCTGCAGCCACTAACGGCCTTGCCTCTTAACAAAGGGAGCACCTCTTCATTTTGAAAAAAATTAAAACACTACCATGACTCGTTTTCAAAACAACCTTCATCCATATATGGCACCTTAAAGCGAGCTTAAATAAGCACTGAGTTCTAACCCCATGGTGACCAGCAACTACACTGTCTGTCTCCAGATTATCCGACTGTCAATGAAATGGCACCAAATCTGAAAGATTTGCTATCTTAATAAAGGGTCCCCCAGACCCGGGGTCGGGAGAAACAGAGGAAAGGTACAACGATATTTTGTTAGATGCACTCTTAGCTGCATTACTAACTCTCATGACAAATCCCGCCATTGTGAAAAGGCCACTACTGATGACGTTCTGGGGTATAGAGCCAAGAACAGAAACCGGTCTAGTTGGTTTATAAAAAACCGCTAAAATGTCAATCTGAGAATGACTCATATTCCTCCAAAAGAGTGGAATTTGAAGCTTTTGCTTAAATCATGCATAATATTGACATGATGGGTGCTATTCCCAAAAAATAAAGCATTTCACCGCCTTGGTAACGTCAGATAGTGAACCCCCTACCCCCCACTTCACGTCTTCCAAATGCAGGGATTAATTCTATATATATTTACAGCTTGTTCTTCTAGGGAAATAGGATGTTCGGCACAGTTTATCTGTACAATGGTCACAGAGACAAAATGGCAGCCAAAGAATAAAACGTATCAATTCTGAACAGGATTACAAACTACAAACAAGCAAAGAATTAAAGGTTGTGTGCCACCAAAATGACAAGTTGGATATTTGAGATATGAAAACCTTAAAAAAAAACAAGAAAATTGCTGCAATTCCCATCAAAATCTGTTAAAAATTGACCATGTTACAGGGTAATTTCTGCTTTGCATTTTATCACACATAAACATAAGCTCAACATGGAAATCTTCTGATGTCTACGTGGAGGGACATGCCATACATGGCTAATGTTATCTTTTGTTCTTGCAATATATTCATTTCAAGAAAGTTATAACCTTTTTCAGTCCGGAGGGCTTTATTTTGAAAGTTTAAATTGTGTCCCTGAAAATCATTAGCATCAATTACTAACCCATAAACTATCTAAAATGAGTGATTCAAGAGATAACTAGAGCGGCAAAGCCACTGTTGCTCAACCCTTTGAAGAAACCACCTGTGTGGGTGCAGTCAATTACAGACTTGCTTCGAACTATTTTTCTGGCAAATGGTTTGGAATGTTTTGTGCTATCTCTCTGTAATGTGGTGGCGCACACATCTTCAAGACAGACCAAGTTAACCTGGAGTATTGCTCCTGGAACCTAAAACTACTCTCAATCATAGATATGTTCATGCCTCTGGATGAAGTAATCTGAATATTCATATAATTTGTCTTTTTGTGATGATGTCATTTTTGGAATGCCGTAAATGAGATTCGATAGAGAGTTGGCAGGCTATTGTGTTGTACGTATGCCTTGTAAGTGTTACATGTACAGTACTAGTGAAACTGTGAATAGAGGACAGACAGACAATGAGCGAAATAAAGTAGGATTTTCTTTTTGACTGATGCATGAAATGCATCCACAATAGCTCGCAGGCTATCTATAGATGATATGGCATTTCTCCTTGTCCAATGCTCGTACATTAAAAAAGTTTTATTGTCATATATATTACTGTTACGTGGTGGTGAGCACATCTTCAAGACAGTCACAGTTAACCCAGTATCAGTATAGGAACCTAAAACTCCTCTAAATCATAGATGTGTCCATACCTGGAAGGAGTAAGACGTAATGGGCTACCCCTCTCCCTTCCCCACCCATTTTGCATAGGCCTGTAGCCTGCAACTACATACACAGTTACAGAAAATGCTAAATGTGTGACGGGAACACTGCACTGTTCAAGGGCTAGACGTACGAATAGGCCTAGGCTAGGCTCCTTGTTCAAAAGTTTCACTTGATGAAAAGTTGAGCCAACATTCATTTTGCCAAACTTGGCTTAGGCTAGGCCAGTGGTTTCTTGTGTTTCTTAGGCCATATAAAACTTCCATATGAATTACTGCATGAAAATTTACCAATTTTGATGGGGTTAGGCTGGTGCTGTTCTAGCCCTCGAACATGTTCGTTACGTAGCCTAGGCAGTAGGCTCATTCCTGTCACAACACTGTGTGTTGTAAGAGGAATACTTTTTCAAAAGTCCTCCCGACCCTCTGGCAAAGGGCCGTTCGGCAAAACACACCGTGTGTTGTAAGAGGAATGAACACACAGCCCTGTTCGAGTGCTAGCGGCTAGTGCTGTTCAAGACTGACCAGCAATCTAGAATTACTTGAGCTAGCTAGCTGTGACGTCAGTCAGGGTTACATGTTCCTTGAAAAAACGTTTATATTTTGTCTTTTCACACAGGCCTACAGTACAGTACGAACCTTGAAGTATAAGAAACATGTCTATAAGCAAACATGTTACATCTTGGTCTGTGTTACCCTGACTGATACTCTCCCAGCTATAGAAAACAAGATCAGTACAACGACCTTTGACATTCACCCTGCAAAGCAGCTCTCTCTGCTAAAGAAAGACAACACCTCCTATACCATTTGCTCTATGTCTTATAGCGACAATAACGTATGAAAAATTCATTTGTTTGTCTCACAGGCTACAGTATCTAGCATTCAGCATTCCAATACGGTAGATGAACACACTCCCTCCACATAAAGCAAGCATGTATTATAGACGCAGTGTTGAAAAAGTCAGCACTCTACAAGGAATGACTTGTCTTGCGATGGGAGTCACAACTTTTAAAGGAATATCTTTTTCAGAAAAGGTATTCAAACTTTCTCAACCAAACCTATCCAAAGGTACAAGCTGAGTAGCGATCCCCCCAAAAATCATTCATGAAAAATTACAGGCAAATCTGTTCCACTTTGAAAGCAGTGAAACTTCTACAACAGAGAGACAGACACTTTCACCCCACAGTACCACATAAGCTCCACCCACACTTCATAGGTTGAGCTAATAAATATAGGGGCAACAAAAGAAATGTCAACCCTGTGAAACACTCCACATTATTACATTTGCATAAGCAACAAGTTGCTCAGAAACAGCCCAACTTTGAAGAGGTATATCTTGAGAATGGTAAAAGATATTGACATCATTTAAACTGTTTTTTTTTTCCTAGCTAACTTTGATCCTTAACTGCAGAGTAAAATCAAGACTTCTTGCTGATATGTCAAACTACCTTTAAACAATTGAACTAAGAAGTCACCTAACTAAATCACCTCCTACTCCTTGTTTACACATTATTTTCCTATGAAGGCACATACCATTATCATGTTCAAACTGTAATGCCTCATCCATGGAAGGACTGCTGTATGTTGCATGGTAGGCAGATTCTCTATCTGCCAGCATACACTCCTGAGGGAAAGCTGCTATCTCATTGGCCACTTCAATGGCATGTTCCAAAGCTGTAGAGAAGTAAGTTGAATACATAGACATGGTGATTCTGAAAATGTTATCAGTTTTTGCACAGCTATCACATCTGGCTTAAAAATTATCCAAATGGCTTGTTCCCCTACCTTTCTGGGATACAAAAAAATTACACAAAAGTACACAGAACAATGTTTGAAATAACGAATATGCCATGTACACCTGCACCGATGCATGCAACTTTTTGCCAGTGCAGTCAGCTTTGGGTCACTTACCTGCATGCATGTATGTAGATGGAGCAGTAATTCAAAGGGGGATATAGCAAAGAATTAAGCAGCTAAGAAGAGAAATTCCAGATTGCAATGTGCTTCCTCAAAAATCAGATCAAAATAAATATCAACGTACTGCACATGTGTGTTTGGATAAACAACTGTTCAGCAAAATGTACTTGTGTTGTCCCGAAGACTTTAAAAATGAAACCTACTGCCATTGTGCTCGGTGCTCAGCATAAGCAGTGGAGTAGGGAATACAAGCCAGTGTGCCACAATGGGTAAAAAGGCCACGACCAGCTCAATTTGAACCAGTTGGTTGGAAACTGGGTCTTAAAACTCCATCTAACCTGCAACCCAAATGTATCATTACAGAGTCTGTGCAAAATGTTATGGTATGTTATGGTATGATGCACTCTTAGTATTAAGTACATTGCAATGCGATCTCACAAACATATGGCCAATGCATTACAAGGTGTGATCTATATTCTATTCAAACACTAACAATAACATTCAGTATGTAAACACTGCACTGTGTGTGAAGTTCCACATGCATGCACATTGAATGCTATATCATGATGAAACCGTCCCACTTACTTTTTGTTGATACATTCTTCCTCTCTGCCGGATTACCTCTTATCCCTTCAGGGAGGAAAAGAAGCGCACTACATGCACACACTTGATTAAGTCAAGTTTCATATCTGATTTATTGATTGACAGTAAAAGATGTGTTTCAATACACCAAAAGTTATGTAACATTTGGGGTTAGCTATTAACAGGACAGTCAGCATGTGTTAATTGCTTTTCATGCATTGTGAACATAATGAAAACACATCTCATCTGAGGTCACAGATCATGTAACAAACTCAGATGTTAGTTACACCCCAACAGCCTTTGATGTACTGGGGTGTCTATGTTGCTTTTTCAAGAAGCAACATCACAGCATGATAACCCACATGTTCTATGCAGGCTCTGGTTCTGATGTGTACTTAAGTTCAGCCTAGCACTGGTTCTGAATGCATGCACTAGAGTAAATACAGTAAAAGCAAACATACAAATGTACGGGTCTGGTCTGATCCTTTGCTTGTATCTCAATAAAATTTCTTCTATTTTTTTACTATCATATTTCAATGGTGCATCTAAGAAATTGTTTGTGCATTTAAAATGTTGAAATTGCATGTAACTTCTTTATATTTCAAACACTTGCACAGAACTATTTATACTTCAGTAAAGCACCATGAGAAATTAATTCAAAAGATGCAGTTGCTTTTTATTCCCATTGCATATCCTTCTGCCCTTTCTCTATCACAACACCCTCTTAGAAGACTTCAGTATGAAAAAATTCCTGACAAACAAGCACAGATTGAAATTGTTTAAAGTGCAGTGCCCCCACACCAACCCCACTCCATCTGGTCCCATCCCACTGAAAAATTCTCCTGCCAAACAGGCTTGTGAATTAAAATGGCATAAACCACTGAGAGACAAGAAAACTACATGTATGACCTGTTTGTGTATTGCCCATGGGCAGCGACCAAATCTTTGCATTCTGCAAAATCAATCAAAATCTAATAAGAAATCTATGCCCGGTTGGGTACATAAAGTGTTGCCCTTTCTCTCCATGGACTAAGTTTTGAGCCATAGTAAGTTCATCCACTTGGGCAGGATGTGTCAATTTACTCAATTTCATTGCCCCCTTCAGTGAGGACCCATAAAGTGATATTTCAGTAATTGACAGTTTTAGCTTGGTCCACACACTTAAGAGATCACCTCTTTCACTTAGGCGACTAAATATGTTCTAGACATTTGGGTAAAATTTACAAATGCAACACTACACTGGTTTTACTGCACCAGTGGCGGCAAAGCAATTACAGAGGGGGGCCAACTGACCAGTTGACACACCTTACTACTATAATTAAACAGCTGCCAACTCCTAAACTGCCTGAGATAACTATATTTGGGGGAACAAGTAGGGAGAAAATTAAGAGTATTATTTAAGTGGAGGAGCCATGGTTTGAAAAACACTAACCATCTTTTTTGTAAATTTCTGACTGATTCAACAAACTCTTATTTTGCACTGATAATATCTGTCCACATAGGTTATTGACTCTGTGAGGCAACTGGCAATATTTTCTGTGGATGATTATTTTGAATGAGAACATGTCCTGTTCTGGGTACTTAATGAAACCAGATAAAAACATTTAATGGGGACCACAAGTAAATAAGTCTAGTTAAGGAGTTAAGAAAGACCTACTTTTACAAATTTATTGATTCCTATCTTTACAATGTTCCCTCAACGGTACAGATTAAATGTGTCAATAGCCTCAACTGACCATTCAAGAGAGTGTTTGTTCATAAACACTGTTTTTCTGAGTTGGCTGTAGAGAAAACTAAAAATAACAAAATACAGGTTAATTTCACTTCCTGGCAACAGTTTTTCCATTTCCTTTTGACTTCTTTATTTTTTTTTAATTCTTTTATTTTAATCTCACCTTGCTCTCCCTCCTATCCACCTCTACATAAAAAATATCAGCAGCAAGAATTGTACTGCACTCTGAATCCTACACAGTGTGACTTCTTGGGATGAGTTTCTGAATGTTTTATCGGATGAGATTCTAAACGTTTGTATCAACTTGAACCTGCTGTTGAAAACATCAAAGAATAACTTAAGCATCACCTTGATGTTACCAAGTTTGCTTTACTCATTTGTATGCTTTTAGTTCAACTAAAATGTACCACAAAGAATCCTCAGAAACCTCACCCCCCTCTCACCCCCTCCAAAAAAGGAGGGAAAAACTATACATGTGGCACAACCAAATATCTAGAAAAAAAAACAATGAACATAAAACCTCAAGATTTTCTGAGATTTTCAATTAGGCCTTGCTCTGAGAGGAAGGCCTCAGCTTCCACTAAATAGTAAATGAAGCACATAGAAGGTTCTTGTAAAGCAACTTTATAAGTTCACCAACAGAAACGATTTCTACCTTTAATCCCTATTCCATTCATTATTCAATAAAAAGATTGCAAGACTGGATAGCTGCATATACACAATAGGTTTCTTAATAGAGGGCGCCATTAAAGAAGTGGATGTAAATGATGAATAAAATCTTACTGGCCAAAACCAGTTTCATGTGGTTTGCTCATCAGTTAACCAATAATTTGTTTCTGCCTTTGAAACAACTTTCCTTTTTTCTTTTTTGATCCCCATCCAAAAACTATCCATTCATTATTCAATAAAAAGATTGCAAGACTGGATAGCTGCATATACACAATAGGTTTCTTAATAGAGGGGGCCATTAAAGAAGTGGATGTAAATGATGAATAAAATCTTACTGGCCAAAACCAGTTTCATGTGTTTTGCTCATCAGTTAACCAATAATTTGTTTCTGCCTTTGAAACAACTTTCCTTTTTTCTTTTTGATCCCCATCCAAAGACTATCCAAATTGATTATTCTCATGGTCCTCTACCAAATTTATCCCAGAAGACAGCCATCCTGATGATTCCCCATGAAATCTTCTCCCAACCTAAGCAGTTCCTTCTACAACTCCCCACCCTGACAACAACTGTCATGACAACTCAGGGATATGCAAGGACTTTTTGGAGTGCCAGGAACATGAGGAATTTCTTACCCTATCAGATATTTCACCCAAGTCCCCACCAAAAGGGAGGTTTGGTGGGGTAATCAAATTTTACCCAACTTCCTGCTCAACTCCTTTAAGCATGCTCCAAGAAACCACAAGCTTGATAAGAGGCAGCTAGAGGGAGATGTGAACAAAGGCGGAATAATACCGGCCAGACATGCCACAGTTTGAAAGGTGTGAAAGGCAAGCAGTAGGGCAATTTCTTATCTGGTTTTTGCTGACCGTTGTTCACAGGAGCAAAAAAGTGTGGACAGGCTTTTTATAGGCAGGGAAATTCAACATGAACTTTCCATGCTATGACAAGATCCCTACAGCCCCATACACAACGCCACGACCACCCAAGACTCTCTGTCATGGACAATTTGAATAAATGGTTGACACTCCTTTGGTAGTCGTGGCACCCATTGCATGGAACTACAATTGAACATGTTCAATTGGATTGACTGCTTAAGAAACGACAGAACTCTAGTGGTGAAACAGGACTACAGCTGACGCGACGTCTTGTTGCTTGGTGTTGTCAGTTGTCCTGGCAGTGTACCAGGCTTTACAGAAACACAAATTTCTAAAATCCCAATGTGGGTGATTTAGATCAGGTTTTCAGCAGAATGTCTACTCTTGAGTTTGCACAATCAACACACAATGCAGTGATGCTAATCAGGCTTGTGTAAACAAGCCAAGTGGTAATGCACTGTTTTTCTGTGTAAATATCTGGCAAAAGATACTCAGCTAAAAGGAGGAATAAAAACTGCTGTCAGGAAATGGAAGCAACTAAACAGAGGCCTCAGAAAACAAGCTTTACATGCCTGGTCAAACAATTCCTATCAAGATTTGTAAGGGGTGTGCCTTTCTTACTCATGTCATGGAAGGGAGGGATAAGAGTTTCTGCTTCCTGCATCTGAAATAAAAAAGTATTTTTGAATTTGTAAGTTTATACAGTGGTGAATCTTGATCTACTGCCAGGGATGATCTAGATCAAACTCTTAATAGGAGACAGACCAGGACTCACTCAAGATTATATAATTTTGATCAACCTACCAGATTGACCGTGCTGGATCAAAGTTTCTAATATAGACACAAACAACTGGTAGATCAACTGCCCCTGGATCAGCACATATAATGTGTGATGAAATGACAACCTGACGTGTATTGAACAATCATGACCTCGTAATGCTTGTGCATTATGCATTAGAAATAACACTGGCATGAAATTTGGACAAACTCCTTTGTTCAGAGACCGACATGAAACCCTGACCTTGGTGAATTCTTGCGGTTTACGTGGACGGAGCGTATGTTACTGCGCTTGATAAAGTTGACCTAAAATTTCTTAATTTTTGCATTTTTAATTATAAAAATGAAAATTTCATAACAATTTGACACTAATTTAAACCTTGAAATGAAGAAATCGGTCAACATTTAGTGAAAATAACGATCCCATTTCTAAGCAAAATCTGCCAGATTTTGCAAGCCAACAGATCTCGATGAGATTTATTCTTTTTATTTTAATTCCTCATTTTTGTACATATCAAAACAGGAAACAGTTCAAAATGGTACCACAAATTCCAGAGATTTCATATTTGCTTAGTGAATTCAGATGATTGTGGTGATTTGGTGGACTCTCAGTCTGCTTCTACTAGAGTTTACCACTTTACACCAGCCAAGGTCATTTCGTTTCCTTCGGTCTGATGACGTCAAAGAATCGCCCAGTTTGAAGCTCTATCGCCCAGTTTGAGTGCCGATTTTTCGTGGCACAAATTTTCTCATGGTTCATGTAGAACATTATTTTGCAGTGCTCACACAATGTGGACACAGCTCTGAAGCAAGGTAATGAAGAGCTGTGAGGCAACAAATCCATAATCCATTGCTCTCAATCAAATGGGAACACAACCAACATGACCAATCTCTTGACCTTCAGACTTCTACATCATGAACCGTGTCAAGTGTGGTATAAATGAGCTCTCTGTGAGAAAGTCACGGCTGCGACAAATCAGAACACTCAAGTGATCATCTGATTTAGTTGGCCGTAGTGGGGCCTATCAGGTCTATTCTTTGAAATTCCTTGCTTACCTGCATCATGGATGGCTGTACATAAGGGAACAGTCACTTCTTCAACTGGGTACTATAGGCAGTTGGGCAAAGAAAGAGTTTGTAACTTGGAAATACTGCCACTCAGATAAATGAACCTGTCCTAAAATACCTCCTGATTCCCTCAATTTCACTGAATGTGAGGGTTTTGAATTGCATGGCATGTAGACAACAAAGTAAACATGATTGAAGGCTGACAGACCCCATTTACGGGGTTCTTCGAGAGTTCACTGGTTTCATCTACACAAGATTCAAATTACCTGTTCCATCTGGCACAACTCTGTTAACTATTCCATACTTTTCTGCCTCCACCGCTGAAATTGGACGACCTGTCAAAATAAGATCCATGGCTCTAGAGAGACCTATCAGAGCAGGAAGACGGACACTTCCTCCATCAAGTAAAGGAACACCTGTGAAACGATTGATAAAAGGGCAATCATTAGACCGACTGGTACTTTAAAGAAATTTTAAAACCATTTACTGTTTAGTCCTGATTCACAATCAAAACAGTAGTAATATCAAATGCCCTACTTCCTCCAATCAGTGAGCTGCAAGCTGCAGAAATGCTTGCAAATGTCAAATGACAAAAAAGATGATATTAAAAGAAGGAAGTTAATGCAAACTCACAAAGTTAATTAGTTAATTAGTTAATTAGCTAGTTAGATAGAGTTTTACAGTTCAGCTTTTAACCAAGCTTGAGTTGGGTTGGCCACAGCCTTTTTCCAGATGTGACTCACTGCCTCCTTCTACCTACTTTATTACTTGTACTGAGCATCAAGCATATGGTAATGAGTTCCATTTGTTTTAAAGTCTTTGTTATGACCTGACCAGGAGTTGGACACCATACATTCGACTGCAAGCTGTATACTCTAACCACTTGACCATGCAGTCAGTCTCATAAGTGAAAGACAAAGATGTCATAGATACAAATTTTTAACAAGGATAAAACAAAACTACCAGGAGAGAGATTGTCACTTAGAGGACCAATCCTCTCGCCCCAGACTACAATTCTTATAGAGGTTTACTATAGCTCTCAATTGGCTCAGCTCTTTGATTGACAGCAAATTCAAGCAATGTGCAGTAGCAAAGCTTATATTTCACAGCATGAACTAAACTGACAGTGTTTTGATTATATACACTGAGCTTTTTTATACTCAGACTGAAGCAATAAACTGAGATTGTGTCTTGATGAGGATGAATATCAGAAAATTGTGGGAGGGGTTTCAGAAAGAAGGTTAGGAGGATTGGTACTGTTTAGAATTGGGCCTTTAAAGTAACTCCACCTTTCATTTCAATACTTGGACACTATATTTTGTAACATAAAGTACATCTTGGAAAAGTTTGAAAGTTGATATCTTCCTGTCAATCACCAAAAATAATCCACCAAACTTTAACTTTGGCATGACTGCGGCAAATAATGATCGAAGCAAATAATTTGGCAATTATTTGTCTCATTTCGTCAGAGTAGGATACAGGGACCATAAACCCCTGCTCATTTCTTCCATTTTATATTTAGCAAGAAACTTGAGATGCCAACCAGCTGTCAAAGCAAACAAATAAATAGACCTTGTGCATTGACCCTGCACCTGTAGCAGACTATGCACGTGTTGGACTGATTGGCAAATCAGCTGTTTGCATTTGTCTGTGTTGGTTTGTTTTGTCCCCAAAGGATGACGTACATACTTTCTGCTCTGTGACAACATATGCATGAGGTCTATTAGTAAATGTGAATGGATGAAGGGATGAGCTTCCTACAATTTATAGGTAATCCAGAGACTTCTTTGCATGTTACCAAGCACATGCTTTAACCACTCCAAACATTCATTGTAACATCTTCTAACAGAAGCAGCTTGTAAAAAATAGAGGGCAGTCTTCCAGAAGTAATAATCAGTTGCTAAAGTGAGGGCAAAATCATGTTGAATCCTATGTGCTTATTCCTGGAGAAGTCATTTCCAAGTAACAGCATTTTCCTGTACATGTATTTTTTGGTGGGGGTGGGGGATCTACTTGGCTCATTTAGTCCGTCTGTATATGCAACAGGTCTTGAATTTTGAGGTGTGCATATTAGAAGTGTGTGATCTTTTGCAAACATAGATGAAGAATGGCACCTGATATCAAATCTATTCAAGTTTAACAAAATAACACACCTACCAAATAATTTCATGAGGAGTGTAATTTAAAGCACACCTGCAAAATCTTCAACTCAACTAAGGTGTGCTACCCTAAGTACAATACAAAAACTGCTTTTTTTTTTCTTTTTTTCTGTTATACTGATATCATAAATTCAAATCAATATTGCCAAAAAAGAAAAAAGGTTATTAATAAATAGCTGTTGAGTTGAAATAGAGGCTTTGCAATTTTGTCACAGAACCGCCATGCTGGAGGACATTCATGCCAAATACACATGGCTTTTTACCGAACGCACTGCACAGTGTGCACTGTGATATGCATGGTGTGTACAAATTCAATGAGCAAGCGCGTCCCGTATGGTTTACTACGTAGTTACATGTACTCCAACATGGCCGCCGGAGAGAATTATGACGTCATGGGAAAAGCCTCTATAAGGTCATCAAATAGCCAAGGGGAATTGACCACAACCCTCAACTTTGTGTTCCCTAATTCTCCTGGTACAAATCCCTGAACACCCTCCTAAACCTGAAAGGGATCACATTTTTTGTAAACAATGTGTACCAAAATCAAAGCAACTACTGTATCACTTTCAACTTGAAAATGATGTCTATTTGCTTCTTTGTTTAATATTCGGCATGGTCCTGTCTTCTCATTTATTGTAAGTTATGTATCACTTCATTGTAGGAACTCTCTTGCTCAAAAATCAGAACACTGTGACCAGACCTCAGTCACCTCACAAGGAAAGTTAGGTGTAGATCCTGTTGGTTACAAAACAGATACACTCCCAGTGCACAGTTCAAAAACATTTAATTGTGGTTTTCTCAAGAAATCCAACACCAAGCTCAAGTGGATTAGGTAAGAGATAAATTATGCTTCAAATGGTTCTGAAAATATGTGAAATGAATATGAAATATATCTGAACTTTTAAGCAAAGTATCAACCTTTGCTCAGCAGACATTTCAGATGAATTAACAGGGGTTCCAGGACTCTCAGATTTTGAACCTTAATGAAAACTGTGGTTGCTATGGTGAATGTTGTGCAACCTAGTGTTATTTCTATTGGCCCACTAGAAAGGCCTTTATTTAATTTATGGGTGCTGATTGTGCAAACAAGACATCAACAGGTATTTACTGCCTTCAGCTTGAAGTTGGTTAGAGTTCTATGGCTCAGTTTCTGACCAACTAGTTTTCGTTGGGCCAGCCAAGACCTTTTCTTCAGTTGTGGCTCACTGGCCTGTTTTCCCTCATCCAGGTTCCATTTTACAGTCTTTGGTATGACCTGACCAGGAGTCTGACTCCTGACCTCCAGAATGCAAACCAGATGCTCCAACCACTTGACAATGCATTTACCTTGCAGCGTTGAAACCTGAAACTAATCCCAGACATTGACAACATATATCACCATTTTGTCAGGTGCTAACCAAACTAATCTTAAGCAAGAGTTAAGGTTTGATTCAGAGACAAAATAAATCAATTTTGTTTCTTCCCCTTCTGCAAATGCAAGTAGAAAACATTTCTTCTATTAAGTAATCAAAGGCATGCCAATCTTGTTCTACTGGCTTAGTACAGTGTTTTAAAGACTGTAGATTGGACTCTACACCATGATGGATCTTTGCTTTAGCTTTAAAGGCTGTTTCTTATCACCCTAGACAATTCCAATTCTCCCAGCGTTCTAACTCCTAGCAGCTCCCACAACTGTTTTAAAATCATCCTTATCCAGACATAGTCTAAGTTTATTACATGAAGGTGTACTCCAGTGAGTATACAACTCCAAGGCCCTGAAGTGTAATCAGAGCGGTCTCAGTGTGTGCTGTGTATATGAACTACTCAGCATCTTTTGAATTTGATGTCTGTCAAAGAGATTTGTCAATTGAACATTTCTGGTAAAATTGTAGTTTAAGGTGATGGATGACAGCTTTTAAAATAGACAAAAAATTTAAAGACAGCCAGTAATCTGAGCACATTTTATAACTATAATTGCATCATTATGATTAATCTGCACTTAGGGAGCTCAAAAATTATCTGTATGGGTGTGGTCTTGAGCAATTTAAACCCAGTACAGGCTATTGTCACTTTGTCTTTTGAGAAACACTAAACAGGTGTTCCTTTTGGAAACTGATTGAATTACACCTTGAAAGTAAAACTAAGTTGAGAGAATTTTCACTGCTTGAATTGAGATTTGCTGCTCTTTGAGTCAATGTTGGTGCATGAGTAGAGTTCAAAATACACACAGGAAATTCTCACCTCCTACAATCTTTTTAAGGGAGATTTCAACTAGCGCAAAGGGAACAGTGCAGAAAATTTGAGCAAATGGAAAATCCTTTTTGCTGGACTTGTGAACTGAATGTGGGAATCATGCAATCACAGAAGTTACAACGCTACTTTCAGTCAATGATACTTATTTAGCAGTTACAATAGAGCTCCACTTACCAAATCTTCGGCAAAATATGCCAAATGTAGTACTTTGGTCTGCAATTCTCATATCACACATCATAGCTAGTTCCATACCACCTGCTACTGCATAACCATTGATAGCTGCTATCACAGGTTTGGTAAACATCATCTTTGTAGGACCCTGTTAATGAAATCAAACTTTTACAAAAATTTTGTTTGCCACAAGTGGATTTTTTTATATTTGAAAGAAGGACAAAATCTTTTAAAGCACTCTTTAAAAAATCTTAATTTTAATACCTCTTTATACAACAGTTCTCAGACTGACCATCAGTACATGGAGCAATAACAGTTTAGGGGACATTAATTTGAAGGGTTAAAAATGGATAAAGAGTAGCCCATCTTCTGAGTTTATGTACAGAATGTCTTCATTACTACTAATCTACACAAAATTTTGCCCCAAGTTTTTTTTTTTTTTGAGGGGGTTCAGGAAAACATAAGTCTCCTAAACCACTGAAGAACTGTCCCTGAAAAAGAGAGAGCAACACACAAGAATATCAGATAGAGTTTCATCTTATCACATCTCATCTCATTTCATCCAATCTAACGTAATCACGTAATCTTATCTAACTCTACTCGAAAACAAACAGTAAAAATATCTTATACATGTGCAATACTGCCTGATCAATACTGCTGTAGCCCTTATGCATAAACGACACAGTGTATTCCACGTACTGGTTGATAAATGAGCTGTCTGCATTTGCTGGTGTTGGTTCATTTTGCGCCCAAAGGAGGGGGTACTTTTTGCTCTGTGACATATCACATTCATGAGGTCTAGGATATGGCATTCTAGAATTCCCATGCCACTAATGACATATCTTGCCTCATTAAAAATACCAAAAAGTGAATCAGTTTAACATACTTACCATTGGGGCATAACGTACATACTTTTCTTTATCCCTTTCCCCTGTTTCTGCTATATCTGTTCCTTTAGCCAATTCTTGCAAGTCATAGCCAGCACAAAATATACCATCTGTATCAGCAAAAGGGATGTGAAGAGGAATTTGAAGCAGTAAGCAGTAATTTGGTTTGGGGATAAGAAATGAAGACACCTGAATATTTGACAACCTTCATAGATTTTTACAGAGCATGACTGCATGTTCAAGTGGTTAGAGCATCCGACTTGCAGTCGGGAGGTTGGGAGTTCGAGTCCTTGCCGGGTCATACCAAAGACTGTAAAAATGGAACCTACTGCCATTGTGCTTGGTGCTCAGTGGGGGAGGGAATTAAACAAGCCAGTAAGCCATAATTGGAAAAAAAGCCCTGACCTGCTTGACTTAAACCAATTGGTTAGAAACTGGGCCTAAAAACTCTAACTAACTAACTACAGGGAATAATTTATCAGTTAACACATCGCATTTTTCTACACAAAATGGACAAACTGCTATACGAATGCAAAACTGTGTTCCAAGCAGAGTTGATACATTTTATATGAGTTTTTAATGATTTTGTGATAGGACAGCTCAGAAAAAAGCAAAACTGCTGTGCAAATTTTGAAAACTTCATTATTCCCTCTCTAGATGATTTTTCGTTTAAATTAAATTTGTAGTTTAATCCACTAGCATGGTTTCTTTAAGGCATTGGTTTTAATCATGAATTTGACAAAAAAAATTTCTTTTTGACATTAACATTAATAAATTAAAATGGAAATTGCTTCAAATGTTTTATTCAGCAAGAATAAAGAAAAAAAGGCTCTTCCATTTCATTTCAAAACTACTGCATTTAGAACACAACTGGAAAAAGGGCTGGGGCCAGCTTGACTTGAACCAACTGGTTGGAAACTGGGCCGAAAAACTCCATCTAACCTAACCTAGACCAAGGATACCCGGACGCAGTTTGTAAAGAAATTTTCTGATTTGTTTGTACAACCAACAAAGTATGAAGTCATTTTTAAGATAAAAATTCTCTCTAAAAATGCAGTACCACACTGCTGTTTCTGCAAGACTGTGAACATGGGCATATATCTGTACTCAAAAGTGTTGGGGTGGGGGGGATGGCCACTATTCTCAAAAAATTACTGTGCAAAAATATTAAGTCAATGGGTGCTTGTCCAAATGTTTAATTTGCGTAAAATGTGTAGTTAGTTAGTTTTACTGCCCAGTCTCCAACCTATTGGTTCAAGTCGAGCCCCCTACTCCATTACTTATGTGGTGCATCATGCACAATGGCAGAAGGTTCAATTTTTATAGTCTTTGGTATGGCTCATCCTGGGACTAGAACCTGTGACTTCCGCGAGAGAGGCAGATGCTCTTACCGTAAGACCAAGCATGAGGTACTATAAAATGTGTTAATTCCATAATGTGTAAATTCTGTGCAATCACAACCATGAAGTCTATCATTAAGACCGCATTTACTTGTGGCAAGCAGAATAACCATATTAAAGTAACCACACAAAAGTAAAACTATATGCACCCAGCTTCATGATACAGTGGCCACATAATCCAAGGACAGCATAAGATATTATCAAGCTTCTGGGTGTCAGAGAAGACCAGACAGTAGCGTAACCAGCAGGGGGACGGGGGGCAAACTGCCCCCCCTGACGCAAAAAAAATGGGAAGTGAAGAAAAAAAAGGGAAGGGAAGGAAGGGAGGGAAAAAAGGAAAAAGGGGGGAAGAAGAGAAAAGGAAAAGAGAAAAAGGAGGGGAAGGAAAGGAAAGAAAGGTAGAAGAAAAAAGGAAAACGGAAAAGAGGGGGAAAGGAAAGAAAGGGGAAAGGAAAAAGAGAACACTGAGAAAAGAAAGAAAGTGGGCCAACTATAACATTAAAAACAAGATTAATCTGCATTCATGGATCACTGTTTCAGCCAATATATGAACATTCATTTAGAAAAAGATATGAACATTCATTTAGTCGCCTAAAGTTAACAAAACAATATCTGAGGTCCACTTTATCGGAGGAAAGACTTCCCTTTCTTGCTCTTTGCCAGACAGTCGGGAGGACTTTAGAAAAGCAATCATTCTCAGATTTGCCACCAATATTTGGAGCAAGTGCAGATTCTTCAGTAATCCCCCCAACTATTTAAACTTCCTCACACGAAACCCGGAATCCAAAGCTTTCTGCAATATAAGCTCCACATCAACAAACTTTTGTTTCAAAAGGGCAGAAATTTCGGAGCACTTAGTGCGCTGCAATACATCACTAATATAGTGGTGTTACCTTTGCAAGAAAAATCAAAAAACTTAGCTACTTCTTACAAGCCTGAGACATGCCATTTCCCGCTGTCTGAGCGGTCGCGATTTTTCAAAATTTTCTGTTCACTCCACGCCAACTGAACATGTACCGTACTCAAATGCTCTCATACACACCTGTCATCAAATACCTTTCAACCCTGTCAGTTGTTTAGTCTTTGCAGATGGATTCTTTAGTTATTTAAGTGTCAAAATTTTGTCAATGTTCAATGTTACAGAACAGTGGTGTAGCTACAGGAGGCAGGGCGACTGTGCCCTTGCTCAAAAAAGTGAAAAATTAGAAAATTTACCATTTGAGACACCCGTCAAATATAGTACGGTTTCCCAAGTTTTCCTTCATAAAATTCCGAATTTTTTCTAATAAATTTTCCATATTCAAACTAATTATTTTTAAAAAAAGGCAAAATTTTCTGTATGCTTCGCATGCCGTAAATTGCAACTCTTAAAGCTGTAAGTGATTGCTCTTAAAAGCAGTCAGTGGATGATTGATCCTAGCCGCTATAGTTCCGTTTCCCTAAAATTGTCTACAATACAAGCTTTCATTTTTGTCCAAAAAAGGCAACAAAAATTCGAGAGTTTTCTTAATGTCGTTGAGAAGCCTTAATCCACTCTTCTGAGATTACACGATCTTCAGGCAACATGCTATCTCAGATTCATGCTAATAGGAAACGCAGATTCTTCAATAGTCCCCCCAAAATGCAAATTTTCTTACTGGAAACCCTGAATCTAATGTATTTTATGCAATACAAGCTCCAGATGTGTAAAAGGACCCAAATTTTCGGTACATATCTTATACAGTAGTGTTCACACTTAAGAAAAAAATCACATTTACTTGAAAAAATTTGTCCTTGCTCGTAGAAAAAGCAAAAAAATTTGGCATAAAAATGTACCTTTTGGTCAATGGGGTAGGGTGAGTTGCATGGTCCAAAACTGTTACCCCCAACACTTCCCTTAAGGCCCTAAGACACCCACAAACTAACACAGCTCAACTAGTACAAAATCGGGAAACCTCTATGCTAGTCAGGTCTGGTTATGCTGCTGAGACCAGAAATTCTGTCCCTTTTCCAAATATTACAAGAAGGTTGTCCTGTGGAAAACTCAAAATTTCAATTTTAAGTGCATCAAAAGTAATTTACATACATTCAAGAATGAATATTGAACAACCAACTTGTAATTCCCTGAATTCTGATTTGCAGCAAGTACAGTTGTATTCTATGTATTTTTTCCCCAATTTTGTGTGTTACTTCAACATTCCTGAAAAGTCTAGCTTTTCTGAAAAGTTGCTGGGGCTACCAAATTTCAGGTAGGACAAATGGTTGTCAACCATTTTATTTCCTTAAAGGAACACACTTCAGATTTAAGCAGAAAAGAGGCAGTGTGTGCAGTTTAGGAAACAAAAACACAGGGAAGCAACCTCCTTGTTTAAGTTCATGGTGGACTTAAAGTGTACTTTAACCTGTATTAAGTCTGGAATTTTAAGAATATAATTTAGTACCTGTTCAGTTGCAATATCAAAGGTCTCATTCATAGAACTCCCATGGCCATGGACTATTTCATTGCTGAGATATAAAATGTTGGAATTTTTCCACTTCCGAGGACATACTGTACTGTAGTCCTTTGTGCAGATATTTGTTTCACCAAACATTGAGTGCTTTGTTTCCTTTTAAATAAAAAATGTTTAAAGCATCTCAAAAAGCTTCTTTTCACTGTAGCATAACATGTTGTACAGAGAGATCTTGTATACTGTACTAGGTACCCTTAGAGTGTTTTCACTCTCAATCTCAAGAAGGGGATCAGGTCCCGCCCGAGCTGATCCACCCCTCCAGATCAACTTGGTAGCCTGAGTGTGAAAGCTACCACACTCAGAATCAGATATGGAGGTTTTGATGTACGCACAGGGGTACAGTAGATCAGTTCTGTCAGCTCATGATCATAAAATCTGTATGAAAGTTCGGAGGATCACAGTGACCCAAGATCAAGATGACCTATGACCCAACATCCCTTTTCTTCTTGCAAAATATGAATTAAGAGTGTGGAGCAGTAAGGCACCGTGACAGGCTATTGTAGGAGGGTTCACCACAAACCTTCCAGTTTTTAAATGATTTATCAAGGATCAGGGTGAAAGCCTCCCTCGAGTGGAAGATCTGATCCAGATCCGGTTGCCCACATTAGAGTGGTTTTCAAGTGAGAAAGCAGGCCTCAAACCTTCTTTTCATAACTGACCTGTTCCATATAAAACTGCCACTCTAGCATTTTCATCATCTTGAAAGGAATGTATTGCCTTCTTTAGTTCTATTCCAGTAGCAATGCTGACAGCATTCCTCCTCTCAGGTCGGTTGATGCAGATCAGGAAAACAGGACCTCTTTTCTCTGTCTTTACAAGAGCTTTAACAAAACAAAAACAAAAAAATGATAAGTAATTTAGTTAGTTAGATGGAGTTTTATGGCCCAGTTTTCAACCAAATGGTTCAAGTCAAGCCAGTCTCTGTTTTTTTTTCCACTTGTGGTGCACTGGCTTGTTTTCCCTACTCCACTGCTTATGCTGAGCACCAAGCACAATGGCAGCAGGTTCCGTTTTTAAAGTCTTCGGTATGACCTGGCCAGGACTTGAACTCCCACCTCCCCACAGACCGCGTGTTTGGTCTATCGGTAAGAGCATCCACCTTTGACGCGGAAGGCCCCGTTTCCATTCCCAGGTGGAGTCGTACCAAAGACTCTTAAAACAGAACCTACTGACATTGTGCGTGATGCTCCCCATAACAATGGAGTAGGGAAACAAGCCAAAGAGCCAGAACTGGAAGAAGGCCCTAACTGCCTCGAACCAACTGGTTTGAAACTGGGCTGTAAAACTCCATTTACTAACCCACCTCCTGACTGCACACCACAATTTGATAAGTTTGAAGGGAGTTAATGCATTGGAGAATCTCTAAGAGACTTTGTTAACACTAGCAAGCAAGTACATGAAGGAAGAACAAGACTTTTTCAGTTAGAGTTTCATTCGAGAAAAACATTGTGGACACCCCACCTGTGTCTATTGAAGGCCCTGCTAAGCCTGTTAATTTACCAAGTTTCACTCAATGTTCTGTTGCTATTTAAGGTACAACAGCATGGGAAACCATATTACAAGACTTGAAGGAATTGCAAAAATTGGTCATTGGTCATGTTCAGGACAGAGTCCTTCACTATAGTCCCTTTAATGATGAGTTTCTTTGTTGTGACATCGCTGAACCCTTGCTTAACCTTCAAGTACCATCGTCCCCCAGTTAAGCCCCCTCCCCAGTATTTTGAGAGTTGTAGAAATCTGCCCATAGCATGTAACAGCTGAAAAACAAAAAACAACTGCACAAGGCTAAAACGGGTCCAATACAGTAGTACTGCAAAACTTCAGCGTGGTCAGTTGTGTCTTCCTTGTTGGCTTCTTTACTGCTAACTGTTCACTCTGTGATGGCTTTTATGGCCCTTTAGAGTTGTTACGGAAGACTGTTTGATTTTCTACTGTTGTGAGTTAAATTCCCTTACCCTAACAAAAAAAAATAAAGTTTTCTCCACAGTGTTTGAGGAGTTGCAGGAGTTTTTCTTTCTAGATTCTAGTATGTATTAAACTCAGAATTCACCTGCAAGTCAATGCACTGCCTTTGATAAACTGTCCACGCTTGTTTAGCATTGACAGTGAGCATGTGTTTTGTGCCAGGATGCATTCCATGTAAAACCCATGCTGGAGGTCTGCATAATAATACAGTGCAATTACTGCAGTACATACCAATGCATAAGCATGTGTACATACATACAGTACATAGAGTATATATTTACATGATGCATACATTGCTAATGCAGGTGCAAGTGTAGAGTATGCAAATGTTTCAAGTAGTCTGTGGCAATCTCTAAGCGATTGTATGTACATACTGTATATATATAAAAACATGAACACGATTCACACAGCATTCACTATAGGACTGTCACATTTAACGTTTTTACTATTAAACAAACTATTATCCATTGAAACTGTTCCTTATTTAACCAAACGTTTACTGTACATGGATTCCCCCCCCCCCCCCCCCCCGACGTTTTTTCTCCATGTTTTGCTTTGATATCTTTTCATTTGAAAGAAGGAATGTTAATTAGATTTAATTAGATTTGGTGTCTTCTTTGATCACGTGACACCCTGAATATTGTATTATTTTCCGGGGGTAGACCAAACGGCAAGTAATCAAGCTGCACGCGTAATGCACAGAGAGAGCATTAAAACAATACAAAAAGTCAGTCCACAATGTTTCAAGTTGTGAAGTATCTTTCTACAAGGTATTGCAACAACTCCCTGCTGTAAACTTTTCCAGGGGAAGACAAAGTAGTGATCATTGTTTTGCCATCAGGCTGGGACACCTCCACAACTACAGTACTTTTCAAATTTGGTGCAAGTCAGTAGGCACATGAGAGGAACATTGGATTAAGTTAAGTTCAAAGAAGTTTTGTGTTTGTGCATTGATCCATGAAGCTACTCAGGGAATGTCCAGTGACCAACAGAATAGAGGCATTGTAATTCTATTCTTCTACACAGTTGAACACAAAAGCAGCAACGGTTGTAGGGATTTATCTTATTCCTGCTTTGTCACTTCAATTTTTTCAAATGAGCTAAGGGTTCCTGTCATGGTATTTTTTTAAGTCCCAAAGCTTACAATATTTATCTGTGCATGTTTGGTGCATGTAGCAACTAGAAACTTGGCACTTATTATCCAATGCAAATAAGCCACTTCCAACATTACCTTTAGCAAAATTATTAACAATGAGGCAGTGGTTCCTGCAAAGGAATCACATGACATCATTTTGAAGGAAAACAATGGTATGACTTACACTAAGACAAGGTGATCATTTTTGCCCAGCGACATCATGTGCATATGATCCATTGCAAAATTTAAATGGCATCTAGAATTAAGAGGCCTTGAGTTTACAGTAATATTTTTCAGGTGTGCTACAAATCACACTCCTGAGGAAAGTAAGGAGTGTGGTAGGTGTGCTGTTTCATTTAACTGTAGTACTGTAGATTTATGCCAGCTCAAACCTTCATATAGGTGTGCAAATTATCACAATCCTCACAGTGATTTCAAGAAAGTGATGGTGTGCAGATGGCACTGCACACCTCAAAATTCAAGGTCTGATTTAAGACTCATTGTGATTGATTTTATCAGCTATGTTAGCCAGCCAATTACAACTTGAGACATCACCAAGTAATTTACAAAAGCCCCAGGCCTTGCAATGAATTTTCCAACTGAGTTTGTAATAACACCTGCATCTTCAGGCTGCCATGCTGCAATGCAGTGTGTCAAATTCACACAGGATTTGCATTGAAACAAATCTTTGCCTATGAGGGGATTTGGGGGATTATTTTTACATTCATTTCATTTGCATATTCATTTTAGAGAGCAAAAGCAGTCATCCCAAATTGAAGAAGTGTAGTAGACTTTCCAGTTTCATGATTGGCTGTTGGGTGTCATGTGACAATGTTTTTTCTCTTCAAATGTGAAATTTACCAGAAATAACTGCTTGGTTTACCTTGAGAGAAAAGTCAAAACATGTAATTAAAGATACTTTGAAGAGAAATAAGATGAAAATTGAGTTATTTAGCTTTTTCTTCAAAATAAGTTTGGGGGGACTGCTCTTAAAACATGATGTAACTTTTAAGCAAGAAGAGACAAACTATATGGTGAACACTTAAGTTTTGCATATATCTTATTGAACACAATGTACAATTTTCGAAACAATATAACATGTATGTTTTATAAGTAAAGGCCCCCACTGCTACTCACTAACTGTGAACTATGACTGCAGAACTCAGACATGGCTTTAAGATCAATATGGGCATTTCCATAAATTTTTAACCGTTACAAAATGTACAAGGATAATGACTGCAAATGCAGTAATCAGATGCTTCATTGTAAAATTCGAGTGAAGTGAACAAAATTGGTCAAATGATTGTTTACATTTGATTTTGATGTTTGAGAAATATATTGCAAACATCACAAAATGATTAATTGGCATTCCTGTACTAGTGGGTCACATGGGAGGGATTTTCTAGAGGTTGTGACTGATGGTTTCTTTACCCAGCATGTTCTGTTTCCCACTCGTGAGGATAATTGCCTTGATTTGGTGTTAAGTACTGATGAGAACATGGTTAGAAATGTAGCTAATGGGGGTAAGATAGGGTCCAGTGACCATGACCTTATTTGCTTTGAGTTACATTGTTTCAGCAATCATAATAGTAGTGACAAAACAATTCTAGATTTCAGCAAGGCTAACTTTACTCATGCTAAGGAGCTTTTAACCATAGATTGGGCAGCCCGTTTGTCTCACTTGGGCCCTGCTGAGGCGTGGAGTGTTTTCCGGGATATTGTTTCTGACACAACAAAGTTGTGTCTCCCACTTAAGAAAGCTGTGGTTAAAAAAAGGCCTATTTGGATTTCTAGAGAAGTTCTTAGAGCAACTAGGAAGAAACATAAGTGTTGGCGTTACTATAGGGCCAGTAAAAGCCTAGGTAACTTAGCTGCTTAAAAGAAGCAGGAACTCTTAGTTAAAAATTTGGTAAATGGAACTAAAACTAGGTTTGACAAGCAGGTTGGCCAAGGAGGTTATGATAAACCCCAAAACTTTTCATGCCTATGTGAGGTCTAAGCAGAAACGTAAGGAGGGTGTGGGGCCTCTCAAAGGTGATGATAATACTTTGGTTAGTGACCATCAGGATATGGCTAACTTATTAAATGACTATTTTGTATCTGTTTTAACTGAGGAATAATCTTTGTTGGGGACTTGTAGGGGTTCTGATGTCTCTTCTTCAATCAGTTATGTCATTTTCTCGGAGGGACAAGTTTGTAAAAAGTTAAAGAGTTTGAAAGCTAGTAAGGCCCCTGGGCCAGATGGGGTCCACCCAGCCTTTTTACGTGAATGCTCTGAGATTTTGTCAGTTCCTCCTTCCATCATTTTTCAGAAGTGTCTGGATTAGACTTTTGTTCCTACCGACTGGCGGGTAGCAAATGTTACTCCAATTTTTAAGAAGGGGGATCGAAGTAATCCTTGCAATTACAGACCTGTCAGTTTAACCAGTGTTGTGTGCAAAGTTATGGAATCTTTAATTAAAGATAGTTTACTTAAGTATCTTTTAGATAATGAATTACTTAATCTGTCACAGCATGGTTTCCTGCCAAGCAGATCTTGTGTTACTAACTTACTGAGCTTTCTTGAAGATGTCTCTTCATCTCTTGATTCTGGGTATGGCGTTGATGTCATTTACCTTACTTTTCAAAGGCTTTT
Source organism: Holothuria scabra (assembly GCA_037179385.1). Classification (NCBI taxonomy): domain Eukaryota; kingdom Metazoa; phylum Echinodermata; class Holothuroidea; order Aspidochirotida; family Holothuriidae; genus Holothuria; species Holothuria scabra. Next base: position 15,944,650 of record CM074199.1, read on the forward strand.
GATAAAGTTCCATTAGGTAGGCTAATGGTTAAACTGCATGGGTTAGGGGTTCAGGGAAATTGTGCCGATTGGATAAATTCGTGGCTTCATGGTAGATCTCAGAGAGTTGCTGTCAATGGTAACTCCTCTTGGAAAGAAGTCACAAGTGGAGTGCCACAGGGTTCTGTCCTTGGCCCACTTCTTTTCTTAATTTTCATCAATGATATTGATAGTTTCTTACATCTCGTATAAGTAAGTTTGCAGATGATACTACTGTAAGCTTTATAGGAAAATAAGCATTTTGGATGATGCCTTACTGCTGCAGAAAGATCTGGATAGGTTATTTTCTTGGTCTCAGACCTGGCACATGTCATTTAATGCAGATAAGTGTAAGGTCCTACATTTTGGTCCCAAAAGTTTTAGCTATGATTATAACATGAATGGTAGTGTTTTAAGTAATGTCACCTTTGAGAAAGATCTGGGTGTTGTAATTACTGGGGATTTGAAGTCATCAAGGCAGTGTGCAGCCACTGCTGCAAAGGCTAATAGAGTGCTTGGATTGATCAAGAGGAATTTCATCAATTTTAGTAAGGACATTGTACTTAATTTGTATAAGCAGTTGATAAGACCCCATCTCAACTATGCAGCTCAGACTTGGAGTCCCTTCTATGAAAAGGATAAGTTTCTTTTAGAGCAAGTTCAGAGGAGAGCCACTCTCCCTATACCTGAGGTGAGAAATTTACCTTATCATTCTAGGCTTAAACATCTTGGGCTTACCACTTTGGAGCTGAGAAGGATTAGGGGAGACATGCTCCAGGTTTACAAGTTTCTTTGTGAAAGGAATCCCCTTCTGACTTGTAGTTATTTAAGGGTTCAAAGTAAATCTTGGGTGCGTGGGCATTGTAAAAAGCTGGAAAAGCCTTTTGCAAGGCTTGACACTAGGAAGTTTAGTTTCTCCCATAGAGTTGTTAACGAGTGGGATTGTCTACCAGATTGGGTAGTTAACTCCCCGTCAGTTCACTGCTTTAAGGTTAACATTGACAAGTTTTTCCATAGCTGTGGTAGAATCTGATTTTGGGCTGTTGTCAAGCTCTGGTGGTTTGACTTTTGATTAGGGCTTGGACTTCAGGGCATCTTATGGGGCCTTGGCCCTCCTTTGCCCTTCAACCTGCTATGTTATGTTATGCTACATGGTTGATAGAACCAACACAATATAGTTTGTGGAAATACCAAGCATTGGCATTGTTCAAATGTTAAATGAACATTTATCCTGACCATTTAAAAGTTTGGAAAGTTAAACAGAAAATGACAGCCCTTATTCAACACACATACATGTACAGCACAGTACTGTATATGCACACATTGATGTGAGCTGTGACTGATTCACCTACATACCATTACAAAGCCAGTATGGACTGAATAAATTGGACTAATTCAGTTGTTTAAAATCTAGAAGTCTGTGATGAATTACAGAGACATTTAATTTTCATATGCCTTCAAACCCCAGATCAATAAACTAAGTTATTAGGTTATTTTACTGTGTTTATAACTTGACCAAACTTAACGTCTTTCTTAGGTCAGTTAGGTCGACAAGCGAAATAAGTTTTGCACGGTAGTGTGTGTAGGACTCCAAAATGCCTTACTGCTGGGCAGACTCCGTTGCTCAATACTTCTGTGCTACACTGTTGCTTCGCGCCAAGGACTAAACCATACGGCTTGCTACGTAGGTACCTATACGTAACTGTACAAAGTCAATGTAAATGGTGACACACTACATATATGGAAAATTCGTCACTATCGGTGCTGTTTCAAGGTTGAGGACAGAGAAAATTTTGAATTAAATCGATCTCTCTTTACCTAAATTTTGGGTTGGGGATTGATAACTATGGGTATAAATACACCAGTGGGTTACTAACCATTTGAAAATGGCAAGCAGCCCAGTGTTAAGGTTTGTTTCATTCTGTATAACCATTTTGAAATGGTCGGGGCGTCATTCAGCGACCCACCATGCTACTATAAGAAGTTACTGTGCGAAATCTGGACAGGCTTAGAATTTTGGCTAGGCCCCAGCCTAGGCCCATTTATGTGGTCTGTATCCACTTCTGATTTGTGAATGTTGCATCCATTAGTCTAATGCATACGTATCATCGTACTCCTATGTCCGGTGAATATGCCGTTCATATAAGTTACGCATCCCCGATGCTTGTCTAGTGGCTACTTGCCGACGTGCCAATTTTGTCAACACGTTAGTTCGTGAAACTAGTACTTACCATTTTAAATATGGTAAGGTGGTTGGCTTTTCTTGTTTATCTTGGACTGCCTAACCTAACCTGCATTAATCTCAAAATATTTTCATAATTGTCTCATTTTAAGCAGACATATGTCCACCATCCTGTAATTGACTGCCCAAAGTACTAAAAATGCAGCTTGATCTGAAGGAGGTAGGCCTAATTTTTGTTTTCAATTATGGGCCCGAAGGATTGAATCTGGTTATCTAACGTTAAAAGTAAACAGCTGCAGCCCTGAACAGCTGGGCTTACAAGTTACAAGTCAGTTCTCATCTTACGCTCAGAACTGGAGCTCGATAATCGCAGCAACTTTAAACGATGGTTATACAGGGGTCCAGAAGCCCTCAGCAAAGCTGAATGAAGTTGATTAAGACGGAAAGAGGCCATTTTGCGTCCGGATGTGATGTTTACACTCACCACCAATTCCCAGGTGAGGGGATTGAGCTGAGACTGAGTCAATTACGAGGTACTATTATATTATTGAATGACGTTTCACAAAATTCCCAAAATCAAATACCAAAAATCCCAAGAATTCCAAATGTTAATTTGACGTCACATACTGTACTATGCAGAAGTAAGACTTTCACAAGTAAAGCACTAAACGACTTGGTGTAAAAAAATGGGGTTAAAAGAAAGCTAATTAACCACTGATTTTTCAAAGTGAACAAAAATATCCAAAGAAGGAAGAGATTTTAATCTTTAACTTCTTAGTTGATCTCCAGCCCGCAGCATGCAGCTATCATGTACTCCGTGTATACTGCCTACATAAAATTAAAAAAAAATCAAAATAAAAGAATACATTAAATTGTTGTTAAGTCATTGACAGCACTTTTAACGTATTCTTTTTGTATTTCTTTTTTCTTTGTAATTGCCAGTCCTGGTAATTGGCACTTCATAAAAATGTTGTAATATTCCGGGTAATGTTTTACAGCGTACTGAATAGGACGGTGAGCAAAATCCCTCCTGTTCAAGGCTTCCAAAAAGTGGTACTGGCCACATGCATGATTTATTTTCTTAAGGTAATCGATACAGGATCTTGAACTTCGGGCGCAGGGTCTTCAGTTACGCTCCTAGTAAAGGCCAAATGCCATCACAGAGTGAACATGTTAATTGCAGTTATCAGGTAAGTAAGAAACCAAACAAAAACAAACAAGCGAAGTAAATTTTAGGGACTGTTTCTGACCTTTTATGCAACATTGGGATGGCAGATGGATCTTCAAATGTCGTGGGGGACATGTCATTGCGCTGCCATAAACGCACGAGGGGGTTGGTATTCCCTCCTTTTGACTCCAGCTTTCAAGGAGTGTTAAATGCAAAATGAAAATGGTACAAGACTTTCTACTTTGACAAGAATACTCTTGAAAGTTGAATTGTGGTGGTTAATGGCGATAATACTGAAAAAATCATGCTGTGCACGTTGCTTCAATGCAAAATAGATATCCTAGTGGATTAAAAAGATCTTTTTTAAATTTGCGTATTTGGGGAATCAAAATAAAACAGCATGTTTTCGTCGACCGACATAGCCGCTCGGGAGCATTTCAGATTGGGAGGGGCCCAGTCAGCAAAATCCAGCGGTCCGTCGGCGGCCATTGTCGGCTTTTCATCGGCCATGAATTGGCGTTTGGCCACTGAAGGACCGCCGGAGGGCCATCGGAGGTCCGCTGGCTATATCCGGGTCGTTTACAAAATTGTATGCTGGGTAAAAATTTTCAGCCAATCAGCTTCTTTGCCGTCGGAGGTCCGCCGGCGAGCCACCGGACATTTCTCCGGCGGACCGCCGATGTGGTCTACAGCGGTCCGTTGCCGAGCCGACCAAATTTTGCTGACAGGGGGGGTAGACGATACTTTGCCCGTTTTCGTTGGAAACTATACAACGGAATTGAAAATATGCTAATGTTTCTCTAGTTTGACCCTTTAAATTCAAGATCCACTGAATTGATGAATGTGACTGCTCGAAGTTCTGGTAACAACCACTTTTGTAACAGGTCACCACTTTGGTAATGAAGTCGACCACTTTTGTAATAAATTTACCACTTTTGTAACAGAAATCTCTTTCAACCACTTTTGAAATCGCTAGTCAACCCCTTTTTCAATTAAAGTAGGCGACAAAAGCTGAGGGCACTGTTTTTGAAAAATTTCATTTTTATGATACAAGCATGAAAATTAGTACACAGTTAGAACAGGGAGTTCCTAGAGACTCTAGCAACTCCCTGGTTAGAGTAGGCTATGACCTAGGGGAAACATTTGTTTGCAAGGTCTTCGGAGATTTGTCCAATGAGCGCAATGATGGCCATTTTTTAAGGGATTGTTGCGTCACCCCGGTCTGTGTATAAACTGATGCCTAAGCCGTAGCAAAGGTAATATTTGTCAATTGGGCCTATAATTATTAAAAACCATCTTTAAAAATACTTTTATTACTGCATTTTCACTTAAAACTATATATAGAGTAAACTTAAGGGAAGTACTCTTTTGTACCAACGAAATCTATAAAGTATGCTAAATTGATTGCGTGATTGAAATGAATGAGACCAATTACGGGGGTAGTCAATATGAAACTGCTATAAAGAAGGGTCATATCAAGTTTTAATGTTTAGAGGGACACTTATTCTAAGCAATTTGATGAAATTTGCATTTGCATTGAAATCCAATGTGTAGTTCTCAAGATATGAACAAGTTAAGTTGTCACAAGTTCAACAAAAAGCGAACTTGAAACAAGCACATATGACACCATCTATCTACATCTACATGTGGCACAATCTTTGCACTCTTTCTTTTGCTATAAACATGAGCTAATTGTAAAATCACAAGAAAATTACTCGACAATTTGCATGCCCATTGCTGCAAGTTATGCTCATAAAGCCGCCGTTCCGGTTAGAAATATAAGGCCTGGGGAGGAGGGGGTCATTTCAATTTTTGGAAAAAGGGGGAAACAGTTTGTATAATAAATAATATTTTGGGTCTCACACATTCAAATTGGCATAAATTTTTATGATAAATTATACCTGAATAATTTGTGTTAACATAAAAATAACAATGATAAAAATAAAACTTATAAGTACAGAAATGTTAAACAAAATCATCATATTGCAGCAGCAATAATGAAAATAAAGAATTGAATAGCTTTAAAACGAAATGCCCTCATTATCTTTTTTTAAAAATTTCAAAAAATGAGTATTATTGGCTAGATTAACCGCGATAAAAAACTGATGGCTGGACTAAGTGATCGTTTTAAGTGATTTAAAAATCAATTGAGTCATTCCCAGACAACATGCCCAGCTGGGCCCCAACTGGGTTTCAGCTGGGCTACTTGCTGGGCCCCAGCTGGGGCCCATCCGTGTTTGTCAGGTGTTCCCACGTGGGGCCCAACTGGGCTAGCCTTTCCCAGCTGAAGCCTAGCTGTACCCCGCTTCAATAACTGAAGCCTAACTGGGCTTTAGCTGGGCTTCAGCTGGGAAAGGCTAGCCCAGTTGGGCCCCACGTGGGAACACCTGACAAACACGGATGGGCCCCAGCTGGGGCCCAGCAAGTAGCCCAGCTGAAACCCAGTTGGGGCCCATCTGGGCATGTTGGCTGGGTTTAGGGTAGAAACAGCGTAGAAAAGGGGTAGAAAATTGACCCTCTCCGTTGGCAAGTGTTAGAAAACAAATTATTGGAAATTTTCCTTTTCACCAGTTTAGCTATATCGTGTATTCCATGATTCTACATAAGATTTACACAAAAAAGGAGTAGTTGAGTTCAAAAGGTGTTTTGCCATTTTGAAAATGAATAAACCTAACCTTGGCGTTTAAATCTTTTTTGGTACTGGTATGAAATTTCAGTACCATCTATATTGGTTGTTTGAAGACTTTCAGAGTCGGCAGAGGAAAACTATTCTGCGGCACCTTATGTAACTTATGTCTATTTTTAAAAAGGGGACCGCGTGTTTGGTCTAACGGACGAGCATCCGCTTCTCACGTGGAAGGCCCGGGTTCGCTGAGTCCTACCAAAGAGTCTAAAAAGGAACCTATTTCCGTTGTGCGTGATGCTCCGCATAAGCAATGTAGTAGGGAAAACAAGCTAGTGAGCCACAACTACAAAAAAAGGCCGTGGCCGGCTCGACTTGAACCAATAGGTTTGAAACTGGGCCACAAAACTCCATCTTACTAACTCTTTTCAAAAAGGGGAACATTTTCTAAAATGAACCAGCATCAGGGGTGTCGCAGAATGTTAAAATTGGGGGGGGGGGACCAAGGACAAAGGACAATTGTGGGGGTCAAAAATTTTCGAACGCAGTTCAAAACCGAGTTCAAAGCGTCCACATCTGGCGTTGGAGGTCCAAGGGCGAAACTTTCTGGGGAGGTTTCAGCACGTCTTTGGAAAAGATTGAATCTCTGGAAGAGTATTACTTACCGTATTTTCGGTTAAACCAACTCCTTACTGACCGAAGTTCGGAGGCAAGTTGAAAGGAAAATGCCAACTTCGGGGTGGGTGACGGATGCCTCTTCTTGCCCCACTGCAGCGCCGCCACTGATAAGCATTGCAATGTCATTCAGTTTAAAAATTAGTATAACAGTCATACCTCCATCCTATAAATAAAGTATGCGTTGAAAGAATTCAGATAGTTGCATTCTTTGAATTTTCATTGGGTTAGAATCAATAGCTAAATTCCTGTCTGATAGAACCTTACTTGCATTCAAGTGTCCCTTTTGGATTTTTCAGAAGGATGGAGAGATCCCTATCCCCTTAATATATAGGAATTGTAGGTTATAAACATAACTTTCAAATCAAACTGAAAAGGAATTCACCTAATTAATTTAATTAGTTTATCTCAATATCAACCAGAAAGGGCAATTTAGCAGCATGGTGCACTGTTTAATGATTTGTTAAGTTCACACAAAGTACTTTCTTCATTTACTTTTTCAGTAGAACGTGCTCAGAACACCTGAAGAAGTATGCCTACTTTTGGGTCAAATATGAGATAAACAAGCAGGTGTCAGTCTTAATGACAATTTGTGGTAGCTACTTTTCTCTTTTGACCTTTGTATCGGAGAAAAGAAGTTGGAAGAGATTAAAAACGTATAAAAACCCTAAAATGATGTTTAGGAATTAAAGGTTTTTAACAAGTTGCAATTTCAAAATGGATTTCCAAAATTCATGTCTTCTCACCATTTTTAACAAATCATGTCCACAATATCCACAGATAGTGCCACTTTTGGTAATTACTCATGGCTATTTCTATTTGTCACAAGTGTGACATGGAGTTAGTCCGTTTAGTCCAACTACTTGCCGCATCTGCCACTTGAGTCAGAGTCAGACCTTGTCTGAGAGAATGCCACCTTCGAAAATAATCCCGACTCCTTGTCTAGAGCTGTGCGCATGTCAAATCAACACTTCCGCCCCTCCTTTTGAGCCTCCGTGAGGATTCAGCACATCTATCAGTGTGGAGATACGAATTTGGAATCTACATTTACAAGATCTTTGTGACATGCGCACAAACTACGTAGACCAATAAAAATCCTAAGGTCTAGCTGGAAGAGCCAACGGAAACACGCCAGTCAAATCGGACGCTTCTGTCGGGTCACGTGCCGCGGGAATGTAGTTGTATAGGATGTACCATAATTTTATGCACCCGAGTCGAACGCAACCGTGCCGAGCGCTATTTTAATACGCGTTAAGTATATTCCTGCAAATCGGAAGACGGGCCAAGCAAAATATTTCCAAGTGCCTCCAGAATACAAGTTTGGTCTTTGCTTGCACGATCTTGCAACTGTTTTGTGACAACTGCTAACGCCACATTTATAAAAAATTAGTTTTAAATTGTGGGTAAATTGCAATGGCTTTTCAAACAAATTTTAGGCGCGCATGTGGGTTGAAATCACCGGTTATCATTAGGGGCCTTCCATGATAGCCTAAAAGACTGTTGAAGATGATTTAGATTTTAAAACCATCAATGGACTTGCAGATGGTGAAGACGGGGCAGAGTATTAGGAGCACTAAGTAACCCTAACCCTAATGTAACCGTTACCTTAACCAAAACCATAATACATGAACCAAACCAAACAGAATTCCCAGTTGACCGGCGTTCATTTGCAGCAATATGTCACTATACGCAAAAAAATAAATAAATAAATAAATAAAATAAATAAATAAAGAGCGCTCCGTACGATTGCGTTCGAATTAGACACGCAGTCGGTTACGCACGCAGCAAGAAGGGTGTACAAAACTGATGTTGGAACCACGCATTTACATTCCCTCGGCACGTGACGCTTGAGCATGATAAATTTTGTTATTGTGGGACGCTTCTTCCCGTCAAAGCTTAGGAGTTCTATGTGTAGACCCAGAGCATCCTTAAACTTTAGCTGGAAGGAGCGTCCCACAATAACAAAATATGTGCTTGCTTGATTTGCAAAAGCACACGGACTGCAAATGATATAAAACTTTTTGATGAGTCGCAACTTTTTGTTAAAAATTTAATGACTTCTACATAGTAGGGGTTGTGGACTCCCTGACAAGTTGTTTTTAAGACTGAAAATCAATAATTGAAGTTAATTATTTGTTTATTATGTTGAGCCTGTTAAATATGATTTACCTTTTTGAAGTGTGCGTTGTTACTGCACGCCATCGGTCAGGTAAATAATCAATAATATATTGGAAAATGATAAACTTTCATATTCTCCATATGCAATAAGGTTTAAGCCATGATATCCACACCATAGAATTGTCTCAACATGTCATCTGTGCTTTCAGCTAGTTTTCACATCTATGATATCGACAAGTATAGCCTATCATAATTTATTCAATATTTCAGATTTCCAATATTTTATTAAAGTTAAAACCCAGCTAGTATGTTTTGACTTATTAGGCTACTTTTATAGAGTCTGAGGCAGTAACGCTCAAGGGAGTACCGCACCATTGCTGGACTTTGCAAAGTCTTTCTTGGCGATATCATTCCCTGACTAATGTTTTTAACCTTTCATGCAATCCAGTAAATGCTCAGATTTAGCAACTACCTGTTCTACAAAATGTGTCCTTTCTCTATATGTCTCTTTATTACAACTTTAAAATCCGCCCTGTATTCTCTTGTTGCCCTTTATCCACGTTCACCGTAAAGAATGGACAGTGAATGAGGGTCAGTCAGTCAGTCAGTCAGTCAGTCAGTCAGTCAGTCAGTCAGTCAGTCAGTCAGTCAGTCAGTCAGTCAGTCAGTCAGTCAGTCAGGTTAGGGTTGTACGTCCCAGTTTCCAACCTTTTGGTTCACGGCCCCCTTTCCAGTTGTGGCGCACTGGCTTGTTTTCGGAGCATTACGCACAACGGCAGTAGGTTCCATTTTTTAGAGTCTTTGGTATGACTCGACCTAGGAATCGAACCCGGGCATTCAGCGTGAGAGGCGGATGCTCTAACGTTGGACCAAACACGCCGTGAATGAGGGAGACAACATAGGCCTATTCATGGAAAAGCAGAGATTGCAGGTCTTATTCAAGAGGGAGTGAAATTAAATTTGGTAAATATTTCTGGTTAACACAACTAGGATTTAAGTTATTTTAACCGAAACTTACGTTAAAGTTTAACTAGAATTGTGTTAAAGTAAATGGAACACCGATCCTGGTTAAATTAAAGCCTAGTGTTTTTAGAATGTATCCCATTGCGGACTCCACAATTATTCTCTTCTACAATCCTTTCCAGCGGCTGTACATGCGATGTGAATGTGTGTGTTTTTGTATATAACTATTAGTATTTAAATCAAGGATTATTTAAATAGTGGTTGATACATAAAGGTGTTGTTAGGAAAACATTATTTGCTACTTGTACATTTTTTTTGCTTTATACATACCTCTTGATGAGCTACTGGCAGTCATGAAAAATCTTGACAAAATCTTTGCAATTAAAGTGTACCCAAAGTCTGAAATTTCAAAAATATATTTTACAAAACATGAAAGCTAAACCCAAATGATCTTACTATCAGCTTCACATGACATTCCTATGCTGAGGTATAAAATGTTGAAGTTCATTTAATTGAAGAATGTTGAAGGAGAATGTTGAAGTTCATTCAATTAAAAATGGTAGATAGTAATCATTTGTGATGTCACTGATGTACGAATAAAATTATAATCTTCGTTTTCCTTTGTTTTTCGAAAGCTACAACACCTTGTGCCTAACCATGATCACATTCTTGCATAAATGAGGTGACTTGACTTTAAAAGTCCTCTCTGTAAAATATATTATTTTACAAGAAACAGGAAGCACTCAAGGTCATTTTAATTTCAAAGGAAAACAAAACATGTAAACAGGACTGAGTTGTACCACAAGCTTTTCACAATTTGTTGCAATGGACTTATTGGATTTGAGTGAATAAATTTCAGAATTTAATATCCCAGCAACGTAACATGCTCAGAAAACAGGAGTTGGACTACACGTTTCATTTTGCAAACCCTAAAATAAATATTTGAAGAACTCTAGACATGAGGTACACTCATGGGTGTCCGCAGAAAAAAAGTCAGGGGGCAAAATTTCTAGGGGGGGGGGACCTCCAAGTCACAATGAATTGACACAAAGCATGCGAAAATTTCAGCCCAAAATGCCTCCCAGATCGCCGGAAATGGCATTTCTAAAGCCTATTTTTCGCATAGAAACTTGGAAAACACGTTTTGTTCAGGTTTTTGCTTTGATTTTCAAACGTTTTTTCAAATTTGATTTTCCGGGGGGGGGGGAGTGCCCCCCTTGCCCATACCTGCGGACGCCCATGGGTACACTTCAATCAGATGGATTCATTGCTGTAAACGAACAGCATCACTAGAGGTAGTATTTTCCTCAAATACACTGACTTAAGAATTAGAATGGACACTTAACAAGGATACATTGACTTAAAAATTAGAATGTACACTTAACAAGGAAGTAAGACATTGCATTTGCAGAGGCTAATCAGGAATTTACAAATCATCTTTAATGTCCATTATTTTTACCGTTTAAACTTAGAAGAAAAGCCATTCGTTGCCGAAACTACGGTTCTTCTATACCCACAGACATTCCCAATTGGTACAGCCTTTTAATTCGCCTCAAATTATTAAGTAGATCATATTACACAGCATGTGCTGGGAGTGTTTTGATTACACATTATTAGCCTATACACAAATCCGGACAGCAAGAAATGGTCTGAATTCAGTCGGCCATAACTGGGGTCCAACACCTTTAAATCTTTCGATTTCCTCGCTTACCTCTATCATGGAAGGTTGTACACTAGTTTATATCTTAAATTCTCCAAGTTCACTAAGTATGAAGGTTTGATATTCATGTTAACAATAAATAAAGAGAGTTTTAGGCTGATGGACCCCACTAATGGAGGCCTACAGTCGCTAAAAACAAGCGCTTATCGGATTCGTCTATAAGATTGATATTCACTAGTTGATGCCCTGAACCAATAAACTGGCACTGTGTCTGGCACTTGTGAGCCGGGCGAGATGTAAGAAGGTTGAAAGAACTGGAATTTTCTGAGCTGATGGAAAACTGCCTTTAACCATGGAAATACTACCTCGGACGTAGTAGGCCTACTTACATGCTTTAACTAAGCTGGATGTCTTCGAGAGTGCAAGTCACACTGCATCAATGTATAATGAAGTCTACTTATAAGTCAAAAGAAATATACAGTTGCCTTCAATTAGATCAGTTAGGTAGAGTTTTACGGCCCAGTTTCCAACCTACTTGTTCAAGTCGAGCCAGGCACGGTTTTTTTTCCAGTTGTGGCTCACTGGCTTGTTTTATCTACTTCATTGCTTATGCGGAGCATCACGCACAACGGCAGTTGGTCACATTTTAAGAGTCTTTGGTATGACTCGACCTGGGGACCGAACCCGGGCCTTCTACGTGAGAGGCGGATGCTCTACCGTTAGACCAACACGCGGATGGCAGATGGCCTCAAGCATGTACCCACTATCCCTCGTGTAAGAAACTACTCTGGAAATAGTTTACTAGTTATACACGTTTCAAAATAACAGGAAGCATTTTCAGGTTTTCCCTAAACGCACCAGTGCTATGGATGTACATACAGTAAATTTCAACGATATATACTTATATTCTACTCAGAAGAAGAAGAAAAAAAATTGGACAGCAAACTCGGGTATTTATGAACATAAATCTATAACAGTGTATATAATGATCTGACTGTGGGAGATTTCTGCGGGTTGGTTTTACTCTCAGTTCTTGTGTTCTTCTCAGAAAAATAAAAGATGATGGAACTCAAGAAACCTATATATATAATTGATCATGTTTGTAAGGAGTTTATATTTTCAGAATTAATAAAATATCTTTCAAACAGGAAATATCTGTCTATTTGTTTATCTCTTTCTCTCAGGTGATTCACAACTAATCTAGAAGTAGTTGAATGGTGCGATATGAACGTGCTATAAACGAGCATCGGGCCACTTTCAAAGAAGAGTGACATTGCCTCGAAGTACTTTTGCAAGACTAACATACTCACTGGTTTGTAGAATGGAGAACAAAAATTTACGAAGAAAAATCATACATAAAAAGTAGATTTAATTATCAGTTTGTAAAACGGGGGCAAAATGAAAAACAGTAAATCTAACTCGAAGTTTAGTAAAAGTATAAATACATACTCTGGCGGTCTTGGTATAGTAAAGCGAGTTCACATACTCTCCTCTGCATTATCTATACACTCTAGATTAAAAAGCGTGAATTCGCTCCATTAGGGTAATAAGTCACTCCAAGAAGATTGTAATTCATTCCTAAAAGAGTAAAATTCCCTTAAAACGAGCGAAGTTGCACTCTTGATGGAGTGCCCACAGTGATCGCTCTTAAAAAAGAGCGATCATTGCAGGCACTCGTGGAAGAGTGAATTTTCCCTCTTCCTCCAGTGAATTTCACTCTTTTTTTTGGAGTGAACTTCACTCCTCTTGGAGTGAATTATCACTCTAATGGAGCGAGTTTACACTTTTCACTCTATCAAAGAGTGACTAAGTTCACTCTTTTGATTTTAGAGTGTAGATATAGGCTACTTGCTGTGTTGGACAACGCATAAATCTAAATTTAATAGTTTATTTTGAGTAAATTTGTTTTCTGTTTAAATTGATTTGTTAGTATGAAATTTTGAATTTTCAAATGACTCAAGCAAGATTGCGACCTCGTTCGGTCCGAGATGAGACACCCCGGTGTATGCGTATAGTCATCGGGCTTCCTCTATGGTACATGGACAGAGCATACTGCACTAAAGTACTATGCATACACTGTTGCTATCATACGTGTGAGTAGCAAGATCGATATATGGTTTTATGAGTTAAAGTTTGGACTTGCTCAAATCAACAGATTGTGCAAGAATCTTGAAATATTTTCGAAATAATGCAACGTAAGGTCAACATAAAAGTTTATTTGAGTAAATTTATTTTCTGTGTAAATTGATTTTTTAGTATGAAATTTCGAATTTTAATATGACTCAAGCAAGGTTGCGACTACGGAGGTGTCAACAGATTTTGCAAGAATCTTGAAATATTTTCGAAATAATGTAAAGTAAGGTCAAATTCACTACACGTATTACAGGAATATTGTTTCCCATTCAAGTTTAAATTTTGTTTGTTATTACAGAGTCGTCGTCAAATCACGATAGCGTCAGGGCTGGCATCTTGGTGGGGTTTTGGGATAGATATGTGGTGACAGATTTTTTTTCCAATGAATCTCTGTCCATATACACGAATCCGATTAGCGCTTGTTTTTGGTGACTGTAGGCCGCCATTAGTGAGGTCCATCAGCCAGCCTTAAATCGTCTTCATTTATTGTTTACATGAATTTCAAACCCTCATATTTGGTGAAACTGGAGAATTTAATATACAAATTAGTGTACAACCATCCATGATACAGGTAAGCAAATAAATTGAATGATTTTATGGTGATGGACCCCACTTATAGCCGACTGAAATCAGACCATAACTTGCTGTCCGGATTCGTGTATAGAAGTCTCGTAATAGAAGTCCGTGGCAAAGTGTTACATGAAAGTACTGCACGGAAAGCATGGGGCATATTATGTGCTGCGTCCTGTTCGTGTATACCCAAAGATGTTATAAACGTAGATACCAAACTCCTATCCCTACACTGTTAGACGCGCTGGCTTCTCACGGAAGCTCAATCGGAGGGGCGGAAGTATCGATTGGACATGCGCACAGTTCTATTCGTTTATATGCGTGCACAGTGATGCATGCGAAACAGAAAATTTCACTGTGACGAGATGTCAGCGTGCGCGCATTTTCAAAGCGAGTTATGTACGCGCACAATGCATTTTTCCGTGTGAGGTCCGGAATAATTGACGCGCACTTCCTCGTGCTTGGAAAAAGAACGCAGTTGTTGATTTTGTGTTGTTAGCGCGCAAGAATGTAAACGCGTACACAGATGTGCGCTTGTGAAGATACCCTAGAAACTGACCAATCAGTGAGCAAATGAACTTCAAGCCAGTCGTTGTGCGTTAATGTTCATTGTTCAAATGTTCTAAAGTAGAAAACCGGCGAAGAAGCCTAAAACTGTTTCATGTTAGTGAAATTGATTGAAGAACTGTGTTTGCAATGTTTCAAAATCACACTTATTTATATTACCAGAAGATATCAACCGACTGTTAGCTTTCAAAACGACTGATCCAGTGATCAGCACTTCCGCCCCTCCGAATTGGCCTCCATGAGGAGTCACTTTAAGTTTGGTATCTATGTTTATCTTTGTGTATATCCCACCGTGTGTCCCACAGTTCCATGCGACTGACAACGAACTATCCGACTTGCAACTCTTTGATCTTGCATTGTCAGGTCAAAAAATTTAACCTCCTCTATAACAGCATCTCTGTCAACTTTTTGCTGTCTTAAATTGAAAAGTATTACTAGAGCCCAAGTTTATGGTGAGTACCTGTGGGAAATTTACCTCCATATCCGGCATTAGCGCATGCAGGTTTTCTCAGAAGGGGAGGGGGCATGCAGTATGCTGAGGGACCACTGGTCCCAAAAAGGGAACGGGTGTCCTAGCTGCTCTTCTTTGAAAATGTGGTTGTCCTTACATGCAATCTGGTGCTACGTATGGTATCTTTGGAAGCAAAATTTGTTACAGTATTTTCGTATTTTAGGAACTTAAATAAAAGGGTATCAGTGATGGCGGTCAGCCCGAGTGAGGGATCTAAGGAGAGGGTTGGTGTCTTTACATGCAATCTGGTGTTATGTATGGTACCTTTTGAATTAAGTAACAGTTGTTACAAAATTTGCGTTAGGAACTAAAATAAATGGTTATCAGTGATGGTCAGCCTGGGATGAGGGGTCACAGGGAAAGGAGAAACCTTTTCTTTGGAAATTTTTGAAAAATTGGGTGTCCTCATATGCAGTCTGGTTATATATGCTACCTCCCTCCCTTTTGAAAATTTCCAAGAAATTAGGTGACCCTAAATTCAACGTAACCGGCTCGACTTGAACCATTTGGTTAGATACGGCTCGGGCCGTAAAACTCCATCTATCCTGACCCTAAATGCAATTCAGTCTTTTCAGTTATAATTTCGATATCCACCCACATAATACAAGGGAAGCTGGTAATGTTCATATCACAAGTTGCAGTACATCCTTTGCCAACAACAGTATAGTGAACCGAGCAGGCATGACCTGGAGTAAACTGTCCCTGGAAATCAGACATTTATCTAATATCAAGTCCTTCAAACGCAACTTATCTGATTACTATTTAAATACTTTTTACCCTTTTACATTAAAGAACCTATTGAATATTGGATGTTGCAAAGTTTTCTTTTCTTTTGTATCTTTTTTTCTTTGTACTTTTGGATTATCACTGCCAGTTAAGCCTATGAAGGTTTCTTAGAGAACTTTCTTTCACGTTACTATTGTATAGTAATGAATTCTAAGATCATTGATGCATTGTGCAGAAACAAAAAATAAATGAAATGAGAGCCTGAATTGGTGCCACATATGTTACCATTTAAATTTGAGTAACTAAATTACATATTCTTAGGATCTAAAAAAAAATCAACATCATGTGAGGGGAATTACCCAACCCCCTCCCCTCCCGCGTAAGCCAGTGATATCAGGTGTCGAATATGTGCGCTCTTTGATTTACACTTGGTATTACAGCGTGCGGTTAGTACTTTACATAAACGTCGGAATGATACAAGTACACCGGGCGAGCATGCGCATAAACGGAACGCAGAAATGACAAACGTTCAAACCATCGTTAATACCATGTAGTCAGATCCGATGGAGAGATATCCTCTTGCTACCTTAAAGGGAAATTGCAGTCACAGGAACTTAAATAAGTAATGTCAGGTTTCCTGATTGGCTGTTGAGAGTCATTAGACAATATCTCGATTTCTCAAATGTAAGATTTCCTACGAGTAACTGATTGGTTTACATTGAATATGCAATGTTGAAGTCCTAAAATATTATGCATGATACTTGGAAGAGAAATAAGAAGAAAATTGTGATATTTAGTTGTTGCTTCAAAATAAGTTTGAGGCGGCCGCTGTTGCGCTTTAGCTGATGTGTCTGACACTGAACTAGATGATAGTCAAACTAGATGGAAACGACAAGGAAAATGTCTCAGACTTCTCAAAGACTGGGTGTAAAATTAACGATGTCTATTTTCCCATCGCCTCGTAGTATACCATATCTTAATTTTGGATAAGATCATGGACTATATGGTAAGACTAAACTGGGCCAAGGGTTACAAGGGACGGGGTCGTCACAGTGTTGATTCGGTTATCAATGAATGTAATACAACACATTTGTGGGCGATAAACTCTGTGACATATCCTGAAGTCGTGTAGTACATGTATCGAAATCACTACGTGTGCTGTTACTGGTAAACTGTTACGTATAATACTATTCAGTTGCACAGGTATATTTGGTTATTCCAGGGATCTTCAAGAGCAGTGGCGGCGCTTCGGTAAGGCAAGAGGGGGAATTTTTCCACCCCCACCCCTCACCAAGTTAGGTCAATCAGAATTTTGGTTAACTGAAAAAATAAAATAATGTACCTCTCCAGAGACTCCATTTTCCAACCAGAGCCTATGCTAAAACCTCAGAGGTTTCGGGATCATTACAAAGTTTCGTCCCCTGGACCCTCATCCTCAGGAACGGGTGCGCTTTGGACTCGGTTTCGCGCCGCGCCTGACAACTTTTGCCCCAACATTACCCTTTGCCGTTACTTCCCTCCCCTTCCCCAGTTTTTTTTTTTTTTTTTTTTTTTTTTTTTTTACATTTTGGAGCCGCCAATGTGTAAGGGACATTTCCCAGATTATACCGAGCTCACCTGGTGGGCAGGAACGAGCAGAATTTCACGAAAAGAGTAATATGATACATTTGTTTGTCAACAGTATGATCAGGGGGTCATTACTAACATGTTATGATCTCTGTGTATATTATAACAATCATCACGTACGTAAGTTCGCAGATAGCTTTGAGTAATGAAAATCCAACCAATCATCTTCGACAAGCTATGAAGAATTAAATCAATCACGCTATCTGATATAACCAACGAACGTGAAAAATTATTTTAAAAGATAACATTAAATTACGACTAATATTTTTAAAATTGGTCCTACACAGAGGGTAATCATCTCGTTTGTCCAGCTTCTTTAATTTAAGTTTTCAGTAGGACCCTGCCAGGACTCAAATTAAGACCTCCCAGCTGCACGTTGGATGCTCTAACCGCTAAACCATGTAGTCGGCTTCGAAACACTGGGAGCAGCAAGACGCGTTGCTATCGGTAACAGGTTGTACAGCATGTTTCTAGTTTGCGATATGCCCCCACGGACTTCCTATACATGGACAGAGCATGCTGCATGGTACATTGTTGCTACATATGTATGAGAAAAAGCGCACCAAGATGGCCGTCTGCTGAGGTTGTGTTAAAGTTTGGACTTGCTCAAGTGAATCGACAGATTTTTCAAGAAAGTTGAGATATTTTCGAAATTATTTAAGGTAAGGTCAAAATCACTACACGTATTGCAGGAATATGATATTGTTTCTCATTCTCATCCAAAATGAAATTTTGTTTAAAATGTTACAGAGTCGTCGTCAAATCAGACTATTTATAGCTTCACGGGAGCCATCTTGGTGCGAATTTTTTGTCCCAGTCGGGGGCGACAATCTACGGATACGACGTACGCTTTACATGCTCTGTCCATGTATATACGAAGTCCCCCTATTTAAAAAGTCTTATACTGACTGTCAAAGCAAGGCTCGCCAAACAGTGTCTGCTCCCCGGTGTACGAGAAACGAGGAATACATGCGCATACTTTGAGGAAAGCACCAAACGGTTCGGAACAAACACAACGCTGTATTGAGGGCAGTGAGGTAATTATCTGTAGAAGCATTGAAAACAGCTGGGTAAATATTAAAAGCGCTGTAGTTTACTTTTATGTCGAAAATATCTTCAGCGCTGGCGCATGTTTCCGGGCTTTCAAGAATAGTGTTAAAGGACAAGAGCAGTCGACCGAAACTTGTTTTGCAGCTACAGCATCTCACAAATTTCTTCTTAGTCCTCTTCAATGAATTTTTGATCATATTTTAGGACTAAAATATTGAATACTAGGTACTAAACCAAGCAGTTACCCTTAGAAAATTTCACATTTGAGGAGAAAAAATATTGTCACAGGACTCCCAAGAGCGAATAATGAAACATCACAGACTACCTCACTGCTTCAAGTTGGGGTGACTGCACCTCCCCCTTTAAGTGGGTGATGGTTTTAGAACAGTTATTGATCGGAAGTTTGCATATACTTAAAAGTTAGCGTTCTAGATCCCTTTTAGCAGCGAACTTCAGACCAAACTTATTTCTGAGACCAACGGTTCTACTGTGTCCTTGTAAAACGACATTTTGTGACTTACGACCACTTGCACAGGTACGACAGTGCAGAGTGCAGTACGCAAGGCAAACATAGAGCTATACTGACTAAATGCCTCTTGAGTTTCGTTACCGGCGAAAGGTATTCGCGCTTTTAACTTTATTTCCCACGTTTCTTCAGTTTATATTTCTCTTCATGTACTGGTATTAGACCTATAGTCAATTTTTTTAGATCGGGTATAGGACAAAGAAAATGAGGCTGACCTTTTTACGACGATTTCCAACTTCAAAACATCTACGGTAGTTCGTAGTTCGAAGCCTGTGTTCGGTGCAACTTCATATTTAATCGCCATTTAAGCTGAAGATACATAATTTTTTTGATTTCGTGAATAGCTCTTTTCACCCACTGTGCGGGAAGAGAAAAAATTCCCAGTGGGCAGGGTGAAACTACATTAAGGCTTTACAAAGCTATCTTAACATGACTATGTATACATAATAAAATGTAACTTTTTTGTATGTAAAAATGTTCACTATTTGAAAAGAAAACAAAACTGCGTTGTTCAATATAAAATAATATTTTATCCCTTAAAACAACTTTACAACAACTGAAACACTCCAGCATCCGGGAGATTTCCCTCCCCACCCTAATTCTGACCTGGCTTTTTGCCTCTAGAACCCCGCTCCGAGTCAAACGTGACCATCTAATATCGGTTTTGCGCTTTGCATTTTCCACTTGCCGCGTTTGCGTTTCTAGTCAGTTTTATTTCTACTTTCATTCAATATCGTACTCGAAAACTAACTTGTAATAGACCATTTAGTAACCCCCCCCCCCCTTCTAATTGAAACGATACTTTTTCTTAACTCCTCCCGACTCTCTGGCAAAGAGCCTTTCGACGAAACCAAACTTTAAACTGCTTCCGGAAAAAGTTATTACGTCCCCTAAAGGACAACACTTGACCAGCCTCACGGCCCTTAGACATCACTGAAACGTTTTTGTATTCTGCGAGAACTTGAAAATCACACCGAGAGTTCAGTTTTGAGTAAATGTTTATAATACAAACCAACGGTCTACTGTAAATGTGGTGGGTAGGAAGTTTGTCACCTCCTCAATTCAAGGACGCCGAAAACCCCAATTTGGTCCCACTGCAAAATAAAAAACAAATGCTGTTTTTCTTCAAATTTGAATCAAATTGCATCCCACTACAAATATTTAATATTTCCTCAACCCCTGTCCAGAAATCTGAAACACTGACCCCAAACCGAGAACCAAGAAATTCGTTTCCTAGACATCCGACTTCATTAATGATAAATGTTCTCCACACCAAAAGGGAGAACTAATTAACTGATGTAGCTTTTGGTTATAAAAAAGAAAAAAAAAACTTGCCAGTCTTATAGTCACCTACATAGATAGTTCTCGGTCACGTCACAACTAGGCCTTAGCAACCGCATTGTCTGAGGGCAAGCTAGAATGTGTACATATTGAGGTTGCCCTCAAACATAGCTTAAGTACTCCACATGAAAAGTTTCTGTGACGTCACGTAAGAACTATCGATAGTGGTATATTCAAAGAGTTGCCACAGACACGCTGTTGCATCGATGTAATCCTAATTACTTTTTCTAAAGTCCACTCTACTTTCTGGCAAAGAGCCGTTCAGCTAAACCTGGCATTTAAATGCTTCCCACAGAAGCTATACGTCCATTAAGTCCCTCAAATCATTTACATCATTCTAGACTGGATAAAAAAAATAAATAAGAAACTACACATGATGAGTTACCCCAAAGCCCATACTATTCTTTCAACGAGTTTGTATAGCAAACTGAACTATGTTACTACACAGCGCCACCGACTAAAAACCACATGGAACTTCAGTGTGCTTTCAAAGAAGTAAAGGTAAAGGTTACAGTTATAAAATATTGGAAATTACCCTGCGAGAAACAAGCCCCTGTCAGTTTTTGTTTATCACGATTAGATACTTATAAATCTAAGGGTCAAAATTTTTACATTCGAACTAGGGATATTTTATAGCAAAATGTCATTCGTTATGAGTACAGGTGCTAGAGTAGGTCACGATGCGTTTTAGTACGCCACCTACACTTTTACTAGAATATTGTACACTGTGGGAAGGTATATTGCATTGCCTTTGTTGGATAAACTCCCTGGTTGGATATTGGAGAAGAAAGACTACAAGGTTGGAAAGATCCCCTGTGGTGTTCACGAATATAGTTTCACTTGCTTCATAAAGGTTTAAATACCTTCTTATCCGTAGTCACAGTTGCGAACAGGATGCAATATTTCTGGGAAACATGGTCGACAGTTTCCATCAGACGGTCTTGTTTTTATCCAACAAAAGCACTTGACTTAAAACGCATTATCAGGTTTACAATTTTGTGCTATAGGGGAATTCTATAAAGGCTCAACTAGTCGTGTATAATAAGATATTGACCAACGAACAACACACAAACACGGACAGATAGACTGCGATGTTCTAGTGTAAGAACTCATGATTCGACATATGAATGCGCACCGCAGTCGGAGCTTGGCTACAATCTGCATGCGCCTGCCGAGTTACGTAGAAGTACAGAACGTCATATGTGCCATCTGGACTTGATTTACCAACTAACGGATTGATATTGACTTAAAAATTATTCAGCGGTTCAAGTTTTTTAGGGCAAGGTTCAATAATAGAACAAACAAAACGAGCTTAGGTGGTGAGCCTACCTAGTTTTCTCCACTCAGTAAAGTTGAGAACGACGCATTAATGTTGAGAGACTCAGATTGCTGCCTAATGTAAAGTGGATTCAAGACAATAGAAAAGTTGGAGTGACACACAAAACATCCGAATACAAAGGTAACGGGATTGTTCAAGAAGGTACTGAACTGAGTCTATGCTCGTCTAACAACGACACGCGAGGTTGAGCAAAACACATTACCTTATATTGCATCATTTTAATGAGTCGGATATCGACCGGCCATATTTTGGACCAGACCAGTGTGGAAAATTACTAAAGTTGCCTCTCCTTCGTTCGAGTTTGCAGATGCTAGTTAGTGAAAAAGGTAAGTTAATTCTGTAATTCACACAGTTCAGTGTACATATGTACACGCTGTGGACGAACGTTGTTTAATTTTAATAACGGAAAAGCTAGCTTAACTTATTGAAGAGTAACAATAAAATCGCTGGTTGAAATGTGCTCATTTTTTTTTTTTGCTTCAAATGGTACAGTTGTTAAAAATTGTAAAAATCATCATAAAACGATTCAGTAGGAAATTGTACGTACGGTAGTGTGTAAGAATGACGGTATGTGGATATATGTGAACATATGTAATGTGTACTGTAATTAGATGAGGTTTCACGGCCGAGTAGTTTTAAACCAAGTGGGCCGGTCATGGCCTTGTAAGTGGCTAATTGCAGTAGCTTTGTTTTGTGCTGAGCACCAAATACAATGATGGCAGTAATTAGTTCCGTTTTAAGGTTTTCGCTATTACCCGGCCAGGTGTCGTATCAAGTTTACACTGTACGGCTGCATCAGCGCTATGACCACGGACCATACAGCCTGCATGCATGTTTGTCATGCATGTAAGTTTGGTAGGCCGGGCGGTATGATAAAAAAAGATTTGATCCATTGTGTAATGTAACAAACCCCGTCTCAACCGACTGACGCAAAGTAGCATCAATTTACCAGTAAAAATAATTTTACTCTATGAGTCAAAGGAGTTTCAACAGATTCCCTCCAGAAAAAAAAAGGAAAAAAAAAAAAAAAAAACAAGAGGGCAATCCACGGAGTTGCATATCTCATCGCTAACATGTGCGCAAGTTGGTTACAGAACTTGAACTATGTATGAGCCAGAAGTTTGATCTGTGCTGAATTTTATGCTACAGTAGAATGTCATTGACAAAAATTACCTACTAAAACTCCATGCCACAATCTTGAAGTCCAAGGGAAGCGATTTTTTTCGTTCCAGGGGACGGAAGTTTTTTTCCGTAAGATAGCGAGGGGAAAGAATATGGCACAGACAAATCAAGTTCTTGAACAGGCGCACCTTATTCAAAAAACATCATTTGGATATTTAAATTCTGACACTGGATTATATAAGAACTGGAGAGAAAGGCTACCCAATCTTTGTAATGCTTGCCCTTTTAATCCAATAGGCCTATCTAAGATTTTGGAACAAATTTATTTTTTAAGATGCTGTTATCCCGTTGCAACACTATGAAAAAAAAAAAAAACAACGAGCTTGGCTGTTACACTAAACTGATACGATTAGATATAATAAAAGTAAGACGCTTTGGAGGACGCTTTAGACGAGTGCGTAATTGTTATTATTCAGGCGCTAGCTGGGCGTATTCTCTATTTTGACGCGACGGCAAACTTCATGTGTGTCGAGCTATTATGCACATCAAGTGCGTCTCAATTAAAAAACTGGGCGTGTGCGCGATGTTGAAGGTGTGGCGTTAGAAGATTTCCGGGCGACGCACAAACCTTTTCTGCGAACTGGCCAATCATAGCCCGAAGCAAGGAAATTGTCATGTACGTTTTTTTTTTTGGCGATGCTCCAGAACTGCCAAGTTTTAAGGGCGCCAATATGTAAGATAGAGGCCCTATGCCTAACCTAATGTTAGTCACCCACAGTTTCATGTCTTGGGTTATAACTCAAGCATATGAATGATGTAGGTTTAGCCCCAGACCTAGCCTACATACTGTTAACCAGCTTGAGATTTCAAGTCTAGCCCTAGGTTTGACTTCAACTTTCATACTACTGTACTAAGCCTAACAGTTACAGCAACTTTGGAGTGAAAACAACTGTCTGCATACACCATATGAGAACACTCTAGATATAAGGGCCATCAAAGTGAATTGCGAGTAGGAACTTAAAAATCTCACTGCAGCATACAAGCTAGTAAAAAAAGAATTTGAGACTGTTACTACGAAGTACTAACCTAGGAGTCTAGCTTATTTATATTAATTGATGAAAAATAGGCTAGTTACAAAACATAAAGTGGGGATGACACGGCCAAAGTAAGTTCCTAGGTAACTGTTCTTTGGGTACACCTTGACATAAAGTGAATGATTTCCCTAATAAATTATGTCCATAAATACCGAAATACGACGTTTTGAATTCCAAATTGCAGGCCAGACTCAGACCATTTGAAATTCGAAAGCGAAAAAACATATGTGAACGCGTCTCAAAATGGTGATGTCATTGGAGGCACGGTTAGCAACACTGTACCAGAGAGCTCACAATCATCGAATCATGTGCCGGTGCTCCGATAGCAGTGAGCGTACATTGTGAATTGTGCATTGCGAGGTGACTGCTTAGTATTCGCAATAGCATCTTCATCAAACAGCTCATACAGTAAAGACGCGCTCGTAGTGGGGACGCGCTTAAGTGTGGTCTGCCCATACATATTCATAGCTGTTCTTTATAGCAACCGAACCGCTTCTTCCTTGCGCAAAAACAGAACTATTTTTACCCGCGCGCATGCACACGCGAACATTTTGGCCAATGATTTGCTCCGAATCCCCACCATGGTCCGCGCCGTTCGCTCTGTATGTTGGACTCTGTATTGTGATGTAATCGTTTTCATGAGGTTGCTAAGATAAGATAACTTTACCGAGCGTTACATTAGTTCCACATCTAGATGCGCGCCGTAGGGCAGGGTTTGTGCCCCCAATTGCGTCATAAAAGTCAGGCGAGCATTTGCGGCATTTTTCGAAATTGGATTTCGAACGCAGTTTTCCTTCGAATATCATTTATGCCGAATTGTACGGATTTTCAATTGGGTGTGAGATGATATTTGTAAAATACTGTATCTAATCTTGCAATACACAAAAGTTTTTGTGGCCGTGTCATGCCCACTTTAACCTTTGACAATCTGTAACGTGAACTATGTCCTTGGTTGCCATGACAACCACACATATCGGTACAACTTACAGTATCATGCCTAGGCTATTACACTTAAACTTTCAGATTTGTGGGATGCGTCCGTTAAGAGTTAAAGTGAATACAAAAAAAGTATTTGACCCCCTGTCACGTGACCTTTGACCTTGGTTGCCATGGAAACTACATATTTTGGTAGAACTAGTCTACCCTATTATACTTGTGAAGTTTCATGTAAAATGAAGGTTTCCTTTTGAAGTTTTAGTACAAAATAGGAAAAAAAAGTGTTTTTCTGCAAAATGTGACCTTTGACCTCTGACCTTTGACCTTTTCTTCTGAGGGTCTGGGAGACACAAGTTCCCACCCTGGGGTACCCACCTACCAATTTTGAAAAGAATCGGTCCAGCCCACTAGGAGGAGTTTGAGGGACAAAAACGTTGTTTTACGAACAAATTATCACTTGGGAATTTATTTGTTCCACTCTACCACTTGACCTTTGACCTCTGTTGCTATGGCAACCACATATTTTGGTAGGTCTAGATGCAATTATCATAAGTGTAAAGTTTCGTGTCAGGAGAACGTTTCGTTTTGGAAATATAGCAGAAAATGTGATTTCACTAAATTTGACCTTTGACCTGTAACCTTTGACCTTCACTTCCGGTTTTGTATTAAAAATGCAATTGTTCCACCTGAGGTACCATCGTACCAAGTTTGAAGAAAATCGGCCCAGCCGTTTACAAGATATTAGGAAAACAAAATTGGACACACACACACACACACACACACCCACACACACACACACACACAGTCGTGTTTTTACACACAACTGAGGACTTCATTGTTATCTCCATTGTGTCTGCTTACTTAACCCTAACCTTCACAATAGACTGTCTATTGTTAGACAACCGAGGACTTGAGAAATCTATTGAATTTACTACCGAGGACCTGGAAGTCTATTGTTTAGGTCCTCTGTTTTACACAAAGACAAAGCCACACTCACCCACCAACACACACACACACACACACGGACAGGTTTTGACCCCTCTCTCAGCCATGGACCTTCAGTCACCCCGGGGTACCTCACCATGGGTTAGACCTCGAGACTAGTAACCTGGGAAAATTTACCGTTACCATGGTAACCATTGCGATTTAAGCTGGCATTGCCATATATAGCCCCATAGGCAAAGTGACTACAATATCTCATCCTCCTCACGGAGCGATGAGATAAAAATATTATTGAGTGGAACGGAAGAGCAGTTCAAGCTTGGTTCATGCGAAACAGAACTAATGCAAGACGCAGTTGTCAGTTTTTATACCTCGGATAGGCAGCAAACCTTAGGAGCAGGTGGGGTCAAAGATAGTTTCTTTGGAGAAAAACGCTTATTTTCACCTTCTTTTTAAAATAAAACAAATTTTATCGATTTTTATATATATAAAATAGGGGTTCGAATTTCATATCGGCTAATTGTCCGACCCGAACCCCTGGGATAGCTAACACAGAGCGTCGGCGTTATGTTTGGCTAATGTAATACCTATTGCTGCCAACTGTACAAGCATGGAAGTACCTCCGAGGTAGTACTTCCATGGTGCAAGTGCCAAAAATGACCCAACATAATGCCAACGATATGTGCTATCTGGGAAATATCCAAACGCGACCACTCTTCCCCCAGGGACAAGTGTCCAAAATGAATGTGCAAAACGTTCACCCCAGTTTGAAGACTGGCGACGCCAGACGAACCCGGACAGCAAGTGATGGTCTGATTTCAGTCGGCCATAGCTGGGGTCTATCACCTTTTAATCTTTCATTTTTTTTTTTTTTTGCTTACTTGTATCATGGATGGTAATACACCTAATTGTATATTGATTTCTTCTCTTTTACTAAATATGAGGGTTTGAGATTGATGTCGACGATACATGAAGATGATTTAAGGCTGATGAACCCCACGAATGACCGCCTACAGTCGCTAAGTACAAGCGTTCATAGGATTCGTCTTTAATACATGACCAAGGATTAGCATGAACAGATATATCCTATGTCTCATTTAAAAAATACAACCATCCCACTCTACGCGGCCTCCGTGATATATGTACACTCTTAACTTTGTTCCAGTCAATCCTGGAACCTTGCCAAAATAACTTCGACTAGATTCGGCTCATAAATGACAATAATAGTTTCATGTTTGAATAGTTTCTTATCAATTTGGAAAAAAATCTTGTCAAATATTTCACATGATTCCGGATCCTGCCCCAGTTGACTAGATATTTTTAGAACGCACACACCAACATTTGCGTGGGCTGATCAGCTATGCCCTTCCGACAGTTATTAAAAAGTGTCAATACAGGTTGTTGAACATCTTATACAGATTATCGAATAAGGGAAAAAATTGAACTGATGTTTGAAGCAGAGGTTGTAAAGACTATAGTAGATAGAGTATTATACGTCTCAACCTGTATAACCTTTTGATTTGAAGTTCAAGAACAGTCCCCCCCCCCCCCCCGAAAAATACTTATTTTGAAGCAACAGCTAAATTTCACAATTTTCTTGTAATTTCTCATCAGAGTATCTTTCATCATATTTTATTTTTTCAATATTGCGTATTTTAAGGTCAGGTAAACCAAAAAGTTATTTCCAGTAAATTTCACATTTAAAGAGAAAATTGTTGTCACGTGACTCTCAACAGCCAATCATGAAACAGGACAGTATACTACAATACTTCAAATAAGGGTGACTGCTCTTGCCCTTTAATCTAGCGTCACCCATGACCCTTTTCAAGTTGTGGGGCCCTAGCTTGTTTCCCTAATCCATTGCTTGTGCGGAGTCCCCTTTTTAATTTTTAAAGTTTTTGGTACTCAGACATAGCCTTCGTAACGCCTTTGTGGCTGCCGTCCCCTTAGGCTGCCGCCCCTTTGATGGTTTTTCGTAGCGATGAGTTGAACGAAAAGACTTCGTCCGCTCCGCGGGCTATCTCAGACCCGGTCTGGGAATCGAACAAACCATGAGGATGTAAAACCATTCCTCAAAGATTGATTTTCCCTTTAAAAGGATCATGTATTCAGTTTTCCAAGTAGATATTGAATTTTGAAAGATGCATGCAGGATTTAGTTATAATAATGAACGTTTGGTACTGCAAACACTTTGCATTGATGTTTTCCCAATCACTGGGATGGGAGAAACGAAGGCAAACAAGAAGATGCTTAGAAGGGTCATATTTTTGCTTGTTTCTTTCATCGTAATTCCTCCCGCAGTGATTATTAATCTGTATAGACATGTGGCAGAACAATAGCGTGCACAATGGAGGAACATGACACCCGAATAATTGGTCGGGGAAATTGATCCGTTGGGGGAAGTGACTAGGGAGCAGTTTAACCAAGCCTGAACGAGAGTGCAATAGGCACGGCCCCATTGAATATGTTGCTAGTTAGAATGTGGGCCAAATATAGCACCATTTTGCATCTCAGTCCCCTTCAAAGGGCAAACATTTTACAAAGGGGGGGGGGGGTGAGGAGAACAACATGTAGTAGACTACATACATCGCACCTATCTATAATTGCTTTCATATTAGCCTTTATCAGCTAAGGAAGCAACATTATGTATCTTAAACCCCCTTTCAAAAAACTTCAAGGGGGGGGGGTGAATCTCCTTCCCTCCCTCCTGTAAGTCAGGGGATTTAGAGTCTCCGCTCCTACCTCACAATTCCTCGGCTCACTACTGTGACAAACTTGCAATTATATGGCTGATGTTCTAATGTACCGGTATTCATTGATAGTTTAAACCGAAACCATCCCCTAACAGGAACAAACTAGTAAACTAGGAAAGAACAACCAGGTCAATGCACACACTCGTATATTTATACTATAAACACAGAGATGTTGTTTGTATCCTGTTTAATAGTTTTAAGTTTTGGTTTTGATGTAACTTTTGTGTTTAATTATTAATCCAGCTTTTTCACATGAAAACTACTACTGTTCCCACGTGATTTGTCATGGCTTAAGTTGGCCATACAAGCAAATTCGTCACTACACAGAGCATTACTTCCCGAGGTTTGCTCTCTGAGACCTGTGATGAATTCCATGCAATAGGGAGTGAAGAGAACTTTAGGGGAGGGATGATGGTGAGGACACAGGGAGCCGAAAATATGAAGAATTGGGGGATAAAAGTCTGGAAAGGTTGTTGGTAAAATCAGGGAGTTGCTAGAACAACTAACTCCCTGGTATTTCCAGTTGCAAGCTAGGTTTTTCCAGGGCGGGGGAGGGGGTAGTATGTACCCAAATTTTCCGATTTTTTT
The DNA here is from genome assembly GCA_037179385.1 of Holothuria scabra. NCBI lineage: Eukaryota > Metazoa > Echinodermata > Holothuroidea > Aspidochirotida > Holothuriidae > Holothuria > Holothuria scabra. The sequence continues at coordinate 15,973,881 of CM074199.1, forward strand.
TTCTCAAGTGTTAACACTACTGTACAAGGAACGTAACTTGCGGCCCGCGGAGCCCGCCGAAAGTTTGGGTTCTTTAAGCAAATATTTGTCAATATGGAGCTTGTATTGCAGAAAATAGTTTAGATTCTAGGCTTCCTTCAAGGAAATTTAAAAATTTTGGGGACCGTTGAAGAATCTGCAAGCGTAGCCTATATCTGAGATAGCATGTCGGATGGAGAACGTTGTTGTTTATAATGTTATCTAAGGAGTGCGGATACAGGCTTCCCGGCGACATTCAAAAAGCTTCTGAAATTTTGTTGCCTTTTTTAGACAAAAATTTTTCAAAATTAAGAGCCTATATTGGGGAAAATTTAGGGAAACGCCACTGTAGCGGCTCGGAAAAGTTTGCCTTTAAAATGATTTATGAGCGACCACTTACTGCATTAGAGATTTGGAGCGCACGGAGCGCGCGAAATGTTTTGCCTTTTTTAAAACAAATAATTACGAATATGGACCTTTAATTAGAAAAAATCGGAATTTTATAGAGGAAAAGTCGGGAAAAACCGCACTGTATTTGACTGCTATTTCAAATGGCAAATTTCCGAATATTTCACTTTTTCGAGCTTGGGAAGGGGGAAATCAACCCCTGTCCCGCTGTAGCTGCGTCACTGGGTAAAAATCAACCAAAAAAGGGTAAATTAGGTCAGCCTCGCGTTAAGGTAAATACTACTCCAGTCACCTTAAAGGGTAAAAATTAGTAACTCCAACTTAAAGTAGTGTAGTCAACTGTCCGACTCCTGTTTCATGATTGGCTCGTCAGAGTCACGTGACAGTACTTTTTCTCCTCAAATGTAAAATTTGCTAGGATTTCTGATTGGTTTACCTGAATATACAAACTTAAAGACCTGCAACATTTCAACAGAAACTTTGAGAAGAAATAAGAAGAAAATGTTGAGATTTAACTGTTTTTGAAACAACAGCTAATCTCAATATCTCATTCTTGTTTTCTTATTTCTCTTCCACATATCAATTTCGAGATATTTCAGGACTCGAGTTTTGGATCTATTTTAAACTAAACCAAAAAGTTTGTCATTTTACAATTTTACTTCTTTTGCCTCAGAATGATACCTTCCCTCATGGGATTTGAAAAGTCTTCTCAAGTCTACTCCTGTTAAATTCCACAATTCAGCAAAGTAAAATTGCTGTCACATGATTCTCAAGAACCAATTAAGATTTGGGGTAGGCCCCTCTTATCCAAATTTGGATAACTGCATTTTTCCTTTAATCTTGGTTATGTTTGGGACTGACAAAGTACAAATTAAACCAACTATTTTCCGGGGGATTTTTTTTTAGGGGGGGGGGGGATTTTTTTTTATTGGGGGGGTGCAAAGATTTATACTCAAATGTATAATTTCTATGAAGGAATATTTTTAAGTTGCCCCTCTCCTCTCACACCCCTTTGATTAGGGCTTGGTCAGGTGTGGCAATGTTCTTTCATAAATCATTAACTATTGTTTTACTACGTGGTATGCAAAATCACTGAGCTAGTTCAATGTGCAAGTGTTGTGTTACGAAACATTAATGAAAGGTGATTGTAGTTTAAACGTTAAACTGGTAACTGGTTAAACAGGATTCTGATGCGCCATTTAAAGTTTTTAACTTGAAAGACCGTCGCAACTGATCATCGGTATCCCTCGCTCAAGTTCTGTTTAGAACGAATGGAATATGTTTAATCACGTAGACAAGCAGGGGCGTCGATCCTAAGGGAAGAAAATACTGGGGGAAAACATCGTTTGCCCCCTACAATTAAGGCGATTAAACAGGCAGAAGAGCCAAATATTCTATTGTGGTAGACAGATGACTCTAAATTGTTAAATCACTGTAGGGCTTCGAGAAAAGTCTGTTTGAGGCCTATAGACGAATCCGATTAGCTCTTATTTTTAGTGACTGTAGGCAGCCATTAGTGGGGTCCATCAGCCTTTAATCGTCTTCTTTTATTGTCTACGTGAATTTCAAATCTTCATATTCAGTGAAGTTTAGACAATTAAGATACACTTCAGTGTACAACCATCCATGGAACAGGTAAGGAAGGAAATCTAAAGATTCAAGGTGATGGACCCCAGTAATGGCCGACCAAAATCAGACCATCACAATCTCTCAGGATTCGTCTATAGGGCATATGCACCTACGTCACTGCGTTGCGCATCTCTCTGTTTTTCCATCTAGGCGTCCTTTTTACAACAATTGTCACTAAGGTGCTGTTGTGCGCGCGTTTCGGCAAAACCGCGATTACCTTTGATCTTTTCCACCCAGTGGAACGCGCTGACGTCACTTGCATAATCACTATAGACATTATGCGCGTGACATCAACGCGTTTCAGTTTGGCATACTGGATGGAACTGATCATGCACAGTATGTGTGTCATCAATGGGTGCGCACCCCAACATCTTAGTAACAATTGTTGTAAAATAGACGTCTGGATGGAGAAATAGCAAGACGCGCAACGCAGTGACGCCAGTGCATAATTTCAATTAAAGTAATTATACTGCATTTATAATCCGTCATGTACCGGTATGTTTTGTGTATGTACGTGTTTGTAACCAAAACACTTCTATATTCAAAAAGCCATATTTCATACTGTGCCTTAAGATATTCTACAAACAAGGTTTTCAGAGTTTTTTGCCAGGTGATACCAGATGACCACTGACCTCCACCAAAAACAACAGGTACAGTACTTTCAACTCACCATAACACATCCACATACTAATTAGGAAATCCATCCAAGTTTCCTACCTTGAGATACCATTTTGACAAGGTTTTCAAAGTTTGACCGATCATGACCCCAGATGTCCTTTCACCTCCACAAAAAACCTTATACAGACCATCTTCTCACCATAACTCATCCACATACTAATTATGAAATCCATCCCCGTTTCGTACCTTGAGCTATCCTAAACAAGGTTTTCTGAGTTTGACCTCCTTTGACCTCACATGACCTTTGACCTATACCAAAATCAAAAGGGTCCTTCCTTACATCATAATGCATCAACATATCAAGTTTGAAATCAATCCAAGCTTCCTACCTTGAGATATTATGTTAAAAAGGTTTTCAGGATTTGTCCCCTTCCGACCCCAAATGACCTTTGACCTCCACCAAAATAAAAAGGGGTTCTTCTGTAAATTATAACGCACCAACATATCAAGTTTGAAATGAATCCAAGTTTCCTACCTTGAGATATCATGTAAACAAAGATTTCGGGTTTTGACCACATGTGACCCCAAATGACCTTTGACCTCCACCAAAATCAATAGGGTTCTTCCTTACATCATAACGCATCAACATATCAAGTTTGAAATTAATCCAAGTTTCCTTCCATGAGATATCTAGTAAACAAGGATTTCAGGGTTTGACCCCCATGTGACCCCAAATGACCTTTGACCTCACGAAAATAAATCGGGTTCTTCCTTACATCATAACGCATCAACATATCAAGTTTGAAATGAATCCAAGTTTCCTACCTTGAGATATCGTGTAAACAAGGATTTCGGGGTTTGACCCCATGTGACCCCAAATGACCTTTGACCTCCACCTTAATTAGTAGGGTCTCTTCCTTACATCATAATGCATCAACATATCAAGTTTGAAATGGATCCAAGTTTCCTACCTTGAGATATAGTGCAAACGAGGATTTCGGGATTTGACCCCATGTGACCCCAAATGACCTTTGACCTCCACGAAAATATATCTGGTTCTTACTTACATCATAATGCATCAACATATCAAGTTTGAAATGAATCCAAGTTTCCTTGCTTGAGATATCGTGTAAACAAGGATTTCGGGGTTTGACCCCATGTGACCCCAAATGACCTTTGACCTCCACCGAAATCAATAGGCTTCTTCCTTACATCATAACGCATCAACATATCAAGTTTGAAATGGATCCAAGTTTCCTACCTTGAGATATAGTGCAAACGAGGATTTCGGGGTTTGACCCCATGTGACTCCAAATGACCTTTGACCTCCACGAAAATAAATCTAGTTCTACCTTACATCATAATGCATCAACATATCAAGTTTGAAATTAATCCAAGTTTCCTACCATGAGATATCGTGTAAACAAGGATTTCATGGTTTGACCCCATGTGACCCCAAATGACCTTTGACCTCCACCGAAATCAATAGGCTTCTTCCTTACATCATAACGCATCAACATTTCAAGTTTGAAATGAATCCAAGTTTCCTATCATGAGATATCGTGTAAACAAGGATTTCGGGGTTTGACCCCCTGTGACCCCAGATGACCTTTGACCTCCACAAAAATTAATAGGGTTCTTCCTCTTAGTATGGGGTATCTGTGTACCAAGTTTGAGAACTGTCAGATCTTCCCTTCTCAAGATATCGTGTAAACAAGCAAAGTGTCACAAACACACACACACATACACACACACACGCTATCATGAATGCATAGGTTTCTCTTTTCATCGAAACTAAGAATGGATCCCACAATTATTCTACACATTTGTTTTTGTACGTAATCCAAATGCGAAGAAAAACAATTGAAGTGATGTGTAGGAGTTTAATGTTTTAAGTTATTAAACTAGATTAACCATGGGAAGAAACTGCAACGTAATTAACAAAAGACATTGGAACAATGCCATGTATTCAAACTTTTCCCAGCGTTCAAAACGGTTGGGTCAATTTTTTGGCTATATATTTAGACTGGAGGAAAGAATAATATACACAAGTGTGTAGTAACTGTTTACATAAGTGCATGTTATTGTAGGTTTTCAAGTCAAGGGGAAGGTGGACTCGGAATCACCCCCCCCCCCCCCCGCAAAATACATTTGGTAAAAAGCCTATGAATTTTTGAGAAATGCTCCAAACTCTGCTACCCTTTGGAATTTAGACTGTCGTAACTTCGGTGTAAAATGTGTGACGCAAGTCATAGCAACCAGCCAATGTAAGATCAGTGCAATAATGTTACCGTCATTTGACTGTTTCAAACATTTTTACATTAATCGGAAAAAATATGCCATCGCCTGGCAATTCGAGAACCTGTCAGAAAGGAAATAATTCATTATCTAAATACGAAAAGATGCAAATTGATATAGTGTGATAACAATGACGTCCAACGGTCTAGTTTTAAAATACGCATTCACCATAGTAACAAATCTGTTAAGAGAAAGTTGATCTTAAGTGTAATCGTTTAGAATGAAATTCTCACATCAGTGTTGTGTAGTTTTGTTCAGAAGGTCTACAAGAGTTTTCCAGTTAATTGGCTACATCCAGTTGGTTTCCTTACTCCCATAATGTTACATGCTACCGTCAGTTTCTTATACAGTGAGACAGGCACTATACCCAGACCCGTTCCAGACTCTAAAAATTAAAGGGCAAGAACAGTCACTCCAAACTTATTTTGAAGCAACAGCTAAATCTCACAATTTTCTTTATTTCCCTGTAAAGCATCTTTCATAGTAGTTTCGGACCTCAGTATGTGGTTACTTAAGGTAAAGTAAATTTCACATTTTAGGAGAAAAAAAAAACATTGTCACATGACTCTCATAAGCCAACCATGAAACAGGACAGACACCCGTCGAACCGTACATTTTTTTAGAAAGAGCCTGTGTCATACGTGTGACTCATTCGAAGAGCTTTATCATTTGGTCGGGGGTTGTTAGACATTAATGTTCACGATATCTCTTTGGCTGGTGCATGAAAAGGCGATTTTAATAAGCGGGATATGAAATTAGTGTGATTCTTATGTTCAAGCTAGACCGGGTGAATTTCACTCCTCTTGGAGTGAATTAACACTCTAATGGAGTGAATTTACACTTTTCACTCTATTAGGTAATAATAATAATAATAATAATAATAATAATAATAATAATAATAATAATAATAATAATAATAATAATAATAATAATAATAATAATAATAATAATAATAATAATAATAATAATAATAATAATAATAATAATAATAATAATAATAATAATAATAATAATAATAATAATAATAATAATAATAATAATAATAATAATAATAATAATAATAATAATAATAATAATAATAATAATAATAATAATAATAATAATAATAATAATAATAATAATAATAATAATAATAATAATAATAATAATAATAATAATAATAATAATAATAATAATAATAATAATAATAATAATAATAATAATAATAATAATAATAATAATAATAATAATAATAATAATAATAATAATAATAATAATAATAATAATAATAATAATAATAATAATAATAATAATAATAATAATAATAATAATAATAATAATAATAATAATAATAATAATAATAATAATAATAATAATAATAATAATAATAATAATAATAATAATAATAATAATAATAATAATAATAATAATAATAATAATAATAATAATAATAATAATAATAATAATAATAATAATAATAATAATAATAATAATAATAATAATAATAATAATAATAATAATAATAATAATAATAATAATAATAATAATAATAATAATAATAATAATAATAATAATAATAATAATAATAATAATAATAATAATAATAATAATAATAATAATAATAATAATAATAATAATAATAATAATAATAATAATAATAATAATAATAATAATAATAATAATAATAATAATATAACAGTTCTTATATAGCGCCTTACACAAGAAGTCTCAAAGCGCTAAGGGAGTGACTAAGTTCACCCTTTTGTTTTTAGAGTGCAGAGAATGCGTTGAATCAAGGGTTTGTGTTTGTGTGTGTGGGGGGGGGGGAGGCGTGGGGTGTTACGCTTTACATTCAAAAAAGACTGTGATCTATTTGACCTCTGATTTGTTCAACTATACCTACCCATATAGCTTAACTATGAACGAATTGTTGACATAAAGTATGGCCAAAGGTGACCAATTTCGAGTCGAATCTGACCATTAATTGATATCCGTTGACCATATTTTGAGTCGGTGCAGGGTTTCAGAGTGTATGGCCCGAAGAATGGGTTCATGGAATTGAAGGAATCGAGGTGTTTAAATTGTGTTGATTAGACATGCGCCCCTCTCTCTCCCTTAGGGGCCAGTCTGGCAAGGTCCTATAATTAATTTTCGGTTAGCTAGCTTTGGTCTTGTCATTCAGCAGTTACTTTAAAAACTTGATTCAAATTTGTAACATATTCATCAAAAAAATTGTAGATTTTGAAGAGGAACACGGAGCTACAAGAGGGGAGGTATGCTTATCAAATCAAATTCAAACAGCTGAAACCAGTCAGACCTATCAATACGACGAAAAACTAGCTTTTATACATAGTCTATGTACTGAACATGAGACAAAACCCATCTCGACACGAGCTCACAAAACATATTTCAATAATTTTCCCAGGGCCATTATTGAACCCGAGTTGTCTTGTAGTAGCATAGTGCAATGATATATCGGTTATGATATTTTTATCGAACCATTTGTCTGGAACGACTCACGCGAAGTCACAGTTCAGTGCGGTTTGTGCGGGGAAACAGCTCCCTGCAGGTACACGCCGCAGAGATGTTTCTGTCAGACTTGGAAATATGCCCCGCTGTGATCTAACCTTTTGATGCTAAGGGTGGGTCAGCTGCCCCCTCTAGAACTTTCAGATCAGGACAGCTTATTAGTCCTTGTCTAACGTTACAAAAATCTCTGTCACAACCTGAGTGCCGCTCGACAACCGACCAAATAAGAGCCTGAGGCTGTTCGCGACGTTTTACACAGGCTCCGAATTTAACCTCTGCATCAGGTCACACTTCAGAAATTCACGAAACACGACGTTGGTACAAATTCCAGAGGAGCACCTCCGAGATAAGCTAGTAAGTTCTGTGCAATTTGCAGGCCAAGACAGGATTGAATATTTAACCATTGCAGGAAATCTTGAATGTCGAACATACGTAAGTATATCAGGCAGCTCTTCCAGCTCCCTGGGTATATACATTTACGTTCAATGTAAATGTAGATATATAAAACATGTAAATTATATAATATTAGAAAGTTCGCCTTTGCTCCACGGAACACACGTGTCAGGGCAAGTTGTATTCCACTAGTGGCGGAGCATTTGCCCCCTCCCCAGTTAGGTCAGTTAGGAGATGGGTTAACTGATTGAAAAAAAAGATAATATATCTTTCCTGGGACTTAATTTTTCATCCAGAGATATACCAAAACTTCAGGGCTTCCGGGGCTTCGCCTTCTGGACCCCCACCCCAGGAACAGGCAAGGTGAGCTTGATTTCGCGTTGCGAGCAAACATTATTGCCACAAATATTATCCCTTTGCCTCCCCTACCGTAATTTTAACATTCTGACGCCGCCACAGCATTTTACACTAAACTGTTAAAAGAACATTTGTAGAACATCCAGGACACTTGCTGAAAAATATAGTACTTTGAGATGAAGAAAAGCACCTTTCTGCATTTAAATCTACCGGATATGACATTTTACCCAGGTTGTTACGTTGCACTATATAAGTTGGTTACAAAAATAAAAACTCGAGTTAATTGAACCCCGAAACTTCGCAACCTTGGCTTTTTGTTTACCAAGGTAACATATACCTATCCAGTATACTTTAACTAAAGTACCTTAAAATGGAAAATGCAGTCGTCCCAACTAGAGAGTCATGTGACAATATTTTTTCTTCCCAAATGTGAAATTTACTAGGGGCAGCTGATTGGTTTATTTCTGATTAATGCCATATTGAATTCCTAAAAAAATATGTAGGTACTTTGAAGAGAAACAAGAAGAAAACTGTGAAATTTTATTGTTGGATTCAAAATATGTTTGAGGACACTGCTTTTGCCCTTTCGGAGTATGTGAGGAGGTTCATGACCCCTTGTTGACAATACCCTCATAGATTACTACGCTAACGTATCCAAACTGTACTATATACGTTGCACAAAGACGTCATGGGGAGTGTCCCTGCACGAAATCAACGACCTATAACGACACCAAAAATTTGATTGGACAAAAATGTAATCTTCTTTCTTTGGTCCTTCGTTTTTCTACAAAATTTGCTTTTTCCTTTTTTGTCTTCTGTGTAACATCAATATTTTATCCCTCATCGCCGCCCATAGAGCGTCAGTATGTACAATATATCTAGGATCGCCAATTTATATGTCATGATGAGTTACCTGTTGTGCGAGAAAGGGGAAATTAGCAGGAAACATTGGTTAGAAAAACTATTCGCTCAATTTCGTTCAACACTTCAAAAATGGATCTCTATGAAATGAATTTGTAAGGTTTTAATTTACCATTATTGTAGTCCATTTTCATTCTTTATAATTTGATTATTAGCGGGAAGTGCATCTAATTAAATGAACAACACTTTGAGATAGGAAATTATGCAGGTAGGCATTGGACAATAACCTTAATAGATTGAGCTACATCCATTCATGGCGAATCCTTGTAGGCCAGTATAGCATATGCAATTTTTTATATGCAACTTATGTATAAGAACTTTTGTTGCTATGACTACTAGGAGGAAGTAAAGTCACGTGATGACTTCGAATGAATGTCAGGAAAACTATTTTTAAATGAGCTTATAAAATTTCTCCCACGGTGCTTTTCTCCCTCGCCAGGTAACATGGATGTTGTACTTTTGCATTGTGTTAAAAATATGTTGTCGTTCGCTCGTTACCATGGCGTCATTTATATGTAAAACGACCAGCGGATATTTCACTACCTCGTGTGATGATATGTGCAGTTATCTTGTTTACTTTAATTTTTAATTTCACATTCAATATTACAATTTTACTGAAGCACCGTGAAACGTTTTACTAATTGAACGATAAACTCCCCCTCCTTTGTAAATACAGCCGCACTCAGTCGTGTTAAGCAATTAACACCTACGTAGTACGTAGCAATTAAAAATGATTTCCAGGCACAATACTAAAATGAGATTTGCACACGTATGATTGAGGGAGCTAATATGTTCTCAGAAGTTGGGAAAAGAGTTCAAAAATCGTTAACTCCCCTAACACTGATTACAGAATGTTCTACATTTATTCTGCATCTTATTTTTTTTTTTAATGTACTGATAAAATCATTCCGGTTTTAGGTTCCACTCGTTTTATTTCTAATTAGAGTTTTGTTATGTTCATTGAAGTGTTTTTAGAATAAAAAACAACATTTCAGTTTTAAGCCATTTTCCATATTGACACCCGGATGGTCGTATTTTCGGAAAAAATACTTAGGGCTCTACTGGAGGAACTATACTTAGAATCTCCTTTCGCTGCCCGTAGCCAAACGAGCTATTTGGCCTCCATGCAGGTGGCGAAACGTTTCGGGGTAGCTAGATAGGTTTGCAAAATAAGGTCACTGGGCCCTTAAAAATAGATATATTGGGGTGCTACCATTTTGAGGTATTTCTCCTTGACTACGGGCTCATGGTACCGATTTAAGGAGGCAATTTCCTGGCCTCAACCACCTCAACTATAAAAAGGACGTGTAAATCTAGGAGAATATTTAAGGCGGATCTAAGTCGCCTTTTCGAACTATCTGGATTCACCCTGCCCCCCCCCCCCCCACTACTACTTCTACTATGTACTCGTCGTATTCAACAGTTATAATAAAACTAACCTTGGTCGATTACGTGGTGTAACTTCCCTTCCATGAGATGTAACACCAATGCTTTTGATAAAGGCTTTATGTACATTTTGAATCATTTTGTGTTAACATGGTTTGATTCCCGACCTCCTGTTTCAATTTCCAACTTAAAGGGCAAGGGCGCCGCAAACTTATTTTGAAGCAACAACTTCTTCTCACTGTTCGTCTCATTTCTGCCCCTGTGGGCTGGGAGTCGCAGAATATGTCCACGGTATTTCCCGCCTGTCATAAGAGGCGACTAAAGGGAAACCAAATTTGAACTTGAACCACACTGGGAATTAACTTTTTTAAACTTTGAACTTTTTACCGAGTTGACTGACACTATATAGCTCAGTACATTCGTGTTGGTGTATCGTTAAATCTCATCTGACTAACTAACAAATCTTATTTCTGTTCGGAGTATCTTCCATAATACTTAAGAACTTCAATGCTAAATATTAAAGGTAAACCTAGCAGTAACTACTAGTAAATTCCACATTTGAGGAGAACAAATATTGTCACATGACCCCAAGAGCCAATCATGAAACAGGGTCTACTGCACTACTTCAAGTTGAACTGGACTGTTCATGCCCTTTATTCTATTAATGATGGTTTGTAAAGTACAGAAGTATATCTTTCAATCTGAACTCTAAATGCAAAAAGAAACCAATTTTACGACCTAAATTGTAGAATTAACTTTTTTTTGAAAGTCTTGCAACTGTACTAGTTTTCTTTATAATATGAGGTAACATTTTTTATTTACTGTTATGCAAGGTGAGAAGTATGACGTACTTAAAAATCATACAAATTCAGTGGCAAAGAGCACATAGTGTAGAATATAGGTTTAAGTTGTGGAGTTATTAGCCTACGTTGCTGGTCAGCTGGCCTAAATTGTTCTAGTTAGAGAGTTCGAAAATCAATGTAGGAAATTTATGGTATTTATATAACAGCGCAGGGAATGAAACACTCAAAGATTATTTCCAGTGGATAATCTATATGTGCTCTTTACTTGAATAGAATTAAACTTGAAAGTTTATCCCAAAGCAGTTTAGATGAAGGTAGGGGCAACTTCGTAACGGTGCTATCCGGTTGTGGAAATTTCCTCCGAGGTAGTACTTCTATGGTTAAAGCATGCAATGCTGACCTTGTGCGATCCTTGGCATTGCCCCGATAACATGTAAAACCATGGCTACTCTGTCAATTTGTTAACAACTTGTCGCTGCCCTGCAGGCTAAGTTGACAACGCTGGTAAAATATACGCCGAAGTGACTCGTTCACAGCCTCGCAGTGTGGAGGCCAACCTACTTTGCATTTGTGTAATGAAATTAGGCGAAACAATATCAAACAGAGGATATCACATTACAATATAACGTCTACTACTATGTGAATCATATTTATAAAATAATTTCTGGCGTGGAAGAAAATATTTTCAGAATATGAAACGGATCTAGAAGATGTTTGCATTGCGTCAATATAGTTTTTATGGTTTCTTCAATTCCAAACTAAAAACATGATTGACATCGTCTGATAGCCTTCTTTTTGTGTTTTTAAATATAGATATAAGGAGGACAGAGGGCTATGTAAGTTGAATATTTTGCAACATCTGAAGGCCCCACGAGTGTCAGATTTCCTTAAAATGTAAACAGTCAGGAGTGGAATTAAATTAACCGCCAGAGTTCATCCATATGACACCTGACTGTAAACAGTACATCAATCAAAGTCGAGATTTCCATACATGTACCCTGCATACTCGTTGTCAGTTTAGGTATTGCAGGACAAGGGACAAAGTGGTGCGGGGAGGGGGAAAATATTTTATCGATCAGGGCTTGTTTGAACAAGGCTAAGGAAATTTTATCATTCGACATTCTTCTGGATCAGTATATCTTGTCCCTTACATTTCGAATTGCAAAGGGCTAACAATCATTATTTGCATATGATATGTAGGCCTAGGCATTGAGCCACTAAAATGACAGCCGATTGTACTTATCACAGCATTATCGTGACTTAAAAGGCTCATTAATAATTGTTTAATTGTTTCGTCAGAGAATTTCCGTTTACACCCATTGTAGTGACTTTAATTGACACCTTTTAATTCATTTATCATTTATCTAATCTTATTCCTAGTTTATCTGAAAGAAAAAACTTTGTTTGCCCGAGTGTTTTAATATTACCCTTCGCTGGTTTAAGGATTCTCAGTATAGCACTGACTTGATTTGATTAGCCTCGTCTTGTAAATTAGTCAGTATTTGTTTAATGTACATTTCTATTTGATATATTATACTCTTAATGATTTTGAAATGAATATAGAAGAGATATATGATATTTAATCGCGTGTTTGGTTTAACGGTAAGAGTATCCGCCTCTCACGCCGAAGGCCCTGGTTCTATTCCCAGGTCGAGTCATACAAAAAATGGAACCTACTGCCGTTGTGCGTGATACTCTGCATGAGCAATGGAGTAGGGAAAACAAGCCAGTGAGCCCTTTCTCTCAAGGAGGCTGTGACATTTTGCCTGTCTCCAGATTCCCAACAGGGCATAATCTCTGCCCGACTGACGGAGGCACCAAAGTCGCACAACTCAGCAAGGTTTTGACCAATTGGGGTTTAAGCCGTCCCCTTCCCCGCGGCCCAATGTTCTAAGCATTCTCATCAATTATTTTGTAAGTTCCTCGTATTCGGTACTAGAGATATTTGAGATTGAATGTGACAAATTTTCTACATGGAATTAACTTGAAGCAAGCAGGAGTGATATCATTTATTCACATTGTTGGACAATGTTTACTTTTCTTTATAATTTACACCAGTTTTATGCATCTCCGTCAGTTCTGATACTACATTGAAGCCATAAGACCATCCTGAGCCATGAGGTTTTAAAAACTTCATATGCCTTTAGGGCCAGGGCATCCAGAATCAATCCAAGATCGAAAGAATAGGATGAAAAATAAAAATCAAGTTCACTTTGTATATAAAATGTGTCAACTTCCATTGTCAACAATAGCGTAGCCAGCGGGGGGGGGGGGAGGGGGCATGGGGGCAGAGTTCCCCCCCCCACACAAAAATTTTGGGGACGCGGTGGGCGATGTTGAAAAAATGAAGGGGAGCCAAAAAAAAATAAATAAATAAACGGCAAGAGGAGGGAGAGAATCGGGGGCATTTTTTAGTTTTTTTTTTTTTCGGAGGGGGGAGGGGGCTCTTAGTCGTTACGATAAAGTATGCAGTCCCCGACGGCGACTAGTCTCCCCGATGGTTTACCTGTTTTTTGCTCTCAAGGGACAATTTCCCTAATAACAACCCCAAATTTTCGGCGCGCTACGCGCGCTGTAGATTCACTCCAGTTTTTTCAATACTTCCATTCCACATATCTGGAGAGTGTAAGTCCTCTCAACCTTACCAAGTAACTGGTAGGCAGAGTACACAGGTTATGCAGAGGTCGTAAATTTTATCCCATATCACAAAGCCTAGTTGCTGTTCTCTTGTGTGTGTCATGCGATAGGTCAGATGGTGAGCCACTCACGGAGCATAGTTTGGCTATTTTATCGGGTATTCCAGGTGGTTTCGACACAATGTATGTTATCCCCGATACGGTCTACAACCACTACAGTTTCTATTTTTTTTCCTTTTTGTTCTTAATGATTTCATAGGCTATGTTATTTTTGTAAGCCCACCAAAAAATTTCGCGCGCTTTGCGCGCTTTGCAATTTCACGATTCAGACTCAAAAGAACATTAACTCGGCTTTTAAAATATTAAGTAACATTGTGCAAAATGTGCCCAAGGCTGCAATGACATGGGATAGTTAGGCTCCTTCATACCACCCCCTCGACATAGGGGCTGTCGGAACTTGTGGTCGCTGGCAAGACCCGCCCCCTGTCGGGGATAATCTGTCGCCTTCTCATGGTCGGTTTAGTTACTTTGGCTTTCACAAGAGTTATTCCTGCGATAAAACCCAAAATGTTCGGTACGCTTTGCACACTCTTCTTCAGTCCCGTTACCTAGAGCTAATAAAGTAAAAACCCTTCCCATCTTTTCATGTAAATTGATAAGTAGAATAAATGGATTAATGTTCATGTCGGGAATTTCATATCATTTCGCTAAACTTAGTTAATTATCTCTTGTGTCAGTCGTGCGGTACGGAGTCGAAGAAGAAAGTACAATTTAATTTGTGTCCAATAGGGCCCAAATGCCGGGACAATTTATTGACCTATATAAGATTTAAATAAGTACAGATTCTTTTTAGTGTACTAACCCAAAAATTTTTTGCCCCCTTTTCCACGGTTAAATCAGAACGGAAATATCTTCCTCTAGCATATACAAATTTGATGTCGTATATGGCTCGCAATGGCAGGTATAGTGCACAGGTTTTCTTCAAACCTCCATCACCAACTCATCGACGGCATCCTGGCTGTCGGGGCTTGGGTCGCTACCGACCCTGCCCCTCCCCCGTTCGGAGAGTGGCCCTTCGTCGGGCAAATCCTGGCGCCAAGCCTGGATGGAAGTCACATTTTTCCAGTTATGACTTGTATATGTGTAATGAAGCAATGAACTAAAAATGGAAGCTGCATTTTTTGGAGAGCGGCAAGTATTTTGGAGGGGTGGTCAATTTCACTAGAAGGACGTGTCGGTCCTCTAAAACCCCCTGTGGAGAACACTGGAATCTAGTATAAAAAAAAAACAAAATATAGCACCATATTGCATCTAAGCTCTTCGAGACAGCAAAACATTCCAAAGGGGGAAGGTGACACCCAGGGAGAAGGGCAAAATGTCAATTCCGCTGGTTTAGCCAACTAAATGTAAGCCTTATGAGTAGTTGTTTTGTTCCAGTGCGACACAATTCCCTAGGGCCCCATTGACTCGTACCGAGTAACCCTCTTACAGTCACACACTGACCCTGCTAACTCTCGAGGGAATAAGGAAAACATTGATACATGATTGAAAATGTCCAAAAATTCCAACTTAGGTGTTCACCAGATCGCTCAAATTTGATGTAAAATTGCAAAATCTCCTTGGGGCGGGAGGGGGAGAACCACACCCTCTCCCCTATCGGTCGCTCGGCTACTCACTTGGGCGCTTAGCTCCCTCAAGAAAATGCCGTACCCCAGTGGCGGCGATGAAAAAATGAAAAAGTTTGGGCTAAAGGTATGTTCAGCCCCTAAATATTTGTAAAGTGCGGGGAGAATTCTTGCTTAGAACACTCGGGAAGTGCCGTTTCCGGCCATCTGAGGGGTTTGTAAAGCCAAAAAAAATTTCCTGGTACGCTCCGCGCCAATCGATGGTAGAGCTCCGCTTAGAAACATGTATTAACATTTTTCATAGACTGATTTTTTTTTTTTTTTTGCATTAATTGAGAGATATAAGAAATGAGATCCATATTTCCAGGCTGGGAACATGCAGCATAAAACATTCGGGAAGTGCCGTTTCCTGCCATCTGAGGGGTTTCTAAAACAAAAAAAATTTTCGTACGCTCCGCGCCAACCGATGGTGGCGCTCCGTTTAGATAGTCTTGTCGTTCAAGATTGGGGACGATGAGTCGATTTTCCCCCCCCCCCCCCCCACAAGCAAGAAAATCCTGGCTACGCACCTGATTGTCAATATCTCGAGAACCGAACAAGCGCAAATGGATGAAACTTTCAACAGAATGCTTAGAATATCTTCCTCTTTAAGATATTAAACATATTTTTTTCTAGACTATTCTTTAATGTCTATACATGAGACCAAGGAATAGCGTCTAGTATCAACTCCCTGATGACTGAAATGTTTACTCCATTCGGTACATATCTACATGAGAAATAAAAACGACTGGTAAAATAAAACTAGCTATTGAAGCTGTTTACTGCTGAGTAAAAGTCCAGAAGAGACATATTTGGAAATGCAATCCTCTGTTTACATTACGTGTCGTTTCTGTTTTAAAAAACTTGAACCCTGATCTACCGTGCATTTCTTTTTTCTATACCCCTTTTGCGTAATTTTCATGAAGGATTTTTATCTGGAATTTCTTTCAGGATCTAAGAACGTAAGATGAAGAATAATTACTCTTTAGAGTATAAACGATAATGACCTCCTAGGTCAAACGATGAGTGTTTCTGACTGATATTACGTTTGATACGTTGCAGCGAAATTTAAAGGCCAAATCCAAGTTCTCATTCCAGACAGTAGCCTGCGTAGCGCCTCTGTGGCGACCGTTCTAATAGGCTGCCACCCCTCAGAGTTTTTCACAGCGATAAGCTGGACGAAATAAGTTCACGGGCCTAACCTTAGCACTTACTTAAGCCCCTCCCACACTCATCCTCACTCCAGACACAATTTCTGTTAATACAAGACGCAACGTGTAATTAGAAAACTCTCAGTACAGTACATGCTGTCTACTGTGGCATTTTTTTTTTAAATTTGCTGTCAATCAAAGAACTGTGCCAATGTAGAATTTTCGTAGACCGCTACAAAAATGTTTGAGGTGAAAATTGTCTGACTTTAAATAAGAACTTTGTTGAAAATAAGGCTGTGTTTATGTAGGCTATAGCCCAGTCTCAGTACCGATTATTAGAAGGTGAAGTAGTTAATGACCTAAAAGGGGGCGGGGGAGTGTCAGTGACAACGACTGTAACTTTTTGTGTACTGCTGGTTTTTATCGGCGAGATCGAATGGTTTACAAACGATTTCAACAATTTTCTTTGTATGTCATCTCGGTGCTTTTTTAAATGCAGTATATCCATTGGAAAATCATTATTGCATGGGCGGTATTATCGGGAAGTAAGTAGACTTCACCTACGCTTTAGGTTTTAAACTCTCAGGATGGACCTATGTTCTTACTCAAACAGTCGAATTTATTATTGGAAAGAGACAAAGTAAACAAATTATGACTCATCCTTTCGGAGAGATGAAGTAACTCATGCCTGTTTGCTGGCTCAAAGTTCACTGTGACTAACAAATATGTGATGCTCAAATTCATCTCGTTATGTGACAATACCATGCATTAGAACTGAATGCAAACTTGGATAAAATGTTTGCGTTGGTTGCCTTTGTACATTGTCAAATATGCTGGTAAAAATAGCTCTGGTATCCTTATCATGGTAAACAGCCTTCTTTTAATTAGGGTGGTTAGCCGTCTACCTGCGAATGGTGGCAAGCTTATGCAGTTTTACGAAATACAAAGCTGCAAGATTTAAAATTGTTTTCAAACTGCAAACGCAATAACTATGTCTAAACCCACATTTTTAAGGTACAGTGTAACATACAGAGATTGAAACTTGTTAGACGAAAGAAAGCCTAGCATTGAACTTTTAAAGGCCTAATCCTCTCACCCCAGTTTCAGTAACGGTAAGAGCATCCGCCTCTCACGCGGAAGGCCCGGGTTCGCTTCCCAGGTCGAGTCATACCAAAGACTCTAAAAAGGGAACCTACTGACACTGTGCGTGATGCTCCGCATAAGCAATGGAGTAGGAAAAACAAGCCAGTGAGCCACAACTGGAAAAAGGGCCGTGGCCGGTTCGACTTGAACCGATAGGATGGAAACTGGGCCGTAAAACTCTATCTAACCTCACCTAACCCAGTTTCAATTCTTCTACGCTACTTACTTAAGCCCCTCCCACAAGTGCCTAAAATTTATCCCCATCCAGACACAATATCTGTTTATTCTCTTCACTGCGGGTAAACAAGACCCCAATGTGTAATAAACACACTCTCGGCAAGGTGCATTCTGTGTAATAAAAACTAGAGTACTCTGCAGTTTTTGAACTTGCTGTCAATCAAAGAGCTGTGCCAATTGAAAAATCCTGTGGACTTTTACAACAATTGAAGTTTGGGTTAGAGTTTCGGGTCTTTTAGTAAATCCTGTCTCTTTGTCAAGATGATATCACATGAGATGAAGAACTTAGTTTTATTCTCTTGCATTTGTCGGTAAAATTTATTGTAAAGATATGAGAAGCAACCTAAGTATGATTTAATGATTAGTTTGGATTAGGAGCTGTAAGTTGAACCACTCCCTGTTTGAACAGTAACAGCTCCCTTAGTTCGAAGAAAGCCGCTTCATCGCGAATTCTTCATCCCAGTTTAAGTCATGATATCAATCGACGTTCAACATTTACCTGAGTCTTGATTCAGAATTTACGATGCGAAGTAAGTCGGTGAATATGTAATTGAAGCTTCAACAGCAGCAATTTTCATGGAAACAAGATATCTCTGCTAGTTTAAACTCTATATTTCAAAATGACGGTAGAGCGATTTCACATGGCAGTATCCATTAAATTGGAGACATGATATGTTGTAAGAACTAATGTCTTGGGAGGCCATCATAGGTGGGTCTTTCGTCACAAAACGTGAAGAAACCGATAACCTGTCAAATTTTCTTATTTCAATTCAGAGGTAGACTGTCTTTATTTCTACAGATGTACGTCAAACACTCCTTTTTGGAAAATATGTTTTGAAAATATCTAGGTTTGTTGGGAGTACAAGGTCAAAGTTCATGTGAGTCTACCATAATGGCAATCATGAAGACCGAGTGTGGTTGAATTTTATGTCCGATAGTTGTCCTTGGGAGTGTCTAAGGACTGTCTTACTTTCTGCAGATGTACGTCAAACACTCCTTTTTGAAAAATATGTTTTGAAAATATCTAGGTTTGTTGGGTGTACAGGGTCAAAGCTCATGTGAATCTGCCATAATGGCAATCATGAAGGCCGAGTGTGGTTGAATTTTATGTCCGATAGTTGTCCTTGGGAGTGTCTTAGGACTGTCTTACTTTCTGCAGATGTACGTCAAACACTCCTTTTTGGAAAATATGCTTTGAAAATATCTAGGTTTGTTGGGTGTACAGGGTCAAAGTTCATATGAGTCTGCCATAATGGCAATCATGAAGACCGAGTGTGGTTGAATTTTATGTCCGATAGTTGTCCTTGGGAGTGTCTTAGGGAAAATTTGAAAAGATGGGGTTAAATAATTGTTCCCAGATGGTATTTAGTGTAACATTTGAGCAAACGTTTCTGCAAATGTTCAACTGAGATTGTTATCAGAGGGAACAAATTGTGACTCTTCGTCCTGGAATAGAGGGGCGGAAATAAATACGTCCATCCACCTTTGAGATCGAGCCTTCAGCCCCTTCCCCCGATTAATACGTTCTTGTATATTCCAGGTATGATTTTGATACGACACAACGTGGATGCTATAAAGGTATATGAGAGATAATTGCTACACCAGTAGATCAGCGGGCAAAGTGTTCCGAAAAATGAAACACATTTACATCGCCTTTGTAAACAAATTTTGTCGTACTATTTCGCTTCCACATTTTGACCTGTAGTCTTAACAATGTACCATAAACATTGCTGAGTGAGCTGGTATGCCTACATTGATGACTATCAAAAAGTATAAACACGACTACGTGATTGTTTACGACATCTGCATGGTGGTATAGTTGTTTGGGACTTCACTTTTTAATGATTTACTTGGACAAGTAATATTGCCTGGAAATCGCTCTTTAATAGATAGAAATACTGGGAAATATTGAAGTATCTTTTATTGTTTATAAATACTCGTTGCTTCTGACAAAATGCTCAGTGAGCTTAGTACTTTTTACTATCATCTGATTTGAGGCATATTCCAGTGGCTTTCGACTTTTGACTCATAGGAGGGATAGAAGTATTCCACCACCCCCCCCCCCCCCAAAAAAAAAAAACCCTGTTCAAAATCCTTTTCCTTACTCAAAGTTTAGTATCTCACTTAAAGGTTATTTAAAGATTGGTTATTTTTGTTAGAAAATTCTTTTAATTATCAACAAGGGCACAGGAAGGTATGTAATGCGGGCACACTGTTTCAAAATCCTAAGGTTTTTCTTTACAATGGAATGTCCTGTTTGCCATTTTCAAATGTTATACTGTTGGAATCTTTGAATGTTATTTCCTGTAGGTCTAGCATTATACTACACTTTATGTTAGACATGGCAAGCAGTGTCTCTAAGTATCCCCTTCAGAAGCATCAAAATTATAAATAAATTGAATGTGAGATTTATGCGCCGTGATAACATCATATATATTCCATAATGCACTTAGGCTAATGTCAAAAAAAAAAAATTGAGTTATGTTGTATCTTCTATCGCTAGGTGCTCTTGATAAGCGGTTTCATATCCTGGAAGAGGACTTTTTTCTTCATTATTTTAAGTCAATGATTTTGTCTCTAAAAAGTCCCGTTAACATCACATTTTGGAAGGTTCAAACCTGAAACGCAATATATCCCTTTCAATTGGTACCTCCTGGTCTTATTTACAAATGGAATACGTAGAGTTTTTTGGGGAAGGAAATCATATTGTTTACTTAGTTGTCGCTTGCTCGGTGGACGAGTATTAATATTCTTGCATTTATACAAGCTGTATTTGCAATACCACAAGAGAACTTTGACATATTTGACATTGTATTTAAAATGAATACATTAAGACATAACGTTAAAAATAGCCGGAAGTAAGACCACAATGCAGTTACAGTTGTTTGTAACCCGCCCCCAACACACACACACACGCAGCACGGGTGTCGATCCAGGGGGGAAGAGGTGCAATTGCGCCACCTATAAAAACATTTGGAGAAAACATGTAGTTTTGCCCCTCTCCTAATTCAGGCAGATTAAAGAAACAGACAGAATAACAAAACGTAATTTTGTGGTATACAGATGACTTATGGGAAAAGGTCAATTTGAACCTATTGAAGTAATAAAAGTAGAATAACACTGCGTTTGTAATGTGCCATCTGTCTATATATTTTGTGTGTTTGCGTGTCAACGTGAGTGTATGTGTTTGTTTGTGTGTGTGTAAACGTGTGCGCTCGCGTTTGTGTGGGTGGATTGTTTACAGGATAGTCCGGTCTACTGAGAACGCGACCCAGGGTTCTGGCTGTTTGGAAATGTCTGCCCCAATCCAAAACCAGATTGACGCTTCGGCCCCACAAACAGACAGAATCGTTTGCGTGTATCCGATCGGAGAACAAATCAATTGGCTGAATTTATTGGTGGTAATTGACATAATAGGAGCTGCCTTTATTGGAGATTTGAAGTACCGGATAAAAAGTTTCTGCTTTATTACGTCTTAGCCAAGATATCATCATAAAATTAGACCCATCATAAATTTTGCACACTTAAAGAAAAAAACGGAAACGATCCTTTGTTTTGAAAACATTTACGTTTGTAATAATTTTTATCGGGTCGGGGTTAGAATAAAACTTCGTGACATGTGTCGAATATGTAACAAGTTCCTACACAGGTCTCAGTCAATATAAGGTCAACGTAGACCTCTAAAAAGAAAACCGAAGACCTCTTAAACGGAGTACGAAGACCAAAATTCGTTCTAACGATGAACAACCTAAACAAAGAGTCACACACTGCTGTGCCAAACGCCTGAACGCAGAGTGAATAAAACTATCCCGTTTCTGGAGAGTCTTCGTTTTCTGGTCTTCCTTTAACAGATTTGCAATATTACTAGAATCTCAAAGCATTATTTAACCGAATCTCTTGTCGGCGGCGCTCAAATAGGTATTTTCTTGCAATTAAGCTTAACTTATCTGAATGTTCATACCAGCGAGGAAATACATGAAGCCGTTCGTAAGTAAAATGTATTCTTAAATTCATATACAATACACTGTAAATCCCAACCCATTTATCAAATATTAAGGTTCTAAAATGTACTCGGAACAAAGGTTTCAACCCACTTTTCTATGCGTTATGCTTATTTCTTGTTCTAGATACGGGTCTTCGTTTTCCGGTCTTATGTTTATTTCTTCTTTTAGATACGGGCCTTTGTTTTCCGGTCTTCGTTTTAGAAACTTAAAGGAATACCGCAAAAGGAAGACCCGTATCTAAAACAAAAAAACATAAACATAACGCAGAGAAAAGTGGGTTCAAGAACATTTTTACACCTTAATATCTGATAGACGGGTTGGGATTTGTATTGTATTTGAAGTTAAGAATACATTTTACCAACGAACGGTTTCATGTATTTCCTTGCTGGTATGAACATTCAGATACGTTAAACTTAATTAAACTGCAAGAAAAATACTTACTTGAGCGCCGCCGACAAGAGAAGTCGGTTAAATAATGCTTTGGTTGACATATCGATAAGGTCGTCGTTTTTTGGTCTTCGTGTTAGAGATTTTAGTAATATTGCGTATCTCTAAAAGGAAGATCAGCATGCAAAGACTCTCCACTGAGAAACGGGATACATTTATTCACTCTGCGTTCTGGCGTTCAGGCGTCTGACACAACAGTGTGTGACTCTTTTTTAGGTTGTTCATCATTACAACGGGTTTTGGTCTTCGGTCCTCCTTTTAGAGGTCTCCGTTTTAAAGCAGGGAGCTCTTTGTTTTAGAGGTATTCGGTCTTCTTTTTAAAGGTCTTCGTTTTAGAAGTCTCCGTTTAGAGCAGGGAGCTGTTTTAGAGGTCCTCTGTCTTCGTTTTAGAGCCACCTCTAAGGTTCATTTCAGTTCCGTTAAGTAAGACATTTATTCCAATCTCTTACCATAATATAAAATACGTAACAACATTTTGGGAGAGGTAAAGGTAACGAAATTACGATATGTAAGAAATCATGCTAAACACACCACAAAAAATGACTTTACACAACAAAACAAAACAAAGTAAGAAACTGAGGAGTGGCAACTAAAAGCTCCTGGGAGCTTGTTGGTGTTGACACCCCTTAAAACAGAATAAAACAAACAGAATAAGCGACAAAAGGAATAGAAACACAAAAACACGGAAGAACAAAGGCGGAAGTTCAAAGGTAGTTGGCAATAAAATGAACTTTAAGCTGCTTTTTAAATGCATATGGTGTTTTACACTTAGTAACTTCAACTTTCAAAGGGTTAAAAATTCCATAATTTTGCTCCTATAAATCGAAGACCAAGTTGAGATGACCTAAGTCTACAAAGGGGAGTGATAAACTTATTTGAAGTACGACAAGGGTAAGGGTAATGGTTATCACGAAACTGAAAATGAGTACTAAGTAAATATGACGGGGTTCTGTTTTGTAGCCAGTCAAAAATAAACAACCCGATATGATACCGATTTAAATCATGCAGGTGCAGTAGGATGACGATAGACGTTGTATATGCATCTAATAGCCCTTTTCTGTAAAATAAAGAGAGGTTGAATTCTGGTAGCATACGTGCTCCCCCAAATGATGTTACAATAAGTGAGATAAGGGAGTGTAAGGGTATTATACAGGAAAACAAAAATTTTCCTAGGGAGAAGTTAACGAAAACTGTTAAGTATCCCCACACCTTTTGAAACTTTCATGCTAACATACTTGTTATCAGTCCAGGTAAGATGAAAATCAACAAACACACCAAGAAACTTAGTAACATTTGAACGCTGTATGTTAATGCCAGAAAGTTGTATTTTGTTTACACTCTGATTAAACTGCTTAGAAGGTAAGGGAAAAATAACAAAATTGGTTTTCTTTACATTGAGAGATAGCTTGTTTGCACAAACCAGTTGTGAACATTGACAAGTTCATGTTATATTACATTTAGTAAACAACTGAGGTCGTTACTGGAATAAAAAAGGTTGGTATCGTCAGCATAAGAAATTACATGAAAATTATTACTAGCCCTGTGGAGATCATTGATATAAATAATAAACAACAAAGGACCTAGAATAGATCCCTGGGGAACACCACAAATAATAGGCTTACGTAAAGAATTTACATTGTTAATGCCAACATATTGGTAACGATCAGTAATATAACTTTTAAACCAATCCAGTGCAGTACCCCTAACACCGTAATGTTCAAGTTTGCTGAGTAGGATTCTATGGTCCATTGTATCAAAAAATTTAGACAGATCTAGAAAAATGCCTGATGCATACTGATTTTTTTGGAAGGCATATGTTACTTAATTAGTAAAGTGTAAAATAGCTTGCGAAGTCGAACGCCCAGGAAGGAACCCAAATTGGCAATCATACAATTGATTTTGCTTAACAGAAAAAAAAGAATATCATCTGGTAAACATGAGTTTTTTAAGTACTTTGGAGAGACATGGTAAAATTGAAATAGGTCTGTAATTATTAACCGAATCTTTATCACCAGATTTAAAGACAGGGACAATACGTGCAATTTTGAGAGAACTAGGTACAATACCCTTCTCCCGGGTGCACCGGGGATCAGCCACAGTTTTGAGGATCATAGAAGAAATTTCATCAAAACCAGCGGCAGAATTTTTAAGAGAAAAAATTATATTTAACACCTCCTCGCATGTTGCTGGACTAATAAAAAGATAGTCAGCAACCCGATTGGACAGATACGAATTATAGCTACAGTGTGAGGGGGGAATCCCAGCCTGTGTAGCAGGACTAATGACAGTAAAATAATCATTAAAGATATTTGCAACGTAAAGATATTGCCTTGTGCTCATGATCGCAAAGTCATTGTCATCGCATTGCTCAGAGTAAATCCTCTGTCGTCCCTAGGGCTCAAAGTTGCAGGATTGTTTACGAAACAATTAGATGCTACTCGAGTTGCGACCGCAGACATGATAAGTGATGCCTGGTCGACGACATATCGGATCATGTCTTGACATAAATGACAGCTACTTCAAGATACTGTGACCTAAGCAGGATGTCAGAAATAAGGGCGATAGGATCTTCCGACATAAAATAATTCAGCATAGCGGCAGTGGCGTGTGCAGGATTTCGAAGGTGGGGGACACAACCTGTGATTTCCCCCGACTGGAATGGATTTCGATGACCTTTTTCTTTCTTCATTGATTTTCTGAACTTCATTTATTGGCGACCTTAACGTACTTCGAACGTCGGCATACTTGTGCTATCCGAATTTTCGAGGACCTTTTCTTTGCTTTGACAACCATTTTTCTGCCCCAACGGGGCTCGTGTATAGTTGAAGTCTGAATACCCAGTGTGTCTCTTCAAACTTTTCCTCTTCCTCTAATCCGCAAATTCCTTGCCTGTTTGTCGCTTTTTTGGCTACAGTCCCCTTTACGCTGTTGGGTTTTCGTAGCGATGAGCTGAAAAGACTTCGTCCGCGGGCTAGTAAATCTCCCGACTGGGTGATTTCCCCCCGACTGACTTCGGAGGGGGAGGGGTGCCGGGGCCCGGCCCCCTTTAAACACGCTAGGGCAGTAGTGTTGGAAATTCGTAAACTGAAAATACTATAATCTTCGTGTTGGCCGTCATGAAACGCGACTTGCGACTTACTCGCCACTGCCATATCCGGGGATAGGTTGCAAAGTGAGGGAAGTCACAGTGGTGGGAGAAGACCGAAAGCGTAGAGAGTCATGATACTGAAGAGGCGGTTTCCGGGGAGACGGGGACATTTTCAAGCAGCGAGATCAACTAAAAAGATGTACTTAAATGTGAAAATTAAAACGTTAACTCCAAAAGAGTGGATATTCACTGCAAGAAAAAGAGCGAAACCCACGCTAAACGGAAGTTTCACTCTTGATGCATTGATTCCAGGAACCACTCTAAAAAAAGAGCGATCCCATAGGCACTCGTTAAAGAGTTAATTTTCACTCTTCTTGGAGTGAATTTCACCCTCTTGGAAGTGAATGTCACTATTCTTGGAGTGAAATAACACTCTAATCGAGTGAATTCACACCTTTCACTCAATCAAAGAGTGACTTAGTTCACTCTTATGTTTTTAGGAGTTTATTTTTAAAATGCTTATTTATTTATCTTGTAGGGGTTGGGATAATTTTACAGGGGGAAATTACCCTTCCCCTCCCCCTTGCTGAGGTCTTATAAAGATTTATTTTTTTCATAAGAACACCTGTATTATATATGTCATAACTACGTCATGGGTTGTATTGTTCAGTTGGAATATTAAAAGTACGGTAATAAATGACCTTAATGACAGCCTGATGCAGCTGAACCCTGCTGTGACTACGGTGCTCATTGAAGTAGTCCTACGTGTCACTGATGGCTTCTAAACACGTAGTGCGAACAAAGTGAAGGCACAACTCCCTGGTCCCCGGTCCCTGGGGTTAGGTTTAACGGAGTTTTACGGCCCAATTTCCAACTAAATGTTTCAAGTCGAGCTGGCCACTGACGGCCTTTTTTCCAGTTATGGCTCACTGCTTTCTTTTCCGTATTCCATTGCTTATGCTAAGCACCATTAACAATGGCAGTAGGTTCCTTTTGTTAAGTGATCGGTATGATCCGGCCAGGACTCGAACTGCCCATCTCCAGGCTGCAGATAGGGAATGAATTGACATGCATTTGGTGCTAATGCATTCACTGCTACATGTACACTTATGTTCCCTATCTTCTAGATTGCGGAGCGGATTAACTTTTTCGTCCAGCTTATCGCCTTGAATGGGCGGCAATCTAGGGGACGACCGCCACATAGGCACTACGCGGGCTAAAAAGTTCCGACATTGCACATTTCCGGTTATTTATTTCATGCTTGCTAATACTGGTTTAGGACAATAACAGGTATTTTCCGGAGACGAAATTTATTCACCACAAAATATGCGGAAAAATTTTCCCTCTCTAAAGATGAGAACATGTGCCTCAATAGCATATTGCTTGGGATATAATGCAATATGGGAAATTTGTGATGTCATCGCGGCACATTCATAAAACATTGCATTTAAAGTATTCATAATTTTGGTGCCTTTGTAAAGTAAATATCAAGCAAAATTGTTTTGCTATAGGCATTTATAGTGATTGGCAATGCTAGGAAAAAATATTCAATCATTTCAACATTTCAAAAAATAAAAATATCTGACGCAAAGTTCCCACATTTGTGTGCCTTTTTGTGGCTTTGTTGAAAAGTTGAGGATTTTCTTAACAAAAAAAAAAACAATTTTTGAAACTTAGATACCTTGAGTTAGTAAAAGGGTGGTGCGACACGGTTTTGAAGAATGTGGTGTGGAATATTTTTGTCTTTCTTGCAAGATCTTACTGAAAAGCCACACGGAATATGCCTTCAAGTCCATTGAAATGCATCATTTTACTGGAAAGTACACAGTTTGACCTCCAACGTGCAAAGGCATCTGTTAGCTTATGTCTGTATGACTCTTTCCGTAATCGAATCCCTGCATGGTCACGTTCACAAACAGCTTGTTCCTTTCAAGATGATGGATTTTATGGATCACTTTTATTGTTTCGGTACCGTGTTGCATACCGAGCGCTATACTTTGTGTAGACAGTAAATTACACGTTTATAGGACTAAACACATGTCGAACCTAACCTGCGCCTATCGTTCTCTCGTTTATTGTGAGTTACACACCACTGTGCGTGATATATGAGACTGCTTAACAAAACTGCCTCAAACTAATGTCATCATTTCAACGAATCGTTTGCATTTTGCTATCATCTACTCCACCATATTTAAGCTTACGAAATATAGTTGGCAACGTAGGCATGTATACCTGTCAGTATGCATTTGTCGCTTTTCTGTTTTCAACGTCCCAAAACAATTATGTTGTCGAGTTTTCTTCAAAATTTACTGTGTTATAAGCTGGTTCTCTAAACCTCTCAATGGACCCGTTCTCTTTGATATTTGCCCTCATAGATTTTAATGAGGTTTAATTACTCTAGGTTCGTGTTTTATAAAATTAGAACTGAAACTTTTTCGAGTTCCTATTTTCTTTTAACGCACGGCGAAACCAAACGTGCCTCGAAACGCCGAGGGAAATAATGTTTAGCTATAGATACCCGTTGACTACAAATTTAGCAGTTTAGGATAGCCAGTTTAAAAGGCACTGATCACAAACGGGAAAACGAATAAGTGGTTGCCTTAGCAACTGCATGAATTGGACACGGAAAGGCGGCTCTCATTTTGGAAGACTAAATACTCCAAAATGCACCTATTTTGCCGTAATGCTTCACTTCAGAAAATGAAGAAGGTCATTGGAATAAAACTGCAGTAACAAATTCGTAAAGACTGAGATACGATATTAAATTCTTTTTAACGTTTACGTTGAACAAATCACATTTGCACAAATTTATGCATGGACTATTACGATTAGGCCCGTGTTTCACTGAAATGCTGCATTTGACAAACTAGGTTTATTTTGTTGTCAGGTTGTGATTAACGGAAGGGTACAAATCCAACGTTTTCACGGGGAACTAGGACTCGTTCAGACATGTTATTTATGTTCTAAGCTTGTCTCCTTCAGAATATTCATGACTTGAAGCTCAAGGGAGATAAAAAACTGCGCTTCGATTTATTAATTTCCTTCGATTCGTGTATCCAGCTCGTTATTGTTGGATGGATGGTAGTTTTATGATTACTTTGCGATGGGTGCGTTGTAAACAAACTCAAAATTACCCTGTCGTGGCACCTTCTCGTCCCATTCATTTGAAGTATCAAATTTTAAATTTGACATTCTGAGATATAAATCTGACTTTAATTCAGTCTTTTATTGTTTTGTTATTTTTTGTTTCAATAAAAGACGTGCCTCTGGAGATATGTAAGGCTGCAGTCGAATATCTACGATCGCTGCAAGGTAGAGTCTTACAAAGCGGACGTTAACGGCGTCAGACTGAGAATAACTCGTTAAATGGTTAATCAATGTTTCAAATACCCTTTTGTTATTACCCTAAAGCAATCCTTCATGTGAGATATAGTTACCTCGGTATATGGCTACTATATTAGGATCTCGTCTGTTTTTTATTTTATTTGTAATTTTGTCTTAGACTTATATATGTTATTCATTAATTATTTTTTGTTTTTATTTTTCGGCGGGCAAGTTTCAGTCACTTGGTCTTCCCTTTAGATAAGTGACTCAAGAGTGCCAAATTTAAACTACAAATAGAGTAGGAGGGTAAAGCGAAGCTCCTCGTGTATAAGCAAGGTTTCCTCTGCAACTCTGGTTAAAGGTCGTGTGACATGAAAATGACAAAAGTTGGGTATTTGACGTAAAAATGAATTAAAAACCAAGAAAACAGCCTCAATTTACATAAGAATCCGTCAAAACTTGACCATTGTACAGGGCAATTTTTTATTTGCACTAAAATCATGAATAAACATGAGCTCAGTATGCAAATCTTGTGATGTCATCAGGGGGACATGCCATATATGGCTAATGTTATCCTTTGTATTTACTACCTTCATTTCAATGACAGTTGTAACATGAGCGTGTCCTGAGGGTTTTATTTTTGAAGTATGAATTGTGTCCTTGAAAATCATCAGCATCAATAACCAAACCATAAACAATGTGATGAGTTATTAAGGGATAATTAATATAGGATTAATAAAAAGAATGTCAACACTGTTCATCACTCCACGTCATCATATTTGCATAAGCAACAAGTTGCTTCAGAAACATTCAAACTTTGAAGAGGTATATGTTGAGAACCGTAAGAGATTTTGAAATAATTCCAATAGATTTGTCAAGAGTAAAGTCAGGTCAATTTGCTTACATGTCACACTACCTCAAACATAAGACATTCTTCATCGTATACATTTATTTTTTTTTTGAAAATGTACAAAGACGACACTGGTGACTTTTCTAGGGTTTAAAGGACATGTTCTCTCACCCCAAACAGTACCAGTTCTCCTAACCTTCTTACTTAAGTCCCTCCCATAATTGTCTGAAATTCATCCTCATCCAGACACGATCTCAGTTTATTGCTTCAGGGTGAGTATATAAAAACTCAATTTATGTAATCAAAACACTCTCAGTACCGTTCATGCTGTGTAATATAAGCTTTGGCACTATGCATTGTTTGAATTAGCTGTCAATAAAAGAACTGAGCCAATTGAGAATTTCGGTATCCGGGTACCAAAATTGCAGCTTGGGGTGAGAGGTTTGGCCCTTTAAGTGCTTTGTTTTTTGGAGTTTGACTTTATTCCAGAAATCCTTCTTTGCTATTATAATTAGCCTATAATCAGTATTTGTATAGGTATACCATATGGCGATGGATCAATGACAATATAATTCTGGTAATAGATTTACCATACCAGTATCACACTAAAAAGGTAAATGTAGTCACTTTCTAAAAGAGTTACAAGTGTGAATTCACTCCAAGAAGGGTGAAATTCACAATTTAACGAGTATGATCTGTGTAGTATCACTCTTTTTTAAGAGCGTCGCTTGTATAAACTCAATCAAGAGCGATACTTCGTTCTTTTTGAGTAAATTTCACTCTTCTTGGAGTTTTATCCGCTCTTTCGAAATGATTTTTGTAACTTTTATCCTTTTAAAGTGCGAAATGTGTCTTCATTTTATATTTTAGAGTGCAGACCTTGGTTGCTTTTCGGTAAACCATCGACACCGCCTTGAAATAATTGCTTTTTATTAAAACTATAGAGAGAAAATTGTTTCATAAAAAAAAATAGAGAGAAAATTTATCAAAATGACCCTTTGTACTTGTCTCATGGGCATAGAAAACGTTCTCAACTTAAACAATGCAAAGATTGCAAAAACAGTACCGTTACATGAAATAAATTCAAATTCAAGTTTATTTTTCTTATGATTTACAAATATAACAAACTGAAATCGAACATATACGCATGCAAAAACATGTGAATGACCAACTGGTTGGCCTAGTGGTTAGAGCATCCGCCTCTCAGCCGGAGTCACACCAAATGCTTTTGAAATGGGACCTGTTGCCTTCTTGCTTGGTGCTCAGCATAAGAGATGGGAGAAGGGTATTGATACATATCGAGAGTTAAAACCGTGAGCGCCGAAATGGCAACCAGGTTTGTATGGTCCCCAGGGGTCTGAGAAGGAGTTTTGGAATGAACAGATTGTAAAAGCTTTATGTACAGCGCCTTGACCACTATGGGTATGTGCGCTATATAAATCCGAGGTATTATTATTATTAATAGAAAACAGAAACGATCTGTTATTATACGCAAGCCACACAGCCTAGGAAAAAAGAGTACACTAATAAAACATTATACACAAAAAATAAACGTACAACTAATCATGTTATTCTGCAGTCTCTGGACCGGGTTTTACTCTTAAAAAGAAAAGTAGGAACTTAATCACTAACATATAGAGTGAAAAGTGTGAATTCAATCTAAGTGCTAATTAACGCCAAGAATTGTGAAATTAATGTCGTGAAGAGTGGAATTTACCCTAAGAAGTGTGAAAATTCACTCTTCAACGAATGCCTGTAAAGACCGCTATTTTGGTCTCTTAGTGAAACTTTGCCGCTCTTTTGGAGTCGGTGAGCTTCACTCTTCTTGGATTAAAATTTCTATCTTTTAGAGTGAGCTTTATAACTTTCACTTTCCCAGCGAGGGTAGATTTGAGGAGGGGTTGTACGATCTATGAATCATCTGAGGGTGATTGAAGTTTGGTGAAAATAAATTAGAATGAATCATTGTTAAACAGAATTCTTCAACAAAGGATAATACTCAAGTGCTGATATACCTCCCTTATTTCGAAAAGTATCAGATTGAAACGTCTGTCCTAATGCCTTCCTCTGACGTATTCCCAGAGAAATCCACTTCGGTCGGATTGGTGTTAACTCTTTATGGGGTGTCCTACCTTAAAAGTGAGTCACCATATTAATTTACATTTACCGGTTCCGCGAAACGCATTTCGTTTCTTCAGAGTGGAAAAACTGTATTAATACGGCAGACACATCATTATGAGTGGTTGTTGAAGAATGTTAAACTGAAATATGAAATGGATCTTCTATTAGAATATCAGTTCCGCGACTGTATTCATTGTCGCGTATCGTGAGATCGAGCTGCTGTCGTAGGGCAGTACGGTATGATACATTATTTCTAATTATTAACCATTTAGATATTCTTGGTGTCGGAGTGTTGTACCGCCTGTTTCATCTCATTGGAAAAAGTGGTTTTGGTTTTGAAATGACGTAATGATAGAGGCAGGCAAATCTTCCCTGGAGCGAAAAGTTTCGAGTTCGGCCTCTTTTCATCAAGATACAGGTTATTCCCCTTTCATATTTTGTTCGTTTCGTTACAGCATGTTTTGTTGTTCCATGCTTAAGGGAAAAATAACTCCCAAGTAAATGTGGTGACATGACCCTAGAAAAGTAATACCAAGTTGCAGTCATCCCTAATAATATTGTAACGAACTTGGGGTGGGGGAGTTTGGACGGTAGCGTTGTGATCTGCAGGGTGGAATTCTTGGCCAAAAGGTGTTGTATTTTGATCGGCCATAACGACAGAACGGCAAGAAGAGAACAAAAAAAAAAAAAGACGAAGAAACACATGCGGCGTTGTTCTAAAATGTACCATGATTGTAATAAAACTGTAAAATGAAATCAATTCATAAAACTCCCCAAGGCTAGATATTGCACGAATATAACTGTTGAAGCTACAGACCGACGACTGAAGGGCATCAAACACCTGCCGCCAGACCTGGAATAGCTTTCTTGAGTTGGAAGGATCCTTTTCTTTCACTGCCTTGGAGAGAACTGACTTAAAGTTACTTACTGATTCTACATTTTAACTCAAAACACACAATACAACGAAATATGCACTACTTTTTACATTCAAATGATATCACAATGAAATGAATATGCATAACATGAACACAATAAACACCTGTGCCCCAAACCAAGCAACCCTATCTCTGGCACTCACGGATTACTAAAAGCATGTACTTAAAGGCATATTTCCATCATCCCAAACAGTTCCAATTCTCCCAACCTACTTACTTCTAGCCCCTCCCACATTTATCTAAAACTCATCTTTATCCAGGCACAATCCTAGTTTATTGCTTCATGGCTTGTTCCAGTGGCCGTACAAGTCCATAATGTGTAATCAAGACACTCTCAGTGCCCATGCTGTGTAATTTAGCTATGATGCATTGTTTGAATATGATGCCAATCAAAGAGCTGTACCAATTGAGAGTTTTGATATATGTATACTGAAACTGTGGTTTGGGGTGACGAATGACTGCCTTTAAATAAATCCTTAAAGGAACACATTATAGAAAACATCCATGTAACACTTTAAATCTCAATAACTACAATGACATATTAAGCTCTCCCATATATCCTTTTATGCACACACACAAGATTACATCATGTTGCGTAATCAGTTACATAATATTGCATAACGTTGTGGATCAGCACATATAATCTCTTACACATGTACAAAAGCAAGATCATCCCTCAATAATGGAAAGGAGCTTTGCGGAGCAGCTCCACATAATCCTAGGAGCTCCTCATAATCCGTAGTGGCTCCGCACACCAGATAATACTTAGTAATACACTTCATCACTGAATGACAGCCTTTAACAAAGGCATGGCTTGAAACCTGTGCATAGGCCCTTCTTCGTCAGGTAATGTTAGCTCAGAAAGTTGATTTCTACCTATGTATACCCCAAATTCAGAAGAGTGAAGTAAGTCGCTCTCTAACAGAGTGAAAAGTGTGAATTCACTCCATTAGAGTGATAATTCACTCCGAGAAAAGTGACATTTACTCTGAAAAGAGTAAAATCACCCCAAAAGAGCAAAGTTTCACCCTTGATGGAGTACCTACAGTGATCACTCTAAAAAGTGACCATCGCAGGCACGCGTTGAAGAGAGAATTTTCACTCTCCTTGGAGTAAATTAACACTTCATTGGAGTTCACTCTTTTGATTTAAGAGTGTATGATGATCTTCTGTAGAGAAATATAAAAGGGAAATATTCCATTTATTCTACAAAAATAATGTCAGTTTATTTAAAAGAAAAAACTTGTTACAGAAAGATAGAGGTCATTTTGTTATTCAAAGTGAGTTAGTATGAGGACCTTTCGTTCAATAATTAAGTTTCTTTAAGATGGAATTTCGGTTACATATTAATCAGTGATAGTTTTTTCCACTCAGACTTTCAGAAATTCAAATTTTGCAACCTCTATAACTCTGCTAAAACATCTTTTGAAGAGAAAAACTAGTACTGCTGGTTTTCATTGGTGTGACTGGATGGCTTAATATTGATTGCAGCTATTTTTGTGTGTTTCATGTTGATGGCTTTTATATGAAATGAACATCAGCATCACGATATCTTGACCCAATTTTGACTAAGATTTCATTTGTTTATAAATGTCTCAGGCAACAAGGGGGCGGAGTAGTGACAAGGAACCAACGGTATGTGTACCGTTGTAGTACAAATTCTCTCTTTTTGAAAGTGATTTTTAAACCTTCCCAAATTTTTCAGTAATGTTTGTTTTTCCGTTTTTCTTTGAGGGTATACGGTAAATCCATTTTTCGTATTCATGCACATCAGTAGGAAAATTATTTGTAGTTCAGGTGAAATATTTGAGAAATTATGAGAATACTCATGTATTGTGCCGGAGGAAAATGACATTAAGAAAACATGTCCTTAGTTTTGATAGGGGTTTACTTTGCCTTAAGTGTTTGTAAATTTTACAATATTCAACCGACGGCTCTCTTTGGAATGAAAGACTGCATCAAACATTTTTAGGCAATTAGTCTATGAAAGAAAATGTAACTTGGGTAAAGAACAAATATTGTTTGCATTTGTCGGGCAATGTCACCTCATTTATTTTCTTTGAAACGGCAATCACAGTTTGTTTTGACAATTTTTTCCACAACTTTAATTGTGAAACATTGACTTGTGTACATTGACTCAAAACTAACAAAACGTGATCCGTGATCACGGTCGAACGTCATGATTGGGTACAGTGTAATGGAGAGTCCAGTCTTGCAACATTGTGGGAATTTGCTACCCGACAAATATTCAGAACTTCTCATTCAACAGTAATCAATTCAAAATTAAGGTTTTTTCTAACATAAGAGACCTCTTTAATGTTTCTATATTCTGGTAATCAATCAATCCAAAAGGGAAAACGATGTGCTGGAAAAAGATTTAATCTTTGGCAAACTCTGATAAACCCTTTAAGGTCACATTTGATATTACAGCTAGGTTACCATACAAGTAAGTACGCCTTAACTTAAAGGCCCAATTCTCTCCTACTTACTTATGCCCCTCCCACAATTGTCTGAAATTCATTCTTATCCAGAAGCAATCTCAGTTTATTGCTTCAGGGTGAGTACAGAAAAGCTCAATGTGAGTACAGTTGTAGAATTTGACATATGACAGATGTAGAATAGTGTAGTATGTACATATTGTAGAATATGAGCTTTGGTACTTTGCATTGTTTGAATTAGCTTTCTGTCAAAGAGCTAAGCCAATTGAGAATTTTGGTAACCCCCTACAAGAATTGTAGTTTGGGGTGAGAGGATTGGCCCTTTAATCTTAGAAAGTAAAGTAGTGTTAAAGTAGTCTTACTTAGGAGAAGAGTTTACTTCTAAATTTTTATTAGAACAAATGCGTCCAGACTGTTGTTCTAATTTTATCTGCACTGTAAAATAGAAATGTAATTTTACAGTGAAAACACCAGCAGCTAGAATTCTGGGTAGGGAACGTTATTTTACAGTTTTGCATTAGACAGCCATTTTGTGATACAATTTGTACGTTTGTAATCATTTTATCCCTAAATACGATAAAGTACTTGAAGAATATTTTAGTAGCCAGGGATAATAGTGGTTTCATAGGTACCGTTATTACTGGGTTTACGCACAGCTGTAAAATAACAGATTGAACGCTAGAATCCTAGACGCCAGTATTACCGTAAAATAACGATACTTTTTAGCAGTATACAATGCGATCATTAGGAATGCATAGCTCAAAATCTAAAGGGCAGGAGCAGTCATCCCAAATTGAAGTATTGCAGTAGACTGTCCAGTTTCGTGATTGGCTGTTGATAGTCACGTGACAATGTTTTTTTCTCTTCAAATGTGAAATTTACTGGAAATAACTGCATGGTTTACCTTAAATATGCAATAGTTAAGTCATAAAATGTAATGAAAGATATGTTGAAGAGAAGTAAGACGAAAATTGTGCTATTTAGCTTTTTCTTCAAAATAAGTTTGGGGGGACTGCTCTTTACCTTTAACTCTTTGTCATCACGAAGAGTCTTTTCCTCAATTTTCAGAAAGTTTACTGACGTTCAAAGTTGATTGGCTGCATGGACATAACGTAACCTTAACTAACTCATCATTGACGTTTGACAGTGCAGAGAGTTGGAAGAGCTATCTCCCTGGACAATATAACAACACGCACAACTACGTACATGGATGAGTCACTGTCCCATTGTGAAATATTTGAGCTGCCGCAAAACATATCGTATGACTATGACCTGTAACTTTGAAAAAAAAAGCCGTCTGATTTCTTTTCTCGACTAGAGATCTTCCGTTTACAAGAGTTCGTCAAACTGTGTAAACGCGATGACGCTTTCAATTTGTGGCACATTTTTCTTAACCGCAAATTAACCCCCGTTTAATTAAAAATTAATTAAATCTATATTTTCACTGTTCCGTTGGGGTAATATTTAAACCTAACAAACTTTTATTAAAGTTACTTCTATTAAATTTCACAATCAAGTGAGGAAAATATTGTCACGTGATTTTTAAAGAGTCAATCATGAAATAGGATAGAATACTTTACTAATCCAAATGAAAGTGACTACATTTTCCCTTTAAAGAGGCTCATTGAGTTGTTTCATGAAATTCACAAATTTTTCAAAGCTGCTAAATTTTCCATATATCAATGACAAATGTTGAAACTTAGACAATCCCCATATCCCACATACAAATACCGGTAACTGTTTTATGAGTGAGTACATGCCGGCTTTATTCAGTTTTCAAAAACTCGTGACTAGACACTTTTTTAAATTATGCACAAAACTATTACAAGTCAGGAAACCACAAAGTTTAAATTTTTTATTTTTTCGTAACTGTTGGATATTGAACTTGACTAATTAGATAATTACAGATATTTTCATGGGATAGTACCATAAAACACTCTCAGTAAGTTATCGATAAACTCAATGAGCCGCTTTCTTTAATTGTTCTTCTAATGCACCACGTCTAACTTGATTCATATGCGTTAAATGCTTTACGAATGTGTAAATGAAATGGCTAAGGTCGATGACTTTCTACAGAAACTCCTTGCTTAGATGAAGCGTTCTATCAAACACTAATGAAGAGTAGGCGTTTTTAGCTTGGAGATTTAATCATCCCATATCTTCGGATTGTTGAATTTGTTTTACATGAAATCTGAGAAGCAGTCTCTGCATGAAATCATTTAGAGGCTGTTTCTGTGGGCAGCCAGAAATAGTTTGGCTTGTTTCCTGGTTCGTGGTATGAGAATTAGATGGTTACTTTGACTTGTTCATTAGAAACGGAAGATTAGTCAACATTTTGTATGGGAAAAGAAGATCTTAGTTTGAAACTTTGAAGTTCCATGCTTGATATCGGCTATCATTCCACACAAAACATTACCTGCGTAGCAGGCTGTACATCTACGGCATATTCCTTGTTTAGGTGTTTTTGGAAGCCGTGAAACGGAGTCCGCTCCGCGGGGTACACAAAATAAAGGTTGGAAAGAGTACGGGCAAGTTAGGGCATGGAGGCTGGAGCTTATATAGAGGATATGCACGTGGGGTCAACGCGTGCGCAGTCGTTGTGATACCGGGAACGCGCGGACAACAGCACCTCAGTAACAATTGTTGTAAAATGGACGTCTGGATGGCAAAATAGACTGAGAGACGTGCAACGCAATGACGTCGGTACGTAACCTCTATAACTTCGTATTAGCTAGCTCCATGATTAGGAAACGTCGGACGAATGTATGGTTTCCACTTTAGATGGTCACTGGGATTTCGGACATCCGCTCTACAGGGTAGCTGTTCATGGCTCTTTGAAAAAGGTGAAGGGTTTTGTTGTCCTAAGCTTCCATGACATTTTTCAAAATATTGCAGTTGATAACATTTTAATGACTATATAGCTATTTTCAAGAAGTAAATGAAACCCATATGCAAAGAGGATCATTTTTAGTTTCGATGATAAGAGAAACCAATGTATTCATGATGGCGTGCGTGTGTATGTATGTATGTATGTATGTATGTATGTATGTATGTATGTATGTATGTATGTATGTATGTGTGTATGTCTGTATGTATGTATGTATGTATGTATGTATGTATGTGTGTTTGTGACACTTTGCTTGTTAACACGATGTGTCAAGATAGGAATGTCTGACAGTTTTCAAACTTGGTACAGAGATGCGCCATATTGAGAGGAAGAACGCTATTGTTTTTGGTGGAGGTCAACGGTCATTTGGGGCCACCAGGAGCCAAAGTCTGAAAACCTTGTTAATGCGATATCTCAAGAAAGGAAACTTAGATGGATTTCATATTTTGTATGTGGATGCGTTATAGTCAGTAGATGGCCCCTTTTGTTTTTGTCGGAGGTCAAAGGTCACCTGGGGTCACCGGGGGTCAAAGTCTGAAAATCTCGTTAACAAGATAACTCAAGGTAAGAAGCGTGGATAGATTTCATATTTGGTATGTGGATGCCTTGTGGTCAGGAAATAGGCCTTAATGTTTTTGGTGGAGGTCAAAGATCTTGGGCCATCTGGGGTCAAAGTATGAAAATTTCGAAAACTCTATATCTCAAGATAGGAAGTTTGGATAGATTTAATATTTGGCATGTGGATAAGTTATGGTCAGGAGGTGGTGTCTATTGTTTGTGGCATAGGTCAAAGGTCATCTGGGGTCACCAGGGGTCAAAGTCAGAAAATTTTTTTAATGCAATATTTCAAGGTAGGAAACTTGAATAGATTTCATACTTGTAATGTGGATGCGTTATGGTCAGGAGATGGTCCCCATTGCTTTTGGCGGAGGTCAAAGGTCATCTGGGGTCACCAGGGATCAAAGTCTTAAAACCTTGTTAACGGGATATCTCTAGGAAGGAAACTAAGATAGATTTCATATTTGTTTTGTGGATGCGTTATAGTCAGTAGATGGTCCCTTACATTTCTGGCGGAGGTCAAAGGTCATCTGACGTCACCGGGGTCAAAACCTGAAAATCTCGTTAACACGATATCTCAAGGTAGGGAGCTTGGATAATTTTCATATTTGTAATGTGGATGCGTTATGGTCAGTAGATGGTCCCCATTGTTTTTGGCGGAGGTCAAAGGTCATCTGGGGTCACCAGGGATCAAAGTCTGAAAACCTTGTTAACGGGATATCTCTGGGAAGGAAACTAAGATAGATTTCATATTTGTTTTGTGAATGCGTTATAGTCAGTAGATGGTCCCTTACATTTTTGGCGGAGGTCAAAGGTCATCTGACGTCACCGGGGGTCAAAGCCTGAAAATCTCGTTAACACGATATCTCAAGGTAGGAAGCTTGGATAGTTTTCATATTTGGTATGTGGATGCCTTGTGGTCAGGGAGATGGTCCCTATTGCTCTTGGCGGAGGTCAGAGGTCATCTGGGGTCACGGCTGGTCAAAGTCTGAAAATCCTGTTTATGCGATATCTCAAGATAGGAAACTTGGATAGATTTCATATTTGGGTATGAGGATGCATTATGGTCAGAAGATGGTCCCCATTGTTTTTTGGAGAGGTGAAATGTCATCTGGATCTCAAGGGGTCAAAGTCTGGAAACCTTTTTAAATATGATCTTTCAAGATTGCTGTTTGTCCATCTGTATGTCTGTCTGTTGTTTGTCTGTCTAGCTATGTATGGCTTTTATGGAGGTCAAAAGGTCATCTGGAATGACAAAACTATTATTTGAACATGCTAGTATAACTTTTGAATGATAAGATAATGGTGCATGATGGCACTCTTTGAAACGGAACATTTATGTATCATCGAAACCTCAATGCATTTTTGCATTCTGGTTAATGTCATATTTCAAGGTAGACATATCATTTGTAAACGTTAAACGCTATTTATTGCATTCCTTTGAGCAGAAACTATAGCCTATAAGTACCGAACCAGAAGCGGCAAAACAGTTTAACTGAATTGTGATCAAAGTTGACCATTCTTTGTTCAAATCTCACCAAAATTTAGTTAGATTTGGTCATAATAACTGACGGTATTGCATGACTTCTTTTGGTTCAGTACATAGTTGACCCACCCTTTATCCTTCAACTTAGTGACCATACTGTTTTGGAGTGTTATAACATATCTTTTATTTGACGTGTAGGTTACTCGGATTAGCGCCTTGCCGTTGTCAGGTGTGCATTGAACAGTTTTTATTTTCTTTATTGAGAGTCTTTATTTTATAGTTCTCGTTTAAAACGAATTTTAAAGCGGATTTAGATACTTAGAACATACGAGCAAAAACGAACGATGGCTCTTCCAAGTATAAAGGCCTGTGTTCACTGGACACATTAAAGGACACATATGTTGTTACATGTTGCCGGACAACTGGACACAAAAAATTTGCCCTTGTTTACACTGGACACATGTTGCGGACACAAGTTGCGACACACTGGCAACATTTTCGGAAACAAGGTGTGTTAGCAACATGTCGCGACACATGCGTCATAAAATGTGTCTACTGTACACATGTCTTAGCTTCAGTTTCCATTTGCCAATCAGATGCGTCCATGCTATAGACGAATCCGGACAGTCAAGTGATGCTCTGAATTTAGTCGGACATAACTGGGCCCGATCCATTAGATTTAGTCTTTCAATTTCCTGGTTTCCATTTATCATGGATAGTTATACCAGGGAGGTGTTATCAGTAACACCTCCCTGGTTGTACACTAAACTGTGTCTTCAAACCCTCAACTTCACTGAATATGAAGGTTTGAAATTCATTCATGTAGACAAATAAAGACGATTTAGGGCTAATGGCCCCCACTAATGGCTGCCTACAATCACTAAAACAAGCGCGGATCGGATTCGTCTGTATGCAGGGGTGTAGCCAGGATTTTCTTGGGGGGGGGAGGCAAAGTCGACTTATCGTCCCCAATTTTGACCGACAGGACTATCTAAGCGGAGCGCCACCACCGGTTGGCGCGGAGCGTACAAGAAAATTTTTGGTTTTAGAAACCCGTCAGATGGCAGGAAACGGCACTTCCCGAGTGTTTTATGCTGCATGTTCCCAGCCTGGAAATATGGATCTCATTTCTGAAATTTCTCAAGTAATGCAAAAAAAAAATCAATCTATGAAAAATGTTACTACATGTTTCTAAGGGGAGCTCTACCATTGATTGGCACGGAGCGTACCAGGAAATTTTTGGCTTTACAAACGCCTCAGATGGCCGGAAACGGCACTTCCCGAGTGTTCTAAGCAAGAATATGTTCAGCTCAACTTCGAAATTCTCCCCGCTTCTTAATTGGAGCACTTGACAAATATTGAGGGGCTGAACATACCTTTAGCCCCCACTTTTTCATTTTTCATCGCCGTCACTGGGGTGCGGCATTTTCTTGAGGGAGCGAAGCGCCCAAGTGAGGAGCCGAGCGACCAAACGGGGAGAGGATGTGATTTTCCCTCCTACCCTAAGGAGGTTTTGCAATTTTACATCAAAATTGAGCGATCTGGTGAACACCTAAGCTGGAATTTTTGGACATTTCATCTTGTATCAATGTTTTCCTTATTCCCTCGAGAGTTAGTGTGTGGCTGTAAGAGGGCTACTGTACGAATCAATGGGGCCCTAGGGAATTGTGTTGCACCGAAACAAAACAGCTACTCATAAGGCTTACATTGGCTAAACCAGCGGAATTGACATTTTGCCCTGAAAAAAAACTCCATTTAAATAAAAAAATAAAAAAAATTTAGGTCTGGGCGGGAGTAAGTGCGAACCCCCTGAACCCCCTGGCTACGGGCCTGCCTCCCTGGGTGTCCCCCCGCCCTTTGGAATTTGTTGCTGTCTCGAAGAGCTTAGATGCAATACAATGCTATATTTTGTTCTGTTGATACTAGATTCCAGTGTTCTCCACAAGGGGTTTTAGAGGGGCGACACGCCCTCCTAGTGAAATTGGCCGCCCTTCAAAATAGTTGCCGCTCTCCAAAAAATGCAGCTTCCATTTTTAGTTCATTGCTTCATTACACATGTGCAAGTCATAACTGGAAAAATGTATCTTCCCTTCAGGCTTGGCGCCAGGATTAACCCGACGAAGGGCCACTCTCCGAACGGGGGAGGGGTAGGGTGGGTAGCGACCCCAAGCCCCGACAGCCAGGATGCCGTCGATGAGTTGATGAGGGTGATTTGAAGAAAACCTGTGCACTATACCTGCCATAACGAGTCATATACGACATAAATATTTGCATATGCTGGAGGAAGATATTTCCGCACTGATTTAACCGTAAAATGTTTTTGGGTAAGCCTACACTAAAAAGAATCTGTACTTATTTAAAGCTTATATAATTCAATTGTCCCGGCAATTGGGCCCTATCGGGCACAACTTATAT
The DNA here is from genome assembly GCA_037179385.1 of Holothuria scabra. Lineage (NCBI taxonomy): Eukaryota > Metazoa > Echinodermata > Holothuroidea > Aspidochirotida > Holothuriidae > Holothuria > Holothuria scabra. The sequence continues at coordinate 16,016,604 of CM074199.1, forward strand.
TGTACTTCCTTCTTCGAGTCCGTACCGCACGACTGACACAAGAGATTATTAACTAAATTTAGCGAAATGAGATGAAATTCCCGATATGTACATTAATCCATTTATTCTACTTATTAATTTACTTGAAAAGGTTTGAAGGGTTCGTGCTTTATTAGCTCTAAGTAACGGAACTGAGGAAGAGTGTGCAAAGCGTACCGAACATTTTGGGTTTCATCGCAGAAATAACTCTTTTGAAAGCCAAAATAACTAAACCGACCATGGGAAGGCGACAGATTATTCCCGACAGGGGGCGGGACATGCCAGCGATCACAAGTTCCGACAACCCTTATGTTGAGGGGGTGATGAGAAGGGCATATGAAGGAGCCTAATTATCCCATGTCATTGCAGCCTGGGGCACATTTTGCACAATATCACTTAATATTTTAAAAGCCGAGTTGCGCATTGATAGTGTTCTTTTGAGCCTGAATCGAGAAATTGCAAAGCGCGCGAAAATTTTTGGTAGGCTTACAAAAATAACATAGCCTATGTAATCATTAAGAACAAAAAGAAAAAATAGAAACTGTGGGGGTTGTAGACCGTATCGGGGATAGCATGCATTGTGTCGAAACCACCTGGAATACCCGATAAAATAGCCAAACTGTGCTCCGTGAGTCGCTCACCAACTGACATGTCGCATGACACACACAAGAGAACAGCAACTAGAATTTTTGATATGGGACGAAATTTAGGACCTCTACATAACCTGTGTACTCTGGCTACCTGTTACTTGGTAAGGTTGACAGGACTTACACTTTCTAGATATGTGGAATGGAGGTATTGAAAAAACTGGAGTGAATCTACAGCGCGCGTAGCGCGCCAAAAATTTGGGGTTCTTATTAGGGAAATTGTCCCTTGAGAGCAAAAAACAGGTAAACCATCGGGGAGGCTAGTCGCCGTCGGGGACTGCATACTTTATCGTAACGACTAAGAGCCCCCCCCCCCGAAAAAACTGTAAAAAATGCCCCCCGATTCCCTCCCTCCCCTTGCCGTTTATCTTTTTTTTTTTTTTTGGTCGCCTTCATTTTTTCAACATCACCCATCCCGTGCCCAAAATTTCTGTGGGGGGGGGGGGGGCACACTGCCCCCCTTGCCCCCCCCCCCCCGCTGACTACGCTAGTGTCTGTATGCCACCCGACATATGGAATCTGCATACAACACCTTCTCATCTTTTAACCGTTTGCAGTGACGTATTCTTCTATATTGCTATTTTAGCCAGCAAAATAGTTTATAGAAAGACATCAATCTATAAACGATGTTCAAGCAACAATAGGCCTAATTGATTTCCCCGATGGGCTGTTGACCAATGACGCTTAGAGAAAACGATGCATCTCGCTTCGCAATATTCAGTTCAATTAAAGGTTAAATACTAACTAAGCGTGGCAAATCTGAAGCAATAAGATTTTTTTTAAAAAAAAAACCTTCCTTGCTACGGGTGAGTCTAACGAAGAGTGACCATAAGCATCTCAAGAAGCACACTATAAACTAATAATATTTTTTAACTTTAAGGTGACCGAAGGTGGCTTTAAACGTGAAACTGAGGTTCACTGATCAAGGTCATCATCCAGGACATAAAATTCAGGGACAGCACAAGTCTGCCTTAAGAGTATTATATAGGCTACAATTTGCAAGTCTCATGGAACAGTTCCCCCATCCCCACCACACCCACATAGTCTGAGGCCCCGGTAGATGACCGTGATTGGTAATATTTGCAGGTATTCTTTTAAGATGAAGTATTTCAAGACTTTCTTCAGCCTACAACCTCGTTGATCTCAACGAATTGAGCCACGTAGTCCCCCCCCCCCCCATCTTGTCTCACAGATCCTTCCACCGATCTCAAGTGGTCGGGGCCCCCATTTGACAACCATGACTGCCTTTCTGCGTGTGGGATGTGTTTTGCGTTCGTTTGTAAATTTGTAATCCTCCCTGTAAATCCATGTAGTGTGCCTCGAATGTAACTGTACAACTTACAGATAACGTGAAACACTGTAGCCTACACTGTTGGCGATCATATTATTGTTCCAATATCCCAGGTGTATTGCAGACGTCCTATCACTCACGGTGTCAGTTGAAAGGTTTCCAAACTTTCAATTCTGCATTTGGATGGATGAAGTACAATTCATTCGGAAGACTGGAGATTTTAATCACGACTCAATAATATGGGATAGTTCGACCTTGAATTTACAAGAAATCGAAAATATTTTACAGTTTGGAATGTTCAGATGTTATAATTTCATCTTTTTTATTTTGCTTGGATTTGTGAAAGTAGTAAATTTTGCGACTTACACAGAGCGTTAACCACTTGAGTTTTAAATTAAGGTACGGCGGTGAATTTATAGTAATTTGTATTTTGAACATATGTGGTTGAATATTCAAGTACACTGGAAGGGTATGCTATACAGTATTATAAATAATACAAAGGATAAAGTATGTCGTGATGATGTGAAAAAAGAGTCTATGTACGACAGTGCACAATAAAGAGGGCGCTAGAAAGGAGTCAGGAAGGCTACCAATTTTTTTTTTAGTGAACAAAACAGAATAAGTATAGGCCTAAGGGAATATAAGAGCAAATTATGTGTAGGCCTAGCGTTGAAATAAAGAAGCAGATGTAGGCATTGAATGTAGCTTGTATGTAGACACAGCATCACGAATTTGTTACATAATCAAGTCAGCTATATGAAAAACATTTCAGTGGTAGGTTAATAATTAACTAAAAAGAATTAAAGATCCGGTTAAATCCTTCAGAAGGATCGAGATAAAAACAAAGATTGGAGTCATGTCAAAAATTTCTGTAGAAGTCAGACTGTGTATGTAATCAATGGTAACCTTATTATGCCGATAAATATATACACACTGACATAGAAACAGCAAAGTAGGCTCTCAGAGAGTACGCTTGACATTCTAGCGTCACTTAGGGAGGCCCAGTTCCCTCACCCCAAACAGTACCAATTCTCCTAATTAACCTTCTTACTGAAGCCCCTCCCACAATTGTCTGAAATTCATCCTCATCTAGATACAATCTCAGTTTATTGCTTCAGATGAGTATTGAAAAACTCAATTTATTTAATCAAAACACTCTCAGTACCGTTCATGATGTGTAACATAAGCTTCGGTACTCTGCATTGTTTAAATTAGCTGTCAATCAAAGAGCTGAGCCAATTGAGAATTCCGTACCCCCGTACCAAAATTGCAGTTTGGGGTGAGAGGTTTGGCCCTTTAACGCAGCTTGACGGGAGTCTAAAATAATCATGAGTTTGTAACACGGCAAAGTTTTAATATAGGAGCTTTGTACGTGCTTGGAAACGAACACGAACGGGAAACAGTTCCTAACAGAAACCAGAACTGTCGAAGATACAAAAAATATCCACCCTGACAATATGCAAGACAATATACAACACACTACAAAACACTATTTACAAGGACCATGGACGGGATACAGTGACACCCTAGCAACAGGAATCTCCGAGATCACATAGGTCCGCCTCCATGGTTATGGGTACTCCTGCACCAGACAAGTCTAATATAAACACAATGTCGCAGTAGGTTTCTTTCAATGAAGATATCGATCCAATTGGTCATAAACAACTTTTGATTGTAAGACTAAAATGTTGATAAATTGTTTACGACAGGAATGCAATATTGTTTCTCTTGATTCGCATGTCTTTTTAGAAAGTTGATCTATCAACATCAAGGCTACACAGCGCAAGATTAAACGTCTTAAAAGACTCTCTCTCACAGGATACCAACTACAGGATACAGAAGTTGAAAAATAGTGGTGGCGCTACGGGGAAAAGGGGCATTATTCTTTGCTCTTAGTTTTTCCCCTCCCACTCTCGCTTAGGTCCGTTAGAAGATGTGTTAACCGAACGAATACATTATATGCCTCTTCAAACACTTAAGTTTTCATCCAGAGACCTCATCCTTTCAACCTCAGAGTTTCCGGGAGCTACGCCCCCTGGACCCAGCCACTGAACGCGCGCTTTGGACTCGTTTTCGCAATGCTCCGAATTGTTTTTACCCCACAACATTAACCTTTGCCTTTAGTTTGCCACCCCCCCCCTCAATTTTGACATTCTGGATAAAAATAACCTCTTCGAAATGCAAGGGCGACGATCTGTATAAGATATTGTGGGGCATTTTCACGAACGACAGGTGGGTAACCAGGAACCCTGTTATGGGGGAGGGGCACCGGGGAAGGATGATGTTTGTAGTTAGTAGTGACACCACGGGTAACCACTGTTTTCGAGAATCACATAAATACCTTAAGCCTGCCATAGACAGCACATAGTGTTGTCGATTAATAGCATCGATAACAATACTTTTAACTCCTTGTGAGAATTTTCACCTCCGTTTGCAAAGCAGCATGGAGTTTTGTGTAGGGCATCGAAAGACGGAGTCAGTCTTCAATACAGACGGTTGTTATAGTTGTTTTTTTAATTCAATCAATATTTTTTTCATTGCAAGGAGAAAAGGTAAATTTTGGAATAAATTAGTGTTAAAAAATCAAGTATTTAAAATCAAGTATCCGAGTCATCACGTTATGCATGTTAGCAGGATGGCCTAGTACTTAATGAGGCTGCTACACATGAAACCTCAACCGATGATGCAAGGGAACTAACTACTAGCTAGCATTCCTCTAGCTAAAAGTTTACGCTAATAACGTAAAAAATTGGTTCAACTTCGATCATGTGATACTAATAACACCGCTGCTTCGACTGTCGGTCCCAAATGCAATGAATGCCGTTTTTTGAAAGAAATTCATTTTGCAATATAGGGGTCATGAAAGGATATACATGACAAAGGGGGAAACTACCAATTTAAAGATTCATTAACCCGAAGCTGCGGCACAAACTGACGACTTTCCGAAAAAAATTCCATATCGAAGAACATTCCTATAGTTTTCATACCAGATTATTCCAGTTTTCCCATCTAACTTATTCCTAGTCCATCGCAAAACTGTCCTGAGCACTTTCTTGAACAGAGGTAAACACTATTACATTGTTAACAAAAATATTCGGGGGGCATGCAAGTCCATAACATGTAATCAGCGAACTCCCTGTGTATATTAAAAATGTCAGCTTTCCTGCACATTTTGAATTTCATGATATAATCAAAGATCATTCAGCAATTAACTGATTAAGAAGTTTGCTTTCTCCTGAAAATATACCACCGGGTAGTTGCAGATATTTCCCTAACATTGCCCTGAACTTATCTTTGAGACATTTAATATTTTCTGCACAATGTGATGTTGTGTTTGAAAAAGGAATCTCCCAAACAGCTGAGAGAACTTGTATCGATTTAATAGGGTGTTTCCAGTCGGTAGAACAGCATCTGCACGGACAGACTGTTTGAGAAAACTATACTTTTATTCAATCAACAAATGTGTAGTTAGTTAAATGGAGTTTTAGGCCCAGTTTGCAACCTATTGGTTCAAGTCAAGCGGCCTTTTTCCAGCTGGGGCTCACTGGCTTGTTTTCCCCACTACAATGCTTATGCGGAGCATCACGCTCAACGGACAGACTGCAGTAGGTTCCAACAAATCTGAAGGTCGCGTAAAACAGTTTAAACCAAATGTGAATGTGGATGATAAAAGGCGCATACAACGCACAAAGTTTTGTAATATTAGAAGAAAATGTTCCATTGAGACTACATGTCACATCAAGCGCAAAATATATTGACTAGCCTAATGATTATAACAAAAAATCAGCTGCACGTATTTTTTCTTCATGCCTCAAATATTACGGTGGGGACATTTGATATGATGTCCCCCACAAAAACTATGGGGAAATGCTCCCCATCCCCTCCCCTTCCCATGATTGCCCCCATCGGGAAATGCTGCCCCCTGAAAAAATATGTCAGTTTATCTATTGTTTTGATACTTTGTGTCCTTTCTGCTGGTATTGTATTTTTATGTTCAATATCTCTCCTGTATAGCTGTAGCTCAAGCTTTGTCTTGTTTGCTTGTTTTGCTCATTTTTCAAGGGATTGCTCTGCCTTAATACTAAGCTCAGTAGGGTTTTGTAGATCACTTCCTTCTGCTACTTTGTCAAGTATGTTTTGTTGCCTTAACACTTTTCTGTTTCGTTAAATTGTAAAAGGTAGTGGAGAAACAAATAAATGAATGAATGAATTTTACTACTATTAATCTTCGTTAATCAATGAAACAAATGAAAGTGAAACTTGAACCAAAGTTAATATTTACTGAAGTTGAATTCATATCTTAAAGGCCCAGTTTTCTCACCCCAAACAGTACCAATTCTCCTAACCTTCTTACTGAAGCCCCTCCCACAATTGTCTGAAATTCATCCTAATCCAGACACAATCTCAGTTTCATTGCTTCATGGTGAGTATATGAAAAACTCAATTTATATAATCAAAACACTCTCAGTACTGTTCATGCTGTGTAATATAAGCTTTGGTACTCTGCATTGTTTGAATTAGCTGTCAATCAAAGAGCTGAGCCAATTGATAATTTCCGTACCCCCGTACCAAAATTGCGAGAGGTTTGGCCCTATAAAAGGTGGGCTTGCGCCATGTTCTACGTTTCAAAATAGCAGAAAATAGTTACCGGTAGATAGTAATTTATTAATTCCGCCTTTGAAGTTTCCGAACTTTCTTTTTTTCAACAGGGTCCACGATCACGATGACATGGAAACACGCTAAACTTCTTTTGATTGCATCAATTTGTATCGTTTTGCCCGTGCCAGCACTAAGTCGTAAGTGGTTTGCTTTTATCTCATACTTTACCGTTTACTATTCCGTTCAAAAAGCTGTTCATTGAAGTAGTTTTTATTCTTGTTTTGTTCAAATGATTGCCCACTACAAAAGCATCGAGTCATCTTAATGACCCAAATATGCTTCGTTTTTAATTGATAAGGCTTGTGTGAAGTTTGATCTGCTTTGTTAAGCAAAGTGGATTCTTTTCGTGGTATTTGTTTTGTCATGACTGAAGCCTATTTCTTTGAACGAAAGTGATAACACAGAATTGCCGCTTTTCCTTTGTTAATCGTTTAACAAAATTAACAGTTCTCACGATACACTTAAACAGTAAGAAAATCTACCTTGACTTATAAAAAAACTCATGCAAAAGTCGAGTTTGAAATCAAGCGCGAAGCCCAGTGGGGAGATGGTTGACGCCCAACCCCCAGAAAGGTGAAAGCTCGAAAAAGCTAACAGCAAAAAAAGGAAAGGAGAGGAACTCGTAGACCTAAAAAAAATGATTTTTTACAAGGCGGAGGGACACGCTCATTCCGTAAACCCCTCCCCCAAGTTACACCCAAACCATGGGCGTCCGCAGGTATGGGCAAGGGGGCACTTGCCCCCCCCCCTGGAAAATCAAAAATTTGAAAAAACGTATAAAAATCAAAGCAAAAACCCGAACAAAACGTGTTTTCAAAGTTTCTATGCGAAAAATAGGCTTTAGAAATGCCATTTCCGGCGATCTGGGAGGCATTTCGGGCTGAAATTTTCGCATGCTTTGTGTCAATTCATGGTGACTTGGAGGTTTTGCCCCTCCCTAGAAATTTTGCCCCCCCCCCGACTTTTTTTCTGCGGACGCCCATGACCCAAACCCTTCCCATTCTGGCGACGTGCCTGTTTAAAATTGCTCGACTAACTTGGTGCTAACAAATATTATTGTCCCAGAGGCCACTCAGGTTTTTGGTTTACTAACAAAAGAGATTCTGTCAGCAATTGGAGAATACTTCCTTTTCTCTACAGAAGCAATTCGTTACTTAAGGTGTACGTCAAGTCTAAAGTTTCAAAAATGTATATTGCAGAGCATGAGAAATGAATTCAAACAGTCCAACCCCATCTTCATAAAGGGCATTTCTGAGCTTACATATAAAATGTTGAAGTTTATTTACTCAATTAATTAAAACAGTATGTTGCGCAATAATTTGTGATGTCATCGTTGGAGCGATCTCACTGTTTAAAGCGGAACTACGAGATTGTTAAAGAGAAATACTTAAACTTCCAAAATTCGTGATAGCACGGGAGCCAGATAGCTGAAGCTGGAAACTGGTTAAGAGAGTTTAACATACTAAGAAGGACAGTCTCAGCTTCTTTGGGGAGAAATCTTTGTCCGGAGTGCAGTTGTTGAATAGGGTTTGCCAAATGAAATTCGAGTTGTTTCCGCTGTTATGAGTCAGTCAGTCAGAAGCTTGAACCAACAACTATAGGTGTCATGCGTAGAAGCGTACGTGCCAAGAAACGTTATCCACGCCATCGAAATTGTTGCACAATAACATGAAAAAGGAGGGAAATTTCACCTTAAACCCTCGCTGGAACAGTGGGAAAACGTTGCCCGACACAGCGAGGCAGCATGTAGGCTAAGACTACAGGTATGGACATGTACAGTAATGCCCTATAGTTATACATTTTTCTTACAGCGAGCACATCCTAGCCTTACATTTGTCGTTGATTAGTGTAATGAAAATATGGTATGCGATTGCATACGTACGTACAGCACCAGTATATACTGGCTACATTTTGACGGTGTGGTCGATGCGATCTCGAAAGCAGCTGATATATGAATATTCATAAAGTGCCAGTGACTGCCTTCACAGAAAACGAGTTGCATATTCTACAGTCGTTTGGGTAAAACTTACTCCTATATATTATATTTTTGTGTGGAAAACATGAAGCAAAGCAATGTTCTTTGCTGTTGGGAGTTGTCACAGATCTCGTATTTTTCGCTTTAAAAAATTTTCTAACTGGCTAACGCTAACCATAATCCATTACCCTTACAAAGAATACAATCAATACAATACGATGGCAACATCTAATCAAGAAACACCTTTTTGAACAGTGCGCATGTATCCGATCGCTGTAAAACTCGAATAAAATTACTTTTTTGTATTTCTTTGTCTCCTAAAAGTTGCTGTGCCTCTGTCCGTAATCTCTCAAAGCTTGAACGAGGCTCAAAATGAAAAAGAAAAATTCTCCACATGCTCCTCAAACATTTACTTCCAGTTCCTTCAAGGTTACAAATGTTATATGTAACCAGCACATTGCTTCCAAAATCTTCTTAAATTTCTTTGAAAACTTTGTCCTTTAATTGAAACGTTTAATCCGACCTCCAAACTTGATACTGAGGGACTGAGGGAGCTCTTTATTAACATTTTACGTTGAACTAATCGTATGAGAAAGACGGTTATAATTTTAAAACTATCTGCATATTTCATTTACTTGAGTCAAGATTATAAAGAAATATTCTTCCTATTATGACATCACGGATTTCCCACGATCTAATGCACTATTGTGGATAAAACTACTAAATATGCCTTAAAATTTCATATAATTCTCTTACACACCAGAAGTGGTCTCATGTTTCTCAAAGATAAAATAAACTTTAAAACTTCTATAACTTCTGAACGCAGTGTCACTCATGTGAGATTTGTACAAAATAGGGAGGGAAAATGTTCGCCAATTTTCTTATGTTTTGACATTTGGTACCTGGACTGTCAATTTAACTAGCAACCACGGACTAAAATAAGAGATGAAGAAACATTTAAGGGAAGATACAGTAAACCTTATTTGGATGAATGTAGACCTAAAACATTTTTCACGAATATTGCTGTTGAGCACCAAATGATAGTACCTTTCTCATTGTGAAATTTACAAAGAGCAACGTTTGTCCTCATATTATGTAACAATTAAGTCCTGAAGTATTATAAAAAAAAAAAAAAAAACTGGAAGAAAATTAATGAAAATGTGAGATTTGGCATTGCTACAAATAATATGTTTGAGACAACTGTTTTTGTCCTTAAACCAAAGACTTTCCCACTCTAGCTACCACTTGAGCTAATCGCACATTACTGTCATTCACATGTAGAGTGCGTTGGGAAATCAGTCAGGTCGTTAAAAGTTTCATGTACAAATATCTTTTCCCGTAAAGAAGGAAAAAGATCGCAATTGCACGGTGGTTTGAAGCCACGTGATAAATTTAGCATTGTGTAGCTTCACTTTCTCTTTCGTGAATGTCAAAAGGTGAAATTTTGAAATCAATATTATTGTAATTCTCGCCAAAGTAAATGTGTCTGCTTCTAAATTCATGCATAAAGAACAAGTTAGAGGTCATGCACCGACGTCATTGCCTTGCGCGTCATTCTATTTTGCCATCGGGCCGTCCATTTAACAACAATTGTTATATATTACTATGGTGCTGTTGTATGCACGTTTCGGTAACACAACGACTGCGCTTTATCATAACCAACCAGTATACCAAATTGAAACGCGCTGACGTCACGTGCATGACCTCTATGGTATATGCACTTTAGTGTCATTCTGTTCACGAACAGTATACTGCCAAATCTTTCATGTTTTCCCCAGATCTCTTTTGATAGTAGTTGTGTAGAGCGTATATGGAGCGGTGGACCGCCTGTACACAGCAGAATTTGCCTCAGTTGTGAAGGAGTTTTACGTGTATCCGATTAGTTGACCAATCATGTGTCTGATTTATTGTGATGGTTTCCTCCAAAGGGAAGAGAACTTGACATTGTGACATCACATACACTGATGTTGATCACGTGACTGGTTGCCATAGCGAACACGCCATTTGGGCAACGTGATAATAGAAATGTACGAAGCTGTGTATAGGACACGGTATTTTATTTAGGACATGGTATTTTTTTATTACTTACGTACGTAATATCGTACTGTGAAGCAGTTTTAAGTTTGGTTCCGCCAAACGGCCCTTTGCCGGAGGGTCGTGAGGACTTAAGACAATTATTACACAGGCTACGTACCGTACGAAGTATTATGTCGTACGTACGTGATAATTATTACGTACTTATCACGTACGTACTTGGTATTATGTGTACGCAATAAAAGAAGTCCCCCGTCTCATTCCTCCATCTCATTGATCCCCTTACCCTATACATAGACCCTAAACCCTAACCCTAACCCGGGGGACTAATGAGACGGGCTACCAGTGAGACGAAATAATAAGAGGGGGACCAATGAGACGGGGGACAAAGAGACGAATTACGCTAAATGGGGGTCCAATGAGACGGGGGACTATAGAGCGGACCCTAGAAATACCATGTCGTAAACAAAGCTTCGTAGGAAAGTCAATATCAAAACCTACCGTGACATTACAGAAAACAAAAATGCACCCACTCTGTGAAAACTGAGACACGAGGAACTTGAACCAATCTAACGAAGCAGCAATAACCCACTATAACTCGGCGTTCCTCGCCCATTCTTTTGTTTTATCTATTCCTTCCTCCAATATGTAGTCATTTTACCATTCTTTCTACTAGAATCGAACACACCATATAGTCCACACCCAAAATGGAAAACCGTCAAACATTAAAAAAATCATACATTACAAATAAATCAAAACAGAAAATGATTTTTAATAGCATTCTTCATAACGTTGAAAAAATCAGAGACATAAGTTTACCTATTGTCTCTTACCTGCTTTTTCAGTCCGCTTTTATCATGAGACTATGCTTTTTCTAAAGACCCCGACCCTATGGCAAAGGGCCGTTCGGCGAAACCAAAGTTTACACTATGAACTGTTTATCATGAGAAAATGAAACCACGTTCAATCGGCTAATGTTGAGCAGCTTACAGCATTGGAACTTAGAAGTTGCAATGTTTTTATATTTGTTTGTTTAGTTAGTTAGTACTTATATTCGTTTAATTTATTGAGAAAACCGATCATGCCAATGTCGGGCCCTGGCTAGCCTAAACTTTGAGATTTTGTTGAGCTGAATAAAAAATTTCACTCAATTGCAATTTTATTTACACATTGATCGCCGTAATTGGCTGGTTTTTATATTGGCGCCAATGATTAATCGCAGCTATCAATTATAATTGCAAGTACTAATCGGTTTCGTGTGACTCTCTTTCGTAGCACTAATGTTCACCCCTTCCCCTTCTCCTCAGTTCACCTCCACACTATACGTTTCTGTTATCTTTATTTTCACTCTACTTTGCCGCAGAGCCAGGTAGTGATTTTGTTCCTTGCACAAACTATTGCATAATGACCCCTTCCGCTCGCCCTATCATTAAGTGTCTACATCTGAGTGACTACTGCAATGGAATTCGTGACTGTTTTCATGGTGACGACGAGGAGAATTGCAGTAATGAGATCACTACTGCAGCTTCAACACAACTTGCTATAACAACAGGTATTGTCCGCTTGCTTGAAGCTTGCTTGCTTTCTATTATTTATGTAGCTAGCAATCACATGCATGTTTTGCTAACCCAATGTTGATATATATATATACAATGTGGAATCGCAAGTGTCAATTTGACCCAAACTCAGACTCAGAAGAGATACAACCAACATTACTGGACAAAAATGAGTCAAATTTGATCCAAATCGGGTTGACTCGTTTGGACCCAAAACTCTGGTTTAGTTCCCCTGTGGTTCATATGTTTTGCAGAGTACTAGGTATAGAAAGTTCTCACGTGACGCCACAATTGGTAAGCCACACCCACTGTCGGACAAATATCAACACTGGGCCAGTCACACTCACACGTGGGCCATCTGCTGCTTATTTTAGCTAGCTACACTACACTAGATATTGCCCGTCAAAAGAGGGCGGGGCTTGTGACGTCAGTGAAAGCAGTCCATGCCTTGGTTTTTTGACGAAACTTATTCTCTTTTTGTAAAATGCATAATTAAATCATATTTATCGTTTTTAAATTTCAGTCCCGAACACATCTCTATATTTGGAATAAAAATGTGTAATCTTGCTAGTATGAAGGCAGTAAGTTCTCACCAAAAATACAATTTTTGTAGAAGTTCACAGAAATTATCAACTTGCATAGTTCTTGATTGACAGCAAGGGTAAAGCAATGCACAGTACTGTCGCTCACATTGCTCAGCATGCACAGTACTGTACCTCGTATTACACAGCATGCACTGTAATGATAATGTTTTGATGACCCATTGGGTCTTTTATACTCACCCTGAGCATCCGGTTTGCAGTTGGGAGGTCGGTAGTTCGAGTCCTGGACGGGTGATTCCGGAAACTTTAAAAATGGAACCATCTGCCATCGTGCTTGATGCTCAGCATGTACAATGGGGCAGGAAAAACAAGCCAGTGTGCCACAACTGGAAAAAATACCGTGGCCGGCTCGACTTGAAACCAATTGGTTGAAAACTGGGCCGTAAAACCCCATCTAACTAACGAACCAACTAACTGAAGGAACAGACTGGGATTGTGCCTGGATGAAGATGAGTTTTGGACAGTTGTGGGAGGGACTTAAGTAAGTAGGTGAGAAGAATTGGAACTGTTACTTCTAGGTTGAGAGAACTGTCTGGGTTGATGAAAACTGACTTTGCACAACCGTTGAAACCGTTATGTTTATAAATGTGGGACCACAAATAGGTGTGGGGATAAGGTTGCAGCCCACCCGATGCTAGAGTTGGTTCGTTACTTAGAGTTTAGGTTTCCAACTTATTGTTCAAGTTGAACCGGCCACGGCCTTTTTTTTCCAGTTGTGACTCACTGGCTTGTTTTCCCTACTCCATTGTCCTGGGCATGACGTTAAACGGCATCCAGGGTGTGGCTTCTGCTATTCAGCCAGTCTAGAGCAGGACCACACATGTTTGCCCTTTGGAGGGCGTACTTGTCCATTTGGGACGTTTGGCTCCTTAAACGTTTGGCTCCTTAAATGCTTGGTTTTCGCCCCTTGACTCTTCGCCAGAGAGTCGAGGGGACTTTTAGAAAAAAAAAAACTCCACTTCCAGAGGATACTAAAATGAGGAAAATATTGGAATAAGAGCTACGTCAGTGTGTGTAAGTAAAAGCTTGCCCTTACACTCGAAATTTCTAAAATCCCGTCATGTCATTGTCATTGGCCAAATATGAGTACGTAACACCTGTGCGGTCTGAAAATGTTATATGGCTTGTGTCCAGTCCAGGATTTATGTCACCAAGGTGCAATATGGTATGTGATCCCCGGTCTCAATGATGGGTATTTGGGGAAGGAAAATTTGGTATCCTATTATGCCGTATACGTACGCTGTATGGTACAATGTATGCTAATTTTGAGTACCATTTTACATATACTTACATATAGTTCCATTTAGAAAAGCGCAACAAAAAGGAGGGAAAGACTATGGCAAAATGACTTCCTACCTCATTACGTCACCGCTTGTACCGTACTGTTCCCTTGGCTAATCCTCTCATCCCATACTACAATTTTTGCAGTAGTCCTTAGAAATTCTCAAACAGCAAAACTCCTTGAAAATGCAGAGTACCGAAGCTCATATTACACCGCATGTACTGTGCTGAGAGTGTTTTGATTACACGTTGAGGTCTTGTATACTCTCAATGAAGCCGGATTGTGTTTGGATGAGGATGAATTTTATAAAGTTGTGGGCCAAACCTCTCACCCCAAACTACAAATTTGGTACGGGGGTACCGAAATTCTTAATTGGCGCAGCTCTTTGATTGACAGCTAATTCAAACAATGCAGAGTACCAAAGCTTATATTACACAGCATGGACGGTAGTGAGAGTGTTTTGATCATTTAAATTGAGTTTTTCTTTACACACCTTGAAGCAATTACCTGAGATGATTGTATCTCGATGAGCATGAATTTTAGACAATTGTGGGAGGGGCTTAAGTAAGAAGGTTAGAAAGAAGGTTAGAAGAATTGGTACTGTATGGGGTGAGAGAACTGGGCCTTTAAAGGGAAATGCTGCGTTTAAAATGTTCCAACATAGAGTTCAAAGAAAATAGTTCTAGACATCATCAAACCATTCATAATCAACCATACACCCAACAATAGCTTCATCTTCTCAAAATATTATGTACAAGAAGAGCTATGGAAGTTGCATCATTTCAACTATTGAAAGTTTGGGTGAACAAATTGATCTTGAGCAACAAATAACTGAATTTCAATCGGATTGAAACTTTTTTCTTAAAAAGAAGTCCACCATACTGCATTATATTTTAACCATTTATTACTCTGTGATGATAAAAATTGGTTTAAAGAGGATCAAATTTTCTTGTAAAACAAACACAATATTTCACTTTAAGGAAGTAGGTTAGGGGGGTAGGAGCTGTTTTGGGTGAGTTGATTAGGTCAATTAATAATTGTTAATGATCTCCATGCTATAATAAGAAGTATTATATCCACTCCGTTGCCATAAAAGTACGAGCTAGTAGTGGGGTGCCAGAGAGTTGTTACAATGCTGGATTACTTTTCATCCCATGGCATTTTTTACAGCATCTTTTTTCAATGAGTAGCTTATTTTTAGTTTTGACCTTCATTTTGCAAATTCCAATTCATCGTTTCTTATTTGCATCACAGAGAAGCCAATAGCACTAACAACACCCCTCGTTTGCGGTGACGATGAATTCATGTGTTCAGACATGGAGTGCATCCCACAACGTTTAGTCTGCGACGGCTTCGCAGACTGTTCTAACAGTAGGGATGACGAAAACTGCACATATGCAGGACGTAAGTGGTGTTTGTCCATCAAATGGGAGGGGCGGTACTTTGGTTGTGGATTAGTTTTTGGGCATCGGTTCTTTATAATATAGTTATAAATTTAAAACAGTGGTCTGAGGCGGAGTAAAGACAGTTCCAAAATGTAAGACAGACAGGGGCAGAAACTTCAGGTTGCGGTAGCCTTTGTTAAATGGAGGCATTTCTCGCGCTACGGGGCACAAGGGGCATTTGCCTCCTCAAATTTTTCCTTGCCTTCCAGTTACACCCCCGCACCTAAAGTCAGTTAGGAGTTAGGTCAACAATAGACTACAGGCGCGTACCCAGGGTTGTGTCATGGGGAGGGTTTTGGTGTCATGGGGGGTTTGAGAGAAAAGTCTAAGGATTGAGAGAAAAAAAACCGCTATTTTAGGGGGTTTTTTTGTATTGCAAGATTGGGTCATGGGGAGGGGGGGTTCTTACCCCCAAAACCCTCCCAGTGGCGTAGCCACTGGTAGACCACCCAGAGAAATACTTAAACCTCAGAGTTTCAGGTGCCTTCGCCACTGGACTGCCACTGGAGTTTTTCAGGAGAGCGAGGTCTTTGCGTTCGGTTTCGCTCTGCGTGGGAAAATTTTTGCCCCAATGGTTTCCTTTGCTCCTAGTGTGTCCCTCATTTATGACATTCTGGCCCGAATTTGCATATCGAAAAGAAACACGTCACTTCCGTTACTTACCCCTGGCAACTATCTTTATACGAAAATCAAATTGTTCAATAAACGAAACCTAAATCATTTATAATTGGAAATGACATGTATTGGTTAAAACAAATCATGTAATGTTGATTTTCACTCTGAAATGCGTGCTTTTGACGCTTTTCAATTTTGTGGCGTCATAAATTGGAAGAGTCCCCCAAAATTCAGGGTCAATTAATTCATGCCCCAAATCAACGCAATTTACCCCAAAACAATGTATACGTACCACGGACTTCCTACATACATGGACAGAACATATAACGCCTAAGTTCTACCAGTAGATTTTCGCCACCGTCTGGGGCAAAAAGCCGCCCCAAAATGGCCGCCATGAAGCTATAGTTTGTATGATTTGACGACGACTCTGTAATATTTTAAACAAAATTTAAACTTGAAGGGGAGACAATATTATACTCCTGAAATATATGTTGTGATTTTTACCTTACCTTGAACTTTTTCGAAAATATTTCCCCAACTTCCTTGCAAAAGGCTGTCGATTTACTTAAGCAAGTCCAAACTTTAACACAAAACCATATAAGACGGCCATCTTGTTACACCTTTTCTCACACCTACGGTAGCGATAATTTACAGTGCAGTATGCTCTGTCCATGTACAGGAAGTCCGTGATACAAACATAGATTCAAATGAAACAATATTTCCTTCTATTGATCCCTATGATACACAGCATCCAGAAACAATGTTTAGCAGTGTGCATAAATAGACGAATTGGATCAGTGCTTTTGTTTAATGTCTGCCGGCAGTCATAAGTGGGGTCTATCAGCCTTAAATCGTCTTCATTTATGGTCTACATGAAATTAAAACCATCATACTGAAATTGAAGGGATTATGATACAATTTAGTGTACAACCATCCATGATACAGGC
This sequence comes from Holothuria scabra, assembly GCA_037179385.1. Classification (NCBI taxonomy): domain Eukaryota; kingdom Metazoa; phylum Echinodermata; class Holothuroidea; order Aspidochirotida; family Holothuriidae; genus Holothuria; species Holothuria scabra. Next base: position 16,033,675 of record CM074199.1, read on the forward strand.
GAGCAAGGATAGTGAAAGATTAAAAGGTGATAAAACCTAGGTATGGCCGACTGAAATAAGACCATCACTTACTGTCCGGATTCGTCTATATTTGTGGCTACAAGTAGTAATCCTGTACATTATGTTAATTTGGAATGAAAAAAATTACCCCATAAGCATCAACATTGTTGCCCCCCAAAAAAGAAAAGTATTCACCGCGCGGGTGTGTAATATGGACATCACAAATCCTTGAAAATGCTTTTTGTCCCATAAACATCAATGCCATAAATTGATAGTCCTCCCCCCCCCCCCCCCCAAAAAAAAAAAGGAATGGACTCAATCAAATCAAAAAGTATTTAAGTCTACTGGTCTGGTGTGTAACAGTATGAACATCACAATTCCAGTTTAGCCAGACTATTAAACGACGTAGTCCACCCCGACTACCATGTTAATATAACGCAAGCCCTAAAAATGCAACCTGTGCCCACACACTGCAACGCATGTGCTAAGGTTATGAACGCATCAATTTTATTTGCGAGCTTTTGCTCCACACTATAAAGTCGTATTTCTACTGGGTCAGTTGGCGGGAAACAAAGCTAGATCAAGTACGGTAGTTTGCTATCAAGAGTTCAAATTTTACCAAATTCATTGTTCAAAATTGTTCTGTATGTTTAGATGTCCTTCAGAAGGGCCAAGCCAAATATTCAAAAGGCATGTTTTGATATAAAAATTGAAGAAAATGTGGGACCTTCAAATTTCGCTCATGCTCGTTTTATTTCTGAAACAGTACAATATCACGCTGGAACTGGTAAAAAGTCACCGGGTAACTATAGATATATACCAGGAATATAAATTTAATCTTACGCATTTACGTAAACATGTACTGCATAACGGCCATCGTATATACATGAATCTTTTGTACTCCTTTGTGTGCAGCGTGTGTACTTGCTGACTTGTGCGTCATCTGAGCAGGCGCGATATATTTTACGACTCTTGGGTATATGTGTAATAGCTGTATTATTGGAGTCTTTATCTCCAGCTAGGCAGCTGTTTTGTAAGCCTTTTCATATCCTTGCTTCACATTTTTGTATTGTCTGTGTAAAATAGGCAGACAAGATTCGTTTAGAGTACAAAGTGAAAGTAACACTTTTTTCATTTTCGTTCCTTAGATTTAGCTCGCCCGGGAACATATGGACGATATTTTGTGTTTGCCCGACCGCAGACCTTTCCCGACAGCCATTTAAGAATATCAATATTTGGTGTTTCCAATGAAACTTCAACTGTAACGATTTCAATCCAAAATACGCCACACAGTTGGAATTTGGAAGTCCCCTCCCAAGAACACGTTTGGCACGACATAAATTGGACGTTCGTTACCGACAAAAAGAGCGAATTTGCCAATATTACCATTTATATTCAATCCAAGTATGATATAAGTGTCGCTGCCGTCAGTGAATTATCTGCAACGGTTGGTCTATTCCAACTTATACCAAAGGGTAGTTTAGGAAAGGAGTACTTTGTGCCTCTTATACATGATCGCGCGGAAGGTGTGGCCACCGTGAGTGCTCTGTCAGAGCCGACGAATATCGTCATCAATTTCAACACTCACGTAAATCTCAGCCTTACAAATCGATTCCTTCGTCCCAATGAACAGATCTCAAAAAGATTAAATCCCTTCGAAACTTTCCAAGCCAAAGTTAAAATTCCCGGGAACGTTTCTGTCACCATAATGCATATTGTAGCTGATAAACCAGTGGCTGTCGTATCTGGATCTATTTGCGCAGGAATACCACTTTCAACTTGGGCTACATGTGATTATCTTGTTGAACAATTTCCACCCTTCAGCCAATTGGGGCGGCGTTTTACTGTCGCGCCATTCTATAACAGAAGTCGATACTTTTTCATGATAGTTGCCGGACGCAACAATACTGAGGTAAACCTGCGCAGTGAAAGCCAGGAACGTTCCATTAATTTGCGTCAGGGAACCTTCATAATGGAAGATTCGGATAGTCTGGAATTTCATGTAACTTCAACAAAACCAATTCTTGTAGTTTCGTTATCTACTTCGAGAATAATACAGGAGGAGTCAGATGGAGACCCAGCCATGGTCATTGTGCCTCCATACGAACAGTTCATCCTCGGAGAGCAGTACTTTTACATTCCAAACCTTGAATCAAACACAGGGCACTACATTTCCATCACGGCGACATGCGATTCGATCACGGATTTCATTCTGGACGTCACGCCTGTTATTTCGACCACCCCTGTCGTGGCAGGACAAATGTGCTATTCAAGCTTGCCCATTGATACTGGAAATCACTCTATCAGGCACAGATGGGATAACGCATCATACATGCTATCTTCCTACGGGTTCAACAGCAAGAGTGGATACGGGAGACTTATTAGTTTTAACACGAGACCAATCACCTGTCAGGCCTATGACGAACTTCATGACGTCACAATTGAGTATTACTGCGATGATCTCGACAAAAGTAAGTACTTTTACTGAATTTGTCGCGTAGACATTGTTGTAACATCACATTTTTTCGTCAGAAAAAATGGATAAAAGTATTCTTTTTGCTGTGAAATGTGCCTTCTCAGTCATTGACTGGTACGTTCAACAATCCTGGACAAAATGATCAAGGACAATTCCCCACGTGCCATCCCAGTGTTGGTTTAGATGGTAGGCCCAGATAAATGTTGCGAGCTTTCGCAGAAAGCGCCCTTTTCTTTTCTCAACATTGATTAAGGGGTGGTGGGGTTATTAAATAGTTATATGAAGTCGGCCAAGGTGGTGGGGAAAACATGCTTAAAATATGTGGCAGGTCCGGGAGTGTCCCAATAATTTTATCCAGGATTATAGATAAATGGTTTGTCGTAACAAGAAAAATTTATATGAGCAAAATGTATGCTATATTTCTTGCATATTTTGTTCATTTATCAGCCGATACTAGTAGAAAGTTTTAAGGAACATTAGACCAGAAGCATCGTATACAGGGAAACCGTTTTCAAAATAGACGAGTTACACTTTTTGCCGATAACAGAGAGAGAGTTGAGAAGTAGTGCAGCACGCGGAAAACACGATATCTTAGAAAGATGTTTCAGTCCACGATGAAAACTTTCTAAATCAAGTGAATGGTACGGTAACGGATAAAAACTCTTTAAACACGACAAAGAAGTAGCTTATACTCACGTTCCATTGTAAATTGTAATAAGAAACAAGCCTTTTTACAGCAGAATGCGATCGTAACTTTAAAAGGCCCAATTTTCTCATCCCAAACAGTACCAATTCTCCTAACCTTCTTAATTAAGCGCCTCCCACAATTGTCTGAAATTCACCCTCCTCCAGACACAATCTCATTTTATTGCTACAGAGTGAATATAGAAAGCTCAATGTGTATAATCAAAACACTATCAGAACAGTTCGTGCTGTGTAATATAAGTTTTGGTACTCTGAATTGTTTGAATTAGCAGTCAATCAAAAAGCTGAGCCAATTGAGAGTTTCTGTTACCCTATACTAGAAGTGTAGTTTGGGGTGAGAGAATTGTCCCTTTAAAAAACAAAAATTATCCACTTTAGAGAATCTGATAGTGTAGCCTATTTAAAGATTGGGTTAATTTACATTTGACTTTACGGCTCAGTTTCTAACCAATTGGTTAAAGTCGTGCGGCCGCGTCCTTTTCCAGTTGTAGCTCACTGGCTTGTTTCCCTACGTCATTGCTTAGGCTGGACACCAAGCACAATGTCAGTAATTTCAGTTCTTTGAATTAGTTGGTATATCACCCGACCAGGACTCCAGCTTCAGACCTCTCGGCTGAAGTTGGGTGCCCTAGCCACTTGACCATGCAGTGGGGAATTTAAATATTGGGGATGAAATTTTGTATTAAGGGTAAATTCTTGTTTTCGGATTTTGCGATTTCAAAATTATTATTAACCGTTTTAAAAACAAAAGAAGGACAAGACTCACCGCGCAGCCCCTAAATGCAAGCATTATCGATATAAATTGACATATTAAAGTAGATTTATTTAATCAATTATGATATGCTGCATATTGAAATAAACGTTGCCAGATAATGCATAAAATTGAATACGCTGGGGCCAAGGGACCCAAAGAGCAGCGGCCCACCAAAAGCAAGGCCCCATGCAACCTTTTTATCGTTTGTGAAAATAAAATATAACGCTGTTGTGGATCGGTTTGTTGAACGATTAAAGATACAAACAATTAAGTGGCGATAATTAAATGTTTAGGTTTGTATATAGACATCGTGTATTGACGACACACTGACGTCATCCGTGCGGGGCAAAACAATGGGCGGCACGCATAAGAATAAGCCCGGCAAGTGTAGCAGACTGTACGCGTTTCGATTGGTTGACAAATCAGCTGTCTGCATTTGCCTGTGTTGGTTTGTTTTGTCCCCAAATGAGGGCGTACTTTCCGCTCTGTGACATCATATGCACAAGGTCTATATTTAACTTTTAAGTACAGCATCACTTTGCGTTTGCCAATTTAATGTGGAAATGCAGTCACCCTAACTAGAATTAGTGTAGTAGACTACACTGTCTCTTATTGGTTCTTGAGAGTCATGTGACAATATTTTTCTCATCAACTGTGAAATTTACCAGGACTTACTGCTTGATTTACCTTGAAGATGCAGTATCGAAGTCCTAAATAAGTATGAAAAATATTTTAAAGAGATAAAAGAATGAATTTTGAGATTTAGCCTAATTCAAAATAAATTTAGGCGACTGATCTTTCCCTTGAAACGTTATTTGTGAAAAATGATACTATTTACTTTGTTCCTTTATTTGAAGCATTATTTTAATAACAATTATGAAAGGATAGCGTGATATTCCGGGGGAAGGGGCAACGTTCGAATGTCGAGAGGACGCCTTACCCGCGTAGCAGGCTGTACGGCATATTCCTTTTCAGTCATATCCCTAACGTTTTGGAAGCTAAGAAGCTGAGAAAACCACCGTTCGCTCCGCGGGGTAGAGGACGCCCGAAGAAGCGCAAAACCTATAGGGGTCCTACCATGGTTTATATCGACACAGCATATGGTTACCGCACTAATTGCCTACATCAGTGTACCACGACGTATTAAGACAGTTTAATGACCTAACACGTGCTAGTCCTTTTAATTTTTTTATTTGCTTTGGAAAAGCTTTCCCATTACACTTTAATTGCTAGATCACTGACGTCAAGACCCAGACCAATGCCTTTGCTTGCCTCTTAAATATTCCTAATGCGCATGTACAGTTTTCAAGCACAATAACACTTAAAAATCTGTGTCTTCCTGGAGTACGATTCCTTGGCGGGTCAATTCAAAGACTTTAGAAATGGAACCTTGTGCCATTGTGCTAGGTGCTCAGCTAGCAAGCAACAACTGGAAAAAAAGGCCATGGTTGGCCAGAGTAAACCGATTGTTTAGTAGCTGAGCCGTAAAACTCCACTAACTAACCATTTAAGACTCCTGTTTTGACCCATCATTGCGTTATTTTTCCCAGCTGATGCTATATAGTTAGTTAGATGGAGTCTATTAGTTAGATGGAACCTATTGATTCAAGTCGAGCTGCCCACGGCCTTTTCCAATTGTGACTCACTGGCTTGTTTTCTCTACACCATTTCTTATGCGGAGCATCACACAAAACGGCAATGGGTTCCATTTTTAGAGTCTTTGGTATGACTCGACCTGGGATTGGAACCTGGGCCTTTCGCGTAGAGCGGATGCTCTACCGTTAGACCAAACACTGTTTTTGATGCTACATTACACACAGGTGTTGGTGCGTCGTTAAGCCCCGACCACACTATGCGACGCGACTTATTGCAACAAGACGATCTTGTCGTGGGGAGCGACTGACAACTAACTAGTTTTAAGAGCATAGTGTCCACATTATGCAACAAGTTGCAGGTCCATGAAGCAAAATTCTAATAATTAGTATACTCTTTATTTGTTACGTCGAAGAGACAAGAATGTGTTCTGTCCATTTCGATTATATCTGATTTACGCGGGCTTCATTCTTGAAGTCCGTCGTTGCTGTTAGTTGCACGTTTCAGTTTCATGCGACCGAACATGTTCGGTTGCATAAAACTGGGTTGAGAGTCTGTTTGCAAGTAGTTGTAGACGGGGCTTTTAGCCCCATTTTACTAATGGACAGACTGCTCTCTAGAAATGCTGAATGCTGAATTTAATAAATTTTGATTTTTGCCAGGTTTTTGTCCCGAAGATGTCACACACGGTAATATCACTTGGCCTCAAACCGGAATGTTTACGACTGTCAAATCCGAAGAAATCTGTTCTATTTACTACTCACGAGGTTTGTTTTGGTCTGTCCAATCTCTGTTTTTTAATATGCCTTCATAGAACTTTCCTTACACTCTGAAAAATAAAAAGAGTGAAATGCCACTCGTTAGAAGGGAGAAAGTTAAAAAAATCCACTCCAGAAGAGTGGAAATTCACTGGAAGAAGAGTGAAATTCACCACAAAAAAGGACGTTTTACAATAATGATTGAGTGACTGCAGGGTACACTCTTAAGGATCTCTGGAGGCAAACGTAGGGAATTTTCCCTCTTCGTGAAGTAAATTTCACTATTCTTGGAGTGAATTTTACTATTCTTGGAGTGAATTTACACTCTAACAGAGTGAATTCATACTCTAAACTCTGTCTGAGAGTTACTAAGTTCAGTAAACTCGAACGTGTACAATTAATGTAAGGCATGCATAAAAGCAGCTTTGGTATCATTTTCTTTTTTTGAAAACACAATACACGGTTCCTTGTAAAAAGATATGCATTTCTACCCTTCAGAATGGAGCGAAACAACTCAGGTGGCGGAAATTTTTACCATCATAGAAAACATTGGTATTGGTGTTTTTTTCAGTATAGTTTGTACCCTGTAGAGGCTTTGCAATTACGTCACGGAAACGCCATGCTGGAAAACATTCATGCCAAATACACGTTGCTTTGTGCCGAACGCAATGCACAGAGTGTATTATAGTATGCACGGTGTGTACATATTCAACGAGCAAGCGCGCCCAGTGTGGTTTACTACGTAGTTACATGTACTCCAACAGGGCCGACGGAGAGTATTATGACGTCATGTGAAAAGTCTCTATAGAGAAAATCCGACGGAAGAAGTCTCGCGTCCTTCGGTTTAAGTTGTCTTGCTGCGGCATGCGTTATATTGCTTAATTGTCTGTAGGAAGTTGTAGGATTCCAGACAAAAATAAAGAAAAATGCGGAGCATCTACAGAACGGAGCTGCCTGGCATTTTTGGTTTCGATGAAAAGAGAAACCTATGCATTCATGATGGCGTGTGTGTGTATGTATGTGTGTATGTGCGTGTGTATGTATGTATGTGTGTATGTGCGTATGTGTATGTGTTTGTGACACTTTGCTTGTTTACACGATATCTTGAGAAGGGAAGATCTGACAATTCTCAAACTTGGTACACAGATACCCCATACTAAGAGGAAGAACCCTATTGATTTTGGTGGAGGTCAAAGGTCATTTGGGGTCACAGCGGGTCAAACCCTGAAATCCTTGTTAACACGATATCTCATGGTAGGAATATTGGATCAATTTCAAACTTGATACTTGATGCGTTATGATGTAAGGAAGAACCTAATTGATTTTGGTGGAGGTCAAAGGTCATTTTGGGTCACATGGGGTCACATCCTGAAATCCTTGTTTACACTGTATCGCAAGGTAGGAAACTTGGATTTATTTCAGACTTGATATGTTGAGGCGTTATGATGTGAGAAAGGACCAGATGTATTTTCGTGGGAGTCAAAGGTCATTTGGGGTCACATGGGGTAAAACTCCAAAATCCTTGTTTACACTATATCGCGAGGTAGGAAACATGGATTCATTTCAAACGTGATATGTTGATGCGTTATGATGTAAGGAAGAATCCTATTAATTTTGGTGGAGGTCAAAGATTATTTGGGGTCACATGGGGTCAAATCCGGACATCCTTGTTTACACGATATTTCATGGTAGGAAACTTGGATTCATTTCAAACTTGGTATGTTGATGCGTTATGATGTAAGAAAGAACCCAATATATTTTCGTGGAGGTGTAAGGTCACATGGGGTCCTATGGGGTCAAACCCCGAAATCCTTAATTACACTATATCTCAAGGTAAAAAACTTGGATTCCTTTCAAACTTGATAGGTTAATGGGTTTTGATTAAAGGGAAAACCCAATTTATTTTGGTGGAGGTCAAAGGTCATTTGGGGTCACATGGGCTCAAGCCCTGAAATCTTTGTTTTCATGATACATCATTGTAGGAAACTTGGATTAATTTCAAACTTGATAGGTTGATGCGTTATGATGTAAAGAAGAACCCTATTTATTTAGTTGAGGTCAAAGGTCAGAAGGGGACAAATTCTGAAAACTTTTTAACACAATATCTCAAGGTAGGAAGCTTGGATTGATTTCAAACTTGATATGTTGATGCATTATGATGTAAGAAAGATCCATATTGATTTTGGTAGAGGTCAAAGGTCATTTGGGGTCAAAGGGGGTCAAACTCCGAAAACCTGTATAGGACAGCTCAAGGTACGAAACGTGGATGTATTTCACAATTAGTGTGTGTATGAGTTATGGTGAGTTGAAAGTACTGAACCTGTTGTTTTTGGTGGAGGTCAATGGTCATCTGGTATCACCTGGCATCAAACTCTGTAAACCTTGTTTGCAGAATATCTTAAGGCGCAGTAGAAATTTGGCGTTTTGAATATAGAAGTGTTTTGGTTAAAAGAAAAACCAGTTACTTAAAGGTTGAGTCAAAGGTCACTTTGGGTCACCAGTTGTTACAACAAATGTAGCATTTTCTTGAAAAGAGCATGTATGTATCATCGAAACCTCAATGCATTTTTGCATTCTGGTTTGAAACCTAATTGTTCTGCATCCTAAAAACAAAAGAGTGAAATTTACGCCTAAAAGATCGTCCGGAGAAATTCCTCCTAAGTACAAGGGAAATTCATCCTGAGTGGAGTGAAAATTCACTCCAAATAGAGCTACATTTCACATCACCTGTGTGAAAAATTGCGCTGTATGGAGTGAATTTTCACTCACCCAGAACAGATCATTCTGGATACTCTTTTTCACTCTTCTTTATTCAGTATTGTGATTAATCCTTGGCTCTGAATCAATCCCTTCTTATCATGACAGCTGGCGAACCAGTGAGATCTAGGAGGTGCATCCTGAATGAAGACCCCCTCGAAGTCAAATGGGAGGAGCCTTTGGTAGGATGTGGTGAAGAAAAACCGGTTAAAACTCCGCAAGATTTGGAAACAGTAAGATTGTATGAATTAATAAAACCGAACAATAACTTCTTGCATACATGGCCGTACGGGACGGGGGCTGCAGCCACCAATTGACAAAACCTTGCTGAATCGGGCAGACTTTGGTGTCCCAGTTGGGCAGAGATTTTGCCCTGGTTGGTCATCTGGAGTCGGGCAAGTCACCGCCCATTGAGAGAAAGAGTCCCCTACGGTCATGCTCGCACAATTTAAATGAGGCGAGCTTAAGTTATTCATGGAGTGAATCAGAGTTGGTGCTTACTATTTACATATAATTTTAGAAATTTATTTTTCGAATTAATTAAAGATGGAGTATCGTCATGAAAAAGAATTCTCAAAACGTAAGCCTTCAATACCCTTTTTACGGTTTACGTCACGACTACGTGACTTCATAATTAATATCTGGAACGAGAATATTTCAGACATTAATTATGAAGTCACGTGGTCGTGACGTAATCCGTGAAAAGATTACCGAAGACTTACGTTTTGAGAATTCTTTTTCATGACGATACTCCATCTTTAACAGGAAATGATATTTTAACAATGTTTAAAATTTTATTCGTTTTGATTTTTTGAAATTTAGATGTGCAAATGTAAAATAAAATATTATTAATTTCTTATTTGCTTCAATGGACGTATCAAAATTCTGGAGTCGGGCAAGTCACCGCACATTTAGAGAATGAGTCCCCTACGGTTACGCTCGCACAATTTAAATGGGGCGAGCTTAAATTATTCATGGAGTGAATCAGAGTTGGTGCTTACTATTTAACACATAATTATAGAAATGTTTTTTTCCAATTAATTAACAGAAAATGATATTTTAACAATGTTTAGAATTTTATTCGTTTTGATTTTTTTTTTAGATGTGCAAATGTAAAATAAAAAATTATTAATTTCTCATTTCTAATTTGCTTCAATTGACGTATCAAAATTCTGGAGTCGGGCAAGTCACCGCCCATTGAGAGAAAGAGTCCCCTACGGTTATGCTCGCACAATTTAAATGAGGCGAGCTTAAGTTATTCATGGAGTGAATCAGAGTTGGTGCTTACTATTTACATATAATTATAGAAATGTATTTTTCGAATTAATTAACAGAAAATGATATTTTAACAATGTTTAAAATTTTATTCTTTTTGATTTTTTGAGATTTGGATGTGCAAATGTAAAATAAAAAAATTATTAATTTCAAATTACTAATTTGCTCCAATTGACGTATCAAAATCTCCAATGTAAATGGATCTGCGACCATCTATTCAAAAAACAATTTTTGTAAGTTTTATTCCACGTAATTATTACAGTATGTACCGTATTCTTTCTTTTCGTAGACAATCGTCACAACAGAAAATGTGGAGGAGGTCTCTATGACTTTAAAAAACGTTACGAAGGAAATTGACGAGATAACTAATGATGACGTAGTTGCTGTTACTGACACTTTGACGAAAGTCGTAGAGACTGGTTCGACGTCACCTGAGGTAAACACAGCAAAAGGACTAACCTCCGTAGCGCTTTGTGCCTGCCGCCCCTTTTCGTAGCGATGAGCTGAACGAAAAGACTTCGTCCGCTCTGGCTTTTTAAAACGAAGGTTTGAACTCAAAATTTTAAGACAGCAAGAAGGAGATTTTTCTTAAGAAAAATTATTGTGCACCCATTAACCTGATTTATAAGGTAATCGGCTCGTTTTGCTTTCTTAAAGGCCAACAAGATGGACATCAAATAAAAAATGAAGAAATACGAAGTTGTAAGTTACGGTAAAATACATGCCATGTAGCACAGAAATGGTGTAAGTAAATTGAAATGGGGTTCACTCAAAACACAACACTGTATGTGGCCATTACTACGTCATCGTAGGACTAATGAAAAGTTTTCACAACTATAATTCAGTATACATTGTTCTTCGTTGCGTTACAAACTATCAAAGAGATGAACAAACAATTTTTATAATTACCCGAGCCTTCCCCACCCAAAATAAAAAATAACGATTACTGTATTACTAAAACTAGGATGACTGGTCTCAAAGCCTGTATGAACTAGGGAATATGCGCAGACCTCACCGAAACCCTTAACTCGAGTTATTCCATCCTAACCTCCTTCAGTATGGTATGTTTCTGGTTTCAGCAGGTTTAGCGAATCTTATTATAAACACATTTTAATTTTACATGTAATCTGAGAGTATTCCTTTTCAATTCATGCCTTAAAGGGCCAATCCTCTCACCCCAAACTACACTTATTGTAAGGGTGGTACAGAAACTCTCCATTGGCCCAGCTTTTTGATTGACTGTTAATTCAGACAATGCAGATTACCAAAGCTTATATCACACAGCATGAACTGTACTAAGAGTGTTTTGATTTGTGACATAAAACTTTTTTATACTCACATTGAAGCAATAAACTGAGATTGTGACTGGATAAGGATGAATTTCAGACAATTGTGGGAGGGATTTAAGTAAGAGGGTTAGGAGAATTGGTACTGTTTGGGGTGAGAGAACTGGGTCTTTAAAGTTAAGCAAAGACCCGGAATGACTTAATGACAGCATCATATTTAAGGATGTTTAAGGTATTTAAGGCATATTCTGGTGGCAAACGAGACTATATATGATTGATAGTCGTAATCAAGATTTTCTTCTCATTCCATAAATGCCTAAAGCTATCTTTTTTCTTCATTCAGTCTAGAATGAAGCCATATATGACAGATCAAGTGATGTAAATGGTCTGAGGGCCGTGTGGTTGAATTGGCCACGCATTGTCCTTCAGTGGACGTAATGGCTTCCTCGAGAAGCAGTTTTAAGTTTGGTTTCGCCGAACGGCCCTTTGCCATAGGGTTGGTAGGACTTTAGAAAAAGCATTCCATAAATGGCTAACGCTTTCGCGCCTAAATTAGGCATACAAGTGAAAAAATACTGGTCCCAAATTGACCAATATTTTGACGAAAACACTGTTTAGTGCGCTTGCTCAAAAAAAAACCGCAATGGGGTGAGATCAAAAACCTCTTGCTCATTTAGGAACGTGGCTCTCCTCAAAAAAGTTTCATACTGTCAAAACCTCTTAAGGCACCACGGGACATCTGCAGCTTATTTCTGTAAGGGAACCACAACAAAGAAATATGTCTTGAGTAGGATACTATACCATGAGGATTTTCTCCGGATCAAAGGCCGAGAACCTTTTAGATATGGAATGTAGAATGTAGCACTCACTTTCGATATTAATATCTTTATTGCACAGGTAACAGAATCAGTTGTCCAAACTGTAGACAGGGTAATGGCTGATCTTTCGATAGCAGATTCTAAAGAACAAGATGGCGATGATCTTGGGACGGCTGAGACAGCAAGGTCAACATCCGCGATGGTGCAACTTATGGAACAGCAAATCCACCAATCTCTGGAAGTAGTTAATGATTTTGTTATCGTTGAGAAAACAATTCAAGTTCAGGCTTTCAACTTAAAAGTAGAAGACATTACTGAAAGTAAAGAACTTAAACCACCGGAAGTTCAGACTGCTGGTGATGCTCATACATCCGTCATTTTGCCGAGAAGCGTTTTCGAACTTGAAAAAACCAAAGGTAATTAATTGACCATCGGGCGTACTTCTCTTTCCAACACACATAGTGACGTGATATCCGGTTGAAAGGTCAAGAGCAGTCCCGAAACTTATTTCGAAGCAATAACTAAATATCACAATTTTACTCTTATTCTCTTTAAAGTATCTTTCATCATATTAACTTCAATATTTTCGAATATTCAATGTAAAACAAGCAGTTATTTCTTATAAATTTCACATTTGAAGAGAAAAGTTGTTGTCACATGACTCCCAAGAGCCGATCATGAAACATTACAGTCCACTACCCTTTTTTAACTTGGGGTGACTTCTCCTACCCTTTAAGTTAACAGGAAAAATGCAGTCAGCGCCAGAGGCCGCGGAGCCAGCTTTGAAGTGCGGGGGCTAACCATCGGAGCGGCCCAATATACGTTCAATAAAAAAAATGCAGTTTAAGGCGGCTCGAAGTACAGTTGAAGGCCGCCCAAAATCCCACGGCAGAAAAAGTGCAAGGGCTGAAGGCCCCCGTAGTCCCCGCGTTTCCACCGTCCCTGGTCACCCAAATTTGGATTAGAATGTCTCTGAATCTTATTTCATCAAAATTTTGCCATTCCTACAACTGCAAATTCAAAATTTACAGACAGACAGACCGATCAGGGTCGTTCTCTAACAACTCCCTGCACCGATTGATCGAATGGCTTTAAGGTCGTGAAGCTGGGGTTGTGTCTTAGGGGAGGGACCTGCGGGGTCTTTTAATTGAGATATGTCAATCAAGTACAATCACAAATCGTTCTTAGTGAATTGATTTCATTCCTGAGTACAGGTGGGGCTGTATCCGAAATTCAAATAAAAAAGCTCTGGTTCTGCAAGATAAGAATGTTACCCGGTATCACAACTAAATTTTCAAAACTTTTTCTGTTAAAGTTGAAAAACTCCCAACATTTTGCATCTAGGCCTTTTTCAAGGCAAAAAAATTTCAAAGGGAGGGATACCCCGCGTCCTTCAGGACTTCCACAGCGTCCGGCAAAACTCTCTCGAAATGGTCAATCTACCTGTACGAACTTGGCCGTGCTCCCTTTATTTATGATCGCACAGGCAGATTTGTTACAGATTCGAGGGTATTCAGATTCTCATTTCACAAACCGTGTAAGAAGTTGACGGAGATATTAAATCTGTTACTTTCTGCAGTAAGTCAATTCAAACAGAGATATTTCAACATAAAGCTGCAGGCGTTCATGTTTTCTTAATCATTTAAAGAGATCATTACGCCAATCATACACCCCAAGTAGCCAACAGTTCTTTGTTAAATTAATAAAAGCAGGCTTCTCGTAAAACCATTAATTTAATCAATAATGAGTCTCAGAGCAAGTCATTCATATAGACATATTTCAACATAAAGCTGCAGGCGTTCATACTTCCTGAAACATTTAAAGGGTCCATTACGCCAAACAAACACTCCGATTACATTTCTTTGTTAAAATAATAAAAGCAGGCCCCTCGTAAGACCATGTAACAGTATCAATAACGAGTCTCTCAGCTTCTTCACTTGATAATTAAGTTGGCCAAAGCTGTAATTACCAACTGAGACTATTGACAGGTTTTGTACTTAAATGTTTTATTTCTTTTTCTCATACGAAGCATTGTTTAAGTTTAAACTTAATTGAAACTGAATGTGGTGTAAATGATCGGCCCGCTCTTCACAAAAAAGAAGAAAGTATTTGACTTTTGCTCTCGGAACCTTGCAATATATCACTTTAACAACAAGCTTGTATGGTGAATTTTACAATATTTTAACTGTCGTTTTGACAGGTTTATTAGTTTAGAGTGGCATTTTATGGTAAAGCGTGTCTTGTGATTAGTTCTGTTCATCCTTGTAACGAGGATTTTCACTTAACTAAGTAACGCAAAGTGGTTTGTACTTTTGAAAAGATCTATTCGGAGTTCATTGGCTTGATCCTGTGTTTCAAATGTTTACAACCAATATATAGGCATTATTCTTTGTTGTTTAAATTTCGTGAACAGGGATTCCAGTCTCTGAAATATTTTGTCTATGTTACTTGCTACGATAACAGTCTAATATGGTAACTGTTTTGCACTTAGTAGGAATTTTCTAAATGTATCTTAAAAATCGAATCTTCTCAACCGAGACAATTCCAATTATCCTCACCTTTCTTCTAAAATCCCACCCACAACTGTCTGACTTTAAAAACGGAACCTACTGCCGTTGTGCTTGTTGCTCATCATAAGCAATGCAGTAGGGAAAACAAGCAAGTGAGCCACGACTGGAAAAAGGCCATGGTTTGCTCGACTTGAACCCATTGGTTAAAAACTGGGTCGCAAAACTCCATCTATACTAAAGTAACCCACAGCCGCAGTCTAAAAGTCATCCTCTTTCAGACACAATATCAGTTCATTCCTTCAGGGTGAGTAAACAAGACCCAATGTGTATGAACAGAATATTTTCAGTTGGAGTGTACCTCAAGTCAAAAAATTCAAACATGAATTAAAGAGCATTAAAAATGAATTTTAACAGTTCAAATCCCATCTTGATAGGACATTCTTGAGCTGAGATATAAAATGTTGAAGTTTATTCACTCAAATTAAAATGGTACATTGCACAATAATTTGTGATGTCATTGTTGTACTACTCACATTACAATCTTTGTATTTCTTTGTTTTTCTGAAAGTTACTGCACCTTGTACCAAGGTGTGATAGCACTTACTCTTGTGGGGTGATGTAATAAGTTAAGCCCTCTCGGTGCAACATACTGTGCAAGCAAACAGGAAGTGTTCAAGGTCACAAAAACATTCTTAATTTTAAAGGAAAACAAAGCAGGTAATTTGAGTTGTACAACAAGAAAGTCACAAATTATTGCACAATGGACTAACTTGTTTTAAGTGAATAAATTTTAAAATTTTATATCTCTGCGCAAAAATGTCCTATGAAGGGGGAAGTTAAACTGTAAGAATTGACTTTTCATGCTGTTTAATATTTATATTTGTTAATGTTTTACAAACTGTCTAATGTGAGCTATCGTACTTAGCATTTTTTTAATTATAGAATGGATTGCCGGCTTTGAAATGTACCTGCGATCATACCAGTGAGGAAAAACAAAGAAATCAATAGACAGACAAAACAAATAAACAAACAAACAAAATTAGGCAAAGAAGTAAACATGACCGAAATCCAACTGTGTCTTCAGATAATGCAAATACGATCTTTGGAAGTTGCACAATGTTTGGGTAGACAATATTTACGATATTTCTATAGCAGTCCGTGTGCAATAGTTTAACAAAATGCTCGCTTAATTGGTTCTATTAAATAGCTCTTTGTCAAGTCGAGTTCAGAATTTTAGGTTTTGCTGAGCAGATTTTCATTTAAACATTAACTCAGTGCAAACTTGGCAAAACAACTTGAACGAGAGTATTGCTTACACTCAGCAATTATTTTAATTCTGGTTAATTTTAATGTTCCAAGAGAACTTTGTGCATTAAAAAGCACATTTCAAATTACTCTATATTGTACTGTAACTTATTGATTTGAGCACAAAATATGGTCAAAATAGAACGAAGAAAGCAGTGGTTTTATAATGATCCTTCATATGCAATTTCCACTATGCAATTAATTATCGAACAAATTTCTTATTCAAAGTATCTATTCTTTTCAATTTTGCAGGCCCGTAGCCAACCGGAACCTGGGGGAGTCCCCTGAAATTTTTTTTTCGACCCCTAGAGATTTTGAAGTTTGCAATTGACTTAATACGTATCTACACATTTCATTTAGCTCCCCATGAAAATTTTTTCCCCTCTGAAAGGTTTTGACCCCTCCCTTCGGTGTCTTGTCTTGCCACGGGCTTGGATTTATGAGTAAAAATAGACCATATTCAAATAGTGTTATGTTATATGATTTTACTTTCTTGTCCAGTTGCTGTGTCTTTTGTTCTATATCGTGATGACGCCCTCTTCCGGACAACCAGCAACAGGTTCAAAGACAAACGACCACCAGAGCTGGTTCTTTCAATAAGTGTTGACACAATGAAGTTTCGCAGGCTGAGAGAACCCGTGGTATTAAATTTTCCCACCCCTAAGGTAAGCCGATCTAACTTCGACAAATGCATTAATCTTTTTCTGAAACTATTTACGTCCAAATTTGACATTACCGACGTTTTGATTCAGAACGATAGAGCAACAGGACGGTGAGTTAAACACACTCGCAAGCGGCGTTCCGTCCTGACTGTTAAGGTGTTTCGGTTTCGAAGACGTTTTAGACGAGAAAAATTACCATGACAGCCCACTTATCGTCCTTTTTCTTAGACGAAAGTGTAAACAGTTCCAAGATAATTCTGGAAAACAGCAGGACGGAGTGAATCTCGCTTCGGCTCATGCGCAGCCTAGTTTTTTGCTGCGCGTTTCGTCCTCTTTGTCTACCGTCCAGAAATGGAAAAGCCAAAGTAATAGATCTGACCTTATGTTACCTGGGCGTGTACTTTTTCCTAGAGAAAAATGTGATTAAATTGTGACATGGTCGGATCAGTTTCTTGGAAAAATACCACGCCCCGAATTCCGCAATGTCAGCTTTTACACCAGTTTCTGTAAGTGTGACTGTATTTTTAAAAGAAAAGGCCAAGTATCCCTGGTCCACATGAAAACCATTTTGAAATAAATTTATTTTTTTGAAATAAGTCGATTTACCCACATTATCTAGACGAAAATATACGACTATGGTGATCATGTCAAAGGTCACCATATACTCCATAGGGTAGAACGCTAAAATGTGTGTATCAACTATCAGTATGTCTCAGGCCTTGAATTTTGAGGCGTGCAAGTGCGATCTCAAGTCACCAATAGCCTCAAACCCCCTTGTAAGGAGTGTGATTATTTGCACTAGATAAAGAACTCAACAGTTGCTTCGTCAGAGTGTCAAAATTGAGGGGGCAAACTAGAGCAAAAGGAAAATGATGGGGCAAAACTGTCTTTGCTCACAAAGAAATCAAAGGCGAATAGTACGCTCTCGGGGTGAAGTTAAGCCTAGGTCGGGATCTAGGGGAAGAAGCCCCCTCCCCTGGAGCTCTGAGGTTTTAGCTTATCTCTTGGCGAAAATTATGTCTCAGGAGGGGTATATCATTTACTTTATCATTTAAACCATCTTTATTCTATCAACTGGTGAAAAAAGTAATAACTATGTGATTTTTTTTTCGAACAATATGTTTAAAATTATTTTTTCGAATGACGTAACTAGTAATTAACCTAACTTGGAGGGGGACAAAAAAGAAATCTGAGGGGACAAATGCTCCTTCACTCCAACCCCCCTCCCCCACGAAGAGTCGTCCCTGGAAGTTAGAAAGATATATTTTTAAGTTTAACCAAGCAGAAAACGCTCCTTATTTTTCGAAATAGCTTGATTCGTATCACACTGGAAATCCAAAAACTCACTTCCTGATGTCCATTTCTACAACTACAGTCTGGTTTCTCGGGCTGCGTTTAATATGAAGACAGACTAATTAACCTTGAAAAGTCACTAATTTCATAACGTGACAGTGATTATATTTTTAACATCCTCCCTTGTACAATATTATCGTTGGATAGTGCGTGACCACTACTAATTAAACACCAAGATCAGGCAAAACGCAATTTTCGGGACTTAAAGTGCAAATTTATGACCCCTCCTCTTGGACCCCTCTCCAGGACGGCGACCACTCTTTCTATGAAAATACCCTGGCCCGCAGTCCCTTCATGTGACTATCTTCTTGTTGTATCCTCCTCGTAAGCAATTGAAGCAGATCGTCCTTTCATCTTTAAATGATTCAATAGAATACGTCAGCAAGCTCATCATTTTCTTTTTACAGGAAAATAAGAGCATCAGTGAAAATACGTCATGCGTGTTTTGGGACTTTCAACTTAACGACGGTTCGGGTGATTGGTCAGATGAAGGGTGTAAGTACAAGGACGCCACCGATGAATCCGTCACTTGTGAATGTAATCATTTAACCAACTTTGCTGTTTTGATGGTAAAGACCTGTCTGATTTCTATTCTTAAGGATCTAATTGTGTCACTTTACACTACAAATTGTGTAGCAGTCTGCAGATATTCTCAATCGTCACAGTTTTTTGATTGACAGCTTGTTAAAAATATAATTGAGTACCGAAGATCATATAACAGAGCATGTACCGTACTGCGAGTGTTTTGATTTACACATTGAGGTCTTTATAGCCTATACTCGCAGTAAACTGATATTATGTCTGGATGGGGATGAATTTTAGACAGTTGTAGGAGGAGCTGACGTTAGTAGGTTAGTAGAATTGTAACTGTTTGGAGTGTAACAGGCCTTTCAATTTTCATTTACAGCAGCTTTTATAAATACGTAATGCTTTCCGTACAGTAAATGGCAGAAACCTGACACGACGTCTGTCCCACAAAAAAAAAAATAATGTTCACTTCGGCTATGTCATCTTTGATCCATCCTGTATCGCACTTACGTATTTTATCGGACTGCCTTATTGATAAATTTGAGTTTTATAAACAAGTTTTAAAATCTAATGTTTTATCACATGTTATCCGACTTTATGTGTCTGGAACTTTCAGTTTATTTTCTCTGACTATAAATAACTCTCTGGATTCCTGGATCTATTTCAGAGAGCGTCATTTCCAATGAATTGAATACCAGTTAGTTGTCGGAGTATTTATATAATCATATACACTGAAACTGAAGCAAAAATATGCAAGAGTGGTAACCTTTAATCCACATTAGGAGATAAACTAGAGCACGATAAGTTCAGTGAAGGTCTCTTCTTTTACAATATGCCAACACGAAAGTAGCTATTATACGATATGTTCGGTAAGATGAGGTTTAAGGATACATCAACACAAATGTGTTAAATCATGGAAGTATTTCCTCGGAGGTCCTCTCCATAGTTATGTAGAATCAACTAGATAAAAACTGCATAAACAAGCAAAGTTCAAGTTCCAATTTGGTTTCCAATACAGCTCAAATACTGTGAAAATTTTAGCCTTTTACTAACTCTGATCAACCGCACCCTCCCCCTAAAATATTCTATTACTGATGTTCTTTCGTCACTACTTACTTTTCTCTATTTCAGGGATTTCTTGTTCTTGAAGGGTTTTTAGACCACATTCTTTCGCTTTTGTTCATTACCTATGTTATTGCTAAAATGTTTTCTGCTCTAGCTGGTACCGTATTTCATATGGAAAAAAAAAGAAAAGAACGAATATACGAAACGAAAACCAACAAGACCTGTTACGCATGTGTAAGAAACCATGCATGCAGCGTGCATTGTTTGCCGCCAAAATGACATGACCTGACGTCAGTGTATCAGATCTTTTCCTAGTGACACCTTAGACGTCATTCAATTGCCTCACCTAAGTTAATCCACCAGCGAGGAGTTAAGACAGGGATCACAGGGTTGTGTCATACGAGACAAATGACAGTCTGAGGGGAGGGCGACGATGGTGAGGTGTCCCCTACCCCTTTGGAAAAAATATAATAATAGTTAGGTCTCTAGATGTAAAATGGTGTCAGATTTTGTACCTCAAACGCAATCAAGTTTGTAATGAGTATTTTTTTTGTCATTTTTGCTATTGTTTTGTTTTCCAGCTCTGGCCACGATGGGTTAAATCCCCCGAATATCCCTGACAAACCCCCCACCCCTTGGCTACACTACTGCCACCAACGTATGCAATTATGCAGCTGACCCCCCCCCCCCCCCCCCATCATTCCCCTGCTTTTTCATTCCTGCTTTCAAACCATGGTGCCATCACAGTTCATTTGTATCTGATGCTGACCTACGATCCTGGGCTATTCCATGTTGCTTATAGAAATTTTACATATGCTTAATCCGGAAATTATCATTTCAAGTGCCACCTCTCTCGTTGCTTAATGTATTAAATGTCGTCATTCTCAAATCAAATTACGTTATCTTAAAATATGCATATCACTTTTATTGAATGTTCGTACACGTTGCTCTGCTTTTTTAAGCAGACGGAGTCTCTCAAATTTCTGTTCGCTTTGTATTAATGATTTATCAAGTCAATTTTTTTTAAGCTATGCGTTTCAAAGATACTACTTAGTTGCCATGGTGACAACCATTGTTTTTTTATAGGATTACATGGATAAAACAGAGGAGATGCCGATGTTCTACCAAAATTTTCTTAACGTTGTGACGATAATTGGATGCAGTTTGTCTATCTTAGGACTTACAACAACTCTTGTAGTATTTTTCACATTCAAGTAAGTGATGACGTCATTAAGTGACCTTTTGCTGGCAGATGTCTTTAAATTTTATACGTTATGATTTCCATGATTTTTTTTCATGGTAGTTTGTATGTGACAAGTCGAGAAAGCAAAACGTTTACCAGGGTATTGATGGAAACAGAAGCTTTTATCAAACTGGTGAATTTAAATCGAGATTTAATATTATCTTGAGATGGACACTGAACATTTCCAGTGAAGACTTGATTCAGCTGTAATTGAAGTACTTGACAGGGACGTAGTCTGCCAGGGTTGGGCGGGTGGTAACAGTGACAACTGCCATCTGAGATTTCCAGATAGTACTCTCTTAAATCGTTAAATTTAAAATATTGGAGTTAAAATCTAAAAGAGGTGAATTAGTGACCAATCGAACGTTTGATTGGTCACTAATTCCATTCTTTTAGATTTATTTTTTAACTCTATTAGACTAAATTTTAAATCTATCGAATTAGGAAGGTACAAAACTACTTGCTAAGGGGTGGTGGCGCTCTACATAGGCAGTGTGTTTGAATTTGCCTTGCCCTCCCCCCGCCCCAGAGTTTTTGTCCAGGATACGACCCCAGACCTTGCTCCAAGCAAGACATTTGTACTAATGACGAAAAAAGGGTGTTCTCACTTTTCACTTTTTTATTTTTTACTTCCATTATACAAGTTGTAAGCCAGATTCGGCTAGCTTTAAACTCAGGATTACCGGCCGAGTTGGATCAACCAATCACTGTCCGCTTAGTACTGACGTAGACACCTGCTTCAATAGCAAGGAAAGGTATAATCCACACATCATATTAATCTGCTTTTGGGATTTGTAATAAACTCACTGGTGCACGGCCAAGAAGCTCTCAAATGTAGACATATG
The DNA here is from genome assembly GCA_037179385.1 of Holothuria scabra. Taxonomy (NCBI): domain Eukaryota; kingdom Metazoa; phylum Echinodermata; class Holothuroidea; order Aspidochirotida; family Holothuriidae; genus Holothuria; species Holothuria scabra. Next base: position 16,055,608 of record CM074199.1, read on the forward strand.
GCCACATGATCAATGATGTCGCCACCGACCGAACAAACTTAGGCTTACCAAGATGGCCGCCGTTCTGTTTTCATTTGCCTAACCAGGGAGCTGTTACGGCTATAAAAGTTCCCTGGCCTAATTTGAGACAAAAGAAAACATTGGAAGAACAGTTGAACGGCACTTCATTCTGTTCATTGGTCCAGGGACTTGTAAGCGAAGGAGATACAACAACCAAGTTTTTCAGAAAATTACTATGTGCAAACTCTAAAGGTTCCAATATTTGATTGACACGTCTCTTTGTTTCTACTGTTAAATCTCCGTCGTGAGAAGTAAATCCTTTTAATGATGGTCACCTCAACTCTTTTCCAAGTAATCCCTAAACAAAGGCTGTTGTCTACAGATGCTTTGAGTTGAGGTTTGTCTCCTTTTATGACGGAGTTTACGAACAAGAACTTATGCAGAAAGACTGGAAACAAAAATTTAATATATACTTTATTTCTCCCCCAATGATATGTAACGGTTTAATTTCATTATCGGATGGAAGCATAATTCAGGTTTATACATTTTCCTCAGATTTAAACAAGTTTTCCATCATTAAGAACCAAAATTGTTAAAGCAAGTGGAAGCGAAATTGTTCTTGACTTCAAAATAAAATGAGACACCGCGCGGTGTCGCATAGCGTCAATGACCTAAATTTCATAATTTTGCATGACGGCTGGCAACGTAAAGTTAACGAGTAGAGATTAAGGAATGTGTCTCTTCATTGAAATTTTGGCAATGCGTCACTGATCCTGGTTGATCATGGAAGCTTTGAGACAAGGAATTGGAAAATAAAAACAAGTTTTACGTCGGAAAGGAACATTATTATCTCCAAGAGACAATGGGAACGTCGGATTTCTTTCCTAAACACGTCCCTGATTGGTCTAACTTCCTTTGGATTGTTTGTATTTTCTTTTGCAAAATCAGTCAATACTGAGCCTGAACCATTTGAGTAAGTCCAAATTTTACTAAAGTTACATTAGAGACCGCCATTTTGGTAAGCCCAAGGGTGTTGGTAAGGTGCATGACTCTATACTGTACATAGGGTGGTAATGCAGGATGCTCTGTACGTAATATAAATCGGTAAGTATGACAAACAAAAATTCACGAATAGAGTTCAACAAGTGATAGCTGTCACGGTATATTCAACACTGTACCATCCTATGGAGACCCCCATTTCAAATCATTTCACTTCACATCACATAACTACGTAATGTTACCTGTTTGTGTCGTTTTATTCTCGCTTCCACTTTTCTTTCCGAACAAAGAGTGCATTGCACTATGTTAAAAACAGTCAGGAAAAATTAGGACCTCTGAACTTGCATCTTTTTGTTGCAAGCTTAACTAACTGCATGACGGTTAATCGGCGGGGCTTAATCCTACTTTATTGGTTATAATACAAGTTTCCTACGTTTAAAGAAACAGTTTACATACATTCCGGTACACAAAACCACACGACAGAACAATTGTCATATTTTAGATGGTTTTCAAAAAGTTTGACTGACAAAATTTCCGTATAGAACGCGTTTTGTGGATAGCCTACGAATGTGTTACATTTATCGCAAGGGTTTCAGAATGCACATGTGCATATGAGTTATCAAATTCACTTTTCATGCAGTCTAGAATGGAGCCATACATGGCAGACCAATGATGCAAATGGTCTGAGGGCCGTGAGGTTTGTCAAGTGTTGTCCTTCTTCGTGAAGCAGAGAAGTTTGTTTTCGCCGAACGGCTCTTTGCCAGAGAGTCGGGAGGACTTTGGAAAAAAGCATTCCAACGCGAATAAATTTGAAGAAGAAGAAGGAAAATACACATCTTGATCAGTCTCGTATAAATTGTCAAACATGGCTGCAAATTTAGAGAACAAAACATAAAGAAAGAGTTACATAAAGATTAGCGACAAATTCTGTGGCAAATAATTGCCAGAAATTTTCTGTAATCTTCATATATCCCTTAACTTCTTGTTTTGTAGTGTAAATTTGAAATGCCGGTGATTTCAAGAAGCTCCATCAACTTAAAAATCTTTTGTAATGTTTATCTACTTAGAAAAACTATAAACTCGGATTGCAAAGCTTTGTCAAAACAGCAAATAAGGTCAAAAGTTGGGCAAAGCGGGTCGGTGGCGTGTGCATGTGTTTTAAAATTTATGCGGAGCAACTGCTAACTGCTTAAACTTGGATATGGGAGTTCCCAAAGTCCCTAAATGTAGAAAATGTATTTACCAAAAGAGATTAGAGGAAATCAATGCGAAATGCCTCTTTTTCAAAATAAGTTTGGGACGATTGCTCTTGTCCTTTAATGTATTGCCTCGTTTAATATCGTTAGCCCAGCCTGGATGAATGGTTCCAAGTACAATTTCTTAGAACAAACATTACTTTCATTGCTCATGGATTTTGATAATTTTTTTTCTAAAGAAAGGATCGATTAATCGTGCGATTACACCTAAGTAATTTTATTTAAACTTTTATTAAACCATCAGGGCCTCAGTCGAAGGAGTGGGGTGGGGGTGGAATTCGGCAATCCTTCTTAGAAAATAAAAGGTGCCATTGCCATAACGAATTGTAGTATGTTCGCACCTCCAAAAATATTTCGCCCTTTAAAACGGTTTATTGAGTTGGTTCTGGAAATTGAACAATTTTTTCTAAAGGTGTTAAGTTTTCTTCACATACCAATGTCAAATGGTAAAACTGAGACAATCCCCATATCTTACCCAAATGTGTCACATGTTGTCAGCTATAGAGGGGTAGGTAGGGAAGCAGTTAAGGTTTCTTCCAGTTTCAAACGCGGTTCAAATCACCCAGTGTAGTCACGTCTTACGACAACCAGGAAATACCGTGAGCACATTGTTCAACCCTAAACCATCGAGGGAGTATTGGAGGTCTCTAGCTAACAGTATAGACTGTAGCTGTTCAAAATATTCTCGCTTTCAAAGTTGGTGATTAAATCATTTGCATGAACTCATGAAACCATTTTACACTTCTTTTTTTGAAATCAATCTTGAAGGTGGATTCGGAATTGGACGCCGCAAAACACGTACGATGATGTTGTGCATGTATAACGTCTCGTCGAAATGTTTATATAGAGGTCATGCGCGTGACGTTATATCCTTTAATATACGGCACTGTAGCTACATCTCATTGAACGGCCAGTTTTTTCATTGCGGTCATACATAAAGTACAGATAATAATTTTCATACCTCGATATTCGACGAGAATAAGCTTTTTATTTATTTTGCTATTATTTTCTGTCTTTTCAAGAACGTTTGAGGGGACATCGTAATGGAATGAAAGACTGAATTAAAAACAAACGCCGCATCATTCGCCTATTACAACAGGTTGCCGTTCAATGTTGCATGGCAACCTCGCTCAGTCTGACGTCATAAAACGTCATGCAATGCACGACCTCTATACAGAATTGTTCGCATGAATACATTGCATGCATCATGTAGAAAATATAATCCTTAGATGTTACTATATATATATATACATGGACAAATATTGCTAAATACATGGGTTCCAAATTTCAGAAACCCTGAACAATTTTTTGCAAAATGAAAAAAAAAAAAACGGTTTACCGAAAGTATCGTTTCTACTTAATTAGGTATGGTAAAAAAGTCTGGTTGAACTCCAGAAATAAGGTTAAACCCTTGAATGAACAGTATCAGTTTCAGTATTTCCATATACGTGTCCAGGGTTGGTAAAGATACTACTCCCTGAAATTTTTCGGTTGCTCATAGCCTCGGAATTCCATGAATAGTAATGTTTTCTAAATGTTGCAAACTTAGAAAAATGGTTATTTATGTGTTTGGTGTGAAGAGGGGTCTTCGAGAATTATTTACGGGAATTTCTAAAAAAGTTGTGTCTCGAACCCTTTATCACTTTTTGTCCTTTTTAAAACCGTTTTTCTAAGAATGTATCCCATATTTTGTCTTGAACGTGTTTCACTTAAGAATTTAAGTTTCTAATTTAAAACTTCACAAGTCCTCTTCCGGAGCTTTCGTCTATTTTAAAAACTGAAAATTAGTCGAACTTTGTACCTACTTAAATATCTCCCTACTTAAAGCCCCCCCCCCCCCCCGAAAAAAAAAAAAATCGTGAACTCTAAAACATCTTATCAATTGGAGCAGAAACCGCAATGTTGCCAAATATTTGACAAGATTTGTTTCAAAATTGACTAGAAATGGTTCAAAATGAAGCTATCCGTTTTTATTTTGGGCCGAATCTACTCAAAGTTGTGATGAAATTCCAGTTCATGCCCTCATTTATTAGATTCTTTTCAAATTTGACTAGGGCACTTTTTAGAGTGTGAATGCGTTCCCGGAGTAGGTACCAAAAGGAGTTTGGTAAAGACTAAGTAGTTGAATTAAAAGCGCCAGAGAAAGTTGCAGTAGCATAGCCAGGATTGTATCAGGGGGGTGGGACGGAGCACGACATGATGGAATAAGTTTAAGGCAGTAGGGGAAGGGACAAAAAACGGCAAATTTAGGTCTTTTTGCTATTATTTTTCTTTCAAGGTTGGATCATGGGGGGGGGGGGTTCACCCCCAAACCACCCCCGTGGCTACGGCAACAGAAAAGTTGTGATAATCCAGATTCGTATTACTTTCCCGTTTTGCCTGAGGTGAATGCACTTTAATACCTGTGATGCGTAACATACGTAATAAATCTATTTTAATTTGTCTTTCCGTGTTTTTGTGATGAAAGTGTGTTTGTAATACCCAATCTTACTTTGAAATTTCCTCTGTATATCTCCCTAACACAGCACCCCTTCATATGACATATCATATTTTAGGGAGGTGGGGGTAAAATAATGCTAGGGTTCCAGTTACTTATATCACTGCACTCAATTCACTCACGTGAGTAGAGGTCCGTTTACTGTCTGAAACATTATTTCATCTGAGCCATACAATCCTTTCGCAAACTTATAAATTCTAACCAAACTGCACAAACCACGCATATCACTACATCCCACTGTTGCCGTACTTGAGCTATATGATCTATTTACGGTTCTTCGGTAGAATGGGGGGGGGGGGGGGGTGATCCCTTTACCATTTCATCAGGCTTTAATTACGCATGCCAATGACCACGTGAGATCGGCGTCATAAAAAGTAATATACTTGATATTGAATCATTTCTCTCTTCTTGTATGAAATTCTTGACTAGCTTACTATTTTTTTCCTTCTTCAGGCGACTGAGATCCAGTAGACCTCGTCGCATTTTAGTCCACCTGTGCATCGCGCTACTCTGCCTCTACTGTACGTTCCTGTTTGGGATAGATTTCGCGGTGAATTCCAACTGGGCGTGTGTAATGGTTGGCGCCCTCATTCATTATTTCTTGCTCAGCACTATTTTCTGGATGGGTGTGGAGGCACTGAACATTTATTTGATGCTGGTTCGGGTGTTTAACATGAATGTTAGACGCTTTGTGCTCAAAAGTGCTTTAATTGCCTGGGGTAAGTAACATTCACTTTTATATACATTCATAATTAAACAATAGGTCTCGTGAATGGTCAGGGTAAGCAGTACGTAGGCCTTCGTTTACGCTATGATGTCAGTACTACTTCACCAGTTTTACTAACCTATGGTCTAATATGACCACCCTTTGGCCAAATTTGACCAGTAAGTAGTCGGATTTGAACATATTGTAGTCAAAATATTTGACCAAATTTGGTCGGTGCATAGTTGACCCAGTCGTTGGTCGATTTGATCATTTTTGAACCATGGCTGATACATTTAAAGTTACTAAAACGAAATAAAGTTAGCTCTGTATTGCTTGAAGGTATAAGACTCTTGTTGCAAAAGAAGGTGAATGACATAGTCGCTGATAAATTATGTTACTCCAAACTTTCAAATTTGCAATAATCTAACAGTAAGACTTCATTTCTACTTTCCCTGCAATGTTTGACCGTTTTTAATCTATTTGGGGAATTCATTGATGAGACTGAATAGATTAACCCTTTACCGTTGTTTGGGTCCTTTTGGACCCATGCGGAGAGCTCGGCTGTCACACATCTTTACTGTTTCACGCGGAGCTCGAAACTGCGAGTAGCTACCCGAAAATTCGGCCACAAGAGCGAGAGAGACAATAGTTTAAGGTCACGGGTTCAATGGCCTACGGAAGCCGATGCGGGGCGGGCTACGTCCGCTTTTCCGCCCAGCCCCGAGGCGCGCAAATATGCCCCGATCGGAGCACAACGGTAAAGGGTTAAGCTAAAATATCTGCACCACTCGGCTAAAGGTTTACGTGCACACACGCAGAGACAGTGGCATCAGCTTTGCAGTAAACACACTCCACGGGCTTAGTTTAATTTGTAAATCATGTTTTCGTTTGGATCACGGCGATGCCAGGTGAAGGCTACTCTCTATTTTCTTTGTAGGGAAAAACTGAATTTATATCACAGAAAATATTCTTGTTTTTAACCCCCATATTTATTATACGGAATGATAGGTACCGGTAATTCAATTTATGGTACAATGGCAGTACCCGTGTGGTGTAACTTTCTTTTCAAATAATTACTGGTTCTTATGAAGGAACTCGATTGTTTGCTTCCCAAGACCATCATTGCCTTCACTTTCAAAAAATCATGCAATGCAACTGTTCCAACGTATAGCGTTAGGAGCTCCTCTTTGGATGTGGTCGTTTGGCTCTCACCCCTCGGTTGGTTTTTTTATGCAGCGAAAACGAAAAAAAAAACTCATGTCCGTTCCGTGGAGTAACTCTAGTATCACGTGATTATTTTCACTGTTTAAAAACATTTGTAAAATTACACTGTAGTAAAAACAAAGAAATATACACACGTGAACAGGTGAATCCCTGCTGCATTTTAAACAGTGATTCACATGTTTCTTTTTTTTTTTGTTACTACAATATTACAGGCATTTTAAACACTGAGTGTAAGAGGTGAAGCTATAACTAGAATTTATTGATGAGACTGAGTTTCAGTAATAATAGAAGTTATTTTCTTCACATGCTATTTTTGGTGCATTTTAAACGCATTATTTATTTAAAAAATATGTTATTTGAAGAGCACATTAATGCTTTCACATTGATGTGCGATTACACTGAAACGATACATAGAATGTTAATTAGTATGTCTGCTAACTCACGTATGCAGTGTAATATACGCTTCGTTAAATTACAGTAATATTCAACTACTTACCGTGCAAACCATTACAGTAAATAAATATCAACAAATATTTTTCTTCATTCAGGGACTCCCGTCGTGATTGTTGGATTATGTGTGATATTCGCAACTGAGCACTACCAAAAAGAAAAATAGTAAGTCTTTACAAACTCTGTTCGTCCAAGAAACGTTTTGAAAACGCACCAAACATTTTACCAATGTTCTAAAACGGTTATTATATGTAAACCACGTTTTCAATACGTTTTCTGGACGTTCTGTGTTTGTAGGAAAGTACTAGCCTGAAACCTTTGACCAGGTAAATGATTACAGAATTCGTTGATAGATCAGGAAGTTTAAATCATTATTGCTTCATTAATTTATTCCGAATCATCAAACATCATTTTGACAGAATTGGGAATACTGAATTAGAAATACTGTTTCCCCCAGAAAATACTTGGACATTTTACCAATACTAGGCCTTATTCATTTTTGGCAAGCTTACGACAAGACTTAAGGGTACAGCAACGCTTTTCACATGAGAAACGTTAATTTAAAAGCCTTGAGACAAAATGGGCTAATTTTTCTACAATTAAATACCATGGTGAGAATTAATTAAATATTTAAATTCAATTTGCCAAGATTTTTTTAGTATTTTTTTCAACTCCACCCTTAACGTACGGACTCTTTCGCTGCTGCCCAGTATGCCGACCACCCTCCCGTAAGTTTTAAGCATAACGCTAGTGTTCATGGGTATTCCAGGCTTTGTAAAAGTAGCAAAACAAACTTTATTTTGCAAATCTATTTGACAAAAATTGTCCCATTCTTGACAATCAACCCCTTTCCTTCTTTCTTACAGTTGTTTCTTAACTCAAGGAATCGTGTTCTTCTTTGCCCTCATCGTACCAATGGCACTTGTGCTCTCTTGTAATATGTTTATATTCTTTCTAGTATTTCGCAATCTCATGACTTCAAACATGGCCGGGACAGTACACAGAAAGAAGACAGAGATGGATATGTTACGGGAACGGCTTCAGAATGCCGTTACCATGACAATACTAATGGGACTTACCTGGACGTTCGGTTTCCTCATGATCGGTCACACCAGTTTCATTTTTCAATTTTTGTTCTGCCTCTGCAATTCATTTCAAGGCTTTCTCGTTTTCATCCTATTCTGTTGGCGGCAAGAGGATGTTAGAAAAACGTTACGGCCTCATTGTGTCACTGCGAAGAGAAAGGGTAAGGAAGTAGTAGGAGCCAAAGCTGATTACGACGTTACAAATTCGATGACTGGACAACATACTACAGGACTGAAAGTGTCAGTAGATGCGCGGAAGAATATTGTGTCAACAACTTCAACATCATCAACTTTATTACTTTCACCAAATAAAACGAAATGTAAAAACAATCAGAAAAACCCAGAATCCAACGTATGATTTAAGTGACACCTTGAACTGTTGAAGAAACGTCTTTTTGAAATAAGCGAGTTCGGTAGTTCGTTTTGGTGGCTATTTGAACAGACTCGCATCTTTTAAGTCGTCGGGATATTGAACAAACCCTACAACAAGTGTTCCAAAATTTGAGTTTACAGGAAAACTTGGTAACACCGCGCTCTTTCTTAATCCAACCATAACATAAGGACGAATCATTAGTGCGGTTCTGTACAGTGGACTTTGTCTAAACTGCTTTTTGGTGTAAAAAGATTCATATTAATCTGTTGTCACAGTAGAGTTAAGTCCCTATTTTCGTTCGGGTCGGCTATTCAGATTTTTGCCAACTGGTGTATGAACGAAGTGCAAGAAAACGAGTGAACGCCATGCACTGTGTTCTGAACCCGGCTTGTGTATCCGACGCTGTGTCCCACAATTCCATGCGCCAACGAATTACCGAACTAGCTTATTGGAAGATTTTGAGTATGACGTAGTAAACACCGTCACCATACATCGTGAAGCTAGAAAACTCGCGATAGTCGGTGTTAGCCCACAATTTCTACCAAAGCTTGAAATCTCCTGCAATCCTTTTCAACCAAAGATTTTATTTATTGTCTATTGCAGTGAAAAAATGCTATGCCTACCTGCAAAGCTTCTTCTCAAATTTCAATCTATCAAAAACGTTTTATTGCATATGTTTGTAAAGTGAAGTTGTCATTCCTAACAATTTGATTTAAAAAAGACTGAACTAACTTCTTGAATAAGATTTCAATTGTCGTTAAGTATAGATTTTAAAGGGCTTGTTTTCTCAACTTGAGCTTGTACTTGGTAAGTTTGCTTTTCACCAACCCTCCTCCCAATGACACACGGTGCAAATTAAATTAACTTGAAAAAGCTGAAGATTTTCATCAGGTTTCACGTTCCATGTTTTCATTGAAAACACTTTATATACGTCTGCTATATTACTGTATTCTACAAAGATTTTACATGCAAATACAAATGAAAAGTTTTCTAAAAGATGCAGTTGAACCTTCCGCCATTGTGCTTGGTGCTCAGCATAGACAATGTAGTAGGGAAGAACAAGCCAGTGAACCAAAACTGGAAAAAAGGTTGTGGCCGGCTCAACTTGAACCGATAGCTAGTTGGAGACTGGGCCGAAAACTCCATTTAACTACTATCTAACTAACTTAAAGATGCGATGGGTGGAGGATGTTTGATGATGGGATCATGTCAACCTGAACAACAGCCTGCGCAGCAGTATCCTTGGCTTTCACCACAAGAGGCTGATGTACATTCGTATAGCGATGAGCCAAACGGAAGGACTTTGTCCAGTATGTTGTCCAGTATCCAGTATCCGCTGATAGCCATCTGACAGGATCTTTTTTTCATCGTGCTGTTTACATTTCAGCCTTATCATTCACAAATATAAGATGGAGCTTAATTTTGAAATCGTAGGTCTATGATTACGGTAAGGTACTGGGACTGTCCCGTGATTTTAACTGAAGAATATTTCCTAATGTAAAATATATTTGTAGCAACAGCTTAACAATAAACTTGAAAAACTGAAATGCTTTGTGTCTAAACAGGGAGGTGTTAGGAAGGAGACACAACAGCCCTATCTGTCACACAATAGGTACTTCAAAAATAGTAATTCCCATTCAGGCATCATATTTTCATTGACAGGTCTCTTTATTCCTATTGTTAAGCCTTGTTGACCTGTCCCATGCTTAATCCTGAAACAATTGTCTTTGTTAAAAGATGCTTTAATCTGAGGTTTGTTACTGACAGGTTTCAGACTCTAATCAAAAGTTTTAGCTTAACGAATGTCAATGAAAGTTTAAATAGTTTACTTTCTTTGTTTTGCAACGAATTCGATGAGTCGTCTGCTATAAGCATTGTTGAAGGCTAAATCATTTTACCCAATTTTCGCAACTTTCCTTATAAGTCCTAAACACACTCGAAATGCATATTGCGTTAAAATTTTCCAAAGAAATAGAAATTACATTTATTGCGACCAATCACGAGCAAAGTGTAAAATTTCATGTTTTCATGATGGCTGGCAACGAAAAATTAACGTAAGGACATGCCCTCTCACTGGAATTTTGACAATGTATCACTGATCCTAGTTGGTCTAGGTATTGAGATAAAATATTTGGGAAGAAAAGGAAGATTATTGTCCGCAACAAACATTGTTGCGGACAATAATCTTCCTTTTCTTCCCAAATATTTTATCTTTTTTTTATTTAATATTTTATATTTTTATTTATTGCCCCAAAGAGTCAATAGAACCTTGTGTCTCCTTCCTAACACCTCCCTGGTCTAAACAATATATCACACGCTGATCATAGGCGTTCGTGGTGGGGGTGCAGGTGGGTGGGGGCACTCGTCATCCCAATTGGGGCAAAACAGTTTTTCCATTCGGGCAAAACATGATAAAAGGTGCCATTTTTCGGGAAAAATTTGCTCTTGCCCTCCCCACAAAAATTATTCCCGTACGCCTATGACGCTGACTTTGTGACTTTTCTCAAATACTTAATGTCTATATAGATTTTCATGCACTTTAATGTAGTGTAGACTGCGTACCAGGTTGTAAATATAATCCTTTTTACTGATTCAATTTACTGGTCTCATCTTTAAATGTCTTTAATGTGGCGGTTCGTACTTATAGAACAAATTAACCCAACCATAATCACATAGTCCGAGAGGCTGATATGTATATCACTATAATAATAGTTAGTCAGTCATAGTCAGTCTTATTCAGCACATTTGTGTTATATATAGTGTCAGCCAACTCGATAAAAAGTTCAAAGTTAAATATTTTTTCAAGTATGGTTCAAGTTTTAGTTTAAGTTTGGCTTCCTTTTAGTCGCCTCTTATGACAGGCGGGAAACACCTTGAGCATATTCTGCAACCCCCACTGCCCAGCCCACAGGGGTCTATAATGATTGAGCAAAGATCCAACGCAAATTATAAGACGTGTATGGGGGCGTAAATGAGGGTATGCCAGTGCGTATATGAGGAAGGAGGGATAGTGAGACAATGCACACAAAGGCATGCGTGGGCATTTCCTAACATTTTTTTGTGATCGCAGTCCTCTTGTACAAACTGATATTTTCAACAAGAAATAGCATTTGGAAATTCAAAATTATACCTTAATGGATAATTTCATTCTCATCTTCTGCATTCAAGCCATGGCTTTCATTCTACTTTTTAAAACTCAATAATAATAATAAGGCCTTGAAGGGCAGTTGTTTTACGATGCCAAGCGACTACGAATGTGGGAGAAGCCATTAGCTTATGAATTACAACTTCACATCGGGTGGCAACCAACTCAACAATTTGGATCAAATTTGGTATTTTTTGAAAGACCATTTCAGATGGGAAAACCGTAGACTGCTCTTGGATGAAAAACCCACCTTACTTTGACTCGGCCAGGAATCGACCTCAAGACCTTCTGGTTGCTATGCTTCATCGCTTCAAATGCCACCGCCTTCATCCACTCGGCCACAACACCTTAATTGTTATTAAGCCAGATAATCTACCCCCTCTGACCTCCGGAGAGAAGCGAGTCAAATTAACTACATGTTCTTCTGAGATGTGACGCAGGAATTTGTCAAATTTTTCCAAATGTTACGTCAAAGCAACCTGATAAAAATTTTGGTAAAGGTACTTCATATTCCACGGGAAACGTGCTTCAAAGTTTATGGAATGTAATTTTATTATTTTAAGTTTTTCGAATTACAATTTATTTGTGCATAATCATATGAAAAGAGCAATCATTAACGTAGCGGATGAACCTGTGATACACACAGTGGCTCCCTTGATTACGAAACATGTGAACAGTTTAAGAACTTAAACAAATTCTACCCAGCCAACTTACCCAGTTGGACCCCTAATGGGCCTCTGCTAGGCTACTTGCTATGGGACCAAGGTCCCAGCCGGGAACCATTTGAGTTTATTAGGTGTTGCCACGAGGGATCCAATTGGGCCCCGCGGGGAAACTCCTGACAAACACGAATGGGTCCCAGATGTGTTCTAGCAAGTAGTCCAGCAAGGGCCGATCTGAGGCCCAACTAGGCATGTTGGCTGGGTAATGAGTCAGACTCTCTCTCGGATTCTCATTAACGAAACCATGGGTTAAAATGGTTACGAACACAATTATGAAAAGTTAGCAAAACAAAATATAAGTCCACAATCAGGCAAATTTGGTGTCTTTAAAATAAGAAAACCAAGGGAACACATTTGGAAGAAAATAAAAACCACATTTAGAAAGCAAATACGCTCCTGCATGATGATTATGTCTTCGCAAATTTTCATTCTAATTCAGCATCCTCATTTTCTTCCCTTCAACTTTAAGATGATGTATTCCCCCAAATATGACCTGGTTAACCCGGGATAGGCAATCAGAAAGATAACAACTCGTCGGTGGCATATTGCTCCGACAATCACTTGACTTTTCTTAAATTTAGTGCAAATTCTTCGATAAGAATCCCTCACTGTCTCGTTTTCTCTATTTCATTGCTTATACTGCATGAGCACCAAGCTTAATGGCAATGGCAATATGTTCATTTTAACGGGTTTGGTATAACGCGGCCAGGGGTCGAACTCCAGACCGCCGGCTGCAAATCAGGTGCTCTAACCAGTGTCCACTCTAAATACCCAATATATCAAAGTCTCTCTAATGAATTAAGCACCATTTTTTAAAGTTTGCCTTCATAGATGTATGGAATTTTCAGCGAGTTCTTTTATACTAAACCAAATCCTTTCCTATACAATCCAAACTCCGGGTAGACAAAATCTGCCCTACTTAGTCCACTTTTAGGACCCTCTTCGATCAAAGATAAAGACACATATCTGTAAACAGTTCACCTCATTGACCGATAGCCATGCGCAATGAACATGTGTTGGATTAAATTTCTCAGGGTTTTATCCACACATTAGTTTTGGAGCTGTCAACGAGTAAATGACTCCACGATCGTCATCGTATACCGTCACTGTGGTGCTATTGTATTAGTGATATCGCCCATTGTCAATGGGATCCACCCATAGGAGCATATTTCAAAATTAGTTTGGGCTAAAGTACAGCCCCTTTGCCTCCTTACAGTGCGCTTGAATACTTCATCAATTAGGACAAACGATGTGCAAATAGCCAGTGTCCGCAATACATGTGCCTTCTACAATGCCAATGTGATTGGCTGGAGCCGGTAATTGCCGGACTGAGGGACGGGCCTGGGGGAACATTTTTAACCCCCTTGAAAAAATATTGTAAAAAAGGTATTAAAAATAATTGGCATGGGGGGGGGGGTATTTGGTTAAACGTCCCCTGTTTACGCCCCTGTAAGTGAGCACAACCCCTTTAAATGGCACGTTAAAAATAAAAATAGTGAAATTTCTCTCGTTAGAGCAGTGAAAGTTGTTAATTTTACTCCAAAAGAGAGGAAATTGGAAGTTTGAATCCTGACCGGGTCATACTGAAGAATTAAACCTACTGCCACTGTGTTTGGTGCTCAGCATAAGCAATGGAATAGGGAAAGCAAACAAGTGTGCAACGACTGGAAAAAGGCCGGGACCGGCTCAACTTGAACCAATTGGTTGGAAACTGGGCCGTAAAACTACATCTCACTAACTTCAGCAAATTCCACAACGAACGTGTTATCTCTATCCTGCCTGATGAATTGCAACAAAATGCCTCGCAGGATGGAAAAATTCTCCCATTTTAATTAAGTTTTGTCTTTCTCTAATCAAAAGGTACAACCTCTGTGTAGTGCCCCACGTACAAAATTGCGATATTCACGATGATATTAACATACAGGAGGTTAATTATTTACTGTACTGGGTGATCAATTACATCATAATTGGCCAATTACAGTGACGTTATTTTCTCACTGTAATCTCGTCTAGTTGGTTAGTTAGGTGGAGTATGTCCGTCTGAGTGTACAAACGAATTTAAAATAGGGATATGGGGATATTCCCAAATATATGTGGGTGATGCAAAAACAGCCGTTGACATGATACAGTTATCCTCCACTACGGTTGCTTACCGATAAAAGCTCTGTAACCTCACCCTAGAAGGTAAAACCTCCGTTCCAAGCTAGACAGTCACCCCAAAATAGCTTTGGAAAGTCATGATTTATAATCAGCATTCACGGTTTTCCTATATACATTGAAAGAACATGTAACGCGTACGTTCTATCCGTAGAATTTTGCCACCGACTGGGACAAAAAAAGGCACATCAAGATGGCCCCCGTGAAGCTATAATTTGTATGATTTGACGACGACTCTGTAATATTTTAAATAAAAGTTTAACTTTAATGAGAAACAATATCATATTCCTGCAATACATGTAGTGACTTTGACTTTACCTATCATTAAATGGAAAATATTACAAGTTTATTTCAAATTATGTTGTTTTGAACTACTTGAGCAAGTTCAAACTTTCACACACAGTACCATAGCAGACAGCCATATTGCTACGCCTATACTCACACGTACGGTAGCGGCAATCTGACGTGCGCTGTCCATGTATAGGCAGTCCGTGTGAGCATTACATACTTTAAATATCCTCTGAAGATTTACTTTTGAACAGCTATGACAAACAAACGCAAAGGGGGTTACTATTTCTTATTTTAGCTGATAAGTAACAAATATACTGTGATTGAATATAGCCATCAATGAATTAAAATACGCTCTTTCAAGTTCAAATCAAAGGGAGAGGGTATAATTTTCCCTCTTTAGTAAGCTCCAAAACAGAGCTACAGATAGGCTGCATTGAGGTTTAATTCCCGATTGGTATATTGACACGCAACTGTTTACGAACGTGGTGGAGAACGTAACTGACTGTTCGATTCATTAGAATGGAGCTATTGTTTGGAAAAATATTAGGGAAAAAATCACCAAGTGTAAAGAATAGTAGGGTCGTTCCTGATCTGTTTGGAGATGCCACAACCCCTTTAAAGGGACCGATTGGCAAGAAAATAAATATTTCTTCTTACAAAATGTGTAATATGTCCCCTAAATACTCAAGAACATGACCTCACCTACTTCCAACACAAAAGGGTGCAGAGTTACCAGTTCCGCGAAACGATTTATGAGTTCACAAAGCATTGCCACCACTGGATATAAGAGATTAGTCGTGTTAATATGAAGATCATCGTCGTTCGATTAATGGTTGTATCTCATTGTTAGAAGCATACTGGGTACGTGGTGATGCAACAGTTGTGAAGTAGAGTGCATACACCTCTTGATAGCATTTAAAATAAACGCTACCACTGAAAAACACGAAAACGTACACCTCTCAAGGCCCATGTCCAAACTAGGACTCATTCTTTACAGGGAGAGTTAAAAGAAGGGTTTAAGATCACACCAAGTTTTATTCTAAGCACTGCGGTGAAATTTTCATTGAAATGCGATGTGCGGTTCTTAAGGTAAGAGCAGGTAAAGTTGTCACATTTGCAACAAGAAGTGAACTTGAAGTAAGCACATATGACACCATATCTTGACATTATTGAACAATATTTTGTTTTCCTTTGAACTTAACAACCAGTTTTCTATTCAACAATCCCATATTATTAGACTTTGCATTCCATATAAGGAGGTCATATCCCTGTTAACTTCAAGGTCAATACAACTGCCTGTAAAAACAAAAGGAAACAAAGCACTCCTTGTCAATGTGAGAAAGTGATATAACCTCCACTGCCCTAAAACTTACTTTGGAACAAAAATTTAGTGACTTCAATTACTGCTAGTTCAAGAAATACATGTCTGATTTGAGTGGAAGTTTCATCATAGAGAAGATTTAAAGAAGACCACATATGAAGATTTCATTCACCTTTCACATATGAAAATTAAATTTTTTCTTGAGCTTCGCTTTAAAGACCCCGAGACCTTGACGATAGGGAGTGAGAGTAGTGGCGAAGCCAGAAGTATCTCCAGAGGGGGGGGGGGGGGGGGGAAGGCGTGAGGTATGTCTGTGGGTGCCATGGGTAGAGTGAAGCATTAACGTCCAGACGAATGATTACAACACGTCGTTATCTTCAACCTCACATAAGTTTATTGCACCAAATTAAAAAACCCTAGAATAAATATAAAATAATACAATTACAAATAATTGTATACACAAGTAAACAGGAAACAAGATAATTCGAAAGTTGGTTAATGATGGCCTCAACATAAATCATATAAACACAAAACATTTAAATCGACTGGTTTTTTCTCTGCCTTGTCTTTGAGGCGCAGCATCATTTTATCTTTTATTACCTTTGCTCTTAGTTCGTATTTACACTTAGATTTTACTCTGTACAGCTTTCTCGGTAAACTGTCGACAATCAGCACTTAAACGTTACTCCCTTGTCTTAAATATAAGCAATGGAGTAGGGAAAACAAGCCAGTGAGCCACAACTGGAAAAAAGACCGTGCTCGGTTCGACTTGAACCAGTAAGTTGGAAACTGGGCCGTAAAATCCATCTAGCTAACCTTTTTCTTATCATAATCAGCATACTGCTTTAAAAAAAAGTTACCGCCCTAGGCGTGCATTCGGGTATCCAAAATAGTATATCATTTGTTTAGCACAAGCCTAGTAAACAACACACAAAACAAAATCAAAACAGTACACGTAAGGAACTTAGGTGGGTTTCCGACTTTTTACAGGAGTACGACTTACCTGCGAAGCAGATTATACGGCATATTCCTTGTTCAGTCATATCCTGGTTTTGGAACCTCATCCTGAACCTCATCCTGAAATAGCTATTTGGAAAATAAAGGAGGAGCAGTTTCCCTCCTGCTATGAATTTGAATGTGTGCACATTCTATGACTCCCCGAGGTCCCCGATAGACCCAATTGTACCGAAAGGCCGCGATCCGATCGGGCCGAGTTTGCACTCTGCAATTATACAGATCCAGGGACAATGGCAAGTTAGGTCCCAAAACGATGTCTATAAAATAGGCCCATCATAATCTCGACGACCAGTTCAAGATAACCCGATAAATTGGTCCCAGAGGCTTAACGGAGTAACTATTTCTGGTTTCAGAGTTTTTGAAATTCGCTATTCATCCATCCAATTAAAATTTCATGACATGCTTTAAACTGTGATCGATGAACAGGATTCACAAGCTTTCTGCATAAACTGTTACGTGATTAGTAGCGTTTAAAGTTCATTAGTTCCACTCTGGAGTATGGGTTCCATTGCAACTCGTGAACTGGAAGCTGCTGGTAAACTCTCGCGTTACGTGAGGTGAATGGCTGCTGGGATTTGTTCAGTGACTCATATTCAAACACGTCACTTTCGTTAATTACCAGAAAAATGTGCCCAGCCCGTGTAAGTTGTAAATGCGGACAAGCAAGTCTTATTTTGGTGATTAATACTGCAGTGGCATAGATAGAAATTAAAAATAGGGCAGAGCACATTCTGAGGATGGGGGAACTAAAGGTGCAACCAAAAGAGTGCAGTTTCAGTTTATAGTTGGGGAACAGAAAAAATGTTTCGCCCGAAAAATGTAATTTTACCTGAAAGACTATTTATGTGGAGCGCCACCATTACCTGGCGGGGAGCGTACAGAAAAAATAAAAAATGGAACCCTTCAAATAACCGGAAATGCATTTCCCAGGCTGATAAGTAGAGCGCAAGCAGTCCGTATTTTGAGCTTTCCTTTGCAATAAAATATTCACTGGAAATAAATTAGCAAACTGCAAAGTGACCAGAAAGCTACCAGAAAGATTTTTTGCCAGGAAAATGTAATTTTTCCCGAAAGACTATCCAAGCGGGCCCCACCTTCGTTGGAGCACAGCGGAAGGAAATTTTGAAAAATCAGATCTCTAAACAGCCGGAAATGGCACTTCGAAGGCTTGTAACTAGAAATGAAGCAGTTGTCATTTTGAGCTTTCGTTTACAATAATAGGAAAAAATCAGCAAATTTTTAGGTGATCAGAAAATTACGGGACAAAATGATTGAACGAGTATCACTGAAAAAAATGGTCTTATATCTATTCCAGGGCAAACTTGCAACGCCGATTGAAAAAAATGCTAATGTAAACTCTATCGCGACTCATGGTTAAATTCAAGAGGCTGAATTCATGCAATCATGTGAATGCCCGAACTCTGGACTATAAAGGATTTTTCATGACAGGCTCAACAGGTGGGTTTAAATGAATTTTCAGTATAGGAAGACATTTTCACCGTAGGCTGTATCAAAACAACATACCCTATTTTCATTATCGTTGTCCGAATTTTGGCTATAGAACTTATGGCAAACTAAAAGGCACTGCAAGCTTGAACGCCCTCCCGTCTGTCCGTGTAATTAATTTGGCAATTGGAAACATCCCAGAGTTTCAGTTTTTTAATCTTCGCCCGAATAATTCACCATTTTCGCAAAACCACCGTATGAAAAGGGGTTGAGGAAAACTTTTTCCATAAGCTGACCGAATGTTTCGCACATTTTTATCATAAGAATTTCCATGTAAATTTTGCTTTGAAAATAGCGGTTTTTGTTTTTCGGGCAAGTTTTGAAAGAATTCAGATAATCGGCCTAAACGGGCATTGTGTTTCGCAAGACCTAAAAACACGCTGAGGAATCATGTTTCTTTTAACTGATATGCCTCCCAAATGTGCTGTAATTACCTTTTTGATTATTTTGTATTTTGTATGCAATGTAACAAATGACTAAAATAGTTTTTCAGTCAAATGTTTGAAAGAAGTCGGATGTTCGACCATTTCGGGTATAATTCTGCGAAAGACTGTGATGTAAAACTCACAAATAGTAGCCTCTTCTATGCTGCCAGTAGGCCTACATGAAACGAATTTGAATTTCTTTGTAATGGTATTGATTGTTCATGAAAATTTTACCGCCAATATAATTTCTCCCTTTTTATCGGGCATACCTTTTTTAAAAGTTTGGGTGAAATCTTAGAATTAAAACCATAGCAATTATTTAAATCAAGCTGGAATTTTTTTTACAAATTCTTGCCCGAATTTTTAGATCTTGAGAAAATTTGGGGGACAGTTGGCCCCCATCCCCCGCCTTGTGCGCCTATCGGTGCAACTGACACGTGTTTTTTTTTCATACATAACTTTCCATATTTTGGGGGGCCTCGGAAATTTCGGAGGGCAAGGCCCTTCATCCCCCTCCCCTTAACCCCCATCTCCCTCCCCGATCGTGGCTACCCCACTAGTTAAATGGTACTCACGGAGACCGTTTTGCCGTAATTTTGATGATCGAATTTGCCTGTTCGTCGAACTGTCTCATTTTATGTATGCGTTATACGTACAGTCTACGTATAACTACTACTGTGCAATAGTACGGAGCTCCTAAAGTGCCAGTCTGCATGTCACGATGGTGAGATAATTTATCTGACCAAGTTGTCATCTTTTCCTTAAGAAGTCGACATGTTTAAATAATTTATCTTACCATGTCGACATCCTTTGCTAAGGAAGTCGACATGTTGAGATAACTCATCTTGCCATGTCTACATCCTGTGCTTAGGAAGTCGGCATGGTGAGATAATTTATGTTACCATGTCAACATCCTAATTTAGGAAGTCGACATGGTGAGATAATTTATGTTACCATGTCGACATCCTTTGCTTAGCAAGTCGACATGGTGAGATTATTTATGACACCATGTCGACATCCTTTGCTTAGCAAGTCGACATGGTGAGGTAATTTATGTTTCCATGTCGACATCCTTTGCTTAGGAAGTCGACATGGTGAGATAATTTCAACTAAGTACGTCTATGTATATGCACTCAATGGCCGACACTGCATGCTTCATGTTAGCCAGGGTGCATTTCGTGACCGAACGCCGGGATTTTCTGTAAGTGTGCATATACAAGGCAAAGCAATCCGTAGGTATGCGTATATACGTACAGTATACATGACTGTGATGCATACACGGACATCATACATTGGCAATGCGCGCACATGTATATATAGTGCACTAAATGCACTCTGGCATGCGGACAGCCCAGACGTGGCTCCAAGGGGAGGGGGGGGGGGTTACGGCCAGATCAACAATAAAACATACGGGAAATAAGCAGTGCAACTCACTCACTTCGATTTCTCTTAAGTCAGCTGCCCCCCTTTTGGAATGTCTGGATCCGCGCCTGGGGCAACTTGCTATACATAGACATATATAGTTGAAATGGTCCCACCATGTCGACTTCCTGAGCAAAAGATGTCAACATGGTGACATAAATTATCTCACCATGTCGACTTCCTAAGCAAAAGATGTCGACATGGTGTCATAAATTATTTCACCATGCCGACTTCCTAAATTAGGATGTTGACATGGCAACATAAATTATATCACCATGTCGACTTCCTTAGCAAAAGATGTCGACATGGTGTCATAAATTATCTCACCATGCCGACTTCCTGAATTAGGATGTCGACATGGTAACATAAATTATCTCACCATGTCGACTTCTTAGGGAAAAGATGATAACTTGGTCAGATAAATTATCTCACCATCATGATATGCAGACTGGCACTTTAGGAGCTCCGTACAATAGTGCATAAAGTCATCCGTTTTTGTTTTTTTTTTTCTTTTTTTTTTTGTTTTTTTGTTTGTTTGTGTAGAGCCCGAGAAAGCTTACTCCATAGAGCACCTATTATCCTGCTCTATAGCTTACTCGCATGTAGTCATGCAACGTACCTAGGCCTAGCCTAACCACCTATCACGCTTCAACGAACTACACTCTGCTGATCCCTTTTGAATTTGAGGCTAGTCTATTAGTATCGACCTTGTGCGTTGACGACCCATAAGAATTCGCCCTGCACCTGTAGCAGACTATTCACGTATTCGACAGGTTGACAACTCAGCTGTCTGCATTTGTCTGTGTTGGTTTGTTTCATTTTACCCCCAAAGGAGGGAATACTTTCCGCTCTGTGACATCATGTGAACAAGGTCTATTACATTAGGTTTGATCTACTGTACTGTACTACCGGCCAATTAAGCGGTACTGTACTTAACAGGTAACGTAAAGCGACTAACGTTATTGCAATGGCATCGTACAAAGACGTGATGAACGTAGAAGAACAAGACTCGACTTCTTGGAGGTTGTTACGTTACTCTCGCTTCATAGCAGATAGGAATGAAGTAGTTAGGTCCTCCGGCGAACAAGAGTCTCGGGGAATGTGGAAGGTAATTAAACGTCAAAGCAGCGTATTACTGAGTCTAACTGAGTGTAACTGGAGTGTTACTTGTCTAGGCTAGGCCTAGCCTACAGTAGGCTAAGCCTAGCCTAGGCCTAGGCTAACTAACGTTAGTCCTCAGCAGGGCACTAGATTTCTAATAATATACGGCTCTGGTCCTCAGGAAATATTTGAGGGCTGTGTTCGTTCGCTACATAGAGCAGGATATAGGATGGTTCGCTACTAACTATACACATGAAGGCTAACGTTATGCCTAGCCTAGCCTAGCCTAACTTAGTTGTATAGTCTACTTTGGGAACCATTTGCTGCGACCGTCTTTGCATCTGGCATAGGCTAACGTTAGTCCTTACTTAATGAGACTGTGCCTAGGATAGGACCTTAATAAAGCTTACGCCTAGTAACGTTACATTATTTCAAAGCAATAGCAACATAAGCTAGGCCTTATACTATAGTCCCCAACTTAGAACTAACGTTAGCCTGACAGTGACAGTTAGCATTACTCTGACCCTGAGTCAAAATAGCCTAGCCAAGAGTTGGCAAGACTAGGCCTAACAGTAACATAAGCCTAGCCTATGCCTTGGTCTAGGCCTAGGTTAGCTAGGCCTTGGGAGACAGTTAACCGTTAACAGTGCAATTCCCATTACGTAATGTGACGTCATGAATTGGAGAAGAGTGATCTAATCCGTTGTTAGCATTGAATCGGAGGAGAAGATTTTTTGCATTTGATGTGAGGTTTTTTGTTTAAGACAACTTAAAGTTTGTTGTGTTTCTTTAGAAGAAGATGATGGGAAAGTTCTGGAGAGATCTGAAGGGGTAAATGTAGTATAAGGTGAGGAATCATAAACAGTTTTGTGCAAAGCACTGTGTTGGTGTTAGGCGGTCTGTCCTACCTTTTCCTTTTTATATATACTATATAACGCTAGGACGACCTGTGACACGGCCTAGCCTCTGTCTAGTATGAACGAATCCGGGCAGCAAGGGATTGTCTGATTTCAGTCGGCCATAGGCCTAACTGTGGTCTATCATCTCTTAATATCTTTCCATTTCCTCGCTTACCTGTATCACAGAAGGTTGTACACTAATGTGTATCTTGATTCCCTCACTTTCACTGAATATGAAAGTTTGAAATTCATGTAATACTGCAACCACTTTTTCACAATTGGTGTCATCTGGAAACTGAAGTTTCGCATCTCGATTTTTAATAGACTGGACATCTGTATCATTTATCGTGATTTACTACTTAACTACATGTTGTGGGCTACTATAATTGTGAAACGGAATCCTTTATCACAGGGGTTCAGATGGGCAAACATGGCGTAGCGACCACTTTTAGGGTCGCTAAAATGTTTAGGAGTGTTGAGAAAAAGATTCGGGGAGGGTGTTTGAAACTTCCTCATTTACAAAAAAAATGGAACTCATTCCTAACTAAGAATCAATGGTTTGACTGAATGTCCATGAAAGTTCATGCACGAATAATCAGTCAGATTCAAGCATTTACTTTTGTGATTATTCACTTTCGAAGAGAGTTTTATGCTCCTAAGCAAGTGATTCAAACCGAAAATGAAACATAATAAAGATACAAGTATGTTACTAATAAAACAATAACCTTCCAATCGAATGGTTTCGCATTCTAAGTGGATTCTTCTTTCACAATTAAACCATTGTAGTGCAGTGCTCCAAATATTCAGTGTATAAGTAGAAGGCAAATAAAATAATTTGTTTGTTTTTTTAAATCTACTGGATAATTATGATTTCCGACTGCTGCATAAGCAAGTCAAATTTAATTCCTCTCACCGATATGTCATAGAGGACCACCTAGATCTTTAAGTAGAAAATTTGGGCCACCTAGTAAAAAAGAAATTGCCAAACTCGGCTTCGACATCCGGAGATACTGGATAGTGACTAGTTTAGCAACATTTAACTTTCAGTTTCTCAAGAGGAGGTACGAGGCCGTCAGGAGGTGGAACCCCTCTGCATCCCTGCACCTTCAGTTTGAATCCTCTAAAACAAAGCTGCTTGATCCAATATTAATGTCAGTCAATATTCCAAATGTAAGGGATGGACTTGTGTTCCGAATTCCACACTGAATAAAGGTCGTCTTAAAATACGTCATTTGCGTCACTTGTAGGTTCCCTTTATTTTTAATAGACATAGGAGTAAAACAGAAAATTTCAATATTTGTTGTAACAACAGTCAATTTCCAGAATAGGACGTTTTAGAATGATAAATGTTTAAACGCAACTTGGGATGCCTTTAAAGTGCCATTTTCAGGGATATGGTTCATTTTCTTCATCAGCTTTCAAGCCCCAAACCCATGGTCCTCCGCTTTGGCAACGAACCTAAATATAAAAAAGGTCTCCAAACTATTCATGCCCAACCCACCCTTTCCTTAGAGGGCCAATCCCCTCACCCTAAACTACAATTTTTGTAGGGGTTCACCGAAATTTTCAAATGGCTCGGTTCTTTGATTGACAGCTAATATAAACAATGCAGACTTCCAAAGCTTGTATTACACAGAATGAACTGTGCTGAAGTGTTTTGATTATACATACTGAGCTTTTCTATACTCACCCTGAACTGAGATTGTGTGTGGATGAGGATGAATTTGAGACAATTGTGGGAGTGGCGTAAGTAAAAAGGTAGGGAGAATTGGTACTGTTTGGGGTGAGAGAGTTGTGCCTTTAAGCTAAATTCGGTCCTCTCCGTTGTTTTACAGTAGTAAATGTTACATTCCTCAGTTGATGATGTGATGTGTCTATGATGCGATTTTGTTCTTCCACAGTTCATTTGCCCCTCTACGTTATAGCTTGGACCGGGCTTCACAACTTTACAAAGAAATGACCCTCCACCAAAGATTGTAGACTGAAACAAACAATGCAAAAGCAAGATGCTTTGTCTTAATGCATTGAATTTATATTGCTCTAACGTCTAATGACTCATTTTGTATCTTACAAACTGTTCTATAGCCAGAAATTTTTCATGATTTAAACTAGCCCACGTAAAATGCAAGAATGCACACAACATTATTCGTTTTAACTTAATGCGTACCTGTACTATATATGAAAGTTGAAATCAAATTTTAAGTGACTAAATTGAGCTGCTGCTAGTACTTAAAAAAGATTGACCGATTAATTGGGATTTTTAGTCTTTAATTGAGAGTGAAAATGATTCTGGCATCAATAGCTATCCTGAGTGCCCTTTCTTGTAACATTGAGACGATCGCTTTTGAATTTTAAATTAATCATAATGTACCACATATAAGGTATCATACACACTACCAGTCTCCTTAAAAACTTCATTCATTACTTACTTTGCATCATTTCAGAACTGGTCATCCTCAAACGGAACATTTGAGGCCCACCTTCATCAGAATGGACATTTTCTGATAACGCAAGGAACAATTTGCCTGGTAAGTTATGCATCTCAATCTAAGACAGTGGTTCTCAAAGTGGTCCCTACCGCCCCCTGGGGCTTTGAAATTTTCAAGGGGGCGCTGAGGAGTTTGTAAGCAATAAGGGAGCTTTGGCATTGACTAGGGGGTCCCTGGAGGTTCTCATACATTCGCAATAAAGGAACCTAGGAAGTTGCAGAGTGGTTGACACAGACTGTCTTCTCCGAAAGGTTTAGCAACTATTGACAAAAATTTACCCAATATAAAACTTATCTGGGCCATTTTGGTGCTGGAAATTGAAAGTCGAAAGCTCAAAGTCAAAGACTTATATAAATATGATGGCATGTTGGGTGGGAGGGAGGCGTTGGATCAGTCATGGATGCTTTATGAGGGCGGTATTTTGAAAAAGTTTGAGAACCACTGATCTAAGACATGTTCAGAGAAAATAAATGCACTGCCTGTGAAGCCGTTGTTTGCCGTATATTTCTCATATTTACTGGGTTCTCGTTAGTTTCTGAGCTTTTACAGTTCGGGAGATAACCGTTTTCGGGTGAAAATGAGAATTTACCCGATCGGGGGAAAATTTGCAGCATGAATATTCATGAGCCATTGTTCTGTACCTCTTCAAAGTCGTCTCTTTGTTTATAAATGTTGATATATTCAAATACAAGGTAATTGTTCACCGCCACTAACCGAAATCACAGAAAGTTGAAAGTTTCAACAGAGTATAAATGAGCACATTTCCAAGCACGAGTAACTTACACAACTTTCCACAGAAAAAATTGCATAAATCTTGCGGCTGCGTCGAGACTTTATTTTAAGCTTAGGTAAAAATGCTCGATATCTCAAAATTTGAGCGGTGAACTATGAAACTTGATCCGGCTTTTTCGTTCTCCTAGCAACAAAGTTTCTAAATATTTCAAAATTTCAGGCTTTCCTAAGATCGATGAAACTTTCCAGTTGTTTTGAACGTTCGTCTCCGTTGAATTTGCGCGGTAGGATCACAAAGCATCAAGGGAGAAATTTGAAAAACGCGCCACCCATGGCCGTATTTTCCCTCGATCGGATGAAAAACTGTATTCCCCCGAAGGAGGTCATCTCCCGAACTGTTTTATTTGTTTATAGAGTGCAGTTTGTATATTATCCCTTATTCATAGCCGTTAAAATTGTGAGTTTGTTCACAAGGCTGGCATTGTCATTTTGGGATGCGTACCCCTTAAATGAAGGTGTTGCCGAGTCCCCGCAAGGAAGAATCAGTATAAACAAACAAACTAGCAAACAAATCAGTGTAACAATTTTACCAGCAAAATGCAAGGTGAGATTATTTTCTAAAAGAGGCCTATGCGGTGCACACTAACTACTAATTTCCAATATGAGTAAAGTAAAAAATAAATGTCACATTGATTTTGAGTTCAATATCTGGAACTTGTATTACTTTTACATTTCAGGAAAATGTACCTTTGTTGAACTCAAAAGGAAAACTTAAAATTTTGGCGAAAGGTGACTCTATGCTGTTTGCGGTCAAGATCAAAGTAAGTACATGTGAATTGCGAAGACAAGATCGCTTTCAAACAGCTTGGACCGCCCTTTAGTTTAGTCCTTAATATTCTGTAGATATATCTGAACTGCCTGTTGTGATTGCTAAACTGACAAATTGATAGTATCCAAATTACCCTACAAAGACCATAAGATGTTGCCATTTTTCTTCAAAAATTGAAAAAGAAAAACAGAATCAGAACGTACGATCCAAAAACTTCCTGTGGTCATATTAATAATAAGTTTTAATTTCCAGGAGAATTAAAAGTGTTAATATTTGCTGTAAGAGTTTAAAGAGGTTATCGTTTACAAAGTTATATAAAGTTATAAAAGAAACCTGTTAAGTTGTACCGGTCGCCTGACTTTTATTCTTAGGACTAATGAGGGTCAAACAATTTTTCCATTTTTGTCAAAATGACAGTTAGGGATATATTTAAGACTGCGGTCAGGTGTGTCAGGGATATTTGACGTGTTCGTTCATAATTACAAAGTCAGTATTACAATCAAGGCTCGAAAAGATAAGAGTGCGGCCTATTTCCAGGAAGCTGATTCGTCAATTGGCAGGATTTACCCTCATTCGTCCTGGAAAAAAGTCAACCGCCATAAAAGGTAAAACTTTTGAGAGGTAGTACATCTATGAGAAGATTTGTTCTTCAGTATGGAAATTAAAACTCGCTTTTGGAGTTTACCTACATATCAAATATCTACATTTCGCTGCATGGAAATATCAAATATTTTCATGCAGCAAGCTTTTAAACTTGCTATCAGTTAATTTTACCTGTGCGGACTGAGAAATTTTGGAGACCACAAAAATAACGTTTGGCGTGAGAATTGGCTGTCTTTAAAACTGTCTGACTTTTGTGATTCTGCCTCATTAATTTTAAAAGAAATGATCATTTTCAAGAACGATTAGCAAGACTTATTTTGAGATAGGCAAACGTTGAAAAATACTTTGCCTTAAAGTAAAATCAAGCGAGTCAACTGCAAATGCAATTATTTGCAACAGAAAATTAGTTTTAAGTAAGGAAACTTTAAAGTGACGACTACAATGCTCACATCGTTTTCTCACAAAAATTTTATAATAATGCCCACTCTTTATGGTGATTATTCAAGAAATTTCTCGTACATAACCACTGTTCATTTTTAACAATCGTTACCGTTTGTTCGGCAATATATCTGAAAATATGTCTTTGCTCTAAAGTTAGAGTTAAATGGAACTTTTTGATTCGAACCTCGCTGTATCTTCCACCTTTTTCCTTTTTTATCTTTTTTTTTTTGAAGAATGAAGTTCGAAGATTTCGTATAAAGTTTGACGGCGACAAGAATGACAGCAGTAGGTCAACTACAGAAACGTGCATGGACTGCGTTAGTATTATTTCAAAATTATTTCCTGTACGTGTTGTAAAGGAAGATGGACAGAGTGATGTAGCTGGTGGTGATCAAAAGGTAACTAAAAAAGCTTTTCATGACGATACATATGCCGAGACCGCTATGTTAAATCTTTCATGGCAACATTATTTGGACAAAAATCAGCGAACTTTGAGTTTAGTGAAACCTGATCTAAGTGGTGCGATGACATGCAAGTGCGCAAAATTTGCGCACTTTTTTGAAATTATTACATTATATTGCTCTGAGTGATCGGAAAGACTGCATAATGGAGAAACTAGTGAATAACTGTTGTCTCATTCAAAGCACTGCTTATCTTTTCTTGCAGACTATTGCAGACGAATCTACATCTACCGCAAATCAGTTGGAAGGAGAAGTGACGATCAAAAAGTTGGCTGAGGTAGGCAATTACCCACTAGAAAGCAAACGTCTCTAACAGTGCGACATAATTTCGTTCTAAATTTTAATGTTCAACAACAATTAATAGACTAAATCAACCAGTAAAATTGTCATAGAAGAGACCTCCCGGTAACAGTTAAATTTTTTTAAAATAATTCTGCTTCTTTTTTGTTCATAGGTTCTTACCAGTGGTAATTTGCAGTCTTTTCCATACCCCTACCACAGCAACAATGTCCCGACTACCAGTGTTTCATTGTCAAGAGAAAGTGACATAAATAGTCTCATTAGGTGGTGTTTACTGGATTCAGAATTTCCAGCTTTTGTCGAAGAAGTTGAGAAAGTGTATAAGAAGATGTGCAGAGAAAGTAGCTAGTCATTCGAATAAAGCCAACCCGTCGAATGAAAGCGATCGTTTTTGTGCTGCTCTGGAATTATTAGGAATGTCAATACAAGTACAACTGGCTTATATGACGGCCACTGAGCCCTTTGGTAGGGGACGACTTGGACAAAGTCCTGATCGATGAATTGTGTAATTATATTAGCTATATAACTTACACGTTATGCCATGCCACTATCAATAAAACCGTGTAGATCATTTCTGTGGTCATGGTAAACTAGATCTCTAATGTTTGACTTGGGATGGGCCATGTTGCTTTTTGGGAATGAGATCTAAGGAGGACCAAGTCGATCCCATGACGGTGGTACAAAGAGTCAGAAAATTTACTATTCAAACACTGCTCTTTTAACCCGACCGGGAACACTCTGTAAGGATGTGAACTGGGGCAGTTACTCAAGTCTACCCTTTCTCTCGAAATATTACTTGGGTTCGGCTTTAATCTCCGGAAGACTGAAGTGATTGTCAAAGCTTCGAACACACTATTCCATCATTACCATAGAAACCAAAAATTTCCTGTGTTTGTATGATGCGATGGAGCAATTTAGTCGCCTCCCCTACCACCATTGAATCCATTGGATTAAACTATAAAGTCAAATTACTGCGACACGTCAAGCCAAAAATGTCACTTAAAGTAGGCTACTGTAATATGGAATCCAGCAATGGGGGAGGATAACAATTAGCGTCCCTTCTTCTAAAGATAATTTTCTATTTCGTGGTTCGGTCAGAACGCACTCATTGTCTCTTGAACATGTAGGTAAACTACATTCTTACAATTTTGCAAGTTATACTTCACAGATTACAGGAGCTTTACCTTTGGACCCCACTTGGCCATTAGGCAAGCTTCTGGATTCACCCGCTTAAGTTCATGTTTTGCGATCGAAGGTTTCGCCGTTGCTTAGACCCTCCCCATGTCAAGGTCCGCTCCCCACACGAATTCTTTAATACGTCATTTGTTGTTAAACAGATGTACAGTTCATTTGAAGAGTATTGGGTAATGAAATCAGCTAAAAAGTATTCAGAAAGTTGGTCAATTTCATTTTTCTATACAATATGTAAAAGGTCCAAGTTTGCAAAACTTACGTGTAGAAGGAAACATAGGAGAACTAAAAGAGGATATTGGATATTGAGCAATCTCTGGAAGCCCTCTTTGTAGTGCAAACTCCGTGTGTAGTATTCAGCCCATCTTACTGTACTTTACCAAAGTTCATAATGTGCAAATTAACACTTTCTTACAGAGGCTTTTCATGTGAAGTCATAGTACTTCGTAGCGGCCATGTTAGAGTTCATGTAACTATCTAGTAGCCACACTTGATACGCTTGCTCGTTGAATGTGTATACACAGCGTATACCACAGTGCTCATTGTACAGGGAGTTTTGAAGAGAATCGCGTGTATTCAGCATGATTGTCCTCCAGCATGATCAATTTGTGACGTAGTTGCAAAGCATCCGTATATTCTAACTGACACTTGACCTTAACCAATTGCTGAGAAACCGGAGTCGTTAAACCTCATCTTACAGTAACTAATTACATTATGTACATATTCAGTCTCGGTCTCTCTGGTTTCGCTATCGATCTCGAAGTAATGTTTCTGGTTTCTCGACCGTGTTTCGGATATGCAACAATGCTGATGTATACATATAACGCCATATACTGGACCTGGTCTGTGGTGTAATGTAGATTTAGGCAAATTTTTTACATTAGTTGAAATTGTTTATCAGCATCTTATGACGTAAAAACGTGGGTTCTATTTCTGTTAGTTTTTACTCATGACTGCCGTTTTAAAATAGAAATGTACTCCAATTTTAATTTTCAAATATAACTTTGTCGCAATTCTTTTTTTGAACCCCTCATCAGAGAAATTTGTCAACTTCTCTTTTTACGAGATTTACAATCGTTTTAAATGTCAACCCGACGGACACCTATCGATATTTTCAAACATGATTTTCGCCATGTCTTTGGTCCTTAATTTCAGCGGCATCTTGAGCTGTGCTCGAGAGGCTGTCGTGTTTGCAAGAAGATATTCCTTCAGCCTGTTGAAAGTTCCAGTCTTGACGAAGTATACCTTGGATCGAGATATATACTTTGCATACATGAAGAAAACCTTATTTCGTTCATGAATATTCTTGTCTATTAGCTGTGGATCAAAAAATAATAATGGTGATATAAATAAATAAATGAAAAAGTGTATGAAATACTGAAAATAATAAAACCACAGAATACCAGATTGCCCAGGAAAGTATAGCGTAAATTAGAATGAACAGAATTCGATGTGTTTTTAAAAGCATAAGGTAATAAAAAAAATGGCTAGATTTTGAGTCCTGCAGCTAAATAAATTCATTGACATTGATGTACCTCTCACGTTCTACCTGGGAAATGTTCGAATACATGAGGGCCCTCAAACGCTAACTGGCTAAAGGCAGTGGCGTAGCCACGGGGGGGGGGGCTTGGGGGGCCTTGGCCCCCAAGATTTTCTTCAGCCCCCCCCCCCTCGATTTTTTGCGTCCTGATAAAGGAGAAAAAATAAAATGTTTGAGAAAAATAAAATGTTTGAACGGAAATAAACTTTGA
This sequence comes from Holothuria scabra, assembly GCA_037179385.1. Lineage (NCBI taxonomy): Eukaryota > Metazoa > Echinodermata > Holothuroidea > Aspidochirotida > Holothuriidae > Holothuria > Holothuria scabra. The sequence goes on from CM074199.1 coordinate 16,087,001, forward strand.
AGTATTTTCTTCAAAAACAGTAAATAAATAAAATGTGCAACAATTAAGAAAACATGCATGAATGTGTGTCAAACATATTTTGTGCGCACGTATGAAATCAAGTAATAACTTCAAAATGCCTATTTTCACTAAATTAGATACCGTATATAATCTGCACTGTCGTTTATTGCATTTCACTTCGAAGATAAAACGAACTTCTCGACGACAAACTCGAATGTGATTTTGTTAGGTTAAGACCCTTCTTGTCTTTTGAGTGGCTGGTTGATTTACTGAGAACAAGGCAATCATACACTGGAGACCATTCTTACACGACCATTCCTATACTTTATCATACACAAAATATGCCGTACGGGTAAGGTACTGCCTTCGAATAATTCTTCCCTTCTATCCTTAACAAATAAGCCCATGTCGTGCCTCACTCCTGCCCATGACAAGTGCCACTGTAGAACGATTTTTTCGACAAGTCCTCTTTTTACTGTTGAGACTGGCATCCGGGCGGATTTGTAAGGTCCGGATTTCATGTGTTTCTCACATGATCCATACTTCTGCTTTGCGGTTTAAATATTCTGAGAGATTTACTCAAAGTATTTTAATTTTGACTACGTAATGTACCGTTGACTGAACAAAAACTGCACCATTTTGCATCTAGACACCATTGTTTTTTTAGCAGTATGTGTGTCACTTGTAAAATCTCTACAAAGACTAAAAATTGAGTTTTTTGAAATTTTTCATGCTCCCCAAAAAGGAAAATCCTAAAACGTATAGGCTATAACAGTTCAAAGTTTTGCCAAACATAGCACCATTTTGCATCTAGGAAACCTAACGCAAAGAAAGTTTCTCAGAGGGGGACACAACTACTTTTGGTTTTCCTATTAAAGCTGAAATCCATCATTCAAATATTGCCGCATTTGCGATCTACGTCCTCCTGAAGTTTACAATTTTTCCCAAGGGAAAGGGAAATACCGGTTCCCTTTAGTCTCGTCCCCAGGCCACAGATCAGAAATGCCCAGTTTTGGGCTCCCTAAAAAGTGTATGATATACCATTTTTTCATAGATTGATTTTTGTTCTCATTATTTGAGAGGTGGCAGACATGAAATTTGTATTTCAAGGCTGGGTACATCCAGCTTAAAACACGTTGGAAGTGCCGTTTCCAGCCATCTGGAGGGTTTGTAAAGCCCAAAATTTTTTTCTTGTACGCTCCGCGCCAACTGATGGTGGCGCTCTGCTTAGATAGTCTTTCCGCGCCTGACCCTAGGAGGTACCAGGCCCCCAGTCGTTCCCTAGCCCCCCTAAACATTCCATCCTGGCTACGCCACTGGTTAAAGGTTTTTTTCATGTGACGTCGTAAATTGGTTAGTCCCTCAGTGGCTTAGCTACACCCGCCGTCGGGGCAACATCACTAGTTATCATATTGGTGTCAGCTGCATCTTAGTTAGCTAATACTACACTGCAGTTCTTTCAGGAAACCTATCGTATTTTTGTAGGGGTATTCATGGATTAAAAAACGGGATACAAATTAACTTATACTGGAGGACGTTTTCCTGTCTACGGGGACATCATAGGACTTAACTTTAACGTGGGAAACGGGCTCAAGGCTGAGGTGTGTGCATGCGTGCGCGTTTGCGCGCATGTGTGAGGGGGGGGGGGTGAACCAGTCGTCGAAAAGACTTAAAGTAACACTTAATTTACACTTAAACCTGTTAATAGCTAATCTTTGTACAGTGAAGGTATAGGGTTGTTCATTTATTAACACGCTAACGCATAAAGATAAGACCATTAACACGTTGAAATGCAAATGTTAAAGTCAGGCACTGTTAAAGTGTGGAATTGTCACATGTGTTCATATCAATAACACCTCAACATGTTAATTGCCTCACCGACAACGCGTTAAATGTGTCAATAAAGCAACAAGTCCTGCCCTTTCACATACAAAGATAAGCCATGAACACGATCAAGTGTCAATTAGGTGTTATATGTAATTTTTTACAGTGAATGTACAGTGACCCCTCCAACCCTCTTAATTCTAGGTCGAAGCTCTTGCCCTCTCCTGTTTCAAAATACAAAAGCAGAACTATTATTTCCTCTTCACAATGTATCCCATAAAGCTCCATATACGAAAATTTTGATTGAAGTCACAATTTATATACTTCCGTCTTCAGATACCAACCTCAGCAAGCACATTCGGCTGTAAATCAGGAAGTAGCTCCTCTCCGTCGATAGACTTGAGTTCCAAGAAAAAGACGTAAAACATGTTGCTCTTTCTACCTTCTGTAAATAATATGCATTTTAAAAATTTACTATTTGGAATGAATTGACACAAGTTTTGTAACATCTTCTTAACTGGCTGCATGCATGTTCAAGTGGTTGGAGCATCCGACTTGGCGCTGGAAATGTCAGGAGATAACTGCTGATTAGAGTCAAGGCCACACTACTCAAAAGCCACACTCCCACTTTGACTCCTGGCGTATGGGCGGCCAAAAGGGCAAAAAAGACAAAGTGCAAAATATTCATTTTAATTTCAAAAATAAAGTTTAAAGGTAAAAAAATATTCTAAGTGAGAAATTTAAAAATAAAATAAGCAATGATTACATTTTAAAAAACGAGCAATATTTATTACGTCCCCAAAACAAATTAAAAAACACTAAAAGTAGTTATAATTAATCTTAAAATTAACACATTACCGTTTTATCCAAATGAAATATCAAAGCCCCCAATAAATAAAAACTGGAAAACAAATAAAAAGAAATAAAATAAAAACGGAAATAGAGACGCAATTTTGTGTTTTTGTTTTATCTTGTGTTTTCATTTTATTTCCCGTTTTCGTTTTTTTAATTCATTTGGGTTCCTTAATAGTTATTTGAAATCGTCTTTTTTGCCCTTTTGGCGCACCATAGGTGGCCAAAAGGGCAAAAAAAGACAATTTGCGAAAAAGACAAACTGCGAAAAAGACGGTTCGTGAAAAATAGTGAGGGCGTCCTGAGATTGATGGATTCAGAGCACCTAAATATGCTTGGAAATCGCATTAGATATCCAAACCCGCACAACCAGTTAAAGCCAGCGCGAAGACTTAAAAACTGAATGCCCTCAGAAGCTATTTGGAACAAAAAAGCGAGAATTGCTAGGTTAGTTTTCTTCTAAAAATTTTGTTTTCCTGGGCAATAATTGCTGTTTGTTCCATCATTTTTGAAAAGTGAGGGTGCTTTTTGAAGATATCCCCCTTCAAAAAAGTGAGGGGGCGTCCCACGCCCCTCCCGCCAAGGACATTCAAGGGCATTCACTTTTTAAAAAAATTTCCAAAAGAGAGGGGGAGACCCCTTATACTTATCTCCGTCCCTTTAGACCCCTCCCTTATGCCAACGATCACAAAACTTATCCTCCCCCCCCCCCCTCCGCGACGAAAATTCTGACGACGCCGTTTCCCCTTCCACCACAAATGGTGAAAAGTCCCCCACACTTTCATGTGATTCCCTTCCCCACCTCTTAACTGGTTGCTTTGCGGGCCGAGAGAAAACGTTATCACTCCATGGAGGTTTTAATAGCAAATAACACCTCCCTGATCGACTCAGACTGCCCACTGATGTGCGTACTGCCTTGCTACATGCTCCTCAACAAAGGGAGTGTATGGCTGCAAGCAAGTCTTCGCGCTGGCTTTAACTGGTTGTGCGGGTTTGGATATCTAATGCGATTTCCAAGCATATTTCCAAGCATATTTAGGTGCTCTGAATCCGTCAATCTCAGGACGCCCTCACTATTTTTCACGAATCGTCTTTTTCGCAGTTTGTCTTTTTCGCCGTTTGTCTTTTTCGCAAATTGTCTTTTTTGCCCTTTTGGCCACCTATGGTGCGCCAAAAGGGCAAAAAAAGACGATTTCAAATAACTATTAAGGAACCCAAATGAATTAAAAAAACGAAAACGGGAAATAAAATGAAAACACAAGATAAAACAAAAACACAAAATTGCGTCTCTATTTCCGTTTTTATTTTATTTCTTTTTATTTGTTTTCCAGTTTTTATTTATTGGGGGCTTTGATATTTCATTTGGATAAAACGGTAATGTGTTAGTTTTAAGATTAATTATAACTACTTTTAGTGTTTTTTAATTTGTTTTGGGGACGTAATAAATATTGCTCGTTTTTTAAAATGTAATCATTGCTTATTTTATTTTTAAATTTCTCACTTAGAATATTTTTTTACCTTTAAACTTTATTTTTGAAATTAAAATGAATATTTTGCACTTTGTCTTTTTTGCCCTTTTGGCCGCCCATACTGGCCGGATCATATCGGAGACTTAAAAAATGGAACTTATACTGTCATTGCGTTTGGTGCTCAGATTAAGCAACGGAGCAGGGAAAGCAAGCCAGTGAGCTTTTGAAAAAGACGGTAGGCGGCACTACTTAAGCCAACACTGTAAACACAAAGTAGTCAAGAGGTGTCAAAATTGACTAACCACGTTAGTCACTCATATTTGATTACTTTGTGATGATATCTGACTAATCTCGTGGTAATGGATTAACGATTAACTTAACCTAAAGTGAAAACCTAGTAAAGGAGGCTAAAGTTTTGTTACAAACTAATTCAACTCTTTCAGTTCATGCACTGTTTTGACTAATTTGTGTTTACACTGAATTGGTTAGAAGCCGAGCAATAAAACCTATATATGTAACTCAGCTGACTTGGTGATATATATTTTTACACACTAGAGGTTCCCGGGTCAATCCTTGGTGGAACCGCTGTGAAATTTTAGGCGACCTGAAAACTTACTCGGTCAACATAGCTGTTCAAACATAGTTCCACATTCAAATCATCCATGATTAGACCTTTATGATACAATTAGGCAGACCGGCAGGCCTACATTCTGTACCACGTTTTGTTCCCCAATCATTGAACTGCTAGGCTGACGGGACGAGTTTGTCCTTACGTCTCCCTCCTTAAAATCGAACCATGGATCCAATTTAATATGAGATAAGTATTCTTCCAAAAATGTGATGGACAGACAGATGGTATACAGGGTGGGTGTTTAGCCTGCCCCAGCTAATTGTCTTATTTCAAAACTTCCTTTTTCCTCCGCAATTTTATCCACGGGATAGAAAGTTGCATATTCGCCTTTTTAGAGGGACACTAGAAAGTCCAAAAAGAAGTCATTCAAACTCGAATTAGGCTATCCTGTTTCATGAATGGCTCTTTAAAATCACGTGACAAATATTCCCTCCCCAATTGTAAAATTTACTAGGAATAACACCTGAAAAGGGGATATGCAACCTGAAATATGCAATTTTACAACACTGACATATCCCAAAAGATTTTTGGACGAGAAATAAAAAGACACTTGGGAGACTTAGGCTCAACTGTTGTTTCCAAATGAGTTAAAGGATTTTAATGCCATTTTCCCTAAAACTTAGGATACTCCAATTTACTACGAACAGTGCCAAATCACCAATATTCAATACAGTTACCTTTGTCGTTTTCTCCCATGAAGTCACTAAGGAGAGTACTTTCAGCAACAGTGTAATGAGACATCGAAACCCTATCTGACCACTTACTGATGGCGTCCTCCAGCGAATGCAGGATAACTGTTTGATCAGTTTTCTCCCCGACCATGTTAAGTAATGTAGCTTTCCTGGGAATTGTAATTGTGAAAGGACGTTTGTAGATAATTTATGGGTAGTTAAAAGAAAATCTTTCATTGATGTACAAATATTTTTCTCAGCACGGTAATGTTCTCGTTGTCTTGATATCATTTACACTATTTGTGTCTTTCCTAATAACTACTTCATTAATTGTTGGAGTAACTATTATCTTAGTCACAATAGCCATGGTAACAGAGGGCACGTTTCATTTTGAGACCAAGGACTTCCTATACATGGACAGAGCACAATGCACGTTACATTGTCGCTACCGTACGTATAAGAAAAGGTGTAACAAGATCCCAGCCAACATGCCCAGTTGGCCCAGACTGGGCTCCAGCTGGGCTACTTAGTGGGCCACAGCTGGGACCCGTTCGTGTTTGTCTGTGATCCCACGCGGGGTCCAACTGGGCTAGCCTTTCCCAGCTGGGCCCATCTTTAACAACTGAAGCCTCGCTGGGCTCTAGTTGGTAAAAGCTAACCCAGTTGGACCCCACGTAGGAAAACCTGACAAATACGAATGGGTTTCAGCTGGGGACCAGCAAAAACCCCAGCTGGAGCCCAGTCGGGGACCCAACTGGACATGTTGGCTGGGATGGCTGTCTGCTACGGTTTTGTGTTTGAGTTTGGACTTGCTCAAGTAAATCAACATATTGTGCAAGAAAGTTGAAATATTTTCGAAGTAATGCAAGGTTAGGTCAAAATCATTATACTAGTTGCAGGAATATGATATTGATTTCCATTCAAGTTTAACTTGTTTAAAATATCGCAGAGTCGTCGTCAAATCATACAAATTAAAGCTCTATGGCGGCCATCTTGGTGCGCCTTTTTTGTCCCAGTTGGTGGCGACAATTTGCGGATACGACGTACGCGTTATATGCTCTGTCCGTGTTTATATAGGAAGTCCGTGTTTGAGACCCTCCGCGTATCCCTTAATGTCAAGGCTATGATACCCAATGAAACCCTACGAATGACCAATCACGGCAGGATAACATCCAGTTAACTGCATTTGTTGAATGTCGATTATCATAATTATAGGCCTACACTATAAAAATGCTTACAATATTTGAAAATTGTGTACAATTATAGAAGAAAAAATAAAAAAACGGAAAGAATACATAAAAAATGCTGTCAATTAGTTGAAAGGACTTTCCAGTATTCTTTTGTATTTCTTTTTTATTTTCTGTTAATATAGGCCTACATTTTTTACAGTGTAAGTACGTTGAAGTGGCATGAGAAGTTGATGTTTCAGTCATATTATAACCACAAATTGCTAATTTTTAAATGAGTTTAGTAATTCGCAACTCCCTACCTGTACAAAAATTTCACCTTCGGGCAATTTTTGTAAATTCCAGACACTTTGATGACGTCACCGAAGCGGTATCGATACAAGCCATAATTCTGAGTGAATAGAAGCTCATAGTTTTGACCAACTTCAACTTCATCAACAAAATAGGTTCGAGGGTTTGGTTTGTCCCTGTGGAGAAGTAAACAGATAAAAAACGTATGTACACTTTAAAAAAAGAGAGTGAACTAAATCATTCTCTAATAGAGTGTGAAATATGTGAATCCAGCTTAAATGATTAATTTTGGATCTAAAAGTTTTTTTCTATTGTTGAAGCGTGTTAACATTTTAGACGTAATGAATTAGAAACAAATTAAGGTTTAATATGAGTTAATTTTAGGCCATGGGCTCACTCAGTTAATAGTATATGATACTAAGTTATATTTGGCTGTTTATCTTAAGCTATCTTATATTGTGATTTATACTTAATCCCTGTGTAGGCCACTTTGTATGAAGAAGAGCTTTAGAGAGCACACAAGTCAAAATGCTGAAAATTAATTGCCAGCCTTCGATAATACTTTACGTAAAAATCAAGAGAACTTAACGTAAACACTCAGATCTTCTGGAAAGGTTTCTTAGGGAAGACTTAAAACCCGACTGCTTCATTAAAACTGATGTCTGTTTAAAGAAGTAAATAGATTAATTAAATAGTTAAATAAAAAAGACAATTTTGTGCAGTTCTAGGGACCTAGTTTCGGAAATACCGTATCCTCACTGCGTCTTAAATTGCCAGACTTCATTTTCAGAAATATTGGCAGACCTTGAAATTTACAAATAAATTGACAGTTTATTATGATAGCATGATTTTAAATGGACGTAAATTTTCAAACTCCACGTCTTATGGTATAACCCAGGAAAGAGCGTTAACCTCCTGCCCATACACTCTCAAATGGTAACCCTCAAACTATGCCTTAGCTATTTACACTTCGAGAACGGCCGATAAGATTTTTCTTTCATTTCTTGTTTTTTTCTATTACTGGCAACCACCTAAGACATGAACCACTGCAGAAAATTACACTCATTCAACTACAGCTCCAGGTTTGCAATGTACTAGAGAAAATTGTCAAGTTGCCATGAAACACTGATGTCCTGGAACACCCCAAGTGAACTGAAAAGCGCAACAGTTTTGAGATTTCAATATGGATAAACCCAAGAAGGAGACATGAAGACTAGTTGGGCATAAATTAAAGGTAATGGTACAAGAACGATCAGTATTGTAATGTTTCAAACGGCTGCCACCACTTTTTTTTTCTTTTTTGGCCTGGGGTGTGTGTAATCCAATAATTGTCTTCGAAAATTGACGGAAGACAATTTTTCCACGGAGATACAAATGTGCAGTTTTGTTTAATTCAATGGAATACGTCAAATTCTGTAGGGGCGATTTTTTCAGGAGAGTTTTAACCCCTTTCGTTCTCGCAGCTATGGGACTAAGTTTAACTTAAAATTAAGCTGAATTTAATGTGTAATACTTTACATTTCTTCTTCGTGGATAAATTCGAAAACATTGTCAACCAGGTTCAGGGCGTACTCTGCTTCTTCCCCTTCTTCAAATGGCCACAGATTCAGTCCTATTAGTGTTTCAGAGCATACGTATATCGGGGAATAAATCGTCAGACCTGTCCCAGGAGATGGAATGTTAAGAAATTATCATTTTTGGTTTTCGATGATAAGAGAAAACAATGCATTCATGATGGCGTGCGTGTGTATGTGTGTGTGTGCGTGTGCGTGTGTGTGTGTGTATGTGTGTGTGTTTGTGACACTTTGCTTGTTAACACGATATCTCAAGACAGGAATTTCTGACAGTTTTCAAACTTGGTACATAGATGCACCATACTGAGAAGAAGAACCCTATTGCTTTTGGTGGAGGTCAAAGGTCATTTGGGGTCACCAGGGGTCAAAGTCTGAAAATCTTGTTAACACAATATCTCAAGGTAGGAAACTTGGATAGATTTCATATGTGGTATGTGGATGGGTTCTGGTCAGGAGATGGTCCCTATTGTTTTTGGTGGAGGTCAAAGGTCATCTGGGGTTACCAGGTGTCAAAGCCTGAAAACCTTGTTAACACAATATCTCAAGGTAGGAAACTTGGATAGACTTCATATTTAATATGTGGATGCGTTATAGTCAGAAGATGGTCCCTGTTGTTTTTGGCGGAGGTCAAAGGTCATCTGGGGTCACCAAGGGTCAAAGTCTGAAAATCTGGTTAACACAATATCTCAAGGTAGGAAACTTGGATAGATTTCATATGTGGTATGTGGATGGGTTCTGGTCAGGAGATGGTCCCTATTGTTTTTGGTGGAGGTCAGAGGTCATCTGGGGTTACCAGGGGTCAAAGTCTGAAAACCTTGTTAACACAATATCTCAAGGTAGGAAACTTGGATAGATTTCATATTTGGTATGTGGATGCATTTTAGTCAGTGGATGGTCCCTTTTGTTTTTGACGGAGGTCAAAGGTCATCTGGGGTCACCAGGGCTCAAAGTCTCAAAATCTCGTAAACACAATATCTCAAGGTAGGAAACTTGGATAGATTTCATGTTTGGTACGTAAATGCGTTAAAGTTAGTAGATGGTCCCTATTGTTTTTGGTGGAGGTCAAAGGTCATCTGGGGTCACAGGGGTTCAAAGTCTGAAAACCTTGTTAACGCAATATCTCAAGGTAAGAAACTTGGATAAATTTCATATTTGCTATGTGGATACATTATAGTCAGTAGATGGTCCCTATTGTTTTTGTGGGAGGTCAAAGGTAACCGGGGGTCAAAGTCTGAAAACCTTGTTAACAAGATATCTCAAGGTAGGAAGCTTGGATAGATTTCATATTTGGTATGTGGATGTGTGATGGTCAGGAGATGGTACCTAATGTTTTTGGTGGAGGTCAAAGGTCATCTAGGGTCACTGCTGGTCAAAGTCTGGAAATCCTGCTTATGCAATATCTCAAGATAGCAAACATTAATAGATATCATATTTGGGTATGTGGATGCATTGTGGTCAGAGGATGGTCCCCATTGTTTTTGGCAGATATGAAAGGTCATCTGGGGTCTCCAGGGGTCAAAGCCTGGAAACCTTTTTAGATATGATCTTTCAAGATAGCTGTTTGTCCATTTGTCTGTCTGTTGTTTGTATGTCTAGCTATGGAATGACAAAATTATGTTTTGAACATGCTAGTTTAGCATTTGAATGAGAAGATAATGGTGCATGATGGCATTTTTTGAAATGGAACATTTATGTATCATCGAAACCTCAATGCAGATTTGCATTCTGGTTTAAGAAGGCTATCCACATGATAAGGCTTTGAAGAAATTGATACTTATTTCAATCGACATGTTGGACAACTTTTCCAAGGCCGTTTTTTGTAAAGTTTCATTTGATGGCGCTCTGCGCTGCATAGCTGTTTGTAGTTTGTAAACATTTTAAAGTTGACTCTTTTAATAGTGTTAAACGGAGACAATATCACTAGAGTAATAGTGCATACCAGTGACTGTCAGGTGTTGACCACTTGATATATATTTTTTTTTATTTCCCATTCCGAGCAATTACTTGCTATATGAATCAGTTGAATAGTCGTAACAGCAGATGTTTTGGTTACGGTCCGCGGGCCAATACGAGTGCACATCACGGCCAGTCAGCGAGACTCTAAATGGGCTATATACAGATCGATCGTCTACTGAGTTACATGTCTTGCAAATTAAGGTAGGCCTATGCTATTTGTAGGCATCGAAGACTCTGAAATGAGGGTACATATTTTATACGGGCTTGCGAAATGATAAATCAGTCTGTCAGGACCGTAAAACCAGACTGTCGCTCAAGGGCGAGGGGGCACTGGTATATCACGAAACTACGTAGTCTGGAAATTGCCCCAAGAATTTGCATTGTAATTTTTAGCATTTCATGAAAAACTTCGCGGATAAAATTTTTCAGGGGATGTGAATGTTTGATTCAGTTGGGACTTCCAGACCAGAAAATTCAGTCAGATTGACATATACAAAGGACAGAGTGGCTGGGTCATAGTCTGGGCACAAATTGTAGAATACTGTGCACAGATTTTTGGTGGGAAATGTTGTGTTCGGTCTGTCAGGTAAGGTCGGGACACTCTGCTAACATATACTCATTTTACCTCTTAGTATAGGAAAATGAATTTTATTGATTGATTATGAAAATGAAAGTTGTAACACCTGTGTGTTACTGTACCTTTTGCGAACGTCTTCTTTAAACGGCCTTTGAGTCCAACGTTATCGATGGTTGCAACAAAATTAAGATGGGGCCAAAGTCTTTTAAGAATACCGTCGAAACCTTTATCGAATTCTTTCTGCACCTCGATGGCACGTTGAGGGTCCCCAGATCCAAGAGCCTTGGTCAAGCTGCTTCGAACGTTAACATCTAACTCTAGGTCAGAGTTAAGAGTCCCATTAGAAAGATCTTCGACCAGTTTCTTCCAATTTTCTTCGAGAAATTTCATGGTTTCTAAAAAGAGGCTCGAAAAAGTAACAAAGAAAGGTCCAAGATTTTTGTCTCTTAATGCAAACAGTAAATGGACATAAGTAGCTCCGCGTACATTTTCAATCATAAAACTCTCCCGTGGAGTTGGGTATACTACCATGTATTTAAGCATACTATGTACCACAGCCGTTGCCGCAGTTATTGTTATACCGCCCTCACTAACGCTAAGTGGTGCATTAAAATGTCATGAGGAATTCGTTTACCTTTTCCCGTCGTTCCGCTGGTCAGTACTATGCGAGAGATGTTTTGAGTGGTCATTACATTCTTTTCTCCCTTGGCAATTCTATCAACGAACTCTTCGTAGCGATTGTAATCGGTGATAAGATGTTTTTTACGTAGATCCTCCAACGACCTAATACTACCAAGTTCAAATAGGTGTCCATAGATAGTGTTTTTGTTCTTACGGATAATTTTTTGAAGAAGAGCTTCCTGAACTTTGCGAGGATTCTCGCAAAAGGAGCGGAAATTTTGTAGCATTTTATATCCGATATAGAGTCGATGATACTTGACGATAAAATGACTAAGAGCTTCCAGTACGGAGTAATGTTTTGACGTTCGCTGAGTTGAGATGACGAGAAATATGGCGCCAAAGGAGATACACAAAAGAGTGGCGATACCTGAAATGGGAAACCGGACGAAGGTATCAGGACATCTCAAAATAAATATTTTATAGATAGGTTGTTAAAGGTAATGTGGATGTTTCAAAAGAAAGTCAACTCTCACCCAACTACAATTTTTTAATAGTCCACAGAAATCGTCAATTAATACTTCTCTTTGATTGACAGCAAGTAAAAAATGCAGAATACTGTTGCTTATTACACAGATGTACCATTGTTCACTGAGAATGTTTTCATTGCACATTGGAGTTTTGTATACTCATCCTTAATTAATAAACTGAGATTGTGTCCAAATGAGGATAAATTTAAGTCAGTTGTAGAACGGGCTTAAGTAGGTAGGTTAGGAAAATTGGGACTCTTTGGAGTTAGAGGATTAGGCCTCTAACAAATCTTCAACCTTATCTCGAGGCCTAATGCAGTGCTGTCACCAGGGGTGTAGATTTCTTTTGAATTTTGGGTAATGGCCGCGGTGAATAATGGCAAAAGCGGTCAATTTACACGGCAAGCGGGCAGAGTAAGCGCGAAGCCCAAAACGGGTATAACGCAACATAGCCAAGGCCTGTCCACACAGGATGTGTTGCGTTCCGTTCCGGATACGACACGTTTGTTCCCGCATCCTTCCGGATACGTCAAGACGCATGCCTATCTGTACAGGATGCGTTCACACTACGCCAATTTCGACGCACCACTTTGAGATGCAGTGTGCAGTTTCCAATGACAATGCATGCTGATTGACAAAAAAGTGTATTCAAATCGTGGTAAAGTTACAGCAAACCGGCCACAGTCACCGTCACTCACGATATTCAATATGACTACCATGAGCGACTCTAGCATTGACGACGACCTAGCTATTGCGGCTCTCATTCTCCACAGACTAGAAGGGCTCGATCCCATAAGCCCCCGAAGCTACGCCACTGATTATATACACTAACTTGTATATTTATATTTTCTCGCGTGCCGTGAAATGTCCTTGTGCAGCCATGTCTAGTGTCCAGACTTCCCCTGCCTACCATCCCAACAGTGGCATAGTCAGGATTTTTTTCACCAGGGGGCACTAGGGGAGGGGGGGGCACAGACTTTTTACAGGGGGCACAACATATAACTCAGGGATAACTATGGTGAGACTATTAGAACTACATTTTGTTGAGTCTGACGACAGCTAGTGGTGGCTCGTGGTCTAAATACACGGAGGGGCAAATTGGTATTGGTGGGAATAAACCAAATAAAGCCAAGCGCTCCCACCTACGGCATCCAGGGGCAGTGGGGTCCTTATACATTCCCAATGATGTGAAAAATGCCCAAAAAATGAGCTTTTCCACTTATTTTACAGGCGTTTCATTGTGATTTGAAGCTCCAACGTAGTACCATTTTGCAACCATATCCCGTGAAATTGCATTTCATGAAAGAAAAACATGAAAGAAATCAAAGTTGACGCATGCTTCCGTACGTCAACTCTGTTTCTGAACGCACATGGACTTTGCCAAAATTTGACGCATCCGGAAGGATACGTCAACTTTTTTTCCGCATCGATCGTGACGAAACGCAACGCATCCTGTGTGGACGGTCCCTTTGATTTACGTGCAAAGTGATAAAAGTGACGTGCCGTGTCGTATCCGGAACGGAACGCAACGCATCCTGTGTGGACAGGCCTTTACAGGAATACAGCGTAAGCGCCTTTGAAATTTCGGGGAAAATCGGAAACCGAAAGGCACGGGCACACATTCCTTCACGCATGTGCCACTGACGGACGATGGATTGCAAACTGTAAGAATTGCAGACCAAGAGGCCACGCGGGTCGCTTGAAAATTCGCATAAGAACTGTTAAAGTCACTACTGTTGGACAATGTAGATGTGGCTGAGGCTGATTTCAAAAAAAAAAAAAAAAAAAAAAAAACAGTAACATCAAACATTAAATTGATCGCACGGAAATTGGTTAAATTGTAAAAAAAAACTGTCAGAAATTGTTATCAAACATCCATTGTTCGTTCCAGCGTTATGTACCTCACTGTGCCCCCGGGGACAGGAGATGAAGATATTTTTCCTATAGTGATGGTCCGATGTAAATGCAAACAATCGTTCGAGTAAAACTCCAAAATTGTTTCGTTCTGAACATTTTTTTTTCGGACAACTGTCACTTGGGCAGCTTCGGGTTTCTGAATTCATTACGGGATAGAGCTGCTCCCCCAAGTTGTCGTGTATATCCATTCATGGCGCCTTTTGCTATATAGTACCGTAAAGGTATTCATTGCAAAATGTCGACATTCTTTGCATGTAGGACTCACAATTCAGTTGAATCAACTGTACACTTTATTGGCACCATTTTTAGCAAAGTAAACTTACGGAAACGCTCAATATAGTTTCTGTACGTCACCACTAGGGGGTTCATGCAGGATTCTCATAGAGTAACCTATTATAATAGCATGCTTGTCGTGATGACTAGGATACTTTTTTGAACTCGTACTCGTACCACAAATTTATTTCAAAATTTACCTCTTCTCTTCATCATGAAAAAACCGTTAAAAAACACTATGATAACCATCTGTATTGAAGACTGACTCTGTCAATGAATTTTCTGCTCAAAGCAACATGCTGTATTGCAAAATGAGGTGGAAATTCCCAGTCACAAGCAGAGGAAACTTTTCGCGCGTTTCGCGCGAATGGGCACACCCTTAACCGCATCGACACCGCTAGGCTGTCTATGGTAGGCTTGAGATATCATGTGATTCTCGCAAACATAGGTTACCACTTTTGGTAAGATAACCCTTCATCGGACGCCCACCCTCATATCAGAGTTTCTGGTTACCCCGCCGGGTCGTTCGTGAAATGTCCCGCTCCCCTGTTTCTGATACAGACCAGTTTTGACATTTAGGCGCCGCTGCTGCACTTACCCGCAAGATACGTCGTCACAAAGCCCGAAAGTGAGGTCCATTCCAGGTAAGAGAGAAACAGGACACGACCAGTGATAAAAGACGAAAGGAGGAACAAACCGGCTGAGATACGAAATTTATTCATTATCTGAATTAACTTGGAGAGAAGATGCTCTAGCTGTAAATCATGTCTACATTAATGTACAACATGTAGCCGTTACAATGTTAAAACTATACTGGAATGCGTTATCTGCAAATATGAGTGATAACCATGGCATTGATCCTCGAGTACAATTAAAGTATTTTGAAAGGCACCGGTATTCAATCTCAAATAAGCGTGTCCAAAGGTTGTTATATCGAGCCACCAACAGAATGGGAGCTGTGTTGTTTATTTTGTATTATGTGTTTATGAAGTTCAAACTAAACAAAATACTCTGTAGTCAAGCAGTATCAAACATTTAAGTGTCAATAAGAGTTTGGTTTTACAATATTTTCAAACTCTAAAGGTCAGGAGCTGTCGTCCAAAACTTATTTTGAAGCAACAGTTAAATCTCACAATTTCTTCTTATTTCTCTTCGAAGTATCTTTCATAATGTTTTAGGTTTTCAATATTGCGTATCCAAGGTATACCAAGCAGCTATTCCTTGTAAATATTACATTTGAAAAGAAAAAATGTTGTCACATGACTCTCAGCAGCCAATCACGAAACAGGACAGTCTAGTACACAACTTCAAGTTGGGTGACTGCTCCTACCCTTTAATTCTGCACCACATTTGTACATTAACTTTAGAGTAACCACAAATGATCCTTGAACACGATCATTGAATAACGTCTTACTTAGTTTCAGTGTAGTGGAGGCTGTCTAGTATACATGGACAGAGCATGTAACGTGTAGGTCCAATCCGTACACGGTGGCCACCGACTGGGACAAAAAGGCGCACCAAGATGGCCGCCGTGAACCAATAAATCGTCTGATTTGACAACGTCTCTGTAATATTTTAAACAAAGGTTAGCTATGAATGGGTAAGAATATCATATTTCTGCAATACGTGAAGTTATTTTGACCTTAACTTGCAATTTTTCAAAAATATTTCAACTTTCTTGCAAAAAATGGGGAAATACTTGAGCAAGTCAAAACTTGAACACAAAACCACAGCAAACGGCCATCTTGGTGCGCTTTTTCTCACACGTACGGTAGCGACAGTTTACCGTGCAGTATGCTCTGTCCATGTATAGGAAGTCCGTGGTCTAGTGACTCTATAGTCTTGCACCTGTTTGGAAGTTTGTTACCCGACAAATATTCCAAAATGTCATTAAACAATAATTAACTCAAAATTGGCGTTTCCTACCTGAAATACCTCTTTGATTTTTCTTTATTCTGGTAAACAATCAGTTCAGAAGGGAGAAAAGAAGGTGCTGGAACAAAAGTTTCATATTTTTTATCAAAAACTGAATGCCCCTGAAATAAATAATGTGTTAGTTTATTAGATGGAGTTTTACGGCCCAGTTTCCAACCAATTGGTTCAAGTCGAGCCGACCACGTCCTTTTTTCCAGTTGTGGCTATCTGGCTTGTTTTCCCTACTCCAGTGCTTCTGCTGAGGACCGAGCATAATGGCAGTAGGTGTGGTGAGGACGGGGAAGGTATGGAAAGTAATATGGGTACAAGAACGTGCTGCAAAAATAAATTTTGAGGCGACCCGTGAAGGTAGGGACCGTATTTAAACGGACGGTAGAAAAGAATTTTTGAGGGATGGGAGGTGAAACTCGGTTAATGTGGGTCAGATGCGACTTCTCATACTTGAGAGACATTGGGTTCAAATTCATAACACACCAAAATAGCATAAAACAAAAATGTCTGTTATCATTATGAAACCATTCAGTATCTCAAAAAACAAACAAACAAAACAAACAAACAAACAAACTGACAGAGTCCCATTAGAAAGATATTCGACCAGTTTCTTCCAATTTTCTTCGACAAATTTTAATGGTTTTTAAAAGAGTTAACATTTTTTTTAACATTTTTTCGCTGGTCAGTAATATGCGAGAGATGTTTTGGGTGGTCATTACAAGCTTTTCTCCCTTGGCAACTCTATCAACGAACTCTTCGTAACGATTGTAATCGGTAATGGGGTGTTTTTTATATAGATCCTCCAAAGACCAAATACTACCAAGTTCAAATAAAAAAAAAGTTCGAATTGGGACGACTTTTTTCAAAGATTAAAAAATAAGACGGCGTTTCCTCGTAAAACTAATGTGAAAGTGAACAGACTTTAAAAAGAAAGTGCTAGTAATACAAGAAAGTGTCCATTGAGATCGTTTGGGGGAATTTATTTCCTGAAAAGCTGGCGGTCGCATATCACTTAGCTTTTAGTAAGAGAACGGACGCTCCTCCGAAACTTGAATTTGCACTTTGGGCGAAAGATGAACCCTTTACATGTTGTCCTTGTTTCAAAACTTTTAGCCTCATGTTCCATCACATGCACAGCCCCTTAGTCGCAGTCTACCGTCGTGACCGCACTGCACCACTGAATAGTTCAGTAAAGACGAATCCGATCAGAGCTTTTGTTTAGTGACTGTAGGCAGCCATAAATGGGGTCCATCAGCCTAAAATCGTCTTGATTTATTGCCTAAATAAACTTCACACCCGCATATTACCATCCAAGACACAGGTAAGCGAGGAAATTGAAAGATTAAAGGTGATAGACCCCAGCTATGGCCGACTGAAATTAGACTATCACTTGCTCTCCGGATTTATCTATAAACAGACATATTATAAAAACATATAATATGTTCCATCTCAACGCGTACTCATAAATTAACACTGCAAAGAAACATACTAAAAGAATAGCAACGACGCGTGATACAGGGCATGGGGACAGAGGTCATGCACCGACGTCACTGCGTTGCGCGTCTTTCTATTTTGCCATCCAGGCGTCCAATTGTACAACGGTTGTTATTAAGGTACTAGCGCGTATCAGTATGACACGTATTGCGCATGATCGGTTGCTTCCAGTATGCCAAGGTGAAACGCGCTGACGTCACGTGCATGACCTCTATACGGTCCGCGCTTGACTTCACTTCTTGTGAGGCATATTGGCTGCATAGTTCGTACTGTTGTGACAATCTTGATGTCAATGGAGCTTATGCGTTCATGAGCTGGCGTCATTTTTGGAGGAATGCCAATAAAACAGGCGGTTGCGCCACTGATCTTTGTGTAGAACATTTACGGAACGCTGGGTCTTACACACAAGAATTTGCCCTGCGTGTGTACCAGATTTACGCGCGAATCATTAGCAGCTGTTTGCATTTGTTGATGTTGTATTTGTTATTTATCCAAAAGAGGGACTACTTCTGGCATTGTGACATTATATGCACATGGTCTATATAGACCTTATCCATTGACGTCAGAACTGACGTCATTATGGAGGACTTACAAGTGCATGTGGCTGCAACACTTATGTTCGTGTAAGACATACGTAGTTAAGTGGGCAGCACGCAGTAGAATTCGCCCCACGTGCGTACAAACTTACCCCTATATCCGATTAATTGACCAATCAGCTGTGAACATTTGTTGATGTTGGTTTACCAAGTGCGTAACTTTTGCATTGTTACACCATATGCATAAGATCTTAACATTGGCGTAACGAGGATGTGCGCGAGACAGATTTCATGCGTTCAAAACTTCACTAACGTAATCGCGCTTTGAAGGAAAATGAGAGAAGCGTAAGCTATGTCGTGTACCAAAACAACGTGTTGCGTGGAGCACTGTCCTCCAGAACAACTGGCACGTCCACTGAATTTGACTATTTGACATAGTCGTGCAAGCTCCCAGTACGCGCACCCAATCTCGGTCACATATGGACCTAAACAACACACAGTCTTAAAGTGAGCGCATATTTTATGCGTTGTAGTATGTGTCTCCTCTCAGTACTTTTGTTGCGCAATAATTAAAACAGCAGGGAGACGGCGTTTGTTGTTGGCAACGTAAAGACAATGCTTTGCTTCAGCATTACAGTAGTACCATTGCAAACTACATTCCCGAACGACGTGGATAGGGACGGAGCCGAGTGTTGTCAGAATGCACGTATAAACGGGATGGTTAGTGTTTCAATGGCCCTACTCTTGAGCATGGATCATTCGAGACGACGTTTGAAATATCTGTCTTCAGGAGCCATGCACGCACCGTTCACTACCATGGTCAGTTTATCTTTTTAAATCTGTGTTATGTTTTTGTTTCGGTAAAGCCTTGGGTTAGGTAAGTAAGCGATAAGGTTTAGTTTCAGACTTTGCTTCGGGCTAGAAAGGTAGGACCAGCACTTGATCAACACTGGTCTGAGTTCCCCCAACTCCGATTGTACTGCAGTCTGAAGACCGGAAAAGGGCGACGGGTTACCGAATAGTTTCGAGAGTAATAATTTCGGGTTCCGTTTTGAGTCGTTTGTTCAACTTGGTAAAATTGAAAAGTATGAGGAAAAATAATAGGACTGGTCCCCATTGTAACCTTGACGTCAAGTAAATCACAAGGACGAATCACCCTCGTAGTGCATTTCCAGACGACTAGATATGGAATTTATCCGACTGCGTGGATTCTTAACCAAGACGAAGTTCCCCTTCCCCACCTGGCGTCACTCTACTCTTGGTTTTCTTTTCTTTTGCTCTTTTGAAGACAAGAGCAGGCACGGACCTTGATCGCGAAAAAGACAATTTTGTGGTGCACTTCAAGCCCGTTGTAGAGTTCTTGCTTTACTTAGGGAGCTGCTCAACTTACATTCGACTTTTACACGCAGAGGGTTTCCAACCTTACGGGTTACAACTAACCCGATTTAGTGTGTTCCAGTAAAGGCAATAATAGTCTGCTACATACTACCGTGTAGAACTTTACGTTGGGTACATACAAAGGCTACCAGGCTGATAAGTAATTGATCATCATTGCATAGAGATTTCAGAGTACTGCACCATCAGACCATGGCTGTGATGCAAACTTTTTTGCTAGTGAAGCTAAAAGTTGCAGCTGTAATTTTCACATGCATTTTTAATCGGACACTAGAGCCTGATAGTCGGCCACTAACTTCTTAGCCCATATCCTCTTTAAAATGTTTCAAGTTTACCCTACATTTGAAACTGGTCAGCGATTTTTCGTCTGGTCTGCTTTCATATCAAATTGACGAAACACTAGTGCACTCTTATCCTGTAACATATTTAACTAAGCAGAAACGTTTCAATGTCTTCCCGTCGTAAATATTCTTGAGGGAGAACCTTTTCAATAAGGGCGTTCTTCTTTAAGTCGGCAGGGAGAGCACAGATTGAAGGAGACTTGGTTGAATGTAAATGAACTAACCAAGATCTCTTTTCTTGGTTTCCCAAAAGGTAAACTCTGGAGTTCCTCGCTTCTATACCTTGCGAAAACTCGAGAGGGACCGCGAATTGACAGCCGCACTCTCCGTCTGGGTCCAAAAGGACCCGTAACAATGGTAAAGGGTTAAAATCCTCGTATTAACTTAAAAAAACGAAAAGAAAAGATGCCCAAAATTAACTTAAATTCCTAATTCAACCTTCGCGGATTTTCCTTGTTTGGCTGTAACATCTCTGGTTTTCTGTAAGCGAAATATCAGTCCCATTTTTCTCTCTGGAGGTAGGGTCAAGTTCGTCTATGATTAGGGAACAGTTCCTCCGTCTGAAACCATCGTTCATTTTGTTTCAAAATTGAAATTTGAAAGCCTCCGTCTCCTGGTCTCATGAAACTTTACTAAATGTGTTCGCTTGTCACAGCTGGTTCGCTGTACAGCGTTTTTGCAGTTTGGATTATAAGGCCAGAATCCAGTCATCAGGATAACATCACATCGTTAAACCAGATTTCGGTAAAGTGTAATGATTCTCTAAGCCTTTTGCATAACCAGGGAGCTCCCTGGGTTAACCAAGTAATATTTGCAATGTCTCACTTCCAACATTTTCTAAATTATTTTTCTCCAATGTTTTTCATGTACTTGGTATTTTAAAGGTTATGTATAGACTAGTCTGTCTTGTCAGTGAACAGCATGTATAGGCTAGGCTGGTCTAAGGGGGAGCCTGAATAGGTCGTAAAATGATCAATCGAACTTTTTTTCACATATTTATTTATTTACCTACTTTGGTAATTAATTTGGTAGAAATTTAATCAGGAAAATGTAGGCATGATAAAATGTGTAACCCGAAGTTACGGGGTAACATGGCTGACTGGGTCAAGTTCCCGACTCGCATCTGAAGTCTAAAACACCGACAAGGGAGACGGAGAGGCGGAAGGATGTCGAGCTGATCTGAAGTTTCTTGAACAGTTTGTGTTTTCCTTTTCTTTTTTTTTTTTTAACAAAAAAGTAACGTTGTGGAGTTCCCCCCATGGACTTTTGCATTCCAACAGGCACCTCGAGGAAGCGTCCCACAATTAAATGGTGTCATAGACTTATTCGAGTTTTCAAATCACAACCAGTGAGTTTTTGTGAGCTAAAGGCATCTGAATATTAAAATTGTGCAGGTAGAACACTCCCATGAATAACGTATGCGCGTTTATTTGTTTCCTTCACAAATAAACCCTACATGACGAATTGGAACGAATTTTTTTAAAATGTTAAAAAATGATATGGCGTTTTCTCGTAAATCTAATGTGAAAGTGAACAGACTATAAAAAGAAAGTATCAGTAGAACAGGAACGTGTCCATTGAGATCATTTTGGGGAATCTATTTCCTGAAAAGCTGGCGGTCATATATCACTTAGCTTTTAGTTAGAGAACGGACGCTCCTTCGGGATCTGAATTTGCACTCAAGGCGAAAGGTGAATGTAGTCCTTGTTTCAGAACATTAACGTCATGTTCGATCACATGTACAGCCGGTTAGTCGAAGGCTACCGTCGTGACCGCACTACACCACTTAGTAGTTCAGTAGAGACGAATCCGATCAGAGCTTTTGTTTAGTGACTGTAGGCAACCATAAATGGGGTCCATCAGCCTAAAATCGTCTTGATTTATTGCCTAAATAAACTTCACACCCTCATATTCAGTGAAATTGAAGGTTTCAAGGTAAATTTAGTGTACAACCATCCAAGACACAGGTAAGCGAGGAAATTGAAAGATTAAAGGTGATAGACCCCAGCTATGGCCGACTGAAATTAGACTATCACTTGCTGTCCGGATTTATCCATAAACAGACTTATTATAAAAACATATACTATGTTCCATCTCAACGCGTACTCATAAATTAACACTGCAAAGAAACATACTAAAAGAATAGCAACGACGCGTGATACAGAGCATGGGTACAGAGGTCATGCACCGACGTCACTGCGTTGCGCGTCTTTCTATTTTGCCATCCAGGCGTCCAATTGTACAACAATTGTTATCAAGGTACTATCGCGTATCAGTAAGACACGTATTGCGCATGATCGGTTGCTTCCAGTATGCCAAGGTGAAACGCGCTGACGTCACGTGCATGACCTCTGTACGGTCCGCGCTTGACTTCACTGTTTGTCAGCAGTCTATCCTACAGTTCTAGAATTATGAGGCATATTGGCTGCATAGTTCGTACTGTTGTGACAATCTTGATGTCAATGGAGCTTATGCGTTCATGAGCTGGCGTCATTTTCAGAGGAATGCCATAAAACAGGCGGTTGCGCCACTGATCTTTGTGTAGAACATTTATGGAACGCTGGGTCTTACACACAAGAATTTGCCCTGCGTGTGTACAAGATTTACGCGCGAATCATTAGCAGCTGTTTGCATTTGTTGATGTTGTATTTGTTATTTATCCAAAAGAGGGACTACTTCTGGCATTGTGACATTATATGCACATGGTCTATATAGACCTTATCCATTGACGTCAGAACTGACGTCATTATGGAGGACTTACAAGTGCATGTGGCTGCAACACTTATGTTCGTGTAAGACATACATAGTTAAGTTTATTGTTTATTGTTTATTGTTTATTTTTTTCAACTGTACTACATGCAAACGTACATTCATTATCATTATTATTATGATACAATACGAAATAATATTTACAAGAAACGTGAGTATGAAGACAGTAGAAAAGGAACCAGATGAAGCTTGCAAGCTTTTCTAGTCTGGCCCTAATAACTGAGATGTTCTTAATTGCTTACACAACTAGAATATATAAATACGAATATGACTCCTATAACATTTACATGATTGTATACAAAGAATTGCTGCTAGTTTGATGCTTACTTTTAGCCAGATTTTTAATTATTTATTTATTTGATTATTTATTTATTTTTAGCCAGGTAAAATTAATTATCCACATACAATAACAAGAAAGATTTCTTTAAGTACTTCTTGAAAAGATTAAGGTTAGGGGCATTTCTTATGCTAATGTCAAGAGAGTTCCAAAGAAATACCCCGCTACTTCTCACGTGAGAGTGCGCAAACATTGTCCTAGTATATGACTGGAGAAGATTATCTCTTCTTCGTGTTGGATAGTTGTAATGGCAACTATTAAGGTTGAAAAAGGAATGGAAATCAGGAGGGAGTTGACCGCTGTTGTGCCTATAAAAAAAGGACGCCTAACTGGTAATTGTAGTGGTCCTTTAGAGTTGTAATATTATAATGGTGAAAAGTGGTAGAGAATGAGTGTATGGTGAAGCCTTTGATATAGTTCGTACAGCCCTCTTTTGAAGAATAAAAAGCTTGTCTGTATATGTTGGCAAGGCATTACCCCACAATAAAATACTATAAGTAAGGTGTGGTAAAATTAATGCATTAAAGATAGTTAACAAGGAACAACTAGGAATATAATGTTTTAGTCTATTCATAACACCGACGATTTTAGAAACGGATTTAGTAACGTTATGAATGTGATCCTGCCATGTAAGTTTATTATCAATTGTAACCCCTAAGAACTTAGTAGAATTTTCACTACTTATGATGGTGTTCTTAAAATTTATAGTAAAACGTGCAGTGTCACCTTTCATGTTATTAAAAACCAATAATTTAGTTTTACTTATATTTAAAGATAACTTGTTTGACGCTAACCATTCAGAAACATTTTTTAACTCTGAAGAAACAACTTGGAGGGCTCGACTGACATCACGATTATGATAATAAACAGTTGTGTCATCGGCAAATAATATAAACTTCAGTAATTTTGACGACTTATACATATCATTGATATATAATATAAAAAGAAGAGGTCCCAGTATTGAACCTTGCGGAACGCCGATATTAATATTATTAAGATTAGAGTCCTTCCCTTTAAAACGGACAAATTGTTTACGATTAGACAGATAACTTTTAAACCAATCAAATGTCACACCCCGTATTCCATATCTGTACAATTTGTTCAATAAAATTTCATGATTTATAGTATCAAATGCTTTAGATAAATCGATAAATAAGGCCAAGGTGCTGACTCAATTATCTAGGTTACACACTATATCATCAACAAACTTTAAGGCAGCCATGTATGTGGAGTGATCCTTCCGAAATCCATACTGCCCGGAATATAATAGGTTATTCTTATTTATAAAAGCTGATAATCTATTGTATGTAAGTCTTTCAAAAATTTTAGAAATAGCAGGCAGAACTGAAACAGGGCGGTAATTAGATACAGTTTCAGCTCCACCAGATTTATAAATTGGAATGACCTTTGCAATTTTAAGTTCATTCGGGAAAACACCTTCAGAAAAAGATAAATTCAAAATATGAGTAAGAGGATCAATAATATGGCCATGTATCTGTTTTAAAATATCATTGGTAAGGCCATCATACCCTGGGGATTTCCCACTTTGAAGTTTCAATATAGTACTAACTACTTCCTCATGACTCACTGGGTGTAAAATAAAGGTATCTAAAACACTTATATCATTGAGATAACAATTGTAGTTATAGTACGTTACATCTATTTTAGAAGCTAGATTTTCGCCTACAGATGTGAAGAAATTATTAAAATCATTAGCAAAATTTTGCATGTTATTCGGATCATCATTTGTATGTAAATTCTCAATTCCAGTCGCATTAGTGTTCCCACCCCTCTGTTCAGTATCCCATTAATACCAGACCAAATCTTCTTACTGTTATTTTTATTTTTACTAAAGTACTCATAGTAATACGATTTCTTGGCATTTCGAATTACCGCAGTTAATCTGTTCTTAAAGTTGCGATAATGCAGTAAATTCTGTTCTGTGGGGCTTCGCTTATACGCACAATACAATACATTTTTCTTGCGAATGGACTTTAAAATACCAGAGGTAATCCAAGGTGATTTCTGTAAATTTTTTCTTACACTTAATTTGACGCATAGGACAGTTTCTTTTGGAAAATATCACAAAGTTTATTATTAAATTTAGTAAAGCAGACTGAGCGTTATTGTCACACAAAATATCATGCCAATCAGTAGAATCTAATTCCAGTTTCATATTCAATATTTTAGAAGTACTAGTATCACGCTTAAAAATAGCAGGCCTAGTGAAATTCCTTCTACACGGACTTAAATGTTCTGACAATAATAGCAATGGGATAATGGTCAGATAAATCAGTTCTAATGATGGTAGATCTAGTTGCGAAATTAATATTTGTAAATATGTTATCAATAAGTGTTTCCGATACTTCTGTCACCCTAGTGGGTTTATCAATTACAGGATAGAATGAGAATGATAATAATGTATTTTTAAGTAAGTCCGCGTTTTGTCCAGACAGTAGATTAACATTGAAATCCCCTGCAATAAAACAAACACTGCGATCATTATTTAAGGTATTTAAAACACTATTAAATTCAAGAAGAAATTCATCAACATCTTCCCTTGGAGGTCGGTAAATAACTCCAGTAATAATTGTTTTACAAACCGCCGTTTTAATTTTCACAAATAATGATTCAAAATGATTCGAATTAGTTATATTATCCATAACGACAAAGTCCATATCTGGTCGAACATAAAGAGCTACCCTCCCCACGTCTATGTGATCGTCCTTTACACACTAGTGTAAAATTTGGGATGTTGTACAGAGCAGTATAGTCATTTTCATACAACCATGTCTCAGTGATTGCAATTATAGAAAAGGGGTAGTTGTTAATATTGCTTCTAAAATTTATAATCGAATCAAAATTTTTGGGTAAAGACCTGGCGTTTATGTGTAGTATAGAAAAATCCACATTACTATTGCTACTAGCAAACACATTGAAATTTTCGAAATCTGAATAACAACAATCAATTGGTACCTGTACAAGATTTGGATCTTCCTCGCGTATCATTTAATCAATAATTGGTAGATAAGTAAATAATAAAAAAAAAAAGACTGAGATGAATACAATACTTAACTTAATACCCAAAGTACTTACTTCAGAGCGTGGAAATCAAAGCTGATTAAGAGTAGGTAATCCATGCAGTGAACATGTGCAGCAAGACAATCCTTAACAGAACAGTAATCATAATGAATACCACAAATTGCAGTAGATATTTCACAGTTTATACAGGATTCAAGTCAAAAGGAGAAGTACAACAAATCACAAAAGAATAAAGTAGATAATCCCAAGTTAAAGTAGCAGACTTTCACTCAATCAATAGACGCATTTATAGGTTTAAAAGGACACACTGACACTAACAATTGGAGATCTCTATATTATGCACGAGTGTGCAATCCAAAGGAAGCGTCCAAAATAAAATGGCGTCTGCATGTTATGGTCAGCCTATAGACATCGGAGTTCATCATCTGTCCTGATTTGTAACTTCTTCTCGTCCCTGGTTATGATATAGATCCGCCCATCTAGAGTCCAGTGCCGTGCGACCTTAGGGTGCTTCCTCACGTTGGCATATAATCGCTGTTTGTTTGCGGTTAAGTCTTCATTAATGAATATGCGGCTCCCCTTCAAACTAGACCTTGCCCGGTATACTTTGTCTCTCATATTATAAGTTGCAAACTTAACAATGATAGATCTTGGCTTACTATTATCGACATCCCGGTACGGAACTCTCAGAATTGATGACCAACGTTATCTCGTTGCGTATCACTCCGGCTATGTCCACTTCCGACACTGTGTCATGCGTTGGTACATTAGGCCGATTAGGTGTAGGCTGCGTAGGCGTCGTGGCTTTCCTCCTTGCACCGGTTTGATTTGATGGTGTATTTCTTTTTGGTCGTTCTGACATTATATCTTCAAAATTGTAATTTATGATGCACAGAAATATCTAAACTGTATATATATACGGATTTCCGCTGCTCAAAATTATTTCATAACGGAGAATTTCGTTAGGATTTTTTGGATTTACGAACTAGTTGTGTTGCATGTGTAGCACTCCTAGTATTGGTACAACTTAAGTGGGCAGCACGCAGTAGAATTCGCCCCACGTGCGTACAAACTTACCCCTATATCCGATTAATTGACCAATCAGCTGTGAACATTTGTTGATGTTGGTTTACCAAGTGCGTAACTTTTGCATTGTTACACCATATGCATAAGATCTTAACATTGGCGTAACGAGGATGTGCGCGAGACAGATTTCATGCGTTCAAAACTTCACTAACGCAACCGCGCTTTGAAGGAAAATCAGAGAAGCGTAAGCTATGTCGTGTACCAAAACAACGTGTTGCGTGGAGCACTGTCCTCCAGAACAACTGGCACGTCCACTGAATTTGACTATTTGACATAGTCGTGCAAGCTCCCAGTACGCGCACCCAATCTCGGTCACATATGGACCTAAACAACACACAGTCTTAAAGTGAGCGCATATTTTATGCGTTGTAGTATGTGTCTCGTCTCAGTACTTTTGTTGCGCAATTATTAACACAGCAGGGAGACGGCGTTTTTTGTTGGCAACGTAAAGACAATGCTTTGCTTCAGCATTACAGTAGTACCATTGCAAACTACATTCCCGAACGACGTGGATAGGGACGGAGCCGAGTGTTGTCAGAATGCACGTATAAACGGGATGGTTAGTGTTTCAATGGCCCTACTCTTGAGCATGGATCATTCGAGACGACGTTTGAAATATCTGTCTTCAGGAGCCGTGCACGCACCGTTCACTACCATGGTCAGTTTATCTTTTTAAATCTGTGTTATATTTTTGTTTCGGTAAAGCCTTGGGTTAGGTAAGTAAGCGATAAGGTTTAGTTTCAGACTTTGCTTCGGGCTAGAAAGGTAGGACCAGCACTTGATCAACACTGGTCTGAGTTCCCCCAACTCTGATTGTACTGCAGTCTGAAGACCGGAAAAGGGCGACGGGTTACCGAATAGTTTCGAGAGTAATAATTTCGGGTTCCGTTTTGAGTTGTTTGTTCAACTTGGTAAAATTGAAAAGTATGAGGAAAAATAATAGGACTGGTCCCCATTGTAACCTTGACGTCAAGTAAATCACAAGGACGAATCACCCTCGTAGTGCATTTCCAGACGACTAGATATGGAATTTATCCGACTGCGTGGATTCTTAACCAAGACGAAGTTCCCCTTCCCCACCTGGCGTCACTCTACTCTTGGTTTTCTTTTCTTTTGCTCTTTTGAAGACAAGAGCAGGCACGGACCTTGATCGCGAAAAAGACAATTTTGTGGTGCACTTCAAGCCCGTTGTAGAGTTCTTGCTTTACTTAGGGAGCTGCTCAACTTACATTCGACTTTTACACACAACAAGTTTCCAACCTTACGGGTTACAACTAACCCGATTTAGTGTGTTCCAGTAAAGGCAATAATAGTCTGCTACATACTACCGTGTAGAACTTTACGTTAGGTACATACAAAGGCTACCAGGCTGATAAGTAATTGATCATCATTGCATAGAGATTTCAGAGTACTGCACCATCAGACCATGGCTGTGATGCAAACTTTTTTGCTAGTGAAGCTAAAAGTTGCAGCTGTAATTTTCACATGCATTTTTAATCGGACACTAGAGCCTGATAGTCGGCCACTAACTTCTTAGCCCATATCCTCTTTAAAATGTTTCAAGTTTACCCTATATTTGAAAATGGTCAGTGATTTTTCGTCTTGTCTGCTTTCATATCAAATTGACGAAACACTAGTGCACCTTATCCTGTAACATATTTAACTAAGCAGAAACGTTTCAATGTCTTCCCTTCGTAAATATTCTTGAGGGAGAACATTTTGAATGGGGGCGTGCTTCCTTTAGTCGGCAGGGAGAGCACAGATTGAAGGAGACTTGGTTGAATGTATATGAACTACCCAAGATCTCTTTTCTTGGTTTCCCAAAAGGTAAACTCTGGAGTTCCTCGCTTCTATACCTTGCGAAAACTCGAGAGGGACCGCGAATTGACAGCCGTACTCTCCGTCTGGGTCGAAAAGGACCTGTTTCAATGGTAAAGGGTTAAAATCCTCGTATTAACTTAAAAAAATTGGGTTAGTAATTATAACACACTGAAAGAAAAAAGAAAAGAAAAGATGCCCCAAAATTAACTTAAATTCCTAATTCAACCTTCGCGGATTTTCCTTGTTTGGCTGTAACATCTCTGGTTTTCTGTAAGCGAAATATCAGTCCCATTTTTCTCTCTGGAGGTAGGGTCAAGTTCGTCTATGATTAGGGAACAGTTCCTCCGTCTGAAACCATCGTTCATTTTGTTTCAAAATTGAAATTTGAAAGCCTCCGTCTCCTGGTCTCATGAAACTTTACTAAATGTGTTCGCTTGTCACAGCTGGTTCGCTGTACAGCGTTTTTGCAGTTTGGATTATAAGGCCAGAATCCAGTCATCAGGATAACATCACATCGTTAAACCAGATTTCGGTAAAGTGTAATGATTCTCTAAGCCTTTTGCTTAACCAGGGAGCTCCCTGGGTTAACCAAGTAATATTTGCAATGTCTCACTTCCAACATTTTCTAAATTATTTTTCTCCAATGTTTTTCATGTACTTGGTATTTTAAAGGTTATGTATAGACTAGTCTGTCTTGTCAGTGAACAGCATGTATAGGCTAGGCTGGTCTAAGGGGGAGCCTGAATAGGTCGTAAAATGATCAATCGAACTTTTTTTCACATATTTATTTATTTACTTACTTTGGTAATTAATTTGGTAGAAATTTAATCAGGAAAATATAGGTATGATAAAATGTGTAACCCGAAGTTACGGGGTAACATGGCTGACTGGGTCAAGTTCCCGACTCGCATCTGAAGTCTAAAACACCGACAAGGGAGACGGAGAGGCGAAAGGATGTCGAGCTGATCTGAAGTTTCTTGAACAGTTTGTGTTTTCCTTTTTTTTTTTAACAAAAACAGTAACGTTGTGGAGTTCCCCCCATGGACTTTTGCATTCCAACAGGCACCTCGAGGAAGCGTCCCACAATTAAATGGTGTCATAGACTTATTCGAGTTTTCAAATCACAACCAGTGAGTTTTTGTGAGCTAAAGGCATCTGAATATTAAAATTGTGCAGGTAGAACACTCCCATGAATAACGTATGCGCGTTTATTTGTTTCCTTCACAAATAAACCCTACATGACGAATTGGAACGAATTTTTTTAAAATGTTAAAAAATGATATGGCGTTTTCTCGTAAATCTAATGTGAAAGTGAACAGACTATAAAAAGAAAGTATCAGTAGAACAGGAACGTGTCCATTGAGATCATTTTGGGGAATCTATTTCCTGAAAAGCTGGCGGTCATATATCACGTAGCTTTTAGTTAGAGAACGGACGCTCCTTCGGGATCTGAATTTGCACTCAAGGCGAAAGGTGAATGTAGTCCTTGTTTCAGAACATTTAGCGTCATGTTCGATCACATGTACAGCCGGTTAGTCGAAGGCTACCGTCGTGACCGCACTACACCACTTAGTAGTTCAGTAGAGACGAATCCGATCAGAGCTTTTGTTTAGTGACTGTAGGCAGCCATAAATGGGGTCCATCAGCCTAACATCGTCTTGATTTATTGCCTAAATAAACTTCACACCCTCATATTCAGTGAAATTGAAGGTATCAAGATAAATTTAGTGTACAACCATCCAAGACACAGGTAAGCGAGGAAATTGAAAGATTAAAGGTGATAGACCCCAGCTATGGCCGACTGAAATTAGACTATCACTTGCTGTCCGGATTTATCCATAAACAGACTTATTATAAAAACATATACTATGTTCCATCTCAACGCGTACTCATAAATTAACACTGCAAAGAAACATACTAAAAGAATAGCAACGACGCGTGATACAGAGCATGGGTACAGAGGTCATGCACCGACGTCACTGCGTTGCGCGTCTTTCTATTTTGCCATCCAGGCGTCCAATTGTACAACAATTGTTATCAAGGTACTATCGCGTATCAGTAAGACACGTATTGCGCATGATCGGTTGCTTCCGGTATGCCAAGGTGAAACGCGCTGACGTCACGTGCATGACCTCTGTACGGTCCGCGCTTGACTTCACTGTTTGTCAGCAGTCTATCCTACAGTTCTAGAATTATGAGGCATATTGGCTGCATAGTTCGTACTGTTGTGACAATCTTGATGTCAATGGAGCTTATGCGTTCATGAGCTGGCGTCATTTTCAGAGGAATGCCATAAAACAGGCGGTTGCGCCACTGATCTTTGTGTAGAACATTTATGGAACGCTGGGTCTTACACACAAGAATTTGCCCTGCGTGTGTACAAGATTTACGCGCGAATCATTAGCAGCTGTTTGCATTTGTTGATGTTGTATTTGTTATTTATCCAAAAGAGGGACTACTTCTGGCATTGTGACATTATATGCACATGGTCTATATAGACCTTATCCATTGACGTCAGAACTGACGTCATTATGGAGGACTTACAAGTGCATGTGGCTGCAACACTTATGTTCGTGTAAGACATACGTAGTTAAGTGGGCAGCACGCAGTAGAATTCGCCCCACGTGCGTACAAACTTACCCCTATATCCGATTAATTGACCAATCAGCTGTGAACATTTGTTGATGTTGGTTTACCAAGTGCGTAACTTTTGCATTGTTACACCATATGCATAAGATCTTAACATTGGCGTAACGAGGATGTGCGCGAGACAGATTTCATGCGTTCAAAACTTCACTAACGCAACCGCGCTTTGAAGGAAAATCAGAGAAGCGTAAGCTATGTCGTGTACCAAAACAACGTGTTGCGTGGAGCACTGTCCTCCAGAACAACTGGCACGTCCACTGAATTTGACTATTTGACATAGTCGTGCAAGCTCCCAGTACGCGCACCCAATCTCGGTCACATATGGACCTAAACAACACACAGTCTTAAAGTGAGCGCATATTTTATGCGTTGTAGTATGTGTCTCGTCTCAGTACTTTTGTTGCGCAATAATTAAAACAGCAGGGAGACGGCGTTTGTTGTTGGCAACGTAAAGACAATGCTTTGCTTCAGCATTACAGTAGTACCAATGCAAACTACATTCCCGAACGACGTGGATAGGGACGGAGCCGAGTGTTGTCAGAATGCACGTATAAACGGGATGGTTAGTGTTTCAATGGCCCTACTCTTGAGCATGGATCATTCGAGACGACGTTTGAAATATCTGTCTTCAGGAGCCATGCACGCACCGTTCACTACCATGGTCAGTTTATCTTTTTAAATCTGTGTTATGTTTTTGTTTCGGTAAAGCCTTGGGTTAGGTAAGTAAGCGATAAGGTTTAGTTTCAGACTTTGCTTCGGGCTAGAAAGGTAGGACCAGCACTTGAGCAACACTGGTCTGAGTTCCCCGAACTCCGATTGTACTGCAGTCTGAAGACCGGAAAAGGGCGACGGGTTACCGAATAGTTTCGAGAGTAATAATTTCGGGTTCCGTTTTGAGTCGTTTGTTCAACTTGGTAAAATTGAAAAGTATGAGGAAAAATAATAGGACTGGTCCCCATTGTAACCTTGACGTCAAGTAAATCACAAGGACGAATCACCCTCGTAGTGCATTTCCAGACGACTAGATATGGAATTTATCCGACTGCGTGGATTCTTAACCAAGACGAAGTTCCCCTTCCCCACCTGGCGTCACTCTACTCTTGGTTTTCTTTTCTTTTGCTCTTTTGAAGACAAGAGCAGGCACGGACCTTGATCGCGAAAAAGACAATTTTGTGGTGCACTTCAAGCCCGTTGTAGAGTTCTTGCTTTACTTAGGGAGCTGCTCAACTTACATTCGACTTTTACACGCAGAGGGTTTCCAACCTTACGGGTTACAACTAACCCGATTTAGTGTGTTCCAGTAAAGGCAATAATAGTCTGCTACATACTACCGTGTAGAACTTTACGTTAGGTACATACAAGCGGCTACCAGGCTGATAAGTAATTGATCATCATTGCATAGAGATTTCAGAGTACTGCACCATCAGACCATGGCTGTGATGCAAACTTTTTTGCTAGTGAAGCTAAAAGTTGCAGCTGTAATTTTCACATGCATTTTTAATCGGACACTAGAGCCTGATAGTCGGCCACTAACTTCTTAGCCCATATCCTCTTTAAAATGTTTCAAGTTTACCCTATATTTGAAACTGGTCAGTGATTTTTCGTCTTGTCTGCTTTCATATCAAATTGACGAAACACTAGTGCACCTTATCCTGTAACATATTTAACTAAGCAGAAACGTTTCAATGTCTTCCCTTCGTAAATATTCTTTATCTGTCGTTGCCGATATCACTTAAGATCTGGTGATCATGTCATGTCCAGAGTTCGGACTATTGGAGGCAGTAACTGAAATTTTCTGCGCTCAAAGGGCGTGGTAAATTTTGTATTTTTGAAACAAGTAATGCCAAAATGGGGCTTTTATTGGAGAGAATTAGGACTTCATGGAAGAAGAGTTGGGAAAACCACACTGTAGTTGACTGATGTCACAAATTTCCCAATTTTTCCCTATTAGAGCCAGGGGGCAATTGCCCCCTGCCCCTGTAGCTACGCCACTGTCATTGAGTATCATTCATTTCTTTATATTGTATATGTTCCATACCCATAGTCATTTTTAGTTATTTGAACAGTTGAAAGCGTGTCGGTGCATATCAGAGTGAGCATTTTAAGTTTCTTTATGGATGTGTAATGAATCAATTTATATTGTGTGTACACTGTATATAATCATGTCTCTTGTAGTATTCTTAATAAAGGCCTAAATATAAAGTGATTGTTTATAATTAACATTCATTTCTGAATTAAAGTATTCTAAGGCTTAATGGTGGCGTAAATATTTAGTAATTTTTTATAGTCATCAGTCGCTTACTAAATCAAATAATTCTTACTTTTTTTCATATGAGACTGAGAGAAAGTCGATAAAACTGAACCGAAAGGAATAAAAATAACATCAATGATTTTCAAAGTAAAAATCACAGGCTGTAAGAACCGTGTGGAACTTAAACTGCGGTATCATAAAAATCATCTGGAGAAGCAGAAACCCAAGTTGTAACAGGATTAAATCTTTCAGGCATAAAAAAACGTTACGGCGTGTATGGCAAGCTAAATGTGTAATAATTCGATAAACTGAGTTTTTCGCCGATAAACTCGGTTTTTCGATCGAAAAACTGAGTTTATCGCGAAAAACTCTGTTTATCGACCGAAAAACAGAGTTTTTCGATAAACAGTGTTTATCGAGCGAAAAACACAGTTTTTCGATAAACACGGTTTTTCGATAAACTCCGTTTATCGACCGAAAAACTCTGTTTATCGACCGAAAAACACAGTTTTTCGATAAACGCGCACGGTCTTACGATAAACTCAGTTTATCAATCACGTGTTTGATAAACTACGTTTATCAATTACGTGCTTCCCGTCAGTGTATGGAACGCAAAAAGGGCAAATATTGTCGACAGCGGTTACGGGGTGATTTGTATCTATGCCTTCTTAAGTAGTAACGGCAGCTTTTAGTAGTGAAGATGGGGTTTGAAGTAGTAACCCTCTGACAGCGGATTATTATTACCATCTGCCCAGTTTGTCTGCGTCCATGGACACTCTGTTTCATGTTTTACCGTCAGCTAAAAGTGTCTGCACGATAACAGTTCCATGCGCCATACATACTATGGCAAGCAGTGCCATACCCAGGATTTCTCTGAAGGGGGAGGGCCATGCAGTATGTTGCGTGATAGCCGGTACGGGGAGGGGTCAAAGGAGAGGGGCTGTCCCCTCCCCTTGAAAAGTTTGGAAAAAATTAGGTGTCCTTGTATGCAATCTGGTGCTACATATGGTACAGTTTGAAGTAAATATTGTGTTAAAATATTTACGTATTGTTAGGAACTACAGAAAAAACTGGCATCCGTGGGGGGGAACATGGCCCACTCCCCTGTGTACGCCACTGTAGCTCTCGTTAAAGATCCAGCAACCCTAGGCTGACCAGAACCGACGCTTTGCTTGTCGAAAGAATGCCGAACGCAAAAGGTTGGTCCCGAAGTTTCGGAGGGGTCTAGGGGGCCATGCAGTACATTGTGCGATCACCGACCCGGGGTGGAGTATAAGGGGAGGGGCTTTGAAAATTTCTGAAAAATAAGGTGTTCTATCTGGTGCTATTTATTATACATTTTGAAGTATAATTTGTGTTAAAATATTTACGTATTTTTAGGAACTAAAGAATAAAATTGGCATCAGTGAGAGGGGTCTAAGGGAGGGGGATCCATCGTGCTTCACCATGTGACTGATTAAGACACCACATTGATATAGTGACATACAGAACCCCGCTTTAAAGGACACCCAAGGGGCCTGATAAAGTGTTCTGCCAATTAAGCGGGGTTGTCCTGATAAGTGAATCAACTTAACATTACGTTTTTGTTTGGGGGACTTTACAAGGTGGCCTCCTAGATGAGTGTCCTTGAAAGCGGGGTTGAACTGTGCATACATATACAGTGATGACGAAACCTGAGGTTTGGGGGCTCAGAACCCCAATGAGAAAAGTGAGTAGGCTAAAGCTATCTTCAGACAACCCCCCCCCCCCGCATATTTGCCAAGTGCAGAAAAGAGATCCATATTTCAAGGCTGGGTACATGCAGCTATCTGGAGGGCTTGTAACGACGAAAGTTTTCTTCTGCGCTGCGCGCCAGCCGATGGCGGAGCTCCGCTTAGCTTCCTGGCACTCAGACCCCCACCCCCCAATATCTATTCCGTTCCGTGAGCCTGTACAAATATTTCATAATTATTTTCATGCCTACAACTTTTGAAATCCTGGCTACGCCCCTGGAAAACCTACTTATGTTAGCAATGGAATAAGCTATGAAGATGAGAGTTGTGTGAATGGGATTTATTTTCAAGTCTCTAAAATATATACTGTTTTAATTTTTGAATAAGGTACACTTTAACCATACCCGCAAACACATTGCCGAGGTGGGTAGCCTATATTCAAAATGTTATCTACTGTTTATTAGTCACACAAAGGGCAAGCACATTGGGCCGTCGCCTGATTTGCAAATGCTTCTTTAGTGGACAATTCATTAAAAGATGAGTTGCTTTTGGGTTGACGACAGCTGTACACTGCCACCTTACTTAACACTCACCTTACTAAACTGCGACGACCCTCAATCCCCCTCCCCCCCCCCCCCCGACTTCACTCCAAATATTAAAGAGTTTGGTATGTACAAAGAAGTCGAAGAAAACTGTCGGATCACAATCGGGACGGTCAGAAAACTTGTCAGGCCGAGAACAAGATTTGAGAGACAGCTAACCAACCCGTCTGCCACCCGACTGGTCTTCACTGTAGCGTAACATTCAGCAGGTCGGTGCAGTTTGCGCTGGTTTTCCACCCACTTAAATTATGAAGTTGCGAGCGTTTACATTTGCTGTAAACTTGAAACTGAGTACATTTTGTATTCCGACGTTTGCGAAAGAAGTTTGCTTTTCTGACTATATGCAGTTAAGCATTACCAAACCTCCTTTAAAATTCCCATTTTCGGCGCACTTCGCGGCATGCTTTATGGGCCTCAGTCGTCCAATTAAGTTAATTCAAGAAGGACGGAGCGTGACTTGGATTATTGCTAAATCCCGTGCAACCTTTGTATACATACATCCCAACCCTCAAACTTGCGGCTTATGATATTCTGCGAAACGAAACGAAACAAATTAGTTAAGGCCACCCATGGAGTAGGAAGCTATAACGGATAAGTGGAGGACAAAAATCAATCGGTCAAAGTAGTCCTAGGTTTATGAACGTATTTTGTGCTCTGTTTCGCAAATTATCATTAGCGTGGTGGGCTATTGATATTCTGCGAAACGAAACGAAACAAATTAGTTTATGCCACCCATGGAATAGGAAACTATAACGGATAAGGGGAGGCCAAAAATCAATCGGTCAACTGGTCAAAGTAGCCCTAGGTTTATGAACGTATTTTTTGCTCTGTTTCGCAAAATATCATTAGCGTGGTGGGCTATTGATATTCTGCGAAACGAAACGAAACAAATTAGTTTAGGCTACCCATGGGATAGGAAACTATAACGGAGTAAGGGGAGGACTAAAACCAATCGGTCAAAGAAGGCCTAGGCCTATGAACAT
The DNA here is from genome assembly GCA_037179385.1 of Holothuria scabra. NCBI lineage: Eukaryota > Metazoa > Echinodermata > Holothuroidea > Aspidochirotida > Holothuriidae > Holothuria > Holothuria scabra. Next base: position 16,124,312 of record CM074199.1, read on the forward strand.
ATTTTTTTGCTCTGTTACGCAAAATAGCAATAGCGTGGTGGGGTAATGATAATCTGCGAAACGAAACGTAATAATTCTAGCCGCCTTCACACGGCGTACAGAGAATTCAGATCGGATTCTGATCTGATTTTAAATCCTTCCCATTAATCAGATCATTCTCTTTTTCGAATTATATTACATTTATGCTCAACAAAAACTTGTATATGTTTCAAAACTGTAGATCAAATATCGGGTAGACCTACTAATAAAAAAATCATCTCCAAATTTGTAAGTTGTTTTCTATTTTTCATGAAAGTTTCACTGTATCTCTGTGGAATAATTATTTCTTTTAGTGCGCGTTCGTATTAGCTTCCTCTATTCTCAGGATCGCCAAGCAATCATTCCGATATACAAGCAAACCTCTTTAATTGGTGTATTGTATAAAGGCATGTGAATTGTGAGCCTGATAAAGGTTAACGTTTCCTGATACCTCTGCTATAATAAGTACAATACTCGACAAAAATACATGGGACAAACCCCGCTAACCGTATCAATGTTGAAGTTTCAGGACGTCTTGGGCTGTTGCAACATTGAATGGGGGAGGGGGGGGGGGATGGTGATCCGTTCATTGCCAATTGTATTGCTTGTTTTGTCCCCGCATCATTTTTGTCGAGGATTGTAGGCTATATCTGAACTCTTATCCCATTGTAAAGAGAGCGTTCTCCGCCGTAAAGTCCGTGATAATTCCGTTTCTAAGTATTGGTGTAGGTGGATTGCTGCGCCCGTATATGCAAGAGTTTCCTACAACAGCTTTAATTAGTACTTTGTGAAAAGTCTGTAAATAGGCTTTGATGACTGATTGAATTTTTTCCTACCCTTACCCGCTATGCCAATTGCTTATGAAACAGATTGTGACTTCCACGTTAACGCTATTTGTTTCATTTTGTTTCGCAAATTATAAAAACACCATTATATTCATGATAATTTGATGATATTTTAATGAAATTTTGCGAAACAGAGCAAGAAATATGTTCATAGGCCTAGGCCTATCTACTTTGACCGATTGATTTTTGTCCTCCCCTTATCCGTTATAGTTTCCTGTTCGAGGTGGGTGGCCTGAAATTTGTTTCGTTTCGTTTCCCAGAATATCAATAGCCCACCACGCTAATGATATTTTGCGAAACAGAGCAAAAAATACGTTCATAAACCTAGGGCTACTTTGACCAGTTGACCGATTGATTTTTGGCCTCCCCTTATCCGTTATAGTTTCCTATTCCATGGGTGGCATAAACTAATTTGTTTCGTTTCGTTTCGCAGAATATCAATAGCCCACCACGCTAATGATAATTTGCGAAACAGAGCAAAAAATACGTTCATAAACCTAGGACTACTTTGACCGATTGATTTTTGTCCTCCTCTTATCCGTAATAGCTTCCTATTCCATGGGTGGCCTTAACTAATTTGTTTCGTTTCGTTTCGTTACGTTTCGTTTCGCAGAATATCATAAGCCCAAACTTGCTGCGTCATAAGGAAATCTAATGGCAGTTAGTCGATCGTGTCTATTATGAAACTAAAGGGCAAACTGCAATTTTTAATGTTTATGTGAGGCATATTCAGTGTTATTTATACATATATAGTTGCTGTTTCAAATGAAGCCAATCAACCAAAATGTCCCTAAAAGTGTTATTTTCGGCGCGCTACTCGCGCAATCATCTATTACTCTTGTTGTTCTATCATAGGCTTCACATCGAACAAATTATAATTACTGCAAAACTCGACAGAAAACACTACCACTCTCCCCTACCATCAATTCCGATGCATCTTAAAGAATAGAGCCCTATGGTTAGACCAAACTATGTATTTTTTTTTTAAAGAGAGACAGATTGAGATATCGTGGTCTGTTTAGTGCGTATTCAGTGTCATTTACAGACAGTTAATTCTTCGTTGTGGTGCACAAAATTGTGTTCCGGTGCTTCGGAAGGGGGCACTAAAGAAGGTAGAATTCTTCGTTTTTTCCAGCCATGCTACAGTACTGAGACAACAATTCTAGTATAACAATGCCCTCTGCAAACTGAGGAACAATTTGATAACATTTTAATTCTTCAAGTTACTAAGAATCCATTTACTCACAGACTATTCAACTGACAGGGTTGAAAGGTAACTAGTGAAAGGCATACCGTATATATTAGAGCATTTACGTTATAGGCAAATGATTCCTTGCCTGAAGAATTGCCCGAAGGAATATTTAAGCGGAGCGCCAGCGTCAGTTGGTGCCGAGGGTAGAGGAAATTTTGAAAAATCTGACCCCTCAGACAGTCGAAAATGGCATCTCTCAGGCTTGTAAGTAGTAGCTAAGCAGCAGGGAGGTAAAACGACTTCTTCAATGGAAACGAGCAAGCACTCAAATTTTCCGAGTTTTCTTTGATAGTAGTAGGGACGTAATTTGCGGCGCGCCGAGCGCGCCGAAATTTTTGCATTTTGAAACAAATATTTGTGGCTATGGAGCTTGTATTGCAGACATTTTTGGATTCTGGGTTTCTTGTATAGGGAAATTTGATAGGTTATGACTTACTGATCGAAGAATCTGCACTTCCTATATTGGCAAATCTGAGAATGATTACACGGTGATCGACTGAAGATTGTTGCTACATAATGTTATCTTGAAGGTCTACGAACTGAAGCTCTCCAATAAAATTTTAAAAGTTTCCCCAACTTTGTTGTTTATTTTAGACAAAACAAGTCAAGAGTTTATATTGGAGAAAATTGGAACTTTATGAAAGAAAATTTATACAAATAGCACCGAAGTTGCCGGTGTCACTTGAAGATCTGGTATCACAAATGGCAAAATTTGATTTTTTCATTTCCAGAGCTTGAAAAAGGTTATTAAACTGATTCATGATACAGCACTTATGCATTAGGGATTGCACGTTGGCGCGAGCGGAAAATTTTGCTTTTTTGAGACAATGAATTACAAATTAGCGCTTGTATTGAAGAGAACCCGGAATTTCATGAGAAAGAAGAGTTGAGAATATCACATAAATGAAAAGGGGTTTTCTGACCCGTGAAGCATGCTTCCGCCCCTCATTTTTCACTGGGGGGCTGTCTCCCCCGCAGCCCGCTCCCTACGGCTATGCCACGTTGAACAGGAGTGCTACTTCCATGCCGAAGTCAACCTTACTGTTGTAGCAGACAAAGGAAAACGGTTACTCTGAGGTAAACTTGACCGGAGTGCCACGCGTTAAAATGCGTTTCCAGATGAGTTTCTTTTTTCGTTTTATGCTTCATTTGCCCACCTGTTATTTTTAAAACTTTCATGGTGTACTTTGTTTTTGCTAAAGATTACCTTCAAACGAGGGTTATGAGCATTAGCGCATTTGGTGGCCACCAGGCCATGTCCCCCCTCGCTGATGTCTAATTTTCTTTTAGTAATTAAAATACGTAAAATTTCGATCGCAAATTTTACTTCAAAAGGTAGCATATGTAGCCCCAGATTGCTTACAAGGACACCTAATTTGTCAAAAAATTTTCAAAGGGGGTGTCCCTTTCCCTTACACCCCTCCTCGGGCCAGTGATCAAATAACGTACTGTATGCCACCGTCCCGGGAGAGAAGTCCTGGCTACGCCGCTGCTTATGAGCTGATCTTTCTTGACAAAGGCATTCGTGTCATTCCTGTCTAGAGTTCAGCCCTATTAGTCGGGAAAAATCTCCAGCACCCCCACTCCCCGATCCTTGGGACGCCCCTGGGCAGGCGGTAATACGGTAATAAACGGATACTTTCCGCTGCCACAGTGTTACTACTTTAAAACCCATCGTCACAACTAAAAAGGTTGCCGGTACTACTTTAGCAATCATAGATACAAATCACGAAACCGATGTTTTCGACAATATTTGCCATTTTTGCGTTCCAAATATTGGCGGGAAACACGTGATTGATAAACTGAGTTTTTCAAACACGTGGTTGATAAACAGAGTTTATCGAAAAACTGTGTTTTTCGATCGATAAACAGAGTTTTTCGATAAACTGTGTTTTTCGGTCGATAAACTGGCTGACTGGGTTTATCAAAAAACCGTGTTTATCGAAAAACTCAGTTTTTCGGTCGATAAACAGAGTTTTTCGAAAAACTGTGTTTTTCGGTCGATAAACAGAGTTTTTCGAAAAACAGAGTTTTTCGGTCGATAAACAGAGTTTATCGAAAAACCGTGTTTATCGAAAAACTGTGTTTTTCGCTCGATAAACAGAGTTTGTCGAAAAACTGTGTTTTTCGGTCGATAAACAGAGTTTTTCGCGATAAACTCGGTTTTTCGATCGAAAAACCGAGTTTATCGGCGAAAAACTCAGTTTTTCGAATTATTGAACATTTAGCTTGCCATAGGCGTGTCGGTCAATTATGTAAAAAAGTCTTCTGCAATTTTGATGGCATTTAAATATTATACAGTATATTCTTTCATTGCATGTAAAAGTCACCTGATCAGAATATAAAAAAGGATACCATATTTGCAGAGAAATAAACTTATGGATGATTCCTTTCGAAGGTGATAGGCAATTGAAGATACTGGTGCCTATGTGTAATACGTTCATGTTTTAGTTAGTCCATGGGAGGGTGTACAGAACTGTCAAGTAACGTTCATACATTTCTATTTTAGAGGAACGGTTTTATGCCATTTTAAAGCGTGGATTTTTGTTATGTTTTCGTTTTACGTTCCATTAAAGAAATTTTCATAATAGCACTTTTTACATAGTTTCCGAATCTGAAGTTTGGTTTTCATGGGGGAGGGGATATAGTGTACAGTATCCCCTCATCCAATTGCATGGGAGATATATCCCCCACACACCCCCGCCCCCCCCCCCCCCCAGGATCACCGCCCTGCATTCATGCTTGTAAGTAAAAACTACGCATATGTTCTTTCAGCTTTTGTTTGCAATAACATGTTCACTTCAGAAAAACATTAGTAAATTATTTAAAGTTCAGAAAAATGTTTAACTGTCCTATGGTGTGTGTCTTGGGGACACAAAGCCGACTCATCACTATATAGCCAATACTGACAGACGTCCTTGTCATATATAGAGGGGTGTATAAGAGAGATGTTACCCCCTACCCTTTGAAAAGTTTTTGTTTGTGAAAGATGTCTTAGATGCAAAATTATGTTTTGTTTGTCAAAACTTTGAATTGTTAATATTATAAGCCATTTTTTAAGAACATCTCAGTTTTTATGATTGCAAAACATTCATTATTATGTTAAAATTGCAATAAAAACTAGGGTACATTCAGCAGTAGCAGTAGATTTTAATAGCGGCGCTTTGTGAACAAACTCACGTGACTGGAGCTTCCTGCAGCTTAGCACATCATCTACAGTGTTGATTAACAACATATCTGCATTATCCAATTTTTGCTTCTACTTTGAACATAAGAGAAATTGTTTGAATTTTGTATATAAGTATATAGGTATTTGACGGCAAATTTTGTCTTATTTATCATTAATAAGCAAGTTTTGAACTTGGGGATCATTGTTTTCATTAAAAATGATTTCCTCCAATTGGTAACAATTACTTTTTCTTTTTCCAACACTCCGTGATTTTGCTCCAATAACGCAATGTTTCCCAATCTTCATGGTAATGTTTTGAACTTTTCGTGGCCAGGGTAGATTACAGGAGCCTATTAGTGCAACCTTTAAAAGTGTTTTTAATCTGTAATTACAGATTATTACAGATTATTTATCTGTATTTATAGATAAATAATCAAAGAAGAACCGTAAAAGAAAGATAAAACTTGCCGAGGGTGGCACCAGCTTGGAGGGGGTTCTCCCCTAAAAGTATTTAATCACTAGAGGGCAAGGTTAAAATGGGGGAACATCCGATCATGGAGGCCAAAGAAGGTACAAATTTGCAGTGTCTCGACCAACCAGTCATTTCTTCCTTGTGTGCACTTTCTCTAACAGTTTGCTCAGTGGCGTAGCCAGGATGATATTTTTATTTGGGGGGGGGGGGGGGGCTAAGTAACAAGTGGGGGCATTATACCTCCAAAGGTCAGGCGCGTCAAGACTTTCTAAGCGGAGCGCCACCATCCGTTGGCGCGGAGCGTGCCAAAAATGTTGGGCTTTACAAACCCTCTAGATGGCCGGAATCGGCACTTCCCACGTGTTTTAAGTTGTATCTACCCAGCCTTAAAATGCAAATCTCATGTCCGCCGTTTCTCAAAAAATGAGAAAAAATTAGTCCATGAAAAATTGTAATGCACAAGGCCGTACATATACTTTTTGTTAGGAGCCCAAAAACTGGGCATTACTGATCTGTGGAATGGGAGATGGGACTAAAGGGAACCGATGTCTCCTTTTCCTTTAGGGAAAAATTGTTATTTCAGAAGGACGTAAATCGCAAATGGCGCAATATTTGAATGAATTTTGGTTTCAAAAGGAAAACCCAAAGTAGTTGTGTCCCCCTCTGAGAAATTTTCTTTGCCTAAGATTTCCCGGCCTAGATGCAAAATGGTGCTAAGTTTGGTTAAATTTTGAACTGACTATAGGCCGAAGTTTAAGATTTGCATTTTGGGGGGCACGATCAAGTTTCAAAATACTCACTTTTAGTATTTGTGGACTCGAGAATTTACAAGTGGCATACTATACCAAAGAAACAATGTCATACTGACCAGGGTCATCTGAGATATGCTTCTACACGGCTACATTTCGTACAAAATAATATCATATTTTCTTGTAAGCGTCTGGGTGATAGATAACGTTTTTTAACATGAAAGGCATAGGCTACGGTAGGCCGGGATTCAACGGCGTCATGAAAATACCGATCGTGCTTTCATAAAAGGCCCATGTAACTGACGGTAAACTGTCGTTGACTGACGTCATTTTACATCCTACTTTAAGTAACTTCTCATCTAGCCCAAAACGTTCTCAAACGTGGTAGAAAAGTTTATAACCAATAACACAATATTACATGTTTTAAAAACATTTTGAGCGCTAGGAAATTGGCTTTAGGCCGACTAGTTTTCTTTAAACCTGACTAAACATGGTAGGCTTTTGGAGTAAGTCTGTTGCAGTGTCATCAATTCAAGCCATTGATGATTGAAGCTACCTAAAGCCACAACAGCAACATTTTAGCTATTCATAATCGCGCGTAGCTCGAGAATTTTAGAAAAATGGGCTAGACATACATCCTAACATCCTTTAATTTACCTTTAACTTCTGGTTTATCTCTGTTACCTTCACCCATCACCCTATCCATAGGTCACCTGTGTATTAAACGGTTACGTACATATCCCCTAGATCACTTATACCATTTGTCTCCAACCAAGGGTTACCATATTTATTTTCTAGCAAGGACATAGATCACTGGCCTGGGGGACAGTTCTAAGGGTTTCTGCTTTTCCATGGAAATTTTTCAAAATGTTTTCATTCATGTTTTCGTAATTGTTACACATTTTATTTATTTACTGAAAGGAACACTTCAAAGCTTATTTCTGATCTACACCTGTCAACCTGTCTGACCTCAAAATAGGGAAATTTTCATTTTTCAGAGCAAAAAAAAAAAAAAAAAATAGGGAGATTGGTAGAAAAACCGGGAGGTTGGTAATTTTCACTCTGTCACTCTTTCAACTTTAAGAGTGTAGCCACCTTCAGTCTTGATTTTGCCCACGAATTCGAGCAGACTGATCTTCTGAATAAAGACTCCAATTTTCGAGTTCTCCATTCGAGAAAAAACATTTGTTTTTTAATTTTCTGTTATAAAACCCCTTCAATGTATAAGTTCCAGATTTTCAATTATATGCTAAGAGGAAGCCACTTTTCGGCAAATTTCCCAATATCGTGCGAGGGTCTTAATCTGCATGATGATATTCAGTCACAAGGTAACCCTAACAAAGTCACCTCGGCGGCGTACTTAATAAAGCCCTGAAAGTTTTTCATTTCACCTAACCAAAGACCAAATTTTCTTCCATTAAATTCCAAAATTTCTTCAATAATTTATTCGCTCTAAATTTTGCAATCTTTGTTCAAAAGGCAAAAATGTCTTAGGGCAAATTTCCAATTTCGTTTGAAAACCTTATACTTCGGCCTGAACTGAAATGTGTTTCACCATATGTCCCCTCGCCCACACACCTTTTCTATTTTACTCATACAAAGGGCAGATTCTCTAATTAACACCCAATTTTTTAATGGTCCAGTACAAAAAGACAAATTTCTTCCAAAAATTTCTAATTTACTTCGAAACAAGATTGGGATTTTTAAAGATTTGTTAAAAAGAAAGCCAAAAAATTCGGCATGCTGCTGGCGTCTCAAATTCTGCAAGTCATTTTCTACCGGCAACTCATTGCCTTTGTTGGGGCATGGAAGTGTTGTCCCCCTGTCGGAGGGCTTAGCCCCCTGTCGGCTAAATCCTGGCGCCGGTTCTGAATTACTTAACTAGAGGCTTACTTGAAGGTCAAGGGTATAGTCGTCCCAAACAATGGCGTAGCTGGACATTCTTCCAGGGGGGCAGGCACCCAAAGTTTCCGAATTTTTCTTTTTCAAGTATGAACACCACCCCAATATGGGCGTAATTTTTACCCTTTTAAACAAATATTTGGATTTTTGGTTTCCTGTAAGGAAATTTGAAAAGTCTGGGGATTAAAGGCCTGTATACACAAGCAACATTTGCAAAACATCCTCCAAAACATTTCCAAAACATCCACCTGCAACGAATCCAAAACATGCTTGTTTTCGGTTTGTTGCACAGTGTAGACAGGGTATACAGCATGTTTTGAAAATGTTGCAAAAGAAATGTCCTGTCAATGCTTTTCAAAACATTCTTAAAACATTTTCAAAATGTTTTCAAATTGTTTTTAATCTGTCTACACTGTGCAACAAACCGAACACAAGCATGTTTTGGGTTTGTTGAAGGTGAAGTGTTTTGAGAATGTTTTACAAATGTTGCTCGTGTATACAGGCCTTAATGAAGAACATGTTTTTATCTGAGATTGTACGGCAACCAAAGATCGTTGTTGCTACATAATGTTATTGAAGCCTACGAACTGAGGCCCTCCGACGCCATTTTAAGAGTCTAGAGCTAATTTAATTGGAGAAAATTGGGAATTTTATGAAAGAAAATTTATGAAAATAGCACTGTTGTTGCCGCCGCTACTTGATGGTCTGCTATCAAATATGGCAAATTTCCAATTTTGTCATTTCCAGAGCAGGGAAAAGTTTACCAAACTGATTTATGAGTGAGCACTACTGGCTTTTGACTATTTGGAAATTTGAAAGGCGCACGGAACACTTTACTTTCTTGAAACAGATAATTACAAATATGAAACCTTTTTGGAAAGAATTCGTAATTTTTTGAAAACAATTCGGAAAATTCACACTGTAGTTGACCAGTGTCTCAAATGGCAATTTTCAGAATTTTTCACCTTTCAGAGCCAGCGGGCAATGCATGCACCCCCCCCCCCCCCCACCGGTAGCTACGCCACTGTTCCCAAACCTGCTGTTGAAGGAACAGCTATATTTTAAAATTTTCTTCTTGTTCCGCTCCGGATCATCTTTCTTAATATTTTAGGACTTATGAATATTTAAGATGAACCAAGCAGTTACCCATTGTAAATTAACACTAGGGAAAAACATTTTCAGATGACTCACGAGAGCCAATCTTAACACAGCAGACAGTCTTCTACAATTAAATTGTCAGGGTGACTGCATTTGCTCTGCACACTAGTTGCAATAGATAAACGTCATTCAAAGACAGATACCGGTATCTATTCCCGCAAGCAGGCCCAATTCTCTCAAACTTCTTACTTCTAGCCCATCCCAAAAGTCATTCTGACCTCCATCCTCATCCAGACACAACTTCCCATTCTCCATTTGTTGCTTCCCTGGTGAGCCTCCTGTAGGATTCTCAAATGTGTAACCAAACCATTTCCAGTACATTTTGCTTATTTTGAAGTCAACCAAAGAGCTTTCCTGATTAAGCATTTCTGTAGATTACGGGTAAAATTGTAGTTTGGAGTGACGAATGACCGTCACTGCCTTTTCAAGTAGTTTACTTTGGAATATTCATGCCCGGCCTGGCAGACTTGCTTTCCACTCAAACGAAGAGTTGCTTTGAGAGGGAAGATGCATTCGGTCTCAATCAAAACACAAGTTATATTAGCTAGCCTCTCCGAGGCTGCTGTTTTCATTCATATAGTGACATTAAAAAGTAACATGGAACGTAGAGTCCCCATCCAAGTATCATATACATATATACAAGTTAAAGAAAGATCTTCAATGAGATTGCGAGCGCGCGAAAATTTTGGGGATTTGCAAAGTAAACATGTGAAGTTATTGATACAGAACGCCAGTCGATCGTAATCGGGAGAGGACACCTCTCATAACCTACATGTAGGCTATAGTCTTTTTGGTAGTGCCTAATTTTTAAGTTTCACGTCACAAGAAGTTGGGGGCGGGGAACCTTTACGTTAGTGTTCCCTCCACTCAAAAAAGTGGGGGAGGAATCTCCCCCCCCCCCCAAATTGACGCCCCTGTATTAGCTTATGAAATGAAGAATTGAAAGTAAAACGAAACAATATCGTTAATGAATATTTCTAAAGAATATCAGTATGGGAGCGTAAGTGTACAAATGATGATGATGGCCTATCACGAAATAGAAACTGATTTTCGTTACTTCCATATGGCTTTTTAAATACAAGTATACAATTCACAAAAATCATCAAAATACTGTTTCCTGAATATTTTAAACCTCGCATATCCCAATCAGCATATGGCTGGAGACAGGTGCAGAGGGTGCATCGTTTTGAATTGTATCGGACTTGGAAAACTTTGTGATGAAAACCCATTTGTACAAATAGGTTGCATCAGCACACTAAGTGTTTTGCAAAGCCACTATTTAATTGAATTGAACAAATAGAATGCAGTAGATAAGAACATGAGAAGAAAACATCAACATGAAACGTATTAATTTTCAATATCATAAAAGGAACACACTTATGAAGTCATTTTTCCCTGTTACGACCCCCACCCCACTCCCCATCCCCAACTCTGCCAACTTATCAAACATCCCTCCTCTCGTCGTTTTTTTTCTCTCTCTTTTTTTTTTTTTTTTTTTTTGCTCTCTATTTTTTCAACACCATCAAACACGTCCCCAAAATTTCTCTGTGTGTGTGTGTGTGTGGGGGGGGGGGGTGATTTTCCCCCCTGCCCCCCCCCCCAGTTGGCCACGCCACTGCTTGGTACGCTCATTGATAAGGCTAGTGAAGACCCGAGTACGAGTTAGTTTACTAACACCTTCTCGGTTGTGTAATCTGATGTTTGTAATGATTTGCGCTGGGAAATCTTCTTAAAACCCTGAGAGAGTCCCGCGAGAAGACGTTGACTCTAAATATGTGAGATAGAACCATTACTGCTTTTCACTTTCATATTGTATTAGCATTCACTTTTATTTTCTGCTGGAAGAGCATATCGGTATGACAGTATACGAAAGCCTGCCGATGTTGACAGTGAATAGGCCTATGTGCATGTAATTGGAAACCATTGTATCGATAAAATTTGTTTGGCTGATTAGCGAGGCTAGTTTTCTTTTACTCTTTAATTCTGTTTTTCAATATTCATTATCCTACATACATTAGCAATTCTGTTTGCTGAATTTTTTTCTGATATTTTCAGAGAAATATTTGAAATCAGAAACAATGCCCAAGTAAATGTAATCATTACATGAAAGTGTTCGTGCTGTAGTTTTGAAAAAAATCCTTTAAGACCATACGTATTGCCTGATTTTTCCAAAATTGCTCTCTTTATAAAATTAAATGTAACGGCTATATATTTCCTGTTTATGTACATATTGTACACGTTCTCTCTAAAAAATTAGGTAAAAATTGTCAACAGACCGCTTATTATCTGTTTTTAAGATTTTCATCCAAATTTTCATGTTGTGTCCTTAGAGGAATAGCCTAATACATTAAAATCATTTGGAATTTTTTGCATTGGATTGTGCATGAAGAACCGAAGTATATTTACCCCGACACTTATTTTTTCCCTATAAAGATATGCTAAAATCTCGGCGCTTCCGGGGATTCCCCTTGGACTCCCACCGGGGCTTTGCCCCTGGACCCCACCAGAGGCCATAACGCCGGCCCATGGACCCCACCCGTTACAGCTCGCGCTTCGCGAGAAAACATTTGCCTCCCAGCATTTTCGTTTGCCCTCCATCCCCCCCCCCCCCATTTTTTATCCTATTGCCGCCACTGGCTGAGGAAGGTATTGAAAATTATGTTGACATGATACTCTGCTGTATCGAACGAAAACATAAATTTAAGGGGCAATTAACGTGGTCTTAATTCCCCAAAGGAAGACTCCCACAACAACTACTTTCGGTAGCTCAATGGATTCCTTGCGAATATAAGGGACGACCCTCTGCCTAGTCTCCACCCATGCAGCCACCCTGTGCAACAAAAACTGCATGCGGCACCTACGGAAGTATCAAACATTCACTTCAGGGACATTCCCATTAATAACAATACTTAAGACAACAGCAACAACTTGTGTCGGCGGCGTTGTGGCACCGTATTTTAATAGGCTTTTAAGCAAAGCATTGGGAGTTCTTATTTTATTTTTTGTCCGGCTTGTTTTCTGTTTTCACATTTGCTTGCGATATTAGGAACTAACCCTACCTTGCCGAACCCTTCCGTCACCACCCCCCCCCCCTCCCCCCACCGAGACAATAACCGCATACGACTCCCATTGAAATATCAAACATTCATTTAGAGATGTTCCCATTAATTTAAAACCAAATTAACAGATATTGGATGTGTTCGAACTAATAGAATTACACACATGGTACGAAATGTTTCAAAGGTGAAAACGCGATTCTTGATATACAAAACGAAGACTTGGATTTTCAGCCATTTCCTAATTAAGAAACACAGATAAAATTTTATCGCGTGAGTAACTTTGGCTTTTGGTTATGCTAACTAAGATATTCGAATTGATTTCGACATGATACTCTGCAGTATTGAAGGAAAGCATAAAAGAAAACACACTCTAAAAAATATTTAAACGATTTTGTTTAAAAATTAGGATACTCACGAAAATGAGTATTTCTACTCAAAATAAGTAAGTACTTCAACTCAATTTGTGTAAAATTTTGCACAAATTCAGCAATTTGTTTAAAATTTTGCACAAATTCAGTTGAAGTACTCACTTATTTCGAGTAGAAATACTTATTTTCGTGAGTATCCTAATTTTTACACAAAATCGTTTAAATATTTTTTAGAGTGTGGTAAGAAATGTTTCAAAGGTGAAAACATGATTGCTGAGATACAAAACGAAGACTTGGATTTTCAGCCGTTTCCTGATTAAGAAACAAAGATAATTTTTTTCGTGTGATAAATATTGCTTTTAGTTATGCATACTAAGGTATTCGAATTGATTTCGACATGATACTCTGCAGTAACGAATGAAAACATAGAAGAAAACAACAATTAATTAGATTAAAATTCACAAAACGAAGACTACAGCAACAACTTGTGTCGGTGGCGCTGTGGCATCGTATTTTGATAGACGATGATGCAAAGCATTGAGATCTCTTATTTGCTATTCTCTCCGGGTTCCTTTTTCTTCTGTTTTCACATTTTCCTGCTATATTTGAAACTTTTCCTACCTTGTAGAACCCCGTACGCCCCCCGCCCCCACTCAATAATTACCGCATACGGCACCCTTTGAAATATCAGGCATTCATTTTAGAGACATTGCCATTAGTTTCAAACCAAATTAACAGATATTGGATGTGTTCGAACTAATAGAATGACACACATGGCACGAAATGTTTCAAAGGTGAAAATACAATTGCTGATATACAAAACGAAGACTTGGATTTTCAGCCCTTTCCTAATTAAGAAACACAGATAATTTTTTTCGTGTGATTAATATTGGTTTAAGTTATGCATACTAAGGTATTCGAATTGATTTCGACATGATACTCTGCAGTATTGAAGGAAAGCATGAAAGAAAACACCAATTAAAGAGATTAAAATTCACAAAACGAAGACTACAGCAACAACATGTGTCGGCGGCGCTGTGGCACCGTATTTTGATAGGCGATGATGCAAAGCATTGAGATCTCTTATTTACTGTTTTCTCCGGGTTAATTTCTCCTGTTGTCTTTTTTCCTTTAGACATTGGGGACTTTTCCTACCTTGCCGAACCCCGTACCCTCCCACCCCAGTCCCACCCCCGCTCAACAATAACCGCATACGGCACCCTTTGAAATATCAAACATTCATTTTAGAGACCTCCCCATTAATTTCAAACCAAATTAACGGATATTGAATGTAACATGATTGCTGAGATACAAAACGAAGACTTGGATTTTCAGCCCTTTCCTAATTAAGAAACAAAGATGATTTTTTTCGTGTGATTAATATTGCTTTTAGTTATGCATACTAAGGTATTCGAATTGATTTCGACATGATACTCTGCAGTATTGAAGGTAAACATAAAAGAAAACAGCAATTAATGAGATTAAAATTCACAAAACGAAGACTACAGCAACAAATTGTGTCGTCGGCTCTGTGGCACCGTATTTTGATAGACGATGATGCAACGCATTGAGATCTCTTATTTGCTGTTTTCTCCGGGTTAATTTCTTCTGTTTTCCTATATCCTTGCGATGTTGGGGACTTCCCCTACCTTCCCAAACCCCTTCCCTAAACCACTTCCCCCACGCGACAGTAACCGCATACGGCACCCATTGAATTATCAAACATTCATTTTAGAGACATACCCATTAATTTCGAACCAAATTAACAGATATTGGATGTGTTAGAACTAATAGAATTATACTCATGGTACGAAATCTTTCAAAGGTGAAAACATAATTGCTGATATACAAAACTAAGACTTGGATTTTCAGCTCTTTCCTAATTAAGAAACACAGATAATTTTTTTCGTGTGATTAATATTGGTTTTATTTATGCATTCTAAGATATTCGAATTGATTTCGACATGATACTCTGCAGTAACGAATGAAAACATAGAAGAAAACAACAATTAATTAGATTAAAATTCACAAAACGAAGACTACAGCAACAACTTGTGTCGGTGGCGCTGTGACATCGTATTTTGATAGACCTATATCCCTGCGATGTTGGGGACTTCCCCTACCTTCCCAAACCCCTTCCCTAACCCACTTCCCCCACGCGACAGTAACCGAATACGGCACCCATTGAATTATCAAACATTCATTTTAGAGACATACCCATTAATTTCAAACCAAATGGACAGATATTGGATGTGTTAGAACTAATTGAATTATACTCATGGTAAGAAATCTTTCAAAAGGTGAAAACATAATTGCTGATATACAAAACTAAGACTTGGATTTTCAGCTCTTTCCTAATTAAGAAACACAGATAAAATTTTTCTTGTGATTAAAATTGGTTTAAGCTGTGCTGACTAAGGTATTCGAATTGATATCAACATAAGACTCTGCAATATCGAATGAAAATATAAAAGAAAACAATAATTTATGAGATTAAGATTTACAAAACGAAGAGTACAGCAACAACTTGTGTCGGTGGTGCTGTGTCACCGTATTTTGATAGGCGATGATGCAAAACATTGAGATCTCTTATTTTCTATTTTCTCCGGGTTCTTTTTCTTCTGTTTTCACATTTTCCTGCTATATTTGAAACTTTTCCTACCTTGCAGAACCCCGTACGCTCCCACACCCTCCCACTCAACAATTACCGCATACGGCCGATTTTGAAATATCAAACATTCCGATTTAAGAGACCTTCTCATTAATTTCAAACCAAATTAACAGATATTGGATGTGTTCGAACTAATAGAATGACACACATGGTACGAAATGTTTCAAAAGGTGAAAACATAAATGCTGATATACAAAACGAAGACTTGGATTTTCAGCCCTTTCCTAATTAAGAAGCACAGATAAAATTGTTCGTGTGATAAAAATTGGTTTTAGTAATGCAAACTAAGGTATTCGAATTGATTTCAACATGATACTATGCAGTATTGAAAGAAAACATAGAAGAAAACAGCAATTATAGAGATTAAAATTCACAAAACGAAGACTACAGCAACAACTTGTGTCGGCGGCGCTGTGGCACCGTATTTCGATAGGCGATGATGCAAAGCATTTAGATCTCTTTTTTTCTGTTTTCTCCAGGTTAATTTCTCCTGTTGTCTTTTTTCCTTGAGACATTGGGGACTTTTTCTACCTTGCCGAACCCTGTACCCTCACACCCCAGCCCCACCCCGCGCTCAACAATAACCGCATACAACCGACTTTGAAATATCAAACATTCATTTTAGAGACCTTCCCATTAATTTCAAACCAAATTAACAGATGTGGGATGTGTTCGAACTAATAGATTGACACACATGGTACGAAATGTTTCAAAGGTATCATAATTGCTGATATACAAAACGAAGACTTGGATTTTCAGCCCTTTCCTAATTAAGAAACAAATACAATTTTTTTCGTGTGATTAATATTGCTTTTAGTTATGCATACTAAGGTATTCGAATTGATTTCATCAAGATACTCTGCAGTATTGAAGGAAAACATAAAAGAAAACAGCAATTATTGAGATTAGAAATTAACAAAACGAATACTACAGCAACAACTTGTGTCGGCGGCGCTGTGGCACCGCATTTCGATAGGCGATGATGCAAAGCATTTAGATCTCTTTTTTCTGTTTTCTCCGGCTTAATTTCTTCTGTTTTCCTATTTCCTTGCGGTGTTGGGGACTTTCCCTGCCTTGCCGAACCCCTTCCGTTACCCCCGCCCCGCGCGACGGAAACCGCAAACGGCCGACTTTGAAATATCAAACATTTTAAACATTTCAAACATTTTAGAGGCCTTCTCATTAATTTCAAATCAAACTAACAGATATTGGATGTGTAAGAACTAATAGAATTATACTCATTTCACGAGGGTGAAAACATGATTGCTGATATACAAAACGAAGACTTGGATTTTCAGCCCTTTCCTAATTAAGAGACACAGATAAAAAATTTTTCGTGTGATTAATATTGGTTTAAGCTATGCTGACTAAGGTATTCGAATTGATGTCGACAGGAGCTTCTGCAATATCGAATGAAAATATAAAAGAAAACAGCAATTAATGAGGTTAAAATTCACAAAACGAAGACTACAGCAACAAATTGTGTCGTCGGCTCTGTGGCACCGTATTTTGATAGGAGATGATGCATAGCATTGAGAGCTCTTATTTTCTGTACAGTCTGACAGTAAATTATTCTCCATCTAATGTTTATCTTTGTAAGTCATCTGCCTTGCCATTTAGAGAAATAAAACACATTTTGGCCACCTAAAATCCATTGTGTTGTTGTCATTATTTCTACCTTTGTGACATTATTCATATGTAAGTTTCACCCCAATCCAGACGCCAAGGCTTCTAAATCTGCCGTTGTCATAACTTTGTTTTCAGGTCTTCGGTCTTCGGTCTTCTGTCTTCCGTCTTTGGTCTTCCGTCTTCGGTCTTCCGTCTTCGGTCTTCGGTCTTCCGTCTTCGGTCTTCGGTCTTCGGTCTTCCGTCTTCGGTCTTCCGTCTCCGGTCTTCGGTCTTCGCTTTGTAGACACCCGTCTGGGAACACAGAGCGATAACCTGATAACCGGGTACAAGTCAAAGAAAGAGGAAATGGCAGAATGGAGGACCGAGTACATCAACAAGTGTCATGGACAATACAAACGGCAAGTACCTGAGGTGGCATCCACTGAAAACATATACAAATGGCTGAAAGGGAGCACAGGTCTGAAGATTGAAACAGAGGCGTTAATAACAGCCGCGCAAGACCAGGCCCTGAATACAAAATGTCACAAGACAAAAGTACTTCACGCAATGAATGATCCCAAGTGCAGCAAGACACCTACCAACATAGAAGTTGAGAAGAAGAAGAAGAAGAGAACGACAAGGCTAAGATCCCCTGGGACTTCGAAATCAGGACTGATAGAGTAATAACGGCTCGCCGACCAGACTTGGTAATCATAGACAAAGAAACACAGGAAGGGCTAATAATAGATGTGGCAATACCCAACGACTCACATATATAGTCGAGAAGGAAAATGAAAAAGTAGACAAGTACCAAGACCTGAAACTCGAAATACAGAAACTGTGGAACATAAAAGCAAAAGTCATCCCCGTAGTAATCGGCGCACTCGGAGCAAACACCAACAACCTAGAGAGACACTTACAACACATACCTGGCAAACACAAAGTGCAACAACTTACAAAGACAGCACTACTAGGCAATGCCCACATCCTCAGAAGGATACTCGATCTCCCAGAGTCTGGGTAGGACTCCGAGATCAGAGTAAAAAGAAGACACCTACCAACATAGAAGTTGAGAAAGAACAAGAAATAATAATAATAGTTTTAAAGACAGTTTTTTTCTCAATCGTTTTTATACGTTTTTTGTTTAGTTAAAAAACCTTACAGGTTTTTTTACTGTCTGCACAATTTTCATTTATACCGAAGCCACACGCAGGGCCTATGACAGTCACCTTTCGGCCTGGGCAGCCCAACACTTCGCCCTCATCCCATCCAAGTCAAAGAATTCCTCACAGTGGCGGACCAGAAATTTTCAGTGGGGGGGGGGGGTCTCCATGTGGTTGTGTATCAAATGTACATTGAGCGAAGCGCCACCATAGTTATGTATTTTGTTTAGTCTGTGATGCATATAAGAACTCAGGAAATGGGAAATGGGGTGGTAGGCAAGCATCCAAATTTTACCATATATTTTAGTGTGATTAACACTGTACTGAGGGCGTAATTTGCAGCGCGCGGAGCGCGCTGAAACTTTCGCCCTTTTCAAATATTTGAAAATATGGAGCTTGTGTTGCAGAGAAGTTTGGTTGCTGGGTTTCCTGCAAGGAAATTTGAACAGTTGGGGAATTACTGAAGAATTTGCATTTTCTATCGGCAAATCTGAGGTTGGGCGGCGACTAAAGATCGTTGTTGCTACATAATTTTATCCAACGCCTACGAAATGAGGCTCTTCAACGAAATTTGTTGGAACTTATATTGGAGAAAATATGAAATTTAATGGAAAATAAAATTATGAAAATAGCACTGTTTATAGTTAACGGTGTCACTTGGTGATCTGGTATCACAAGTGCAGCAAATTTACGATTTTGTCACAAACAGAGCTCGGAAAAGTTTACCAAAGTGAAGGTATGAGCGAGCACTTCTGCTAAGGAATTGCAATTTCAATGCTTTCTTGAATCAAATAATAACGAATATGGAGCATTTATTAGAGAAAATTGACTGGGAACTTCCTAATTTCATGAGTGGTCAAAACCACACAGTAGACTGGTCTCACAATTGCCAAATTTCCGAATTCTTCATTTTCAGAGCCCCCTTCCCCGCCTGGGTGTCTTAAAAAAGGGGGGACGAGATGCAACATGGTGCTAAATGTTTCAATATTTTAAGCCACTATGAAACTCCCAAGCTTTCAAAGCATGGCCTTGAAAGTGTGGGTAATCATTACTTAAACGGACTATACGGTCAATGTGAATTTAATACCGGGTGTACTCTATTACTGTCACATGGTGTTAGGCTATGTCATGTGTAAACTGTATGTAGCGTCATGTAGTATGGTGTACCCTCCTTGACCCTTAACAGGAACGCCATCTTGTGATTTACGAGCAATTCTCCCTTTCTCTTGTCCTAGCTTCCCAGTACCCTTCCTGTTTCCCGCCACGTGTTACCGGTAAACGTGACAAACTACCCTGCCCTATGGTTCCACTTGTGTGCTGTATCCCATATTTTCAAGGTGTGTCCAATTTCACCCTCTACAGCCTTGTCATTGATTATTTAGATCAGCACACTCCTTAATATTTATCTAATTTGGTGCGTCACAACATTTAACCAATCAGGGGACTGCATGTGTTCCGATCTCCACGAGACATGAGAGCTCCGAGCCTACAAGTTTTGGTCGCACTCACACACTGGTGCAGCAGACCGCAGACGACGAGCACCTTCGTCAATCTGTATATAGTTAAATTTTAATCTTTTCCTTTTTGCCGGCTGTTAATAAAACGGAATAAAACCACCAATCATCTAGAATCAGAACTAAGTCTTCTCATCTGTTTATTCATATCTTAACTCGTATCGCCTACACACTCTGCAACATCCCCATGCAAGCCTTCGTATCAACGATTGGCCCATTATTCAACAGTAGTCATAGCCCAACGTATTGACCATGGACACACATGCGATGTCACTAACAGCGTTACCAACGGCCGTTGGCGGAAAACGCTGGATTTAGAATTCGTCATTGCGCAATGTGTAAACAAAACGGGAATTTATTAAATGATACGGAAGAAAGATACATTATAAATACATTTTTCGTTTTATGGAAGAACATGACACAAAAATACGGTAGTCAAATAATGTAACAACTATCACTTTATTTTTAAAAAGTAATTAGGCCTAGGTTACAATTAGCCCGGCTATGCATAAAATTTTTTACCATCCCGGTGGGGGGGGGGATGCATACCCCCATCCCCCCCTCCCTCTGGATCCGCCACTGATTCCTCAAAGTGTTGAATATACTGTACCAATTAGACAGCTCTGGTGTGGATTAGGTTTGTTGTTTTTGTTTGTTTTGTTTTCATTTTGGGGGACAATTTCTACAGGGAAATTTATGGGCATCCGCTCCGCACTCCGGTTGGCAATTAAACGGACCATGGAAGTACTTCCCCGGAATTTACATGTACCAAGTAGAAGACCCTGATTAAATTTTTATAGCGCCACTATTATAATTCCTAACGGTTTCACTGCATCTGCGTAGTTAGCATGCTGTTTACGTACGACGCGAAATTTTAACAAAACGGTACACTATCGATGCAGAGTCAATACCTTACTGAAGTCTACGTTGCTGTTTTGCTAATATTTGTCAACAGCGTTCGTCCCGCCTGTGTCGATGATATGCCTTCACTTCACGTCACGGACACGTACTTGCGTACGTCGACATACATTTTATACGCACTATATTATATCCAGATTGTAAACAAGGCTAGGTAGGTCCGTGTGGTCTGGATATATTTGACTATGGTAGGAACTGGCTAACTTCCGGAATTACACCCACTTTTGTACAATTTTGTGCCATCAAACGGTGAATTACAGTACATTTGTCTCGTTTGCCGTTAGATGCATCCAAAATGCCGGACACTATATCTGTTGCCGATTTTCTAACGCAAGCAACGGATGATATTAACTCCCCTACGACCTCGAATTTTGTGAACCATATGATATCATGCAGAAACACTGTAACATCGTTAGAGGAGGTAAGCATTTCTGTTACGTTATTACAGTTACTTTCACTGTATTGAGGTACGTAGCCATTACACCCCAGTCCTAGGCTAGGCCTATGTCAGTCAGTGTTTGTATTACGTAATGTTTCCAAGCGGTTGGCCTAAGCCTTCATCGCCTAGGCCTAGCACTAAACCAAATCATGGGCATTTAGATGACAGAGGTTGTAACACTTATAATGTTTTTTATTGCCAGTTATTTTCAAGTGGTCTCTGACACAATGAACTTTCCGAAAGTGTTGGATCATGTATAGCCTAAAACTATAATTAGGCCTAGCCTAGGCCCTAATTAGGCTAGGCTAGGCAAATGCCAAAACTCACACTCCTGACTGACTTAGGACTAACGCAGGACTTGGGTTGTAGCTAAGTACAGGTACAACCATGGTCGTTGGGTCTCTTTTTAATTTGTGATGCCATTCAAAAAATTCAGATGGCCAGAATTGCAGTGTCAAGGTTGCTGTCAGATCTGTATAAAAAATCAACTTGATCATTGATGTATGGCCTAGGCCTAGGCTAGTTACATCTTCTTTCTGGTATACTCAGTGTACCATTGAATGCGCACTTAAGAGCTCTGTCATTTCAAAATTTTTACGTTGTATTCATGCAGGTGCACTTGACGGGCCTGCGCACTCCACGGTCACCCCTTCATACTCCAATGTGCTCAGACAAGGCATTCGATGGAGGATGGTGTACAGGGCGGGTTTATTGATGTTTATTGCCCTCTTGAAGGTGGTCTCATTTTCCAGTTGGGCTATGTCCGTGGGGGGGGGGGGCTTGTTCCAACTGGATATGGTTCTAGGAGAGTATAAATTGCCAAATGTGCCAACACCACAGGGATATTTTTAAAAGACTGTAAATTTGTCCTAATGAGACTGGAATGGGGGACAAAAATATTTTGAGTAGGGATGGCCAGTTTGTTATGTAAGATCTTGTGACAAGTGGAGAGGTCAGTAATATCACATCTACATTCAAGAGTGGGCCAATTTAGAGAAGACATGATGTGAGTGATACTTTGAGTTCTCTTGAAGCGTCCAGTGACAAACCTGCCTTAGTTTGGATTTTCGAGTTTCTGTGATAGTTTGAGGAGACCAAACTTGGGAGGCATACTCAAGTTGAGGATGCACATTAATAAAGTAGGCCTTCTCTTTAACATGGGAAGGACAGCCATACAAGTTACGGGATAGAAAGTTTAATGACCTAGTTGCTTTAGCAACTACATTATTAATATGAGGGATCCAAGAAAGCTTGGAGTCCAAGGTAACTCCAAGGTAACAGGATGATTTAACAGATTCAAGATTATGTCCTGCCAGTTGATAGGTAAATTTAAGGGGTTTTGTTTTCAAGGTGGTGGAAAGAATAAAACATTTATTTGGAATTAAATTCCAAACACCAGTCATTTGACCACTTACAGTATGTACAGTAGGGAATCAAGGTCAGATTGTAGAATATTTTGTTTGATGGAGGATTCTATCTTTCCATCGAAGTCATTGTTTTCATAGGCATTTTCCAAGTTTTGTTTCTGTAGAAGCCTGCAATTCATTACGATTGAGTTTACGATCACACCAACCCACATGCCAAGTATTACAGTATGTTCCTGTACAAAACACTGAAACAGTTTATGTGCACCTATGACTAGTGGATTTTTCTTCTTCTTGCATTGATGGTGAAATATATCCTTGAAGACATTTGCTCATTGTGTTAATATCCATGACTTAATGAGAGTGTTTAAGGGTGCTACCCCATGAATATGCTTATAATTAGCATTATTAGTCAAGTTTAATATAGTGACATAAAAAATTAAAATTTTGAATGTGTTGATGTCTTGACTTGTAACGGTTTTTTGTCTAGTTTGAAAAAGTGTCTGGTCACAAATTTTGAAAACCTAAGGGCAATTTTCCAGATAAATGACAAGATTTATCCTAAAACTTGGAAGTCCTTGACACAAATGAATTTGGTGTCAAATGAAAGCTGAAAGTCTGTATTTTCATGTTCTGGGCTCAGAAAAATAAGATTCCAACATTTTGTCAATACAAAAATATGACTTATTATTATTCATGCTTTTATGACTAGAATGCACTAAAAACTGACGGAAATCTATTCATCAATCAAACTTGATAACAAGTTTGCAAAGGATGTTAATCACTCTAATGCAAAAGAACAGATTGTTCCAATCATATTTTCATTGTTTTTTATTATTTTTTCTGCTTCAGTAACTTCAAGTATTTTGGCTACTTAAAATGTCCTTCCGTTACCAAAAATACATGACCTTTTTTTTAATTCCAAGAAAAAAATAGCAGGATGATGAAGATGTCAAGTTTTGATTTAAAGCAAGTTTAGGTAGGCCTACAAGATAAAATTGACAGCCAGGTCTCATTTGTTTGTTAATTATTATTAATTAAAACATGTCCTTTCGTTACCAAATCGGTAATGGAAGGACGGTAACGGAAGGACAAATGCCAGTCCTACATAACTCGAAAGCCATATTGTTGATGTATAGGAATTAATAAAATAGCATGCCTGCAAGCAAAGTTGTTTAAGGTACATTGCACTCGTTTTAAGGAGGTTGATTTAGTTTGAGCTAAAGCTAATTGAAGTATCAATGCTATACAGTCTGGTGCACATCTCATTGTACACTAGGGCTGCCACGATATTGTGATATCGCGATATCGTCGATACAGTTTTGCCCCGACGATATCGACCAATGTTTTGTCAAGATGTGATATCGCAACAAATCAAATAAATGACTAAACCACTGTGAAATCCCCCCTTTTTTATTGTCTTAAGTCAGTAACCTGAAATGATCATAATTTATGATGTCACAAAAAATGAAAAACTGCACTTAACCCACCACAAGAAAACATGATATAAAATCGGAAGCTGTTTCAAAATGCATACAATGAATATTGTAACAGCTCACATACGTTCCAGACTTGTGAAGAGTTCTTCTGCACAATCAATATTGCTACATGCACGCATAATCAATCTCCCTTCACTTTTGGTATGTCAGTAGTGGCTGCATGCAATAAACAACTTTTTTGCTAATTCCTTGGCGCTGATGGAAAATGTTAAGACTTAATGCGCGATATCGCGATATCGTCGCGGAAATACTGACGATATCGATAAATGAAAAATGGTTATCGTGGCAGCCCTATTGTACACACCACAGTGCTGTTGTGGAAATGTATCAGAGCAGCTACAACATGATCATCAGTATCCCCTCTCTACTGCGCAGCTGTCTCATGATCTAAGTCCTACATAATGGGAAGACTTTTTCCTTATTAATAGACTTTGCTCAAGTGCAGCATAAAATTTATACATAATAAGGAAAACTGCTCTTTAAGTGTTACTGTATACTACATGACAACCAAACTATATGTGACCCATCTTCACAGAAATAATAAACAAGGCAGTTTGTTTGCAAAAAACCTCAAAGAAAACTTAAAAGTGGTAGCAAAAAAATAATTTAAAAGCTGAGCACTACCATCAGCAGTCATGGACAATTGGGAGAGACTCATTTTCAGTCAGACTATCCCAGATACAAACTTTAATAGTACAGGGTCCTAGAAGTTGGTTTGATAATAATGTCAAGGTTTGTTTGAACTTGCTGTCAATCAAAGAGCTGATTCAATTGAGAATTTCTGTGGACCCCTACAAAAATTGTAGTTTGGGTGAGAGGATTGGCCCTTTAAATACTGGTGATGGATGGTTAGGATGTACACTGGCGATGGTGTGGTTTAGTTGTGTATTAGACACTCTGCATTGCACTGTAAATGATAGCTTTCCTGACATTCGTAACCGGACTTCTTCCACAGAGACACAAGCCAGTGAGCCACAACTGGAAAAAGGCCATGGGCAGCTCGACTTGAACCAGTAGATTGGAAACTGGGCCATAAAACTCCCTCTTACTACAGTAACTCCACAGAGACACAAGACCAGACAAGGCTCAGCTGAACATATCTCCATATGATAAAATTGTGAGGGTAGTACAAAGAAGTGATTTTGATAGCATGTCACCATACCTTTAAAGGCCAGACTGTTATTTTTCATAATTCCGTACAAACCCATTTGCTACAGTATGCCTTATGTTTCGTTTCTATCTCTAAACCAGTGGTTCCCAACAGGCTAAGGGCTAAGGGGGAAGTGGGGGGGGGGGGTTGGCAGGAAATGAGACCGACAAATTCTTCAGTCAAAACATTAGAAAATAACAATAATTACAAACCAAGCAACGTAACAGACTACAAATCAGTTGGAGAGGATACCTGGGACTCTATCTTTCAAACATTGAACCAGACACCACCAAGTTGGTGAAGTCACACCAAGCTCAGGGGAGCCACTGATTTCTTGATATTGTGACACATAGAGGTACAGTATGATCGTCATCCCCTTCAGACACTGCAGACAATACCTGCAATGATATTTGTATTCAGGTCGTCTACCTAAAATTCTGAAGACACCCCAAAAAAAAGGCATGTTGGTGTTTAAATAACTTTTGTATTGCTAACTTTTTTTCTGATGGGGGGGGGGAGAGTGTGGACAAACCTGATGTTCAGTTCAATAGATATGCATAGGTTTCCAGATGAAGGACAAATTCAAGTTATGAACTGTCCACCTAGTGGTCCTGCAAAAGCAGACCAGAAAAACCAGGACACAATACCATAAATAAAGGACCAACTATGTAGCTTTGTTTAATATTGTGCTTTTGCTCAAGTTGTCATGGTTATGAAGAAAAATTCAGAAAATTATTGAATAGTATTTTTTGTTCCTGTTTGATGAGCTGAAGGGGGCTTTAGAACAACACCAATTCACTAAAGGGGGCTCTGTGCTAAAAAAGGGTTGGGAAACATTGCTGTAAACGGATATGATCACAAATAAGATGAAGAAAACGGCAACTTGTTCCTTCTTACAGTATATTTACAGGCTTGACTTTCGGAGACGCCCAATAATGGGGGCGCTACATGACAACAGGCTACACGTTACACAGAAAAGGGCAAAAAAAAACCAAAATGCTATAAAGTTAGAAAGTGAATTGTACATCCCAACTTTGGTGGTTTGTCTACTGCTATCCAAAGAGAAACATGCTATTCCAGTAAACTCTGTGATTCAAAGTCCCATAAACAGGCATGAGCTACAGTACTTCCTCATGTTAGAGGAAATTTCCCATTTTACTTTTCCTCTTTTTTTCAAGTGATTCCTCTTTTTGCCCCAAATACCCCAAAATTTCCTGTCATAAATGTCTTATAAATCTCAGCCATTAAACATGTACAAACAGCCCTTGGAGTTCCGTAATTAGAAGTCTATTATAGTGACATCAATGCAACAAGGGGCGCTTAAGCTTGCCCCTGGTGCCTGCCTCCTAATTTCCTCTTTTTTAAGAAGTCTTGGGCTCATTTCTTCTTTTTTTTTGTAGAAGTCTAAGGCTTATCCCTGCATAAAGCACCACATATTGCTTCCATTCAACAATCTCCATGTGCAATAATTCTCTTTATACCATACCGTGTATATAATGTACTGTATAAGGATGTTTTTTTATTGTCAACTTACAGTACTTGCTTTGCAGTGTGCTGCTTTGACTGTATGGTCAAGTGGATAGAGCATCTATCTTGCAGTCGGGAGGTTGGGAGTTTGAGTCCTGGCCGGGTCATAGCGCCTACTTTTATACATGGAACCTTTTGCCACTGCACTTGGTGTTCAGCATAAGCTGTGGGGTAGGGAAAACAAGCCAGTGAACCTCATCTGGAAAAAAGGTGGTAGCCGGCTTGACCTTAACCAATTTGTTAGAAACTGGACAGTAAAAGTCCTAACCAGTAATATCTGAACTGTTTTGTCTATTTATGGATACATTCCATATTAATTTATATTTAATATTTGTAAAGTGCAGGTGAATGACTGCCACATTGTGCACACACTTGTCACTAGAAATACTGTAGTCTAATGTAAAAGTTCATTGTAAGTACTTTCAGGAAGGATCAAATTCATGGATCGGCCACTATCTGTCCTATGAATGATGCATGTTTGTAGACCTTAAATTTCCAAATGGCAATTACAAAAGATTGTGGGATAGACTTTTGGTAGGTGTCGTTCTTGTCAGTGTTATTTTGTCACAGCCATAAATGACATGCTCCAATGCCTTACAGTATCCAGCAAGTTAGTGTATTTGCTATTTGGAAAGGTCATTTGGGGGATTCCCACTTAGATATCCACATAGGATTTTTAGGAAGGTGTCACCTTGTATTGATAATTACAGTACAGTAGGTGCCCACTCTGCTTCCATGTTGGTTGCATTGCACAGAGTAGGCCTATAAAAAACAGTACCCAAGTAATTATGTACTGTACATGGCTACAATGGGTATGGCTACTGTACATACCCAGAGCTGCCAAGTCTTCCTGATTCTGTAGAAGACTTCCTGAAAATTTGACCTCCAAACATGCAAAATATAAAATCTTCCTGATTGAGAACAGAATTTCCCCCATTGAAATACACACAAATCCCTGAAATCTTCCTGATTTATGAGGTAAATCTTCCTGATTTCAAGACCTCAATATTGGCAGCTCTGCATACCGCAGTATGGTAATTTCCCAAGTTTTCATTGCAATTTTTAACATGTTAATTTCAAGTTGTCATGTACAGTATATGTCACATACACTGTGTTGTGTAGTTTAAAACTCCAAAAATATAGGATGTAATCTCGTTACAGTATACAGTAATTTATACAGGTGAAATTTACTTGCAAAAACACATATTCCAACATGGAACAAAACTGTAAATTCCTCTCTTTATTCTTAATAGCAAGGCACACTTTCTGTAAAGTCAATATTCCATTGAATATTTAGGATTTTTGTTTTTTGTGAATTTTGCAAATTTGTATCCTGTACTTTAAAGCACTCAATTTTTGCTCAATATGATGAAGTACAGTATTCTTTAAAAAGTTTGTCAAGGTTGGTGTTATGAGTGCAACAAATATGCAAGAGGAATACGTGTCTGCCAAGCTGAGCTCACTGGTTATTGCTCTGTACCAGACCAACCACAGACAGAGCCTCCAAAGTTGATCAATTTCATTGTTCATAGCTTTACAGTGTTACATACGGGAGACTGGAGTACCAACTTGCCTGATGTACTGTATGTTTAATCACAATAGAACTTAATGGTAAATATATCATGAACTGTATTATGAGTCTACACTAGTCATTGTACATACTGCATTGTACTGTTACTCACACTCATTCAAGGCAAAGGCATTGGATTTTGCAGAAAATTTTAATAACAAGTTCTTCCACATCACAGTACAGTACTCCAGTATGCTAAAAGGTGTGCAGTGTGAAGGCCAGGGCAACAAAAACTAAAGATATGAATGCCAGCAACAAGTCCAAAACTGCAAAATATTACAGGTCTGGCTTGTAATATGTTGTTAAACTTTGGTTTTGTATTGTGCTGGCAAGACTGACTTCTCAAGCACCAAGTGTTTCTAGTACTGTACTGTTCAGGTACTGTACTTACATGCTGATCCATGTTACAGGGTTAATACACTCAGGAATTACAGTAAAGGAAAATTTTATTACATTTGTTTTGCAAGAAAAAATCATGCTCTTTTTTTTTTTTTTTTTTTTTAATTAATATTTATTGACACAGGTTGATAAATAATCAAAAAACAAGCAGTATGGTAGCCTTCTTTTCAAGAAATAAGTTTCCCAGAGATAAAAATTCAGTTGTTTATTGCACAAGAATAACTTGTTGGTATTTTGAAGAGATATAACTACTGCTGAGGGTTTGTGATTAAGACTGATAGTCTCTGTAGTCTCTGAGCCATTTTCTTTGTACTTTTTGTTGGAGCTTTTTAAACACAATATTTCCCTTTAAGGATTGATTGTCACCCCAATTTGGATTTTGTTAGTTGTTCTATAATAGACTATCCTTTTTCATATGGCCATATAAGAGTTATAATATTTTTCTCTGTCATTTGTGAATGTATGAGGTACAGTAGTCACTGTTTGACCTACAGTACCCAGAAGATGAGATAATTATGTTATACTTGGAAGAGAAACAGTACCTGATTTGTGAAACTGAAAGCTTTCTTGTCTTTTTTTTTGTAAAAAGTCTGGGGTGACTGCAGAAGCATTTTAATTATATGCATTAATGTGGTGTAGCATTGTTTGATTGAGTTCACAGAATAATGTGCAATTCACTAAGCCTTACTCTCAAACGTTTCTGGTATTTTATTAAAATATTCTGAAGCAATGCAGTGTGCTTAATATTTGCAGTTCAGTTTTCAAAGAGTTTTTCAATGTTTGACAAAGTATCTCCCTGAAACATGTATGCTATGGTATAGCACTTTCAAGTTTCAAGACATGCAGGACATAAATCAATCACAAATGTTGTATTGCATTTGGATTTCAATGTATGTGTCACCTGTCTATGCAATGATAGAATGAGGCTAGGTTCAGTTTGATTTGTTACGAGTTGAAAACCTCAACTTCCAATCTGCAGGAGGTACTCCTATGTTTTTTCCAGTTGTTGATCACTGGATTCTTTCCCTACTCTGTTGTAAGATGAGGTGTAATGCCGTGTCTAATCAGACTGGTGCATGGATACCAAATGACCAACATCAGTAATAAACAAAAGACCTGGGCCAATTATTTAAGTAAACTTGTAGAAGCCCATTGTTTGCAGTGCACATCCAGACTACTAGTCATGTGGTATAAAACTGATGACCTGTATATACCAGCAACATTTCCATTCACATTCACTTGCACAAACCCAAAACAGGCTTGTTTTAAGACTGAAAAACATTTCTGCAACTTGTTTCCAAAGTATTGACAGGTCAATTTTGAAAACATTTTCAAAACATGTTTTCAATGTTTTGAGATTGTTGATTACTGTGCAAACTAAAAACAGAGTTGTGTTTGGGTTTGTTGCAGCTCACAAGTTAATGTTTTGGAAAGGATTTTGATATGAAAATGTTGTGTATAATTACAGGAAGCTCTGTGAACACACCGATATTTTCCAAAAGTTTTCCCCAAACATTCAATTGCATAAACCCAAAACATGCATGTTTTCAGTTTGTTGCACAGGGTAGACACTAGACAGGGTATGCAACAAGCCAACAACCATTGCCAAACATTTTGAAAATGTTTTGAAAGTGTTTAAAAGGTCATGTCAGTTCTTTGAAAACAGATTGCAGGGATGTTTTTGTTGCAGGAGTGCTTTTGGAAATGTTGCTCCCATATTTAGGCTGTACTGTAGGTAGATCTTGCAGTGTTGTGAAGTGTAATTACTCTTGCTTCAAGTTGAATTGCATGATAATGCCCGGGCTTGTGTCCGAAAGAATTACAGCACAGAACAGACTGCATAGTCTACAGAACTGCATATTGAAGAAACATCATGATCATTGTGTAGAGTATACTGTACAGTAGATGCAGTACACCGATCTTTCAAACTCTCTCTCTTAGCACTGTGACAGGAAGGAACGAGAAGCATGTCCGTGTGAATTTTCCTCAGTGTAGTTAACTGACTTCCTGCCTGCAAGTATATCATGCCTACTATGTTCTGTCAAGGGTTTTCAAGTGTCCTTGACCCCAAGGTTAGCCTGACAAAATGAAAGCACCTTATACTGTTTTTTTTTTTTACTCTGTGTTCTCCATCAGCTAGTTTGTCAGGGCACCCTGGCAAGATTTGAAAAGGTGTTTTAGTGTTGGAACAAA
This sequence comes from Holothuria scabra, assembly GCA_037179385.1. Taxonomy (NCBI): domain Eukaryota; kingdom Metazoa; phylum Echinodermata; class Holothuroidea; order Aspidochirotida; family Holothuriidae; genus Holothuria; species Holothuria scabra. Next base: position 16,155,319 of record CM074199.1, read on the forward strand.
AAAACATGCCTCCCAGACAAAAAAAAATTGAGCTACCTGGGCAATAGCTTTCAATGTGAAACCTTTCAACAGAGCAAACAGCAATATACATTGAGTAATAATCAAATTAGAAATGTTTCCAGTTGTCAAAAAAAAAACTATTTATATCATCATTAATTTTAGCCAACATATACATGTGTAGTATGTAAAGGCTCAATATGCTTTTTGTGGGTATTGTACAAAATACTTCTACGGCGGGCAGGGGTGGGAAAAATATTTCCCAGAAAGGAAGTAAATTATTCCCAGGAGAGGGTCAAAATTTCCCACCATCCTTGTATCTTATGTACAAAAAAAAAAATTTCCTTCCAGTTGCTAGAGTTTCCCCGATAATATAGAAATTTCCTTGGAAGGGACCTCCAACCTTAAAAACTACTTCCAAACTTGTATGTACTCTAAGTAGAGTGAAAGTCATTTTAATATGTTTAGTACTCAGTTACAACCTGTGCAAATAGTCTAGGCATTTGGCAGTGCAGAGGGAAATGCTGAAGAAATCAATTTGTCATCCCCCAAAATTTTGCGGAGGCGATAGATTGCGTGACATTGTATGGGAACGTAACGGTACAAAAGTTGCACATACATGGCTCAAAATTAGGCCTAAGCTTTGGGTAGAGAAGTCCTTATGATAAAAATTTCCTCTGTGATAGAAATTTGAGCAAATGTGCTCAGTACTAATTCTTGATTGAAAAAGTTCACTACGATTGATATTTATGGAACGTACGTAACTTGCCACTGTCAAAAAGTGGTAACTGCACACCATACATGAATGTGACACAGCAAAGAATGACCTTTAGATTAAAGAACCAGCCGTTTTAACATTTTGATATGTAATTTTATGGGAAAAATTCTCAAAGCGGCTGTGTTGGTTTTATCAATGGAATTCCAGAACTTCTGAAACAAGTTACGTTTATGTACAGTACAGCGACATACAAAATGTGTAAACAATAATCACTAACTTGCCATACACATATAATTGCATGACTTTTACTGTTGTTTGCATTGATAAGTTACCTAATAATAATAATGCCAAGGTGAAGTGTATCTTTGTCGAAGTCAGTCCTTTTTACTCCAGCAATTTTTTTGCCATAGCCAATATCTTGTTTGCAAGGACTGCAGTTAGAAATTCATATTGGAATAGCTTTGTAGCAAAGTTTTCACGAATTGACTGCTTGTTTATTTTGTACTGTATATGTGTGCAAAATAAGTGATGGAACCAATTTACAGTTCAAGGTCAGCTTCTGTTGTGATTTTTGGCTTTCTAAGGGTAGGCATGGGTAGAATGTCCTGTGGAGCTGATGTATCAAACTGATTTGCAGATCTACAAGCCATGTGGTTCATGCAAGGTACTTTACATGCACAGTATACATGTATGGTGCTGTATATGAAAAGCCCATACAATATTGTTCAACTACTGTAGATATTAAGCTGCTGTATGGGAATTTGCCTTGTTGCATATTCTACAATCATGGAAATGCTTCCCCAGAAGTTAGTTGGTTTGTTAAAGTTAGATGAGTTTAAACGTTGCACCAGCACGAATGTATTACCATACATACTGTAGAGCCAACAAGATAGAAAGGTGAAGTTGAAATAAAGTTTCAAATACAGTTCAGATATGGTGCAAATCCTTTCCTTTAGTCACCTTATGCCTCATACAACCTGGGGTGGGAGGAGGAATATGGTGTGCATGTTCTACCACCTTTCCAGGCCACAAAGGGTACTACCTGAAAGGTAGTACTGTACTTTCATTCATTGTTATTTTTCAAAGTTCTAGAATATTATGAACAAAATAAGTTGGTAATGAATGATGATTTATAAAGTGCTTCATCTTGCAAGAGCTGCTGTGTTGAACAAAAACACAACCAAGGTCTGCAAGTAACTCAACTTTAGCACTGTAAGGTTTAATTTGAAAAAAGGCATTTAATTTGTGAAAATTCAAACATGCTGAGAAAGTGTCCTCTCTTTAAAAAAGAAACCAAGATATTGACAATTTTTTTGTTTTGATAGAAATGAAAAGGGGGGGGGGGATTTTACCCACCTCCTTTTGAGAATTTTGGAAGGGGGGGGGGGGACAAATCCCTCTCCCTTTTCCCCTCTGTCAGAAACACTGATAGTTTGCATAAGTACATGTTTTTGGGATGTAGCATTTACACTTTTATCATTACGGTGTTGACAAGGCTCTCTTTTACCATACATGGGTCATTCCACCAGGTTGGGACACAGTGCATATTTTGCTGTTTCATTGATAAGATTTAATTTTCTTAGAAAATGCAAAGAAAGTTTCCTGTAATTTATGGTTGCAACTTATAAAGCACAGAAAGACCTTTATTTTGGTACCAAATGTAATGAGATTTTTCATCATATCTTGGTGATATTTCATAAAACATGACCTTAGAGAAGACTTTTTCAGATGTAACATGTGTGACATTTGAATATGCAGACTTAAGCATGAAATGTGAAAACTTAAAAATGAGTATTTATCACCAATTTACTGATAAAGTAGAATAAAAAACCATGGAAAATGCTCATGGTAAGTAAAGTCTGTCTTGTTAACTTTAAAATTCATGTTTGAGTTCATCAAACACGAGTGTGATGATGTAACACACGGTGTCCACTTTTGTAACATTTTTTCTTAAGGTGTAGTATTTTCTCTTTTCTTCAAAAGAAGCCTGAATTGACTTGAATTTCTCATATCTGACTTGATTTCTGGAAAAATAATGCAAAGAGATGGGAGACGGCTAAATTTTTTCAAATATGATGCAAAAGAGGGTCATTTTGCAGCACAGTGTCCACGTTACATCAGCGCAATTTTGGGACAATTTTGTTCCATAACTTTTAAACAAGCTGCACAAGATACATTATACTATTCCTCTTACAAATATTAGGACACAAGAGTTACAAAAAATGCACAATATAGACTTAAATTTGTTTCGTGTGTTAATTATGCCATTTTAGATTTTCGGTGTCCACGTTACATCAGAACTGTGGTTTAGCTGGATAAATGTTATAATTGAACACAATTTGAAATTTTAACCTGCTGATATCAATTAAAATAGAGCACAATTACATTGTGGATACAAAATATGAAAAGATTTGTGTTTTAAATATGTTAAAGGTAACTTTTATTGGTGATTGTAAAATTGGACACGGTGTCCACGTTACATCTGCACCATAACAACTACACTTGTTTGACATTTTCCTTGTATACAGTTGAAGTGACATGTTTTGCATACAAACATATTACACAACTTCCCACCTGATTTTAGAGTAGCCTAATAGTGCTGTTCTTTTTAAAATAAGTGTCTGTTTTATCAATATTTAACACATGATGTAACATGGACACGGTGTCCATGTTACAACGGCACTCCACCATATTTAGACTCATTTCTGAAGATTTAGGAGAAGTTGCAAAATAAATTTGCTTAAATTAAATCTGTACTATCCCAGGCTTTCAACAAATTAAATATAATGTTATTTATAGCACACAACTTGTCCATTATTAGAGTTTTCAAAAAGTTTTCTAGTTTTTAAGCTACACAAAAATCTTAGTATTTTGCCTAGTTTATTTTTTGCAATTTTCACATTTTTGTAGAAACCCATTTTCATGGAAATACCTTATTTAAAAGTAACTAATCACTGCAATATTAAATGTGACCCAAGCTGATTACCCAACTTCAAACCTGAAATTGGTGTCCATGTTACATCAGCACAAATAGTTGACACGCCTACCTTTTATGGACCATTATGAAGAACTCAGTAATTCTACAGTAATGAAAGTGTTTTATATTGAAAGTAATGTCTGTATAGTATGCTCTATTGTGAAATAATGATATTTCAAGCAATTTGAAATTTTCACTTCTATGTCACACTTTGTGTCCCAACCTGATGGAATGACCCACATACAGTATTATGCGGTTGCCAGAGTAAACAGTTTTCATACATTCAACAAGCTGCAATATGGGACAGTGCTTAGGCTGTACTGTGCTGTAAGGATTGCAAATTGATTGCCAGTTCTCTAGTACAGTGATTGTGTATTTAAGCTGTAAAATGGGTATATGTGAAGTCTAAAATGCAGTTAGGATCCTTGTACCAGGTTTAGTGGAGCATGCAGTCTATGGATAGTATGTACAGTATAGCAGGGTACAGCAGCACTGCACAGGGTATCAATATTTGGTCAATACCAAGAGATTTGTATGGGTAACCAAAACAGAACTGTTTGTTTTACCCAAAAATAAAGAAAAAGAAAGGTAGCTTACACTTGGCCTTTTAGATTAAAGGGCCAATCCTCTCATCCCAAACCACAGTTTTTGTAGTAGTCCACAGAAATTCTCAGTTGGCACAGATATTTGATTGACAGCAAGTTGAAAAAAAATGCAAAGTACAGTACCAAAGCTCATATTGCACAGCATGTACTGTTCTCAGTGTTTTGATTTATACACGTTGGCATCATAGTACAAGAATTTGAGTAAAACCACATTTCTTGGGGCTTTGGAGGTGTAAAAACGTTGCTTTGCAAATCAACTGCTGAACTACGTGAAACAGAGTATTTCATGATATGATTTCATGATAATATTTCATGATACGAAATTTGAATCCTAATTGAAAGCCCTTCAGCATTTCCCTGTGTGTAATTTACTGCTAAATTGGCAAGTTAAAGTTCCCTGCAAATTTTTGCAGATCAAATCCAGGCCAGAGAAAAGACCAGTATATCATAGTTTTAAAGTACAAAATCGATGTTGCTACTAAATAGCTGTTTATGAGCATAAAATAACTTTTTTTGGTTTTAAATACATGGTTTAGTAAGTATTACCGTATTTACTCTATTAAACGCCCCGGGGGCGTGAAATTTTCGTTAAAGGGGGGTTTATTAGAGTCAAATTTACGTGACTTTTCTCTAGGCAAGTGCCACACAACTTGTTTCTTATCTGAGCCCTTCTGATAAACTGCTATGGCGTATTTGCCCATTTGGTTGTCAGCTTCACAATCAGCTGAGAGCTCCTCCCCAATTATCGGCAACCAAACTTTCCTATAAATGTGGTAACCACGAACAACACTGTGAAGTTTGCAAGTGTGATCAACTTGCGCAGACATCTTGATATGTAACGTTACACAAGTGACTTTTTTACGAGCCCGTGGCATGCATGCATGCATGCTGTGCACAGTATGGCCAGGCCTCACGTTACTATACTGACCGGCCGGCTATACGCACGTACATACGGTGATTGCATAATAGTTACCGTGAGTAGCACCATGCACGTATGTATTAGCAGTACATACGCCTTCACAGCATTTCACTGTTAAACAGTTTTCCTGTGGTGTATTTGGATTTTCCTGTTAGGCTGTTCGGATAGGCTAGCGAATATTTTTATACCTACGGTATGTACAGTACCACTATCGAACCGCAAACGAAGCAGCACAGGTTCGCGGTATGTGATAGCTTGATGGATATCAACAGAAATTAGTTGCAGAAACATGCCTTTTACTTCAGGATATGAGACTTTAGGAGATTTCGTGGCTTCAAGGTAGGACTATTTCATTTTCCTTTTACCATATTGTCTTTGGTATTAACAATTTCACTTTACGCAATGTGACGAAAATGTTGGGGGGGCGTTTATTAGAGAGGGGGCGTTTAATAGAGTAAATACGGTATGTACCTGTATTGGACAATAACGATAAGCACTCCCAGCTGTGAACAAAACACAGCCATGATGAATGACTCATAGTTGTGTTATATAGCACACATGGTTACCAGCAACCTTTCCTTCATGACAAGTGTCAGATATGTATGAATACTCATTCTTTGACATTCATTATTAGTCCAGCCAGTAAAGGCTCATGAATTATATACATCCACCAAGCAGGCAACCAGCAAACCCTTTACTAGGGGTGCAGATTCCAAGCGACAGTCCTTTTCCAGTTCATCTGTATTTTGACATTTTGACAACTAAGGCATCTCAGGTTACCATTCTCAAGCCAAACTTCCAAAATTGATTTGGATTTCCTGACAGAAAACATTTGCCCAACTTTAAAAGTGCTGTCAATCTAAATTCTCCACTAGTTTCAAAATTCTTGCTAGAAACAGTTGACATTGTGTAGGTTAATATAGCATTGTGACATGTGGAATCAGAAGGGATTCCTCATATGAGGTGGTAATCTGTGTGACCTTTAGTAAACATGGCAGTTCATTGACCTCTGTCGGTAAGTGCTACACTCCTATGCCCCTCTGAGACAGCAGGTACAGTACTGCCAAAAAGATCAGCACACGCTTGACTGTCAATGCTGTGTGATCAGCTACTGTAGTTGAACCTTAAGAATTTTCAGTTGGATTCAACTTAGTTCCCTCTTGTGGAACTTCCTTTTGAAGTCAAGTCTGTTGTTCCCTACTCCTTACCACAAGACTAACAAACAGTCTGTATGACAAGATTAACCCTCTGTGAAAGGGAGGAAGTACATTCATTAAAAACTCTATCATTAATGGTACAAAAGAAATTCCTCTAGAGGACACAAAGAGGATCAGACATGATGAAAGGGTCAAGTTGCTAAACTAGTTGAGGATAAGGGACCATCTTGGATTGACATGACATGACTTGTTACCATGGTTCTATTGAAGTTAAAATTAGGGGATCAGACTTTCTGGCAGTACTGTAAAGGCAGACACTCCTCACCTAAAAGGGCAAGAGCAGTCGTCCCAAAGTTATTTTGAAGCAAGAGCTTTATCTCACAACTTACTTTATAACGTTGCATACAGGTTAAGCTAGTAAATTTCACAATTTAGATAGAAAAATATTGTCACATGATCTTCAAGAGCCAATAAAACAGGACTAATTCAAGTTGGTCTAACCATAGAGCATCCCCCTCTCAAAAGGCCCGGGTCGATTCCCAGGTTGAGTCATACCAAAGACTCTAAAACAGAACCTACTGCCATTGTGCGTGATGCTCTGCATAAGCAATGGAGTAGGGAAAACAATCCAGTGAGCCACAACTGGAATAAAGGCTGTGGCCGGCTCGACTTGAACCAATAGGTTGGAAACTGGGCCGTAAAACTCTATCCAACATACTATTCATGATCCATTATTCCCAGTGTTTTCACACTATCAGTTCCTTGGTAGTGCACACATACAGTAATAGCTTGCTATTTTCATTAGACCTAGTTTATTCCATATCCAAATTTAAGTGAATTGTATGCAAATTTGTACCACATTTTATGCTAGTTCCAGTTTGTGAAATGTACTATGAACCACAAGGTGCATTACATTGTACCCTTTATTCAGAAGTTAAGTACTTTATCTTGATTCAGACTGTGTGTAAAAGAATGATCAGTCATGGCCATTCCATTCCTATGTAGCAACAATTTTTTTATTTTATTGCATTGCATTGCTCACTTTTTCATGTGGCTACCGTATATATTTACTGTAAGTATGAACTTCTCATTACTGAAAGCTGAAACCCAGCTTGTCAGCTCAATCTTAGAGCCTGCAACCAAAACTGTAAAGCTCAGCATGAATGCTGCTGTGCGAACCAGCAGTACGGTACTTAAATGTAATCAATTGGGCTAGACTTGATGGGTAAAATATGTAACCATTAATGCCCTCTTATGTGACTAATCAACTTCATGTGCCATCCTCCAGCAACACTGTCAGCCCCCTGGTGAAGATGATAGTAATCCAGCTGACCCCCCTTTCTGTCTCATGGCTTTGGTATCTTTTCAATTTACCCCCTGCGTTGATACTTTATTGAGCGCTAGACAATTCCAGTTTTCTGTTTGGTGAGACTGGCTTCCCCAGCTTGCTAGCCTGCATAGCTGGTTGTCCCTAAGTTGCTTTATAGCAGTGAGATACTTTCACTGACATGTGAAAGATAGAACCATGCAGTCAAAATACTGCTGCTTCACAGGGTGCCATCTGGTAGTTCAAAAGAATTGAGTGCTACCATAATCAATACATATAATGAATTGAAATTGCGTGTCACACTTTATTTGGATAATGTAGTACATGTATTTAACAAGTATCTCTAGCCCGTCACATGAATTTATTTTAAGGCAGTCAGTTACTCTAACCCCAAACTGCAAATTTTGTAGTACAGTAGTCTGCAGAAATTTTCAATAATTGGCACAGATCTTGGATTGACAGCAAGTTCAAAATATTCAGAGCTCATATTACACAACATGTACTATACTGGGAGTGTTTTGATAGCTCATTTACGTGTTGTGTTACTCACCCTTAAGAATAAAATGAGTTGTGTCTGGGTAAGGGTGAGTTTTAGACAGCTATGGGATGGAATTAAGTAAGTAGGTTTGTAGGAGAATTGGAATTACTTGGGTGAGACAGGGCTCAATTTTTGTGGTTGTCCGATTGTCCGGGACAACTAAAATTCCATACGGACAACCAAAAGTTGGAAGTTGGTTGTCCGATGGACAACCATTTTTTCCTCACAATGAATTATATTCAAGCTTACTTTTATCTGATTGAAGAAGTAGCAAGCCTATATATGCTGAGTGATCAACTCTTAAACATTTCCATCATACAGTTTCAGACTTAATGTGTTTTTGTCTTGCAAAGATCAAATCTTTTTATTCTTCAAGACCAATTATACATAAACACAATTACTGTTTTGTACTGTAATTGTGTGCAAAATGTTTCGGACAACCAAATTTTCTTGAGGACAACTAAAAATACTGAACTGGTTGCCCGAAGGACCACCGTAAATTTTTCTGAAAATCGAGGCCTGGTGAGAGGATTAGCCTTTAATTCACTTAGCAATAAAGACAGGACACAATGCAGTGTACCAGGTCTTGAATTTTGAGGTGTGCAAGTGATCTAAAATTCAATACATGGTAAACTACAGTAATAAGAATTGGACTGTACAGCACAAGTACAGTGCTGTAAATGCATGCCACAGGTAGACTCATGAGTTGAGTATATGATTCTCCTGGTGTGACACAAATGACACTCTACTGTACATAAGAGTATAAGGAGTGTGGTAGATGTGCTGTTTTATTTTCATTTAAACTTGAATAGATTTATATGAGCCCCAAATCTTCATCTGTAGGTATGCAATGTGCACACTCCTCGCTGTGATTTTAGCTGAATTATGGTGTGCAATCACCCTTATTCAATTTCTGTAGACTCATAACCTTTAACCATATGCCTAGTTCATAATGTTTTTGACTTCACAGTCAGAAATTTGGGGTATTCCCATGATCCCCAGAATAAGAATAGAAGATCTCAAGTGTTTCCAACAGGCTGATGTATGAAAATCCCAGCCTTAACTTAGTCAAAGGGATGACTGTCTTCGGCTGACAGTGTATGCCTTTGAGGAAATTAAATAAATGTGCAAAGAACACTACCCTTTAGCAGAAAACTGGGTGTCCTGTGGGGATTATAGTCCCTCCTGATTTTTCAGCTATGTTTTTTTGGAATGCTTAGAATGGAAAAGCTTTGTGTTTCATGCAAATAAGCATTGCAAACTTAGAAGTAGCCACAATTTGCATCAAAAATTGACAATATTCCTGAGTAATTTTCTGATTAGCACCTAATCATGCATAAACATGAGTTAAGCAACAAACATGAATTATGCAAATGATGTAATGTAGAGGGAGGGACAGGCTTTATATGGCAGGTGTTATCCTTTGCATTTGCAACATGCATTTCAAGGATAGTGGTAGAATTATTTTATAACGGGGTTTTTATTTTTGAAGTTTGACTTGGGTCATTGACAAATGTCAACACTGTGCAATATTCCACATCATTGTTTTTTGCAACAAGCAACAAGCAACAAACAACAAACATTCAAACTTTGAAGAGGTATGTCTTTTGAATGATAAAATATGAATAAAATCCCAACAGGCCTTGCCTTATAACATATTACTTTTTAATTGTCAAATGAAGTCAGGGCTTTTTGCAGGAATGTTGGCAAACTGTACCTTTAAGTCACATTCTCAACTGAGGGAAAAAAAATATTTGGTGACTGTAACTGTCCAGACTTAATTGAAAATCAGGGAGTAACAAGTTGGTTTACTGCATTTTTATTCTGAAATGCATGGAAATCACATTTGATGTCGGCCTTCTCAAAATCTGGGGCTCAGTACAGAACAACTGTCTCAATTATTTGGTAGTCTTGCAGAAACAGATGCCCAAATGCCTGTCCAAATCCTGCACTGACTGATATTTGTAACTTTGCAGCTGTTAAGCTGCATATATATCATATGAACTTTTATTTAACTCTGAAATACAGGATATGACATAAGTTTTACTTGTGATTGTGGCATGCATGAGATGAGTCTTGAAGGCACTGTGTCGACTGTATCTTTGACACTGTTTCATGAACCTTTGCGATGCTGCAGGCGCCAAGATGCACATTCTCATACCATGCTACATTGCAAGCAAGACGCAGCTTTCTGACCAATCAGGGGAAAATAGACCATGTTGCAGGCCTTGGATTTTTAGGTGTGAGAGTGAGATCGTGCACCACCGCTCGCGTAAAGTAACTGCTTATCAGGAATGTGATTTATTGCACATGGAGATGGAGAATTGGGTCTCATATAAATCTATTGAAGCTTAACAAAGCCTTGTCCCTCTACTACCTTGTATTCACCTGTGTAATCCCCACTTCCCGGCAACTATACCCTGGCAAAGAAAAAGCACCGAGAGGGAGGGCGCCCTTGCTCCCCCAACGAGGAGCAAGGATGCCCTTTGTATTCCTTTTCTTGCTAACCAACAGGTCTCAGTGGCCTATGCAACTTGTTTTATGCCTTGGCGACTCATTCCAAACAACTGCACACTCCGTCATCACAAGCTCCTCTCTGTGGGGAGTAAGGGTGCTTGGTGCTTTTAGTTTACCAGGTTTAGTTGGGGGTAAGTACATGGGGATTACAAGGTTAACTGGAGATGATAAGTGCTGGGCTGGTAAATTTCCAATCCAGGTAGTTTTGGGGATTTCCTGAGGAATGTGAAATTTGGAAAATCTGAAACTTAAGGTGGGCATGACACGGCCACAAAAACTTTTGTGTATTGCAAGATTCCATACAGTATTTTACAAATATCATCTCACACCCCATTAAAAACCTGTACAGTTCAGCATAAAATATATTTGAAGGAAAACATTCGAAATCCAATTTCGAAAAATGCTGCAACAGGTCATGCCCACTTCAAGGCAAGATGTTCCCAGTACAGACATCTACAGTAGGCCAGACAACACGGCGAGAAAGCACATGAACACTTTCATAGTGTTGTATGCTGGGAAATTGCAAAGCAAGCAACAATGAAATTGATTGACTTGTGTGTCATCCAACTCGTGCAGCAGAGGCACGTGAAAATTACATCTTGTAAATAGACTTGAAATGATGTAAATTACTGTATGTTTTAACAGTTTCATGTACAGGTAGACAAATAAAAAGAGAGACCCCCTGTAAAGTACTTTAGAGGTTTTATTTTCTATTTACATCAGTGTATTTTTTGATCAATACACATTTAGACATTTCATTTTACATTATGCATGAACACAGTCTTTGATGTGCTGAATACTTCCTGTTGTGCAAAGTTCAGCATTGGTTCACATTTTTATTGTGTAGATATTTAATTTCAGAGTTTCGAACTCTCTTCCTATACAGCAAGGTAAGGTACTATATTTCCCAGACTTTTATTTAGAGAAATGCTATCATGTAATATTCAAGGGCAAACCCTATCATCCCAGATAGTTCTAAATGTCCCAACTTGGTCATTTTTTAGCTCCTCCCATAACTGTGTTTATACCCTCCTTGTGCAGATGCAAACCTACTGTACTACTTGGAGTACTGGTAGTCACACTCTGGGCATATCCAGGTCAGCATAAAAAGGCTTAAGTGCATTTTGTGTAATGTGAGCCATTCTGAAATTTTCTAATTTGACCTCAATCAAAGATCAGTCACTAATTGACTTTTTTAATTGAATTTTCTAACCCTTATGAATGTTGGGATGTTGACAGGGATGTAGCTACAGTGGATGATGACACCCAGCACTCCATATTCCCACCCAGCACTCCAGGCAAAAACACCTCTCCCCACCCACCACAAATCTTCCTACTGTAATTAGTCCTAAAAATAGCCCCAAATTCACTCCCCAAAGTAAAATTAGGTAAAAGTTGAAAATTAATGGCTGAAAAATGGGGTAGATATGGGGTGGGGTGAAGTGCTTTTCCCAGATCTGAAAATAACCCGGCACTCAAATTTGGCTTGCGACATCCCTGGATGTTGGATACCTGTCTTGCTGTAGACTTACTACTGTATGTAAGCACTACCTTGGTCTTATGGTACAAGTTCAATACCTGACACCCCTGTCAAGGTTTGTAGTTAATGTACAGGTTTGTAAGTGTGAAAGCCTATTCTCTAAGTGCTGAGCCAATTTCATGTTTCTTTTTGATATGATTTGTCACAAAAATTTTTGACAATAATATCATAACATATTATGGACACCAGAAAAACAGGAAGGAATGATGTCTGAGCTAGTGCTCATGTACGAATTGAAAGCAACATAATGAATGCCCAACCGAATCACCCTCTTTGTTACAGTACATTAACCAATGGGTTATGGCAAAAGTGTAACTATTTTGAAGTCAAAAGAGAGGAACCAATTAATCCTTAAAAACTAATGTTACATTCTTCAAGGGAGTTGTAATTAGGTTAATGTGTAAATGACTATTTATAGAGAAGAACAAATGGTTGTGGAGGTCAATGTTTACACTTTTATTTTTGAAGAGAATACAAATACAGGCGTACTTGCAAAGACAATGACAATTTAAGTGTAATGGAATAGTTAGTTTTCAGTTTCTCTTTTATTGGCTTCATTTCAAAGTATGAAACTTGTCTATTTTGGTCCCCACATACCTCCTATCATCCTTTGTAACTATAGACAAATTTGGGCAGCGAGTGATGGTCTGATTTTAGTTGGCTTTAACTGCAGGGGTCCGTCTATCACCTTTAAAGGGCCAAACCTCTCACCCCAAACTACACTTTTGGTATCCGGGTATCAAAATTCTCAATGGCTCTGCTCTTTGATTGACAGCTAATTCAAACAATGCAGAGTGCCAAAGCTTATATTACACAGCATGAACGGTACTGAGAGTGTTTTGAAATCGAGTTTTTCTATACTCACCTGGAAGCAATAAACTGAGATTGGGTCTGGATGAGGATGAATTTCAGACAGTTGTGGGAGGGGCTTCATTAAGAAGGTTAGGAGAATTGGTACTGTTTGGGGTGAGAGAACTGGGCCTTTAAATCTTTTAGTTTCCTTAATAACCTGTAACATGGATGATTGTTCACTAAATTTTGTCTTGATTCCGTCAATTTCCCTGAATATTATTGGTTTGAAATTCATGTAGACAATAGAAATGACGATTTTAAAGCTGATGGACCCCACTAATGGCTGCCTACAGTAACTAAAATCAAGGGCTCATCGGATTGGTCAATACCATTTATACCTATACCTACTATCTGGCAAAGTCACCATAACACAGTGGTGACCCTGTCAGCAGGGGAAATTCTACTGCCTATGTCTTCCTACTTCATTTTGCCTAGCTCATGTTGAAATTGCTTTTGAGCTTTACCATAAACCTGTTGAAGATACAGTATAGCATGGAAAATAAAGGTTTAGACAAAGAGAGGAGAGAGACTTTACCCCATTGAAATTCTTTATTTGGTCATGGAAAAGTCATATAAAAGTCATGGAAATTGATTCCACAAGAAGTGCAGAAACCCTCAGTGTATTGAATCAATTTTTTTTTTGTTTGATCTGAATCAGCGCATTGATCATATGGAATTTGTGCTTTATAACAGTTTGTATGTATGTATGTATCATGGTAGTAGTTCATGCCTTTTTACTTGTATTACAATGTGATGAAGAACTTTGGGCCCACTGATTCCTTCATGTTCCATCTGGAACTTAATACAAGCCACCGTAAGTGGATGACTGGTACTCCTGGAGTCACATCCTATACATACACTCAATGGTTAAATGTTGTCTGTGTTTGTGATTTTCCAAAGTGTTTGTAAACCCCATACATTGTAATCTTACAAAACATCTCTGAAAAAGAGCCCTTGGAGGGTTCAGTCCATCACAAAGCTGCTTTTCATCCAAAAGGACAGAAGAAGTGACTCACCACACAAGGGGATTTCTCCCTAATCCTTTTTGAGCTCCCTGGAATGGAAGAGTTTTAACATCTTGAGGACATCTCATCCCACAAAGTGTTAGTACTACACACAGTACTCTGCCATGCTGGAAAGATTGGTGGTACTGATAATACTATAGGTACAAAGCCCCTGGCAGACGAAGTCTCCTTCCTGTTTTATTGAAAGTACTGTAGCTTTTTATGGTAATGTCATTAAAATATTGCATGGTGGCATTAAGTTAGTTACATGACCTTTTCATTCAAAGGTTTTGGACCTCAAATCTGATAAATTAATTACTGAAGGCTTACTTTGTAGCTGAGGTGGAGGTAGTATTAGTTTTGAATTTTAATACATACTAGTGTACAGTAGTTTCATAGATGCCTAATTATTACGGTTGAAGTAGTCACTTTTATGGTGACAAACTTGGGAAAAATTTCTAAACATCTATTGCTTGAGAACCATGATAACTTATATATATTCATTTATTAATTTATGATAGCTGCCATTACCTATTAGTTGAACATATCGGCTGTTTTTTTTTTTTAAATGGTTAAATTTATATTCAAGCGACTGTGTACAATAATTACTGAATGGGGGAATCCTGTGTAGCTATTAGAGAGCTGCTGTACTGTGCAGGTAAGAGGTAGCTTCTTCAATTGATTGCCAGGTGTTTGACCTGCATTAGCTAAATTTGATCACAAGACCACCAAGCTGTCATGCCTCATTGCCTCTTTTAGTGTGCAGCTGCCTGCAATACTTTGATTGGCCATTCACTGGTAGATAGCACCTGCTGCAAATTTGGAGAGAGGAAGGTTACAGTATAAGGCAAAGGATTGGAAAAGTTGGACAAATAGGCAAAAAATGAAAAATGATGAAAATTTAAAGGCAGCCAATTCTCATCCCATACTACAGTTTTTGTAGTGGTCACAGACCCTTTGATTGACAGCAAGTTAAAAAATGCAGATCTGTAGCCCATATTTCACAGCATGAACCGTGCGAGAGTGCTTTGAAAATACACAGTGGGGTCTTGTACTGTATACTGTCCTTTAGAGCAATAAACTAAGATTTTGTGTGAATGAAGATGTAAAAATAAGCAGTTGCCCCTGCCCACAGCTTTTTAAAGGTCCAGATCAGTAGCCTCAAAATTATTTGAAACAACTACTAAATTTTGCTATTTTTCTGTCATTTTTCTTCTTAGAAGCTTTGGGATATTTTAAGGCTTAAAAGTTTAACATTCCAAGGTTAACCAAGATATTACCACTTGTAAATTTCACAATTCAGTGAAAAACATTGTCACATGATTGTCAAGAACCATTCACAAACTAGTATAGACTTCTGTCCTTGTTCAAATGGGATGACTGCATTTGCCCTTTAAAATCCATCCTAATCCAGACAAGACCTCAGTTTATTGCTTCAGGGTGAGTTTACATGACCCCAATGTGTAGTCAAAACACCCTGTGTACAGTACAGACTGTGTAATATGAGATATGGTACTTACAGCAATGTTTGATCTAGCCATCAATCAAGTAGCTGAGCCAATTGAGAATTTCTGTAAACCACTACAAAAATTGTTGTTTGAGGTTGGAGGATTGGCCCTATTAGTAAGTAGGTCCAGAGAATTGGAACTGTTTGGGGTGAGAGGATTAGGCCTGAAACTGAATTTAAATCACATTAATTTGGAGTGGAATTAGCACAAGGGTTGAGTGCCTTGCATGCTGCAGGTCCCTGGATCAAATACTGGTGTTACTGCTTGGAAATTTCTCGGGGTCAAAAATTAGCTTGTTCAGCAATGGCTGTTCACAGTGATGCAGAGAGGGTTTAAAGTTGGTGAATTACAAAATTGGATGTTTGCTTGTTAACACAGTATCTCAAGAAAGGTAGGTGTGACAAATCTCATATGTGGTGTGTGGGTTGGCCATTTTGAGTAGATGATCCCTATTGTTTTTGGTGGAGGTCAAAGTTCATTTGGGGTCATGAGAGGTCAAAAGGTCAAAACTTTTTAAACAGGATTTTTCAAGAAAGGTGCAAGTGACTTTGCTAATTTTTGGGTGTGTGGGTTGGTTGTATTAATTAGATATTCTGTATTGATTTTCATGGAGGTCAAAGGTCATTTGGGGTCATGAGAGGTCAAAACATCAACACCTAGTAATCACGGTATCCAAGAAAAATGCATGTGACAAAGACCATCTTTAGTGTTTGGGTTGGCTGTGTTGAGATGGTGATCCCAGATGATTTTCGTGAAGGTCGAAAGTTATTTGGGGTCAGCAGTGTTAAAGTCTGACAAACTTAATTGCGTAGTATTACAAGAAAGGTAACTTGTATGGTCCTCATATTTGACATGTAAATGGTGCATGGTGAATAGATGATCCCTTTAATTTTTGGTGGACATTAAATGTCACTTTGGTTCAAAAGGAGCCAAAGTCTCAATATCATATTTACACAAATTTCCCAGGGTTGGAGCCTTGGGTACTGCAAAATTTCACACATGTGGATGTGATATCAAGAGCAGAACCCCAGTTCTTGTGGGAAGCGTTGAAGCCTTGCATGTGTCCTTGGTGGGTACATTACGGAGCAGCTGTCACTTTGAAAAACATTAGGGAGCACTGTCAAGTTGAAAAAAAGATAGGCTTTAGCTAAGGATAGCATCACTTTGGACTTCGGATTTAGCATTAATAAATCCCCCTCCCCTTTTATTGCATTTCTGACAGAATCCTTGCTACATGTTTCCATTTGTAAAGCCTGCCAAGACGTCACAATGATTGCCCAAACCTTTCAAGTGTCAAAATTTTCAGCAAAAAATGTCCTGGATGCTTGCAACCGGTGCAACCATTGTCCTCACAGTACTGTTTGTTTGTGCAGCTAATTGCTTCCACAGAACCAACTGCCTGGTCAGGTGATTAGGGATCCAACTAACAGCCAGGAGGTCTGGAGTTCAACTCCTGGCCAGGTCATACTGAGGACTTTTAAACTTGATCCTACTGCCATCGTGCTTGGTGCTCAGCAAAAGCAATGGAGTAGTGAAAACAAGCCATTGAAACACAACTGGAAAAATGACGGTGGCAGGCCGTACTTTTAAACCAGTTGGTTAGAAACTGGGCTGTAAAACCCCATCTAAGTCCTTGGAGCTGAACTTTTGCATTACATCATTATTTTGAAAGCTTCCTTCTGCAGTATTACCTAGAAATGCATTGATAAGTACTCTTTGTCCACCATTTCCTTAACGTGTGTTTGGATTGCATCATTGGACTCAGTATATATTGTTCCCATTTAGTATGTGTAAGGTTCATTCTTCCTTGTTCATTTTTAAGCTGTCAGAAAGAAAATAGAAATGAGGTACAACTTTGTTTTCTTGTCCATTCTTGAAAGGAAAATAAAAACCAAATTATACAAACATATCTAGACAAATATGCTTGCATGTTGTAGACCAGAGGTACACGGTATGCTGTGCACTGTCAATTAGTTGTGGGTATACTATGCAACATATTGTGTGGTTATATGGTTTCAATGTACTGCCCTGCAGAGCCTCTCAACTCATTTCAGAACTGTGTCAACATGTGTACTTCATGTTTGGTGTATTTCCATCTGTGGTATTACTTTAGTGTATACATAGGGTTTGTCAGCAGACTGCAGTGTGGTACTATTGATGTACTGTATGAGGGTATATTGCAGATGTTAGATGTTACTGTGGATGAGATTTAAGAACACATCAACACAAATGTGTTATGTAGTGTCAGTCAACTCCATAAAAATTTCAGTTTAAGTTTGTTTTCAAGTATGGTTCAAGTTCAAGTTTGGTTTCCCTTTAAGTTGCCTCTTACAACAGGCACGAAAATGCCATGGGCATATTCTACAACCCCCAGCCCACAGGGGGCAAGGGAATAGGGCAGTAGCCTGAATTGTGTGTTTATAATGTTAATTATGACAGCATACATAGTGCAGGTGAACTCTAAACCATATAAAGGCAGTATTATGTCCCAAGTATTATTATCATAACATGCACCAACAACAAGGCAGATTGCTGTTTTTCGTTACACATGCACTGAGTCCACTATTAGAAGTAAACTGCAAAGTTCACATGCATACAGGGTCTTTTGTTGTTGTCCTACAAGTACAATGACCTCTTGAGTGACATTCATAGTAAGGACCATAGTAGAAGATAGAAAAAAAAAAACATTGATTTGAAACTCATTTTGCTTCATATAACCTATCTAGTGTGGAATTAGACACAGTTACTGTAAGGTAGTGACATAGTTTCGTTTTGTTTCGTTGCGTTTATTGTTTTATCTCTTTAACATATAACATACAAATGTATAAATACAACAAAAGAATCTAAGGACATATAAAAAGGAAAGGAAGTATACAAAAACCCTGGAGGGCTCGAGAACGTGCATTCCCCGTGAAAAAAAAAAAACAAGCAGAATGGTGGACTTAGGATTGTGTCCTTTGGGTGCGCCCCCATTTTGGTTCCAGATTTGGTATGTTTATTCACTTTTACTTTTAGATATTCTAATTTCTTTGTTATTTAGTTTAATTGTCTACTTATTCATGGATGCTAGACTAAATTTTGGAGTACATTTTGGTCCTCAGATAGAAACACATTTAGTTGTGAACTAGGCAAATTGAAGTAGGAATATAGAGGTTGTGGGACACCCTCTGATTGTAGGGCCACCATGGTGTGATTTATTTTGCCAGACAGTAAGGTGATAGAAGGTAGGTATCATCTTATGGACTCCCAAAACAGGGAGTTTTTCAGAATTTGGGGGAAATCCAAGCAATCAAAAAGCTGCTTCAGGAACCTCTCAACCTTGCTTTGGGAGTTACCAAAGAACCTTGATGTGGAATTCACCTGTAATCATGCATACCCACCTTTTTTCTCTACCCGCACAACTATACAGCTGCCGACCTATATCAGATGTACAATATTCCTATTCCTGGGCATCAAATACATAAATCAGCACATTTTATTGGTGATCTCACTGGCTCATGCAATAATTGCATGCATGGAGTAATAAAGTATAGCCTCTAATTGGTAGACTCTACTTGTAGTCATAAAGTTTGTTATTAGTGTACACTATAAATGGATAATATATGGACATGGCATAAAACGCCATCTGTTGTCCATCATCTGATACATATAGGATTTGCATGCATCCTTGGTTTTAAGTGCTTCGTCTGCTCCAACAATTCTGAGGTCACAGATGTGAGAATTTTGAACCAAATCACCAAATGTGTTTCTTTAATGGCACAGTGCTTTTGTCCAGTTTTGTAAAATGTCAATGTGTTGCTGCATTATATGTAAAATTTTGTAGCAGAGGTTGTCATGGTACAGACTACAGAATGTGTAAAAGAGGTCATGCAGTTACACTGCATGACCCATAACTATCTGAGATTCCATCCCAAAAATTGTGCAAGTGCGAAATTCCCTGGTTTCATGGATCTAGATGTCAACTTCTTAACATAGCTCTCTCCAGTTTGAGATGTCAAACAAATTTTATATATGTCATGGGTTGTAATTAGCCTCCAAACTTCCAGGGCCAACTAAGTGCGTAGGTCTGGGACTTGAAATGGTGAAATGAGAAATCAAGGACCCAAAAATACATAAGAGGGACTGATGAAGTGGACCAAAACCAGTTTGTCCACAACTTTTCATACCAGTGAACTACTCAATAACTGCACATTAAGAAGTTTTTTGTCAAAATTATCTATTATAATGTTCAGTACATAAAATACACAAGCTGTGTGGTGCATGGAGATACTCATGTGTACACTGTGCAATTACACTTAAATTACTTTATAGAAGCCAGTAGTGCCCCTTTCCTGAAAAACTCTGGGACCAAGCAAATGTTTAGGGGCATCGGGCCCCGTGTCCTCTCCTCTGTTATTTTGGCCCCTACATGGGAGTTCTAGGTCATGTACTGAAGCTATTGGTATGTATGGGGTTTTTTTCCTCCACAGAATTTGACAAAGTTTGCTGTAAGCTTCCTTTCTCATACTTGACTGTGGGAAGCATTTAAGGGAAGAGGGACAACCTTGACTTTACCTGAACCCCTTCTTCAACCCCTTCCCCAATCAAGAATGGCTCTTATTTCCAAATACTATTTCCCAACTTATTTATTGCTTTGTAAAGTGAACACTTCTTTTGAAACAAAATGCAATGAAAATTTAATGTTACGAAGCTGATAGTTATGCAGTACGTATATTTAATTTCAATTTGCAGAGAACAGATGCACCCGTATTCATCCTCAACATCTTTAAGCTATAGATTCATTCTTTGTCTTAGGTTAATTAACTTCATTTCTATGGCAGTATCCAACAGTGCATTGGCTTCTTTGTGTTGGCTCTGCTTTCACTCTCAGAAACACACACAAGCCATCTTTGTCAGCTTTATTAGTGGTTGTTAAATTCTCGTTGTCCTACTGTGCAACGCTCTGTTGACTTCTGTTCAGAATCATGGTTCTAGTAAAATATAGGACTATACTGTACATGCCACTCTGCGAAAATGATTTTATTGTTTACAGTTTGTTGCTGAATACACATTAGAATGCTTAATGAAAATGTAGTTTCTGTCTAGTTTCATGATTGTGTGTTAGTAGCTTCCAAAATGTTTAAAATTAGGTCTCTCTGGGAATGTTACATGAGTTATATACTGCTTTTGTAGTATTTTAGTGTATAAATTACAGTACTTGAACAGACTATCTTGAGGGTGTTGAGTACTTCCTTTTGTATTCCGTTCTCTGTTGTGGCTGTCATAGTGATTTATTTTATTTAAACAGCATAACAATTTACAATTCATAGTATCTCTCATGGAAAGCTACATTTTCAAACTTTAAACACTTCATACTCGATTTGAAATGCTCTCCAGCTTAAGTATGTGTACACCGAAAGAGCTTGAAGTATTTCATTTTTATGTAAACTCCTTTAGTGCAATAACTATAGGAAGTGTAATACTATGGTGGTCCCCAATAAATGTATGAATAAGCCACTGAATGAGCCATGTACACCAGTGGTTACTGGTTATGAATATTAATGAGATGAGGCTGCTAGCTGGGATTTGTTTGTATCTAAGACAGGTACTGCTTTGAACTCAAAAACAGAATGGGGTTAAAGCTCTGTCGCTTCCAGCAAATGAATTGCTGGGGCTTGTTTCTCTCAGCTTGTGAATACGGTTTGTAATTTGGTAAATGAGGAAGTGCGAGCACACCGAGAGATTTTGTTGGAAATTGGATTTTACACGAGGGAGCCTGTGAAAGATAGTTGTGAATTTGTTTGTGATAATTTTTCCACGCTGAATGCAGTTGAACTTGTAAATGTTGTTCTACATTGACTGGGGCAAGAGGTATAGAATTGACCATGGGGGGAATGTCTAGGCAAAAAGCAGAGGGAAATAAAATGTTTATTTCAGGGCAGGATGTAACTGTACTTTTGGGGACAAAATTCTTTCTATATAGTCATTGTTCAATGAAAAGAGTTTATCAAGGCAAATACTCCTCCATCTATAAAATGCTATACTGTACTTTTCCCATATGCTTATGAGAACATCATACCATAGTGTCATCATATTTATACATTTTCCTATAGTATTTATACTGGGAAAAAAAATCAACAAAATGTCAAGTTGTCAAGGTAATTCTGACAAGGTGTTTGGAAAAGGATGTTCGTTTGACCTAACTTAAAACAAAAATGAAGTTGAATCTTGTTGCTGACATTAGGGTAGGTTTATACTGTAGTGTATTTAGTGTTCACTTTGCTGACATATACTTAACCCTTGGTACATCTAATTTGCATTATTCTCACACTCTGCCCAATGCTCAGAGAAGTTCAAACACCACTCACCAGATCACATGTTCCCCCTCATTCTCTTTCGTTTGAAAAATATGCATTCAGAAGTTGCTGAGCTAGTCTTTGCTGATAATTTTCACCAAGTTCTTTGACAGATTTCAAGCTAAGTGCTCCTTACTATCTTTGTATGACAGTACAGGGGGTGGTGAGAAGTTGAGTTGGTTTGTCATCTAGTGTTTAATGTAGCCCTCAACCTCTTAACATCAACTAACATCTGCTTGCCTCACACTGACTACAGCCCTCACATCAACGGCTTCATTAAATCAAAATGGCAAGAACTGTGGGATTCCTTTCCGGAAAACAAATTGTACAGAGTAAAACCTACAGTAGGAACAGGGAAAACGGAGTCCCCAGTAAACGGAGGGATGATTTGGTCATGACTAGGGCCCGCATCGGTCACACCTACCTTACCCATGTCTATTTACTTCACAGGGATGAGAGACATACTGTATATCGTGTGACTGTGCTGTCACCGTCAGTTACATTCTCGTTGACTGTTATGAATACTCCCATATTCGCCAGAAACACTACACCGTGCCTGACCTAAAAACTCTTAAAAGAAGGGTTTAAGGTCATATCAAACTCTGATATGTTAGAGGGGAACTTATTCTACGCATTTTGGTGAAGTCTGCATTGAAATCTGATGTGTGGTTCTCAAGATATGAACACGTAAAATTTTCACATTTTCAACAAAAAGTGAACTTGAAGCAAGCACATATGACATCACATCTGCACATTAATGGGTAGTCTTTGGTTTTTCTTTAAACTTTATACTGGATTTCTCCTCAAAAATCCCATATTATTAAATTGTGACTGCATTAGTGCCATGAGAATTTTACAAACTTTGCATCTTGCAGCGGGAGGTCATACTCCTATTAACTTCAAGGTCAAGACAACAGTCTGATAAAACAAAGGGAAGCAAAGCATTCCTTGTCAATGTGAGGAAGTGATATAAGCTCTGCTGCCCTCAAACTCACTTTTGAACACAAATCTACTGGCTCCATTTACTGATATCTCAAGAAATACATGTCAGATTTGAATGGAACTTTAACCACACTGTGTAGACTCGGTTCTTCTTTCACATATGAAAATTAAAATTTTGCTTAAACTTCTCCTTTAAGTTTGAACAAACTGATTATTCCCTTATCCTTGGTTTTCTCAAGGAAAGTAGACTTTATAGAAATTTCTGATATGATTCCCACTTTGCTATCCTTTCAGTTGAAATTGACCCCAAGTTTTCCTCTTTTACTTTTCCTTTTTTGGTTTTACCACAGCATTTACTTTGTCTAACTTGGTGACACTATATGACACGTTCTCGTGTTGGTGTGTCGTTAAACCTTATCTAACTAACTAACTAATAACTCAACTTCTAAACCTCCTGGTTGGACAGTGGGGTAATGTTTAACATTTTTTCCAGCCCTGGGTATTGTTTGATTTCACACTTGCCTCAATTATCACACAAACCTAACCATTTGGTGTAGTACATGGTTGCAGATCCTTAATTGGTCCATTGCAATTAGGGATCACCCTCTATTGAACCAAAATCCCCAAATATGGGCGTGGCTTATCAGGCAATTATTTTGCCTCACTTCTCAGTGCAGGCCAGGGTGACCCACAAGCCCTACTAGTTTCTTTGATTTCATATTGGGCAAGCAACTTGAGCAGCCAATCAGCTGACTAAGCAAACAAATCAATTAGTGTGTGACTTGGGGCAAAGGTGAGCCAACATATTTCGCTCAACAGGATTCAGTAGAAAATCCCTGGTGGGACTTTCCCACTCCCCTAACAGAGTTGTACATGCTGTTCTCAAATATATGTTAAAAGGGGGAATTTGAATTTCCCATTCAGATTGCAAGACTTAATGCCAGCACTGTGTTGGAACAGGGTAGGATATAGGTTTTTCGCCTAACGGGTTCCTTTTTTAATTGTTTAGCCAAAATTTTCCTTCAAAATGTCCTGCCCTGCACTAAATGGCTTTTATTCTCATGTTACTCCATGTAAGGACTAATTTTACATGTTATGGGGGCTTGTCACCTTGAATCCTCACTTTATTCCTACAATTTTGTTAGTTACAAACAGGAGAGGATGCAGTTGTGATCTTGGGAAAATGAACCCTTTCATAGACCTTGTGCATTGACGACACATCGACGTCATTCTTGGGGGCAAAAGAGTGGAATAGGTGGCCGTCTGCGCATGCATAAGAATTTGCCTATCACGTAAAGCAGACTATGCCCATATTCGACTGATTGGCAAATCAGCTGGATCTGCGTTTTTCTGTGTTTGTTTGTTTTCCCTCCAAAGAAGGGCGTAATTTCCACTCTGTGACCTCATACTGTATGCACAAGGTCTATTCTCATGATGGGTATGTACAGGGTACAGTGGTCTGTGTATAAGTCCTGCCAACCAAAAGTCTGCAATGGTGTCTTTAATATGCAGAAGGCGCCTTACTGAAATGATCAATATTGATTTACTAATAACACACTTACACTGTACCCAATTTGTAGATTTTGTTTCAGCACACAGGTCCTTCTCTGGTTTAAGCTTTTCTCAAAGAGAGTATTCTTGCATTTTAATTGTTTAGGCAGTCTATTTTGGTCCTCACCTACCTCCTATCACCCTATGAATATAATTAGTGGAATTTGGCCCAGTTTTTTTTTTCTTTTCTCCTTATTTGACTTCGCACTTCCCCTTTTTCACTAGTTACTGTATAACACATCATGTTAGTGTGTAGTTGAACCCCATCTACTGTAACTAACTAACTAAACAAAAGAAATGAAAGGTATAGGATGATGTCATAAAACACAAAGGGTTTGCAAGAAACGTGATTACTGTGTAGGAATTATTAACACATAGCAGTAGGGTTATAACTATGACCTCATAATGTCGCTTTGTTTGTCATGCTGTAAAGTTTCTTCATTCTTCAGGAAAGGTCGTAATTTTTAAGATTCAATGGAATAGAAGGAGGAAGTAGAGAAGTACAGTTGTTTGTGTTGGGATACTGTCAGTAATATTGCCAGTGACATTTATAGGCCGTTACGTACAGTGTGTAGTAAAGTCCTGTGGTAAAGACTTTAATAAGGAATATTGTATGAAGCTTTGCTTGTATTTGAGCTAAATCAAGGCCCAAATTTTAAGTTACATATACAGTAATTATACCAAGGTATACTCTGGACAGAGTTGGCAACTCCCTGGTATGGCCTACTCAGAGAGCATATCTGGAGTTGAGTCAAAGGCCAAAAGATACAGTAGCTTATCCACAGACAAAATACAGTAATATGGTGTACTGTATGGGAGGGCTCAAAATTTCAGAAACTTTGCTACAGTACTAACCCATCGGGCACTGAGAAACCATATACCAGTATTCTTGAAAGACAGTTTTTATTAACCAACCTGCAGAGGAAGGAAATAAGATCCGTGGCATTACTAACTGGTGCTGTACAATATTTAGTGAATGGATTCACCAATGAATTAGTTGGTGTATATTTTAAAACTAGCAAACAAAAGAACTTGCTCTGGCAATTGACTAGTATTAATAAGACAACTAACAGAACTCTTATTTCACACTTCCTAAGCAACATGACCTGGTAACTGATCCATTGGTACTTTTATTTTGACAATTTGACTTTGTTTTAATACAATCATGTTTAGTACTGTTTTGTGCTGCAAGTTTCAACGCTGTAAATACTGTTCAATAGCACTCAGAACTAAGCTATTAGTCCAGTATCAGATTCCATCATTCCTGCTGGTACCTGGGCGGCAGAAAGGTCTTTGATCTAAACAATAGCAAAATTATGGAAACTGAATTACCTTTATGAATAAAGTCATTCATTCCTTTGAATGTTGTAAATGCTGTTGGAAAGAGTATTTTTGGACTAAAAACTAGCTGGAAGCTGATAACCGAAGCTAAGTTGTAATTTTGTATCACATTTATTTCCATTTACAACTCTGCATGAGGGAAGGGGAGGGATGTGAGGGTTAGGTTAGGTTAGGTTAGATGGAGTTTTACGGCCGAATTTCCAACTAATTGGTTCAAGACGGCCAGGTGTGAGGGGGCTGCCAATTCTTCTCCCTATAGTGCCTTCAGCATTTGCTTAAATGTGACAGACCCCTGCTCTATGAATAAAACCACCTGTGAATTTGCTTGCTACTGAATACATAAAGTTGCTCTTTGCTACAGTACATCTAACTTGCATTATTCTTGTGTGCTGCATGTGACTTGGAAAAGGTTTTGTCCAGTGCCCTAATATCTGCCATTTTGGTTCTATGATCACGCTTGTTCTCTTCCCAGCCAAAGCTGTAGTCACAAAGATTTCTGGGTCAAAGTTTTGTCAGCATTTCCTTTAAAGATATACAGTACTGTTATACAGTACTGGAGGTCAGCTGTGGAGCCTCCATGGTCAGAGGGGCTCCCTTGATGGACCGCAATTGTGTGCCAGTTCCCTCTTCAGGTTTTTTACAGCCTGCCCGAACACAGTCCCTGCAGGCTATTTTTGCCCCCTCTGACCAAACTCTGACTGCATGGTCAAGATGGTTTTGAGTGTCCTACTTGCAGACAGGAGGTCTGGAGTTTGACTCCTAACTGGGTCATATTGAAGACTATAAAAATGGAACCTACTCTCATTGCACTCTGTGCTCACCGTAACCAGTGGGGTAGGGAAAACAAACCAGTGAACCACAACTGGAAAAAAAGGCTGTGGCTGGCCCAACGTAAACTAGTTGGTTAGAAACTGAGCCATAAAACTTTGTGATACTGTAATTTACTGACCAAACTCCTCAGCTCTGCCCCTGCTGTAAGTTTTGTACTGTTGGCTTCAAGTGTGAACAGTTGGATTTAAACCAGTGGTTTTGTATATTTAGCATAACCTCAATAGATCACCAGCTGCACATAACATATGATACAGCAGCAGTAGATTTTAAAAATCCAGTCTTCCTTTTTACTTATTAACCAAGGTCTAACCTGAAATAAAAGGGCCTTCTGCACATTGTTAAGTAAATTGGGGAAAAAGATTCCTTTCAAGCAACTGCAAAATGAAAACTGATTGCCTTGAAACAATTAACCATTCTCATTTCCTTTCTTATATCAACAGTCATTAGATGCAGATCGCAGTGGTTTAAACAAAATGAAGAAATGCGTTAAAGCTGTGTGTGGAACGGGAAATAGTGAGTAACGTTATGTCTTTGTATTCGTTAATACTTTGGGTTGATGGGATGATGGCAGTACTGTATATATGCTTAAAGTTGTAGTGTCAAAGGGATTGTAATCCATGAGTCTGAACAGTTTATATGTATGCCATCAATTTTTGGTTTCGATGATAAGAGAAACCTATGCAATCATGATGGCGTGTGTGTATGTATGTGTGTATGTGCGTGTGTGTGTGTATGTGTGTGTGTGTGTTTGTGACACTTTGCTCGTTAACACGATATCTCAAGATAGGAATGTCTGACAGTTTTCAAACTTGGTACATAGATACACCATATTGAGAGGAAGAACCCTATTGTTTGTGGCAGAGGTCAAAGGTCATTTGGGGTCACAGGGGGTCAAAGTCTGAAAATCTCGTTAACACGATATCTCAAGATAGGAAGCTTTGGTAGATTTCATATTTGGTATGTTGATGCGTTATGGTCAAGAGATGGTCCCTATTGTTTTTCGTGGAGGTCAAAGGTCATTTGGGGTCACCAGGGGTCAAAGTCTGAAAATCTCGTTAAGACGATATCTCAAGGTAAGAAGCTTGGGTGGATTTCAAATTTGATATGTTGATGCGTTATAGTCAGGAGATGGTCCCTTATGTTTTTCTTGCAGGTCAAAGGTCATCTGGGGTCACAGGGGGTCAAAGTCTGAAAATCTTGTTAAGACGCTATCTCATGATAGGAAGCTTGGATGAATTTCATACTTGGTATGTTGATGCATTATAGTCAGGAAATGGTCCCTTATGTTTTTCACGGAGGTCAAAGGTCATTTGGGATCACTGGGGTCAAAGTCTGAAAGTCTCGTTAAGACGATATCTCATGATAGGAAGCTTGGGTGGATTTCATATTTGGTATGTTGATGCATTATAGTCAGGAGATGGTCCCAATTGTTTTTCACGGAGGTCAAAGGTCATCTGGGGTTACTGGGGGTCAAAGTCTGAAAATCTCGTAAAGATGATATCTCAAGATAGGAAGCTTGGGTGGATTTCATATTTGGTATATTGATGCGTTATAGTCAGGAGATGGCCCCTATTTTTTTGCGGAGGTCAAAGGTCATCTGGGGTCACTGGGGGTCAAATTCTGAAAATCTCGTTAAGACGATATCTCAAGATAGGAAGCTTGGGTGGATTTCATTTTTAGTATGTTGATGTGGTATAGTCAAGAGATGGTCCCAATTGTTTTTCACGGAGGTCAAAGGTCATCTGGGGTTACTGGGGGTCAAAGTCTGAAAATCTCGTAAAGATGATATCTCAAGATAGGAAGCTTGGGTGGATTTCATATTTGGTATATTGATGCGTTATAGTCAGGAGATGGCCCCTATTTTTTTTGCGGAGGTCAAAGGTCATCTGGGGTCACTGGGGGTCAAATTCTGAAAATCTCGTTAAGACGATATCTCAAGATAGGAAGCTTGGGTGGATTTCATTTTTAGTATGTTGATGTGTTATAGTCAAGAGATGGTCCCAATTGTTTTTCACGGAGGTCAAAGGTCATCTGGGGTCACTGGGGGTCAAAGTCTGAAAATTTCGCTAAGACAATATCTCAAGATAGGAAGCTTGGGTGGATTTCATATTAGGTATGTTAATGCGTGATAGTCAAGAGATGGTCCCTATTGTTTTTTGCGGAGGTCAGAGGTCATCTGGGGTCACCAGGGGTCAAAGTCTGAAAATCTTGTTAGCACAATATCTCAAAATAGGACACTTTGATAGATTTCATATTTGATATGAAGATGCGTTATAGTCAGGAAATGGTCCCTATTGTTTTTTGCGGAGGTCAAAGGTCATCTGGGGTCACCAAGGATCAAATTATGAAAATCTGGTTAACGTGATATCTCAAGATAGGAAACTTGAATAGATTTTATATTTGGTGTGTGGATGGGTTGTAGTTAGGAGATAGTCCCTATTGTTATTGATAGAGGTCAAGGGTCATCTGGGGTCACTGGGGTCAAAGTCTGAAAATTTTTTAAACACGATATCTCAAGAAAGGAAACTTGCATAGATTTCATATTTGGTATGTGGACGGGTTATGGTCAGGAGATGGTCTCTGTAGTCTTTGGCAGAGGTCAAAGGTAATCTGGGGTCACAAATGGTCAAAGTCTTAAAATATTGTAAACACACATCTCAAGATAGGAAATTTGGATAGATTTTATATTTGGTATGTTGATGGGTTATGGTCAGGAGTAAACTTGGATAGATTTCATATTTGGTTTGTTAATGGGTTATGGTCATGAGATGGTCCCTATTGTTTTGGCGGAGGTCAAAGGTCATCTGGGGTCACCGGGGGTCAAAGTCTGAAAATCTTGTTAAAGGGATATCTCAAGATGTCTGTCTATCTATCTATCTATCTATTTATTGCTTTTGTTGAGGTCAAAAAAGCATCTGGAATAACAAAATTATCTTTTGAACATGCTAGTATAACATTTGAGTGAGAAGATAATGGCGCATGATGGCAAATTTGAAACAGTACAATTTTTGTATCATCGAAACCTCAATGCATTTTTGCATTCTGGTTAAACAAAGTGTATAGTAAGTTATTAAAATTATTAACCAGGGTCTAATTGTGGGTAGGTGGCATTACAAGTGTAACCAGAGGTTAGCAGAGGCATGAAATAGATCCTCTCCAGTGTTCTGACTTAAACTGATGACATTTGGCAATGAGAGCAGCATACCAAGCCTGTTATGAAGGGTGGGCCCTGTGACTCCCAGGGAGCTTTTTATTGCCCCTGACAGACCTAAACATTACTATTCTATTTAAGTATATTTCATGGCTGCACTCCATTCCCATTCTCCCCCCCTCCCCCCCCCCCAAAGTATTTGCTCCTCTACCTACTAAAATTTTATCACCTGTCTTTGGTACCTTTTCTGGTTACGGACCTCAGTGGTCTTTCTTCCAAAATGGCAGACATGACCACTGATACATTTAATGTTATATCAAAAATGAATGACACTTAGTTCAAGCCTGTGGTAGTATGCAGAATGGTTAATTCTGATACATTAGTGTCAGATGTGTTACCCCAGTAACTTGCAATGTGTACAATAATATTTTGCATTCATGTACAATCAGGGTTTCCCTTGGGTTGTAGAGGTTGTGAGATAGTACTTGTCCAGTGGGTGAAGAAATGGCAGCTTTGCAATCAGCAGGGAGGGAGAATTACTGTTTTACTTCTATGCCATAGCTAGTGCATACAGTACAGAATTTCCTGTGAGGTACAGGGGGGGGGTAGCTCTTAGGTGGCTGCATCACAGAAACAGTGCTAGGGGAACCCCGACCAATTATGAGACAGAACTGTTATACTTATACTATTTAAGTAGATCACTTTCACCCAAGTGGATTTAGCTGAAGTTGGGGAAGGACATGGCCCCCAGATATTTGTAAGTCCCTTCACCCACCCCTCCCCCCATTGTTTGTATCCCAATAAAATATGCAAAGAATTATAAAAAAAAATATTGCTGTGCCCTCCCACCCCCAAGTTGTCACTGCAAAAGTCAACCCTAAAATTTTCATTCTAAGCTACATGCTCCCCAGCATTCATCATTTGTCAAATTAGAACATATGGCTAAGAGATACATAAAAATGGGGTCCGTCTATAGTGTGAAGGGGTTGGAGACATTTTTAGCATGATTGTGGTATTGTATCGCTAGCTGTGTAATAGGGGCCTAATGCAACAGTACTATATCATAGTGTACTAATATACTGTGCTGTCAGTATGGTACTGCACTACAATGCACACATTTTGCTGTATCCTGGAAAACTGTATGAGTGCATGCTGTTGTACTGTACATGTGGAAACTGAAACGGAAGATTATTTATGTATCAGAACAGAAAAATTGATCCATTGTGTAGTGTATATATGATACAATGCTTCCTGCATGATTGGTTTGTATTGTGCACTAGTATATTTAGTGATATGCAATTGTGCAGTTTATGACACAAAGGTACTGTACAGGGTCAATTGTGCAGTTTATACTAGGATACAAGGTATTTCAGAAATTAATGATTAAAATCCATTCTAGGTATTATGGAAATTAAAGAGAATACTGATAAATGTAAAGTTCTAGTATTTGCAGTGGTTCAATAGGAAAGTCTAAGGTACAAAATGTGTACATTTTTTTAAAGCATTGTCTTACTTCAGCAGTTCCAGTTTAGCCAAATTTGAAGCTCTGGTGTTGTAAGTTTGTAAAGGTTATATGGTGCTGCATAACATATATGTAAAGTTCCTGTGCAATATTGACAATGTAATATATAATTTTTCTGTCCCCCTAAAAAGGGTAATAATATATTAATGCATTGATAAGTTAAAGGGTCAATCTTCTAACCACACTACAACAATTGTAAGGGCTTACCAAAACTCTCAATTGGCTCAGCTCTTTGATTGACAGCTAATTCAAACAATGCAGAGTACCAAAGCTTGTACAGTAGCATAAACTGTACTGAGGGTATTTTGATAATACACATAGAGCATTTCTGTACTCCCCCTAAAGCAATAAACTGACATTGTGTCTGGATTAGGGTCAATTTCAGTAATTGTGAGAGGGGCTTAAGTACTGTAAGAAGGTTAGGAGAATTGGTACTGTTTGGGGTGAGAGAACTAGGCTTTATACACAATGATGTACAGGAAATACTGTTTTTATTCATTTGGCATGGGTGGGTTATGCTTCTGAGTTATGAGTCCTAAAGATGCAGATGGTGTATGGATTCAATTTGTTTCCTTGTTTCTTTTTCTTCTCATTTCATTCAGTGTATGTGGGGAACTTGATGGAGTTTTCAGAAAATCTGGAGAAGCTAGGAGGAGCCGCTTTGAACAGAGAAGCAGAGGCTGACCTTGGAGCAGCGTTTCTGAAATTTTCAGTCGTCAGTAAAGAAATAGCTGCCCTCGTTAAAACTCTGGTAATGTATGCTACTAGTATGAACTAAATTTGGCAGTTGCCCATTCAACAAAGGTTTCATAACTGATGTTCCATTTAAATGGTAATATTCTCTGTTTTACCACAATTGTTTCTTGGTCCAGTCATGCTCATACATGTATTGATAGGAATAGTCCATAGTGATACCCTCTGACATCACATGAACCTACTGCCATACTGCTTGGTGCTCAGCGTAAGCTATGGAGTAGGGACAACAAGCCAGTGAGCCACAACTGGAACAAAAGGTGTAGCCTGCTTGACTAAACCAGTTTGTTAGAAACTGGGCTGTAAGACTTCTTCTAGACTTAAACTAGCAAACTTCACACACAAAAAAAAGACAGATCAAACACATTTCATAGATTCAGACTCCTCTGTTGGTATCGTAACCTTTCAGAATGCGAATGAGATTGCACCTATAAGACAAGATGGCAGACTTTGGGGATAGGGCACTAAAGCAAGCTACTTAAAATTCTCATAGCTCACAACTTACAAATGATATGTAGCAAGTCCTATATGTATTGACAGTTGTCAGGTATGACAGCCAGCTGGGTACAGAAGGAAGTGTTGAAATTGTGAAAGATGTTCACTTTATTATAAATTTTACTAGTGTGAGAAACAAGTTATAGGGAGTGCTGTGTAGTATGTCACTTTTAGGAACAAAATTTAGAGAACTATTACAGTACATATTGTCATTACAATTGTTTCAGGAACACAACAAAACTTGGAGAATTTGAAATGAGTATTGTATTAGTGCATCGTGCTAAAGTATCAAAAATTTACCTAAGTCAAATACTTGCTTTTTGCCAACAATCTCGCAGAGTTAATGATCTGAATTGATTGTAGCCTGAAATAATTCATTTTTAGTTGAAATTTTGCTAAATATGCCAGAGGAAAATGGCTCCCACAGAAAATACGTAAAAATGGCAGTATAGATAGTGTTTTTACTATCGTCACAAACCCGGCCCCTTTCTTACCTATCGAGCAAAACTCTACTGTAGTACATGTACTGTAGCCAGCTGAGAAGCAGCTAATGGCCAATTGTGATAATTGTTATTTCCTAACAGTGGGCGTAGCTGTCTGCTAACCAATTATGACATCAGTTGACAACACTCTTAAAAAAAAAAATGGTATGTTGATGTTCATTAAAAGCTTTATGTAAGTGAACAATATTCACCAAGCTTTAGGGACAAATTGGTAGGGATTTGCACTTACTCTGCAGTACTAAAGTGTATATTCTTGACCTTGAGCATGCTTGTACTGTTGTGTAACAGGTAGTTAGATTGTATGTGGAGCTTACATTTTTCTGTCGCAGCTTGATAATATTCTGACAAAGTAGCAGAAATGTATGTTCATGAAATTTCAAAATAATTATCAGTTGTCTCAGATTGTTTTAAGGTCAGATTTTAGACAAGAAATTTCAAGATTCTCCAGGGATATGTATAATTTACTCAGGCAGGGAGGAATCATTTTCATGGGAAAAATGTTTCAGTAACATTAAATTTATTAGAATTAAGTAATGATGAAACTTATAGGCCTATACGTTGGAAAAATGTGAGATATTGAAAAAAAATCATTCTCCCTGCATGAAAGAAATAACGACAGATTTTGAAAGAGAGAAATTCCCAGTAATATTTATATACTGTGTACCAACTACAGTGGTAACATGCATGAAGCAGACTCACCAGAGAATTTGCTCACTTTGAGGGGTTGTTTTATAGACCTTTACAATATGGTCACACAGTGGAAAGTACAATCTTATTTGAGAGCAAAACAAACCCAACACTGACAAATGCAGGCAGCTGATTCGTCAACCAGTTGAATAAGCCCATAGTCTGTTATACATGTCGGACAAATTCTTACTGGTGTAGCCATGTGTTCCATTTTGTTGCCCCCAAGTATGACATCGGTGTATTGCCAATGCATAAGGTCTGTAACATTGATGCAATATTCCATTAATGGTCTTCACTCCTTCCATTTCAAACTGTTGAAACCTTCTGTGTGCCAACATTGTACTGAAGGCAGCTGGGATTACTGTGCAGCTAATTTATGTTGTGCACGGTTACCATGGTAATGGGAAACACCTGTAAAGTCAGGTGGAATTCTAATTATTTTTTTGGTCAAGCTCTCTATGATATGAGATCTGTTAAACTGCTTACTGTAGCTCATGAACCGTCTTCTTACTGAAGTAAATCCTGTCATCCAAACTTCCTTCTTTAAATACCAGTTAGATCATTCATATGCCTCATTTTGTATTTCCCCTCAAGTTATCTTGCATATCATTTCATAATAGACACAATAATGGCCATCGCTAGAAGGATATAATATATACTTTACACAAATATAAAAAGTTGCTTTGCCAAAAATGATCCAAGTGAATCAAAAGAAAAATATTGTCACATGAAAAGAATTAAAAATGATTGGAAACTCTTGAAAGAAAAACTGATGTATTTATGCATACTTTAACAGATATATGGATCCTTCTCTTTCATTGGCCCTAAACTCTGGAAGGTTCCTACCTCTCTCTCTTCATGAGGAGCAGTTGTGCTTCCCTTTTACCTTTAGAAAACATTTAAAACCTACACGTTCAAGCATCGCTACTAGAGGCATTTAGAATGCCCGTCCTAGTGTCTTTATAGTGAAAACATTTGGTATTGATGCCTTTGATAGTGAAAACATTTGGCTTTGATGCGTAAGTTCTTTTGATGCTGTAAGTTCTGTTCATTGATTGATTGAGTGATTGAAGCAAATTTGTTGTGTATCAGTTGTGCTTTTAAAATACAAAAATGCTGAGCTCACTGTCATAAAGCCTGTACTCTTGAAAAGACCAAATGTATTTGGACTCATTAGACAATTAGCATGCCCTCTAAGTGAAGCATTTAGGTATCCGGGCATCCAAGAGGATCAGTGTTCCTGTCGGACTACTAAATATTTCAAAAATTGTGTGGAAAGTTATCCAGTAGACTACCAAAAGTTTTCAGTACTTATTATTCCCTCATTTTCAATAAAGTGGGAAAAAGGAAAATTGCAATCCCCTCATAATTTTTTTTTTATTTAAGTGTGTGATTTAGCAGTTTTGGAAATTCTTTGCATTTCTGAAAAAGTGGCTAGGTCTTGGGCTGAAAATATGTAAGAATTGGGGGATTTGAGTTGCTTGCCAGGATAAACAACATTTTTCCAGTCCTCGTACCTCTGCATAACTGGTATGATGGTACAACTGCAGGATTTGGGTATTTAATTTAGAATTAGAACACCTTCATACAGTAGAAGGCAACAGCATCGCTGAGCTCCCATGCGACTATGTAGTGTTACTTGTGTGTTTTACAGACAAATCCAAAGACTCAATGGTTGGTATGATTTAGTCAGATGTACTGGGTCCATCAGCTTTAATCTTTCAAATTCTTTGCTTACATGTATCATGGATGATTGTACAATAAAATACCTCTTCATTCCCTAAATTTTACTGAATATGAGGGCATAGAATAAATTGCATATATGGAAAATGAAATGTTGATTTTAAAGCTGATAGACTCCACTAATGGCCGATGACTTCTCTAGCTGCTCAGATTCATCAATAAAAGCGAGCATTTGAACAAGGGAATCCAATGAAAGTGGCTTCCACCATTGCAACCCCGATGTTTAGTCAAGATCACAAGTTTCAGTAAAAATTTCATTAACTTATACAGTATCATGCATTACTACTAGTATTACAGACGTGTCATTTCAATTTTGAAAGTTTGGGCCAACAAATTGTATTCTTGAACATTGATTAGGAAAATTTTTCTTTGGTGGAACATTTATTTTAAGGAAAGAAAACTAACTCTGCTGCCTGTTTTGAATTACCCGTTTAATATTCTGTATCTAAAAGTATTGGATTAAAAATATGAAACTTGTATGTAAAACCAAAGCAAAATTTCCCTTTAAGAACATTTTTAAGTTTCACAACAATATGATATTGTTGCATGCAGCAGAGTGTTCATTTTCAGTAGTGTTTAATCTGTAATCTTGAAAGTATGCAGCTGTAGTGTCAAAATATATGTAATAATAAACTTCCTCTCTGACAAATCACTTCCTGTTATAGAGCATTTCACATATCATTGTAGATTCAGTGTGACATTCATATTATAAACCAAGTGTGCTTGAAGGACAAGAGCAGTGGCAAATATATTGCTTCAAGGGCAAGCGCAGTAGTCCCAAACTTATTTTGAAGCAACAGCTACTGTACTGTAACTCTCAATAAAATTTCCCAATTTCCCTTCCTTGTACTATTCTGTATACTGTATTTCAAGCATAAAGCAATGATGTCCCCCTAAATTTTCCCAATTTAGTGAGAAAAATATTGCGTCATGATTCTCCAAAGCCATTCATGAAATAGGATAGATTTCTAGGCTTACAATTGGAAGGGGGAGGGGGAGGGGGGTTGAAGGGGGGGAGGGGGGTGTTGCTTCTCTTTAAAAAAAGTACTGTACCTAAAGCTATTATCTGGTGTGCGAGCTCCACACACAAGCTCCCAACTCCTCCTGATCCTCCAAATCTCCTACAGGAAATTGAAGAGTGAAAGAAAAATTAGATATTTTTGTATAGTTTTCCACATTGCAGCCCCCCCCCCCCCCTTCCGATGATGTATAATGGTTCCTCCAGCAAAGTCCACTTCCCCATTTTTAGTTTACAGTTATTAAAAACTGTGTTATTGCTTAATTTACATTATATAATTTTTAATTTAATCAGTAGCCTGCAATGGTTCTATTACAAGGCTTTTGGAAAGCCTGAAAGAAGAGCATATTATTATGCAGTACAGTGCCAGGAAACTTGATGGTTCATCATTTATTCTTGAAGTCAAATTTTGCAACTTATTTTAACGTATGTAACAATGGTAATGTGTTGCATAAAGTGAACTTTCACTCAACAATCTTGCTGGAGATACTAGTATATGTCTGTCAATGCATTAATAAGAAATAATTAATAATAATAATAATCAGGCCTTGAATGGGAGTTGTTTTACAACGCTAAGGCGACCAGGAATGTGTAAGAAGCCATTGGCTTATGAATTACAACATAACATCGGGGGCAACCAATTCAACAATTCAGATCAAATTTGGTACCTTTTGGAAGGTCAGTTCAGATGGGAAAACCGTAGATTGCTCTTGGATGAAAAACCCACCTTACTCTGACCCGGCCAGGAATCGAACACCAGACATCTCAATTGCTAAGCTTCATTGCTTCAAATGCCACCGCCTTTATCCACTCTGCCATAGCACAGGTTCAATTAAAATAAAAACAAAATATTTTGGCTCATGAATGTAGCAAAATTGGTTGATTTGTGTCATTGCTCACAAGTGTTACAATATTTTCTTCCATAGAGAAGTATGGCAACTTCTATGAAGGCTATCACACTGTCCACTTGCAGTACTGTAAATACTGCTACAGTAACAAACTTGAGAACCATAATTTTGGTAAAAAGGACTCGTGTACTTAGTTTAGTCACTGCGGCAAAGTCAAAAAGGCAAGGGTGCTTCAGTCCCAACCTGCAATTCACTTTGTCGGGTTGACAAGCCTATGCCAATTGGGAGGGAAGCTGGAGTATGCAGAGAAAAACCCACATGAGGGAGATATGAACCCATGCACATGTAAAACACATTGGTACTGTACACTGCAGACTGAATGTGCCAATCTGCCATTTCATGGCCCATGTAGCCTTTAAGAACACTAGAACAGTCATTAAGAATTTCCATGACCAAACTATTTTTTTTTTCTTTACACTGTAGATTAAGCAGGAAAATATAATATGTAGAAATGTTTGTTAGTAAAAGCAAAATGAGAATGTTTTCATTCTCCAGAAATGCTATATTTAGCTGTCAGCTTATGTTCTTTCCCCTACGTATTAATTCTGATGAATCTCTGATGCTGTACCTTTGCAGTAAGCCAAAAAGAAACTGAAATTAATACTGAATATAATAGTTTAAAGATCAGCATCAAGTTCCTGAGCTACAATTTTAAACATAACAAATTTGACCATACATGTTGCAGTTGTTATTTTTCAGACTAAAATACATATGCACCATATACAATATTGTGTACAGTAGCATAGCCAGGATTGTGTCATGGGGGGAGGGGGGTTTGGTGACATGGGGGGTTTGGGAGCACTTCATGAGGGAAAATTGTAAGGAACGAGAGAAAAAACTGCTTTTTTAGGTGTTTTTGCATTGCAAGGTTGGGTCATGGGGGGTTGTAACCCCCCAAACCACCCCTATGGCTACACCACTGATTGTGCACCATACAGACATGTTTTATCCAGGTTAATACTGCAAATGGTCATTTGTTTCACAATAAATCTCTTTTAAAATAGCAGTTGCAAAGGATTATGGGACAAAACTTTATCATTCAATCTACATCACACCTCCTTACCTACCATTAACATTATGTAACCCTACTTAGCTGGGATCTAATGAGGGGAGGGAGCCCGAAGGGGGGCACCCTTCGAGCTCTCCCTATGTCCATCCCATGGTGCCTATAACTTGGCAAAGGATTACTGCAGGTAAGTAGGGTTACATAATGTTAATAGGTAGTAAGTATTGGGCTTGTAGATCCCCAAACCAGGGAGTTTTTGGAAATTTGGTCAAAGTGAAATGTTGTTGACAAAATGTATACCAAAACTCTATCCTATAAACCTTCGTAGATTTTAATTTGGAAAAGGCCTATGAACCCAGCATATGACCAATTTGTTTGTAAATACCTTTTCATAGTCTTGTAGATTAAGTAAAAGAAGGGTAGGCGGTGCCACTATCTGACGTTACAATCAGTCAGTGAACCTTGCACATTTTTTAGGAAAGGCCCGAAATCATCGATCGTGATTTCATGCGAAAGATTTGTTGACATTTATTTTTTTGTCGGGTGTGAATATTTTTGAAGTTGGTTCTTTTGACCAAGCTAGACCGGTTTCTGCTGTCTTGCTCATTCACTATGAATAGCGCAGCTTCATCAGTAGCAGGCCGTCATGCGCGACCTTGGTTTAAATATTCTTGCTTCTAGTAATAGAGCAATAAGGAAAGTATCATTTTACCTTTTTACTTTTCCGTACTCTCAAGCCTTGCTTTTACAAGGCAATCTTTTAGATTTTTGCCTTTTCGTAGGGGGGTGAGATCATCGGAAAAAGGGTGTAGACATAGAGCAGGCCCGTGTTATTAGCAAATTGCTCCGAGTCACTTGGGGTAGGAGAGCTATTTTCCAGTGTAGGCCATGTATTAATTAAGGTCACGCACGACGGCCTGCTACTGATGAAGCTGCGCCATTCATAGTGAATGAGCAAGACAGCAGAAACCGGTCTAGCTTGGTCATAAGAACCAACTTTTAAAAATATTCACACTCGACAAAAAAATAAATGTCAACAAATCTTTCGCATGAAATCACGATCGATGATTTCGGGCCTTTCCTAAAAAATGTGCAAGGTTCACCGACTGATTGTAATGTCAGATAGTGGCACCGCCTACCCTTCTCTTACTCTAACAGTATGTACTCGAAGGAAGGGGAACTGCATTCCCCGCAAATTTATTTAACAGTACACTCTCAATCTTACATTCGCACCGTGCTGTTGTATACCTACCCCTTGCTATGCCTAAATTGCATTTTAAGCACACACTCTGCTAATATGTAATTCAGATGTGGCAAGGGGTTTAATAAGTATTGATGCTTATGAATACAGCCGCCAGGAAGGTTTTGGGAAGGGGGGGGGAAGTCTCCTTGAATGTCCCATAGAATGGTCTTTCTTGGTGTTTTCCAACATTAATGTGGATATAAAAGAAATTCTCCTCTTAAGTGTACATAGAAAACTGTCACTATTGCTTTAAATAATTTTATGTCATGTTTGGTTCATAAGAACTAGGGTCCCAATCTTTTTTAAAAAGATCTTTAAAAAAAAAAAGAACGACTAAAGTAAAAAAAAAAAATTATCACTTTTTCCAGGGAGCTGTAACAGACTTGTTTTTAAGTCTGCAGACATTAATGGTTGGGTTATGCAGGGAGCTGTGACAGCGTCATGTAGATCTGGAATTAGCTTGCACAGTTAAAGTATATTATTATCCAGCTACTTTAAATCAGCAACCCAGATTTACCTGCTGAGTGAGGCTGTTTGCCTGAACACAGTATTATGCAGTGCTGTGCTGTCTGCTTTTAAACATTGTCGATGCATATCTCTCCTCCTTCAGTATATTTGGCCCAATTAATTGACTTGCTTCCCTTCAAACCCTGCACACATTTCCAAAATTAGAAGACGATGTCATAGACACGTCTGCAAAATCTTATGCCCCTGATGTAATGGAGGGACTTGCCTGACAGTTGAAAACATGGGAATTTTACGAGGAGATGACTAACAAGTGTAAAATGTTGAGGGTATGCACGTTGTTATGAGACTGTCATTATTAGAAGTCTTCCCTCTTGACAGAGGCCAGTATTTAATGAAAGATTTAAACCAAGAGCGAGAATAAACTCAGCCTCGTCAGAGCAACTTATCCTCTGCTAAATTCATATCGCTGATTAGAGCATTTTTCAGTGCTCACTTTATCTGAAAGGTTCACGCTTGTATAAAACAAAGCAAGTGTGAAGATTAATTTGTAGTAGTGAGTGGAATTGTTTTATGAAGTGAGAGACTACAGCAGTTTTGGTGAAAATGTGTTAAAGCAACAATCAGAGTTTGGTCTACAAATTTTTTGCAACTTCAGTAATTCTGCTCTGTATTTTTACATTGACTTTATAAACTAATAAAAAATGATCTGTGATCATGGTTAAAGGTTGTACAGTAATTGACTAAATGGTTACAGTGTAGTAGAGTCTGTCTAATCTTGCCTCTGCGTTGAATTTTTGTTACCCAACAAATATTCAGAAGTTTTCATTCAACAGTCACAATAAATAGGAAATTACGGTTTCTTCTAACCTGAAAGACCTCTCCAGTTTTTCTGTATATTCTAAACAATCATGGAAGGGGAAAAAACAAGGTGCTGGAAGCAAACTCTGTCAAGTTCTTATTGTCCATTAATCAATTTCAGTAATAATTCATTAATTCCAGTGTAAATATATAAAATATTTATAAAAAGGAGTAATAAAGTAAGGTTATAAATCCAATAATAAGTAAAACAGAAACAGAAAGAAAGTTCACATTAAAACATTAAAGGTCTAAAAGTCTACAACAAATTGTCTAAAGTTTTAGATTGATTGAGAAGGACTGCTCTGTAGACGAAGGAATTCTTAAATAAAGTTTGTTTTACTGTACTTCAGTCAAACAAATGGATTTCTTAGGTTTTTCTGTGATTGTACATTGAGGCTTTTGAAATACTTATGCAATGGGTAATTGTGATCATCCTTAATTTTTGTGGCTATTCTTATTTTACTCATTTTTGGCAGAGACATTCACAGTAAGTCTGAGGTAATTAAAATTTAGGTGTAGAATCCTTGCAGAATACTTTAAAAATCTTACAATTCTGTCCTTGTCTTTTTGCAAAATAAAATGATACCAGCTTGGTTACTGTAAGGGCTGATGTATTGTACATACTGAAGAATAATAGCTGTTGAACTTGGTTTCTTGTGTTACAAGTTTATTCTTAACAATACTATATCCAGGCTTATAGTTTCATTACCTATGAGCAAATACAACTTTAAAAATCTCTGTAGTCTTATTTGAAACGATAAAAAATTCTCCCTAATGAGTTTACTTCTTACCCCTTCTCCAACAAAACGAAAACACCTGTCTAGTGCCTCCAAGATAGAGCCACATTAGTCTGTCCTAGTCATACTGACACATAACTATATACAGTACATGCAAATTTAAATAGGAACACAACTGACTATACTAGTCCTCAGAGCCATGG
The DNA here is from genome assembly GCA_037179385.1 of Holothuria scabra. Lineage (NCBI taxonomy): Eukaryota > Metazoa > Echinodermata > Holothuroidea > Aspidochirotida > Holothuriidae > Holothuria > Holothuria scabra. Next base: position 16,197,273 of record CM074199.1, read on the forward strand.
AAAATTTTGGCCATCGGGTGAAAATTGCCCTTTTTTTATACATGAAAACTCAAAGAGAATTGTGAAAAATTTCACTCTCATCCTGAGAAAAAGTTTTTCTCACTTGAAAAAAATAATTGTTCTAACTATGGGCTGGCTAGCTGATCAAGTACAGCCATCCCTTAAATTTAACTCAATCATGACAGATGACAATCAAGTGCAATCAAGTGATGATCATTGTCCGAGTATTGTACATCAACTGTACAGTAACATCATCCGGTATGTTTTAGACCCTTGTTGTCCAATCTTTGGACCTGGGTCCAAATTTTTTGCCTTCCCCAAAGTTATGTCTGGCCTGTCAGAAATGATCCATAGAAATTTTTCAGTAAGTAGACTCAGTGTTCCCCATGTGCAATGGTTGAATTTTGTTGCCTCAGGCAAGGAGTGTAGCACATCACTCCTCCTCCATCATAAACATTTACTGTGGCCCAATGCTGCAGAAGGGCAACCCTGTCAAGATACATGACAGTATATAACATGAACAAAAATGAAAATACTGTGATGCCTGAGGTGAAGAGGAACTTGCTTTTTCTCTGCAGGAATTAAGTTACAAATTGTGACATAACTTAGCCAGTAACATACATGCACTTCTTAAAATTTGATCTTTATGAAAGTAAATACTGACTGGATGCTCAGGTGCTTATACATACAGTCACCCCAAACAGTGATTTCCTGCAGATTCACCTGTTAGGCAGTTTTGAGAATTAATCACCTTCTTTTAACATCTATCTCCATGGTTACTGTGTCTTTCTGTACACAGAAAGGTTGAAGATCCTCTAGAAATTGAGTTTATTTTCTCAAATGTCTGCTCTCTTCACAGGTGCAAAGCCTTAATAACATTGTCACATTTCCTTTGGACTCGCTATTGAAGGGTGACCTCAAGGGTCAAAAGGGCGACCTGAAGAAACCTTTTGAGAAAGCTTGGAAGGACTATGAGTCTAAGTAGTAAGTTTAGTTTTTGTCACTCAGTGATTTCCTTAATGAAAGTAATTATTTTTATTCTGTTTTGGTTTTTCATAGTAAAGAAACACTAAGGCTTTTACTATACTGTACATGCAAGGCTTTTTGTAGGTTTTCATGAATGGTATGTACTGTGGTTTCACTTACCCCATGCTGGAGGTATCACCATATTACAGTACCTTGCCCAGGTAACATGGGAATAAGTGGTTAACCCGGGGTCTGTGTTTAAATTTTGATCCACCTCAGATTGCCAGGGTTCTGTAGTTTTAAACACTGTGTTCATGGGAACTAATCAAGGTAACAGTTATTTATGATGCTGATGACTTATATTTTCTAATATTTTACAATAATTGGAATGTGAAATATTTGACCTTGTCATTATGACCTCGTTATTACCCAATCAACCTAACTTGTGGTACGTGAGAACATGGACTGGAAAACATGGGTAAACCTGTGGATTTTGCTGAATTGGAAACACAGGGTAACACAGTGTCACACTGTATGCAAGACAAAGCCTATGGAGTATCATCTTCGCACTTAAGAAGTCTTGGTTGCCATAGTTACAATTCAACTTATCACCCCCTCCCGTTCTTCAGTTTTAAAGGATCTGCCAAACACTTGTCAATCAGTGTTCAATGTTAAAGCATTATAGTGGGGGGCTACTTATTTCATTGCACCTGCACTAATAGAGAAATATTTTTACTAATGTGGGGCATTAAAGGTCAAGAGCAGCCCCCCTCCCCTCAAGTTTATTTTGAAACAACAGCTAAATATCACAAACAGTTTCTTCTAGTAAATTACACATTTGAAGGGAAAATTGTTTTCACATGACTCTCAACAGCCAATCATGAAACAGGACAGTCTACTATGTACACTACTTCAAGTTGGGATGACTGCTCTTGCCCTTTAATCAGAGAAAAAAAAATTTTGACTTGCAGTTTGCTTTATATGGCCTTAGGACTTTGATGATATGGATTTACTGAAAGAGAATCTATGCCACCTCTCATTATGACACTATGTAGTACACATGTAATTCTCATTTGACGACAGTGAGATCTTGTCAAAACAAGGACCTTGATCAAGCCAGTAGGAAAGGGTTGGGCAAGCCTGTAGTCAGACAAGGCACTGAAGGGGGCCAAAAAAAAAAAATAACCGCCAGTGGGTGAAACCTTTGGGGGGGGGGGGGTCAGTAATTTATTATCTTCATAGAAGGCAAAAAATATTCCAGGGTGGTTTGGAATGGAACTTACTGCCATTGTGCGTGATGCTCAACACAAGCAATGGAGCAGGGATAATAGGGCAGTGAGCCACAACTGGAAAAAAGGCTGTGGCTGGCCCGACTTGAACCAGTTGGTCGGACACTAGGCTGTAAAGCTCCATTTAACTAAATCCAGGGTGATTTTCTCCCTGGTCTTACTTGATGCTTTTCTAGAAATGCAAGTAGGGGATGGAGGAGGAGCCATCATCCTCTTTTCACTTGCAGTAAGTTATTTTGCAATGCAATTTTTTGGGGCCCTGGAATATTGTTCCATCAGGGTAATTAACCAGCTGCAGAGGAGAACTTCTGACGGAATTAATTCCTTGAAGATAGTTTAGTATTTCATATTTAAGGCCTGGTCCGCTTACCTCAAACAGTTATAATTCTCTTCAATTAAGCACCTCCCACAACTGTTTAAAATTTATCCTGATCCAGACACAACCTCAACTTATTGCTTCAGGGGGAGTATACAAGACTCCAATGTGTAATAAAAAACACTCACAGTACAGGCTGTGTAATATGAGCTATGGTACTTTGCTTTGTTTGAACTAGCTGTCAATCAAAGAGTAAAGCCAATTGAGAATTTCTGTTAACCCCTAGAAAAATTATAGTTCAGGGTGAGAGGATTGGCCCTTTCAGAAACCACGAGCAAGGGAAAAGCCCAGCATCATAATGTTGGTATTCTAGTTAAGACTTTTATTTTTTGGGGGTGTTGGGGGTATATCATTCCTTGTGGTTCTTGTTGCTACAAATCCTGTCCTTGCTTCCTTTTAACATTTGTGGTGCATATACTGTAGATGTTTGTGTACAAAGTGTAGTTGATTGCCTGTGGAATTGATCACCTACAGTAACTGTTGGTTGATCCTGACACACTCGTACTGTATATACAGAGCAGTGCCTTCTTGGAACTGATTGGCGCTATATAAGCCTAATTTATTATTATTATTATACATGCTATTGCTCTAACATTGATATATGGCATGACTCATTTGGTCTTTACAAAAAGTAAATTGTAAATCATTCCAATCACTACATCAATTCTTCTATTTTGATAGTCATCTTTTCACTTCCAGAGGGGAAAGGTTTATGTCGTTTATCTGTGTGGGGTGGTATGACCAATCAGGCAGCCAGTTTAGTGAAAGTGAGAAACTGCAGGGGTCCCTCAGCCTTAATTTTAGTAAATGTTTGGATTACCAGTGCTATAAATGGCTGTAAGTCATCCAAAACCCAATATTAGGCAGATTTGCAACAGGTTTTAAATTGAAAAGAAAAGAACTATTTATTGTACAGGTAGACGAAAAGAAAACGAGGCCCCCTGTGGGCAGGGTACTTACAGAATGTGCCCATGGTATTTCTTGCCTGCCGTAAGAGGCGACTAAAAGAGAAGGACTTGCACCAAGTGTGAACTGTATTTGAAACCGAACTTGGAAGTTTATACCCTATTTGAAACTGTTTTTATACTTTCTGTTCCAACTTTTTGACACTATACATCACATTTGTGTTGGGGTGTTGTTAAAGTAACAACAGAAAATAGAAAATGGACTCTCAAAATGGCTAACACTGACAAATCTCAGCATCATTTGGAAATGGGAATTGTATATGATATCATGACTAGATGTTTTACAGATGGTGGGCTATTGCACTCTGCATGTACAGTAGTATGTGTAGGTGATATCACTTGGCTAGGAAAGTGTTTTTTGAACTTAAGCTACACCACTGACCTGTCTTTTCTGCCATTGTTTTAGCAAAAATATCTAGGGCAATCAAGCTTGGTTTTATTTATGAAACTAAATGTTATTTTCACTTCATTTCATTTATTTGTTTCTTCATAACAAACAGTAATAATATACAATGTTTACAAGTGTTGTAAAAAATTTAATTGAAAGTTGAAAGTTACAAAAGGAAGTACTCTAAAAAGATTGGTATGAAAAAAAAACATTCCCTGGAAGTCATACAAAACAGAGAAAAGGTGGACATTAATCTAAGCAATATACAGTGAACATAAACTGTTTTAAGGATATGGCATGAATAAGTTCTTGATCAACAGTTTTCTATGTTATGTTTGAAACACATGCTTTTAAAACAGGAAGTCAATTTACAATGTGGAATTTTATTAGGAAGCATATATTCTATGTAGGGGATGCTCTTACATGTAAACTGTGTTTCAGAAACTTTGAATTAAAAGGTAAGCGGGTACCTGGACTGCATTATGTTATGTTAGTGTGTTTCACTATCTAATGAGAGTATTTGTTGAAAGTACAGGGAGGCAAGATTTTGTGCAACGCGGTAAGGGAAGATTGAACTTTGATGTGAATTAGCTTAACTTAAAATTTTGAAAAGGAAGTTAAAAAAAAAATGTCTGTATGAATAGATGACCCACCTAGCAATCTTGAGGGCAGGCTGGTTTGCAGTAGGTGGGTACGTCAAAGATGTGTCATTTACCAAAGACAATACATCTTTATTCGCTAATGTAGGTCAACTATGAGAGTCATTTTGAGTCAGATTTATTTTCAGGTAAAGTTATGTTATGGATGCTGTCAGCTATTTTGGTGACCTACATGTAGGTCTGTCCAAAATACAAATATTATTTTTGTCACAAATATGGCTGTTCTAGTTAGTGCATGATCACACATAAAGGTGTCCGTCAAGTTGTGCGTCAGATGTGCATTGTTACCCATGTACCAGTGTGTCTCAAGTCAACTCTTACTGGGACCATTGTCAATCCTGTCCATTATTCATCAACTTCTTAAGGGCAAAAGCAATCACCCCAAAGTACAGTACATATTTTGAAACAACAGAGAAACCTCACAATTTTGTCATTTCTCTATGTCAGTATAAAATGTTGCATAGGTTCAAAGTACACGCAGCACTTATTCCTGATAAATTTCACGAGTCTTAAGAGCCAGTCTTCAAATTGGGTAGTCTACAACACTAATTCAAGTTGGAGACTACATTTTCCCTATTTTGAAAGGGCAGTCATCCCAAACTTATTTTGAAGCAACAGCTAAATCTTGCAATTTTTCTTCTTATTTCTATCAAAAATTATCTTTCATAATATATTTGGACTTCGTTATTGCATATTCAAGGTACACCAAGCAGTAATAACTTCTCGTAAATTTCACATTTGGGGAGAAAAGGTACTGTCACATGACTTTCAAGAGCCAATCCTGAAGCAGGACAGTCTTACTACACTACTTCATGTTGAGGTGACTGTTCTTGCCCTTTGAATTCATAGATCTGCATTCCTATGTCAGAACCACTCACACTGACCCTAGATGTATAGATATAGATACAAAAACGAATTCTACCTTTATCAATACAATTTCAAATACTTTTGAGCTCACAAATTTCTTTGGGGAGCTAAGGCAGTTGAAACTCTCATGCCTTACTAATTCAGCTTGGGGTATCAACATTTACCCTTAAAAAAAGTAAAGAGTTCCATATCCACCAATCCTCCCAAGTGATGCGGTACTCATATTGCAATATTACGATGCTACTTTTACTGTCATGGTCATAAATTGGTTGCAGCTTTGACACTCGCCTTTCCCTGGCCTAATGTTTAAAGAAGCAATTAGGGGGAAGTCCCAGGGGAAACAAAAGACCATTGATTGATGATTGAGAGTGTGATTTGGAGAAGCTGGGATTGGAGATAGTGTTTCTTTGTGACCACTTCAAGATATAAATGGTTCACTTAGACTTGAAGAATGTCAAACCAGGCTCCAGCAGATCTCTGGACACTGATATAAAATGTCTTGTCAAAGTTCGTGATGAATAATGAAAACAGAGAATGTTTGATATTGATGATGAGAATAAAACTGAGGAAGTTTTCTTTGATTTGGTTAGTGTTGATAGTGAGAAAATATTCCCCTTGTAAAGCACTAGAAGCATAATCATTGGGGCCATACTTGTTAGGGGGACAGTCAGTAAATCTGTATGCTATTAAAAGAGGGAGATTCAGTCACCCCATTCTGAAGGATGTAGTGTAATAGACTGGCCTTTTTAAAGATTGGCTCTTGAGAGACATGTGACAACATTTTGCCACCTAAAGTGTGAAATTTTCTAGGATTAACTGTTTGGTTTACCTTGAATATGCAATATTGAAGTCCCTAAAATATTACAAAAGACATTTTGAAGGGAACTAAAGAAAACAGTGAGATCTAGCCATTGCTTCAAAATATGTTTGGGGCAACTGCTATTGACCTTTCAGTTTGAAGTTATTACCAGATGGGTTCTGAAAAGAAGATGAGGCACTGATTGTGTTTAAATGTAAAACTGACTACAGCAAAAGTTGTAGTATTGTATTTATAATGGGAAATCCTTTAGGGATATGAAGTGTGGTGAAGTTGAAAAGGATCAGCTACATCAAACACAAGGTAGTAGAGGAAAGGAACAAATTGTAAATGACAATGTCCCTCAGATCTATGGTATCCATGTGCATAGGGTTGTGGGGAAGGGGTAGAGACCTCTTTTGGGAATTTTTTTTTTTAATAAGAGCAACAGTTATGCTCTACACAATCTCTAGTGGTATCTATCTTATTAGTCTAAAACAAGTTTTTTGCATGAAGAACCACTAATCACTTTCCAAAATTTCAAGCTTAACTATCTAGAAATTTTGGTGGAGGAGAGTCTGCTTACAAAATATGAATAAAAGGACTGTTCTGACTCAAGATCACAATCCTTCAACTCAAAAGTTTGCATGAACTGTGGGGGTAATCCAATCTACTGTACATCATCCTATGGTACCTTTTTCCTGGTGGTAAACTAAGAGCATAGGGTGCACTCTGAGCAAGGGTGGTTCCTCCTGTCCTCATCTTGATTGCCAACCAGCTTGACTTCCACACAGATTTGGCCTTAAAATCTGCTTCGCTCCTACTTACCTCACCTTTCTCACAAATGGACTGTTCCATTTACCGCGGAATACTCACTGGCAATGTCTTCTGTAGGTGGCGCTATGCGCTAATAGGAATTGTCCCTGAACACACCCTTGTTTCATTGCCAGTAGAATGCTCAAGTCACGTTTTTCCAGCTCTCTCGTTTTTTCCTTGTTTTGGGGATTTCCTTAGATTTTCAAGTACCTTATGCATCCAAGGGTTGTCTCAGATAATGTAGTATTACTGCATGAATGAACTCTTTGCACTATTGGTCAGAGGTACAGGGGGACTGCCTTAAGTGCCTTACTGTGGTCCAGGTGTGAAGTCCCTGGAATCCAAGACTAGTGCACTTGAGGTCACATAGCCTATTTTCCATAGCTGGGAAAAATGCAATATATCCTAGGAAGTTGAGCAAATTTTCCTCATTTTCTTCTTTACATGTTCCTGTACACAAAGAGCAAATTTCCCCCTTGTTGCCAAAATTTTCCCTCAAATATCCAAATTTCCCAGGAAGGAACCTCCCAGCTTTCTACTGTACCCATGCTATCTCCCAATAATATTCCTTCCTTCATGCTATGGCTGCCAGCCACTACAGTAACCTAAAAAATTTAAACAAAACTTATAGCCTAAAGGAAGGTGGATAGATTAAACTGCATGAACTTTTTTCTTAAATTTCTTTATTTTTGCCTCAAATTATTGGAGGCATTTGATGTGATATGTCCCAGCTAAAAATTTGATAGGACATGTCCCCTTTATGTAAAACCCATGCTGAAAGTATGTCAAGGTTTTCGTGATCGTACGCCAGGATTTTCTGACCACATACAATGCTACATAGCCATCTGCAGGCGTGCGCACTTTCGCACAGTACAGTATACATGTTCATGATGCATACATGATCATTGTACATTGGCAATACATGTACCAAGTATATGGTACACACACAGTAAGTAGCAATTTGTATGCGATTGTACATGCTTATGTATACGTGTACGTAATGAATACTGCACACCATTCATTGGCAATACAAGTACTATATAGCACAGTACATGTATTTCTTGAAATATCAGAAAATGAAGTCAGTAGATTTATGTTCAAAAGTGAGTTAGAAGGCAGCAGAGCTTGTATCACTTCCTCACATTGACAAGGGATGCTTTGTTTCACTTTGTTTTATCAGACTGTTGTGTTGACCTTGAAGTTAATAGGAATAGGACCTCCCTGTAGGGGATGCAAAGTTTTTAAAGTTCTCACGCCACTTATGCAATAACATTTTAATAATGTGTGATTGTTGAGGAGAAATTCGAGTCTGACGTATAAAGAAAAACACAAGACCGTGCACTAATGTGGGGATGTGATGTCATCTGCTTGCTTCAAGTTAATTTTTTGTTGAAAATGTGACAACTTTACATGTTCATATCTTGAGAAACACACATCGGATTCCAATGCAAATTTCACCAAAGTGCTTAGAATGAGTACCCCTCTAACATACCAAATCCTGTTGTGACCTTAAACCCTTCTTTTAAAACTTGCCATGACATGTTTCCTCAAATTGAGGGGAGTATTTTTAGCTCTCTGACATCATGTGCCAAAGGTCCATTCATAGTACTACACTATACTGAGAAGTTTATCTAAACAGTTCCTTTTCCAGGTACTAAAATTATGTAGTGTTTTTAGTCTTAGTACTGTAGCTAGTTGCTAGGCTGCTATGACAAAGTCAAATTGTATTTTAAGAAAATAAATTAAGTCCCTGGGTAATTTGGGTTCAGATGAACCTGAAGACTCAGTGGAATTGCATACTGTTGTTGAAAACATTGACATACTGGATGTGTTATTGAAATTTGAAGGAATCCTGTGACAAACATCCTTATCACAACATGCTGTCTATATTATTTGCTTGAAAACACATCTGGTAACAATGGAAATTTGAATTGCTTGTCTGGTGTTAAACTGCAGTTTCATCAATTATCAAGGACAAATTAAACTTGTTATCATAGAGCAGTTGAAAGCAACCTTAAAGATATTGTTTTGGTAGGAAAAACTTCTTGTAATGAGGAGCATGGATTCATTTCTGCATGATTAAAGAATGATTTTGAAATTAATCCTGTTTTTAATGTTATTTTTATTGGTATTATTATGAACTTTTTTTATTTTTTTTTTTTGCAGTTCGAAAATTGAAAGGGAGAAGAAACAACTAGCCAAAGATGCAGGACTTATACGAACGACTGTGTCGGGACCGGAGGTAAAAATATGGAAAGTTTTTGAAAACGGGATGTTACATAGAAAGTTTCAAGCCTCAGATATTTGTTGCTAGGTGATACTTTACACAACAGTTTGTGTTGTTGTGTCGTAAAATCCCATCTTACCAACTAGTTGTGTATCAGTACACAGTGTGAGGTGTGCTTCCCTTGCAGTACCAACTTTGGGTTATTAGCTCAAGCCATAGTTAGTCATACTTGCAGCATACACAGGTACAGTATGAAAAGAGGTGAACCAAGTCCTGACTTCTTTCAGCATTTTACAGTTGTACCATACATACAACATACTAAATTGAAGAGAGGTTAACCAAGTCCTGACTTGTTTCAAAATTTTACAGTTGTTCCATACATAAAGCATATTGATATAAAAAGTGGCGAACTTAAAGGGAAATATTGCCTTTAAAATTCTCCAACATAGCAGTAAAAGTGAAAAGCTCTAGTCATTATTAAATCATTCGGTCTTAACAATAAACCCCAGCCATAGCTTTATGTCCTCAAACTATTATGCACAAGAAGAGTTATGGAAGTTTCATCTTTTGAAATGTTAAAAGTTTGGGTGAACAAATTATTCTTGAGCAACAAACAACTGAATTTCTATGGAGGGAAACTTATTTCTGGAAAAGAAGGCTACCATACTGCCTTATTTCTAATTATTTATCACTCTTTGCCAATACATATTGGTTTTAAAAGATGAAATTTCCATGTGAAACAAACGCAATGTTGCCCTTTAAGTCTCCATATTTAAAATTTTGTGGGTATATATTGATTGCAAAGATATCACATAGCATTTATCAATGAGCTTAGTAACATGCAACCAAAGTAAAGTTTTTTCAATATGCAGAAAAAAAGAATACAACCCCATAAGGAAAGATCAATGGAATAAATTTTGAATATCTGTTATCCCCATGTGTTTGGGGTTGTAGGATGTACCCATGGTATTCCCCATCTCTTGTCTATCAAATTGTACACTGACTTTAAGTCTTTTGTGCCTTTACGAGGTGATATGGAGAAATAAACGGAACTGAACTGAACTGAACTGAAGCTGTTGGAACAGGTGACTAATTGGGAGGACTTGAACATATTTGCATTGTATTTGAAACCAACTTAAACAGTATTTCAACTTTACCTTTTTATCAAGCAGACACTCTATACAAACACATTCGTGTCATTGAAAGTGTTGTTGCATTCCTTCCAACTACAACGAGTTTAATATCTTTTACCAATCTTGAAGTACATGTGCTCCAAGATTGGTGGTTTCTAAAAGTCTGAATCATTGCTTTTGCAAAGCTAAGATCTTGAGTGTCATAGTGTTTGTTTAAATTTTGTTAATTCTGCATAATTTATCTGTTAATTACTTGCCAAATAGAGTATGATTTGGTTAAATATATCAGTAATTTTCAATGAGACCCATTTGCTCTCCAATATAAACCCTTGTGACTTTTTCTGGGTTGTTAATGCCTTCACCATCACTTTTACAACTACCTTACATCATTTTCATGTCACCAAACCTTTTGATCACTAAAGGAGTTGATGAAACTGAAAACTGTGTTTTGTTTTGTTTTGTTTACTAAGTTCATGGCAGTAGTATAGCTTTAGTAACTTCAGTGACAAGTATTTTCCTGAGCACTTTTCTGGGTTCACCTTTGCAGGCATTGACTTAATATTAAAGATGTCATCTCTCTTTTCTGTTCACATTTAGATTGCTGAAGAAATGGAGAAGGAAAGGAGGATGTTCCAACTACAAATGTGTGAGGTAATTAAAGTCCTCTTTACCGTGGCCGTACAGGACTCTTTCTCTCAGGGGGGGCGGCAATTTTTGCTTAAATCCAGATCTCTGAATTTGAACAAAATCTCTGCCCGACTGATGCACCAAAGTGTGCCTGATTCAGCAAGGTTTTGTCGGATGGGAGGAGGGGGGACTACAGCCCCTGGTCCTCCCTCCCTCCCCTCCCATTCTGTATAACCATAATCTTCTTCACAGACAATCCCAATATTTCCAATGAAGATCTTAAAGTCCCCCCCCCCAAAAAAAAACAAAAAAACAATTGAAGCCCCTTCATGCTCAGATACAAACCTACAGTGTAGTTTACTAATCAGGGACATCCTAGTGAACATGCAAGGCATAATTGTGTTATCAGAAACTCTATGTATGTATTGTCTGAAAGCAGTCAATCGTCACCCGTAACTACAATTTAACCCTGGGTATCCTAAAATTCTCAGCTGGTACAGCTTTTTGATTGACATTGAATGCAAAAAAATGCGGAGTGTCTCATTTTACACAACATGCACCGAGAGTGATTAGATTATACACTAGGGCCTTGTTTGAATATCAGGATATGCCATGAAGCAATAAACTAGGATTATGCCTCGATAAGGATGAGTTTTAGAGATTTGAGGGAGAGGCTAAAAGTTTTGTGGGGAGAAGTGGAAATGTTTGGGATGATGAGTATCTACCACAAAAGTGAGCTACTCTGCATCTTCTTAAGTTTAATATCAATCAAACGGCAGTCACCAATCCAGATTTTTCGATTCCACCAACTAAAAGTGGACTAGGCATGACGAGCTTCTGTCTTTAACGGGAAATTTTGCATTTGTTTTGCAAGAAAAATTCATCCTTTTTAAACTAATGTTTATTGACACAAGGTAATAGATTATCAAAAAAGACAGTATGGTAGCCTTCTTTTCAAGAAGTAAGTTTCCCACAGGTAGAAACTCAGTTGTTTCTTGCAAAAGAATAATTCGTTCACCCAAACTTTCAACATTTCAAATGATGCAAGGTCCATGGCTCTTCTTGCCCATAGTATTTTGAAGAGATGTACTGTAGCCATTGCTGGGGTTTATGATTAAGACTGAATTGTTGGATAGTGTCTGAGCCATTTCTTTGCTCTTTCTAGGTTGGAGCATTTTAAACACAATATTTCGCTATAATGATAACTGAACAACCAATCAGTGTTGTCTGTGTACCTGCAAAGCACACCATTGGTTTGTCAATGTCGTGCCCATCTACTTCTGTATACACAGTGTACATAGCTATCATGTGTTTTCACTTACAGTTGATTACACTGACTTATATTTAACGAGCTTTATTACTACAATCAGTAACACCCCTACTTTTACAAACTACCATTCTTTAGCCTGAAACATATGAAACTCATGGTCTTTGTCTTTCTGCTAATGTTTGATGTTTCTGTTAAATTCTGATTCTTGTTCAAACTAGATTTATTCCGAGTAAAGTTCAATTTAGATGCCAGACATTCAGGTTTGGTTGTATCGATTGAAAACAAAATGAAACTTAAATTGCATTGTGAAATTGCTAAAATCACAATAGCTCTTGTGAAAGACTAAGTGTTCTAGCTGTACATAATCAAGAGCAGGCCTATTGGCAGGCAAGGTTCTGAAGGGTGGGGGGGGGATAAGGGTGTGGGGAGAAGATCCCCTATACAGGGAAAATGGAGGTGTAGAAGAATCCATTGGTGGGAAAAAATATTTTCAGGTAGGGGAGGGAATATTGCCATAAAGTCCTGTAGAGCAGTAATTTATTATTGCTCCTCTGAATGGAGAAAAAGCTTTACCATTGCTCATTGCCCAACCCCCTAAACCTGATACAGTATGGGATCCTTGATAAGCCAATTGGTCTTCTGGTCCTCAGTGAACTCACACTTTAATCAAAATATGGTATTGCACAAATGGTTCTAAATTGTTTCTTCAACCAAAATACAACTTACTAATTTACTTACAGTTCAAACACTCAAATGCCCAATTTTCTCACCCCAAACAGTACCAATTCTCCTAACCTTCTTGCTTAAGCTCCTCCCACAATTGTCTGAAATTCATCCTCATCCATACACAGTCTCTATTTCTTGCTTCAGGGTGAGTATAAAAAAGCTCAATATGTATAATCAAAACACTTGCATTACAGTTCATGCTGTGTAATATAAGCTTTGGTATTCTGCATTGTTTAAATTACAGTAGCTGTCAGTCAAAGAGCTGAGCCAGTTGAGACTTTCTGTAAACCCCTTCAAAAATTGTAGTTAGAGGTGAGAGGATTGGCCCTTTAAGACATGTTACCCATTTTATCCACCCAAATTTTTTGAGGCGCTTGATTTGTCAATTAACATATCAGATGAGGAATATAGAGAAATGAGTGGTGCACCACTCCTTGGAATTTGTACAACTAAAAATTTCCATTGATCCACATGGACAAATCACAGGCAGTGCTTTCCTGACAAAATCTATAATACTCTAACCTTTTACAGATTAGATGCTTCATCCCCTCAAATCCTTTGTTTGTACGAAGGTTGAATGAATTCTTTTTAGATTATTTGCATACATCTTCCTGTAAAATCTAATTGCTCCAAAGATTACATTCTCTCTTGAATCCTTGTAAGCCCGCAGAGTAACTTACCAAAACTTCTCATAACACCTATCTGACAAGTTAAAGGTTTAAAGTAGGAATTTTAATCGAAGATTCTATACTTGATTATGCTGGGAGCAAGTTCATAATCAGGGCATTGTTGATGGACAGGACTAGATAGAATCCTCCCATTAGGGCAGCTTTTGCAGTCTTCCTCACCTAAAAGTGTGATTCCCTCCTCTCTGTATGACCTTGGGGATTATTGAAGATGATGATAGAAGATTATTGTAAATCTTTACAGTGTCTGCTGCTTCTACTAAACTTCACTGGCCAACAAGATGATGGCATAAAAATTACTGTTTATTATGGTAAGGGAGGAATTTGTTCTTTGCTTAAATAGGTGTGAATGAGAGGAAGAACAAAGGATTCATGTGTATGCACACAGAAGTCAACAAAGAAATATGATTCCCTGTTAAAGGCCCAATTCTCTCTCCCCAAACACTACAAATTCAGACACAGTCTTTGTTTAATTGCTTCAGGGTGAGTATAAAAAGCTCATTGTGTACAATCAAAACCCTCTAATAGTACAGTTCATGCTATGTAATATAAGCTGTAGTACTCTACATTGTTTGAATTAGCTGTCAATCAAAGAGCTGAGCCAATTGAGAATTTTGGTAACCCCCTACAAGAATTGTAGTTTGGGGTGAGAGGAGGGGTCCTTTAACTAAAGAAGGTATCTCGCAAATTTATATACACATAGAGGCTAATGGGAAATTATCTATCAGGAAAGCTGAGCCATATGTGCATGCACAGACTTTAACATCAGTGGCATGTTTCCTACATTTACTAATAAAATACTGTACTAAGAATAGGCTGTGCCCACATTTTGGGGCTGGAGGGGAGGTTGAAGGTTTTTGTGTACCTGGTTTGTTTACCTGTGTTTTTTGAGTTTGCCCTGTTTGTAGCCTGTTTGTAGCCTGTTTCTTTTTACTGCAGCCATTATCATCAGAATCTTGTGTAAGATGAGATATACTTACCCCTTGCTACATCTTAATTGCACATTACTCGTGGACTGCGCTACTTGGAGAAGTTCCATCACCATGCCCCCAATTCGGCCCAATCAACTAGTAGATCGTCCGGATTACTCTCCGCACAAGTCTTCACTGCACCGGAGGTTTTGCAAGTCCGGAAACTTCAGCTAATATTAGGGATGGAGGACTAAACTCTGAACCAAAACTGGAAGTCTAAGGCGAAAAATGAAACCTGAAAACCCTGCCATGAGACCTCGGAAGGAAAACAGGAAAGGGTCTAAGGGATGAAACAACAGTAATATAGGAAGGTAACGAAACTTAGCTTTGTTCCTGGATGGAAAGATGGTGAAAAAGCTGAAATTTCTTGACTTGCAAAACCTCCAGTGCAGTGAAGACTTGTGCTGAAGAGTAATTAGGACGATCTACCCGTGGATCGGGGCGAAGTGGGGGCGTGGTGCTAGAACATCTGCGAGTAGTGCGCGGTGTTCGAGTGATATGCAAGTATTATGTAGCAAGGGGAAAGTATAGTTGCTCCTGAGTACACCCACCAGGAAGGTGGGGCAAAACTTATGCAGGAGAAGGGAAATACAAATGTAAATAGGATGTAAGGATCGTCTCTCGTAGTCTCCCAATCCCGGTAAGTTTTGGGAAAACAAGTGTTGTACTAATTTACCAGCTGTAATCACATTAAAAGGCCCCAATAAACCTCTTGTCGTCGGACCCGCAGAATCGCTGGATATGCAGGTTCAATATATATATCTGTGTGTTTCTGCAGGTGCGAGGTTTCAGAGGGAGGATCTGTTTCTGACGAACGACAGATAATGTAGTGAGCAATTAAATTTAATTACTGAGAGGGACTGGCTTGAACCTCGATATTTCAGCAGGTCAGAGGACAAGAGGTTTAATAGAGCCTATTAACGTAACGGTATTGTAACAGCGCTATTAAGAACGGTCCGCTTCATGACTGCTATACTGTAGTCTTGTGGATAAATAAGGCATTGAAATTTGACGTGTGCAAGTGCAATCACAAACATCACTCAATTCAAATCTCAAATCACTTTATAGAGGAGTGCAATTTTTTGCACACCTAGGTGAGAATTGGATTTCAGCTAAAAGCACTATAACTTTTGCAAAACAGTACACCTGCCACTCTCTCTAATTTCCTAAGGAGTGTGATTTGTAGCACACTGCAGAAATCTAAAACTCAAGGCCTGTTAATGTGTTTGCAACAGGTAAAAGGTACTGAAGAATGAAAACAATGCATTCTAGTTGTATATACAAAAATACATTATCTCATATTCTTCGTCAAAGTGAATATGGCTGTCTTGCTGTGCATTCCAAAATATTGAAAGTGCTTTCTCTTAAGAATAGCTTTGCTTTCAGCTTCCCATATCACCCTCTCACTTCCTGTGACATTTCCTTCCTTACGATTCAATTACATGATCTCAGATTACAATCTGTTAAAAGGGAAACATGACCAGAGAAACCGATCTCCGTTATGATCGGTATGTGTTTCGCAAAGTACCTTTATGAAATGACTTTCCAGGTTTTCCCCTTTGCTGATCATTGTAACCCTGCCTGTAAGTTGTAAGCAAAGTGATTGTAATGATCCTTCATGTGATTTTTCAATGTGTGAAAACTTTGTTTTGGAATGTTCTTAAGTTAAGCACTCTCACCCCAAAATACAATTTTTGTAGTCAGTACACAGAAACTCTCAATTGGCACAGCTCTTTGACTGACAGCTAGTTCCAAAAATGCAGAGTCCTGAAGCTCATATTACACAACATTACTGTACTGAGAGTGTTTTGATTTATACACATTTTGAAGTTGCACACTCACCCTGAAGCAGTAAACTCAGATTGAATATGGATGAGGATAAGTCTTAGACAGTTCTGGGAGGGGCTTAATAAGTAGGTTAGGAGAATGGGAACTGTTTGGGGTGAAAGGATTAGACCTTTCAAGTGTACCCAAAGTCTAGAAATTTAAAAAAAAAATATGTTTTTGAAGTTTCAAAATGAATCTCTTTCATCCAACTCCCATTTTCATAGCTTGTTCCATTGTTGTTGAGATATTAAATGTTGAAATTTATTCACTGAGGTCAAAATAGTCCATTGTGTGTTATTGAGCCTTTATGTGTCTAATGTAAGATTAAATCAGAGGGCTTAAAACACCAGCAATCATCCAACCATGGATCTAATGTCAGACATATGCAATGAACCCATCTTTGCTTTTAATAACAGCTAAGCTGATAACAGCTTTGGGGGGTTTTGTTTCTAATTAGTCCTACATGTATCCCTATTGATATCTCGGACCACCAGTGATTTTAATAAAATGAAGATTGATATAATTGAATCATTGAGCACTCAACAAGTTTTATCACTACTAGAATAGAAGCCAATAATAGTTTTTGTGGAAACAATATCATTGGGTTTAGGTAAGGGTTAAAGTCTGTTGTTTTATCATTATGGTATGAAATAATAATGTATTAACCAGGAACCATTAACAGGAAACTTGGATAATCCCATAGTAAGGTTGATGCTTAAGTTTGCAGTAAATAATCAATCAATATTTCTCTGTTTTATTTTCCGCAATACAGTACCTCATCAAAGTTAATGAAATCAAATCAAAGAAAGGAACAGAGATGGTCCAGCATTTAGTTGAATTCTTCAGGGCAGAGGATTGGTAAGATTTAGTTTAGTCAGTTAATTAGTCAGATGTAGTTTTACAGCCCAGTGTCTAACCAGTTGTCATTACACTTGGAGCTCAGCATAGGCAATGGAGTCGGGGAAAACAATCCAGTGAGCCACAACTGGAATTAAGGCCATGGTCAGCCCGACTAAAATCAGTTGGTTAGAGCCATAAATCTTATATCTAATATGGTATCTTGGACATCAACTGCTTAATGATGTATTGCTCGCTGTGCACACTTTTGTTTTACTACTGTATGTAAACAACATCCATTGCCATAGACTACTGGTGTGTGATCATATTATCCTACGGATTCCATTTAACTTCCTTTTAAACTCAGCTGTAGATCTACTGAATGGTCGAGCTACTGCTGGAAAAATTGTCAGACAGGAAAGCCTAGCTTAATTTGTGCTTTATGTTTGCTCGTTGATGTGTACATGTGCAAATACTCTAGATGGCATACTAATTGCAGATGATTTGAAAACATGTTTAATGCCAAAGTAGTTGCCACGCTATGATACACACGGTCACTTATGAATACAGGCTGCTAGAAGAGGCATGCAAAATGAAAGGAAATCCTTGGAACCCAACCTAGAGATTTTCATACCGCTGCATTGCTAAATAGACATATTTAGATGCATGATATTTGAGGGACCGTACGAAAGTACTCATTATATTTGGTATCTGGAAAAAAGAACCTGCATTAAGCCCACCCCACCCTACCTTCTATTTAAAGGCGTATTGCAATGGTTTTGACTTGAGTCTCATTAAAAAGACAAAAATAGTTCACACCATGCCCTCCAAACCCTGTCAAAATATACTTTTCTTGACTCAAGATATCTTTACATTTAAAAGTAGTTGGTTAGTTAGTTAAATGGATTTTTACGGCCCAGTTTCCAACCTATTGGTTCAAGTCAAGATGGCCACGGCCTTTTTCAAGTTGTGGCTCACTGGCTTGTTTTCCCTACTCCATTGCTTATGTAGAACATCACACACAATGACAGTTCCATTTTTAGAGTCTTTGGTATGACTTGACCTAAGAATAGAAGTTGTTTATTTTTGTCAATAAATACCTCTACATCAGTGAGATGTTTACATTGCATGTTTAAATGGCCAATTTTAACACCCCAGCAGCAGCAATTTTCATCTTATATTACTTTTTAGTCACAAAAGAAATCGAACTATGTGCTAGAATTTTCACCCAGAGATTTGTGATCTTGTATCAATATCTATGTAAGCTTTGAATTTTGAAACTTATGATTATAAAATTTGGATCGGAGTAAAATTATTAAATGTCTACTTCCAGACCTATGGCAGTTTATTTCTAGAAATGCAAATACTGGTTGTATACCACTTACAGACTACCAGCTCACTGTGAGCTGGAAGTAGTACAATAGGCCCATATTATTTCTTACCTGTTGTAAGAGGCCACTAAAGGGAAGAACGTGCACCCTATTTAAACCACCTTTAAACCTTACCTCCTTATTTTGTCGACAGTTTGCCCCCCAGTAGACTGGCAGTTGTAGAATATTTCCATGGTATTTCCTGCCTGTCTTAAGAGGCGACTAAATTTTGAAATTGAACCATACTGGAAAATGAATTTGCACTTTTCACTTTTTATCTAGTTTGCTGACACTATATAACACATTCCGCTTGGTGTGGTGTTAAGTCTCATCTAACTGATTAACTTGTCGACATGTCCACAGTTTGCCACTATATAACATTTGTGTTGGTATACCCTTAAGTTTGTTTAAAGAACTTACAATAGCATACTAACTTTTTAAATGTCCTTACTTTACATACAGTTTCTTCAAGGATGGATCAAATACAATAGAGAATTTTAAATCGTACATCGATGAACTTTCAACTCAGATTAGTCACATCAAAGCAGAGCAGGATGAGGAAAGGAAGAAACTCGTAGAGTTGAAGACCAGCATAAAGGCTGCCCTCAATCTTGATAAAGATGTAAGTGCATAACTGGTAGATGCATTTTATCATAAATTTAGGAAGGGTTATCCATTCAGAGACCAATATGTATTTCAGAGATAACCCATTGAAGGGTGTCTGTAGTTTGAGGGGCAGGCAGGATTAAGAGTAACTGCAGAGCAGGACCTTCACTCATATTGACATGTGTAGAAAGCAGCTCACCATATAAGTTGTCAGGAAAACTGACTGCCCAACCAAAGTTGTTGTGGCTGACCAAAACACCCCCCCCCCCAGCAATGGTGGTTATGGCTGACCATAACACCCCCACCAAAGGTGATTGTGGCCGATCATAACACCCCCTCCAGCAAACGTGGTAATGGCTGACCATAACACCCCTCCCCCCCAACCCAGACAAGTAAATAGCCAACTTTGCTGTGCTTTGTTGCTTCCACTCTTGTTGGACCTTATGAACTAGATTGGGAATGAACAGAGGGAAGAATGGCTTTTTACAGTTAACAACAAAAGAAATTTTTCAAAGGCTGTTTCTGCCCTCTGTTTGTCAGCTAGTTACACTATCTTTATTTAAAATTTTATCAAGATAAATCACCTTTGAAACCATAATGAGGTAAATTGTATGAAACATTAATTATCTGTGAAAGGTGTTGCCTTAGAAAAATGGTGCAGTGTTTTCTTTTTTTCTGAAGTCCAGTTTCAAGCATTGATGTAATGTAGTTGATTCAATTTAAGTAAACTGTTTTACTTCTATCAGCCCATGCTACACTTGTGTTCAAGACTGGGTCTGCTAATACTGTCTGGCAAAGTTATTAGCTCTCTGGTTGTTGTTTCTTATAGAGGGTGCCATATAGCTTCCTATTAGTTTGCCATTCTTACAGTCATATGTAGCAAACTTTTGTCCTCCTTTCTTCCTTTTGTAGCCCATTTACCTAATTGCAAGCAGTTACATTTTTGCAAAGCTGTTGAAATTTGAGAAACAGCAATTATCTGATCAAGGATTAAATGATAAGAAAATGATAATCTGCAATTTTCAAAACATTCATTTTTATTATTGGGAACTTGCCCTAATTTTCCACCACAGTAACTATGTCCACCTTATGAGTGTTATCAATATCTGTCAAAACTTATGACTAAACAAACTATACTTCTCTTTGGCTTACATTTGGGAAAATATGGATATTATCATATTTTGCTTAAAATTTGGGGGGTAAGACTTAAGGGCCTTTCAAGTATTCCCTTCCCCCTCTTCTCATGGATCAGGGGTTGTGGAATATTCCCCACCTGTCTAAAGAGTTGACTAAAAGAGAGGAATTTAACCTCATTGCACCATATCTGAAACAAACTTGAACCGGTATTTGAACTTTTCGTCTACCAGACATTATATAATACATTCTGTTGGTGTGTCCTTAAATCCCAACCGTGTGGCCCAGTGTTTTGGAGTTTTTTTCAAAGCCTCTGTTTGGTTGAAAATTTGTGACTGTGTCACTCTTTGATATCACCTAAACCCAACAGGTAACACCAGACAAAGCTGGTTACAGCCTTCACCAGTTAGAGACTAACGTGGAGCTTGGAACAGAAATTAGTGGGCATCTTTACAAGAGAACAGAAGGCATTCGGAAAGTGTACCAGAAGAGAAAGTGCAATGTTCAAGGAGGGTATTTATATATCGCACATTCCACTAGCAGCAAACCTCCAGCTAAGCTCAATCTACTAACCTGCCAGATAAAACCATCCTTAGAAGAACAAGGAAAGAAATATTTTGTCCTTGTTGCAAGTAAGTCTTGTATGTCATCTATCGTAAGATTGGGAAGGCAATTTAAGGGAGTTGAAAGCTCTTTGCTGTCATGGCTGCAAGGAACCATAATCATGGCCTGCCCACAAACTTTGTTTGAAGAAAGTTTGCCAATCAAGATATGTTTTACCTCTTCATTATAGAACAGAGGTAATACAGTTGCAAAACTGTGGTTTTAACCCTAAGGTTGTCCATCTATTTACTCAACAAGCTTTAAACCATACTTTGTAATTTATCTCCCCACCCCCACCTCCAGTCCAGGCAGTGGATAAATAATTGTGCAAAAGAATACATTTATGGAATTATGAAAACATGTCTGTATAGGTTCTGCCGTCAGATCCCTAATTCCCTTCCTCCTTACACCCATCTTCCCTCAGCCCATATGCAATTAAAGAGTCTAACAGACATCACAGCATTTGAGACAACCAAAGTTACTAACCAGTTTCAAACATTGTGTAGAAGGTCATCCCATGGACCACCCAAATTTTTTTGTACTATGAATGTAATTTTCATGAAATAAGGAATAAAAGCAATGAACATGACCATGTGCTAGTCTTTGGTTGCCCATGTAGGGTATTAGGGTGGACTGATTGGTTAATTGGGCAACAGGGATGTAGACATGGTGTGTGGATTGGGGGGGGGGGGGATTTTCCAATAGCCTGTCAAACAAACATATGCACTCACATAGACCTATTTCAAAATAGCAGTTACAATGAATTATGGGATATAGTTTTGGGTGTGCATCAATTTTCACCACAGTAAAATGCCATTGACAAAAACGACAAACACCAAAACTTATCCACAATCCTTTGTAATTGCTATTTTGAAATAGGTCTATTGTAGCACATGTACTCAAATTAATGTTTTGGAAGCCTTTAAGTCAACCGTATCCTGCAATGATATATTTTGTGGTTTTTTTTTTTTGTTATTTTAAATATGCCTGAATAATTGGAGGGGCAAAACAATGTTTGCTCCCAAAATATTTCCATTGGAATGGCAATTGCCCACCTGCCCAGCCCCCTTCGGATTGACACCTCTGCCCGACAAGTGAGGAATGCAGCAAGTGTTGAATAACTTTGACCCTATTTTAGAAAGTGTTGGGAATGAAGTGAACCATCGAATGTACGTACAGTTAATTTGCTATGTTTACGTTTGACTTCAGCTGAGCAATGGCATATGGAATCGATCACCTACTGTTTACATAAGCAAAAATAGGAGAAAGCATAAAAAATTCAAACTTGAGGTTTGATTGCACTTGTCTTTTGTATGAAGTTATGTGAAATTCTTTTTGTTTATTATGAATATTTACTACAAATATGTCACAAAACTTTGTTTAAGTGGCCATATGCTTGTACGTATATCAAAATGGACTGTGTATTTACTGACTTTCTGCTGAACGCTGCTCCGAACCAGGCACTTTCACTATACCTGCATGCCCCTACTGTACACAAATTGGACATTCATAAATTGTGTGCAGTTCAAACGGCAGCATTGTAGCATACTGCTCTACAGAAATTCCAGGAAATTGCCAGAAAAATTTGTACTCATGTTTCCAAATTAATGCAGTTATTATGATCACTTTATAAATGGAATATTTAATAAATCTGGTGATCAAACAGTTCTTTATAAATTGATGTTAAAAATATATATAATACAGGAGCAAACACAAAAGATTTGGAAAGAGAGTAGAAAAACAGACCATCATAGGACAGCACCCCTCTTTCATGACTGTGTCATATATGAAGTCTCTGGTGCATTAGGCTGCTTAATATTGGAATTAGCCTACTTAATATTTAAATGTAGTGCATTTGAGGAATAATGTCCCTCATTTCATAATTGGCCACATTTCCACACAATCTTGTCACATACCGTCTCTTCTGCTGTACAAATCTTGTATAATTGGTTTGTTTCTTGCTGGGAGCCATTCGATAAACTGAATGAAAGAAATGGGGTCGCATGATCATCAGAAAAAGCATTCAACCACAATAATGGACATGTTGTCATGTCATGTCAACCAACTTGTTATTTTAATTTCAATATAAAGTGGAATTGTAATCACCAGATAATTTTTTCTTGATTAAGTGTGTTACGTAAGCATTTCAGAAAATACTGCCATTTCTGAAAAATCAGTGCGACTACCAGATTTCCTGCAGGACAACCAGCCTTTCCCCAAATGGATGTCCTTTGGATAACCATTTCATTTTCATGAAAGATGTGTGCACTAATACATATATTTTGTAACAAAAGAATGGACAATTCCTCTGTGGAATGTATAGAAGTTGGTCATGTTATTTACGTTTATATCTTTGTCATCATGTTTCATCCCCTCCAGAGGACAGAACGTACAATTTTATGACAGACACAGAAGAAGAGGCGGAGACGTGGATCTCTGTTCTCAATAATAGTAAGAAGTATGCACTGGAGGCTGTCTTTGATGAGAGTAGTTCACCAAGAGACATTCCAAATCAAGGCCTTCAAGATTTAACAGAGAGTATTTTGAGGGAAGTTAGAAGACTACCAGGAAATGATGTTTGTTGTGATTGTAGCTCCCCTGGTAAGTTACCTATCATCCTTCCCCACCTCCTCCCACCCCCTCCTATCCCCTCCCACCCCCATCGCCTTTGGGTTCCTCTTGCCAATTACCCCTTCCTCCTTCCTTTCCCTCACATGTGGCTGCCTTTGTATGCATTATGTCTGCAGACCAATTTCTTTTGACAATTTGAATAAGCTTGAACTGTGAGTGTGAGGTTTGGAGACCTATATACAGCAGCCTTGGTCTTACTACAGAGTGGATGGAACTGTGAGAGTGAGATTTGAGACCTATATACAGCAGCCTTGGTCTTACTACAGAGTGGATGGAACTGTGGGTGTGAGATTTGAGACCTATATACAGCAGCCTTGGTCTTACTACAGAGTGGATGGAACTGTGAGTGTGAGATTTGAGACCTATATACAGCAGCCTTGGTCTTACTACAGAGTGGATGGAACTGTGAGTGTGAGATTTGAGACCTATATACAGCAGCCTTGGTCTTACTACAGAGTGGATCGTATACAAATTTCCTTCATTGGCTAGCTGCGATGAGGATGCTGTCTCAGTGATAAATGTTTTATCATATGACATGCAGAATCTACACCAGCCTCTCCTTACCTCCTAGTTATGTTATGTAACCTTACTTACCTGCTGTAATTCTTTGGAGTGCTTGAACTGTTTGCAGATATTTTGTGGTTTCTTCTACTGAGCCATTTTTGGCTGAAGTAAACATAGTCTGCAGATATATCCCAGTTGGGTATACTGTTAAGTCATTGATTCCTATGAATATACAAAAGAAAAGTTTTATTGTATGAAACCTCTTTCTGCACTTTTGTGTTACTCTTTATGGAGGGTGGAGGAATTTATGTGATGGTGATGCCATAGGTGTAGAGGTATGTATTTGCAAACAATACTTTTTGAGGCTAATCTTGGTGAAAACTGTACTAGGCATGTGGATTACCCCATCATAAGATCATCATCAGCATTGTTTGAGTACTTGCCAACTGTTCCGTTTCTAAAATGTAAAAGCTGTAAAAATCAGAATGTTCTTATTTTTCTGACTCAAAGTAGTAATTATATACTCTGAGTAAAAATGATCAGAAAGTTGAAAAGCAACAGCAGGACAAAAGTAATGTTAATCTTTGCATACACCAATAGCAATGTCCAGATGTGTTGTGAATACTTAGATATGAAAATAGGATTTTTCCCCCTTGGACCATGAGGCCAGTGCTTGTGCACTTGCCAGCACAGTGGATAACCTGCGACATGTTCCATTTTGTCTGAGGTGACGTATCTGAGGTGACAATGTTGGCAAGTGTGCACTTCTCAAGGGCATTTCTTTGACTCATTCTTGCTGATGTGGTGAAATATTCTATTTTAAGTAAAAAATTCTTATCTTTCGGACAAGCTCAAAGAGAGAAAATGGTTATTGAATGTTTTTTTTCTCCCATGCTGGATAATTGGGCATTTGTTAAAGGCAGTCAATTCCTACCCAAACTGCACTGAGCTTTTTGATTGACAGCAAATTAAAAAAATGCAGAGTACTGTAGCTCATATTACACAGCATGTACTGTACTGAGAGTTTCTGATTACATATTTGGTCTTGTGTTTTTGCCCTGAAGCAATAAACTGAGATTTTGTCTGGATGAGGATAAGTTTTAGACAGTTGTGGGAAGGACTTAAGTACATTGGGAGAATTAGAACTGTCTGGGTTGGAAGATCTGGCTTTTAAATTTCAGCCTTGTAGTGTTCAAAGTAGGTGAAATTATCTCATTCAAGTAATAAAGGTAGTTATTGCTTTAAGATAAATGTTTTAATGTGTATTTTTTCTTCCTTTCAGATCCCCAGTGGCTTTCAACTAACCTGGGTATTATAACTTGCATCGAGTGCTCTGGTGTTCATCGGGACATGGGTGTCCACATCTCAAGAGTGCAATCGTTAGAGTTAGACAGACTTGGTACAGCTCAACTACTAGTGAGTTCTTTTGACATCTTCATTTAAAGGGGATGTAGGAGATGACAAGGGTTTGAGGAGGAAGGGGGTAGTTGAGGAGGAAGGGGGAGGGGGAAATGGAAGACAGAAACACACTCTTCTGTGACTTCATCTTTGTACTAAGCCTGGTAAAAGTGTTAACACCTTAAGTTCTCTTAAAATCTTGTTTCAAAGGGAGACGTAGTAGATGTGGAGGGTTAAAGTAGGGAGGGGGGGGGGGGAGTGATCAAGAGACAGATAATCCTGTGTGATTCCATGTTCCTGCCAAGATAGGAAAAAGTGTTTACACCCTGGGTTCTTCATCTTCAAGTTCATTCAAAGGGATATGTAGGGGATGGGAAGGGTAAAGGGATGAAGAGGAGGGAGGGATTGGGAGAGTAATAATTCTCTATGATTCAATCTGTCTACCAAGATGGGCAAAAGTGTTAACACCTTGAGTTCCTTCGAAATCTGCTTTCAAAGGAAGATGTAGTAGATGCAGTTGACTAGAGGAGGGAGAGGAATCAGCAGATCAAGAGACTGATAATCCTCTGTGATTCCGTATTTCTGTTAAGTTTGGAAAAAGTACACCCTGGGTTCTTCATCTTCATTCATCTTCATTCAAAGAGAGATGTAGAAGATGGGGAGGGTAAGGGGAGGAAGAGGTGAGATGAATCAGCAAACAGATAATTCTCTGTGATTCCATATTTCTACTTATTGTGGCAAATAAATTTACAACCTGAAATATGTAGGACCAATGCCTCTGTTATTATTTAAATTGTCAGTATTTGCAGACACCGATCCGATACAGACTTGTATGTATATAATCTACTGATATGTATGTACATAAGCTGCAGGTATGTAGGTGATACTAATCATAGGCTAATGGTTTATCACAATTGAGTATCTCTTCATACAAATGAGGTAAAGAATTGAAACTTATTTTCAAACATATTCAAAAAAAAGTGTACCATATTCATGATGTCTGGTAACTTTATGGATAGTGATGCAGGATGCTAATTGGGATAATTGACCAGTAGACCCTTCACCAATTGCAAAGGATTGTGGGATGGAATTTTGGTACAAGATGTTTTTGGCCACAGTAAAATGCCATTGACAAAAACAACATGTACCAAAACTATATCCCATAATCCTTTGTAATTGCTATTTGGAAAAGGGTCAATAGCCTGTAGTTAGATGAGATTTAACAACACATCAACACAAATGTGTTATATAGAGTCAGTCAACTCGATAAAAAGTTCAAAGTTTAAATTTGTTTTCAAGTATGGTTCAAGTGCATGTTTAGTTTGACTTTAGTTTCTTCTTATGACCGGAGGGTAATGCCATGGGCACATTTAACAACCTCCAGCAGCCACGGACATGGTAAACATGTCCCTGCAATAAACGGTACAGTCTCCAACTTTCAGACAAATCCGAACAGCTGATGAAGTCTGTCATTAGTGCAGTGAAGTCTGTCATTAGTGCAGTCCATCAGCCTTACAATGTCTTAATTTTGTTATCTACATGCAAATTCTTAGCCCTCATATTTAGTGAAATTGAGGGAATCAAGTAGTGTATAGTAATCCATGATAGAGATAAAGCAAAGAAACCAAAGCATTAAAGCTGATGGACCTCAATTGTGAACAACTAAATCAGACCATCATTTGACTCTTCAGATTCATCTGCAATACTATTCTTAAATTACCTTGTGATGATGTATTTACCTTTGCAAGTTGAAGAGGTTGTAGTTATCTCCATGTGTTGTGTTTGCTAACTTTATAAAATTGCCTCCTGTCTCTCTACAGCTGGCCAATACTATAGGAAACGAATTATTTAATGATGTGTTTGAATCCAATTGTGACCAAGCAAAAAAACCCATTCCTACAAGCTCTATGTAAGTATCTTTAAGGGAAAGAGCAGTCTCCCCAAACTGTAATAGTCAAGTAGTCTATCCTATGCCATGAGTGGCTCGTGAGAATCATGTGACGATATTTTTTTTAACTGGATGGTGAAATTTACACCTATGAAGTATTACTTCATCTATGTATGCAACATTTTACTCCAGTATTATAAAGAAAGCATACAGAAAGAGAAGAAAGAAAAAAAATATTAGCAGGAAATTAGCTGTTCAATTAAAAAAAAAGTTTGGGCAGGTTGTTCTTGCCTTTTAACCCATCTACTTGTGAATAATTTGACAATTATAACAGAAATCATGTTGGTACCTTATTTTATGCCTTTGGTATAGGGTTGTAGTCAGTACCTATTGGGTAAAGCTCCATTGTATTTGTGGAATGTATTCATTGTTTTGTTTGTTTATTTATTTACTGGTTTACTTTTGTTTTTGCACCTTTTTTGTGTACTTTTGCACATTAAAAATGCAGTTATTATTATTTTGTTCAGTTTTTCAGTTTCATAGAACTTTATTTCAGTCTTTCATATAAAGAAATATGTTATGAATTATTTGTATGTACAGGGTACTGAAGAGACTGAGGAGTGACAACAAGAAGCTCCAGGGAGCTTATGTACGTTGACACCCCTTTACAGAGACTTAAATTAACAGTAAACAATTACTACAAAACACATATATAATACAGAAAAAGAAACACAAAAACACAAATAAAGGAACAGATAGCAAAGAATTAAAATTATTCAGAGGTAGTTGGTGATAAAATGATCTTTTAATTGCTTCTTAAATGTACTTAAAAGTTTACACTCTTGAATATCATTGGGAAACGAGTTCCATAATTTGGGACCATTAAACCGAATTCCAAACTGGGAGGATCTAAGTCTAAAAAAAGGTATTGCTATGTGGTTTCGATGTCGACAGGGGTAGGAATATGTGCCAGTACGCAATTCAAAGTAAGTTTTAAATGTTGACGGGAGTGAATCACTTAACCAGTTGAATATGAAAATACCAGTATAATAACGATTAATATCATAAATATTAAGGATATTGAGATTGGCAAAGAGAGGTTTTGTATATTGCAGATGGAATTCATTACAAATGTGGCGCAGAGCTCGCTTTTGTGTATTGTTATTTTCTATTATTCTATTGTTTTAATAGTTTATTGCTATTTTATTGTTGCATTTGTCATCATTGTTCAGATTTTTTTGCTCATGGTCATGTTTAGTCTGCAGAAAAAATAGTCATTTCTAGACTCTTAGTAAAGACACTTTTTAAGTAAGAAGCATGTTTGGTCTAATGATAAGAGCATCCACCTCTCATACAGAAGGCCCAGGTTCAATTCCCAGGTCCAGTCTTACCAAAGACTCTAAAAATGGAACCAACTGCCATTGTGCATGATGCTCCCCATAAGCAATGGAGTTGGGAAAACAAGCCAGTGAGCCACAACTGGAAAAAAGGCTGTGGCCAGCTCGACTTGAACCAATAAGTTGGAAACTGGGCGGTAAAACTCCATCTAACTAGTAAGAAGCACAAAGTGGTTTCTAAACTGTAAGACTTCTCAATAAGCAGATTTGAAAACTCTATTTCACATGAAGACATCCTGTTAACCATTGTAATAAACAAAACTCCCCATTACTTGCAACATGTGTAATAAAATTTGAGATTTCTTGGAGAAACATGTAAAATAATCAGTTTCCTTCACATCCAAAGCAAATATTAACATGATTCTTGCATTTGGTTTTTGTGTCCTGGAGTACATATATATTGACTTCATTGGATGAATAAAATTGGTATTTGAATCTGTCACATAAAATGCTTGGGCTCGGTACTGTCATGCACTAAGGTGAGCTGTAAAAACATGATAGCTTAGTGGCATTGTATGATATTTATTGCACGGAGATAGCAGACGTGTGACAATAGGGATAGGTACTTGCCAACATGGTAAATTGTACCACAAGTCAAAAATAGAGAAAATTCTATTTAAGAGCATGAGAAATGAATTCTAACTCCCATCTTCATAGGACATTCCTGAGCTGAGATATTAAGTGTTAAAATTTATTCACTTAAAACATATTGGTCCATTTCACAATAATTTGTGACTTTCTTGCTGTACAACTCACATTACCTGCTTTGTTCCCCTTTAAAATTAGAACTGTTTTTATGACCTTGAAAATTTCCTGTTTGCTTGCATAGAATGTTGCACAGATGGTGCTTAATTAATTGCATCACCCCATAAGAGTAAGAGTGCTGTCACACCTTGGTGCAAAGTGCAGTAACTTTCAGTAGAGCAAAGAAATACAAAAGATTTTAATTTGAGTAGTACAACAATGACATCGCAAATTATTGCAAAATGTGCCATTTTAATTTGAGTGAATAAACCTTTGACATTTTTGGCAAGTTTGTGGGTATAGGGCACATTCACGGACTTATATACATGGACACAGCATGTAGGGTATACGTCCTATCTGTAGGTGGTCGCCACCGGCTGGGACAGAAAAGGCGCACCAAGATGGCCGCCGTGAGCTGTAAATCGTCTGATTTGACGACAAATCTGTTATATTTTAAGCAAAAGTTAATTTTGAGTGTGGAAGAATATCATATTCCTGCAATACGTGTAGTGATTTCGACCTTAACGTGCCACATTTCAAAAATATTTCAACTTTCCTGCAAAATCTGGGAATTGACTTGAGCAAGTCCAAGCTTTCACAAAAACCATGCAAACGGCCATCTTGGTGCGCCTTTTCTCACACATTGAGTAGCGACAGTGTACAGTGCAGTATGCTCTGTCCATGTATAGGAAGTCCGTGGGTACATTATACCTTGAGCTTTGTTTGTCTCCTATGTTTCTCACAACCTCATTCCGCATGCAGACTTGTTTATTATTTACCATTTTGTTGACAACTCATCTTCATCTTTCATTGGCAATCTTCTGTATGACTTTGCCTCCCCAGAAAGTGTTCATAATTATTGTTTTAAAGATAACTTTCCTTCTTTTTCTTGAGAATCAGTTGTTGAATGCATGGTCTGTCATTGACTTTGGTTGCAATAAAATATTTGAAACGAAAATTCTTAAACCCTGACTGTGAGACTGTTAGTCAGTTAGAGCATCTGACTTACAGCTGGGAGGTGAAGAGTTCAAGTCCGGGCCTATTTATACCAAAAACTTTAAAAATTGAACCTACTGGCATTGTGCTTGCTGCTCAGCATAAGCAGTGAGGCAGGGAAAACAAGCCAGTAAGCCACAACAGGAGAAAAAGGCCCTGTGGCCAGCCTGACTTAAACCCGGCAATTGGTCTGGCACTGAGCCATAAAACCTCATCCAACTTTTACTCTGATGTAAATATTTCTCCTCTTGTTTGAAACAGGGACCACAGAAAGGAATTTATTCGTTCCAAGTATGAGAAGAAGGATTTTGTGTTAAAAACTACCAATTCCTCACAGTCATTACTAGATGACTTACGGCAAGCTGTACTTCTCTCTGATATATCTCAGTTACTCCGAGTCTTTGCAGAGGGTGTGGACTTCACTGCAAGGTTACCAAATTTGGTGAGTTTTGTGTAAATGAAACAGAGGCAGAATGGTTTTATCAATCTATAGTATTAAAAATATTTGATGAGATAAGAAAATGAAACATTAATCATGTGATGAACCCACCCTCTGCACATTTGAAAAATTTAAAGTACCCAAACAAAAAAAGATAAAGTCTGACAGCCATTGCTCCTTTTGTCTTCAGTCTTATTGAAGAACGCAATCACAATGCCTCTATTGTGTTGGTCACTGGACATTTTCTGAGTAGCTTCACACACAATACTGTACTGAACTTGACTTAATCCAAGGTTCCCCCCATGTGTCTGCTGTGATGGGTTCCAAATCTGAAAAGTAGCAAAGGGGCTTTTTCCAGCATGTTTATTGTGAACTACAATCTGAGGCAAATGACAGACTCCATTTTGAGACAATTTGTCACAGAGACCTTTGAGTGTTTGGTGACAAGGATTTCCACATTCAGAGAGTTAGCAGGGAAATTGTCAATGTTGACTGTGGCAAAGCCTCGTTTAGTGCCAGTTTGAGAATGTATTAATGACTTAATACCTCGGGCCTTTAATTTAGAGGCATACAAGTACGATCACACATCATCCCTCACCTCAAATCACTGTGGAGAGTGTAATTTTTGCACATCGAGATGAAGATTTTGAGCTCATAAAAATGTGTAAAGTTTAACAAAACGCCACACATACCACACTCCTTAATATTCTGAGAAGTGTGATTTGTAGCACACCTGGAGAATTTAAATCTCAAGGCCTGATACGTATGCATACATCCTAGACAGGGTTGTAGCTATGCCAGTCCATTCCTTTTGTTTGAACAGGTGTACCAGTTTCATGACTATCAAAAACTGTTAATGACAACTTACCAACCGGCACTAAGTCTACTAGAAATAGTTACATTTCTCCTTTAAAATATTTTTTGTACTTCCGCTCTTCCACCAAAATTTTAAACACAATTTCATTCAAGTCTTTACCATCATTGAACTGTTTTATTGACAAAACAGGGTCATTTGGGCACCGTACCATCTGTCATAAAGACATTGTTTGTGGTCTTAAAAGTTTATTAATGATACTTGCTGTGCTTGTACAAAATAGTAGTAGTATGTACACGCCTTCTTATAACAAAATGTGGAGAACATCCTCAACTCAGTTTAGCAAGCTGTTATTAACAGGGAAATTTCAAAGAAGTACCCATGATTATAGGCAGGAATTCTGCTCAATACCACAACTGTATGGTATATTTACATACTAGTATTTAAGATGATTTACTAACATAGTGATTCCATCATTTTCACAACAGCAAAATGGTTCAACAGCATTACATATGGCATTAGAAAAATTGGACGAGACCAACCTTCATATATTAGATTTTATGGTACAGAATACGAACAATGTCAGTCCACAGAGGGAAGATGGCAATACTCCACTCCATATAGCTGCCTTGAATAACAAGACAGAAGGAATTAAATTATTACTTCGTGGGAAAGCTGTTGTGGACGCAGGTAGGTAGCAGAGTGATAGAAATAATATGTTGAGTGATTTCTTAATAGGTATCAAAAATATTTTTAACCCTTTTGCTATGGAGGGTGATCCATCCTGCCAAACTGAGCTTTGCGTATACATAGTATATTTATGTACGGGATCAGCGAATGCTAGTTTTTGTATGGAGGCCACATATTTGCGTTTGCTATGCCCCAAGAGAATGCACATATGTAAAACTATCTCCTTTACAAGCCTATTCCATGTCCAAAACATGATTACACACCATAGGTTTATAATGAGCTATTCCAGGAAGCAGCGGTACTATGGTGTCACTGTGAAACCATACTTATATAGTAATGGTAAGTTACAGTTTTGCAGTAGAACCATGTGTATCGAAGCAGTTAAATCCTGCTTTACTAAATGAATGAAAAGGATATGTAATATGTTTGTAAAATGTCCAAATAGGCAAACTTCGATGCATGTACTTAAGGAATGATTTTTGCAGTTAAAAGAGAAAACTCCTCATTTTTGACAGTTTAAATTCTTTTAACTGATTTACTGCCAGCCCCTTGTCTTGAAGGGAAAGCCTAATCCAAAGTTTAATTTTCATATGTGAAAGAAGAATAAAATCTGCACATTGTGGTAAATTTTCCATTCAAATTGGACATATATTTCTTGAGATATCAGTAAATGAAGTTACTAGATTTGTGTTCATAAGTTAGCACGAGGATAGCAGAGGTTATATCACTTTCTCACATTGACAAGGAATGCTTTGTTTTCCTTTGTTTTGTTTTATTGGGGGGAGGGTTTTTCAGATTATTGTGATGACCTTGAAGTTAGTAGGAATGGGGCCCCCATGTGAGGAATGCAAAATTTGTGTCATGCCACCTATGCAGTCATATCCTGATAATGTGTGATTGTTAAGGAGAAAATAGGCTGTAAAGTTTAAAACCAAAGACTGTCCATTAATGTGGGGATATGACATCATATGTGCTTGCTTCAAGTTCACTTTTTGTGGAAAAAGTGACAACTTTACTTGCTCATATCTTGAGAACCACAAGTCTGATTTCAATGCAAACTTCATCAAAATGCTTAAAATAAGTAGCCTTGTAATCATAACATATCAAAACTTGATTCGACCTTAAGTCCTTCTTTTAGGCTCCTTTCTGTGATGGGGTTAATTTAATCTATTGCTTCAGGGCCAATCCTGTTAAGCATACAAGTCCCTACAGTTCAGAAGCTGACTTCAGGGTCACCAAAATATATAAAGCTCAGATGACGTCACACAATTTGGAATTTTAGCCACTTGTGTGGAAATGAACAAAAAAAACTATGAAACTACTCGACGGCAGTTGTTTTTTACTAGATGCAGAGATCAGGAAAGTGTTGAAATCCCGTTTTGCTCTGTGGTCTTTGGAAGATCACAGAGAGGTAATGTTCTGCAGACAGTGAAGTGGAAGTGAAAATGATTAAGAAAATGGCATGTTAAATTTAGTTGATATTGTTTTCATATTCTTGTTGTTCGCATCTAGAAAACAAAGCAGGGGAGACTCCTCTTGCCATCGCAGAAAAAAGGGGCTTCCATGCTTGCCAAGACCTTTTACAGCAGGCTGGTGGGGAGAAGAAACTTGCTGTGTGCGAACACATCGACTACGCATGGCGTGTTAGCCAAGATGTAAATGATGACACCGTAGACTTTAGTGATGACGATTTGGAAGAGAGAGAGAAACCAGCAAGAACTTTCCAGGTTTGATAGGAAAAAAAGGCTGTGAATTGAAATGATAGACTTATTTACAATGTTTATTAAAGGGAAGAGGCAGTAACCATAATTTTAATTACTGTACCTCATGATCCTAACCCATGAATGGTCACTTTTAGTCATGTGACAGTATTTCCGTTCCTTGTTTGTTAAAGCGTCAATCACAGTTTGTTTTTACAATATTTTTTAAAACTTTTCTAACTTTAATTACTTTAATTCTGCACTACATTTGTACATTGACTTAAAACTAACAAAAAGTGATCCATGATCATGGTCTTATGTCGTGGTTAGTTACAGTGAAGTGGATGTTGTCTTAGTCTTGCATTAATGTGGAATTTTCAATTTTTTCACCCAACAAATATTTAAAACTTTCCATTCAAGAGTAATTAGCACAAAATTCACGTTTCTTCCAACCTGAACGACCTCTTAAATGTTTCTATGTTCTGATAAAGAGTCAATTTAGAAGGATAAAACAATTTTCTGGAATAAAAGGTTAATAATCTCTGTCAAACTCTGATTAAGGGATACTGGGTGCAAAAAAGAGGAGATTTGGGGGAGTTGGCTTGTTTTTCAAATTAATTTTGGAGTAACTATTTTCTTTCAGTGAAATCTGTATTTGAAGTGAAGATAACCTTACAGTATTGCATAGCAGTCTGCTTAAATACTGAAATTGGCATTAGCCTACATGATATATGACATAAATACAATATCATTGTGTAGGTCATCATTCAAGTTGGTAGTTTCATTAATAAATTTGGTAATCTATTTGTCTTTGAAATAATTTAAATAAAGTAGCAGCTGTATTTTTTACGGCATACATAGTGTCCTTAAAAATGTATTTGATATGTTTTTTCATGTCCATTCACAAAAGAAACTACCTTTTTTGGAGTAATTCCCTTATTGAAATAACTTTAGTACTATCGTTTACATCCTAACATCAGTCAACTGAAGAATCACATCTTTATGAAGTATTTCTCAGATTGTCAACGGCCCTCTGGGAAGTTGTTAACTTGATCACAGCACCTTTAATAACACTTCCTGTTATCTCTCCTTTGGAGAGAAACAATGGAGTAGTGATGAGTCGCAACTGGAAAAAGGCTGTGGCCGGCCCTGCATGAACCAATTAGATAGAAGCTGAGCCCTAAAACTCCATCTAACTAACTAACCAACTAACTCTCCTCTTTTCTACAGCCCAACTCTCATAAAAGGCCGATCAGTAATCGAAGTTCACAGAACCTTTCCAGTTCTCCAACATCTAGCAGCGGAGTCAACTATGGGTCATCTTTTAGGGACCGTCTTTCATCTTCTGACAGTTTTTCAGGTCATAGCAGGAGTAGGTCTTCTACAGACAGCATTATCACGGAGAAACCATCCATGCCTCCCCCACCTGTCCCTCCAAGAAGAGGTAATTACTTTTACTGATCCAAAAATTGATCCCTTTTTATGCCTTTTTCTTCCTTTTACCAAGATTTTAGACCTATGATATATTTTCAGGCATCTGCTAAAGTTGCCATTGTCTGTACCATTTTAGAACCAGAATTAATTGTAAGCCACAATTAAATCCCGACAAAAAACCTAAAGCCTACCACATTCGAGTGGCAATTAGCTTAGCAAAATGCTTTGCATGCTTCTTTGCTCAGCTAATTTCTCATGT
Organism: Holothuria scabra; assembly: GCA_037179385.1. Lineage (NCBI taxonomy): Eukaryota > Metazoa > Echinodermata > Holothuroidea > Aspidochirotida > Holothuriidae > Holothuria > Holothuria scabra. The sequence continues at coordinate 16,233,306 of CM074199.1, forward strand.
GTGCAGGAGCATTGTGGTGAGAATGTGGTGGTTTCATACTTCACATTGTCATACCATCTCAAAGATCTACAACAGGAATAAGTTTAATTTGATAATTTCCAAAGTATTGAAGCATAGTTCATTCAACCTGTTTAAATAATTATGACAGTTGAGAAGGGGTTGTGTAGGTAACCCTTCTCAAAATTGAATCCTTCTGTTCAGTTTCTTTCTCAAACATAAATGACCATTAATAGTTTATTTACAGGTAATGACAACAAAATATGATAAGATGAGTCCTCAACATCGCCTGGATTGGTTCAATTTGCCTTCTATTGGTCTAGAACTAGCACAATTGGCAGTAGCTGTTTCCATAAATGTTAGATAGTCAAAAGAGATTATCGCCACACCAGCACGAATGTGTTATAAAGTGTCAGTCAACTCGAAAAAAAGTTCAAAGTTTAAATTTATTTTCAAGTATGGTTCAAGTTCAGATCTGGTTTTCCTTTAGTCGCCTCTTACGACAGGGGGAAAATACAACGGGCATATTCTACAACCCCCAGCCCACAGGGGGCGTTTCCATAAATGAGCAAAGCACAACATTATAAAAATTTAGCAAAGCAATAGAGCAAGTAATTAGACTTGCTTTTAAGCTTCCTTCCCCTAACCTAACACTATTTGTGTTGTGTAACGTCTGTTGTGGGAGTATATTACTTTATAGGTTCGGAATGAAAATTTTGTTCCCAACAGCTACTGTTTCAGCAAAATCAGCAAAGTTATTCACCCTCATGAGGGCACCGAGCCTTGAATTTTTACCGAATTGTGAGTTACACTCTAATGACTAACACTCCACAACCACAGCTAAAATCATTGGTGCACCTTAAAAAAAAAATTGGAAAAAAAAAAATACTGTTAAAAAAGTTAGACAAATTACACCCATAGCAGATAAGAAGGATTAAATTTTTATGTTCTCCCATTCATGTCCATCTAGGTTGTCACCTGATTTCTTTTTTTGTTTTTAAATAATTTCTTATTATTCTGTGTGAGAGAGAGTGGATTTTACAGGGTTTCTGCCAAATAGCAATAGCAAGATAATTAATCCGTGGCAGTGTTGAATTGATATTCTAAGTAGCCAGTAATACTAATTCCTCAACATTGGCTGACACACATAATACCAATATGATCCTAAATATTATGAAAATAGCATTTTCTATATTTGTACACAAGTACACAAGTATGATGCCATTTCATTCTCCTGCTGTAAAATATTTGACGGTTCAAATCAAATGGAGAACAGAAAATATCAGCCAGATTACATCTACATTTAGAAGAAATATTTTTCGAATACGGTATGAAAAGGGGATACCCTCCAGTTTCAGTGAAATTGAACACTGATGATAATACTTCATACAGGCTTATGGCCACATGCCATATGATTTGGTACATCGCATCTCAACTCGATCGAAACATTGCTAGCATTGCATGGCTTATGACCGTGAGGAACAGTTTTTGTCTTCCTATCTTGAAAATGCATTATCACACTTTTGTGTAAAGAACAAAATATGGATGACCTCATGAAGAACAAAGAACAGGTGGATGAAACACTTAACTTGAATTTATTACTATGATAGGTGATACACACTAGTAGTCTTTGTGTTATGAGTGCTTGGCCCCAGAAACGTTCTTAAAGGGGCTCATTGAGTTGATATCGATAACTTATGGAGAGTCTGAAAGGGAGACTTCCCCATAACAATGCTTATAGTTAAAATAACAGGTCAAGTTTCAAGTCCAAAAGTCACAGAAAATGCTTAGATTTTGAATTTTCTAGTGTCCTGACTTGTAACGGTTTTGTACATAATTTGAAAAAGTGTCTGGTCATGAATTTTTGAAAACTGACATGAACCATTAAGTACTCACTCATAAAACAGTTATTTGTATGTAGGGTATGGGGATTGTCTAAGATTAACCATTTGTCATTGGTATGTGAAAAAACTTAACAGGTTGGGAAAAAATTTGTTGAATTTCACGAAACCAACTCAGTGAGCCCCTTTGAGATACTATTTTAGTGAAAAGTAGTTGTAGACGGTAGGGTAGAAGTAAAAATTTGATTAGTTTGTTTCTGATTTGAAGTGCACAATTTTTTTCTCTTCATGGCAGAAATCCTGTGTTAAAGCTCAGGTCACACTACAGCGATATCGCATTAGATTACGCTCTGATTTTTGTGAGTTTTACTTAAAGTCTCCATGTTTGGTTTGAAAGAAACACAAATTTGCAAACATTTTGAAATACATGATTTGTTTCACAGGGCTATAGGAAAATCAAAATTATGCTAATTCCTTTGAGACTTTACATTCACAGACAGTTTTTATCCGTTAAGCCTAGTCCGATAAAAGCTGTTTGTCAGTGTAAGGTCACAAAATAATTAGTTTACATTTTATTTTCATAGTCCTCTCATACAAGTCATATATTTACACAGGGGGACAAGCTTTTTTGTTCTTTCCAACAATATATGGGGGAGATTTTAAGTAAAACACACAAAAATTGGAGCCTTAAGTAATCTGATATTGCTGTAGTACAGGGTTGTCCAACCAACGGCCCGCGGGCCACAGTCCGGCCCGCGAAAAGGTTGCGTCCATCCCGTCAGAAATAATCTGTATTGCAAAATTATTCAATAAGCATATTACTGATGTGATGACAACTTTAGGCTTCGCCGTCCGCTGTGGCATGCTAACTTTTGAATGAAATAATTCATTCAAATGTCTGCTACATGTAGCTACATTGGAGTGTTGTCCACAGGGGCGGGTTGAGAATGATTCAGGAGGAATGTAAAAAAAAAACTTTAGTCCGAATATTCTGCACAACACCATCAATTTTTGCTACAATTTATTTATTTGTTCAATAAAAAACGAAAATGAATCAGTGTTCCCTACGCGCAATGATTCATTTTGTTGCCTTGGGCATCTGGAAAAATTGAAGAAAAAACAAGTATAGAATGCGGCCCCTCATCCATCACATGTGGCCCACCGCTGCGAAAGGTTGGACAACCCTGCTGTAGTATGACCTGTGCTTGATGCTTTTGGTGTGTATTTGTAGGAGTTAGTTTGACATATGGGTGTGAGTTCATTAACAGCATTCTAGGAACAGAGAACATTTGTATGTGGTGACATTGTGTGTGGCTACACCCTTAACATACAAAGAGTGAAATTCACTCATTAAAATAGCGAAAGTTATAGAGCAGAAATTCACTCCAAGTGGAGTGAACTTTACTCCAAAAGAACAAAGTTTCACTCCAGATAGAGTGCCTGCAGGGACCGCTCTTAAAAAAGAGTGATCCCCACAGCCACTCGATAAAGAGTGAATTTTTCACTTTTCATGGAGTGATTTCCACTCCTCGTGGAGTTTGTTGCACTGTTTTTGGAGTGAATTAACACTCTGATGGAGTGAATTCACACTTTTCACTCTATTAAAGAGTGACTTAGTTAACTCTTTTGGTTTTTAGAGTGTAGGAAGTAGAGTTGTAATGAGTCATGACTATGTCTTGACTAGACTGCAAAATTGAGTGTCTTGTTACAGCTCTGCTAACAGGTAGTATTTCATTAAGCTCCGCATGTTTAAATTCATGTTTGTTTCACTGTATTTCAACAGACAAAAGAATTTAACATCACTTAATTCAATGTGCATGACATTAAAATGCTGTTAAGCATACAATCCCAAGTAGTCCTGCACAACTCGGGAAAGTTGTATAAGAGATAGTCAGTAACTTGCAAAATCTGTGGTTTTAGTTCAGAGGCTCCATCCAGTTGTGTCTAATCACAACTGGCTTGACTAAAACCAAAGATTTTTGAACTTACTTACCCTTATTAATACAACTTTTCCAAGCTTCGCAAGACTACTCGGAATTGTTGGCTTATGGGCATTTTCATAGCATGGGCACTTGAAAACTAAAGCAGATTACCATGGCAGTAACAAAAATTTAAGTATGATGTATGTTTCATTGTACGGGAAAGGAGTTTTGTGTAAAGATGTTGCACAGGGTAGACCATGAGTGGGGGGTAGGGTAGCACAAAAGTTGCGTAACATTATCATCTCAAAAACGTTTAGTTCATCATCTTGGTAGGCCAGAGGTAGATTTTCGAAATTTGCCACCTTATCGATCTTAATTCTTAAATTATCTTGAAATTCTTTGTTACTCCTTACCCTCTCACCTCAAAAAGTACGCAACCGCCCACCTCTGGTAAGGTATAAAACGTTTGATGCAGCTTGTACCGATCGGGTAGGAAATGGTACGTAGGCATTACTGAATTGAACGAGTTGCACGTTGCATGTCATCCTTGCATACACTTTCATTCACAGCAGATCAAGTAGAGCATGTTTTCATAGATTAGCAGAAATTTTCACAAAAAATATCACTTAAGTCATACATTGCTCGAAGTTTAATTGAGTAATGTGCAAATTGAAATCGCAAGCAAGGGTTACAATAAATGGTGATAAGTCTTCTTAATGCTCATCATAGTTGCAATTTAAAGGTACTCTGAAGATATATGCATGAATCTTGATTGGTGGCATTGCCAAGTGAGGATATGCTGCCCCCTACCGTAGTTTCTTCCTCTGTCTGTTGTAAAGCGACTTTTGTCCCGCATGAATATGACTAAGAGAGAAAAGGCTGAATGTTTTAGTATGTTACCCCTCCTATCTCACCTGATCCTTAAAGTGAGACTAAGAAACTTTTTCAAGACTGTGAATCACAAAGTCCCCTCCCAAAGCCATCCACAAGTGGTGTCATGAAGTAATCATTAATTCATGAAAACTAAAGTCATCTAGGTCTAGCAGTGGCCACTCACTGCTAGTGTATGTTTTCTAGGCTAGTAATGGGTCACATGCATCAAGTTTGCCAAAGTGTCCTCCTCAAATTTTGCTCATAACCCCTTTACAATCCTATGTAGCCAAGGAAAATGGGGTGTGTGGGAGAAGTGTTCCTTTGAAAAATTTCTTCTCTGGAAAAATTAATATTACAATTGCCTTAGTGCAATTTAACATTCCTTGCCTCATATATTTCACAAAATCCTACCAAAGGTTATAGAATTAGTTTATCCAAAGGAAAATACTCCAGGGAAAAGATGATCCCACCTTATTACATTTTAAATACATAAATAAAGTCAAAGAGTTTATTTCAAGCAAGGGTCATTTGCTTTCTTAATTGCAACTGCACAAAGCAGTACAATGTTACACTGATGCATGGATGAGCAGTCCCTGTGAAGGATTTCAGAAGCAAAGAAGATTTATTTTTGGTGATCCAGGACCTTTGGTTGGCCTGGTTATCTGAATTTCTTAATGATATTTTAAACAGTCCATTTTTTCTGTGAAAGACTGTAAGTGCCCAACTCTGTTTAAGAGCCACTGCAGATTATTATGCACAGTCATCATAAATCCTTGAACTGAAAGCTGTCATGTGTGTGATGGCATACCTTGACATCCATGCCAACTCTGAGTTTGGTCAGTATGACCCCTTGACCTTAGTTTACAGTAAGAGGGTGTGGGGAATGGGTTTAAGGAGAGAAAATGTATTTGGAATTATCAAGTTTTGAACTGACTCACATTTGAGAACCTTGACCATAGTTGGTCCAATATTGTTATGATGAAGTATCTTTTGACTAATTTAAAGGCCCAATTATCTCACCCCAAACATTTTTCTTCTGACCTTTCTACTTACACTCCTCTCACACAATTGTCTGAAAGTCATCCTCATTCAGACACAATCTCAGTTTATATTGCTTCAGGGTGAGTACAGCAAAACTTAATGTGTTTCATTAGAACACTCTCAGTGCAGTTCATGCTTTGTAATACAAGCATTGGTACTCTGCATTGTTTGAATTAGCAGTCAATGAAAAAGCTGAGCCAATTGAGAGCTTCTATTACCCCCTACAAGAAATGTAGTTTGGGGTGAGAGGATTTGCTCTTTAAGGTGGTCTAAATCATTTTCAAAAAATATCATAATGCTTTATGCTCATTAGAAAAAATAAAAAGATTGCTGAAAACCATCTTGCTCTAGCTTGAAACCTTTTTTTCTATGAAAATCTTCATTAAGAAAACACAGCTGTATGTTCCAAGCTGTTAATTTCTTTAGACAGATTTTGACATTTAGTTGTTTTGAATTTGCAGGAACATTTTGCTGGTAGTGCAGTATATTTCAACACTTTGAAATCTGGTTTTTTTACAACTTATAAAAGAATAAAAAGGGTTGGGGAAGCAAGGATAGATCTTTCCTGATTTGAATTGCTCTTTTTAATCAATGGGCAGAAATCCATGGTCCTTGCAGGGGGGGGGGGGGGGGGGGTGCAGGGGTGTAGGAGCTGGCTAGAGCTTACCTGCTTTGAGCTGGCAGTTTTGGTCAGTGTGCAGAAATCCATTGTATGTGATGGGATGTAGAGGGGGAGGGAGGAACAGGAATGAACAGAAATCTGTTGTCTCTGCCTGGGGAAGGAAAGCAGGATAGAACTTACCTGTTTTGAGTTGGTATTTTTGGTCAGTGTGCAATACTCCATGGCATGTGATGGGATGTAGAGGGGGAGGGAGGAACAGGAATGATCTAACCTGCTTTGAGTTTGTTATTTTGGTCAGTATGCAGAAATCCATGGTCCCTGCCAGGAAGGGGGAAGGGGGAAGATAGATTTTTCCTTGATTTGAACTAACATTTTTTGATCAGTGAGAAGAAATCCATAGCCTCTTTCTATTCCCAAGGACAAATTGAAGGAAAGTTAAACAGCAAATTTGTGAATCGTTGTCACTTTTAATTGCTCATAAGCTAATTGGTTTCATATAAGCCAGATATTTTTGCATATTTATTTATTCATGCAATTATCATTTATGTACAAAGTCCTGTAGTCAAACTTCAAATGGCAAAGTCGTATAGTCATACTTCTCATGGCCAGTGGTTTTTGCACCATTTGCTGACAAACACAAATGTGAAATAGTTCCATCGGCCTTATTCTTTATAATATTTTATGTTTTAAGTTAAAGGTACATTTATGCATGCCTGATACAGTTGTCAGTGGTTGTGGAAGTAAGCAAATTGTGACTGTAGTTCTCAAATCAGATTTAGTAGCAGCTTTTTTTTCAGAAACATGAGCAGACTGGCAGTGATAGTTTGTCATAAGTGCCATTACAGGAATGATTATAGGCAGTTACGTAGCCAGGATTTTGTCAGGGAAGGGGGGGGGGTTGGTGTCATGGGGGGTTGTGGGGCACAACGTGAGGGGAAAGTTAAGGATAGAGAGGAAAAACGGCTATTTCAGGTGTTTTTGCATTGCAAGGTTGGGTCATGGGGAGTTCTCACGCCTGGGCGTTAAAAGAGTTGGTTAGGCATGCTTACACTGTCATCGCAATGACAGGTTGATTCTAATTTGTCTAAGTTCTGTGTGCAGTCGTGCAAACGTTAACCTGGCATTACCTCACATACACGCACGTGTCCTTGCGCATACCAACCAATGCCAACCAGTTACGTAAGCCTGTACACCCTAATAGAACCTAGTATATTCTGCACAATGAATATTAGTAATATACTACCTATCCAGTGCAATAATGAGTTGGTACGTGTCACCCAGTCTCCGCTTCCATCCCATAGTGTAACATTTTGGAGCAACCCTTTAGTTGTCCTGATAGAGCAGTGGTACCCTTTGTTTGTCTTGGACCCATGGTTACAATGCAGTGCAGACACCCTTCAGTTTCTCCCCTCCCCCATTACTACCTCAGTGGTTTTCACAATCTCCCCTTCAATGCTCCTTGTAAACTTGTCGGCCCCTATTATGAAATGCTGCCCTCACTCTGTCAAAAGTGACTTGGTTGTTTATACCAGTAAATTTTGATATATGGTTTTCTGTGTATTTTGGTACACATGTTTGTAAATATTTATTTCACTTCTGTTGAGAGTTAGTCTGCTATAACCCTCTGATCCCTGTCTTTAAGAAAAATCAAGACCATACACACCTTGAATGACCCTTAAACTGTCTATAAAGCTGTTACTTTACTATTCATTGTGAAAAGAAATATTTTGTTACACTTAATTCTTGAAGTCAAACAGTTAAAAGAATTCATGAATAGTCAATTAGATTGAAGATTCAAATCAACTATCTCAAAATTACATGGAACTGTCATAAAAATGCAAAATGTTTCTGTTTATAAGAAAATATGTTTAGTAATTTCTGAGGATCAACTGTTTTTTCACCCATTAGTTGTCTATTCTACTCATTTGGAGCTATTATGGGCATCAGCAGGTAACAAAATTTTTTGTCAAAACTGACTGTGTGCTGCTTTTATAATTAACTATGTATATTTGTTGACCACAGTTGTCAAATGGCTAAGAATTCATAATGCATTGTTTGCTTTGTCTAAAAGATTCATTGAGTGTCTGTGTGATTGATTTCAATGTTCACTGCCATATGTAAAATGAAAAAAGTAAGACACTTAAATAAAAAAAAATTTACTCCAGACCATAGGTTATTACAGCATGGTTAGGAAATTGAGCTTTTATCAATAATCTGACTGTTTTGAGAGTGAAGCAGCTTCGAACTCTTTTCCCAAATTAATAATAATAACCACAATAACATAATAATAATAAACCTTAGAAAGTGCAGGCTACTGCAAGAGTTTACTAATGTGCTTTACAAGTGCCGAGAATGCCTTCGAAAAAGAGAAAATTGGGAAAAAGGAGTATTTTTCTTGAAACATTAAAGAAGCTTCATCATTACAAGCAGGAATTCTGATGTGCCAAATCACTCCTTTGTTTACCATAATAACCTTTTTTGATATGAAAACATGCACAAATTTCTAGTATGTGCCTGAAAAACTTACAGAATAGCAGTTCTGTTTGTATACATTAATTAATACTGTCTGCAAAGCAGGCTTCTGGTAAATGTGGGGTTTAATATTGAAATTGTCTGTAATTTGATTTGTAATATTTGTAGTCATTCTCAAAGCAGTCATTATGTACCTGCCCCCAATGGTTGTGAGTCCTATTGGTCCAATTTGACAATTACTTACCAGCAATGCAAGCCCAAATTGTTCTAATATATCACTTCATGCCACCAAGCACTAGCATTTCAAATCATTTGATGATTTTTCTGCTTATTTCTCCTTATTGAGGTCATACAAATGCAAGCAGTCATGCAAATTTTTTTTTAAACTATTTCCTCATAATATCCAACCTGAGAATTTGTTGAACTAAATCATAATCTTGAAAAGTTCGAGAGAAATGTGTATGACGACATTATGAATAGCTCAGTAATATAGGAATTGCTTGCTGTGTCACCTTGATTAAACATGTTTAATGCATGTATTAAATAAATATTCAAAATTAATATGCAAATTGGTAATGAATATTAATGACCTTCAGAGCTGTATGCTGTGTTACTTTTTAACTTGTTCAGTTCACATGGTCAGGCAGATGTGATTGTTAGGGCAGGATAACATGTAAATGAGGTGGTGGTGTTTATCACTGTATAGTTTGCCTTTTCTATTGTTTTACACCCTTTCAGTCATGTTATGCACAAAGTGATACTTTTATTGGGGATTTTACAATATGTACAAAGTGTACTAAATATGAATATAATACAGGTACACTCTCTGAATTTCCATATTGCACAGAAGGAGGGAGAGGGTTGCAGTAGGATGGGAAGCAAGGTGACCCAAACTTGGCTAATTCGGGGGAATATGTTTTCTGCGTTTGACGTTCTTTTTGGTTTTATCAGTGACGAGTTCAATCCAATCAGCTTTTAATATTCTACGCCAAGAGTTATGTTTTCACTTGTAAGATTAATAACGCAGGATGGGGAGCAAGGGTGTAAACACTTAGCTATCAAATGTGTTCATTGTTCCTGTACATTGTAATGTGTTGTTTTGGGATACACTAATTATGCACAAAAGGAGAAAAGGCCTCTATTGTCTCTTCCATTTCCTTGGGAGTTTGGTGTTAACATTTCTCCTTTGTTATATTCCAGTCAAGATATATCTTAGCTAATTTTTCTTTGAACAAGAATGTTTTGATAAGATTATGAATATTGGGAAAACTTAAAGGCAATGGCATGTTTATCAGTAATCCTCATTTCATGATGTAATCTCGGGGAAGTGGAGGCGGGAAAAATTATTTTGCTTCTACATGAGCTACTTGTGCAGTGGTACAGAGTAAATACATATGGAAACCTGTGTAGGGTTTGAAGCCTGAACAAATCCACTTACTTTTCTTAACCATCACAATAATTTGAAATTTGGAAAGTAAGTGCTTTTTTGAGTCTGTCATTTTTGACATTCTACATTGTAATTGTGCACTGTAAAAGTCAGGTCTTATTGGAAGTGTTGTTCGAAGGAACTTTGTAACCTCTGCCAAGTTAAGTGTTCCTAACATCCTATGCATACGTAAGTAGCCTTAAGGGGTACTTGACCTGAAGAGTCTGTTATGATTTTAAGACCAGTTTTTCTTTGATAGGTTTATTTCAAACAGTAGTGAATTTTCACAACATATTGTAAGTGAGTGCTAATATTTGGCCCCTGTTTGGCAAAGCTTTGGCATTTCCGTCTTTACATGAAAATGCAATAGACGCACACTGTAGGTGAATTTGCCACTTTTCTTCATAAGATACTTGCTTTCTTTAACTGCCGTTTGAAGGGGATAAATGTGGGGTGAGCATTGAAGTGAGCAAAGAGAGACAGATACAGTATGAGGGAGCACACCTACAATGGATATTTTTTTCCACATTTCATGATTCTTTTTTTTAATGGGATAATTTTCTTTCACCTTTTATTTTTTTTCTTTTCTTTTCTTTTCATAATATGATCATCATCGCTCATTTTTCTTATCTTTTAATGCCATTTTTTTTTCTTGAAACAAATACAGCAGAGTTTCAATATATGATGGGTTCATATATTTCAGTTTTGTTCTGTTCAGATCACATTTATATTTCATTTTCGCTTTGAGTTTATATTTCATTCATGGTTAATATTTCTTACGTTATCTTCGTTGCAGTTTAATAAGTTTTATGCTTTCAGGTTTTGTTTTTTTGTTTTGTTTTTTTGTTTGGACTAATTCATTATTAATCCAATGGTTATTATATTTTCTCATTTCATTTATCATTTATTTTGTTTTGTTTCTAAGCTGTGGTTAGCAACTCAAATTCAAATTCCAGCAGAGGTAAAATGGCTGCACAGTCCCCTGGCGAACAAGGCCACAAGAGAAATTCATCTGACCCCTCACAGGTCATAACAGACCCCCCTCCCCCTCCGGAGAGGGTGGAGTCTATAACTTCAGCAAGCCAAAAAGGTAAATTGGGTCACTATTTAATGAAGTGCATTGGCTTTTCTGTGTTAGATGTATCCCTGCCATTGCTTTCATCCCCTCCTCAGTGTTGTGACTGAAAACTAACGTTACATTTTTGTGGCAAGTTATCGTTACTGCTAAACTGAAAATCTTGCACTTTTTCTATCTTTGAAGGTAAGTCTATTCTGAAATTTGAAGAAATTGAGTTACAATGACACCTGGCTGACTGCTATCTTAACCTGTCTGTCTGTCTGTCTGTGTCTCTCTGCAGGGTTGTTTGATTAAAATCACCCAGATTGAAATCATGATTTGATTGATTTGTTCGATTTAAATTTTTTTTTATATTCCACTCATTCAAATTAAAACTTTAATAAATACAATAAATCACAAACCCTGTCTGTCTGTCTGTCCATCTGTCTGTTTGTTGGTACGTGTCTGTGTATCTTTTCTTCTTTCTTCCTAACCCAAGAATGAAGACTCCACAACATTTATGCAGGCAAAAACTAGGCATCCTATGTCAAATGACAGTTTTGTGGCTTTTTATTGTGTGCATGTGCATGCAGTATTGTGTGTGGATGAGAGAGAGAGAATGAATTTTCATGAATGATGGCAGCATTTACAAGTTTTATTAAAATTGAACAAAAAAACTTGCCTGAAACAACAGCATGTAACATCTTTACCTCCTGCCAGTCCTTCTTGTCAAAGTCATCCCTACCTTTGTGAGCATGTCCTGCTACAAACAGAAAGTGTCAAGCATTTGTGCATTTTTGGCTGAGTTAAGAATGACTTAGTGACATGTCAACATGTTTTGAAAAATGAGATTTGTGTTCTGTTTCTTGGCATTTTGTCTTTTTTTAATTTTCACTTTTTTAATTTTGTGGTATTGCTGTTTTGTACTTAAAAGTATGGCAGGCCTACTCCTTTGCTTAGTAGTGTATAACAGATTGTGTAGTGTTTCCTTAAACCGGTTTGAATATTGAAGCTTCGTCTGGTGTCACACTTGTTTGTTTCCTTATGTGGCTTTCCCTTGTTTCCATATAGACAAATAGGAGCAGCTAGTGTAGGCTGGCATTACTGAGGTCCATCAGTCTTAAATTGTCTAAATTTTATTGGTTTCATGCAATTCAAAACCCTCATATTCAGTGAAATTTTCACAGAATCTAGAGGTCCTTTTTATTTTAGTGTACAGCTGATACAGGTAAGCAAAGAATTTGAAAGATTTAAGCTGATGGACCGAACTTATGTCCAACTAAATCAGACCAACACTTGAGTATTCGAATTCGTCTGCATCTTCTTAAAAGCTTGACCTAGACTTTAATTTGTGATGTGTGAATGTTCATCATGTGTGAATGTTCTTGACTTAATGTGAGATAAAGGGTGTAGCGCCCTGTTAAAATGTTGAAAGCTCTAAAAATAGATTCCAGCACTTTCAGTCCCCTTATTCAACACTTACCAGTATTACTCTTTGCCTGTAGTTGAAGAAAAGCAGTTGTATTCAGAGTTGTATTAGAGTATAGGGAATTTCTTGATTTCAGGAATTGGAAGTCTTAAAAGAAGGGTTTGAGGTCACATCAAGTTTTGATATGGTAGAGGTGTACTTATTCTAAGCATTTTGGTGAAAATTTCATTGAAATGCGATGTGTGGTTCACAAGATATGAGCAGGTATAGTTGTCAACAATAGTTTCAACCAAACTTTGAAGCAAGCACATGTGACATCATATCCTCACATTAATGGTCATTTTGTTTTTGTGTGAACTTTACAATCAATTTTCTCCTTAACAATCCCATATTGTCAGAATGTGATTTTACAAATGGCATGAAAGCTTAAAAAACTTTGCATTCCCCATAGGTAGGTTCTATTCCTGTTATTACTTGAAGGGTCAGTGCAACAGCCTGAAAATACAAACGGAAACAAGGCATTCCTTGTGAATTTGAGGTAGTGATATAACCTCTGCTGCCTTCCAGCTCACTTTAAAACACAAATCCAGTGACTTCATTTCATAATATTTTGAGAAATACTGGTCAGATGTGATTGGAAGTTTCACCATACTGTGAAGATTTGTTTCCCCTTTCACATTTGAAATTTTGGCTAAAACTCCCCCTTTAAGCAGTGTTCTCGGAAAATTCATTTTGCTACACAGAGAATTTTGCTGGGGTCCCCATCATTGTAATGACCAAGGTGTGGTAGAGCTTTTAGGGCCCTTTTTAAATATTTTTGCAAAAATGTAAATTTTACTGTATGAAAGTACTTGAAAAACAGATAAAGATAACACCATTTTACATCTAGACATCCTCCATGAAGTGTTTTCTCAAAGGGGAACCCTCCCAGTACACCCTTCCCTTGTCTGGCAATCCTCAGTAACAAAGTTAAGGGAAATGGACCTCTACTTTGCTTACATATTTGTGCATGGAAGTACATGAAACCACGGTAATACAACACTGGAAATAAGATTAAAGAAGGGCAAAGCCAAAATGAGTAAAATGGCTATTGGTCTATGTTAATTCAATTACAAATTTTTGAGGGGTGCCACAGTCATCAGGAAGGACACGACAGCCGTGGCTGTCGGTGCTATTGGTTTTTAGCTCACACATGTACACAGTACATGTGTGAGGTTATAAAATGGGCCAGATGGCGTCAACTTTTTAACAAAAGCCTGCTCCCTTTCCATTTGTGGAGATTTGGTTCTGAAATTTTGGTATATGATTGTTTGTCAGTACAGCATTATAACCCACCTACTTTCATTCCAATGTAGGAGTGTTAAGCATAATTTTTTAGCTATTTATGTAGAGCAGAGTTCATTGTGCCTGCTTAACAGTTAGCTGTTTATTCATTGTGCTGACTGCAGCTACTTGGTTGTGTGTTCAATTGCAGTCTTGCAAATGCCTTGCAAGCAGACTGTTGTTTGATGTCTGACTCACCTGTGGACACGGATCAGTGGTTTCTGCAATCACAGTGTCTTGGGATAACAGCACTGTATTGTGAAGAGAGCTTCATGGACTGAGCAGCTAGGGATACTAAACACACAAAATTGGGAGCAATTCTGTGGTCAAGTGTAGCCTACATGAAAGTAAGTAGGCTTTATGTGGTGGGGACATCTGTTCTGTTTCGAGATCAATTAAAGTTGGTCAAGGCAAGTAATTGTGATAACTCTTTGAGTTCAAGTGCAGTCGGAGAGCCATTTGAGGAGCGACGCATGTTTTTATTTTACCAGTGCAAATTCACACAGTGTTTCTTATGGAGTTATAGGAGAAACTAAATGTACTTTGCAGTACTTAAAAATATGCTTGATATATTCTATAGCCCAACAGGTTTTCTTAATTTTACAAACTTTTGCAGTAGTATTTGTAGATCTGTCAATTAGGTTGTTTTCTTTCTGATGTAAAAGTTTGCACTTTTTGAAAGAGGGAGGGGGACTTTTAGCATACCTTGTGATTTTGCAGTAGGGTTTTGAGTTCTTTGGTCTTTTTGTACCTGTTATTTACCATTGTTAAGGTAAGGAGGTTTTGTGGAAACAGATGAAGAAGTAATAAAAGTTGGTTGTTTGAGTTCTATTTTTAACAGACAAGAGAGAATGTGTGAGCTACAACTGCATTGCTGTTCTAGTTTCAAGTCCTGGTAGCATATCAGTTAAGATTTGTGATGACATGTGGTAATGTATTGACCCAGAACTTCACATAAATAAGGCTTAAACTTGGGCACAGTGATAAAAAGTGAAAACTGCCCATAAATTGTGCACGTAGTGCAAAAATACCACTATTTACATATTTATAGAGGGATAGTGGTTTATTTTGGGAGTTTTCATATCCATAAACTGTGAATACATTGCACGAAAAGTGGGTGGAAATTGAACACTGCCAAGTTTGTATTAAATATTATTGCTAGTATTTTCTTTCACAAGACTGCTTTTGTTAACTGAATAGTCTTCCCTCTGTTACGCATGATTATTTCATGTCATGCAGAACATGTTCAAGTACAGTTTGTATTACACCCATTCCTAACTTCCCTAAAGTTTGCTGTGAAGGCTGTAAAAACCTTGCATACTTGATATAAGCCTGAGAGTTGTGTTACTTCTTGCCTGGAATTGATCGAAGGCCATGAAGGCCATGGCCTTTGTATTTTTGGTAATGGCCTTGTTGTGCTATAAAATTTAATGACCATCAAGGCCATTCGGCCACTGTGCCCTACCTGTGAGATTACATTGTGGTGAGTACAAAATCACTTGTTTGACCTTGGTGCCCTCTCAGTTGATAAGACATGCCCTTAAACCTGATGGGAAAATGGCCTTGCCCTGCTGGAACCTTCCTTCCAGCCCTGTTATTTGTATATATCACTATGGAACATAAAATTAAGCAATGACCAGAAAGCTTTCAATTAAAGTGACAGTTACATTTATTTTAACATATTTAGCATCCCCAAATATCCCCATTTGTAATTGGTCACTTTACTTTAATCTATGTTAATTCAAACAATAGCATCATTCTGATTAGTGAGTACATTAGTAAATATTCACATTAAGAAATGTAGTAGTCCATTGAAGGTCAGACCGTATCAGCATTAAAATCACAGACTGGTGTACCCTGCAGACTACAGCATTCGGCAACTTTACTCAGTACAGTGAAGCTTTCCTGTGGAAACTGCAAGTAAATTTACAATGTATGTTTTTTAATCCCAGGAGGGACTAAAAGAAAACCATAGTGGGACTATTTCAACTGGCATAGACTGGATATATCAAGATATATTAAGCTCCATTGTTATGCTAATCTCATTGGCCCTTACTTACCTCCCCTAAAACTACTATTTGGCAGTCTATCCACCACAGAATAACCTTTAGTAACCAAGATTTTTACTTCCAGATGGGGCACTACTACATCCTAAGCAGCCCTTTCCAACATTCCCTTGCTTCATTTCCAGCAGAATGACTCTCGGTTTTTCCTTGGCTGTATGATTTTCATTTAATAATTCTTTTTTTCTTGTTATTCGAGTCACATGACATTAACTTTGTTATGGAATTAGTAAGCTCATTACAGATTATTTATTCATTGGTTTATGTGTCAAAAACAGCGTCTAGATTTCAGTATGACCCATCAGTAGCATAGCCAGGATTGTGTCATGGGGGGGGGTTGGTGTCATGGGGGGTTTTGGGGGCATGACATGAGGGAAAAGTCATAACGATAGAAAGAAAAAAACACTATTGTGGGTGTTGTTTGCATTGCAAGGTTGGGTCATGGGGGATTTTTACTCCCCAAACCACCCCCGTGGCTACCCCACAATGACCCATCATAAATATACTTATTGCAAAGTTAGAAAATGTCTATAGCTGATATTTGAGATTCTGGATGATTTCATACCCTTTGGAAGTTTAAATTGTAGAACTCACTAGTCTTAGACAGTTGAACACCTCTTGCTCTAGATCAGGCATTTCCCTACACCATATGTGGGGTACAGCAAACAATGTTGTCTATTAAATATTCATTGCATCAGAATCAAAATTGAAAAATAAATTGAATGCAGTGTTATATTAAAGTGCAGCAATGACATCACAGATTTTCCCTTGATGCACTAAGTCCAATATATTTCTTTGAAAATTAGTGTCTTCTGAAGGCACTATGCTATTAAGATGCAGTTTTTACCTCCTGAAAGAAAAAATTTTTCTGCATATTTTGAAGTCAATGAATTTTGTCTTCAGAAGATGCCTTTAAAAAAATGAGCCCACTGATGTCTCAAAAGTAGCTTACTTTGGGAGATTCACTTCCTTAAGGATGACTAAATGCTGCTGGCATATCTGTTGTGATCATAAGGCACAGTATAAAATTAGGTACTTCCTGATTTAAGGCCATGCATCAGTCAGATATTTATTGATCCTATGAGGAATTTCAGCCCACAGCGCTGAGGGTTACATTTTCAAAAGACATCAGTTGGGATGATGTGCACTGTTTAACAAGAAATTTCCTAACTGGCTAAAGACAGCGCTAATCCCTAACCCTAACAAAGAATACAATTGATACAATACAATAGCAACAGCCAATCAAGAAACACCTTGTTAAACAGTGCCCATCTACCCCATCAGTTGAGTACATAAATTACTCGGGTAATTTTTACGGGAGGGTTAGTTAGATAGAGTTTTACCGCCCAGTTATCAACCTATTGGTTCAAGTCGAGCCAACCACGGCTAGTTGTGGCTCACTGGCTTGTTTTCCCTACTCCATTGCTTATGCGGAACATCACACACAATGGTAGTAGCTTCCACTTTTAGTCTTTAGTATGACTCGACCTGGGAATAGAACCCGGGCCTTCTGAGTGAGAGGCAGATGCTCTTACCGTTAGACCAAACACGCAAGAAATAATTATTACACAGTAGTCTAGATAAACACCTAATCATGTTAAAGTTTGGAATAAATGAACTTGCCAGCAAAAATATGTCAGCATACTCATATTTGTAGACTGAACATTGGGGGGAAAGATTACATTGACCAATTCTACCTTGGGTGAAATGTTGGGGAGATATTTTCCATTCCACCTGGGATTTACGCCCATGCCAACACTGCATCTTTAGAATTTAGTGTCAATCAAAGAGCAATCACAAATTAGGAGTTTTGCTTTCCCCCAATACAAATCTACATTTGAGTATTTAGTGTTTTTCTTTAAGGTCACGTAAGTGTGTTATGTAATGAGGAAGTGTAAGCTCTTACAAGTGGAAAAGATCAAAGAACACAAACATGATTTTGTTTCGCTTTCAAAATTTTCAGTCAAGAACTTATAAATTTGTATTTTGTACAAGCAAGGGATGTTTGTATTTTGTTAAATTTCATTATCTTCATCATCATTGTTATTATTGTATAAATTACGAGACAAACCTTCAGGTGACGTCACCTTTTATCTGTGTGTGGTCACCTTTCATATTTCCTTGTCTTCCCACGACCAGTACAAATAGTGCGTCATTCAATTGTTGTGATGTACATATCACATGGTTGGTAATTCAGTGAAACATGATGTCATTCATATCTCTGTTTCCACTCAATAATGTTCTGTCTATGACGTTTGAATTGCAAGGATCCTGTACTTCCGCCCAGATTCTTCAAATACATTAAAAGTGACGACACAGATGTTTTGTAAGAAATAAAGTGAAAGCATATGGAAAGGAAAATTATTATGGAAACTCTTTGTCTGGTGATAAATTTATACTAAGCCTGGTCATGTGTGCAGCCTCGGTATCCCATCACGTGTTTTTAACCCCTTGCCGAAAAATAAATTATGGGAAGCTTTATGTCACAGTACTTTGCAAAGCAGTGCCATTGTTTGGCTTTTTTCAGTGAAATATTAATTTTTTATTTCCATTTATTTTCACCCTAAAATATGGTCATTTCAGAATGGAAAGTGGTCATTTGGCCCTAAAAAGTCATTCCACGTAATGATGTAGGCATTTGATATAGATCTTATGAATAATAACAACCAGTGATGACTTGTCTCACTTCAGAACATTTCAGCAAAGAGTTCCTCTCAGTTTAATGGAGTACTGACGGAAAACAAGCCAGTGAGCCATAATTGGAAAAAAGGCTGAGGCTGGCTCGACTTGAACCAATTGGTTAGAAACTGGGTTGTAAAACTCATCTAAGCTAACCTTCTCCAAGAAACCCACTCAAAAAGAATTTGTCTTTAAAGTTGGCAACTTAAGTCTTACTCTATTAAAGCTGTCATAGTCCTTCCTGTCAAACTTTGCTCTTGACTAGACGGTAATTCTTGGTTATCTCCAAAGCATTGAGACCAGTCACCCTGAGTTAAATATTTTTTCCATCTTACTCCCACCCTTTATATTTTATTCAGGGTTGGTACAGGTCTTGGAAATCCTTGAAAGTCATGTAAAAGTGGCCTTCTTAATTTCCTGGCCTCGAAAGTCAGGAAAAGGATAAATCTTTCAAAATGTCAAAGTTTCTCATCAATGTTTAGAAAAGTTAAGAGGTATAAACAAGTTGCATAGACCACCGATTGTTGGTAAGGAAGAAGAGGAAGATTGAGGGCACCCTTGCTCCTTATTGTGGAGAGCAAGCGCGCCCTTGCTCTTGGTGCTTTTAGTTTACCAGGGTTAGTTGTGGGTAAGTGGGGATTACATAGGTGGATATAGGAGGTAAGTGTCGAGCTTGTAGATTCCCAATCCAGGGATTTGGGGGATTTTGTGGAAAAAAGATCAAAATATGGGGTCTGACTGTTTAATGGGTCCAGGAACTATCATTCAAGGTCCTTGAAAATGCCTGGGAAAAGAATTGGAATTTTTGTCATTTTGAATGTGCAGCAACCTTGCTCTGACACATGCCACTTGCCTGATGTGTGTAAAGGCAGTCATCTCTCACCCCAAACTACAAATTTTGTAGAAGTCCGCAGAAATTTTTCTTGGCATAGCTCTTTGATTTACAGCAAGTTCAAAAAATGCAGAGTACTATAGCTCATATTACACAATATATTTTGTACTGAGAGTGTTCTGATTACACATTGGGGTCTTGTTTACCCATCCTTGAAGCACTAAACTGAGATTGCTTCTGGATGGGCATGATGTTTAATAGACAGTTGTGGGATTAGCTTATGTAAGTATGTTAATTAGGAGAACTGGAACTGTTTGGGGTGAGGGGATCAGGCCTTTAACATACTTATTTCTTCCTCGTCTTCCTGCCACACCTGTACCGATAAACCTGCAAAGCAACAATTATCGCTGTCCTGCTAAAGGTAAGTTCCTCAACTTTTGATAAGGACAAAATCCTAAGATGAGCGTGACACCTGTCATCAATAGAAATGGCATCCAAAGTAACATAACTTTGTTACAGACATTAGATAAACATTACACAAACATATCAAAATAAACAAAATAAATATTTTCGAGGAAGAGAAGGTAAAATGTGGAATGCAACTCTATTCTGTTTAATGAATTTAAATATCATGCTTTTATCTGGTCTTTAGATCATTTTCTGTCATAACTTATTAGGCTATGAATGGTCTTCATTTTAGCATGCCATTTCTAAATATTTTTGTATCTACTATATTGCCATTTTTTGCATCAGTGCAATGAATTCATAAGTGTACAGCAAGATTAATGAAAGAAACTATGGCATGCTTGTTAAAAATGAATGGATAAAAGTTTGGCATGCTCAGGAATGAATTGCGGGATGGGTTTAAAAAGGTCAAATTATGTATAAAACAGAAATAGGAGTGCTTGGTAAAGATAGCTACACTGGAACCCACAAGACATATTGACAACATTAACTTAACAAGCATGGGATGTGGGGCTCAACTTGATGGTTCGAGATGGACTTGATCCCAGAAATGTTTCCTGAAATGTGGTGAAAAAGTGCTGTGTGAGTTTAATTAAATGTCGAATTGAATTTGAAATTTAAAATAAACCCTTTCAATTTTTCACAAAATAAGACATTTCCAAGGAGAGAATTTAATTACCCTGGAGGAAATTTTTCATCACACCCCGCCATGGTGGGGTGTAATGTATTTAGGTCAGTGGGCAAGGTTGAGGGGGGAAGGCAAGGTTTGGTTAAGGTCATTTACACCTTCAGTGCCATGTTCTGACATCTCTATGTTCCCACACATAGACCCTTTTCCAAATATCATTTACAAATGATTGTTGGAGTATTATTTAGGTATATGTTGAAATCAGAAAAATTATCATCTGAAGCTATTTTGACCTTCTCTGTCTGATTAGTTCGTGGGAGTTACTTCTGAAAAACGTGTGACTGCATATAAGCACTATCTGACTTGTCAAAACATCTTGAATTTACTACTTCCTGTTACAAAAGCCTTCCTACTTAAATATCCAGCAATATTGTGCTTTTGTGAATCATGCTTGTAGAAGTTAAGTATAGTCCAGACAATGGCAACAAAGTGCACTTGTAGCAGGAGTTACAGATGTATCCAGACAGTCAAGTGATGGTCTGATTTTAGTCAGACATAAACAGGGTCCATTACCTTCAGTCTTTTAATTTCCTTGCTTATACCTGTATCATGATGGATGGTTGTACACTGAATTGTATCTTAATTACTTCAATTTCACTGAATATGAGGGTTTGAAATTCATGTGGACAATAAATGAAGATGATTTAAAGCTAATGACCCCCCATTTGTGGCTGCCTTCTGTCACTAAACACAAGCACTGATCGTATTCCTCTATAATATGCATCATAGTCACAAGATTCATTCAAGGCAGTGATAGATAGCATTGTCTTCAAGAGTTATCGTTTAGTCCATATACAATAGGAAGTTCCACACCATATATTGTGTCATGGATACTTTATGAGCTAAACATCGCTCATGTACAAGTTGTTTTTTTGCCTCTGTATTTCTGTGAGCCTTCAATTATTGAATGTCACCCCTCCTAGTACTCACCCCTATTTCCATTATGTACAAACTACTTCCCTGAGGTATTCCTTTGGCTATTCAGCGGCATGATAGGATGGATTGAAAGAAAGCCTGAAGCCTTCAATTACTGACATGCTGTTTCGATTGCAGTTAAAAAGTTGATTTTCTAACCTCAGTTATCTATTGTTCAACTGAGGTATATCAAGTTTCCAAACCCAGTGCTGGAGGTCTATTATTATCATTTCACCGAGCTTCTAGTCCACTTAGGTAGCAAAAAATTACACAGTACTTTGGGCAGGATTGTAATCAAAACCCCATCTGCGTGCTCTGCATACTGCGGCTAGGGTTTCTTGACTTGGATTAAATGTCTTTGCATGGAGTATTACTGTCTGTCAATCATGAAATTGTGTAATTGGGCAAGGAAGGAAATCAAGTGTTCATTTTAACCGTGAACAATTCATCATGTTTAGTGCAGCATATACCAAAAATATTTCAATGGAGGAATGGCAATGCATTTGTAAAATTGTGGGGCCATTTTATTTTTTTTTTTAAAATGCTCAATAGTTGAGATTTCTGCCCTTCAACAATCTATCCCCCACCCTTGGCTCCTTTTCTCTGCCCAAAATAGTCCATACCTATTTTTAGGTTTTGGACTTGTCACTTATTTTAAATGAGCATCCTAGTTAAGAAGCATTCACGTCTTATAAAATTAATAAACATATAAATTTTGTAGTAGTTTTAAAATTCAAATCATAGATTGCTATTGCACTGGGCTTTAAAGGACATGTAAGTGTTTGTAAATAGTGGCACCTGTTAGCTTTTATGATGCAAGAAAAACTTTGGGGAAAAAATTTGAAGTTTATTCTTTCTGCAAAATGTAAAGTTTATTCTTTCTGCAAAAATGGTAGAGTAGTGAGGGGGGAGTGGGGGGGTTGAGACTTTCCAATTGGTGGTCACAGCTGTTTTTCAAGTTTTCCTTTCTTTGTATGTTGGCAAAGGAGTTGCTGCAGAGCTTTTTTTTTTTTGCTGGTCACTAAGATATTGACTGGATTCTGATCAGAAAAGTTTTCTGAGACTAGCACTTCTGGTGTTAAAGGCGAAATGCAGACCTCAACTTGAATTAGTGTACTAGACTGCTCTGTTTCCTGATTGGCTCATGAGGGTCATGTGACAACACAATTTACCAGCAGTAACTGTGTCATTAATACCTTAAATATGCAACACTTAAGTCCTAAATGTAGCATGAAAGATACTTTGAAGTGAAGAGACTACATATTTAAGTAAAGAGAATACAGAAGAATAAAACTATGAGGTTAAATTGTTGTTTCAAAATAATTTGGTGGGAGGGGCTGGCTGCTTATGACTTTAAAGCAGCTTTTGCAACAGAGAAATATGAAGAACTTAAAAAGCAATGTTTTTCTCAGGCAGTTCCAGTTTTCCCAACTTCACTTTACTTCGAGCCCCTTACAAAAGGGTCTTCATCTCCCTTGTGCAAACAACAGTCCTAGTTTATTGTTTGAGGGCATACCCTTGTGATCATACAAGGTCCCCATGTGTAATCAAAACACTCCATGTGCATGCTGTATAATATGAGCTACTCTGCATCTTTTCAATTTGATGTCAATCATAGAGAAATCATCAGGAGAGAAATGTACATTTGCCCAACCAAAACTTTAGTTTGGAATGATGAGTGTCCTTGTTAAAAGGAATTTCTGATTTTCGTTATAAAAATGTGGATGGTCCATTTAAAAGTGGCCGGCTTTAGCTAAAATTGCAAGTATAGATATTTGTGTTTGCTCTCATCTTTACAGACAATTGAAATACAGAGTTAGAACTGATAAAGTTTGTTCAGTTTTTGGAGCAATTTACTGCACATTTATTTATGATAACAAGAGTTATAGTTGAGGGTTGAAGTCTGAGGTCAGCCTCATATAGAGGCTTGTAACATTATATGTAATAAGGCCTTAAGGACACTCTTGGCCAGAGAATCTGATGCAGAGACTAGCCTCCACTACAACACTGATATCGACCATGCAACTGTAGTGCCTAAAAATGCTTTAAATGGTTTAATTATTAATGGTTTCTTTTGTTTGACATATTGGTTCTTTTAATTTACACACAACTTGCCTTTATATCAATGAAGGTAACACATACTTTTGGTAAGTTATGACTAGAGATGCAGGTAAAAGTTCCAGCAAGAAATGGGGGGACACAATACACAAGATTAGAAGTTAGAATAATTGCCAGACATGTACACATTTGCTTTCTTATTATTAATTTTCTCTTTTTTTTTCTTTCTTTTTCTTCAAGTTTTTAAATTTCTTTTTTTTTTTTTCTTTGCTTATAATTCCATTTCTCTTAATTTTCTTCCAAGAATTTGTGCTTAGTTTTTTGGTATTGAAACAGGATATTTAACAACACCCAACAGTGCATTTCTTGAGAATTGAAAGCCAATTCATTTGGTCACTAGTGTATTTGTTAACTGCCATTCCTGAGTCACTTTGTGTTAAGCACACAGGGAAGTTGCTAGCCACTGTAGGTAGCCTGTAGGGGTGATGCATTTTATGAAAAAGAACAGAATTTTAATTATTGCACTGATTCATTGGGATAAGCAAAATAAGTTTTCAATCAGTTTAGGATAAGTTGCCAAACAGTTTAGCTAAGGATTGAACTTAGACATTGGGACATACAGTACAGCTCAAAAGACTGAAGACTGAAGACTTGGCATGCCAAAATTCCCGAGATTACTGAAGATTTATGCTTTTGTAAAATGATAGTGTAGAATGCAATTTGGATTTCAGTTATTGATTGTCAGTCATTTGCTAGTAGTGAAAGGTAGGAAAACACCATCAGCATTCATCATTGCCTTTCTCACACTCACAAAAAAAGATGTGCTATAGTTGTTTATTTCCACAAATAGTATTTTTTAATCCATTTGTCAATTCGTAATAAATTTATGAATGTTCATAAGTTATTCACATAATTTGTAAATCAATAATGATGAATGAATAAACAATTTGTAAATAAATTGTAAAAAATTGAGAAATAATTTTTGTTAATTTGCAATTAATTTTCCAATTTTCTTACTTCAGTCAAAAGCAGTCCAAAGACCAACTCAGGTTCTGCAACTCCCCCTCCAATTCCAAGAGCCAGCAGTCAAGTGGAACATATGAAACAGATGCTTGCGTAAGTCAAAAAAGAGGGCAGTGTTGAATAATTGGCAGAGCTTTTTTTGTTCACAGTTACTTACAAGGTCTTTATAAGAAGTTACTCCATCCTTTTTGTGCTTTTAGAGATTTCCAACATTTTTGCAATTTTAATAACATTTAACCTCAGCTGTGTATGTTATTAGTTAGAAATAACTGTATGTAAAGTTAGGTGCTACTCATGGCCATACGGGATGGAAGGCTGGGGGGTGTAGCCTCTCCCTGCATTGGTCAAAACCATGCTGAATCTAGCAGACTTAAGCCCCTCAGTTGGGCAGAGAATGGTAAAGGGGTGGGATCTGGTGTCAGGCAAAAAGTCACCACCCCAAGGAAAAGAGTCCTGTACGGCCATTTTGCTGCTTATTGGATCAAATTAGGATTGTTCATCTGAAAGTGAAAGGAGTATGTAAGGCAGGAGTAAACTTTCCACATTCTTTCTCAAATATGATTCAAAATTCCCCACAAATTTCATCATCTTAAATTTTCTTTACTTGATCTGTTCTCCATATCGACAATTTGATGTTCAATCCCATTTGCTGTGGTGTAGGATGTTCCGACTAAAATCAGTGTAATTCAGTGTAGTCAATAATCGAGGTACAAAAGATATTGTCTATTCATTTAAAGGTTAGCACTTTGATATTTCAATACAATTGGAAATTTGCAAATTGAAAGCCCCACTTGGATGTGTATCTTCAAAGACTTTTGTGGTAGGGGATGAAGTTCATAGTCCTTGGGGTAAAACAGCGGGCAACTGCCCTCCCTCCCCCACCCACCCCCTTGAGATTTTCAAATTGGAAATATGCTGTATGTAAAGTGACAGTCACGCTCTACATAGGCACCCCCTAGATTTTCTCCAAGGCCACTGCCCTGGGTTTGTAAACAAAATGCTACAGTTATTCAGATCACATTTTGCAATAATTTAATTGTATTACCCACTAACTTTGTAAATCAAATGTACCTGCTTGAAACACTCTTTCAAATCAACGGTCAGTTTCCTTTGTACCTCACAACCTTCCATCCTCATTTTTCTGCACAAGCATATGTTCTGTATACTTTTTTTCCAGGAAGAGAAATCGTCACAGTTTGTATAGGTAATGAGACATCCACGCTGCTGGGAATGGTTGCATCCTACATACTAATTCCAAAAATCTTTTCTGTTGTTTTTTTTTTTCTTTTCTTTTATTTCTATCTCTCTATTCTTTTTGTTTTCCTAAAAAATATTTTGTTTTGGGTAAATAATAATTTAGTCAATCCTGTTTTTATGGACTAAGTTGGTCATTCAGTAGTTAACTACGTCATGACTTTTCCATAGAAACATTAGGTGAATACAGTGACTTGAATTGAGTCAAGCTCTTAATATTCTGATGCACAGTAATTCATAGGTGGTAGCTTATAAATATTTGTGCATTGAATCTTCAACAGAATTTATCATGAGATTTTGGATTTAATTTGAAGTCAGATGAATTATTACATTGTTCATGTTGGCCTGATTCTACAGTTTTCTTCATAAGTACAGTATTTTAGCTTACTGAACTTTGTGATAATTCACAATATATTTGCCGCAGATCTGTCTCGCCACTGTGGATTAGACAGTGATTTCTTACCTGTTCAGGCCTTTTGCATGTGAATCAACTGCATGTTAAAACTCAATTTCAAACTAACGTTCTTAATATCATAATGCTCAAAGTAAAAAGGATTTCTTGTAAAGTGAGTTGTGATTACAAATCATTTCAAATTTCAAATTTTCATTCTCTAGGTTGACTGGCTTTTTTTTTTCCTAAAATATCTAAAAGTTACCTCTTGAGATCTGTCTTTTGACAGGATAATGAAACAATCATGACTTAGATTTTACACCAAAACTAAAAGAGCAGAGCTGCCAAGTCTTCCTGATTCTACAGAAGACTTCCTGCAAAGTATAAAATCTTCCTGATTGAGAACAGGATTTCCCCCATTAAAATACACACAAATCCCTGAAATCTTCCTGATTTATGAGGCAAATCTTCCTGATTTCAAGACTTCAATGTTGGCAGCTCTGAAAGAGGAAAGAAAAGTTTCGTGGTACCTGTTCAGTCCATTCAGCCTTACTAGATCAAAGCTTCCTTGATACAATACAACTACAGTCAGAGTAAAATTTAATTTAGTATCTTTAAAAGTTTCTTACTATTTCTTTTCATAAAAACAACATTTTATTTTTGTTTTTGTGTTATTCTGTTGGCCTATTAACAGAGAATGGAAAAAAAGCTTTGTAACTAACAACAGCACAAAAGTGCAGTATCTGTGGTTTGGCGTAAACTCTTCAGCAGTTCTTATTAGATTTACCAAGGTCTAGATTCTGACATTTTTCCCGCAGTTGCATCAAAACCTGATCTTCATTTATAGCTAAATTGCATCCGTGTAACTTGAATTGGGGTAATTATTTTCAAAATGTAGATGTCTGGCTTGATATTGTGCTGCAAATAAAATGGACCCTCTTCATATTTAATCATAGACTATTTTTTCACTGTCATTTTTGTGTGGGTGTGTATTTTAAAAATCCCTGGGATAGCTGTAGCATTGTAGCCTAGTGGATTTGCTTTATTGCCAGGGATACGGCAGCCTAATTTAAATGCGCACTTTCGCTTTTGGTTTTGACTAGACCATATACTTAAATTACAGTGCTCTGGAAAACCTAATTTGCAAGGATATATATGCCTTGCCAGAACCCCAGATTTTTTCAAAAAAAGAAGCTTGCTCTCTGCATAGTATATTGCCACTCTGTGGAAGCAAGAGGATTAATTTAGCTTAAGGTACATCAGCTACATGAGGTACTGTACTTGTGGCTAGAAGAAACACAATGTTAAATCCTTCTATCATCCATTGTGGCTGTATATAATAATATAATGCTAAAAAAAAATCTCTATCTGCAATTTTCAGAAAGCCTTTGCTCTTTGTAATGGTCAGTTTCAAAGATCATTTATGTTAAAGAGACCTCACAGCCTTGACTGTGATTACTGACGTAGTTGTGAGCTATTTAATTTTTTTTTTTTGCCGGGGGGGGGGAGGGGTGATCACACAGGTTTTTTTGTCTGGCAGATGCTTCTTTGAAATTAGGCTTATCAGCAGAAGTGTCGTGCCCATTGGAACCCTAGGGGATGGGAGATGCATTTGAAAACCCTTTGTATGTCAAAAAGATGGAAAAACCAGTTCAAATACAGGCACCATTTTTATCACAATTGCCATATAACCTGGTAAACGCTCTGTTAGTTATCACACATATTCGGGTTTTTGCCCTCTCCCCCTTACTTTCCAAGTTTGGACCCTTCAAATTTACTTTTGCACAATGCACTCGCTTGTCAGTAGAGAAGCTTCCAACCTATGAGTATCCCCCCCCCCCCATTCTCTCTGTCTTGTACAATGGACATGCACTATTGCTTCTAATGCTGTTTCTAAAGTATGTGTATTCGGAAAGCTTCACAAAAACCATGTAAAATATCTCTTTGGTTGTCACCTGTTTGTTCCTGGTGATGAATAATATTCTTTGCTTTGGGGCAGTGTTACAAAAGCTTTATATACTGCTGCCCTAAAGATCTGAGCATGGAAGTACTACCTCGGAGGTAGTACTTACAGGATCTGAGTATTTATTGAAATTATCATGCAAAGCCAGCATCTAAAGTTGTGCATGTTAATTTGCAAAGAAACACAATACCCTTGATTGTCTTGCAGTGGTGAAAACCTTCTTCCAGAGAAAACAAACAAAAGCTTGTTTGTTTGTAGATATAGATTTGCCTGTAACTAACACTGTGAAACAAAACATTACTAACAGTGAAGGCTTTGTTTAGCCTGAATGAATATGTCGGCATGAATTGAACACTTAATAACTTGTAAAAAGATAGCTAATTAATTTTTGTTGGAAACATATACTTGGGTTTTCAGTTCCACAAGAATTTTAGTTCAATTACTGTAATGGGTAAGTTTAAAGGTGAATAGCAAAGTAAAAGGAATAACAAGAGGATTGATAAGAACAAAGGGAACTGACTGCATGGTCCAGTTAGTTAGAGCACTTGCAGTCGTGAGGGTGGGAGTTCGTGTCCTGGCAGGTTCATACCAAAGACTTTTAACATAGAACCTACTGCCATTGTGCTCGGTGCTCAGCTTATATAAACAGTGGAGTATGGAAGACAAGCCAGTGAGCCACAACTGGGAAAAAAAAAACACTGGCCGGCTAGTCTTGAACCAATTGGTTGGAAACTGGGCGGTAAAACTCTATCTAACTAAGTACTAAAACAAAGGGAAAAATTGTTTTCTCATGTGTGGGACAGAGTTTTTGTTCAGCTTGATCCTACAAAAAATGAATAACATTATAGAGTGCTTTTACTGATTTCACCAGTTCAGCTCCTTCTGATGGGCAAAAACTAGTGCCATACATTGGAAGCAGCTATCAACCAACCCATGTGTGACAGTTGCACTAAAACACTGTTGATTTTCACCCGGCAGTTGACATGGCTTAATACCATTTGTGAGATCACATGAAAGCACTCAATCACTGAACGGCAGAATTGACAACTTGATGGGATGGCAGCCTGAAAGGCAGTCATGTGTCACCCCAAACTACAACTTTCTGATGAGCACACAGGAATTCTCAATTGGCACAGTTCTTTGATTGACATCAAATCAAAAAAGTGCAGGATGTCTCATTTTTACAAGCCAGTAGCATAGCCAGGACTGTGTCATGGGGGGGGGGCGTTAATTGGGGCACAACATGAAGGAAAAGTCTACCTGGAGAGAGAAAAAAACAGCTATTTTAGGTGTTTTTTGCATGTCAAGGTTGGGTCATGGGGGGTTTTCAACCTCCAAAACCACCCCCGAGGCTATACCACTGTTACAAGCATGTACGGAAAGTGTTATGATTAATTATTGGGCTCTTGTATGCTCACCAGGGTATGCCCTGAAGCAATAAACTTGGATTGTCTCTGGATGAGGATGGGTAGTTGTGGGAGGAGCTAGAAGTAAGTAGGTTGGGAGAATTGAAACTGTCTGTGATGATAAATAGCTGACTCTAAAGGACCAATCCTCTCACTCCAAGCTACACATTTTTTAGGGGTTTTCCGAAATTCTCAATTGGCTCAGCTCTGTGATTGACAATTAATTCAAACAATGCAGAGTGCCAAAGCTTATTTTACACAGCATGAAATGTAGTGAAAGTGTTTTGATTATGCACACCGAGCTTTTCTATACTCACCCTGAAGCAATATACTGAGATTTTGTCTGGAAGAGGATGAATTTTAGATAATTGTGGAAAGGGCTTAAGTAAGAAGGTTAAGAGCATTGGTACTGTCTGAGAGAATTGGGTCTTAAAATGGGGTGACATAGGGTGTCAGGTACTGGGTCGTAATGTTACACCAGCACTTGCCAGTTTGGTCAATGTTCTACTTATTGTGGACCTCATAATCCACTTCTTCCCATGAACTGGTCACCTGGTGACCAAGGACAACTCTTAAGCTTTCTTTAGGTCAAAAAGTTCACAGTTAAACAGATTGCAAACAAGGAAGAACATACTGTAAATGTAAAAGGCATGATGGGATTTCATTCCAAGTCAAAGCAAAAATTATAGCTATTCAAAAATACTTTTCAAAGGAAAAGGAAAAGGAAATTATTTTTAGCAATAGTCTAATTGTCTTTTCTTTGTTTTAACACATTCCAAAAACACTGCATGGACATTTTTCCTGAAAACGTTCTGTTGTACTTTCATGTGAGGGTGTTATTTGTGTTTATAGGAACTGTTGTGTTTTTTTTACTAACATTCTATCGTCTGCAATTGGCTTTATAGAAGATGGGATTGGAACAATTGTGATAGAAATATGAACGAATTCACTTCAGGTGCCAAAGTTCCATTTTTGCCCTCTTCTTCATCTACTTTCCTTTTTCCTATTTTGACGCATGTAAGGGCAAGCTCAAAAAGCTTAAAAAAAATCATGAATTTCACCTAACCTGTCCTCCATGTATCAGATCGATATTGTGTCAGTCTATATGGTCTTAGAGTCTAGTTTTTGCTATGGTTTGTAACATTGTGGCATTACAGGGAAATATTGCATTTGGTTTGCAAAAAATTCATCCTTTTAAAACTAATATTTATTGACACAGGGAGATAGTTTATCAAAAATAAGGCAGTAAGTTGGCCTTCTTTCTAAGAAATAATTATCCCACAGATGGAAATTCAGTTGTTTGTTGCTCAAGAATAAATTGTTCGCCCAAACTTTTAGCATCTCAAATGATGCAACATCCATGGCTTTTCTTGCTCATAGTATTTTCAAGAGATGTAGCTATTGCTGGGGTTTATAATTAAGACCAAATTGTTGGGTAGTGTCTGAGCCATTTTCTTTGTACTCTTTTTTGGTACACATTTCAAACACAATATTTTCTTTTAAAATTGTTTGGTATCTCAACGCAGGTATAAAAACATCTTTTTTGGCATTTGCAATAAAATTTCAAACACAATGTAGCAAACATAATATACAGTTGCCCACGTAAGCCGATCCAGAGATTTTTCTTGCAAGATTTGGCATTGGGATTAGGGTTCCCATTTTAGCGGTCCTGGAAAATTGGGATTAGGGGTCCTGGAAATGTCATGAAATTTTATTTTCATTGTCCAGGCTTGGAAAAGTCATGAAAAATTGTAAAAATTACACAAGTTATGGAAAAGTCATCAAATTTACCCCCGATCAGTCTTTTAATTTTTTTAGAAGTAAATAAATTTCCTCATTCATGTATCATGATTGTCATGCTCTTCAAGATTTATCAAACCATGGACATAATTTGGTCATGAAGTAGTCACTTTAAGTCATGAAATAGTCATGAAGTTTTCATTTTTCTTAAGGTGCAGAAACCCTTTGGAATGGAGTTTTTTCTTTTCCTACCCCATGGTACACATTGCAGCTGGTAAAGAAAATGTTCGCCCTGAAAATTTGGAATAACTCCTGGAATGTTTTTGTTACATTTACTAACATTTTTGCATTAATGGACAAGCAAAATCTTCCAAGGTTTATTTTGGAATGTCTTTTTTTTCTGGATCTTCTAAACTTTATATTTGCATTTTTCGGTATGATAGGTAGTGACAAATCACACTGAGATGTACATTTCATACATGTGTAAAGTCTAGTATCACTGAAAAGGATGTGTCAGGAACCAGGATTGTAATTAAAGGGCCAAACCTCTCACCCCAAACTACAATTTTGGAACCCGGGTACCGAAATTCTCAATTGGCTCATCTCTTTGATTGACAGCTAATTCAAACAATGCAGAGTGCCAAAGCTTATATTACACAGCATGAACGGTACTGACAGTGTTTTGATAATATTAATTGAGTATTTCCATACTCACCCTGAAGCAATAAACTGAGATTGTGTCTGGATGAGGATGAATTTCAGACAATTGTGGGAGGGGCTTCAGTAAGAAGGTTTTGGAGAATTGGTACTGTTTGGGGTGAGAGAACTGGGCCTTTAAAGAGCAAAAGCAGTCACCCTAAACTTGTTTTGAAGCAGAAGCTGAATCTCACAATTTTCCTCTTATTACTCTTCAGAGCATCTCTTGTAATGTTTTAGGACTTTAATATTGTACATTCTGAAGCAAATCAAGCAGTTACCCATGATACATTTCACATTTGAGGAGAAACAATTGGTGACATGACTCTCAAGAGTCAATCTTAAAACAGGACAGTCTACTACACTACTTCAAGTTGGGGGTACTGCTCTTGCCATATAGGAGCTAATGGCAATTGACCCCTGATACATGAAATCATACCACCCAAAATGGAGTCAGGAGGGAAAATAGCCCTTATATTTAGTGTCCTGCAGGGCATTCTGGTGGTAAATATTGGCCAATCAGTCATAAAAGAGCCTCCTTTGAGCTAAACACTAGTTCCTACCCAGAGTACAACTGATTATGTTCTATTTCCTGGTCTAGTCATACCAAAGGGTTAAAAATGGAACCTACTACCGTTGTGCATGATGCTCTGCAAAAGCAGTGGAGTAGGGAAAACAAGCCAGTAAGCCACAACTGGAAAAAAGGCCGTGGCCGGCTCGACTTAAATCAATAGGATGGAAACTGGGCCATAAAACTCTATCTGACTAACTGATTATGTTATTACCATTTGAGTCCTTCAATTCAAGGATTTTGTAGCATAAGGTAAATCGATTGTGACACTGTTTTTGAGTGACTCATTTTAATAGTGTATTGCCTCCTATTCCGGATATTTGTGAAATATGCTGGTTCTATGCTGAAACCGTGTTTACTTATTATGCAATACCAGCCACAATTAATGATGCATTGCATCTTAATAGCCTTACTACTAATAGCATATGTTTTAGAATTGGTCACGTCCTGCATAGCGTGTGTACGTACCTTAGTATATAGATATATTAAATTTCATAAGACAAAATGACCTGAAGAAATTGATTGCTCATAAAAACCAACTTTAATCCTGTGCAGGAAACGTTGATTGGTGAACCCTTTACGACAGTTTGATAAATTAAATAGTTTAATTGATTTTCTGCCATTAAAAATTTGATTATTTTTGAAGGATAGAACATGTAAAAGAGTTCTATAAAACTTAGTTTGTTTCGGTTTGGGTTACTTAATTGTTATGCCATTCATTTAATTGCAGAAGTCTCTCTCTTGTTAATTTAAGAAAGATGATGGGCAAGTTGAGAGAGTGGGGCTGAGCAATGAAAAGGCTTTAATGATTGTGATTTCTCACCTCTAATATGAAGGGTAATGTCAGGTAACCATTTCGAAACCAACTCCTACCAGTCCAGTGTTCTAGTGCCCTTTGTACTGAACAAGTACCTTTCCCTAGCATATCTATTTCATCATAGTATATCTGAAAGGACAAATATCGTCACCTTTTTCGGTTAATTTATTGAGACTTGGCTATGGCTATGTTGAAATACTCAGGCGGCAACTCCCTCAGCCAGCTCCTGCCATGGTTTGTTACTA
Organism: Holothuria scabra; assembly: GCA_037179385.1. Taxonomy (NCBI): domain Eukaryota; kingdom Metazoa; phylum Echinodermata; class Holothuroidea; order Aspidochirotida; family Holothuriidae; genus Holothuria; species Holothuria scabra. Next base: position 16,267,115 of record CM074199.1, read on the forward strand.
CACACAACACAATAGCAGACCAGCTAAGACAAATGCAGTGTATAGGTTTCACAGGTCATACCAAAGACTTAAAAAATGGTACCAACTGCCATTGTTTTTGGTGCTCAGCATGCATATTAAAGCAATAGATTAGGGAAAACAAGCCAGTGTGCCACAAATGGAAAAAAAGGCTGAGGCCGGCTCGACTTGAACCAGTTGGTTATAACTTATAGTTTTGACATGGTGCTCAAGAGGATTTCCCCAAACACTTTTCTATGCATCATACAATGCAATGTTATCAGACAACCAACCCACTTGTTAATGTAATTCACCTAGAAAAATGAAAGTCTTCGTATAGAGAGCTGCAAAAAGAATAGTTGAAATTTTCAGAAAGACACAGTTGTCAGGTGTAAAGGAGGGGGCAGTCTTTCAATAGGGACCACTCTGGTAGGACAAAAAAGTGTATTTGCTTTTGAGAAATTTAAATTGTGCAAAATTCCTTATTTGCTTCTATTTAGTAAGGTGGGTATTTCTGTTAAATTGTCAGTCTTTTTTCCCCATTACCTCAACTTTTCTAGTATGAATTGTCCATCTTTACTTTTCCCTTGATTGGTGACAGGGAGGTTTCTTATGCAAAGAGGTTTGGAGTTCAATTCCTAGCTGGGTCATAGTGAAGACCTTTAGTAAGAGGGGACCTAACTGCAGTTGTGCTTGGTTCCCACCTTAAGCAATTCAGTAGGAAAAACAAGTGAGAAGGCAAATAATTTGTGATTCTTTTTCAGGGAACAGTCATTGGTGTCACAATCTGATGCCTTGAGAAGGTTGGAACTGATCCCCATATGTAAAATGCAATGGATATATTCAAAAGAACTATGAATAAGTTGTTATGTGATAAGCTTATAAACATCACCCGTCGATTATTCTCTGCCAAATAGGATATTGTTCTATTTAGGCTACACAAATAACTCAAACTTGGTAATGACCATTTGTTACTCTCAGACTGCTAAATGAGACTAAAGTTTGTTCATTGAATGGCATGGTGACAATGGTGTGCAGTCATAATAGGGCAATTATATTCCGTGTTTTCTAGAATGTACAGAAACACACGTAACGTTCCCTGTTGGCTGTTGATACAAAGATAAAAATGTTTTATAGTAGATAGTTGGAAATGTGTTATTTTGAATATTTCTACCCAAGTGCAACAGACTCTAAGTGATATGGTAACAGCATTACTGCTGTTATTGTCATAGTAGTGCAAAGTAAGGTGAATCACTCCTACAGTTTGGTCCATGTTTTTCTTGGCTTGGCCTTCTTATGGGCCCTTATCAAATATGGAACTACACTGTAAGAAAAGGAACAGACAAGTATTAAGAAACAAAATATAAAGAAATGCAAAGCTGACACAAAAAAACTGTCAATTTTTCGAAATAAAGTTATGATACTTTTTCCATTTTCTTTACGATTTATTTTATTTTTTGTTCTATAAATGTACAGGAATATTTTACAGTGTATCCTTAGTTGAAGTGTCAACCCTCCCCCCTTCCTCAAAAAAAAAAGAGAGAAAAATGATTAACTTCATGAAGTGTCATTGGTGTACAAAATGCATTGATTGCCTAAAGTATTAAAAATATTGAAACAGGGGACTTTGCAGGAACATTTACATTTATGTAGTAATTGAATGGTGGTGCACACTGAATGTGCTTCATCATTTCCTCATATCACAAGGCAAATATAAAGAGCCTTCAGTATATTGTTGGATCCATCAACTAGAAATTAAGTTTGGTTTAAACTTGTCTGTGGTATGTACTCAAAATCAATAAAGAAAACTTGGATAATCTTTTCTTGTATTTTATTTCTAATTACTTTTCAGCAAGAGGCCTGATCTTTTACCAAAACCACCAACCAGTAATAGTCACCATGCACCAGGTATGCATACTTTTCATTACGGTTATTTGGTTTATAATAATAATGATAAAAAAATAGAGGGAGTGTACTTAGAAACCCTTTAGGAATAATGGAGAAGTGTCACCTCCCCCCCCCCTACAATGAGAAGCCCCAAAAAATTGTTTCATTTAAATTAATTGCTACACTTATTTAAACCTTTCAAAGTACTTTTGCTAGCTTAGTCAACACCGCCAACCCCAGAACAACAACACAGTGCCACACTCAATCCAGGCACCCTAACACCTAACCAGTCCTTGTTACTCTCTCTGGATCATAATAGAGGTGCTGATATATGGTAATGGTGGTCAGAAATCATGGGAATTGATGCAAATATATAATGTGCCTTTGAAGTTTTTTTTTTTTTTTTCTTTTCTGAAGGATGCTACAAGGGTTTGACCTTTAGTGTTTGAGGTAAAGGATTCCAAAGTGTACAAATTGTCTGGTAATGGAGACATTTCTTCTACAGATTGTTGTGGTGTGACAACTCTTCCAAAGCAGAACTGTTTCTGAGCTTCCAAATATTGTAATATTAAAAATTGTTCAAAAATTGCAAATCAACAGCTTGGCATTTAAAGTAACTTCAAACTCTGCATACACAGAAGTGATTTCTACTGATGTTGAGAACATTTCGAGAGAAAAGCAGAGTTTCACCTCCTAGACATGTAAGCCAATAGATTCTTTCATGTTTACAAACAAATGACATCACCGCTACTCAGCAGCAGAGTTGATGAGGTACGCATACATGTTGGCAAGTATGGCTAATGTAGTTTCATCAACTGTAGTTCAAATAGTGATGGGGGAAGTGGGAATGTTCGTCTCAGACAACTTAGAAATGGATAACCCTTGATTTCCACATAGCTGGGAAAATGGTGTTCCAACAAAAATATGCATGACTTATTTATTCGTATCTTTTGACAGCTTTACCAGTGAAGAATTCAGCCAGTACCACTCGGGACATGAACAACCACTCAACGTTTAATAAGAGTGGCAGTCTACCGCGAGTCCTTCCTCCAAATCCAAGACCTTCAAGTCAACATGACAGTGATTCTAAGAGCAATTCGAGCAGTCGTCATGGCTCTGTCACTACACCTAGTGATGTTGAGGAGGCTAAACCTCTTCCAGCTCCAAGGCAAGCCAAGCCACAGGTACGTACCAAGAGACAGGATGGGGGGGGGGAATTTACCACTCCCTCAGTATCCAAACAGGTTTACTCCTCCTGGCCTGGTCATATTCAAGACTTTAAAAATGAAACCTGCTGCCATTGTGCTTGGTGCTCAGCATAAGCAATGGAGTAGGGGAAACAAGCCAAAAAAGCAAAAACTGAATATAAGGGCTGCGGATGGCCCGACTTTAACCAGTCGTTTAGAAACTGAGCTGTAAAACTCCATCTGACTAAGTAACAGGTTCACTCCAATATGGCTAGACTTCTAAACCCTTTAGGCTGACAGTCTGCAAACAAAGTAACTAGCTATCTCAACACATGCAACTCGGTATTCCCTTGACCACCAAACACAATAGAAGACCCTTGTCTTAGGCTCATGCAGTAATCCCCTTAAGAACGCCTGTCTTGTGTCGCCCACATTAGCATGCAATTTATGCAGCAGAATGTTTGTGCACCTACTCCACTAGTGACCTTAAAAATAAAGAGGGAATCCTCATATAGGGTCAATTGTGACACTCAGGTACCCACTCCCACCTCTTTCTTACTTATATTTAGGATTGACTTGAGAGAGACTTGCCGGTTGAGTTAGCTAGATGAGATTCAACAACATACCAATACAAATGTGTTAGATAGTGTCAGTGGACTCAATAAAAAGTTCAAAGTGTAAATTTACTTTCAAGTATGGTTCAAATGCATGTTTGGTTTCCCTTTAGTTGCTTCTTAACCAGGCAGGAAATACTGTGGACATATTCTACAACCACCCCCAGCCCACAAGGCATGCAGTTGAGTTTCCTTCAAATGTTTTATTAAGAAAGTAGCTGTCCTGGAAGGAAAACAAATTTCTTACAGTGTGGATCTGGGGTTTAAAGTTGCAATTATTAGAGGTTTTTCATGTAATTTTAGTGCATTCCTGAATGACATGCTGCCTGTTGCTGGTCATAGCTGTGTTTGTGTTATTGATACTTGACAGTACCTTAGTAACAGTTGTTGTGCATGATTATTAATAATTGCTTCTTTGGCTCGTTGGCATCAAGTTTCTTCCTGTGAATTAAAGGATACTCACTGCACTGACCTATGCTCCTACACAATGGATTCCCCCACGTTACTGTCTTGGAAAGACTGATAAGAAAGTTAGGCAAACAATTGCCTAATCATCCATGCCAAAAATTATCTTTTAGTAGGGTTAAGTTTGTTTATTGACAGGGAGAGACTACCTTTCATCCTCTACCGAGATGTTCACCTCATGATATTTGTGATCTGTTTGTTTCATACAGAAATTCCACAAGGCATAATTAAATTTTACAGTTTCTCACAATAGCCATAGTATGCTGCAATACCCAAGAATTTCTTTGGTTTGTTCGAAACTTCTTTTATTAATTTCAGGTATTAATTGTTGTAACTTACCTAGAACATCAGCTTTTTCCTTAAAATCTAAATCTATCAGTAAGCATTACTTGAAGACTGACTTCACAATGTTGCAGTTTTTGGACATGTTCATATTCATTTCTCTTTTTCGTTCCTAGCCGAAAAAGAAGAGAGTGAGGGCACTTTATGACTGTGAAGCTGACTACCCAGATGAGTTGACCTTTAAGGAAGGGGATGTCATCGTTGTGACAGGTGAAGCTGACCCGGAGTGGTGGGTAAGTTGAGGTTTAGTCTGTTATCAAGAAATAGCTACAAAGACATTTTCAGCAGCTCTTTAATGGCCTGAAAATACAAACAAGGTAATCCTGTCAATGTCCTCTTACCCATTTATTTAATTTGCATAATTATGCATCCCCCCCCCCCCTTATCCACACCCTGGAGAAAAATCCTGTCGAAACCTGCTGAAATTCCAACAGGTTTGAACAGGTATTAACAGGTACAAACAGACGATGTTCAACAGGTTTTTCCTCCTGGGCAGCAAGGACCTAGGCAAACCTGCAGCATAGTAAGTGGAAGGCAGCCTCTCATGTCCTCATTTCCCTCACTGCCACACAGTAGCAAAATTTTTACATTGTAACATTTTCTTCCTGTTTGTCATATTTTGTTAAAGATTTTTAAAAGGGAAGTAGTTTATACTTGCAAAATGAGAGATTAATGACAGCTTATTCCTTTGAACTGATTTCAAAAAGTAACTTTGATTTTGATGATTATGTTGTGCAAAATGAATGGCTAAATGTATCTTTTGTTTGGTTTAATGCTCGCTGCAGATTGGAGAGATTGAAGGCCAACCACATCGCAGAGGGGTGTTCCCTGTCTGCTTTGTTCATCTCCTGGCTACGTAGAAGTTTTCAAATCCCAAGGAAGTAAAACTCTGTGACATCTAGGATGTTTAAGATGTCCAATGCTAACCTGAGCAAGTCTAAGTAACTGAAGGGATGCTTACGCAGCAAAAGCCAGAGTTCTGTCAGATGCCTCATGTTGTTGTGAGACGGGACAGCACTAACGATAGAGGAGGCTGTCAAAGTCCAGAAATGATGAATTATGGTTGGTAAATCCAGAACAGGGTGTTACATATCTACAAGGTGAATTGATGTCATACCAAATCTTTGGTGATGACTTCACAAGGAATGTTTTTCTAAGATTTTCTTAAATTTTGTCCATTAGTTTTGGATCGAAGGTTTTTTACATCAGGGGTATACCCGTGGTATAAAACATTACCTTTACCCAATGATGTACTTCCCTCATCTTCTTTCATGGTCACATCCTACCAGGTAGCAAAGAAGTTGAATCTACAATATTCCTCACAAGAAACATCACGGGGAACATCACAGGGAACATCAGATGGGTTGTATTCAAGAGGACTAGGTTTGAAAGGAGCAAATTTTCAGTTGTGCATGAATTTAATTCCCGTATCAGTCTACTATTGTAGCCATATGACCAACAATTTTTAAAAATAATTCCTTGTGTTGTTTGTCTTTTTCCAAAAGGGAAAAAAAAAGTCTCAAGAAAACAAATCCCAATACCACGTGGGCTTTAATAGAATGTATTTTGCTTGAAAGATTATGTTGAGGAAATGGTTGGTCCTCGGGTATAAAATAATATCAGGAATGCATAGCACTGGGTAGTGAATGAGATTAGAAATATTTCCATGAATTTTTACCAGTGATGCCTCTCAGCACCAAAAAAGGGCTGTTGTAGACTACTGAGCATTTGTCAGCCTTGGTTTTCTCGAGGACCATTTTAGTTCTCAGAAATTTTCCAAGGCCCAGCTTATTTAAAGTTCATGAAAAAGATATGCCTTCTAGTTGTGACACAAAAATAAACAATACGAAATGAGGAGACACTTATAATTGCATCAAGAAATTGGAAATGCATTCATATGCAATGAGTGCTATGGCTCTGTTGACTGTGGTCAGAATAAGTGTGAAATTTAACATCACTTTAAATTTTCTATTTTGCTCTATTTTTCTTCATTTTTTATGGTGGATTATGGGACCTTCTAGCAGAGCTCTGTAGCCCACCACATGGGCAATGGACCACTGTTTGAGTCGCCCTGGTGTAGACAGTGATCATCTGTCAATCAGAATCAAACCAAGACAGATGTTTGTGGTTGAGATAAATCACTTCAACAGGGTAATATAAGGTTACTACCTAAGATAAATACATATTGGTTTCATTAAAACCAAGTAAAATTACAAACTGCTTTCATCTGCAGTTTCAATTGTGATAAAATTCCTGTTTGATTTTTTTTTTTTTGGCCAATTTTTATACTACAGTTTTGTAAGTTTTATTCCAGATTTATATCTTGTAAAATGAAGGTTTGAGGTGTTAGCAGTATTTGTCTATATTTGAAAAGAGATGATCTCTCAGGTGAAACTTTCTTTTTAAAACTTTTTTAACTTGACATGGAATCATAAGTAAAGATGTTAGCATGTAGTTGTTCTTATCCCAGAAAATAATGGTGGATGTTTCAGAAAGATTGTGGATAGATCTATTTCCAAATGGCAGTTACAAAGGATTGTGGGATAGAGTTTTGGTGTTTGTCATTTATGTCAATGGCATTTTGCTGTGGAAAAAATTGACGTACACCCAAAACTCTATCCCACAATTCATTGTAATTGCTTTTTGGAAATAGGTCTATGAAAATTTGGGAAGTCAGTTTATATACATCTTCATGAATGATGCTACTAAAACATTTACTGTGTTAATGTCTTCCTCAGAATGAGAGGTTACTGGGGTGCACCTACAAACTTCCTATAAACATAGACATAGCATACTGCACTCACATCCAGTGGGTAGATGGTCCCTACTGTACGGATAGGCTGCCTGTTGTGGTTTTACGTGTGAAAGTTTAGACTTGTTCAAGTAGTCAAAATTGGCAGATTTTCCAAGAAACTTCGAAATCTAGAGCGCCCTTCCTTACCTCCTATTTACATATGTAACCCTTGCTTACCTGCAGTTATTCCCGAAAAATGAAAGATAGCCTACCAGAAGTGAGCCCTCAAGAGAGGGACTACTCATTCTTCCACTTGCCGTATCAAAAGTCAGACGCAGTTGACTCTTCTTGAGGGCTCACTACTGGGAGGCTATCTTTCATTTGCCGGGATTAACTGCAGGTAAGTGAGGGTTACATATGTAACTAGAAGGTTAAGTATCAGGGCTCATAGATTCCTAAACCAGGGAGTTTTGTGGATTTTGGGAAATATTGCCAGGTTAGGTCAAAATCACCAAATGGATTGAAGGAATGTGATATATTTTCCCATTCAAGTCTGAATTCAGTTTGAAATGTGACAGAGTCATTGTCAAATCAAACACCTTGCAGCTCTACTGTGGCCATCTTGGTACACCTTTTTTCAGTTCTGTGCTAGCAACTGTTTAGGTCACTTGATCCTCTATCCATATGTGGGAAGTCTGTGGGTGTACATGAAACCATGAGTTCATACCCACATTTGGGTAACATGAAAAGTTAAGTTCCTACAACCTCTAGTGTGGAACGGTTCATCATGAATTGGTTGTGCATTCTGTTCACTTCAGGTTACATGGGAATTTGATTCCAAAAATGGCAGCTGTATGGCAGTCATCAGGGGTGTCATGCAAAATTAAATTGTAAGGGTCCTAAACTTGGGGATGGGGAAAAATTTCAATATGTGGGGGTACCAAACTGATTATTTTGTAGGTAATACTGCAATCAGTAGAAATGCAATCATGATGGTAGTTGTTACTGTGTTTGAATAATTATTTTTCGAAATTTTTGATATTTGAAAAGTTTTCCAGTGAAATTTCAGACAAAATTTTATGACGCTTTTCACAAAATTTGGGGGGGGGGCACAGCCCCTTCCCCATACTAGTAAGAAGTTCTTGCTCATGATTAACTGTTGAAGGGACCTTGAGAATGGTCTTGACAACTAATTAGTAGTGCTCATGTTCTCCCAAATGTCCATTGTGGTTATCTAGAAGATATATCTATGATTCATTGATAAAGTCTTTTGACTGTTACCACTATGGATTCGCTTCGGCATCAAAGACTGGTGTAGAGAGAGGGGTGGAGAAGGGGAGAAGGAATGGGGAGAGGGGTTTGTTTTCAATGAGATCATTAACGAATGCTTTGCAGGCATGGATCCATACATTCCAAAAGGGGGGTTAACGTAAAAGAAAGCAGGAGTGTGATGGAGTTGTAATTTCCGGTTTTCTGGTAATTTCCCTTGTGTATTATTGTTGATGTGGCAAAAAGGGAGGACTGAGGCTGTAAAGCCCCCCCCCATACATGGAAGTAATTACTTGTACTTCATATGGTATGTAGGAATTTACCACAGGGCTAGGTAACCCCATTGAAAATGTGTGTCAAAATGTTAATAGGAAACAATTTTTGCCTTATGGGAAAATTTGCCCTAAGATGCATTTTTTCAGATGATTTTTTGCTGTGACGCACAGTTAGAAGGTCAGAGTCAGTGCAAAGTGAAGCTTAATTTACAAGCAACAGATAGAAAAAGGACTAAAAATCCTATAGAGAATGGTAAAGGGTGTTAGCTTCCCTGTCAACCACAGAGGGAAAATCTCTGAAGATACCAAGTTCTTTGTAGAGGCTGTGGGTATCTGTGGACAATTTTAGCATCCATTTACCATTTGCTTACATTCAGTATGCCTCTTCAATCCCAGCTCAAGCCTGTTAAGCTAAATGCAAGGCATATAATTTGTGTTAAAATTTCACAATGTACTGTCCTTTTTAACAGCTGTAGCAATCGAAAGTATTCCTAATTTGAAAAGTGAAACAGACTTAATTGCTTACTTGCAAATACATGTACAGTTGTTTCCATTTATAGACTTAGAGTTGTTACAACAGGGTGAAGGAAGTGTGTCGGCCATAGTTCTTGCCAAGAAGGGAGGCATGTAGTTCAGTAGACAAGCTGGGGAACATGGATGTACAATGCATGCTGGGAAGGAAAGTGTACCACAACAGAGACTGCACATACAAGATTTGTGATTTTATATTTATACTACAATTTAAGGTAAAATCCACAAATCATTTAACATCAAAGGTGAATGAGAAAGACTTGATTTTGCAAAAAATAATCTTTCAAAAATTTTTTGGTTGCTGTTGGTTGTTAGACTGTTTTATTTTTTAGAAATAACAGTTAACTTTCTCTCCCCTTCATGTGATTGGTGACCTTTGGGTGAGGGGGGGGGAGCAAGCGGTTACATAATTATGCCACTGTAGCAGTTTATGTGAACAGTATTAATGCCTGTTTTGTGCTTCTCATTTGTTAAACAAAATTTATTCCATATAATTTCAAACTTTAAACTGATCTTTTATTTATTGGCTTTTCACCTGCAGAGGAGGGGGGTGGAGCAAGACTACAAAAGGGGAGGGTGTGGAATTATTTGTGATATTGGTGGAACAGATTTTTTGGAGTGTGTAATGCTATAAATGAAGGAAGGTTGAGGTTTGATAATTGTGAGATATGTACCTGGCTTTTGTATGGGCTGAAAACTTTAAACCTCTTCATTTTGGGAAAAGAAGTATATTTTGTCCACAGTGCAATTCTTAAAAAGAAGACATATGTCATTATTTATGATAGAAAAGTCTGTTTTATACTTTCATATTGTTCTCAGAAATTACATTTTTTTATGTACAATTGTTTTATAATTTTCAATCAATTGAAATAATGTGTGAGGAACTGATTATTTCAAGTGTCCATTTAAGACTAAACTCTATGCATGTTCCACCATTTATAAACAAGCTTTGCAAACTTTGTGATATAAGTGTGGTAATGATTATAACATAAACTATTACGCCTAGGCTACCTACAAAAGTTTAGCCTTCCCCCAAGCATTTAAATGTAGGACTTTCCATTTCAAGTAACCCTCATAGACCTTGTGCTCTGACCACGTACTGACGTCATCCTTTGGGCAGAACAATGGAACACGTGGCCACCCACATAAGAGTTTGCACTGCTCCTGTAGCAGACTATGTGCATATTCGACTTGTTGACAAATCATCTGTGTGCATTTGTCTGTGTTGATTTGTTGTACCCCAAAGGAGGGCGTAACTTTCCCTTCTGTGACATTATATGCACAAGTTCTATACAAATTTGACCAATTGCAAAAGATTATGAAGAAGAATATGGTATGAATAAAACAATATGTCAATTATCTTCTTATTCATTCAAGTGTAAGATAAACCAGTCAGATGTTTCCTACTCACAGGGCTTTCCATATTGATGCTTTTGGCTACTTTGTGGGTTTTCTATTTCTAGAATATTTGGGTTTGCATTTCCGTTGAACTTCAGGTGAATGTGGAAATACATTGCCTGTGGTTTCATTTTTGAGATTGACTCGGTAATTACAGGAAATGTAATGTGGTGTGACTGTTGCATCAGTTTTGCTGGACTTGGAGAAAGTTAGAAGCAGAATTCAATTCTGATGTCTTTCTCTGACAAAAAACAGATTATGCTATATATGATATTATATAGCTGTTACCATGAATTAATTTATTTATATGGAACTAGGGTGTGTAGAGGCATTAAGTATTTTGGAAAGTTTATCATGTTTTAGGCAATGAGTTGTGTTAAATGTGACTTGTCTTGGCAAGGTATGTTTTTAGCTTGAATAATTTAATTGCAGGGGGCTTTTGTAGAATGATAATTTGTGCCGCCATTCTAGTTATTTTGTTCAAAGTGTATGTGTAACAACTGCTCTATTTTATCTTTTTCTTCTATGGATTGTCAAGCTGCTTCCTTGCTTACATGTCCACCATGCTTTTCCAAGACAAGTTTAAGGCTGGGAGGGGAATTGTAAGGGACAGGAATAGCTATGTAGAGGCAGTAGCAATGGTAGCAAGGAATCAGATTCACAAGGTGGAAGGTTCACAAGATTGAAGATGCTCACTGCAAACCTAAAGCTTACCCTACCCCTAACCAATTCTGTACCCAAGCTTTAAACTTACCTGATCCTAATCCTTAACAAAATCCCAGATCTCATTCTGCATTTTAGTAGATTCCCAGCCCAAAGTTCTCACCAGAGGTCAGTTGTGGTTCAACAGATTTTCAGTCCAGCTACTTTCAATCTCATAAACCTTCAGTCTGGTGGGTAGCCAAAAGCTAGAAACTCGCATTTAAAATCTGTTGGTTAGTTTAATAGTAAGTTGAAGTTTTACAGCCCAGTTTTCCAGCCTATTGGTTCAAGTCAAGCTGGCCGCTGCTTTTTTTCAGTTGTGGCTCACTGGCTTGTAATCCCTACTCCATTGCTTATGTGGAGCATCACGCACAACGGCAGAAGGTTCCTTTTTAAGAGTCTTTGGTATGACTCGACCTGGGAATAGAACCTGGGCCTTCCGCATGAGAGGCAGATGCTCTTACTGTTACACCAAATTTGTTGGTGTTAATAAAATATTGGAGGGAACCCTAGTTTTACTTTTTTATGCATTTGCCTCCTTTCCCAATATCCCAGTATTTATGTTTGTTGGTAAGGTGGTTTTGACAAACCGATTGGTGTCAAAATAACCAGAATGGCTACACAATGTTAGTCATTAAACTTTAAAAATAAGACAATCCATTTCAGTCATAATGAAATGAATGGTCACAACTGACCAAATAAAAAGTTGAAAAAATGCTGCTCCAAAATTGCCTGGCATGGCATGAGGAAAGTTCCATTACTGAAACATGTATAAATCCTCTAGAAGTGTACCACATGCCACATGAAATGGAATAGAATGAACAGGACAAAAAAAGGTGTTTTAAACATAATGGAGTTAGTTTATTGACCCTTTTCCAAATAGCAATCACAAAGGATTGTGGGATAGGTTTTAGGTGTGCATAATTTTTGTCAATGACATTTTACTGTAGGAAAAAATAATGCACACCAACATACTATCCCACAATCCTTTGCAAAAGCTATTTGGGAAAGTGTCTATAGTTGGATGGGGTTTTACGGCTCAGTTTCTAACCAAGTGGTTTAAGTCGGGCCAGCCACAGCCTTTTTTTCCAGTTGTGGCCCACTGGCTTGTTAATAAGTTATGGAGTGTAATATTTGTACATATTATATCAATATTATTAGAGTATAAAGATATATTTGCATCATTGTCATCAGCTGTAATGTTTCTTCTACCATTTTGATGTTTTTGTATCTATAAAGAGGATCTGTTTGTATGTAATGTAATGAAAACATGAGAGACACAAACTTACAAAGAGACACACATATTTCTCCTCTTGTCTTTTTTTTTTTCGTAGCATTATAGTGGGCTGATGAGAGCCCTGTTTGATAAAAAAAAATCGTTACTAGCCAGTGATAGAGCTAATCCTTAGCCTAATCCCTAACCTTAACAAAGAATAAAATGATCGACAAAATGCCACAGATACCAACACCTAATTTTGAAATTTCTTCTGAAGCAGTGCACTTCACCTGCATTAAAAGCCCAATTCTTTCACCCCAAACAGTACCAAATATCCTAACCTTCTTACTTAAACCCCACAATTGTCTGAAATTCATCCTCATCCAGACCCAATCTCAGTTTAAATGCTTCAGAATGAGTATAAAAAAGCTCAATGTGTAGGCTAGGCCTATAATCAAATCATGCTCGGTACAGTTCATGCTGTGTCATTCAAGTTTTGGTACTCTGCATTGTTTAAATTAGTAGTCAATCAAAAAGCTGAGCCAATTGAGAGTTTCTGTTACCCCATACAAAAAGTGTAGTTTGGGTTGAGAGGAGTGGTCCTTTAAGTTTTGTTCATTCGGTATTAACGTTGGACAGTAACATTCATAACGTAGTGGTTCTGTGCAGAAAGACTGATTATCTGGTCACCTTGCTTAATGGCAGTTAGCTTTCACCCCAAGCTACAAATTGTATCAGAAATTCTCAATTGGCACAGCTCTTTGATTGACGGCAAGTTAAAAAATGCAGCAAACTGTATAGCTCATGTTACACAGCATGAAGAGTTTTCATTACATAATGGGATCTTGTATATTCACCCCTGAAGCAATAAACTGTGATTGTGTCTGGACGAGGGAGTTTTGGACAGTTGTGGTATCAGCTTAAGTAAGTAAAGGTTAGGAGAACTGGAACTGTCACGTGGGAGGATTAGGCCTTGAAAGTTCGCGATGATACAGTTCTTGGTCCTAGTTCGGAGAGAGGGATGAAAATCGGAACAATAAAAGGGGCAGCAATAGGCAAGGGGAACAAGCGCAGACGCGGATCCAAGGGGGTGGCTTTTACAGCCTCAGCCCTTCCTTTTTCGCCCTCATGAACAATAAAACACACGGGAAATTGGCCGTGCAAGTAACTCCCCCGCACCCCCTGTTTTCTCTTAAGTCAGCCCCCAACTTTTGTGAATGTCTGGATCCGTTGCTGAAGCGGTTTACCTCTGCATTCAGAAAATGCTGAGCTTTGTTTTCCCTCTCGGAGTCTCCCTAAATTGGAGTGCACTGTATTGTGGTAAGTTACAGGAACTGTTCATGTAGTATAGAGAAGTATGTTTTGAAAGCGCATTATGGGTAGGTTTGCCAGTGAACAGGGAAGGATGATCTTGCCTCACCTCGATTATATTGACTGAGTATCAGAAACTGAAGACATCAAATCGTGAAGATATTTTCGTCAAATTTCAAATGTATTGCTCGGAATCAAGTGAAAATGAGCCACAGATAAGGGTTCAAACCATTCGGAGTAACAGAGTTCATTGTAGCCTGGGCAAAATCTCAAGGGGCAGTTCAAAAATTGCCTACGTAGAGCACCACCATGACTTGACATATGGGTACGTGCGATTTGATCTCAGTTTCCATTAGGCCCCCGGGACTCTGGGGGTAGGCAATGTCTGCTCCTCCCTTGTTTGACCAAACCCTGAATACCAAAGGCCTGTAGTGCAAACCCACCCCACCATATTGGGCAAATCGTGGCATCACCCCTAATTTTGTCTTCCCTTTATACTACCTACATAGCAGGTCAGGTATCGAAGCAGGCTCCTCAATTGAAGTATTTCGAGCGCATTCAACAGGTGCGGATCCAAACATTCCAAAAAGGGGGCTGACTTACGAGAAAGCAGGTGTGTGGAGGAGTTGTACTGCTACATCCCTGTGTGCTTTACTGTAGCTGTGGTGGAAAGGGAGGGCTGAGGCCGTAAAAGCCCACCTTGGATCCGCGCCTTTACAATGTATAGGTGCAGAAATTATACTAGGCTCGCTCGTCAAGCGGGCAATACCTTGACAGCCATTTGTCGGTAGCATGTTGTCTGTGAGTGAACCACCTACAAAACTGAACCTATTTAGTACGCAAGACCCTTAAATAGCAGTGTAAGCCGATTTTCAGTCGGACCAGTCTGTCGTAAAATAATAATTTTACAATACAGATTTTGAGTGGGGCATTGCACCTCAGTGATAAGCTTCTGTCAAAAGGAATGATCATCTTTTCTTACACCTTTCTCAAGACAACGCGTTTTACTCGTTGGTTTTGGGCTGTGGAGTCCGGCAAGACCCCCCCCCCCCTAGAATGAGTCCCTTACTGCAATGAACTGCACGACCTTCGACAACAACATGGGCCTATCATAAACTGGAATTTTTGTGTTTTGGCTCAGGCTTGTCAGGGACCGCGGAGACAGAGACGGGCGGGGGCTGGGGACCCCAGCTCAGTGCAGAATATTTGCTTTACTTTCAGACGTAACTTCCCATTCCCAGCGGTGTCAGCGTCCCTCACCCTGTATAGCCTACCCTCTAACCCAGTGATCGAATTACTGTACCATGATAACGGTTATCCCAGAAGAACTTGGAAAGGCACGTGACAAAATACACCCGTCACACAGCCTGATTGCTGCAATACAGACCTGCAAACCATAACCATTTCGTTGTTTACACTAGATGCACACCATCAACAAAACGGTTTCAGGGATGGTATCATTATGGCGCAATAACCAAAAATTGATTTTGTCACCTGACTCACAGTACAGATGACCTTTAGTCATCCAAATTGATCAGAATGATAAAAGTTGTGCCAATATCTCATTTCGTATTGACGACCTTAGCCCTGCTCGGTATGTGGTTAAGTTACCGAACTTTGTCAACGTAAGGTTGGAAAATTTCCAACAAGACTGCGTTCGTTTATTTTAACTTTTAGTTGTTATTCACTTGTATTTTTTCGCTGGAAAAATCTGTAGCCTATGATCCTGTCAAATGCCTTTTTTTTTTTTTTTTTTTTTTTTTTTTTTGTTGAAGTGACTCCATGGGGTTGCTTCCGATAACGGCACGACAATCTCACAGTGGTTTCTGTTAAAAATATAGGAAAACCGTTCCTGTGCGGACAACCGAACAACGTTATCAACCTCATGTTAGACTTATTATTTGCACTTCATATGCTACATCACTACAAATACTTATTCTAGTGATCATCAGTAAAAATATGCTAGGCAAAAAAGCCCGATTTTACTTGGCAGTTAGTTGAGGAGTAAATTCCCCTAAGGAAATAGAACCGTGTGAACACCAAATCACGGCCCTATATAGAAATGCTTTTTCAAAGGCCTAATACCTCTAAAGCAATCTGTTGCCCCAAAACAAAAATCTCAAGGCTCATCAGGCAGTCCACGGCCCGGCACCGACGATCCCCAAGGGCACAATTCAAATCCCCCCAAATAAAACTCCCACGACACAATGTCCCAACTCCCAATGTCACAACCGTCCCCGATATTAAGACCAAAAATCAAAGGAAAACACTATTCATTCGAGGCACGCCCCTCCTCGACACCACAAGATCTGCACGTCGAATTCATTCAAATCGAATTACCAAGTACAAATGAGAAGCCGCCCTTCAAAATGGTTAATTATTCATGGACCCCGACGGAGGGGAACCGAGGCTGTTATTTGGTTTTAATGTCCCCTCTATATTAAATACCCAATTTCGTCAGAGCTTGAAGAGAATTGAGATACGCAGGCTGTCGAATGCCCCATGTTTGGCTGAAAGTTGATAAGCGATTATTTAAGCGACACAAATACTTTTCACAATTAAACTGAAGTTTAAAATAAAGTAGGAAATTTTCAACCCCTAAGAAAGTATTGCTTTGGTATTAAGTCATTTATAAAACATCTTGCGTACATAAGGACATTTTTAAGGCCTAAATTAACATTATCCAACACGGGGTAATAAAAAATGAAGTGGCTAGACAATATCCACATCATTCTTTAATAATTTTAAGAAGCCCATTATACAAAGCCCTTAGCTACCCTCGGTATAGTTCTCAAGGGATGGTAATTCCACACATGTACCGGTATTACAAAAACTACAAAATTTGTTATTACTTATACCGATATTAACAAACAGCAAATTTATTGGTTGTGAGAATACCATTGTTTACTTTATATTGAAAGGGACGAAGCCTAGAATCGATTTGCTACTTTAAAAGGATTTGTATTAACAACATATCAATACTGATCGGATAAGCTTCTTTCTAAATACAGAGAGTTGCAACACCCTGTTAAATCCAACTTCCACTTAATTATCCCGAATTGAAAAGCAGTAAGTACTTGGTAAATCAATTTTCGGGCATTGTAACTTGAACACGAGACCAAATGGTTTTGGATGGTTCGGGTGGTTTAGGGTGGTTTTGGGTGGTTTCACGTTTTTCAAATGCCCTAATTTTTCTGAGATTGATACATCCCTTTCGATTTCTTATTAAAAGTGTTACTTGGTATGGACAAATAGGAGTTGTAACCTTACAAATATTTTCCACCTGAGGAAAATCTTTAAAGACATTAAAAATGCTGTTCCAGATGCAGTTGAACTAAAAAAATAAATTTTACATTGTAGCAATTGAATTCCTCATAGAAGATCCGTTTACACTCACTAGGTCATTAATAAAGAAAAAAACTCTTTTTAATCCAATACATATACCTGTATACGGAACTATTCTTTTCTTAAAGGAGAACAGACTATTATCCTAGATTTTTTGCGACAATCATTTCTCTCTTGTGTCAATGTTAATTCCCCTTTCAAAAAGTTTCCAAGAGTCGATAAAGGTGTTGTATAGTCTGTAACAAGTATTGAATACACACCTCTTCTTGGACCTCTGACACATTAACGAGTATAAAACACGGCCACCGAGAGGGCAAGATATTAAGTGTCATTTATGAAGGGAAAGGCCACTCCTCAGACCTGAAGGTATGCTACATCGACGCCCAATTATATTTTCCATGGGGAGAGTTGACGTAGCCACGGGGAGGGGTGGGAGTTGAACCCCACCCCATGAGCCGACCTCGAAGAAATACTTTGCAAAAAAAAAAAGAGAAAACTCCTAAAATAGCCGTTTTTTTCTTCCTCCTCTTAGACCTTTCCCTCATGTCCCCTATGACACAATCCTGCCTACGCTACTGATGATAGGGAGTACTATCATTGCTATTTAATATTCCCTAT
The DNA here is from genome assembly GCA_037179385.1 of Holothuria scabra. Taxonomy (NCBI): domain Eukaryota; kingdom Metazoa; phylum Echinodermata; class Holothuroidea; order Aspidochirotida; family Holothuriidae; genus Holothuria; species Holothuria scabra. The sequence goes on from CM074199.1 coordinate 16,285,006, forward strand.
GAAACTTGCATCTGTAATCGAAGCCCGTAGCTTCGAGTGTAGGGATTGGTTTCGTTGTCACGAGTTTTCGGCTATTTATGTGGCTCAGTAAACGTTCCCATGTATACATGACCAACATCATGACCGTATTGGCATATCGAACTGCTATGCAAGTGTAGAAGAACCGGGTTTTAAACAATAGACCTTGTACATATGATGTCATAGAGCGGAAAGTACGCCCTCCTTTTGCGTAAAAGAAATGCAGAGCAGCTGATTTGTCAACCGAGTCGAATAGGGGCAAAGTCTGCTACAGGTGCTGGGCGAATTCTTGTGCTTGTGGCCACCGTCGTTCATTGTTCTGCCCAAGGAACTTTACTGGGATACTGCAAAGCCCTCCTCTGCCTTCCCGCCTGTAACCCCGTCGGTTTCGAAGTCCGTGTGGTGATGAGATACTGTATCCGAGAACTTCGAGAAGCGATTTGTAGTTTTTCGATCATTTTAGCTCAATATTCTTACCTGGTTTATACACTTTGCCCTGCATTACCTCGGTGTGTAAAGGGTTCACCGACGTGGCATGGCCACTTGTATAGGTGTAGACCCCAAGTTCTTTTCCTCCAAGCAAAATGGTCCAAGCTGAAATAATTTAGTGAGATCCCGAATTGATTGTAACCACATCTCAAATTGCGTACCATTGCCCTAATTCTTACATTGGTTTAACTAAGGTTTGCTTTCAGTGTTGTAGCCAATATATATTATTTCTTCCCCCGCCGCCCCACCCCCTCCCCCAAAAAATAATAATTTGTGAAAAATAAAGGTCAAGCGATTTCTAAAAAATTGGGGCGCTTGTAAGTGTAATCTCAACAAATGTTATATGTTATAGTTTTTGTTTATCCTACTCCCATTTTCAAGTTCAGCATCAGGTCACCAGCACAGCTGGTGAATGGCTCTGGCAGTTTGCCATTTTTGCCACGTTTGTGATAGAATATCCTAATGCACGTAACTTATTGTTGAAGATAATTCAACCGATACGAGTCTGTTAGCAGCTTATTTAAAATACACATTTCTTTTTATGTATAGCATTTAACGTATAAATATATATATTTTTTTACCAAATTCAGACTTGATTCACGTGTTACCCACATGCCCCCTCTCTCTCTAGCCCACTGCTATTGGGCCCTACCCCACTGACGGACTCTGTTTTCTCCATTTCTCAGCTTCCAAAACCATATGACTGAACAAGGAATAGCCTGTGCCGTAAAGCTTTCTACAGCCTGCTGCTTAGGTAAATTTGGCCCATGATAACGACTGATATGTGCGGAAAATATTTGCAAACCGGATAATATCCTTTGTGCGTGCTAGCTACTAATAGGGGTCCCTTATCATTTATGGGTGCAAAACCAAATTAATCCCGTACGGGTTTACCCGTATGTAGCCCATATAGGTTTGCTACCATCTGCCGAAAACCAAGGATGGCGCTAGCCGGGATTAAGGGAGCCAATCCTCCCTCAGTCGGGGAAGTTGCCCCCCCCCCGCACGACGGGGAGAAGATCCAATTTCGTCGGGGAGCCTTCACCCCGTGCGATAAAAGATGTAAGTTCGATAAACTTCATCCTTTATACACCCCGTTATTGATTTTTGCTTCCAAAATTCCGAAAATTTTCTTACTAGACTTTCTTTCAACATAATCTCTAGGCTGGATTTTAGAACATTCTGAAAAGAAGGAAAAGATTCGTTTTCACCGTACGACAAAACAAGCAACCTCAACCAACTAATTCTGTCTTTATTTTGCCTCCGGACAGCAAGTGATGGTCTGATTTCAGTCGGCCATAACTGGGGTCCATCACCTTCAAATCTTTCAATTTCTTTGCTTACCTCTATCATGGATGGTTGTACACTAATTTTTATCTTAAATTCTTCAATTTTACTAAATATGCGGTTTTGAAATTCATGTAAACAATAAATAAAGACGATTTAAGGCTGATGGACCCCACTAATGGCGGCCTACAGTCTCTAAAAATAAGCGCTAATCGAATTCGTCTAGTATATAACATTTAGCAAATTGATCTTTAATAAAGTCTTCAATTTTCCAAATGAGTTCTCTTCTACAAATTAAACCGTTTTTTCAAATTTAGCGTAGGCGTAAGAATCGGGACTGGGGGCTTGAAGTGCTTTCAAAAGAGTTAGAAGAAAAATCATTTACAGGGTGTACGGGCAGTCGCATACTGAACAACTTCATCAATTCAGTAGACCTTGAATTCAGCTAAGAGTCGCAACAGAGTAAAAAACATCAAAGCATGTTTTCAATTTCATTGCATAGTTTTCCTCGAAAAGGTAAAAAACCAATTTATCCAATGGTAATGGTACATTTTATCTGATAATTTTCTGATCCCTTAGCAATTACTGATTTTTGTATTAAAGTGAAAATTTTATTGCTAACAAAAGCTGAAAATAACGACTTTTTTTTTTCTTAGTTATACTCTGGGATACGTCATTTCCGGCTGTCTGATGGGTCCATATTTTCAATTTTTTCTGTGAACTCCGCGCCAACCAATGGCGCCGCTTTTATAATGTTCAAAGGAAACCAAACTTTAACGGGCAATTCATCAGCTAGTATCGTCCGAGGGTCTTAACCTTTGTGATGATGTTGGGTAACCCCATTAGGCTACAAGTCCCCCCGGCGACCTGCTGGATCTTTTTGATGAGAAGGTCAGTTTCTTCAATAAAAAAACCAACAATCTATTACAAATTGCAATTCTTTCTCCAATGTAAGCTTCAGGTTTTCAAATATTTGTTAAAAATGGCCAATTACTTTTACACAATTTTCGAATTTCATTGGATACTCCTTAGGCTACAATAAAAATCCCGAGCCACTGAACATCAACCACCCCGACATTCTGCTTGGTTTTGATCTTAAAAGGCAAATCACTCAATAAAACCCTAAAAAAATCCAATTTCACCTTGACAAAAGCCACATTTTTTCCAAAATTTCTCCAATGTAAGCCCTTAATTATCAAATCTTTGTCTATGGTAAGAAGTTTTCGAGCAAATTGAAGTTAAAGTTTCATCTGAGAGCAAGATATCTAGGCGTAAAATAAAATTCGCATCCCAAACGAATTTCAGTCGCCCAAACAACTTTTTGGAGTTTTATTATATTAAGGGTCGATCCTCCAACAAACAGATCCATTATTTTTAATGGTCATTGCAAAAAGCCAAGTTTCTTCCAAAAACTCCAAACCTTATTCACAACGAACTCGACATTTTAAAATATTTTTTGAAAAGAAAGCCCAAAATATCAGCCTCAAACCCTGCCCTGACCCCTCGGGAACTCATCACCTTTGTATGGGCTCCGAAATGTTGGCCCCCTGTTGGGGAGCCTGCCCCCGTCGGGCAAATCTTGGCGCCACCCCTGCTGAAAAACTCGACCGGAGCACTTCCTTCTGTTCAACAGTCCTACTGCACATGATGGTGGATAGTGCACGCGCTGCCTTTGGCTCTACGGCAATTCATTCACCCTTGTGTGGTATATGTGAATACATTGTCACCAGGGAGCTGTTATTTCGCCAAGCATGGAACAAACACGTTAGCTCCATGGTCCAAGTAACAGCTCACTGTTGCCACGAATGACTGAGTTAACACTACAGACAGAATCAGTAAAAAGAGACATGCAATTTAAAAATACCATTATATGACAGTATGACGAAGGGGAATTCTCGGTAAACTGAATTTTACATCAGTCTATTCACGGCTTTAAAAAAAAAGGTGTTGCTGACAAAATAATAAACCGGCCGAATCAAGTTTCTTCTAAAGCCCGGGTCACGTCGTCACGGCTACACCACTCAACATCCTCATCGTAAAAGAGTTTCGAGCGTATCCAAAAATCCACGACGACACCATGCCAGCCCGACTGCGTTTGTCGGGCCGATTGAACGGCTTACGACTGGCCTAAAAAGGGTGAAATCGTATTCGGGACACTTTTCACACCGAAATGACTTTATCGGAAACGAAGTTTTGTTGACTCAGGTCGTGAGTGTGTTCACGTGTGACTCGGACATGAAGCCAGGGTCACACCACCATGGCCTTCAACGACTTCACGTGGCAATCACCAGGTTCCACGAAAGAAGTTGCCACAAGAACCAAAGTTGCATAATTACAAAGCCCCAACCAAATTCGCACAATTTTGACCCACCTTTCTGCTACCACCTGGTCTTAGCTTGTGGGGTAGGGGCAGGAGACCATTTCCCCTAAGGTTGCCAAATCGCTCATACAGTACGTGCCAAGGTGAGGTGGCGCTATGCGTAGGCAGTGTTTGGACTGTCCATTGGAGTTTTTGTCCAGGCTACGGCCATGTAATATGTTTTCGAACTGTTTGTTGCAGGGAAAGATTTGGTCTTTAACCTGCCCAATGCAAAAGTTAGTGACCCTTTGAGGGAGTCATAGACCTGTAACACTATATACCTAGACCGTTCGAGAGACCAGCAGTGGTGAGGGAAGTGGCTCGGCGAAGATCGTCATGCACATTGCAACAGCAGCCTGTCCGCCATTGGTAGTGTTGTAAGATTGCATGTCGGTTAACGGTTCTCGGGCAATTCCACTATAGGACAGTATACTCCCGGACTCTTCCCAACTAGACGATCTCCCCTAACAATTATAATCCAGGAAAATTTGAAAAGCTGCGTTGTAAAGCCCGAAACGACAACTAACGACATCAAGAGGCAAGACGTCGCGTCAGCTGTAGTCCTGGCGGTGTGGCCAGTTTCACCACTAGAGTTCCTTCGTGTCGTAAGCCGTCGGTCCGATTGAACATGTTTAATCCTGGTTGGATGCAACAGGTACGTTTTAATTTCGAGTTACACGGCCACGACTACCAAAGAAGTGTCTACGATATACGCAAATTCCTCCCGACGGAGAGTCTTCGGTAGTCGTAGCGGTGGGTACTGGGCTTTAGACTGTAAGACGTTAGGGTGAAGGACAATTGCATGGAGCGGGTTGCCGGAATCGTCAAGGGGATTGTCCCAACAGCCCGAGATGACTGTTGTCCGGTCATGGTTCAATGTTTGTAACAGTTCTGCGCATGGAAGTACTACCTCGGACCGAGTAGTACTTCCGTGTTCTGCGTATGGATGGCACTGTACACTGGTGAAGAACGAAGTTGTTATTTTCATTACAAAAAATTACAAAAACAAGCTACGACGACGGAAGACTACGTTGCATTTCCGGCCCACACAGTATCCACAACTGGCAAAGGGCCTTTGCCGGCCCGACTTTAACCAATTGGTTAGTAACTGAGCCGTAGAACCTCATCTAACTCAACGAATGGATCTTTGAACGTGCCAAGCCGGCACTTTTTTTACATGTTTTTCATTGCTATGTGCTTCGGCACAATATTACACTGTCCTTCAATAAGCAAGTTCGGTAATTCGTTGGCGCGTGGAAATGTGGATCACAGCGTGGGAAAGCGCGCCTTACCAACTCTTTTGACCCCAGCCGTGATTGCATTTGTTTGTAAATACTAAATGAGTCTTTAGACCTCATGCTTCTGATGTCACTCTGAGCAAAACGCATACCTTTTTGGACGAACAGACCTTCGTAGAAATCCTAAGCTGAGGATGTCACAAAGTTGAAGATTGCAAAACAAAGGATACGATTAGCCACCGTGTGGCATGCCCCTCCGTAGTCATCACAAGATTTGCATGTTGAGCTCATGTTTATGCATGATTAAGCGCAAGTCAGAAATAACCCTGTAAAATTGTCAATATTTGACCGAGGGATTTTGATGGGAATTGCGGCATTTTCTCGGTTTTTAATGTTTTCACATCGAATACGCCACTTTGTTATTTTCGTGTCATAGCCTACGACCTTGAAGAGAAAGGGGAGAGATCTAATTCGAGGTGGAGGTCCACCTCTCCTTAGGAGAAAAAATCTGGGTGTGGCTTGAAATATTTGTGCCTCGTAATTAATGAAAATAATACCGAAAAGTGATCCATTTTTCCATTTTGCCTTCATTTAATTTTTAAAATTAGGCCTTCGCTATACGGTGCCTTGTGGGGTACAGGCCCATATTCAAACTGCAGGAATACTACTTGCTACAAATTTGGGGCTGTTTTTTCAATGGGGGAAAGTTAGGTCCAAAAACCCGTACTTTCAAAGTTACAAGTTGGTAGGCCTACATCGTCGAGTGCCGTCCAATTTTTTTCTTTTTTTCTTTCACTTTTTCGCCTACTTAATTCAGGTTATGACGTTGTAGTTCGGGACAGCATAACTTAACCGCAAAAGTGCAGACCGCGTTGATCACAACTTCACAAGAAAAATGACAATTATCTGAGTATAGAGTTTCGAAGGAAAAATTGCATTTGTTGTGGAGAATGTTTACATATGATTATTGATAAAAAATATACGCATTTCAAAATACGATTCCGTGTCAATCTTTATATTTTGTAAGACAAATTTAGTCATCGCAATGAAAGTTCTACGTTAACGTTATTCAGTCCCATCTTCAACTGTTATACAAATAAAACAAGACGACCGTCTAGACGAGTTGCGGTGCCGACAAACCAAGTCGTCTTATACTTTTAAGGTGATTTGACGACTGTTAGCTACTAATAGCTTTTGGACTTTGGGCATGGACTCTACTACTGTAACAAAGAAGTATATTTGCCTTTTTAAACAGGATATTCAAGGAGGTTTCCCTTCATGGGCTACTTCATTTTCTGTACAATTCGCGCCAACCTGCGGTGGCGCTCTGTTTAGAATAATCATCCTTCTTTCGGAGAGGTTGAATCCAACTCAATACCATAGAGTGCACTCTAAAAACACTTTGGTGAACTATGCACCGACTCAAACGTATGGTCAAAAAACGACCAATTAATGGTTAGATTTGACCATAAATAAGTAAATTTTGACCTAAGTTGGAGGTCAATGGTTTGACCATTGTTTAGGTCGGTGCATAGTTAATTGAATCAATGGTTAATTCTAGGCAAAGAGATGAAATGAACGAATGATTTGGCTAAAAATTTAGGAAAATCGGCCCATGTTTGTACAGGGTTTAGACTGTTGGCCCAATCAGCCTGGGGTCCAGGGGACCGCTTTAAGGGCCCCTGGTGGGGTTCAGGGGACAAAGCCCTAATAGGGGTCCATGGGGGGCTGGGTACTTTTGTAGGGGGTGGCTGGAGTTTACTATCTAAGCGTAGCGCCACCACCAGTTGGCGCGGGGCGAACAAAGAAAATTTTGGTTTTTTAAACCTCCCAGATGGCTAGAAATGGCATTTTCCAGGTTAATTTGTCTCTAATTCTGGTGAGAAAGTTTTTTATTTTTCTAAGATTAAAACACCCTTTTGAGATACTGATTAGCTCAGTTCATTACTCCAGTGAACTATGTATCCTAGGATCGCAAATCCGGAATCCTGCTGAATGTTGCAAGCAGCTGTTCCAGTGCACGCCTGAGTGAAGTATTTCCAGGGTCGTCACTTTTGGGGCACAAGATTTTTGCCCGAGAAATGTAATTCTGCCTGTAGGACAGTCAAAGCGGAGCGCCACCACTACTTGGCGCGGAGCGTCCAGAAAATTTGAAAATTCGTACCCCTCAGACAGTCAAAAATGACATTTCCCAGGCTTGAAAAGGGGATCCAAGCAGTCGCCTTTTTAAGTTTCAATTGCAGATAAACGTACGTTCGTTCCCAACTAAAATTCAGCCAGAAAGACTAAGCGGAGCGCCACGATTAGTTGGCGCGAAGCGTACAAAACATTTTCAAATATCCGACTGCTCAGACAGTTGAAAATGGCATTTCCCGGGCTTATATGGGGATCTAAGCATTCATTATATTGAGTTTCTTTTTGTAAAAAATGATCACTTGAAACTTAAATTCTGTTATGAAGCGGTATAAGTGGAGCACCACCATAAATTGGGACGAAGCGTGCAGGAAATTTTGAAAAACCTGACCACTTCAGACAGTCAAAACCTTTGCTTATAGGGGGTCTTAGAAGTCACTAATTCGAGGGTCTGTTTGCACAAAAATTGTTCACTTGAAACTAAAATGCTGCTAGGAAGACTATCTGCGCGGAACTTCACCGCTGGTTGGCGCGAAGCGAACAGAAAATTTTGAAAAATCGGACCCCTGAGACAGACTGAGTCGAAAATGACATTTCCCAGACTTATAGGGGGATCTAAGCAGTCGCTATTTGATCAGAAAATTACCAGATAAAATATATCACTGCTAATCGATGAATCCCGCATCATTTCGGGGAAACTACAAACCGGAATTGAAAACATGCTAATGAATTTTACTATATTGCGACTCTTGGCTAAATGCAATACATATTGCAAAAATTGTGTGCCCCAACTTCCTACCATATATGATTTTACTTTTGAAAAAATTAAGGCCTATGGGAATCTTATAGCAGTCGCTATTTTATCAGAAAAATCAGATAAAATGTACCACTACCATTGGATGAAATGAAGTAGATGATTTTTCTTCTATTAGTAACACATATTGACAGAATTGTCACGTTACACGGTGTGTTGAGAAATGAATTTTCAAGCAGACTTACGGGAAGACATTCTCACCCTACATCATTAAATTATCGAAAATCAGATTACCCGATTCTCATAACCATTGCCCGTATTTGGCAATAGTTGCAATAGTTGAACAAATCACTTTAAAGAGAAAAATGGACTTTATGATGAATAAGTTAAACGTTTTCCCGATAACACCACAACTCCCTGACATAATTATAACAAACTAGAGAATAATAAGCTCATAAATATCTTGCGAACTTTCCATTTCCGAAAAGGGCAAAGAGATGAAACGAACGAGCCACTTAGCTGAAAATTTACAGTTACGAAATGTCTTGAAATGTTCAAATCATCGTCCGTAAACCAACAATTTGACCCTCTGTGCACGGTCTAAATTTAGTGTCTACGTCACATAAAATAAGCTGATAAGGGTCAACTTATAGTAAGCAGAAAGTTGCAACTTTCCGTATTAAGGGGCCAAACTATTCACCCCAAACTACAATTGTATTGCAGACCGGTTGTTGGAATGATGAAATTCGTCTTCTACGGAATCGTTTACTCGACAGTTTACTCGTATTCATAGAACTGTCTTACTTATTGCTTTCATTAGGTAATCGTTTCATCAATTGCGAGTCATGGCCATACATAAACTTACTACAATGACAATATTTTCTTCCATAGTAAAAGGACATCGTCAAAGAAGCGACAAAAAGTCCTTGCTATAGATTGTAATAAGAAACGTGTCTGGTTAATAATGTGATGACAGACGAATCGCAGCTAATAGTTATAAATTATAAACATCGACATTTTGGTATTCACGTTTCGTTATTGGACGTAAAAGTGATGCAATGTATCTTTATGATTGATTACTGGATGGTTCGGCACTCTGATTTGTGTAAGACAATATCGTTCAAGTTTGATTAAATGCTGAACTTAAAAATAATTGTGGAAGGTATACTAGTGACGTTTATGAACGGGACTAATACCAGGGAGCTGCTACTAAAGGCAGCTCCCTGCTGTGACCTTATTTGAATATAGTTCTTCTGTCAATGCAACCATGGGACGACCCCCATGGTTTTTCACGGACACGGATGAGTGATATGTATGACTTTGCAGTGAAGACAAAAGGTAGCACACCACCAATTCAAGGGGACTCCCGCCGGAGGAGGTTACCCTACGAATTTAACACCCTAGAAAAACTTTGGGGGGGGGGGGACCATGTTAGTGAAGAAATGTGTTCAATTTGTGATCTCTATGTGGTGGGAAAGTAGCTGAAGTAATCATTCAAAGAAAATTGAAGGTATTTCAGGCTTTTTTTGCAGTATATCCTTCCGCGATGCAAAACGGCATTTTGAATGAGTCAAAAAACAGGAACCTGACTACTCTTTATAGGCCCTCCTAGCGTGAACTCAACATCGTGTAGGGAAGAAATGGTGGTGTTAGTAAAAGAGGGGCAGCAGACCCACTTACCAGAAGTTGTTCATCCTTTTCAAAACGTGTCTTCCTTTCCTAAGTCATTGTTGTGTGTCTTGATATCCTCATTTTCTATCAGCCAGCGAGCAGCAAGAACAACACTTCTAGGCCTAACATTTTCAGAAAAAACAGCCGTTTTATAACTTAATTTCCTCTTAAATTTGACAGGAATTGCTTGGCTCTCTTCAAGTCTTATAGGTAAAGTTTTAATTGTTGCCACCACATCAGACGGGACATTAACAACATTTCACTTAATACTAATTTGCCCTCCTCGAGGAAGCTCACGCAACTGCATAAAAGGTGTTCGCAAAGCGACCGACCTTTCTTCAAGACGATGTAATTTCAATTCTTCTGGTATCTCATACATTTTCATATTATTATCTCGACTTAATAACGGAACAGTGCCTTCTTTTATATATTTTAAACAGATTTACAGACCCATCCTTTATCTATACCTTCTTCCTGTTTACAAATATTAGTATTTCCACTAAATCTTACTAAATTCACCCACAGTTCACATTCTTTATACCATAACTGCTCACAGTAAAAGCAAACGTATATAGGCCTCTCCATAATTTTATTCCAAAAGCGATGTTGCAATTCTCTAATTGGATTCTCCTCTTCTTTTCTAAATTGACGCTTACGTATTTGTTCTCTAAGCATAATTTTAGTACTATCACTTGCAATACCCACACTACGTTTTATCACAAAACCTTTATTTTCCCAACATTTATACCTATCTTCAGTCACTCCCATAGACCCTTTCACTAATATATGATTACTCCCCTCATTTAAACAAACATCTGCTCTCTTCACATAATTTTGCATTGAAATTTGATTACGCTCCTCTTCAAATGAAATGTCTCCTCTTTTCAATATGTTACATTTAACACCGAAAAATTCTTCACTATGTTCATTAACACAACCCCGCTTCAACCAATTCTCTATAACGCTGCTCTCATGTACAGACTCATTATCTTCTATTTCCAACACTACGTCATAATGTACTCCACCTGTATTGACTAAATAAATGGCACGTTTTTCCAGAGTAACTACACAATGAACTTACAATGACTTGTCTTAAATAAAAATGATTATCTTCTACCCCTGTAACCAGTAATGCCAAACACCGAAAAAACAATTATCATCCCCACGTACTTTTCTCACACGAATCGGCCTACTCTCAACTGAAACACATTTTCCTATTTCAATAGACGGCAAATCAAACCCTCCAGTTTTCACAAAACCATGTTTGAATCTATCAACACAAGCTTCGTAAACATTTTTTCTCTCCAACAGCTATCAACAACGAAAAAATAAAATGTACATGCAGATCTTTCGGAACGTATAAATAATACCTCACGATCGTCATGTTCCCTACTTTCCCCATCATCACACCTCTGACTTTTTTCATATTCACTAGAACTTTTTTTTGGTTTGTTCCCAACTCTGATATCATCATTTTTCTCCTCTTCATAACTTTTATCTTGAAATTCACCCCCATACTTTCTTTTTCTTTGTTGCCAATCTTTCCTTTCTACAAAAAAAAATCTTTGAACGGCCCTTCTTAGGCATTGTAATATTCTCCACATAATTTTAAACTTTAAAATAACAAATTTACCATAACCAGACACCTTGATATAACACAAATATTAATACTCGCCAACTCATACAAATAATATTTACCTACCAATAACAATGTTTCCCTCCAACAGAAACTTACTTTGTGAATATTGTCGTTAGTGTGAGAAATCCACACAGCCCTTTAAAGTCACAAAAACAGTGAACAAAACTCCTCTAAACTATCAAACTTTTTACTTCACCACAACCCCGACCATGCCACTTGAAAAGAATAAATCCCTACAAAGAAATCCTCATATAAATACCCAAAATCTACTAAACACCAACCTGTAATGAATTAAAAAAAAAAACAACCAAAATAATGGCGCTGTGTTAAATTATCAAACAACCTTTTCCCCAGAGTACATACGGACCTGGTTTTTCCGCAAGATTGTTACTAAAAATAGAACACGTTTCCAAATTTTACATGAAAAAACCCCAATTTTACACTCTCACGAAAGTCATATTTCCACCAAAACTTAAAAACACGAAAGAGAAGTACCATCCCTACAAATCGCACTAAACCGTATTTCGATACCACAAAGCATCTGCAAGAAGATAGAAATAAAGTGCCGGAAAAGTCTGAAATTGACATCGCGAGAGTAACTGCATTAGTTGCGGTGCTGCCTGCAAGGCAGGCACCGCAACTAAAAAAAACTCTTGGTCAGATGTATATGTTTTTATGACATTGTGAACTAGGTACTTCACTTTTGAAAGATATTATCTCTCGCTGAACTAAATATTTTGTTCTGACGGTCTGGTCGGCATTGAATGCAGTTGCAGAGTCCGAACAAGGACCAGTGGTCTGAAGACGTGTCACTAACTATAGCAACGAGTAGTTGAAACTCCTGTTGACGGGCAGTTAGGGGAGTCTCGAAACAGCCAATTTATTTAGATAAAGGCAGTCTGCAAGCCTTCATCTAAAGAAATGAAGCGAAACGTCTTTAAACTGCGCCAGTTATTTGAAATAAAGGCTTCACTGACAACTTTGCGATAATTCTTTCTAACAACTTGTATAACGATTCTTCAAATCTAGGCTTTTCAGAGGATCACGTTAAGTGGAATAACGCGATTGGTGGAAATGTTTCGAAGAATTGACACGTCAGTTGATTGAGTCACACCATCTCCCATATATGGTAGCATAGTTTCCTTCTTCGGCTGTTACACTCATTGAGGAATATTGCATCATTGCACTAGTATTTCGCAATCCTCCTACACGAAATTTCTCGTAAAATGGGTCTTTCGCGTAGTAAAGTAATTCCTCAGGTGTAAATTTATTTCACTAAAAATTAGCTTTAATTTGGTTTAATTGTGTCGATGGCACTCCAAAAGTAAAATTAGTACGTAAAATAGCAACCGCTTTTGTGAATACCGTAAAATAGAAAACTGTTAATTGTAAAGTTTATGAAACAACATTCTGTTCCAAGCCTGCGGAAGAATTAGTAATGGCTAAGCTTGGTTTATCATAGATTGAGCTAATGTATGCACTACCGGTACCTCACGTAGCGTACCAGGTATATAATGCAGGCAATCAATACATGTCACGTTACCAACGTACACACTAATCTTACGTACACGCTTAGCTTACCTGGCTAACTGTTGGGAAACACCTCCATGCATGTAGTGTTGCAATTCTGTGCATAGCTAGTTGCATACTATATACAGCTCGTGTAGGAATTGGAAGTACGTGTAATATACAATTTATTTCATTTCTGCCAACATGGCTGTAGGTACGGAACAAAGATCTTTCCCAACCCTTTAGGCTGGGATCGGCTGTAAATCGTCGCCGGTTCCTCAGTTCTGCATACAAATCGGCAGTTTGAAATCCAAAGGTTACCTCGCATTACAAGAAGTCGTGTATTTCGAGTGGAAAGGCATCTTATTGAGAAGACAAAGGAAGCAAAAATTTTTTCGAAGACCCTTCCAGAGGTCTTGGAAACGATATTGCATCACAGTTGATGACGTCACAGTATACACCGTTGTTGCATGTACTGGCTCAATACTTCGAGTCGTGCCAAGTGAACCTTTAGTGAAATTGCAAAACTTTTCGTCAAATTCTGAGACATTACAAGAAGCGATGGCAGGACCATCATCTTTTATACAGATCGTGCAATAATTCTGTAAGTTTGCAGCCTACAGAACCAAACACAATGGCGTTACCGGTACCACTTTTGTTATTACGCTTGTGATATTGGGGTTTGCAACCCCCTCCTACCCTGTACGGGGACTGGCATCATAGCCCACAAAAGGCGAGTAAATGTTCGCAACACCGCCTTGGAAAATCACGTGTTCGGAATATCTTCATGCTGAAAGGCTTAATTTATGTGTTGATATCAAGAACTTTATGGGTCGTCAAAGGAGTAACTGTTTTCTTTCAAGTATTTTCATCTTATGCATTTCATTTCATATTTTTTAGCCCCATGCATTTAATTATTACGCAAAATTTCAAATAAACCACGCGCGCGTTCCGAATTGGTTTCTTTAAGTTTGCAGTAAGCATTTTCCTCAAGAGAGTCATTACAATACATTTAGGGCCTAACCTTAAGTGGCATCATCGTTTGTTACTTTTCCCCTTTGAGGAACAATATTTCGAAGTCTACCACCCAGAATTAGCCAACTGTTTTTCCTTGGAATCTCACTCAAGAGAAAGCAGGTTAAAACAGAGGAAACTTGAAGATTGCTAAATGAGCATTCGAAGACAATCTGTTCCTATTCCTATCGGCCCACATCATGGCCCGATTAAGGATGAATTCACACCGCAAGACTCATCCCAGAGTTTAACTGTTAGTTCATATTCAAATGGGAGCCTTAGCCCTCATTTATCAGCGCCCACACCACCAAATTTTACACCCTTGTCAGTGAATGGAAGAGATGGAGTTAAAAAGATTGGGAAATATGCGATATTGGAACAAACAGATGTCAGTACATTCAGAGCTGTTGACTCGGTATCAGAGGAGGGCTTCAAAGTCAAGGTAAGAATCGCATGCTTTACATGATTAATGGTTTTGTTAATTTTAAGCCTAATATTTACTATTAAAGGCCTGCTGCTACAGTAAGTAGACTGTTAGTAATGTACAGTAATGTGAATGTGTTTCTTTGGCTTTTTCCTATTTACCGAGAGGCCTGATGCTCTTCGTCTTTTACTGCCCATTTGGGCTGCATAACAAAGATACAGGTTAGATTTCAGTTGGGAGTGTGAGGCTGCAATTTTTGGGGGAAAATAATATTGTGATTTGGTGCATATTTCCCAAATTTTGAAAGAGTCTATTCCTATTTGAATATTAGGCTGAACATTTCTGTTAGGCATGTGACTGATTGTCAGTGGACTACTGAAAGCTCATTATGCAATACATGGGCAAACAACTGTCCATATCTTTAGCATCAATAAGGGTCAAATGTTTTGAAATATTTAACAAGAAAAAACTGAAACTTGTGCTGTATAGTTTTTGGAAGAAAGTTTAAACAAGAATGAATTTTGCAAGACAGAATGTCACAATTTGTTTGAACAGATGATGTTGTGAACAATAAATGAATAAGTAAATAAATGCATGATTTAGAAAAGTCAATAATGATGTGGACAGATAGGCATGTTGTATCAATTTGCACTGTGCTATGATCCCAGAAAGTGTCTGAAGAGGTTTGTGTACTCTCTTGTCAGGACAGCCTGGAAGCTGCCCAACACCATTGGTACCTACAGTGACTGTAGAGTGAACACATGGCCCAAGCTGGACCTACTGGACAGTGGTGCTCTAGCCAAATGATCAACACTATTCAGCTGAGCCATTATCTCTCTCATACCTACAGCACAGCAGATGTGGAAGGTTGGTGGTCTGAGATTGCCTCCAGTTGTCAGTGTATGGACCACCAGAAAGCCTATTGTGCAATTGTGTATGATATGAAGTAGTGACCAAAATGGCAGTCCAAAAGTGCAGTAAGCAAGATTGTTTGCTGTGCTGTTGAATTGTGACTGGGGTCACGCTCTCATGAGTTGTTCTCCACAACTGAGCAAAACCATTTATGCCGACCAATAATTTTGACTTAAATTTAGTGTTTAATCATAAAATATCTGTTTATGACTGACATTTTGTTAGTTTGTGGCTTCCTTTGACCAGTACAAAATATGATTTTTGAATTACGTAAATTAACATAGTTAGCAGTTTGTACAGGTAGAGAGTATGGTAAAGCTAATTCTTTCTGCTTACAGTACTCTTCATTGACAGAACATGTACATTACTTAATAGTGTTTGAATTTACAAATATAATGAGTGCATTTCCTCTTAACAAGGCAGTTCAGCTGATATGTGTATGAGTCATGTGCTGTTGTAGTGGAATCCTAAGTAAGCACAACAGTTTGTTGTCACAAGAACTGCTGGTTGGAAAGGCACACACTTCACTGTAGAAATGATACAATACAAGCTAAACGCCTTTAAAAGTTGCATCTGTTGAAAAAAGGATAGATTTTCCCTTTTTTTTATTTTTTTTTTTAGAATTATGAACAATTAGATTTCAGTCTTAAAACCTGCTGTAACTGCTTACTGACGGAAATGATTATTATTATAATTATTACTATTTGTGTGTGTGTATGTGTGTTTTGTTCTGTAAATAGTTCATAGGGTCTAACATTGCAATCCACATGTTGAGTACATTATTAAAGGTGATTGAAGTGGGATTATTTATTATTCAACAGTAAAAAGTAAAGATTTTTTTCTTTAAAAGGGACAATAATAAGCCATGGTCATAATTACTTGTTAGTGAGATTTTTATGACCACAGCTCATTACCAACAAACAATAGACATCTGTTTTATTTACAGCACTTAGTTAATATTGTAGTGCCTGTAGTCTTCAAATGACTCAGTTCAGTTGGTGAATAAACTTTTGACCTTTTGGTAAATGTTTCGCCTCAATAGTATAGTTACCACAAAGTTATTGTGCAATACTTCATTGAAGTTAGGACAATCACACCCTAATACTAAGGTCATCTGTATGAATGTGTTGAGTAAGCAGAATGGATTACTAATTGAGTATGTGTGTGGGTGAAATGTGTGTCTGTTGTGGCTATTTTAACTCTTGGCAAAACAATGGGTAATATTGTGAAATACTGGAATACTTCAATTTAGCTGTTGCAGCTTTTGGTGTGTGGTACAGTACAACACTACAAGCATTTATTAGGATTGTGGCATACAGTAAGCAGAACCACAATTCAACAGCTTATGTCTTGGTTTTTGGGCCAGCTGTTAGCCAAGGTTATCATGTATTGGCGTGGCTCTTTTCAGCAAATTGAGAATGGAGCCATTCATGACAGACCAATGGACCATTTTTCAAAATTTTACAAAGGATTGTGGGATAGGTGTTTGGTGTGCATCAATTTTATCAGATGTCAATTAACTGTGACAAAAACAATGCACACTAAGTTACCAAAATGCTGTTCCATGATCCTCTGTAAAATGTAATTTGGAATAGGGTCTGTGTACAATATGATGTTGAGGTCCGAGGTTCAAGAGTTATGAGATTTAACGACGCAGCAAGAGGATAGTGTTACATAGTGTCAGTCAACACAATAACAAGTTCAAAGTTTCAATTAATTTTCAAGTATGGTTCAGATTCAAATTTGGTTTCCTTTTAGTCGCCTCAACAGTAGGAAATACCATGCACATATTCAACATCCCCAGTCCACATGTGGGACTGAGGATCAAAAGTTTGGAAACATTATGGAAGGCAGTCTTTCATCACCCAAATTACAATTTTGTCAGTACTCAGTACTAGTCAGATACAGGAATTCTCAGTTCTTTGATTGAGAGTACAGTAGCTCATATTTATACGTACAGTACTGAGAGAGGTTTGATTGCACGATAGGCCCTTTTACCTCACCAGGGTATGCATGCCTGAAGCTATTGGTCACAAAGTGGGTAACGAGCATTAAAAGTGGACTTATATAAATAATTGCACTGGTCTGTATGTTACATACTGTAGCCCTTCAGTAATTGTAAGAGTTGCAACAGGCAATGAAATTTGCAACTAGCAGTTGTTCTGTAATATTGTAACTACAGTAGACCTATATATGTACACAGAGCACTATGTAAGGCCACCAAGTGCTTCCTCAAAGAGGTGAAATAACTAAAAATATCTTACTTCCTGTTGAACATGCAGCATTTAAGTACAATGAACAGTAAAAAAGAAGTTTGTGCTTTCATTTTCTCTATCATTCAATTTTGTGAGGAAGAAGGATTGAAACAAATTTCTGTGTAATATTTACAGCTTGTTGAGACCTGAACCTGGTCGGGCATTCCCTTTTCAGGGAAAGTGAATTACCATTGACCTGTAAGGCTTAAATGGGTTTTTGTAAGCACTTTTCAGTCAAGAATGTCTCATCATCTTCATCATGTATCATACCTGTATGTGTACAGAAAGAGGCAGGAGTGCAAAGGGATGGCACTCACCCTCCCAATTCAGGCAAGTTGGTCCATTTGGCCAAAACATGAGCAAAGCATGATTCTGTTAATGGTGTCATTATTGGGGCCAAATTTGCTCCTAGTCCCTCACAAAAATTACCCCCGTAGGCCTACTGTATGTCATTGTATGCAATAAAGCAGTGCTGTGCTGGCATTAAACAGCAATTACTGTAAAACCTTTAGAAAGTACTTCATGGTCAGTTGCACTGTGCAGTTCCTATGGTACTTTTCATGCAATTACTCCTGTATGGTATGTGTGGTAAATGCTATGGTTCCTACTAAAAGTACAGTATTTTAAAAAAATTTTCTCCTGCACAGCATTCTGTAGACCTACAGTATACAGTAGGCCTACTTGTACCATTCTGTCAAACATTGCCCAGCTTTCAAGGTCTACAATAGAATGGTCTATATGACCTAAACTACATTGTACTGAAGTATTATTGGCTGGCTATACCTGTATGTACAAAAGATTGAAAGCATCTACATGTAGATCCCTGCTGTTACACAACTTTGAGGAGACAATGTTTACATGGAAGTTTTCCTCCCACATAAGTGCGATCTAGGTTGCGTAATCTAAAAAATCAGTCAGATCACAAGCTAGCATTATCGGACTGACAAGACTTACACAAAACAGATGTGACAGGAGATTCAGATACAGTACAGTAAGTGGAAAACACTCAGAAGCAGACTACTGTACAGTAAGCAGTCTGACTTTCAACATCCCATAGTCACCTGATTTCCAAATTTCACTCCTATTGGCTATAATGGAATGCCAGTTGGATTGCATGACAGGTTCACACTGGAGGTGTGACATGACTTGACTGAAATGCAACAGCTAAAAACATTCTAGTGATTATCAAATTTATATGTTTGATAGGCTTGATTTCCTATTAAATCATGCAAAAAAATTTCAGGTGAGTTGTGTTGCAAGCAAGTTTTGCCACTCACTGTACCAAGCTGACTCAAACATGAGGGCCAGTGCTACAGATATTTGTCTCATCTCAGTCGTTTCAGGGAAATGTGCTGTGGTCTTGATTTAAGGAAAGATTAGTGGCTTCTGAAAATGCCTGAGTACTAGGGCTCTAAACATTTAGCAAAATCACTAAAAGTTGCGATCGTTTAGTGATTAATGGGGATATTTCAGTATGTAGTGACTGATACTGAATGTGATGCAGAAATAATAAATAGTTATCTTGCATGATAAAATCAAATTATTCTGAAACTTTGAAGCCTACTAAACAAGGTCCAAATATGCCCAGAATGTTCCATTTAACCAAAACCAGGGATCATTAGAGTATACAAATGGATAAAAAACTCTCAAAAACAGGTTTTGTGATTAATCGCATGGAACATAGCTTTGTACTAAACGTTTATTCCACATGTATGCGATCATTTAGCAGTTAATCGCTACACGTTCACAGCCCTACTAAGAACCCCTCAGGACCCATGCATAAAGAATTCAAAATTTTCAAGTTGCATCATACAAAACCCGGCTTTGTTGCCTGTACTGTCCTCAGAACACAGTATGTATGTATTTTTTTCCAGTTTGTTCTGGAAGTGTTACTGTACTGTAAGCTATTTAAGTCTTGAAATTAAAATGAAGATTGATTGGTTCCTTCTTGGCAACAGATGTGATAGTGAACCACAGTGACGGAAGTTACACATGTACTGTATACAGTACCATGGATCCATCAATTAATACAGTCCCTCTGCTGTACAGAAAAGGCGTATAAAAATTCCATAATATATACCATATATTGAATTTTCAAAGTATTTTCTGTAGTTACTTTAAATAATCTTGAACATCCAGGCCTTGAGTTCTAGACTTTCCATATGTGATCTATAAATTACACTCCCCCCAAAATTAGGAAGTGTAGGTACAGTAGGTGTGCTGTTTTATTCAATACAATATACCTGATTTCCCATCCTTTGTCCGTTTGTGCAAGCAATTGCACTACTTACAGTAATTAAGGGCAAGTGATGTTGTGCAATCAATTCAATTCAATTCATTTATTTTCCACAAAAATCAATCAGGCCTGAGCACACAAAATTGCCATTCCATTTTGTTCTAATTCTTGTCCAGTCTGTTAGGTACAGCAGGACACAGCAGTAACTTGTTTGGTATGGTTTACTCACTATGCTGCACAGGCTTTCTAAATAAGTTGAGGAAGTCAGATGCTTGTTTCATTTAATTCATTTTTTTTTTTTTTTTTTTTTTTTTTTGATTGTGAACTTGTCAATAAGCAACAAAAACTGAAAGAAATCCTCTGAAATGTAACATAAGGAAACTAAGAGAATTTTGCATTGAATTAATGTTTAATACAGTAAGTGATTGATATTGATAAAATAAGCTTTCATTTTTCTTTTTCTACAGATTGTACCAAGATCTAAATATCAAGAGGCATTTGCACCCAGTTTCAGAATGGGACCCCATGAGCACATAAACAACATTCATGAGGCTTTGTTTGACGAGAACCATGTCTATGTTTTCTTCCCTCCCACATTTGTTGATATCCACACGTTCATTCGTAACCAGCGCAAACTGAAGGAACCTCAAGCTGCAAAGCTGTTCTCTCAGATCGTCTCAGCCGTCTCTCATTGCCATGAGAATGGAGTCGTCTTGAGGGACCTTAAACTGAGGAAATTTGTGTTTGCAGATGAGGACTTGTAAGTTCGCACCTTACCTCAAAATGTTTAGAGTAACTGGAGAATGTTCAATGTCACCTCATTAAATTGGAAAAAGACCCCAATTCTTGCTAGACATATAGGATAGAACTATTTTACCGGATATTACCACTCTGCTTGTGGGTACTTCTAGCTTCTAGCACTTCCCTTGTACAATGGACACTCTTCTTCAAAATGTTCATGATACAGCCTACAGGCTTGTTGTGGTCTAGTGTCTTTAAAACTTTTGGGGGAGAGGAAACGCAGAAATTTGTTTGTGTTCTGCAAATTAGCAAAATGTAGCAAAAAGTTAAAAGCTTAAAGCTGAAAATTACAGTGTTTGGAAGAGATATGACTCAGATGAGGCAAAATTATTTGGATTAAATTTATAATTGCTGTAGGATACATACTGTATATTACTGTAGCATTCTGTATTTTCACTGGAGTAGGCAATAGTGTCTTGAAGAGCAGTTCTGAATCTGTATTAAATCTGTAGTGTGTGCCATTTGTAAGCAAAAAAAAAAAAAAAAACTCCAACATATTGGTTCTTCGAAACAAGAAGTGCTCTGTCAAGGCAAATAATTTGTTGGGGAGTGGTGCACTTACAGTAATTGTATAGACTAGAAGCAAAACTCTAGTGTGTATGATAAATAGTTACAATGAAGATATATTTATATATTTTTTTCAATAAGCCAAAATAAATTCCTATCGTAAATACTGTACAAAAACTACCAGAATTTTCTTCGTATTCCATGCACGGAGTTGTAAACTCACTTGCTCAAAACTACGTCAGAAAATCATTTGTTAACTTTGCATTATTCAAACAAGAAAGATAATATAGCCAGTTTAGTTTTGTTGTGATTGTGGTGGTACTGTACTTCCTGTATAGTTGCATGAGATGTTGCAATAAGTACTGTAGTAACATATTGAATTGTGCTTGTGGTAGTATTGCACAGTATGTAGTATTTTGTTCAGTTGAGTGAAGGGGTTTCCCAGTTTGAGTGCAATACTACTTTAAAATATGTATATAAAAAAATATATATATATTAAAAACGCCAAATAAAATGGCTAAAATTTTTTGGGCTTGAAATGAACTAAATATTGTAACATTTTATTGAAGTTAAGGAAGCAAATTATTGATGAGATATTAGTACAGGCAGTAATGTTTTGGTTAATAATGCCAGTTTGCTGATAAAGAATAATTGTGGTCGATTGGCTGATTCTGATTAGGAATCCTGATTCCTGAATACTATACTGTATGGCAATAGTTAATTACAGTACTGTTTGTTGTCTGTGTTTCTTAAATACTGTAGTATATTGAAAGTGTGGTAACTGATAAGTCTGGTTATTGTAAATACAACCCTGCACAGAATTTGTGGTGTAGGAGGAAAGAATTTAGTGTTCAAAATTTGCATAGCATTTTTGGTTCCTTGCGGTAGCAAAGGAACCTATGTAGTCAGGTTGGCGTGTGTGTGTATGTGTGTGTGTGTGTGTGTGTGTGTGTGTGTATGGGTGTGTGTGTGTGTGTGACACTTGCTTCGGTACGCTCTAACTCAACAAGGGAAGGTTGGATGGAACTTGGATTTGGTACATAGATTCGTCATAGGGAGAAGGTGTGCCCTATCGTTTTTGGTGGAGGTCAAAGGTCATTTGGGGTCACCAGAGGTCAAAAGCTAAAAACCTTCTCAACAGGATATTTCTAGTTAGGAAACTTGGATAGATGTCATACTTGGTGTGTGGATGTGTTATGGTGTAAGGATGAAATTGGATATGTTCGGTGAAGGTCAAAGGGTCATCTGAGGTCACCAGGGGTCAAACACTGAAAAACGTTTTAACACAGTATTTTAAGGTAGAAAGGACAGATTTCAAATCAATCTGTGTTTGGTTAAGGTCAAAGGTCATCAAGGTCACTGGAGGTCAACTGCTAGAAATGTTATTTAGAAAATCTTGTAAGCTAGATAAAGATAGTTTCAATAGATTTTTTTATCTCACCTGGTTTTGCATGCTTACGCACTCAAACACCTTAGAAATTTGTCCTTTTTGTTCGTTCAGTTATGATTCCTTCGGGTTGTACACATATTTTGGATCATTCAAAGTTTTAATGAGCAATAACTGAAATCTGTATATTTCACTGAGCACAGGTCACTCTGCATTAAACTGGTCTCTCTGCCAGTGGAAGCAATGCATGGATTCTACAATATGTCTCTTTAATACTGCTGTGCTCTGTGGGGTAACCTTATCCTCATTCTGTTATCACACTTCATTAATCACTTGCTTTCTGCTTGACTGCTGAATAAACCCTGTTTTCTGTGTAGAGGTAGCAAACAGGACAAGTGGTAGATTGTTTTAAAGTAACAGCAAGTTTTATTTGAGAGCAGGTAGAAATAACTTGTGAGAGAAATACAAGGGGTGTTTTTCATTCTCTGACTACATTGTGTATCATTTATTGGTGATAATATCAAATTTGATTACAAGCATAAATACATATGGAAATGAGGTAGTGTTTTTGAAGGATCACCAAGCATTACAAAAGTTGAATGTTAGTAAGGCCACAGAAATTTAATCTTTGATTTCATATAAAATTAGTACTAAAATACCCCTTGTGAAGATGTTACAAACATTGAGTATGAACTTTTGCTTAGCTCTATTTCACAGACTGGCTGTACAGTTCTCATAATATCTAGCAAGGAACCACAGTGCCCATTGGGCTCTTGTTTCTGTTTCTGGGCTTCTCTCTCACAAAATCAGTTTGAACCCATATATTTTATGTCCAAAGTGTACAATTTTGCATTTGAATAGCAATTTGCCATTTTGTGTAGCAAAATGCAATGCAATTTCTGGATTTATTACTCCCTGTTTAGTTATTCATCTAACTGAGGTTATATTCCTGTCTCCAACAGAACAAGCCTAGTGCTGGATAACTTGGAAGATGCCTATGTTCTGCCCAACCCTCTGGATGATACCCTACAAGACAAGCATGGATGCCCAGCATACGTTAGTCCCGAGATCCTCAATACCAGCGGTGGACCTTACTCTGGTAAATGTGCAGATGTTTGGAGTTTAGGAGTCATCCTCTATACAATGTTGGTAGGACGGTACCCCTTCCACGATGCAGAACTGTCCAAACTTTTTTCTAAAATTCGCAAGGGCCTCTTTGTTGTGCCGGACTCACTGTCCCCCCTGGCTAAATGTCTCCTCCATAGTATTTTACGTGTGGACCCAAATGAGCGCCTCACTACAGAAGAAATTTTGGACCACCCCTGGTTTCATAGTACCACGGAGAGTTCTTTACGGTCCTCGGGTAAAAACAAAACAAGGGACCAAATGGTACCAGATGTTGTCTTTGAGGAAGAAGACATGTTTTTCTTTACATAGCATGTTCATGCTGTATTTTCAGAATCCACTGCCATTATCTTAGAAGGAATTTTAGGATCTTTCTGAATTGGAGCTTTACTGTAAAGAAGATATTTCATCATCAAGAGCATTTGTTGTGTTGGGTGAGACACCTTGTGAGTGAGTGTTAAACGCAAAGCTCTGCATTGTGTTACCTGGAATGATTTTTGTTGTAATTTGAGGGTGTGTTTCCACGTGTAGTTTTCCTCACATAGCAAATGTTTGAGTTGTTGGTTGAGAAAATTTTAGTTTTGGAGTAAAGATTTAATCAGAACGACAGAAATTTTTATAACAATTAGAGTGAAATCATCATAATATTTGCAATTATCTAGGTTGTTGAATTAGTGAAGTCATGCATAAAGTTGTGTTGATTAGGTCAATTTTGGATTGAATTCGATGTTTTTGGTCATGATAATTAATAAAAAAAGGTTTAAAAATGTTTAAAATAAAATTCCATAGAAATTTAGATAGTTAGTAAAAATAATCAAAGAATCTGAAAGGGAAGGAGAGAAATTAATTCCAAATTTATCAGATCAAATGTTGCCCTTACTTATCTTCTATTAAAACTTGTAATTTTCTATCTACCCTGCAACTAGACCCCCCTAAACCAGTAGCCCATTGGAGTTGTAGGCAGCCCCTACTTGACAGGCAACCTCCCATGTTTTATGCCAAGCAGGAGACACCATGATAGGGTGTGTGCTAAGTGGAGGCAGTCTTCATCTTTACTGTGCTACTAGTTTACTAGGGTCAATTTGTGGGTTTGTGGGATTTTGAGTGTTAATGGGAGGTCAGTATCAGGACTTGAAAATCACCAATTCATGAAGTGTTGGACAGTTTATAGAGGCAACGCAATGCAGCTAAACTCTGTTCCATGTTGGAAGAAGTTTTGTTCTCAGAACTGTTTATTTGTCACACAAGTCTGGTGGCAATTCTTGTCAACAGATCGGTTCTAACGAAGTGTTGAAATCTTCCAGCATAAAGGGTAGTAGTTCTCCAACCAACAGAGGGAAGTCACACAGTAAGAATAGATTTTGTTCTTTAATAAATACATTGTATATTAACACAGAGTATTTTTTCATGTATTCTTATGTTTATCAATGAAAGTAAAGAAACCTGAACCAACCAGCTGAATGGTGTCAAACCCTCAGTATGGTACAGGTGAGTAACTCACTAATTGTGTAATTTGAACATCAAAGCATTTTTGTGTGAGGTTTCCATGGAGACAGGATTTACACTTGATATATCATAGTCAAGTATTAAATCACCCCCTCCTTTCTCAGTTTCATTTTCCTGGCATACCTGTATGCATGCGTAATTTTCAACTAATTGGATGGAAGCAGATGCCTTTTCAAGCCCCTGTTTTTGCCCCTGAGATATCTTTTAAAAGAAGAGGAAGGGAATTTTTTTTGCATTATACCAAGACTTTTGTGGTAGATAGTAATTAATAAATTGATGTGATTCTAGTATATAAATAATTTTGTACAGGAGAAAGTGGTTCTTATAGAACTTTTATGTTTGAAATGTAACAACGGTTGAATTCTCTGATATTGAAGTCAGTGAAAGAAAGATTGTACTAATATAACCTGGTTTGGAGCATTATTTTTGCTGTAACCCATCTTACCTCGGATCATATCTTGAAAACTTGGCCTGTGCTCCTCCTCCCATTATCTTTCTCTCTACGGATAGCAAAATTAAGCCTCTTGTATTTTGCATAATCTTTCTAGAATGTTTTGAAGTCCTCAAAATGGAATTTATGCATCAATATGGAAACACATACAATAGCTGTAAAATGTGTGAAAATGAGAAGTCTACTGCATGGCCTACTGTATATTCATGGCATTTCAGGAGGAAAGGGCCTTAACCTTGCTGAATGGAGCATAATTTGGTGGCTCAGTAGGGCAGAGATTATGTCCCGGTGTGGGATCTGGAGTCGTGAAAAATGTCACAATCCCCCTGATAGAGTGAGTCCAGGTACATGGCCATGCCCATATTATGTATAGTGTTAATATGCACAAAATGTAAAATGTGATCAAGATGCCAGTAAAAACCTGTGCTGTCTGGTTTGAAAATAAAAACAATTGTCCAACTGCTGGCATCAATGGCAACAAAACTAGTACTGCTGGCATCAGTGACCACATCATAAGTGGTTATTTAACTGATCATACTGTCATCAGTGCGATGCTGGTGGCATCAGTTAAAATGTTTTATCTGGCACTGTAACTGAAGTAACTTAACCTACTGTACTGTATGCTGTCATGGGTGTCATCAAGGTGATGCTGGTGGCATCAGTGAAAATGTTATAACTGGTAACTGAAGTAATTTATGCTGGCATGAGGTCATCAAGGTGATGCTGGTGGCATCAGTGAAAATGTTATAACTGGTAACTGAAGTAATTTATGCTGGCATGAGGTCATCAAGGTGATGCTGGTGGCATCAGTGAAAATGTTATAACTGGTAACTGAAGTAATTTATGGTGTCATGAGGTCATCAAGGTGATGCTGGTGGCATCAGTGAAAATGTTATAACTGGTGACTGAAGTAACCTATGCTGTCATGAGGTCGTCAAGGTGATGCTGGTGGCATCAGTGAAAATGTTATAACTGGTAACTGAAGTAACTTAACCTACTGTATGCTGTCATGGGAGTCATCAGGGTGGTGCTGGTGGCATCAGTTGTACAAATGTTTTTATTAAAGGCATCAGTGTTACTATTTTATTGATAGGTTGTAATGTGGTAATATCTGTGGCCTGAGTGTGGTTTAACTTTATAGATACCATTATTAAGAAAACTGACAACAATGACATAATTAATGATTACATGAGTAAAGTTTTGGCATCCTTAAACGCATAGTACAATGGATATCAATAAGCACACTGTAGGCAGTAAACTCACCGAGAAACAGCAAGTCAGATTCATAGAGATTTGCTTCTTTTTTTTTTTGCACTTTTGAGTTAAACATGCATAATATCTTGTAACACTCTGGAAAAAAAAAGGAAAAAAAATTAAGCAAATTTTCTTTTAGATATAGTCACCGATTACTATTTTGTTGGTTTTATATGTGGTGCTAAGTGTAAGCATGGCAACTGAAATAAAAATTGAAATATAAAGGTTGCAGATGAGCTTGACAGTGCTTTGCATGCTTTATACAAGAGCTACTGATTGTAAAAAATACAGTAGTTTTAGGATTTTTATGAAATACTGCTTCTAAAATGGAAGAAGAGTTGTTTACACTATTAATCAGATATGTACAATTGCCTTGTACTCTACCTTATGTCTTTACCAAAATTTTAGTCACTGTATTATTAATCAGACATATATAAAAAACAATATCCACCAGAACATTTAAAGTAAATTGTGTTTTGCACACAGATATGTAAGTAAGTATGCTCATGAGTGGTTAATTCTACTGTTGTGAACTTTGTGATGGTAGATATATCACCATTCCAGTTCTTAAACTATCTTGGGAATAACCAAATAAAGTAATTTGAATTATTCCATTTGTGGCTCTGCGCATTCACACATCATGCATATTGTCAGGATACACAAAATGCTCCAGCACCTGCAACCCTTGTTCAAAAATTTGAGCTTAACTTAAAAATTTTGTAGAATTATGCCTTGTTAAGTTCCATAATGTAAGAAGGAATCTTAAGTGTGGTTTTGTGCAGTGGGACCATATTTAAATTGCCATTTTGTTGTAGGAATTTGCATTTGTTTCTGCATGGCGTAGGGCTGAGACCCTGTTTTCATTCTGCTGGGTGAAACACTTTTTAGATATAGACTTAGTGTTGTATGTCACCACTGCAAGAACTTGTGCCCAGTACATTATGTGATGAGCTCAGTTTGTAGCTTACATTGCACGTTGTTCTCCACAATTCCGTGTGCCCAAGAATTACTGAACTACAGTACTACATGTAACATCAGCATTATGGACTAAACACTTCTGTGGAATTAAAGACAGAGATAATTATGCAGGCTTCTATCATTTGTAATAGACTGTTGTGATGTGTGATTGACTATGAAAGAAACAAGGATGAAAGGCTAAGGATGAATGCCTGTGGGAAGCATTTGAATATTGCAAATGATACATATAAATGGCTTCCCTTACAGCAGTAAAATACCATGCTCAATCCAGGACCTCAATATTCTTTCATTAAAGTAAGTCATTGAAAATTTATCAAGTGAATTCCATATCGTTTGGCATTCGGATGAATGATTTACAATAACTTATGCCCCCAAAATGTACCCCAATCTGTGTAACCCCCTCCCCTTTCCCTCCAAAGAAAATAGAGTATGTATCCATCCCTGCCTACCCTTCCCTAACTGTCTATCAAGGTTTATATTCAGTCTCCATAAAAAGTCAGAAAATAAACTTCTGTACAAACATCGCACTTTGATTACTATTGTAAACTGCAATTTTTAACATACATAACCCATGGTTTTCTCAGTATTAAGGTTTACTTCACGCCACTCACAGAACCGTTTTCTTCATGCATTGTAATCTAGACGAAATTGAATCTACAGCCTTTTGTCATGACCACTTTCAGACATTCGGGTATTGGAATATTGGGTTTGCTCACTTCTGTGATAAAAATATGTTGATTTTATATCAGTATTATGTATGTTGACTTCAACCCCATGGAAATAAACATATACATATAAATTGCGTATGTATGTTTCATATTTTCCTTTACCGTTGCGTGCATCGCTGCTTTACATTACCCACGTACATCAATATTAGCATAATTATGAAAATTGTCGTTGCCTTGAATATGTTCAGTACGGTGGGAGGTGGCTATTAATAAGGACTACAAACTCAACATAATCGCTTCCTTGTGCGAATTCATAGGGAAAAACTGATTCAATATTCGTTTCTACCCTCCAATGTAGAGTCGACAAATTAATTACTAACAGGAATCCGGGGTGAGTTATGTGTGATGTAACGACACACCAACACCAATGTGTTATATGTTGTCGGGTCGTAATAAAAGGCAAACTTCAAGTTGAGTTTTAAGCACGACGCAGTTATATCAACCCCCTTTAATCTCCTCTTACGACAGGCGGGAATACCGTGATCATAGTCTACAACCCCCACGCCCTTTGGGGGAAACAGAAGCTTGTGTTGCAAATCTTTCTTTGCTGTAGTTTGCACCGTACGGTACCAATTACAACTTAGCCTGTCAACGCTTTTTCAAATATAAGGGCGTTGTTTCATTGGCACTACGTGTAGAGTTCTTCTTATACGGCAAGAACATAAAGTATTCCTCATCGATCACATACTGTACATGAGCTGTGAGGTTAGTTACCGCATTGGTTTAAGTGCAACAGCCACTGTTATTCGATATTTCGTAAATTGCCAAAAGGTCGAGGCAGTACAAATTCTGAATACTCCTATGTACGGGTAGGCTTAGGACAGGCGGTTCTTGAACTGCCTGGCATTTTAGCATTCATCACTCTGCATCGTTCTTTCTAACATTGAAACATATTTTTGAGCTCCTAATTACTTTAACCTTGGCATTAAAGCATTGCAACATCAAGATGTCTGATCCGAGTCTGTTTCCACTTGGCACAACGCCAATGTCAATCTCGGGCAACGTCGGGTGATTGCAACATATTGGCACATATCAAGTGGGAGGCGCTATTGCTGTATGTCTTGTATGTTGAATTGGGAAAACTCTCTTCTCACTATAGTTGCGAATGATATACCACGTTACCACTGTGGTGAAGTGTACCTTTCCCAAACTTTTCACTCTTCAATGAGATTGATCCGTTTCTGTGACATAAGCCTGCAATTGGAGCGAAAATGAGAAATTTTGAAAAGAAACATCAGTCGTAGGGGAAATCTTGTCAAGAAACATACAAAAATAATTACAAATTTTATCTACAAATATTTGATGAACAAAATTCCTTTCTGCTTACACTACATCTAGCTGAAATTTGTACTTTGAAAATTCCACCCTAACGTGTGATAGATGCAGATGTTCAGGCTATATGAGACATCCTCCACTATAACCTGCGCGGCACGTTGACGCCGAACCGGACGGTAGTGTTCACACATGGTCCTACTCTGATTGCACTGGGAGGCGAGTAGTGTTCCTCCCCAATGTATCGCCGGTCCTTGAGGGGAGTCCCGAGGGAAGATTGCTGTCGTATACAAAGCACGCTGAGCGTCACTGCATGCAGAAGGGTACTAGAGAGGCGCCCGAGTTGGTTCTCTGTTGTAGTTGACAGGACACATAGCCGGCCAGAGACCTTGAACGCTTGGCTTCAATCTTTTGCTTTGTTTTTTTTCTTTTAAGTAAGGCGCCACCTCCTGAAGCATCTGGAAACTCAAGATTTCTGGTGGAGGGCCACTAATTATAAGTCCCGTTGACTTACACTCTAAATTAGGTTACTTCCGTGCCCCTAGCTCCAAGTAGAAGTTTTCAACCAGGACAAGCCACCCCTCTGATCGAAGCTCACACTCTGGGCTTTCATGGCACTTTCAAATTACCTTCCATAACCATTGAAATTTTGATCTAGAGGGCCTTGAATGAGAGGTATGTGTTTGCCGCCATAATAGCGACTCAAAAACGGCATTTCACAGTGCGGAGTAATACAACGAAAAGAAAATGCGAGTAAATTGATCAAATTGCCTTGAATTTTACACAGTCTGTATTTCAACTCACTTTCTACAAAATTCAAATGCAAAAATGATCATATTTTGTAAGTAACACAGTCAGAAACAACATCGTTTAAAATTTTTAGGGCACTTTGTCCGTCAATAAACATTTTCACAGGCAAGAGTACTGGAGTTGGTGCATGTTCCGCTACGAGAGGCACGATAAGAGAAAAAGACAGAAACTCCGCCGGCGCTTTTTTTCTTGTTTTTTCCTTTCAGTAAGGCGCCACCTTTTTATAAAATCTGGAAACTCAAGATTTCTGGTGGAGGGCCACTAATTATAAGTCACATTGACTTACGCACTAAATTAGGCTACTTCCGTGGCCCTAGCTCCAAGTAGAAGTTTTCAACCAGGAAAAGCCACCCCTCTGATCGAAGCTCACACTCTGGGCTTTCATGGCACTTTCAAATTACCTTCCATAACCATTGAAATTTTGAGCTAGAGGGCCTTGAATGATAGGTATGTGTTTTCCGCCATAATAGCGACTCAAAAACGGCATTTCACAGTGCGGAGTAAAACAATAAAAAGAAACGGCAGTAAATTGATCAAATTGCCTTGAATTTTACACAGTCTGTATTTCAACTCACTTTCTACAAAATTCAAATGCAAAAATGATCATATTTTGTAAGTAACACAGTCAGAAACAACATCGCATAAAATTTTTAGGGCACTTTGTCCGTCAGTAAACATTTTCACAGGCAAGAGAACTGGAGTTGGTGCATGTTCCGCTACGAGAGGCACGATAAGAGAAAAAGACAGAAACTCCGCCGGCGCTTTTTTTCTTGTTTTTTCCTTTCAGTAAGGCGCCACCTTTTTATAAAATCTGGAAACTCAAGATTTCTGGTGGAGGGCCACTAATTATAAGTCACATTGACTTACGCACTAAATTAGGCTACTTCCGTGGCCCTAGCTCCAAGTAGAAGTTTTCAACCAGGAAAAGCCACCCCTCTGATCGAAGCTCACACTCTGGGCTTTCATGGCACTTTCAAATTACCTTCCATAACCATTGAAATTTTGAGCTAGAGGGCCTTGAATGATAGGTATGTGTTTTCCGCCATAATAGCGACTCAAAAACGGCATTTCACAGTGCGGAGTAAAACAATAAAAAGAAACGGCAGTAAATTGATCAAATTGCCTTGAATTTTACACAGTCTGTATTTCAACTCACTTTCTACAAAATCCAAATGCAAAAATGATCATATTTTGTAAGTAACACAGTCAGAAACAACATCGCATAAAATTTTTAGGGCACTTTGTCCGTCAGTAAACATTTTCACAGGCAAGAGAACTGGAGTTGGTGCATGTTCCGCTACGAGAAGCATGATAAGAGAAAAAGACAAAAACGCCCCCGGCATTTGAATTGAAAACTTTTTAAAGACAGTCCCAACTGGTGCTGCATTGTCTTCTAATTTCTAATTCTAACTTCTAAGTATGTTCATCTGCTTCGAAAGAAAGAAAGAAAGAAAGAAAAGAAAGAAAGAAAGAAAGAAAGAAAGAAAGAAAGAAAGAAAGAAAGAAAGAAAGAAAGAAAGAAAGAAAGAAAGAAAGAAAGAAAGAAAGAAAGAAAGAAAGAAAGAAAGAAAGAAAGAAAGAAAGAAAGAAAGAAAGAAAGAAAGAAAGAAAGAAAGAAAGAAAGAAAGAAAGAAAGAAAGAAAGAAAGAAAGAAAGAAAGAAAGAAAGAAAGAAAGAAAGAAAGAAAGAAAGAAAGAAAGAAAGAAAGAAAGAAAGAAAGAAAGAAAGAAAGAAAGAAAGAAAGAAAGAAAGAAAGAAAGAAAGAAAGAAAGAAAGAAAGAAAGAAAGAAAGAAAGAAAGAAAGAAAGAAAGAAAGAAAGAAAGAAAGAAAGAAAGAAAGAAAGAAAGAAAGAAAGAAAGAAAGAAAGAAAGAAAGAAAGAAAGAAAGAAAGAAAGAAAGAAAGAAAGAAAGAAAGAAAGAAAGAAAGAAAGAAAGAAAGAAAGAAAGAAAGAAAGAAAGAAAGAAAGAAAGAAAGAAAGAAAGAAAGAAAGAAAGAAAGAAAGAAAGAAAGAAAGAAAGAAAGAAAGAAAGAAAGAAAGAAAGAAAGAAAGAAAGAAAAAGAAAGAAAGAAAGAAAGAAAGAAAGAAAGAAAGAAAGAAAGAAAGAAAGAAAGAAAGAAAGATGGGGGTGTAAACCTTAGTACTACGTTTAATTGCAATAGCGCCATCGCTTTAATTTTCTTCAGTTCGCATCGACATGATTTTGAGCATCCTGTATAATTTCATTACACATTTGTAGGTCGTTATCGCCAACTTTAAAGACTGTGTCCTCTTCATCGAAGTGTTACCCACGCACGACTAAACAATTCGGTCAAAGTAAGAGTCTTCATCATGATAAGACCTTTTATGTAATCATGAAAATACTGCTGAACAGAAGTTCAGTCCAAGTTCTTTATACTAGTTACTCACACTGAATTCAACGTTGAAAGTTCTCAAGAGATAATGCTGCACCTTTCTAGGATTGAGTCAATTGACAAAGTGTTTTCGCTAGCTACTCGGTTTTTTTTTATTTTATTACTTTTGGAACAAAATGCTTCCGAATCTAGTTAAAAGGCATGCACTTTGATGAAGTTCTTGTTTAATACTATGTATGGTTGGTATATTATGTTACTGGATGATGATGGTTCATTTTGCACGTTATTTACCCCGCGTCAAAACCCTGCAAATGCTATATGCCAACCAGTGCCAACAAGTTAACGAGTCTATAGACGAATCCGGACAGTCGGATGATCGTCGGATGGTTGTACACTGAATTGTATCTTGATTCCCTCAATTTGACTGAATATAAGGGTTTGAAATTCATGTAGACAATAAATAGCGATTTAAGGCCGGTGGACCCCACTAATGGCTGTCTACGGTCACTAAACACAACCGCTGATTGGATTCGTCTATACAAGTTCATGTCAGTTGATGTAGGAATAAAAAAGGCACCCTACGTCGGGTAACTGGCTAGGTCCTATACCAATATAGAAGTGAAGATGAGAAATTGAATGAGAGTTTTTTTTTTCTTAAGTCCTCCCGAACCTCTGGCAAAGGTCCGTTCGGCGAGACCAAACATTTAACTGGTTCCCGAAGAAGCTACTTATTAAGTCCACTGAAGGACAACACTTGAGTGGGAGTAACATAATTAGAAATTCTCTAAGTTATTACCAAAAAATACCTGAAATGTTTTTCAATCCATGTCAAGTTAAAGTAGGGTCCAAAAAGGCAGTTTTGTGAAACAAGCATGAAATTTTTCAAAGATTGGTACATTGATAACCTTTTTATATATACATGCAATGAACAGTTTGTTCCTAAAATTCAATATTTTAACCCAGAAGAGAATTCAAAAGCTAACATATTCTACTCCATCGGTCTGTCCAAGTGAAAACCAATCAAAATGAATCTATACCGTACGAATCATTGACCATTATCTACTATTCAAGTTAGCGGCTTTAATATAGAGGCTTTGCAATTGCGTCACTGAACCGCCATGC
Source organism: Holothuria scabra (assembly GCA_037179385.1). Lineage (NCBI taxonomy): Eukaryota > Metazoa > Echinodermata > Holothuroidea > Aspidochirotida > Holothuriidae > Holothuria > Holothuria scabra. The sequence goes on from CM074199.1 coordinate 16,319,239, forward strand.
TGGAGGACATTCATGCCAAATACACGTGGCTTTGTGCCGAGCGCACTGCACAGTGTGCACTGTGACATGCACGGTGTATACAAATTCAATGAGCGAGCGCGTCCCGTATGGTTTACTACGTAGTTACACGTACTTCAACATGGCCGCCGGAGAGTATTATGACGTCATGTGAAAAGCCTCTATTCTAATATTTCCTGATTACTTAGTATTGAGAATGCACAGCAAGCCCAAGACTGGGTGCCCCCGATGTCTCATCACTGACCGCTTAAACTTAAAACAAATTTCCCAAAATTTTCGATTAGCATGTCTGTAAAAAGAGGTACAGTTAGTTCCTTTTCAATCAAGTCTGTTATGCTCTTAACCAATACGTACACAATGCCCGATTATTTGGAGTATTGTAGTTCGCGCCATTTTGTGAACAAGAAGTGGTCCCCCTCGCCGATATGTTAAAGTACCGTAAAGCGCGTGATCAATCCTTCATGTAGGTTTGTGGTGTCGGCCTCCGTGAGGAATCACTACGCCATTTTAAGTTTGGTATTTATGCTTGTCAGAAAGATCTTTGCTCTTTTCCCAGCGTCCTTACTCCAATATCCGGTTATAATCAGTGAGCAAGAGAACATACATACTAGTTGGCAAAAGGACATCATTTAATAATAGCCTATCTGAGAAGTGATAACCACTTCACTAAAACTAGCCAAAAACCAAAGGTTTTTCCCACAATCCTTTTAAACATTACAAAAGGATCATGGCTACGAAAAAGTATGTAAATGGCAACTAACAATTAACATACCGTGTTTTACGTTCATTGCATTTAGCGACTTGACATGCATTATCTCCCAATATAAATAAGCAACCTACCAGAACCATTGAATAATGAAAGTTGTCATTACTTTGACCAGTCTCCGACTAGCTCGTTGAAATAAGACGGATTTAAATCAAGTTGATGATTGACCGACGACATTTGCTAGCAATCACTATACTCATCTCATCGAGATGTAGGCCTATACGCTGATAAAAAAAAGAAATCGATGGACAGTAGCATTGAAACAAACCTCAACTGCCCAATGAAAAGATTTCCCAGAGGACTACAATAATTATGCTCAGATCAATAAAAGCAATCAATCGTTTATTCCTAAGTAAACTAGATAAATGTTTTTTTTTTTTCTGGACAAGTACTGGTAGGCCCTACAGATATATATATATATATATATCAAGGATACTCTTAAAAGCATGTGAGCGGTCGAGCAATTGTGTATAGAGGAACCTTACCTTTTAGACCTCGCAAGTCGCAGTAATTTATGTCTCTCTTAGTGTAGGTTTTCAACAGACCTTGACATTAAAACGAATAACAAACATGAATGAAATGAGTGAACCATGTACGGTCTGTTTCACAACAATAAATTTTGAGACGAGCTAATTTTGAATCACTGAGGTATAAGTTAAAGGCCTATGCATATTACGATATCTTCCTTATCATCTTATAGAGTGACTTTAAAACTTTAAGTCATTAACTTCTAATTGGAAAAGGTAAAACTTAAGGGGGGAAATGCAGTCGCGCTAACCTAGCGTAGGTAGTGTAATAGACTGTCCTGTTTTACGATTGGCTCTTTTTAGTCATGTGACAATACCCCCCCCCCCCCCCATGTAAAATTTACTAGGAATAACTGCTAGGCTTGGTTTACCTTGAATATGCAGTGCTGAAGTCCTAAAATGGTATAAAAGATACGTTAAAGACAAATGAGAAGAAAATTGTGAGGTTTAGCTCTTGCTTCAAAGTAATTTTGGGAGGACTTCTCCTGACCATGCGTCTTGAAATTTCCGTCCACTACGTTAGTGTGTATTCATAAAGCGGTTTAAAGGCAGACATTTGTCACTCCAAACTACAATTTCCCCGATACAGAAATTCCAATTTGGTAGAACTTTTTGATTGACATCAAATTCAAAATGTACAGAGCAGCTCATAGTACTTCATATAGGCCTACTGAGAGTGCTTTGATGAAGCACTGGGGTCTTGTATGGTCATTATGATGTGTCCTGAAACAGTTAGCTGAGATTGTGTCTGGATAAGGATAGGGTTTAGGCAGTTGTGGGGGGCTAGAAGTTAGAAGGGTGGGAGTTGGGTAATTTGTTGCCACATGGATTTGTGGAGCACAGCGTGGAATATACAAACCGAGCTCAGCACGTACCGTATAGCGTATATACAACGTTCTCTTGTTTTCGCCAGTACGTGCATATAACACTGTCTAAGTGTCTAGCCAACCAACGAAAATAGGGGTCTCAGCGCTACTTTATGAAGATTGAAATGCATGTTTTACACCAAAAAGACGATTCAGACGATCCACTGCACAAGACGATCCACTGCACAAAACCACACTTGTTATTCCTCCTTAAATTATGGATGGATTAAGAAAGAAAGAAAGATTTGGCCAAATTTTCATGTAAACCCAAATCTGGAATACGTGTTGTACGTGAGGGGTTGGTTTGTTTATCCCGACGATTTGTAGGATGACATGTGCATAGCCATCAAAACGAATTACTGAACTGGCTTATTGGAACTGTTAATTTATGGCCAACGAATAAAGTTTTATGGACTGGAGAGGGGCGGAGGCAGGGCGTTTGTTCCCATGATAAGCCGTTTTACTGAGTTTCAAAATATCATCTAATTTACTAACTCATTCTTCACAATAAAAGCTTCAGATTTCCAAATATTCGCGAAAAGATGACACATTTTAGTGAAATTTTGCAAATATGTTGAAAACGTTAAATCCATTACGGTAATGACAAAATATGAAACCAAGGCGAACTTGAGTCACCACAATATTCTAGATGATTTTGCTCTCGCGAGACCGAATCTTCTATATAATTCAGAATATTTTATTTTTTTTTGAAAGAATGTGTGACTTTCAACTACATATGCACGTGTCCTTTATATTCGCAATCGAAGATTCCGTGAAATCCCTCGCAACACAGCAGAAATGTTATGTGTTTATGTGGTCAGCCATCATATCCCATATCCCGAAAGAACCAAAGCGTAGCAATTTGCTGTTTTTTGTTTTTTTTTAATTTCAAAACCTGAATTAACCTACCTTAATCTAAATTTAATAAATGTGGAAGCCAAATTTGGAACAGGAATACTAGACTGTTCGACCTACACGAAAACAAATTAAGCCTACGCGAAAGGTCTGAAGGTTGTTATGTAAAATACTATCGACAATGTGACTTTTAAAATGCATAATTTATGGCTTACGGAAAGTAAATTTAACTACGCGTGTGTTTGTTTGACTCAACTTAAGGGGTGGCGCCAGGATTTGCCCGACAGGGGGGCCAAGCTCCCCGAAGGGGGGGGGGGCAGCAGTTCAAGGCCCCGACAAAGGCGATGGGTTAGTTCCGGTGGGACGTAACTTGGCAGAATTTGCCTTTTTTAAACAAACACTTAAAAATCTGAAGTTTATTTTTTGAAAGAAATTTGGCTTTTGTAATGACAATTAAAAATTTGGGATATTTATTGAAGAATCTATCCTTGATATGAACAAATTCAAAAACGTTTTACACGCGACAGCTGAAATTCTGTTGGGGTTATGCATTTAATCGTTCTCAGTTGTCCTACGTACTATCTCAAGACGAGACTTAAATTTTGCCCGAAAAGTTTTTTATCCTTTTTTGAACCAAGATTTGAAAATTAAGAGCTTACTTTATTGCAGAAATTTTGGAATTTAACATAAGAAAATTTGGTTTTTGGTAAGGTTATAATAAAAAATTTGGGTTCCTTATGAAGTGATATGCCTTTCAAGAGCAAAATTAGGTAGAATGTAGGGGTGATTAACAGAGTTGTCTGGTTATTTGTTGTACTGAGTATCCATCAAAATTGGAAAATTTTGCCACTATTAACAATCTGAAACTTATATTATGACAGATTTTGGTGTTTTTATGGAAGAATTTGACCTTATAAGAAAAATCAAGTAGGGAGTAATCTGTAGTTTTGAACAGCTTTGTTGGGGTTACTGTATATCATCAGGTAGATTAATGCCCTCGGACCATATTGGTAAATGTTCCGTGGAAAATGTTTGGCTTCCCATGTATTTGAAGTTCTGACCTAGGCCGACGGGAGTGTTTCAGTTTGGGAGGGGACAGAATTGTTTTGTTTTTCTTTTGTCCGAAAAATATGATATTGCCCGAAAAACTACAAGTGGCGCGCACAGATATTTTTGAAAAATTAAGAATCTCCAGAAAGCAGGAAGAGGCATTTCTGCGACCCGGCTGGTAACTAGAAACAAAGTACCGATATAGTCATTATTTTGAGCTTTCTTTCGCAATAAAATTTTCACTTTGTAATACTGCCCCAAAGCGAAGAATACTATGCAAGCATGCATTGTTCTGTTAAGTAATTTTTCGACCAAAACACTATCTAAGCGGAGCGCCACCCATCAGTTGGCGCGGAACGTAAAGAAAATTGTTAAAAAAAAATAACACCACAGACACCGAAAATGGCATTTACCAGACTTTAGCAGTCTTTATTTTAAGCTTTACTTTGAAATAGAAATTTCACTTTAACAGAAAAAAACAACTTGGTAAGTGATCAGAAAACTACCAGATAAAAGGTACGGTACTGCTACAATTAGATGATGGACTTGTCTCTTTTCGGGGGGGAAACTATATGCAAAAACAGAGTTTTTTTTTCACTCTGCCAGAATTCTTTGTTATATTCAATTGCAATTTCCACTAAAAAGATGATATTTTCTTCGTGACTGCCCGAACTCCAGACAAAAATGATCTTACTTCCAACGTATTTGAAAAAATGTCACGTTACAAGGTGGCTTGAAATGAATTTTCAGTCAGACTTAAGGGGAGACATATTCAAGCCACTGTTTATCATTATGTGTAGCCCAAAATGGCCTGACCGATTTTCGTTACCGTTTCTAGAATTCGGTTGTCGGGACAGGCCAGATGACAGACCATTGGGCAATGCATGTCGAACGGACCTTTGCCAGAGGGTCAGGAGGACTTTAGAAAAAGACCATTGGGTAATGCCTGCGCATGAAAAACCACTTGTCCGTTTTTGTAAGGAAAATTTGGAATTGTCAGTTTCCTTGAAGAATATGGTCTTCTAGTAAGCAAAATCAAGAAGATCGTCGGGGGTGACTGAAGTTATCAGGCCCACATTTTTTATCGTGGGCCTGTGTATGAAAGATCCCCGACGAAATTGGATTTTCTCTCAACAACAGGGGGAGGGAAATCTTCCCCAACGGGGGCATGACCTTGCGCGCACGGATTGAAGATGGGAGGAGGGATAGCAGAACTAGTAAGAAGGGATTAAAACCGATTAAAGGCCAGGTCACACTACAACGATATCCGATCGGATTTCGCTCCGATTTTTGTTAGGGTTAATTAATATCTCCTTCATCTTCGGTCGGAGAGAAACAAAAATTTGCCAACCAGTGTGGACTACGAAATTCCAAGTAACTTATACCAATTATTCCGTGACGCCACATCCACAGACAACTTTTATCGGATACGCGTAGTTCGATAAAAGCTATTTGACAATGTGACGTCACGAAATAAGTAGTATATATTTGACTTCTGTATTCCGCTCATACCGATCGTATATTTACACAGGATGGCAAATTTTTGGTTCTTTCCGAAAATGGATGGAGGAGATTTTAACTAAAACTGACAGAAATCGGATAGTAATCCAATCCGATATCGCTGTAGTGAGTACTGGGCTTAAAATTGATGCAACCAAAACATGGCCCCCCGCTGGCGCCACTCCTGCTCAACTTAACTCAACTGCTAAACCCAGGTCCATAGCCGAAGGAAGGGGAGAAGGGAGGGGAAAATTTTCAGCTAATTCTTGTGTACTTCCAAAATGGCGGGATAAACAATATATGATCGTAAGTGGAATGATTCTGTAGTCCAACATGAATTAGGGAGTTGCTGGAGATAATTGTGAGGGGATGGTCTCTTAAAGTCCTTGTATGAATGCAACAGCGAATTATTCAACAAGGCGCAGTTAATCATGAAATTTATTTTCTTTGAGTGTAAAGTCTTTCCTTATAAAGAGACGTTCACTCTTATCGGCATATGCGTTAGAGGCGATAGGGATGGGAGTTGGGGAGGGGCTACATCCCCTCTTTCAAAAATGTGGTGGTCGAAAGTATGTTTCCCCGCCCTCACTATTTCAATTTAAAGACGACATATATCAGTTTACTTCTGAAAAATGTCAAAAAGCCGATTGCTAATTTCCTGTAAATTTGCAATATAGCCTAAGTGAAAATGTCTTTAATACATGGCACCAACAAATTCCATCAAAGGATTCCCAAAATTTTGAAACCTCCCCACACTCTCCCCTCAGACTTCTACCCCGGGAAGGCGGTTAGAGACACCCCCTCCCACACACACACACACAGACACACAAACACCTTCACCTGAGAAAAGCTCTCTTCGCCTATGCTAAACAGTTAAACCGCATGTTGGAAAACCTAAATAACGTTGAATCTCGCCGTCTATACTTTGGAAAAAGATTCACTAAAAATTCATCAGCCCATTCAATCTAAACTTGAGAAATTTTTCAATCCGAAATAAATTACTTCTTACATGTCAGCCCTGCAGAGCGAAGCAAGGATTGTGCACTAACTTTATGCATTTGTTAACCTGTCTAAATTTATAAATATTAATGAAAATCTTTTTCTTGAGATTGATTTTGATATCAATTTGAGAGCTGCTTTCGGATTCATGCATTTGATTTTCACAGGTTTCTTGCCGTTAGGCAAAGATAAGCTGCTGACTCAAAAATACAACTGTATCGCAACCACAGTAGAGAGCGAAAGTTAATTGCATTTTAAAGGGAAAGTCCAGCATAAGTACAAAACAAAAACAAAAAAACAAGAAACAAAAAGGTGAATAAACTAAAATTCATTAATTCCTAAATTACAAAGTTATTACTAATTTTGTTAATGGTGAGGTCCGTTCCTTATCGACGTCCCACTTTTGCTAATTAGGCCTTCACCCAACTTTACATCACCTATGCACCCAATACAGCCAGCTGATTGTGGTTTATTTGCATCGTTCCCAAGCAAGTGTTATTTACAGTAAATCAAACATCTACTCCAGAAAGAGTTCTGCTCAGACCTGTAGCCAGACAAGGTATACTGATTGAGCCAACATTTTTCCAGGGGATGATTTTTTCAGAAGAGGAGGCAAATGTGAAGAAATGCAATAAGTCAATGGCAAATTTACTTCAAACCTTCTAGGCGAGGATAAAACATGGAGGGGCTTAGCCTCTCTCTTCGTCCCGTCTGACTTTGCCCTAAGGACATAATATAACATATAAGATAACAAGATAAAGGGCAAAGGAGGGCTGTAAAGGCCCCATGAGATGCCCTGTAATCCAAAAAACCACCCAAAACAAAAGCAAACCACCAACACCTAACGAGCCCAAAAAGATTAGATTCTACCACAGTCATGGAAAAACTTGTCAATATTTACCTTAAAACGGTGCACTGATGTGGAGTTAGCAACCCACTCAGGCAGGTTATTCCACTTTTAACAACCCTTTGAGAGACACTGAACTTCCAAATGTCAAGTCTAGCAAAAGACTTTTCAAGCTTTTTAAAGCGTCCCCGAAAAGACACAAGAGCACTATACTTGCAGTCGGGAGGTCTGGGGTTCGAGTCCTGGCTGGGTCATACGGAAGACTTTAAAACGTAACCTACTGCCATTGCGTTTGGCGCCCATCATAAGGAGCAGGGAAAACAAGCCAGTGAGCCATAACTGAACGAAAGACTGTGGCCGGCTCAACTTTAACCAATTGGTTAGAAACTGGACCGTAAAACTCCGTCCAACCAAACCTAACCGAACAGACACAACACTAAAGATCTTAACGTTTTCTTGTCATAATGTATCGTACGGTGTTGATGTCATTCATATTTGTTTACAACTTGAATTATTTTTTTACAATACAGTCCACAACTTTATTTAACAGTTCGTGTGTAATGCCATATGCCACGGTCTGTCAAGCAAATTGTAAATATGTACTTTTCATTTTTATCATTTATGATAAATGTTAAAAGTGCCTTGCACTAACTGAAGGTAAAACAACTCTGGACCGTGCATTACTACATGATAATGCACGATCGGAAGTTAATGCAAGTGATTAGCTAAGCGAGTAGCCCAAGATGAGCTCGTTATTCATTACCTACAGATATTAAGGGATAAAGAACGGTCACCTGATTATAACGGACCTTTGTACAATGCTTTATAATCTATTCCGAATGTTTCTCTCAAACCATGTTTAAATTTTATGTACAATCGAATTGATGCTTAATTTATGATTGTGCTAATGTGTCGGCTGTCTACATGGTCATTTTTTTGTACTCATACTGACTTCGTCGTAGTTCACCATTGTAAATTAATCTGTGTTTTAACTAAAGACATACATGAAGTAGCCTACAAACAACAGACAGACAAACACATATTAAACAGACGGACAGAAAAACAGGCAAAGAGACATACATACTTTAGTGGCGTAGCAACGAGGGGGTCAGACCCCCCCCCCCCACCATGACCCAACCTTGCAATGCAAAAAACACCTAAAATAGCGGTTTTTCTCTATCCTTACACTTTTCCCGCATGTAGTGCCCCCAACCCCCATGACACTACCCCCCTCCATGACACAATCCTGGCTACGTGCCTGACATACATTCGTACAGACAAAAACACTAGCAGACAGATAAATACACCCGGATGAGCTAACGAAAATATGTTCTGTGACAGTTTTTCGATTAACCATTCACGAAGGCGTTCATAACGTGGTTTGTGCTTTCGCATCAATCCTGAAAGTACATTCAACAGGGTTCAGTGCATGAATTGACGGTGAAAATTGCTTGCGATATGTGGTGATTATGCTCGTCTTCCCATTCATTTGGAAAATATACCTGCGTCTCTGGCGATGAACGATGAAATTCAAGGGCATATGAGTCGTCAAAGCATGAGCGCGATATGTTCTTCACGGTTTGCACTTCCAGAGAGTTAAGAGACAGAAAGCAGTAAACAAACTGATTGTATGAATGTCTCTGCATGAGAAAGACGGGCAAAAGACTTTCATACGCACAAACAAACCAGCACTAAACAGACAGACAAAGAACGGACCTGCAGATGATGTCATTTTGGAAAACAGATAATGATTGATGAACAGACGCACAACAGTCAGTCAGTCAATGTCATGCGGTCAGTTCAGTCTTCGGGTCATTCGGTCGGCTTGTTTGGTTAACGCAGGGAGGTGTTTGCATACTACATTGCTTATATTGAGCACGAAGCACAATGGCAGTAGGTTCCACTTATAAAGTCTTCGGTATGACCAGGCCAGGAATCGAACTGTAGACCGAAATCCGACTGCAAGCCGGATCCTCTAATCATTTTACCGTGCAGTCGAATGGAAAAACTGATGAACATACCGACAGACGATCCGAAGGATATTGAGACCGTCCTACACTGTTAAAAATTTCTGTAAATTTACAGACTTTTTTTAACTTAAACTTTTTGTATTTTACTTTTAATAGAGATTTTCTGTATCTTTACAGACACTTTGTATTTCTACAATAAAAAAAGGTTGTTTAACATCTATTTTCTGTTTATTTGAAAAACCATTTCTGTCTGCCTTTTTAACCAAATTTTACTGCTTTGTAAAACTTTTTCTGTAAATTTACAGAAATTTTAACAGTATTTTGTATTTTTCTGATTTCACATAAATATACTGTCATTTAACAAACATTCATTTTGTTTTTAAGCTGAAAAAGAAACAAAAATAAGCCCAAACAAACAAACAAATAAGAAATAGCCAGAAAATTTTCAATATATAACATGCATCGTTCTGCGAAGTTTCAGTTAAAAAAGAAAACATTTTTGGCAAATTTATGGCCCTATTTGAAAATTAACTTACATTTATTACACTGACAATTGGTATACTGATGTCAACTCATCGCCACAGGCGCTCATGCACTTGATCGAATTAAAAACGTTTCACAAATTTACTTGAAAGAGTCTGTAAATTTACCACTTTATGACGTATATCTCATTTTGCATAAATGGGTGGAGCTTATTTTGTAGGCATTTTCCTAACAAAAGGATTGCTGTTGCTTTGAATAATATCTATTTTAGCGTTTTTTAATCAGGAAGTGATAAACTTATTGTTTACCTTGTCTGGAAATGTTTGCAACCAATGTATTTGCATTCTTTGTCATATTTATTTTAAAAACAATTATTATATTGTACAAAAAATGTGACTTTCCAATTACAAAGTTCCTAGAGATAGCAGTCTACTGGACAACAATGTGATAACAAAGTATCCTCATTGTATCCTCATTGTGTTGTCCTTCAGTGGACGTAATAGCTTCTTCGGGAAGCAGTATCAAGTTTGGTTTCGCCGAACGGCCCTTTGCCAGAGGGTCGGGAAGACTTTAGAAAAAGTTTTGATTGAAAATAACTTCGTAACGACACATTACCTTGATAAGCAAATACCTGATCTATGTATTGGTGAAGTGTATGTTACGTAATAACATATGAAAGGAAAAAAGCGATATTATAATAAATATTAAAACGCCGAGAATGAAAACAGTAGGCTGTAAATTCACATAAAATTAAGGTAAAAAAAAAACAGAACAATTCTGTAATTCGATTTTACAGTAGACATTTGTAAACTAATTTACATGCAAAAACTGTAAAGAAAAAACAAACACTTAATGTTTTTTCATGATTACAGTCTGGCTGTAAAAAAAACGTTATTTGGTTGGAAAAAAATTTGCCATAAAAATTATGTAAATTTTACAGAGAAATTTTTAACAGTGTAAATATATCATCTTATCCCTCTCATTCCTGCGGGGGTGTTAAAATATCATGACGGAAAATGTTGTTAATATGTTTCAGCCCAAGTTGCAGTGAGAGGATTTTCAAATATGACTGCAATTAAGCCCTCGCGTGAAAAAATACCCGAAAGGGACCCCTGTCAAGAATCAGCTGGATTTTATAAATTCTGTAAGACTTTATTTTGAATATTTCAATTTTAATATCCAATTTTAATAACACCTTTAAACACAACTCATTGCTAAAAATGAAATTGAGGATATCGGATATGCAATCCCTCTTGGGTATACTTGAACAAAAACAATTTTCATCTCCCTATCACCGACTTATTCGTTATTAATCAAGGATAACATTTGTCTTGGATAGAATCCGACTTTCTACAAAATTTCTACATTGGGAACCTAATTCCGAATCAATGAAAGATATGATTACTGGCATTTTGGTTTTAAAAAGACTGTAATTTGGTCACTCTTGGCATTTTAACTAGTTTTTTCAGCAGGAGTGTTATACAAAAACATTCACAACATGGTAACAAGAAAACGTCCAAGACAAAATGTCCCACATTTGAAAGGGATTATTTACAAACCTGAAAAAATGTAGACATTTTTTTTGGGGGGGGGGGTGGGTGGGGTGGCTTAAGGTCCGTATGTACTCGCAACTTTTACAAAACATTTTGAAAGCGCTTTAAACGAAATGTCGTGTCGATTCTTTGCAAACAGGTTGAAGGCATGTTTTTGTTGAAGAAATGTTTTTGAAATGTTGCTCTTGTATACAGGCCTTTAGGTGCATGTAGAGTTGGAAACAAGGTTTGCGATTTAGTCTCAATCGGGGGAGGGGGTGGTGTAATTATGGTCAAGATACGGGTGAAAAATACGACGAATGCACGAGAAGCTCCGCATTTTTTCTTTTGGCATTCTACATTGTTTCTGTAGCAAACTTGCATTGAGAGTCGGCATAGAGAAAGTTTCAATTTCGCATAAAATCGCATGTGCAAACCATAATGCGAGTATTTCACCTGGTGATTTGTACAGAGCTTTTAAAAGCTCTGCTGCTACCAGAAAGTAGTGATGCAAGGACAACACAGAGGTGAAACGCGCGTGACGAATGCATGATTAGAAATCATTTATTTCGATCACAAAATTGTAAGCACCGAGACATTTTCAGTTCCCAAATAATGTGTTTGCCAATTATAAAAGGAATCTGCTCACTGGTCATCCGATAAAACTCTAAAATTTCATTAAACATGAATAAGAGATGACAGGGAAGACATAAAAATCCCCCTGCTTTGAACTCATGAATGCTGTGCTGTATCCCATAATCCCACCCATAAGCCTATCAGCCTGTGAAAATACACATACAGCCAACCAAATCGGACAAATTAATGTGGATTCGTTTGAGATCACTACTAAATACATCATTCAGATTGAAAGTGCACGAGCGAAAGTTTTGGTAATTTGCGAAAGATCCGAGAAAGTGGTACTCAGGGTTCTTACGCAAATATTGCAGTACGGAAATGTCTACCGCAAATGAGATAAGTATTGAGGACCACCTGTATAAAATCATTTTTTGTTCCATTACAATAAAAAAAAACAGAATTTTAGCTTGGGATATGGCTCCTGCCACTCCCCTCTGGCTACGCCAATGATAATTTCCTACATAGATAAATTGCATTATGGGAAATCTGTCGTGTCATCGAAGCACATTCACTAGACGTAGCCTTGGATTGCGTCATGATATTGATACCGTCGAGGGGAATGTGTAACACATTGGTTTGCGACATCCTGTCTACGGTATACCTTTACGCTAGACATACACAGCAAAATAGTCAATTCCAACAGAACCAATTTTTAGGAAGAGACCGCAGTACATCCCCTGATGTAATGTTGAACCTAATGTGAAGCCTAATTTTGACTAGCCAGCGGAGGGGACGAAGTCTTTTCGTTCAGCTCGTCGCTACGAAATACCGGGGGGGGGGGGTGCAACCACAGGGGTGCTACCCAGACTAAATTTTGACAGGAGCCCAAGCTCCCCTGACGGGGCGCTGGTGGCCCCCTTGTTCAAGTTTTAATATTCTAAACAATCTAAACACCGCAAAGAAGAGAATGTGTTTTAAAGGCCTACTACTAAATTTCTTCCTCAAGCAGTGGTGTGCGGAATGGGGTCGAAGGACCATCCCACCCATGAAAATAGTCAGAAAAACAGTCAGTCAGTGGGAATCACTCGGAAGTAATGTATTTATCAAGTCTTACAAAGTGACAACTGCGGAACCACATGCAAATAAAAATTAAAATATGCTTGAAAATATTTCAAACATAACACAATTTTGCATCTCAGCCCCTCTCTTCAAAAATCAAAAACTTTGAAAACAGAATACCGTACCCCTTTAGACCCCCTCCCACAACAGCGCACAATCACACCTTGATTGTACTTCCTCTGTTTGTATATCTAAACTTCCTATTGGTCATTAGGACTCACCTTTAGAGAAGAAAAAAATCTCAAAAGGGGATGGGGACTCTCCGGACTCTAGAGGCCGCTTTACCCCAATACCCTGTATGAACGTCACTGGGAGGAAATAATTTGCGCATGTTTCAACCATGTTAGTCTATACATGCATAGTCCCCGATCAACGTACCGACAATAACAAGGCACTAAGGACAGTTATCTGATTCTTGGAGTGATTGAAAGTTCATTGATTAAATAATTCACAATGTTTTATTACCATATTGCTCCAATCTACAAGAGGATGAAGAATTAGTCTCTAGTTACAGTATCCCCTCGTCGTGCCCTTTCATTTGTCACTTTCACCTAACCGTCTCTCCGCCTTTCATAACCTGAGTCACACTCTCAAATGAGTGTACATTTATATAATATCAGTATAGGCCTCTCTTTCCCTACGTTACAGAATTCCCACTTGAAGATTTCTGTCTGTCGAGACTTGAGGTTTCTTTGCTGTAAATAATAGTCGTTTGTCTTATTTCTTGACTTCTTTAACAGAAAACTTTTTCTTTATATTTCTGGTTATCTGTTTTCATCTCCTATACATAATTACTTTTCCTACGTTTATTTGACGACCGTCATCACATTTTGATCATAAACGACTGGTGTGTGCGACCAACTGTAACTGATCCTTAAACCTTACAGACATCGGAAGATATCCCTTCTAAGAACAGACACAGAAGCAGCTACAGCAACCCTCTCAGCTCGCTCAAATTCAGCTTAAACACACTTAACTTGCGACGGAATGAAACAAGTATACGCGTATAGTCGTTTTGCTTGGTCGAGTTCTTATTTATCGTTATAAAGTTTTGGCCGACGAGCCGTGAAGTATCTGAGGAGCATTTTCTCTCGTTTAATTCCCATTCATATACATATTTTGAAGCAATACTGCACCCGAGTGGTATCATTAGCGAGTTTGAGGTGCCCAATGGTATCATACGACGGATTTCATGTTTCATTAACCTATATTGCAAGTTGCGGGGCCTAGTTGTTTTGGGGAAAAAGAGACAGAATATCAAAATTTGACCTAATGATGAAGAACGTAGCTTGTTAGTCCGAATGAGTATAATTAAAATTCAGTATAATACATTTCATTAAACATGGGCAAGTTACTTAGTTAAATAAGGTTTTATGCACGGACTTCCTATACATTGACAGAGGATGCATGGACAGAGCAAGGCATACTGCACGGTAGATTGTCGCTGCCCGGCGCACATGTGAGAAAAACGCACCAAGATGGCTGTCTGCTATGGTTTTGTGTAAAGGTTTGAACTTGCTCAAGTCAATTCCCAGATTTTGCAAGAAAGTTGAAATATTTTTGAAATATGGCAAGGTAAGGTCAAAATCACTTCTCTTATTGCAGGAATATTATATTCTTTCCCATTAAAGTTTAATTTTTGTTTAAAATACAACAGAGTCGTGGTCATATAAGACGATTTACAGCTTCATGACGGCCATCTTGGTGCGCTTTTTTTGTCCCAGTCGGTGGCGATAATCTACGGAAAGGACGTACACGTTACATGCTCTGTCTATGTATATAAGTCCCTTTTTTATGCCTGATCTGGTTTGTGTCTTGGGGCAAAACTTTTCCAACAACCGGTCGAACCCTGGATCGTGTCCCGGACCGTAATTGTCTATAATTGTTTGAAACAATCCACCCCTATAGGACGCTAAAGCACACGTATACACACAAACAAACATGCATACACACTCACATTGACACTCGCATACTCTTAAATTGACGTTCATTCGAAGCCATAAAGTCATCACTATACCACAATGAATTGCGTCTGGGGGAGGGTGTGGGCAATGGGGGTACTAGGGGTTAAAGTTTATCAACTTACTAAGCAGTCAAAGTAAATGATTGTCGAAATTAAAGGGCAAGAACTGTCACCCAACTTGAAAAAGTGAAGTAGACCGTCCAGTATGATTAGCTGTTGAGAATCATGTGATATTTTTTCTCCTCAAATGTGAAATTTAGTAGGAACTGCTTGCTTCACCTTGTATTTGCAATACTGAATTCATAAAATATTTTGAAAGATTTTCTCAACCGGAACACGAAGAAAATTGTAATATTTAGCTGTTGCTCCAAAAGAGGTATGCCGAGACTGTTCTTGACCTTAAAAATAACGGAATGCGTCTAACAAACTGGGCTATTAGCCGTCCCCCAATCGACTGGGGAGTAACAGATCCCTTGATTGGTCCATCATGAGCTATGCTATCGAGCTATTACGTAATATCTCCATGGTTACGCCAAATTAGTTTAGTTTTTTTTTATCGTTGCAGGTTGTGACAATTAAAGTGGACAACAAATTTACATGAGCAATTTAGTCGTCTTGAATTTTCATACTTATCGGTGTTTCCTTAGGATGTAATTTTAGAGAAAGCATTTAGAAGTAGAGATGATTATTTATTTTATTTAATTTTTTTGTCTCACTATGCAAATTTCATAATACCCTCTAGTCACACGCAAAAACACCTGTCGAGCGGAAGGAATCTGTTATTTTAACCGTTCGCTGTCTATGTCACAAAGTACACATGCACAATTGCACATGGAGTCGGTTACATCCACGTTTGCAATATCTCTTGAGCACGGCATCGACTTCATACACAAATTTACATTCATGAACACCGTATTGTGCATAATAATGATATACATCGTTGTTTTCTTTCAAAAAACCCTTGTCACACACAAAGATGATGCTAATTTATCAATCATGCTGTGTGAGTAGCCACAATGAAGGATTATTTTCCTTATTTTGTCTTTCTTATTTTTGGGGTAAATAAAAAGTTGGATGCAATATCGGATGTTCTCTGACAATTTCAAGTGGTGACATTCTGAGTAGTAATTAATGGCTATGTATCCGTGTGAGAGAGACTGCCTTACACAGCACGACCGAAACGTGACATGAATAAATTGGTTTTACTGTTCTTTTCAGTAGAGTAAGACCGCCTGCAAATAATAATTCAAAGTCGTATCTTCTACATAGAACAGTTAGTCAATCGTCGTATCAAATATTGCTGAAGTGGAACTAGTACCTATTATTACCGGAGCCTCTTTTATGGCAGTTACTAAATATTATCTCATACCGGTCAAATCAACGAAAGGAGAAGAGTACCGTTGCCATGGGAAATTCCAATTTTTAAAGCAGCAAACGGCAGTCTACAGCACTTTAGAAGAAGAAACTGTCCAACACATGGTGGGAATGTAATTGTCACTATGCTACCCTCGTCGTCGTCTGAAGTTATAAAGGTGTTGACGTGACAGTTTCAATTAATCATAGCAAAAAAGAGAATTTTGTTGCGTATCACGTGGAAAAACGGGACCATATTTTATAGGGCAATAGCCTATATGAGAACCAAGGTCTTATTAAATCATTTTAGCGATTTTTTTGTGATTTAGTAAATCTACTTGTTTGCAAAAAGGGTAAATTCATTTACGTTTACTTGTGATAAGTGTGATCATGTTTAAGGAATGTTTCAAGACAGTTGAAATGAGATCAGCTTATATTGTGACTCAACCAGATATCTCTTGGAAATGACTTTAATCGACTCGGAGCTGTTCATGGAGTTCAAGGAAAGTTTCCTCAAAGTTTTTAAATGAGATGTAAATTTGAGGAAAAATTGAGAAAAAACTTTGGAATTTACGATAAAGAAGGTTGTGTGACAGTCACGTGCCGAAGCTAATTATATATAGACTGTAAGGTAAGATAATTAATCACTGTTAAAGAAAATCTCATGTGGCATAATCTGAGTGGGAGGGTTTCCTAAAAACTTTGAACTTTTCAATTTCTTTAAAAATATCTTTAGTGAAGCTTCATGTCGAATTAAACATAGATAAGAAAGGGGAACCCCCACGTCCACTGGAAGGCGGCTCGAATCAACGTTCACAACAAAACAACCTGCTCCCCCTTTCAACTTCCAGCTGTGAACATGCAACTGCCTAACACTTGTTCCATACACTCTAAAAACACCCGGGTTAAATTTAAACAGGGTCGCTGTTCTAGGTACTCTAACACAATCCTAGTTTTATTTTAACGCAAATGCTGGTTGAACTAACTCAAATTCTGTTCTGTCAAATAAAACAAAAACGTATCGCAAGTCATCGCATGTGTATCGATCTGAAGGCCTAGATGATTTAGTAGCCTACCGGTATATAATTGTGTAAAGGTCAAGAGCAGTTCCCCTTAACTTAATTTTGAAACTACTCCTAAATCTCATGGTTTTCTACTTTTCTTCTTATTTTTCTCTTCAAAGTATCTTTCAAAATATTTTAGGACTTCAATATTCCATGTTCAGATAAACCAAGCAGTAAATTCTAGTTAATTTCACTTTTAAGGAGGAAGAGTGTTGTCACATGACTCTCAACAGTCAATCTTGAAACAGGGCAGTCTAGTACTACACTGCTCTTGCCCTTTAAACAAGCTCTTGCCCTTTAAACAAGCATTGGTCATTTAATCAAAATGTAGCTTTTTCCGTTAGGCTTCCCGCCTATTGTGTTACTACGGCGTAGTAGTTAATTCATAACTGTACCGTTTGACGTCAGTAAATTCGTAATTTTGCAGTTCAGCGCCGTGGGATAGTCCAAGAAAGTTGTCAGGTGACTCCCTGCTTGTACGGAACTTGCGAACGACAGAAGGATCAGACAAGGCGAAGACGTGCACAATGATGGATAAGTGTAATGCACTTAGAAAATAGGAACGAGATAGGAACAAGATAGTAACACCGGCACAGTCAAGATTACTGATTGGGAGTAACCAACTGCAGGGCCTGATTGTTCATAGGTTTTGACCAACTAAAAAAAACTGAATTGTAGGAATGTTTCCCGCAGGATTGATGAGATAACTGCTTCAGGGAATTTTTTTTCGCCCCAACCTTTAATTTCCTTCATGGCTCATGCCACTTTAATTTCACTAAGGTGGAGCAAGTATGGGGGCATCTGGCGCCCGACCTTATCCCACTTGCTTCAAGTTCATTTTTTGTTGAATATGTGACAACTTCACTTGGTCATGTCTTGAGAACGACGCCCAGGGTTAGGGTTAGGGGTTAGGGATTTAAATGCAAATTTCACCCAATATCTTAAACTAAGTATACCTCTAATATATCAAAACTTGATATGGCCATAAACACTTCTTTTAATAGCTAATACCCGTTTCAGATTTGTTGGTTCTGTAAAGGTATGTAGGCTCCACAATTAGGAGATTTCTTTCGCATGGGTATGATATGGGCATAATTCTTTTTTTTTTCTTACCATTAAGAAATTTCATAACACAGATGCATCATACTTTTTCAAAGTTTAATGCTACAAGGCATAAGGACTCCGGTTCAATGCAGTTTAATTACGATCTAGGTATTTTCAACAGAACCCAACATATTTCTCCACGCGTCCCAAATTTGCGTTCGGCTGTCTTTAGGCAAAACTGTCGCTTCTTGCGGACTCGATAAATGATAGTGACATTTGAAAGAGGGAAAAAATGTGTACACGCCTGGAGTCAACCACCCTGAAATTTTGAAATACAAGGTAAAAAATCAAATTGATGTAAAAATCAATTTGACACAAAAAATTTGAAGTTTAACAATTATTTTTGGACTTTTCAATTTCGGGGTATAATATTTTGGTATTCAGAATTAGGAGGCACAGTTTTCCATGTTGAAATGGTTTAGGCTCTCTGCAAAAACAGACTATAAAATTCCTCGAAACCAATTTCAATTAAACCGGGTATTGGCTTTAGACAGTGAACAGTTAATACCTAAAAGTGGTTCAACTTATAGTTAACGCATTACTACGGTACCAAGCACATGACGATATTAAGCGTATAATAACTATATGTAGGCCTAGACGAATCCGAACAGTCAAAAGATGATCTAATTTAGTAGGACATTACCGGGGTCCATCAGCGTTAATCTTCAAATTCTTAGCTTACCTGTATCATGGATGGTCTGATGGTTAAAGATTGAATTATCCCTTAACTCCCTCAATTTCACTGAATATAAGGGGGTAAAATTCTCTGTAGACTTTCAAATTACGACGATTAATGGCTGATGGACTCCACTGACATGGCCGACTTAGCTCCTCGGATTCGTGTATGCAAGGATTTTTATTAACCTCTCATTCCTTTTAAAGAAGCAGAATGTGTTTGATTCGATATCTTTATGCTAGGGCACAAAAAGAGTGGTATATAAATACCAAGATAAACGATGCTGAATATTAGGCAGAAATTGGAGAAAATTGAACGTTTAGATGAACCCGGACAGCAAGTGATGGTCTGACTTCAGTCGGACATAACTGGGTGTACCATCTTTTAATCTTTCAATTTCCTTGCTCACCTCTATCATGGATGGTTGTACACTAAATTGCATCTTGATTCCTTCAATTTCACTGCATTTGAGGGTTTAAAATTCACGTAGACAATAAATGAAGACGATTTATGGCTGATGGACCCCACTTATGGCTGCCTACAGTGCACTAAACGCAAGCGCTAATCGGATTCGTCTTTATGTTTTTATTAGTAAGCGATAAATCTGGTGTCACCTGCTGGTGTTTAAAGGGATCATGTTGGGCATTTTAAGTACATTTACAAAGTCGTGAAATTTTGTGATTGCTTGAAAACCAATCTCATATCTTCATTATTACATGAGCCTTCAGCCTTCTGACTCGTATAGACGAATCCGGACAGCGGGAAATGGTCTGATTTTAGTCGGCCATAACTGGGGTCTATCACCTTTTAATCTTTCAATTTCCTCTCACCTGTACCATGGATGGTTGCATATTAAATTGCATCTTGATTCCCTCAATTTCACTGAAGCGAGGGTTTGAATTCATACAATAAAAGAAGACGATTTGTGGCTGCTGGACCCCGCTAATGGCTGCCTACAGTCACCAACTACAAGCGCTGATTGAATTCGTCTATATTGAGGATGCAGAACGATTTCAAATCAGTAAAGTGTTCCTCTGTTAGATAAGGTCATTGAATATGGAAATGTGTTATCCAGAATTCTTGTTTTAGTGCTGAGTAACAAGCGAGTAAATCATTTCGGAAAACGATAACACTGTTTTCACTACTCCTTGTCTAGTGGGCTAGCATTACAGAGTTTAGATTTTGATAAATGCATTTTATACAAGGCATATGTAATACTTAGCGACGTGGCATATGTAATAATGAGGGACTGAGCAAACATAGTCTGCTCAGTGGGTAATGTGCGATGGTGAGACATATTTTACAGTAATGTTATTAAGTTGCTCAAGGTCATGGTGCAATTAGTCTAAACTTTGCGAAAACATTTGAAAAGGTGTTACAAAACTTGCCTGATGTCGATCAAACGAGACGAACGAGATTTGCAATTATGAATTGCCCTTTTATCAAATTTGTGGAAAGATGAGGGTAGCTTTCCTTTGATATCAACTATTAAATCTCGCGGATCTACAGTAAACATGCTTGCCCTGCGATTTTTCTGTGTAGGCGTTAGAATCTGTTTGATCAGATACTGAGGTGTCGTTATCCGTCAATGTGCATCGAACACGAAATTTTTAAATAAAAGAATATTACAGAATTTTAACGATCCCTGAGATAACGTTGCCAACAACTTTTTGTGTATGTGATTGTAGCTGGTGTATGCTATGAAGTAGAATTTGATTTATATTTTCGGTAAGGTTGAACTAAAGCATTATTGAAATTATTTTGCTACACAGATATTTAAAACCCATCCCGAAACACAGTGATGATGTAACCCGTACATCTCTTCGTTCATCTTCTCCTGTTACAGTCATGCAGCACATACACGAATCATAAAACACATAGGCCACTCCTATTTGTCGAAAACAGTACAAAGTTTTTCTTACAGACGGGTGAACCCCGGTATACCTTTGGCCATGTAAGATGCAAACATGGAGTTCTACGTCCTAACCTATAACCCGATTTTTCGGGGCACACCAGACCCTTTTATGGGCCGCGAGGAAGTTTGACTGCTTGGACATCGATTCTGGGAACAGGTAATATAATTCTGAAACCAAAAGAGTGAACTAAGTCACTCTGTATTAGAGTGAAAAGTGTGAATTCACTCCATTAGAGTGCGAGTTCACTCCAAGAAGAGTGCAATACCCTTCAAAGAGCGATGTTTCACTCTTGATGGATCATTGCTGACACTCGTGAAAGAGTGACATTTCACTCTTCCCCAGGAGGGGTGAAAAGCTACTCTACTCTCTTCTAACGAGGGACTTTTAGTTCGATAGTAATAAGAAACTTGAATATCGATAATTGTGTGACTACTGCACCCCTCCCCTCCTCCTTCCCAGAGGATCCCATGGGTCACTGACGTCGACGTGTGACGAACGGGACGTGTCCTCCAAGCTGAGAGCGGAGACATTCCTTATAAAGGGCAAGAGCAGTCACTCCAACTTGAAGTAGTGTAGTAGACTGTCCTGTTTCATGATTGGCTCCTGAGAGTCATGTGACAACATTTTTTTCTCCTAAAATGTGAAATTTACTATTAGTGACTGCTTGGTTTATCTTTAATATGCAATATCGAAGTCCTACAAAATTATGAAAGATACTTTGAAGAGATATAAGAAAACAACTGCGAGATTTAGCTGTTGGTTTAAAACAAGTTTGGAGTGACTGCTCTTACCCGTTAAGTACATTTTTTGCCAGAACTCTAACGGAATGGTAGTCCAATGCTTGACAAGAAATATTAGATTATAGATACGTTCGAGACATATCCCTGGTTAGTCACAGTTGAAAATTGGTCTTGAACACAGTAAAATATTCAGGCATTGGAGTCTCGTACGCGCCAATCAACTGTGACTTGTAGCTCCGAAACAAGGGTCACTAACAAATAATTGTGTACATCATAAAATGCACATTGCATTGGCCGAAAAATTCAAAGCCCTGACTCATATATGAGTCTCGATAAATTTGAGATTGCACTGTCTCTCTGGTACCGCTGAGCGTCGGGAAACTTTGGTGGAATATCATTGTTATTGCTTGTGGTTGGACACTTTGAGTGAATAGCTATTTCCAAAAACATTCACTGTTCACTTTCCGAATCAACTGAAACCACCATCATCATCATCAAATTGACAGAAAGTCACCACGCTGTTCTACAGAAATAAAAGGCGCCAAGGAAAAGAAGGAAAAACCATGACATGAACACAGCGTTTTAAAGAAAAGCAATACGGTTACAATTAAATCAATGCTGTTCTCCTCGGGGCGCTTCGCGCGCATTTGTTTTGAATAGCCCATTTTTTCGAAATTCGGGAGTATTATTAGCTGTCTGACTGTCGAACATCTCAGCCGCTTGCTATAGCCGCACAGAATCTTCCATTCTAAATGTAACTACCAAATGCCCTACGGTAGTTCAGAGAAGAGGAGAATACCTCTCTTCAGAAGTTGTCAGGAAAAATTTTTATCACATCGGTTTAAGGAAATTTTTTAGACTTTTGAGATTTTTTTCGATGCAAGTTGTATGACTATAAAAATACTGTTTCCGATATCGTATTATGAACCGTCTCTTGGCAAAAGGGTCGAGCTGTATCTTTTCGAGGAAGCCTTACTAAGTGTGCTATAACTCATAACTCTAAAAGTCACAAAGTGTTGCACCTTTTTCAAAGCGCCTAGCACAACCCTAATTTAAGTATCTAGTTAAATCATTATCTCATATGTCATTCTTAAATTTATTGTTTCAACTCATGGACATTTCCTTAAATAATCCACCTCATTCCTCAAGTCTTCTGCATTATCGATCCCTGCCGTCTATGCTACCACTAATAAGGATTAAGCATGTAACTGAAAACGGCAAAGTATTATTATCGTTATGTTATAGCTATATTATTTGAATATCAAGCGGCAAATAAGTTGGTTCCTGAAATTACCCATTTCTTCAATCACGTAAAGTGATTCAAACACTACGTACCGCGTTACGGTACAAATGGTCAAACTTACGCACAAATTCATGTTACAGATTGAGTATATAACTAACGATTCAATCCGGGTTTTAAAAAATCGTGACCAGACTCCTTTTGAAATTTTATGCACAAAACTGTTTCAAGCCAATTCAGATAACAAAAAAAAAACCAAAATTTCACTTTTTGCGTAACTATATTAAATGTGTTAATTAGCCAGACGGAGTTAACGGTTCAGTTTTACAGTAGTAACGTTTCCTTGGTGATTAACATCTGGATCCAAACCAGAGTTCAACTACTCCTGGACCACACCAGGGGCCCAGGACGGTCCCCTGGTTTACACCTCTTGAGAGGTGCTTCAAACTATGGATATACCACGTCACTTTCAGACACTAAACCAATGTCTCTACGATTGAGTGTATTTGTTTACGTGCGGGTACTGTGAGCAAAACAAGGGAGTGTGTCTGCATGACCCCTCACCGACCCACTCACCGCCTCAAGTAACTTTTGAAGGACACGTTCGTTTTGACTTTTGTTACCCCTGAAAACCTTATAGGTTGTGTGACATGCATGAAAATGACAAAGTTGGGTATTCGATGTCAAAAGCATTAAAAACCAAGAAAATTGTCACAATTCCCATCAAAATCAGTAAAACAATTGACCATTATACAGGATACTTTTGACTGTCACTTAATCATGCATATGAATAAGGTCAATACGCAAATCTTTTGCCAATAATGGGTGGGTAGTCAGTCAGTCAGTCAGTCAGTCAGTCAGTCAGCTAGTCAGTCTGTCAGTTATTAGATGGAGCTTTACGGCCCAGTTTCCAACTAATTGGTTCCAGTCCAGCCGGCCACGGCCATATATGGGTACTTCCTGGAAATGCTTAACTTTGTTTTTGCTATCTTCATTTCAAGGAAAGTTGTAACATTAGCATGTCCTGAAGGTTTCATTTTGGCAGTTTAAATTGCCTCCTTCAAAATTATCAGTATCAATTACCAAACCATGTTCTGCCTGATGAGTAATTAAAGGAATAATTAATGTAGGGCTAACAAAAGAAATGTCAACACTGTGCAAAACTCCCCATCATTATTTTTTCTACAAGTTGCTTTAAAACCTTCAAAGTGTGAAGAGGTATAGCTAGAAACTTCAAAGATACTGACATAATTCCAAATCATTTTTCCTCATAAAAATTTACTCTTAAACTGCCAAGAAAATTCAGGATTTTTGCTTACCTGTCACTTTACGTTTAACAGAAAGAGTATGACGTTTAAGCATCATACATCATACTCGACAGAGATGCAAATTTTCAATCATGTTTGTATGAAATGATTTGGCGGCTAAACCAGACAGACTTTCGAAACATCTTACCCGTTAAAAACGCAAATCGTTTTAGCTTATTTACAATATTTTTCTGCATGAAATGAGAAAATTATAAGCTAGATTTAAAATATCAGAGTGATCAACTTGCCGGTGGGTTTCATGAAGGCAATCATTAATACATAGATATTGTAGGCGTGTGCTACAGCCCGAAAGTAAGTACTTTTATAGTTTTGTTTGTTGCAGTTGGCGATATTTAGTGATGAAATTGTACGGTAGCTACAAAACCAGCATTTAAACGATATATGCAAATTTGAATAGAAACCAGCCGTGATAGATAGATAGCTGGCCAATTTTCGTAGAATGTACGGAATCATAATACTAATATTTCTGTAGATTTCATAGTAAAAGGCTTGATCACCAGCAGCAGATAACAGATAAACGCCATGGTGTTTGCAGACAGTAAAACTCCGTAGGTGCTTTCTCAAGTACAGACGTGATTTTTTGTTTCATTTCAGAAGATCTCTTTGCGAGTGAGTTTCCTTTGGCGGAGGGATTATATTCAAGCAAACGACTGGTGAGTAATATAACTTGTACTGGTTAACGACCGATCTGAAGTGCACGTCTGCCTGAATCGCGGCATTCGGTGTGCAAGAAAGTCATGTGACGAAAATGTCCGACTCAGCTTTGGAATCGTTTTGATCAATCTAGGTACGAATAGGAAATTTGTAAAATGTCTAACTAGGGTTTTCCCCAAAATCGGATATATTTGCACCAATGCATCAATTTTGAATCAAATCTTATCGCGTTGTCAGAAAATCTGATAGGATCTGGACTTTGGAGTATATGGCGCGATATGTACTAGTTGTGATGGGTTTGTGCTCAATAAACGACAGTAAAGAAGAAGCTATTATCCCAAAATTATTTTTGAAGCACTGGCAAAATTTCTTCAAATTTGTCTTAGATTGTTAGGGTTATCTTTTAATGTGAAAAATGTTCAGAGCCAATCAATGTTGTACAAAGTGTTTCTTGATTGGCTGTTGACATTGTATTGTATCGATTGTATTCTTTGTAAGGGTTAGGAATTAGCGTTATCATTAGCCAGTAAGGAAATTCCTTGTTAAACAGTGAGAATCGCCCCCATAAATGTGGCACACTTTCAATTGCCGGTCGCTAGGATAGGAATTTTTACAGACGGCTATCTTGGGTTTATAAGAGGGGGCATCCTCTTAAATATTTTAGGGTTTTGAAATGCAGTTTGGTGTATCATATTGGAGAGATTGCAAGAGATAATATAAACTTGCGATTTTGATACATTTAAAAGAAAACAAATAAGAAGATGACTTTCTCGAATCGAGGGGCGGTAGCATACCTAACGCCCAACTGGTTTCTGTTGCCATCCATTGGCAGGCTAGGCGCGGATCCAAGGGGGGCTTTACGGACTGCAGCCCCACCCTTTTTAGCCACATCAACATAGTAAAACATATGAGAAATTAGCGGTGCAACTCCTTCAAACCCCTGCTTCCTCTTCAGTCACCCCCCCCCCCCCCCCACACACACACACACGCACACTTTTTGGAATGTCTGGATCCGTGCCTGCCTTGTATCTATGCTAGGGCCTTATACCTCTACAAAGGTACATGGTAGCTAAGTTTTTATATTTGTTAATAAATTAAAAGCTCAGAAAATGTAACGTGAGTATATCGGTTTTCAAGAAAAAATCTTGAAGGTGTAATTAACTTTGAGGGAGTAGATTTATGAACAAGTCGGAAAGTTGAAAGACAGGGGTAGCCATTTGGACGGTTACTTTTGAATGAGTACGTATAGCTTCATCGGGAAGCAGTTTCAAGTTTGGTTTCGTCGAATGGCCCTTTGCCAGAGGGTCGGGAGGAGTTTGGAAAAAAAAATGTGATGAAATGATTAGATTCAAACTAATTTGAAATTTAATTATATGTGAATAATGTAACACATGGCAGAGTGACAGTAACGGCATTGTGTACATTGCAAAATAGAATTTATTGTTTTTATCGGTTGAGTAACTATTTTATTCCAAGTCAGTGAATATGGTAAGACGGCAGAGTTGTAAACAAGCTAGAATAAACAAAAATTCAATGAAGGGAAGAAGCAGTCAATCCAATTTGAAGTAGTGTAGTAATCGAACTGTACTGTTTCATGATTGGCGCTCGAGAGTCATGTGACATTTTTTTTTCCCTCAAATGTGAAATTTAATGGGAGTACCTGCTTGGCTTACCTTGAATATGCAATATTGAATTCATACATAATGATGAAAGATTCAAAGATTCTTTCAAGAGAAATAAGAACAATGTTGTAAAATTTCGCTGTTGCTTCGAAATAACTTTCGGGAAACTTCTCTTAAACTTTAAAGGAACATGTTGTGCTTGTTTACAGAAAATAATCATCTTTCTAAAACCAGTACGGGAAACAAACTGATGATTTACAATAAGGCAATACAAGATGAGATAAGTTTCTAACAGGTAAAGGTCCAGTCATCCGCTGCTCAAGAATAAGTTTTTCACCCAAAATTTCAAATTAAAATGATGCAACTCCCGGTTTTCTTTAGTTGAATAATATGATGAGGAGTTGCAGCGAGTGTTGGTGTTTATTGGTGAGACTGAATAATTCAATAATGATTACAACTTCTTTCCTTTATTTGTTATGTTGGAACATTTTAAACGGAATATTTCCTTTTAAAAGTTAATTGGCTTGCAGTTTTAAAACAGTTTAGAAACTAAAGACTTGTGTTTAGCATTTTTCAATTAAACAGAAAAAGAAATCGAAAAGTATACGCGTACATGCGTTTCGCTGGAAGACATTCTCATTTTTGGTTTTTAACAGAGTGCGTAGAAGGCCACCCCCTCTCCCATCAAAATGGCTGCAATGGTGATGACATCCCAAGAAGCTGCGCACTTTGAAGAGTGCTACGACGCATTCGCAGCTAGAGAACGCCCAATGGAGACTTTTTCTGATTGGACGACAAGTAAATTTGACGACGCGGTTACGAGCAAACTTGCATTTGATGGCCTTAAAGATGAGAAAAATTCCAGCAAACAGTTACGTGTTCTAGGCGTCGGAAGTGGCTCTGGTAAGGTTGAAAATGGAAACTATCTATCTATCCCCTATCCCCACCTTACAGCACGATGTTGAGTAATCCCGTCACAACGTTGCCTTGGCAACGTCTTTCTGCTTTGACCGTCACGAAAATTCGACGTCTATTTCACAGCATTGCAAATATGCATTGAAAGCTAACAGAAACAATTACTTAATTGGATGTATACATGTGCCGGTATGCGTTACAGGTCTTTACCAAAGCATAATGCTGATTTCGTTTAGGTCTATACACTGGAAAACCTTCAAATCCTTCTCTGCAATTTGCATCATTACACTTAGTTTTATTGCTGTAGAGAGGGACGGATAAAAAATATTGAATCAATCCAGGGAGCTAATCAATCGTAACCTAGTAGTGCATTTGCCAGATGTAATTCGTTAAAAACGAATGCATAACGCAAGGATTTACTTCAATAGAGCATGACATCTGCCATTGTTGTATCTAGGCCAATGCGGGTAATTTTTGACTCACATCTAATATCAATTTATAATGAGAAGAAAAACATGGTGTCATTTCACC
The DNA here is from genome assembly GCA_037179385.1 of Holothuria scabra. Classification (NCBI taxonomy): domain Eukaryota; kingdom Metazoa; phylum Echinodermata; class Holothuroidea; order Aspidochirotida; family Holothuriidae; genus Holothuria; species Holothuria scabra. The sequence continues at coordinate 16,347,453 of CM074199.1, forward strand.
GAGGTAAAATTTTACTCTCTCTATCTCTCTGGGAAATGATTGGTTATATCTATTTCAGCCCATACTACATTGCAAATTTGTGAAGTGACACTCTCAACAACTTAAGATACGTGCGTCGTCTAGCTCACGAGTGGAAGCTACATCGCCGCCATGCTTGCAGTTCAATAAATAGCGGGCATTCCCCCTCTCAGCAGCGTAACTTTGGTTTAGGGTGAGAATGGGTCGGTGCTCACTGATTACTGCAAAGAATATCATCATATGTGCCAGACCCTTCAGGTGTCCCCTCAAGTCCGGGTGCCAGAAGTCCACCCCATATGTGCGCATGCATATAGATTACACCACCGAATTTCCCAAACCATTCCCCCTCTCGTGCGTTCAATTTTCCAGCAGTTAGGTCACCGTCTCATTGTACCAATGCAGTTTAGCCAACTACCTGGGTTCTCATAGATACAGCATGCAGCCACAGAAAATTTCTCAATGTTAAGGGCATCTTACTTGCAGTCATGATTTCGGGAGTTCGAATCTTGGTCGGGTCATACCGAAGATTTTAAAACTTTAACCTATGCCTATTGCCCTTGTGCTTGTTGCTCAGCATAAGCAATGGAGTAGGGAAGAAAGCCAGTGAGCGACAACTGCATGGAAAAAAGGCCTTAGCCGGCTCGACTTAAACCAGTTGGTTAGAAACTGGGCTATTAAACTTCATCTAACCAACTAACTAATTCAATGTTAAGAATATTTTTAAGTCAACTGTCGTTATTAGTGAAAACACATGTAGGTCTATTATTTAGTTAGATGCCGTTCCGCGGCTCAGTTTCCAAACAATTGGTTCAAGTCGGGCCGGCCGCATGATCCAGTTGTGGCTCACTGGCTTCGTTGTCTTGCTCCATTGATTATGCAAAGCATCAAGCACAATGGCAACAGTAGGTTTCATTTTTAAAGTCTTCGGTATTGTCCTGCCAGGAATCGAATTCCAGACCTCGAGGTTGCAAGTCAGCTGCTCTAACATCACGTGTAGACGCCTTGCAAATTAAAAATTACATGTTCGTGTGAATAATTTGTCTTATTTTAGTTTTGTACTTGACTATCATAGGAATTAGTTATCTGTGTATTGGTGTGCGATCACAAAGGAGTATCACGCTGCTAGGAAAACATGCGGGTATATATATATAACCAGTATTCAATCTTTTTGCAAACGAATATCTGTGCATGGGTGTGATATTAATGACGAAAAGCTTCATGCGATTACAACCCACTGATTTGAAATCAAGCAAAAGTAAAGAAAATATTGTGCAAATCGAAATTTCGATGTAAATGCAAAGTGCAAAAATTTGTGGCATTTCGAGAACTTTCGATTACCGTATAGTGGGGAGAATCGATCTAATTTTAAGTAGCATAATTTGTATCATTTCATTTGTTTCCTTAAGGGATGATGTCCATGCAGTGGACTATGCAGACAAACCCTTTGTCCAGTTGGTGGTAGCGGCCATTGCCGCTTGGTTGAAGAGAGTCATTTAAGATCTCATTAGTTCAAATCAGACAGGTTTTCTCGCAGGACGATTTATAGGGGAAAATGTGAGATGCATTCTAGATTTAATAGACTATTCGATTCCCTACAATATCCCTGTTTTCTTGTTACTTGTACACTTCGAAAAGATTAGTAAATCGGGTGTATACATTCATGGGCAATAAACGTCATGCATAAACAGAAAAACCGAGAGTAACCCGCCCCGACCCCACAACTCACCCCACCCCACTCTAGAAAAACCGCCATAGTCAAATTTGAATAAACTTTGATCTCTAGAGGCAAGAACCGGAATCTTGTCGCAACTTTGACTAGATTGGGCTCATATGAAACGAATATAGTCATTTCTGAACCATTTCTAGTCAATTTTGAAACAAATATTTGACAAGATTTTGGTTCGTACCCCTATTTCCTAGATGTGTTTAGAGTGTGCCATTATGTTACACACTAACCCTCTTCATACAATAGTCGACCGAAAAAAGTCAACCAAAGGGGACAATCAGACTTTGAGAGAAAATATTACCCTTTTGTTCGGGCACTTTTTTCCTGTTTGACTGATTTCTATATAACCCGGCAGAATAAAGAGATATGAAAGAAGGGAGAAAAACTTTAATGTTGTATTAATTTCTGTTGAATGTGGATTTAGTATTTTTTTCCGGGTAACAAAATTCCACACAGATGCAAGACTAGACAGATTTTCCACACGGTGACCAATAACAACATCAGACTGTAATGATTAAGGTCATTATTGTTATAGCTTGATTGTGGTGCAGAAATAAAATAATGGAAAACTTTAAAAAAAAAACTCTGATCTCCCCTTTAAAACCTTGATTGAACAGACAGATTCATCCCTTATTTTGTGCTTTCTCAAAGAAAGTTAACTTTATAGAAATTGTTGACATTACTCAATAATTTGCCAAGGCATTTAAGTGGAAATTGACTCCGTTTTTACTCTTTTTAGATAATTTTACCCCGACTTGGCACATTTTTCTTTCCTGAGTGACTCAATATAACATGTTAGTGTTAGTGTGTCGAAAAATCCCATGTAATTAATTCGTGTCCGTTGGAATAAGATGTCAAATGTATTATTTCCATTTCCCTAACACGCTAAGGCTACTGGGAGTTTAGACTGAAGTTTCGGTGTTTTGCTATGTTCCTCTGTTTTCTATTCTTCATTCTTTCTTATGTACTAATAGGGACGCACACCCTAGCATTCGCCACTAAAGCAAGTGAGAAATTTTGAAAGCAAAACCGTCCTCCACTTCAGCGTAGTGCTGTTTGCTTTTTCACTGTAGCCCAAAAGTAGCAGCTGCCACCTGGACACGGCGGAGAAGATTGATGGAAGAATAATGAAGACGGTTGTAATCCAGTTCTTATCTTTGGTTGTTGGATATAAATATAAATTTGCTTTATTTTGGTGCGTAACTTTCGTCTAATAATTACACTTTGATAGTTTTTTTTTTTTTTTTGTCTTATTGCAACTATTAGGTGAAGTTGATTACATGTTCCTTGAGCAACTGGTCAAGAAATATTCGAATATATCTTACACAAGCTTGGAAAGATCCGACGAAAACATCGCCTTATTTAAATCACTCGTTGCCAGGGGAACCATTAAAGGAGTAACATGGGAATGGAGACCAATCATGTGGGAAAACTACTGGTTTGGTATCGTAAAGAGCAAGGATCCAAGGAAGTTCCATTTTATTCATACAGTACACAATTTGATCTATATCAAGAACGTTGCAGCTGCGGTTATGAATATGTATGAACTCCTTGCCGAGGGCGGTGTTCTTCTAATGATTGTTGTGTCTGGTAAGTGAATACATTATGAAAAAATATTTTTGCTAATTAATTTTAAAATGCATGAAGATAACTCATTGCTTTACCCATCCAAGGTGTTATGCTCCTACCGTTTTAAACAGAAGTAACAAAATATTGTTTCAAAATTTAAAGGTAATATTTCAGATATTGTATGACGGGGTACGTTATTCAAATGAGGCCGATTGCATTTCCGCCTTAACGAAACAATAAGAGATTGACAGGGAATATTAATATTTTGTCCCAGCACGTCGTTTTCCCCTTCCAAACGGACTGTTTACCAGATTCTAGAGACATTAAAGATGTATTTCAGGTTAGGAGAACTAAAAGGGCAGGAGCAGTCATCCCAAATTGAAGAAGTGTAGTAGACTGTCCAGATTCATGATTGGATGTTGGGAGTCATGTGACAATGTTTTTTCTCTTTAAATGTGAAATTTACCAGAAATAACTGCTTGGTTTACCTTGAATATGCAATAGTAAAGTCATAAAATGTAATGAAAGATACTTTGAAGAGAAATAAGATGAAAACTGTGTAATTTAGCCTTTTCTTCAAAATAAGTTTTGGGGCTGCTCTTTACCTTTAATTTTGTGTTAATTACTATTGAATGAAAATTTCTGTATTGTTCGGGGAACAAAATTTCACACAGATGCAAGACTAGACAGCCTACACTATACTGTAGCCAATCACGACGTACGAAGGTGATCACAAATGTCTTCTTGTTAATTTTAAAGGCCCAGTTCTCTCACCCCAAACAGTACCAATTCTCCTTACCTTCTTACTGAAGCCCCTTCCACTATTGTCTGAAATTTATCCTCATCCAGACACAATCTCAGTTTATTGCTTCTGGGTGAGTATTGAAAAACTCAATTTGTATAATCAAAACACTCTCAGTACCGTTCATTCTGTGTAAGATAAGCTTTGGTACCCTGCATTGTTTGAATTAGCTGCCAATCAAAGAGCTGAGCCAATTGAGAATTTCGGTACCCCCTTACCAAAATTGTAGTTTGGGGTGAGAGGTTTGGCCCTTTAAGTCCATGTACAAATGTGTTGCAGAGTTGAAAAGTTGTGAAAATAATGTAAAACAAGCGGTTGTCGCTTTAATTTGACCGTTTCTTGTACTACATAGCACAATTTTATATCAGGCAGTCAGGGTTACAAAAGTTGCCATTTTAGTTGGCGATATGAAAATCCTCTGCCAAATTCGTTCTAATATGGGGTTCTCTTTTGAAGGAGAACAAGTACGCGCATTGGATTTGTACGTTATCGGTTTGGTTTGCTATCTGCAGGAGGGGCAACGGATCACAATTTTTTACATTCAGTCGATTTTGCTCAAAAAATTGTTGGTTGCTGTTTGAAAATTTCGATGCACCAGCAGCCGCAAACTAGTAAGCCTCAAAGTGACATGTACCTCTGACAAGGGAAGAAAGAGTAAAAAGCAAATTCGTTATAGTGTATAAATCAATGGCAGCAATTACTGAAGGGGCACTGAAGGGGAACCGCCTCCTGTTGGATGATGAAAAAGTCATCTACTGTATCTGTTAAAGGAAAATTTCAAAAATGCATTTTAAAAGTTCTGATGTCTACATCCTTACAGCAAACCGTCTGCTTTGTCGGTGCTTCAGACCGCAAGTGTCAATGAGCTTTGCACATCTGATTTTATCGAAACTATGTATTGCGGAAAAATTGCTTAAAAAATCTGCAAAGGATTATATGAGGGCATTTTTAGCGTCCCATATAGACAAATTCGGAGAGCAAGTGATGACCTGATTTTAGACGGCCATAGCTGGAGCCTGGCATCACCTTTGAATGTTTTAATTTCCATGCTTACCTATATCATGGATTATTGGGCACTAAATTATATCGTAATTCCCCCTCAATTCACTGAACATGAGGGCTTGAAATTCATGAAAACAATAAATAAAGACGATTTAAGGCTGATAGACCCCACTAATGTCTGCCTACAGTTAATAAACACAGACGCTGATCGGATTCGTCTGTACCTCTGCAGCCATCTCAATGTCCATTGACATTACAGGCTCATTTGTTGAAATAATACTTTCCAGGAGAAACGGTAAACGGTCAAGCATTGGACGAAAATCACCTGGGAGTGAAGCCAGTATAAAAAAGAGTCCAAAATAATAAAGAACGGAAGGATGGAATGCATGCCAAATTGTGTTATGTTTGGTGTTTGGGGCGATACCACCAAACCTGACGGATGGGGGGTTGTAGAACATGCCGACAGTATTTCCAGCCTGTCGTAAGCGGTGAGTAAAGGGGAGAACTTACTCCGCCTCTGAAACTATATATTTGAAAACGAGCTTGGGCTTTAAATGTATTTAAACTTTATAACCTTTCCATCTATAGACGAATTCGATCAGCGACTGTGTTTAGTGACTGTAGGCAGACATTAGTGGGCCCCATCAGAATTAAATCGTCTTCATTTATTGTCTACATGAATTTCACACTCTCACATTCAGTGAAATTGAAGAAATCAAGATGCAATTTAGTGTAAAACCATACATGATACAGGTAAGCAAGTAAATTGAAAGATTAAGAGGTGATAGACCCTAGTTACGGTCAACTGAAATCAGACCATCACTTGACTGTCCGGGTCGTCTATATATTTTACACCATATAACACATTCGTGTTGGTGTGTCGTTGAATCTCATCTAACTCTCGATCTCTGTGATCTCCTTTCCCTTTCTTTCTCTTTTTTCTTTTTCTTTCGTTCTTCGTTTTCTATTCATTTTTGTTGGAGTAGTGCATTGCTTTGTAATCGCTACTTGAGGATATCGTCTCTCAAGGCTAAAGTTGAGTCCGGACTCGGAATGGTGATTTGAGAATTTGAAGGACTCGGGCAGAGAGGGTGATTTTTTCTCCATCGAGAAAGTACAGGGACTAGAGTCCTTGAATGTTCAAAATTGCCGGAATCGTGACTCTGACTCTCCGGACTCGACTACAGCACTACGGTCGTTTCATGTTTTCTTATTTTGGATTCATTTTCTTTTAAGTATAAAAGCAGCTTAAGGAATGAAGCACACTCAGTTCTTGCACTGTATAGAGTTCTCATGGCCGCGTTCGCGTTTATTCGACCTGTCTAATGTATTTCTGTTCTGCCAAGTAATATACATAAGATCTAGGTAGTTGGGCATGTTGAAACGCGAACCTTTCTAAAGCTGTTCTGTACACTGTGGGACACTTACCACAGTATTATGTCTATATAATTGCTTTAAAAGATCGGTTGAATTTTGTCAAATCTTTTACTTTCAATTATTTTCAGAACAAAGCGGAACGTACAATCTTCGTAAGAAATTCCCGGATTTACTAGATAAAGATGGACTTAGTAACGTGTCATCAGCTGAAATAACAAAGATTCTGCAAACACATGATATACCATTCGAGAAAATGAAACAGCAATCACGAGTTGATATTACGACTGGCTTTCACAAGGGACGAAAAGAGGGCGCTCTTCTAGTAGATCACTTGTCGCGGACAATGAACTTTCTGAAAACCGCCTCCCCACGGTTAGTAAACGATTTTATGGGTTACTTGAAAGGACCTGACTGCGTGGAGAAAGAGCAACAACATATTTTATTTGTCAACGACTGGGAAGCTATAATTGTGACCAAGTAGAATATTCCTTTGTTAACGGGTGTATGTGGCGGATCGAAGTACGAAATCATTTATTAGGCTCATTAACACTGGACATGTCCATGGTATCCTATATGCCTCGGAGACGCTACCGTACATACCGTATCATATCATTCATATATCGAGCGTCTCGATAAAATTCTATGTTGGATCTCGACTAGAGCTACAATAATTCGCAATGGAAAGCAACGATGGCCGCTCAAGTAGGAGCTACTAAGACGCACTCATAATTAGTTTTAACCACAACTGCAACCTAAAGCTCCGTGTAAACGATCATACATTTGGTCAACTTGATAACATGATCATAACTTTGTATGATGGTGCTAACTAGGATGACGTATGATTGAGTGGACCCGACCGCTTCCTCAACTATTTTTGCCACCTGTGGACTAGGAGTTGTAGGATATGTCCACAGTATTTCCAGTCTGTCGAAAGGGGTAAAGGGAAGGATTTAAACTATGCTTGAACTGTATTTGAAACCAGACTAGAACTTGCAATGTATTAGAAAAACCATATTCAAACTTCACCTTCTTATCTAGTTGACACTATATAACACGTTCGTATTGGTGTGTCGTTAAATCTCATCTAACTGGCTTACCCACCAATTTGAGCGACGTCCAATAGATATGGAGGTGTTAGCTGCATGTTGCGTCTCCCAGCAAGTGTTCAAACACTCGTAATACAATGTTAGTGAACAAAATAATGTACTATCATGTAGACGGAATTTAAGGGTTAAAGTTATTGTTATTATTGTTTAAGACGAAACATGAAAATTTCTTCCTCCATTTGACATTTCTTAGCTGAGAAGTCAACACTGGTGCCTCGTCCTCGTTATGATTACATGCGTAGGAATGAGGACAGGGCAACGGGGTCAAATAGCGGTGGACACAAGTAAACCCCACGTCTGAATTAAGGTAAGAAAACCTTTTTTGCTCCTTCCATATTATAGCTAAGAATAAAGAGAAATTTTTCATAAAACTTTTGCAGCTAAGGATCTCCAGTTACTAAAAGGGAGAAATAAAACCAATTGATTCTTTCCCATCCTAAAGACAGCTAATACGATAGCCTGAGACAAGTTTCATAGTTCATCCCCTCTACCCCCCCCCCCCCTTTTAAAACAGCTTCTCGCGACTATGGTTTAAATATTAGGTAATACCACAAGGTTGCAGGTTCAAATCTGACATTTTCAAAAGATCGAAGCTTAATTCCTAGTTAAATCACCCTGTGCTTTCTTGTTCAGTATCCTTGGTTATGTACTCTGGCAATAAAATAATGCGAATAAATGTTGTCATTTGTCAACCAATTTACAATCAATTATCATTTCTTGTAACACAGTAAAAACCTGAACCTCCTTTTCTTGTGGTTTTCGGGTTTCAAGTAATTTTAAACATATACATCCACACAGTAATGTGGCCAGTAAGCCATTGGGCCATGCTATCTATCCCTCACACGGAAGCTATTTTTGTTCCAAAACATAAAAAATACAACATTTTACTTCAAAGGGTAGCATATGTGGCAATAGATCGGTAATTCGTTGGTGCATAGGACTGTGGGGTACAACGTGTGATACGTAAACTGGTATTGAAGGTAATAGGCTATTCATCCCGACGATTTAGAGAATATACACATATGCATAACCACCAAACGAAGGACCGAACTCGCTTATTTTCCAAATTTTTTAACGGGATGCACTCTTAAAAAGTTGGTTAAGAAAAATCACCAACACTGGTCACGTATGTCAAATACCTGAAATTGGTTAAATTTAACTCAATACTTGTTGATTAATGGGTTACCCAAGAGGTTTTTTACCACTTAATTGGGTAACCAGCCTGTGGAGTAACCAAATAAACAAGACATATTGGGGAAAACTTACCCAATTTCATGTATTTGACATACGTGACCAGTGTTGGTGAATTTTTTTAACCAACTTTTTAAGAGTGTGGAAAGTCCCCACCAATAGACTCCTTCACCCAGGCTGGCGATCAAACGACATACTGCATGCCTTGAGAGAAATCCTAACTTCACCACTGTATTTGCAATAAATATCAATTCCGATTTTGTGCAATAACGTTGAATGGGCGAGGACATTCATGGGAGGAAATCCAATTGCTCGTTACGTCTCTGAACGTTATCAGTTCGCTTTCAATTTATGACAAGATATCATGGCAATGCTTACAGTATATTTAAGCGTGGTACTTTTCTTTCCTTTTTAATCTTTTATTTTGAATCTTCTTTTAATAACATCTTACCAGTAGGTTTAACAATTTTAATGCAGTAATTGTTGGTCAGTTTTGCTTTTTTTCACTTTAAGCGGTTTTTGACGTTTTGAGTTTTTGGTATTGAATCCGAAATCGGTATAAGACAACTTCTTTAACTTATGTAATTCAAAACTGAATAACACTGAGGCACTGGTACCATAGCTAGCTCTGCATATTATCGATAGATCATGTAAGCCATTATATTCTTAACGGACATGTATTATTCTTAACGAACAATAATAAAATGAAAGAAATGTTTCTAGAAGTTGTCCTTTACAGTTATAGTCTTTGTAAATTTCCAATGGTAAACTTGAAATGATTATGTTCTCAAGAGAGATTGGAAGTATCCTGGAAGTCTCAATAAAGGAGGCGCAAGCTTTGATTAATTCGCAGTCTTGAGGGAGCCAACGGGTTATATTTGACACATTCTGAAGCATATTTTAAACACACATAACGGCCAAAAGAGGCCAGCCGTTCGAGCTAAGAAATATTTTCCCCCAATAGGGTAAATGCAACGCCTTTACAACGAGACTCGAAAAAGAGTATAACGCCTCAAAAATTATATTTCAACACGCATGGGGTGTACATTTGTACATTTCTGTGATAATTTGTGCAAATGTACACAAGATTTGGGCTTAAATACAATTTCTGCTGTTGTATAAATAACCAATTTAGAGTGTAGCTGTGAGGTCGTTACACTTATCCCTTTTGGGGGTGAATATACCCATTTATTTTGTAGAGTGTTATTTCAAACTGCATCTAAGTTGAAATTATTCGAAACGCATAACTCGAGGTCGATCTTGACAAATTTTCTAACCGATAGGAGTGTACCAATCATTTTGTAGGGAAGACTAATGCGGCCATTGTAAAAAATGAAAGTGGGGCATTAGTCTTTCATAATTTTGTCCAAGACTGTAGCTCTTCATAGTGGTTCACAGAACCACCATCGTCGAAATGCTGACTTTAATTTTCATTTCAAACCTTTTACGATATGGGACCTATATGGTCTACAAAAATTTTCGATTCGCACAGCTCGTTGATGACAGCAAGTTTAAAAATTGCAGAGCACTGTACCTCATATTGCACGGCTTGTACTGTACTGAGAGTGTTCTGAAAACACGATGGATCTTGTATACCGGTATACCCTTTAATTAAGAAACTGAAATGTTGTAATTGTGTTTGGATGAGGATGAGTTTTAAAAAGTGGTGAGGGGCTTAAGTACGTAGTAGTCTATGAGAAATTGAACTGTATGGGTGAGAAATTTGGCCTTAAATTTTCACAACTTTCAAAGAGTTTGAAGAAATTTAAAGAACACGATCCGTGAAAGATGTAAAAAGACTTTTTCTATCAAGTTTGATCACGTGTTTTACACTCTGCAATGTTTTTACTGTAGGCTACAATTCGCAAAAAACGCAGTCGAATGAAATGCAACACCAAACACACTTCAACTATCAACACCCTACTCTACTTCCCACCAAAAACACAATTTTATGTCAAGTAGAAAACTACTGGACCCCACTTTGGCACCCCCCCCTCCCCCATTACATCGTCAAAGCTGTTGTAACACAGTGAATGTATGGTGATCTTATCTTCTGAATTAAAGAAAACATTTAGACCACATCAATAATGCTAAGGTATATGCTTTACCCGTGGCGGTGCTTGGGTAAAGCATTTGCCTACCCCCACATGTTGTCCTTACTCCAACCCCCAGTTGCCCGCAAGATAGGCCAGTTAGAAGTTGGGTCAACCAAAAAGTATTACCCCAAAATAGATAATATACCTCTCCACAGATTTCTTTTTCCATCTACAAATATGCTAAAACCCGAGAGCTTCCGAGGTCTTCTCCTTCTGGACCCCCATCTCCGGGAACGGATCCCTGCGCCCGAAAATTTTTGCCCCCAACATTACCCTTTGCCATTAGTTTGCTCCTCCAATTGTGACACCCTGGCGCCGCCTCTGTACTTTACTTCGATTCTATTCAAAGATTGAAAACCCGGTCTGACAATTACTTTTCATTGCAGGTGAGGAATGTACATGGCATCTCTAGACAAAAAAAAAGAAAAAAGTATTTTAGAGATTTCTCCTTTAAAACAATTACATCAAGACTACTTGGTTACTTCCATCCTACAGCTTCAAAGCTTACGGAGATCTTCGTGAGGACACTCCCCGAACAGCCCTCCACACCCACCCATCCCCCACCCATCCTCACCCCACCCCCGAGCAGTTTCCACCATGACATAACCAATCACGTCAGTTGCCCTTCGGAAATTTACCCTTCAAAATATGGGGTCTGTCCTAGCCCATGTCGACTGGCTCTCTTAATATTGATGGGATGAAAATTTTTCATCAGTATTTCATCAAACTACAAACTGCACAGATAATACAACTTTCGAAGTCTTATATTTTCTTCAGTCAAAGTTGAGAAATATATTCATTCTGTAAAAATATAGCCCCGCTCTTGCGTGAAGCACACTGGATATTCCACTGAATCCTTACGGTCAAAGAAAACGAAATTCGTTCGAAAAACAGAATTAACCTTTTAGGTTGACTCCTTGCTCTAGAGAGGGCGTGGCTAACCAATTATGACGTCACTTGAAAAAATACTTTACATCATTAACTTGTCACAAAGTTTTTCCTATGTCCTCATTGCTCTTCCAAGTATTTTTCTTGATATTCAAAGCAAAAATGAATTAAAATGAGATAAAAAATGAGATAATTCCATTATTCAGTGAGAAGAATGTCTTAAAATTGATGACGAAGGGTCTAATATAGATACTTAACCAAATTTTAATGATTGTATGTAGTGATATTTCCTTTAACCACCGATTTATTTAAGAATACACAGAAAAAGGTTTCATAGAAAAATTACATGGTTCATACAACTTTTTCCCTATCATGTTTAATTATCAACTCTCAAGTGCAAATCTAAGGAACCCACACGTCATAGTGATGAATCTCAAGTTTCAACAATTCTGAGAGTCAGTGATCGTCATATTGTTCCGTCCTTGATCTAAACTATATCTTGAAGTTTAAATATCGAGGGTTCCTAGTTGACTTTAAAGGGCAGGAGCAGTCATCCCAAATTGAAGTAGTGTAGTAGACTGTCCAGTTTTATGAATGGCTGTTTAGAGTCACGTGACAATGCCTTTTCTCTTCAAATGTGAAATTTGCAAATGTGCAATAGTTAAATCATAAAATGTAATGAAAGATACTTTGAAGAGAAATAAGACGAAAACTTTCCTATTTAGCTTTTTCTTCAAAATAAAGTTTGGGGGACTGCTCTTTACCTTTAAAATAACCTTTACCTGTTTACATCTTAGAAGACCACTACTTCCCTTTGATACGAGGTATTCGTGCGTGATAGGGCACTAAAGGGATATTTCGGTGACAAATTTCAAGAGCTTCAAAAACTTGAGGCATTTTTCTCTGTATTGGTGAAACTTTATCTCATTGGCAAGTTGCGTTCTAGTCACTGAAGTGACCGTATAATCCACCCCCAGCACTCCTTACTACGAAATGAAGTGCATAGTATAGGAACGTAATTCTGGGTCCTGTTAAAGGGCTAGTTGCGGTCAGAAGTTATGACATTTTAAAGATAATATTCAAACCAAAGTAACACATTGCATTGTGGGAAAACTGTGATGTCATACCGGTAGATCAATTGAGCTTCTTTTGAATTTGTTTTTATCATGTTTACACATGCAAATGAAATATGCAGACACTTTACAAGCTGCTACCTTCGTGTTTAATACGAAATTTTCAGCTCAATCTAAATCCTAATCAATGTTTCACTGGTGTGAAGTTTCAAGGTCAAAACTAAGGAGTACTTCAAATTTAAAGAACAACAATAGATTTTGGAAGTAATCCGCCGGTATATAAATATATATAAATAAGAATATATTGAGTTGTAAGCAACTGTTATGTCGATTTTGTGCGATAAAATTATTTTCTTTTCTTTGAGACACCGGAATATTAATTTAAGTCATTCATAACACCAATGCTTGTTATTTAAAAGTAGTGTGACACCAAGATGACAAAGTTGGGTATTTGCTGCAAAAAGCATTAAAAATCAAGAAAATAACCGCCTCTAAATCGGTTAAAAATTGACCATTTTACAGTCATTTTACAGTTCTGATTTGCACTAAATCATGCATAAACATAAGCTGAATATGCAAATCTTGTGATGTCTAAGGAGGGACATGCCATATATTGATAATGTTTTCCTATGTTATTAAAACCTTCATTTCAAGGACATTTGTAACATAAATACCCTCTGATGAAATTGTGTACTTGAAAACCATCTGTATCAATCACTAAACGTAGACTATCTGATGAGTAATTAAGAGATATTTAATATATAAAGAAATGTCAACACTGTGCTACACTCCACATCATTATTTTAGCATAAGCGACAAGTTGTTTCAGAAACATTCAAACTTTGAAGAGGAATATCTTGATAACGGTAAAAGATGTTGACATAATTCCAACGGATTTTTCCTGAGGAAACCTTGCTTCTTAACTGCCAAGTCAATTCAGGTCTTTTTGCTGACATGTCACACTACCTTTAATTCACTAATCGACACACTTTGTACATTATGATATGAAAACAGCCATACACCAAGTTGTAGAAGGGATTAAAATCAAGGTATGGAGAATCACAAGACTCCAAAAATGAAATGGACGTCACACTACCTCGTTAGACCTAATCTAAAGAACATTTCAACAATAATTTCTTTAATGATGACATTACTAGAAGCTACCATCTGACCATTTCGTCAGTCTGTTTGTGATTAGAATAAGAAATTACACCAATCCATGTCACCCGCCATTTTTAGAGACTCATAGATATTTGATGACTATTTCAAACATTGTGACATGCAGACCTACTACTACATCCAGGGGATCTATGAAGTTAATAAGATCTGGGTTTTTTTTTTTTTTTTGCTGGTAAAAGGCAATAAAATGGTTTTTAATATACGAAAAGACAATCCCAGCTTCAATTTTTATTGCAATTCTACAGACATTTAATATGAAAATGTTGACATTTCCCATAGGATTAAACATAAGATAGGGAACGCTATCAACTCTAACGACAGGCTTCAATTCATCTTTGTATATATACGATACGCGATGACCGGGACGCCGTTTAGTATAGCTTGGGGCCAGCGTGTCCAGTGTCTCTCTTGAAAGGTCTGAAGCTCCTTGAGTAGGTCGTTATCCTCAGTACATTCATACCTAGTAATGATTCTCAGCTCCTATTGGTTCATTACGGTCAGGTGACTACGCATTATGCAGAGACTCACGGTAATGGCTCGCCCAATTCGTATCGCCCAATATGTATTCTTTCTAGCTTAGTACCATTAAATATGATACGATCCTAAAGGTACTAAGCTTAATAGGAACATCACGATTTAAAAATACATTCTTTCCAGCTGAACTTGAGAGCGACGAAATCTAACACTCGTTAGTTAGTTAAATGGAGATTTACGTTCCAGTTTCTCACAAATTGATATATCCAGCCATGTCCTTTTTACCAGTTGTGGTTCACTGGCTTGTTTTCCCTTAATCTATTGCTTATGCTGAGCCCTATGCACAAATTGCAGGTGTAATGGATAGACGCACTTATCGTAGGCTTCTCTGCCTTACCCGAGATCGTACTGTTTTAATGGGGGTATATAAAAGCAGCAATTTGTCTCCTTTTTTATCTTTGAATCAAAACAGTGAACAATGTTGATAAACTTTGCAGTTGTGTACTATAACAAAAGAAAAATGCACTCACAGTAATTAATGTTTTTTCCTTTATTTCAACTTGGAAATTTCAGCATTAGGTTAGCAGATGTACCAGACTGACGTAAACGTTAAAGTCAGAAAGGCATCGAACCTCTTATAAACCTTTTGTTTAGGAGGAAACTAAGCACAGTGGCTGAAAGTAAGTTCTATTTTAAACTCTTCGGTTTTACCCGGTCAGGAATGGAACTCCAGACCTCCCGACTCCAAGACGGATGCTCCAACTACTTGACTTGACCATGCAGTCAGTCATTACAGGGAATAATGTTATTTAACAATAAAATTTAGCGGAACTAGTGTCAACACTGCCATATGCGATAGAGTAATACTGCACCATTATTTCATTGGTTTCCTCGCCAGTATCATGTAAGTCTCCATTGATAACGTCATGTGGATACTGTGAGGTTTGTCAGTCATCTCCTTTAAATATTCCTCAAATCTACAAAGAAACAGAACATAGTTTTAAGAGTTATACAACTTTAAAAACTTTTACGCTTTTAAAGGGCGCAAATAATCACCTCAAACTGTTTGAAACAACAGCTAAATGTAAGAAATTTTGTCTTTTTTTTCTTCCAAGTATTCTTCATGATGTTTCTGAACACGAATAACGCACATTCAAAGGTAATTGAAGTAGATAGCTTTCGTAAATTGCACAATTTGGTTAAAACAATGTGTCCTATGATTCTTATGAGCCACTCATGAAATGAAATTGTCTCCTACAATAGCTCAAACTGGGATGGCTGCAGTTTCCCTTGCAATGAGTCCCATAGCAAAAAGCCATTACGTAATTTACTCATGCCCACGGCCAGGTCCTAAAGGGATAAAAGGTTAAAGGTGGAACACATCGGGGAAGATACATTTAAAATATATTACGCACGTGGCATTTTGTCTTTCAGGGAGCGAAGTGTTGGCTCCTGTCACCCATGGCAGCATGGTTACAGACTTTTGTAGAGGACATTTCGGAGAGGTTACATTTTTAGAGATCGGAACCAAGGTCGACATCCCTCTAAAAGGAGATTTCAAAGCACTGATCGGGGGCTAAGTAGACAGCTCCAGATAGACATAAAAATAACACACATGATTCGCGGATGTAGGAGTTTTGGAAAGGGACGGAGCGAACACACGGTCGGTCGAAGTCCGACGATCAAGCACCGACCGAAGGAACGAAGCCACGACTTATAGATACGCTTAGTTGCGATTCCCCAGCATCTGGAAAGTATGCTGATTTTACAAGTCTAAATGATAATCGTAAGTCATCAAAAAAGTAGGGCGTACCCCAGAGGTGCCCCCACCTGGTTCCGCGCCTTCACGTTCTCTGTCTCTCAAATTTTTGTGATACATACAGACCCGCGCGACTGTGTGGACCGTCTCAGACTTTTGGAGGGGTTCGACGAAGATGAACCTTACTCCAAGTTGGTGCCTTCTTTGAAACCTAAAAGCAGTCTTGCAGTCACGTGTCCAAGGGGCAAATCTCTCGTGAGTGTTTCCAGGTGAGTTGAAAACTTGGCCCGTATCTCTTCTCGTTAAAAGGCAATGGCATGCAGTCGTCCCAACTTGAAGTAGTGTAGTAGAATGTCCTGTTTTATGATTGGCTGTTGTCATGTGACAATATGTTTTTTCCTTAAATGTGAAATCCACAAGGAATTACAGCTTGGTTTACCTTGAATATGGCAATACAGTATGAAGCCCTACAATACGACGACATATACTTTGAAGAGAAAAAAGAAGAAATTTGTGATTTAGCTCTTGCTTCAAAATAAGTTTGGTAGACTGCTTTTGACCATTAATAGACCAATAGGGGCGTATTTAAAAAGGCAAACAGAGTAAGCTGTACTCACGGACTTCCTATACATGGACAGAGCATATTTACTCCTCGCCATTACACTTAACTACGGTCTTACGTAAGAAAGTGAGCAGCTGATCGCTTCAGTGTATAATTGCGGTTGGTAGAGTGAACATCGTTCGCCAGTGCTCCTCTTCAGAAGTACATTGTCGCTACCATACGTATGAGAAAAGGCGTAGCGAGATGGTTGACTGCTATGGGTTTTCAGTGAGTGAAAGTTTGGACTTGCTCAAGTAATTCAACAGATTTTGCAAGAAAGCTGAAATATTTTCAAAGTAATGCAAGGTAAGGTCAAGATCACTACACGTATTGCAGGAATATGATATTGTTTCCCATTCAAATTTAACTTTTGTTCAAAATATTACAGAGTCATCGTCGAATTCCATAGCTTCACGACGGCCATCTTGGTGCGCCTTTTTTGTCCCAGACGGTGGCGACAGTCTACAGATAGGACGTACGCCCCACGTGCTCAGCCATGTATATAAGAAGATCGTGGTTGGACTGTGATGAAGTGGAGGATTTTGTAGAGGTAGTTGTCACCTCCCACGGGAAACACTCACGAAAAACTTGGTCAAGTCTATTATTAAATCGTCACGGACAGGTATTTTTCGAAATAGAATAGAAACAAAAGGCCTATAACACAAGGAAGTTAAAGTTCACTCTTGCACAACCGGGGTGCCATTGTTATAAAAGTCGGGGATAAAGGTCCAGACAGGATCTGAAATTCATCATGTTACGTCGGCAACACGAAAATTGCCACATGATTTTATTTGGCAAAAGAATAAACTGCCATTTTAGAATTTGATGGAGGCAGTTGCTGTGATGGTTCAACCATGAGGTCTGTTGGGGGAAAGGGAAGCAACACTTGTTTCTCTTTGAACTATGTTAGCAGCGGACACTTAAAGGGAAAATGCAGTCATCCCAATTTAGATAAGTGTGTAGGAGTCGGTACTGTTTTGTGATTGGCTCTGGAGATTCATGTGACAATATTCTTCCTCACTAAGTTTTGAAAATTAGGAGAGTAACTTATCAGATTAAATTGAACAATGCAATGCTTGTGTCCTTCAACGTCGTGAAAGATACTTGTAAGCGAAATGAGAAGAAATTTGTGGGTTTTGGGGGTGGTTTCAAATTAAATTTGAGGCCACTGCTTTTGTCCTTTAAGTTTCTCCCGACGGACTTCCTATATACATGGACAGAACATGTAACTCGTACGTCCTATCCTTATATTGTCGCCACCGCCTGGAACAAAAAAGGCGCACCAAGATGGCCGCCGTGAAGCTATTATTTGTATGATCTTGTATGATGAACTTGAATGGCTAACAATATCATATTCCTGCAAAACGTGTAGTTATTTTGCTTGTGTTATTTCGACATTATTTCAACTTTCTTGCAAAATCTGTCGATTTACTTGAGCAAGTCCAAACTTCCGCACAAAACCATAGGAGACGGCCATCTTGGTGCGCTTTTTCTCACATGTACGGTAGCGACAAGCTACCGTGCAGTATACTCTGTCCATGTATAGGAAGTCAGTGTTTCTCTCTAATAGTTCAATGATACTTTTAATTTGATTTTCCTTTCTTTATTGACCACTTTAGTCATAATAAAAATGCATGCAGTTTTTACACTATGAAACAAGGTAAGACAATCAGCAGCAGGAATGAAATGCAAGATGACAACATGATAAAACATTCTTAATTTATTCGTATTTCTTGTGCGATCAAGGAGCTGCATCCAGGGGTGGCGGAACGGGAAAAATATTGGGAGGGGGACTGAGTGCCAGCCAAGACTATCAAATAGGAGAGCAACCATCAGTTGGCCTGGAACCTACAAAAATTGTTGATTTTATAGCCCCCCCCCCCCTCCGTGGTCAGAAACAGAACTTAGGGATTTTTTCAAGTTGCATGTACCCACTTTTTGAAGCCGCACTTGGCAAATATTTTGTGTTGAACATACCTTGAGGCTTCAACCCAGTAGCGTAGCCAGGATTTTGTCATAGGGGGTGGGGTGGGACACGACATAAGGGAAAATTCTAAAGGGAGAGAGAGAAAACCGTCATTGCAAGGTTGGGTCACGGGGGGGTTTCAACCCCAAAACCACCACCGTGGCTACGCCACTCCTTGAGCCCCACTCTTTTCATTGGAATATTTAACCAACAACCCCCCCCCCCCCCAGTCTTTGCCCCGGTTTCGCAGCCACTGGCTGCAACAGAGCTCCCTGGTGTGATTTAGTGATTGGTATTTATATGCTGTGCTACATAACCTTCTTTTATAGCTTTCGATGAATTCAGTCTCGTCTGTGTTACTTTCACGAAAGTAATTCTGGAATGATCCAAGAGTTTGTAGAAACAGGAAGAGTGAATCAACGTTATACTTCGGCTTGCACTGTATGGTGCACCTGACCATGAAAAGAGAAAGCAAAGGTTGAATCTGTACTTATTTAGAATCCGTGACGGGAAGTGGCATTTTAAATTAGAGCCAGAATTAACACTCTCATCAATTTTGTTGTGAAGGTGCAAAAGAAGTGCTTGCTAAGCCTTTAAGAAAATGGGAGCGGCACGCGATCTTTTTTTACCACACCCTTATAATACCAAAAAAGTGGCAGCTTTTCTACCCATGTTTGGAATTCTGACGACAGATTGTGAAAGAAAAAGTCAAATAAACTACTTAATCAGCATAACCCTAACCCGGATTTTAAAACAAACTAACAAAATTGAAAACATTAAATTTCCAGTGCCTTCATACGAATAAATTTATTCTCTTTCAGCCTTTCTCAGAGGGAGTAAATTCAATAGTAACAAAAGTGCAATGAAGCGGACAACAAAAGAAAAATGATTAAAAGCTATGAAAGAAAAAAAACTGACATCATGTCCTTCAAGGATAATATACGGTGAGTTTTCATATAAGTTTTCAAAAGTTTGGTAAAAAAAGTGAAATTCCTTAAAGTGTGTTTGTATTTATATGAAAAAATAGCCGCGTTTTAGTGTATTTTGCTTTATTTGTAAATATCTGTTGGGTATTCAAATAGAAAAAAGGTTAAATTCAAATTCTCAAGTTGCCCTCTATTACATGAATTACAAACCCTTATCTGCTCATATTAACGTCAGTATGTTCGAATACAATTGGTTTCTTTACTATTCGAACGACGGATATTCAGTCTTAGGAGATATGTAGGCTTACTTTCGTCTCGCAACATTTCTCCCGCCGAATTCTAGAAATGCCCTCAATCGAGCATAAGAACATTCTAGCGCCCTCTGTTACCTGCTGGCCGTTTTGTCTCTTACCTACAAGGACTATTGAAAAGTTGTGCTGGAAGCCGAATATTTCCCCTCAGAAGTGAGCAGGTCGGGTCGTTTGTCCCTTTTTGTCAGTAGTTAATTCAATATTTACTGGATCAAAAAATCAGGAGTCGCAAATATTTGGAATTTGCATATCTTTGTCCTAAACCATTTTCATATAGGCCTACGTTTTAATTTGTCCTTGCATACAGGTACAATCCGTCTAGTTATATGTGTGGCTTCGCAATATCCTCAGCCAATAAGCTAGTTCGGTAATTCGATGCTGCATGGAATTGTGAGGCACAGCGTGGGATATACCAACCAAGCTCAGCACATAGTGGACGGCGTTCCCATTTTTCGTTAGTACGTGCGTACAACACTATCTACGTGTCTAACCGACTCGAACGAAAATAGGTCTGAGTCCTGCTCTACGGTAGTTTAAAATGCAATTTTTTACACTAAAATGACAATTTACACAACCCACGACACAAACCACACTTAAGGTCTCTCCTTGCGTTGGGAATGAATCAAGAGAGAATGATGTCACCACATTTTCATGTAAACTCAGATTTCGGAATACATGTTGCGGGTGCAGGATTGGTTTGTTTATCCCGACAATTTGAAGGAAGTGCGCATGTGCATAGCCACCCAAAACGAATTACCGAACTAGCTTAATACGCCAACTTAATACTAACTAAAAAAATAATACAGTAACTAGTCACTGACTCGACTTGAGCCACATTAATCAAAAGTGGAAAGGCACTCGACTAGAATGCACAAATTGACTGTTACTAACCTTTCGACATCCTTATACACGGGCGAAAGTCCTTCCACTTCTTTCTTCACGTAATGTTGCTTGTACTTGTTTTGTTGGAATACCTCCTTGAATATCTGTGTAAGAAAATCAAACGTCACAGTGATACGCCAGGGAGTTGTTACCCCAGCATAAACCATACTCAAGAGAGAATTCAGGATTTGTCCATTAACAAGGGGGCATGGTCCCTCCCCACCCCCAGGGTTGTCAACCTGTAGTTAGATGAAAGCGAGATTCGTTGCGAGATTACTCCCGAGGAGCGCGACCATCCGTTCGTCCAGCTGGGGGAGCTTCCCTCTAAAGACCTATTTCCAAATAGCAATTACAAAGGATTGTGGGATAGAGTTTTGGTGTTTGTCATTTTTGTCAATGGCATTTTACTGTGGTTAAAATTGACGCACACCCAAAACTATCTATGTAGATACCCTTTCTATGTAATCTATGTTGACAATTATCCCCGGCTATTTGCGCTACAATTATTGTTGCGCCCTTTGCAACATCTTTTATTGGCCTGGAGGGTGAATTTAATGTCAGCCTGTGTATTTTGTTAGCTTATAGGCCTAATCACGCTTGGTGTGGAAGCAATTAACTTAGCACATCGACAACATTCATTAGTACGTATAAAGCATGAAGATACGTTTCGTCAAGACCTATATTACAGAAGATGACCCTTTTCATCAGAATAAAGTGCAGATAGTACAGTTATTGGTGGCTGTTTGAGCATTTTGTTATCCCGGCCTTAAAACAACTCTATTAAATTATGCCTTTTGCCAATAATGGTGCAAGAGTAAAGTATGTTAAAAACCTAAAAAGGGCGCCGACAGGCGATTTTGATTCGTCAGGGGGGCGACCCCCCCCCCCCCCCGACCATATGGCAGCTCCGCCACTGAAGTTCCATATCCAATAGTTACGGAAAGGTTAAAATTTTGATTTTTGTGGTAACCTGGGCCGATATACAAAAATCCTTGCTTAGCCTTCGTTGACAACTACTGTAGGCCTTAGCTGCCTACTAAGTTGGATACTATATGTTATTCATGAAATGCTGCCATGCTTAGATGACTGCTAAGTTGTATGCTTACTATAGGTGTTCTCTGGCATATCTAAGTCACTAGTTGACAACTAAATCCTCGTACGGTAGGTTTTATGTTTGACTCTGCCTCTTACATGGCATGGCTAGATGCAGTGGTGAAGGGTAGGTTTTCTCTCAAGTCGAGTGTGGGGGCATGTAGTATGCTTGAAAATGTTTGGTCTTTTCAAGGAGTTTATGTGCAAAATGGTGCAATATTTACGACTTTGACAGGAGTAGTCTTGAAAGTTGCATTGCAGTAGTGAATTCAGGCGGCTCATTGATTTGGTGCATGAAATTCAACAAATTTTTTAAACCACATATTAAAGATAATTGGTCAAACTTAGACAATCCCCATATCTTACATGCAAATAACTGTTTGTAGATGAGTACTTACCGGTTTGATTCGAATTTCGATACTTCGTGACCGGACACTTTCACATTATAAACAAAACCGTTTCAAGTCACTGCGACACCGCAAAATTCAAAATTTTAACTTTTGGGGTAACTGTTGGACATGATACAGGACTCATTTTGTTAACTATAAGCATTGACATGTGGTAGTGACCCTTTGACAGTTTAACACTCTTATTAAGTTTTTGATATCAATTCAAATTAAAGAGATGAATCAAAATAAAAGGGCATCAGTGAGCGGCTGGCAAGCTAAGGGGAGTGGTCCCTCCCCCTTTGAAAATTTTTGAAAACTTATGTGCAATTTGGTGCCACATATGCTACATTGTAAAGTAATATTTGGAGTTTTTACGAATTTGCGCATTTTTAGGAACCTAGAAATGGCATCTGTAAGGGGATACGAGGAAACTCACAGCAATATATCGGGGAACGACTGTCATATTTATGACAGGCCATATGCTATCTATATCAACTATAGGCAAGCCTTTTGTTTCGGGCTAGCTACAGGGCCTGATCCCCAACACTGGGGTCTAAGCAGCTAAGGGAAGGATGTTACCCTCCTTTTGATATTTTTCTGTTTTCAAGCGTGCATATAGTGGCAAAATAGTACAATGTTTCCCTTTTTAACGGTAGTTTCATTAGTCATATCATAAAAATTCCTTAAAATGAGTCATTAGACATGGATTAGGTTAGTGGTCTACCGACCTCCAAACTTTGAGTCTTTGGGTCCTGAGTTGGGAGTTGGGGTAAGTCCGAAGCTTACGCTGTTTGGCACGCAAGACAGGGTTCACCATCCAATTCCCTGGGCTCAAATAATTTGGAAGTCGAGACCATCATATTCCTCAAGTCACCTACACGAAATGAACTTTACTGTCAGTAATAGACTAGGATTTAGATTAGGTGGGGAGCTGAGAATTGTGTGACGGCTTATTTAAGCAGAGCATCACGATCGGGTAGTGCAGAGCGCACTTGGAAGTATTTTGACCGAAACATCTCTCCGACAGTCCGAATCACAGAAATGGCATCTCAGAGCCAGTTTGAATTGAATTCTTTCTGCTTGTTTTACACCTCACCACCCACTCCATGTGGTACGTTTTGAAGTAAATATATTTCTTCGGTCAAAACTCAAAATACGATCGGGCCATGTCCCCACCCCATTTCTGTAACCACACACACAGTTTTTGAATGCAGAGCACTGAAAGCAGCACATTAATAAAGACACAAAGATACCACCCCTATTGAAAAGGATGTGATTTGTTGCTTAAGACTGCTAAACTAACTTAATCCTAGCGCTTTCCCTGGCATGGTTTTATGAAAAGAAAAATAGCAGTTAACTATGGAGCAGGCAAAGCCATTTAGCAGTCTGCTATGAGCAAGTTGGCTAGTACAGTTAAGCAGGCTTTTATGAGCGGTTTGTGCATAATTTGAAAAAGTGCCTGATCACGAATTTTGAAAACCGAATTTACCCGCTAAGTACTCACTCATAAAACAGTTAATTGTACGTAGGATATGGGAATTGTCGAAGTGTGATCATCCGAGTCATTGGATTGTGAAGATTAACAGCTTTGGAAAATAATGTTGAGAACCAACTCAATGAGTCACTTTATCCCGCAGTCCCGATGTGATTTTCGTGAGTTTTAGGCGTATTAAAATCTTCCCCATCCCTGGTGAGAAAAACGGAAAAGATCCGAAGTTTGCCAACCAGTGTAAATACATGATTTGTATCGTAGGACTATACGAAAATTAAATGTATACAAATTATTTCGTGACGTCACAACGAAAAAAGGAAAGCACAAATTAGTCAACCAGTGCCTGAATCGACCAGTCACGTTAGTCAACAATATTTGACTAATATTTGACCCAGTTTAATAAGTTTCTAACAAATCCTTGACCAATATTTGACTGATTTTCATTAGTTTATTTCTACGAAATTAGTCAGATATCATCAAAAAGTAATCAAATATGTGTGACTAACGACCTTTTTTATATACGACACACATTGCAAATTTTAATTTAAGAAGTATATCTGACCGCAAATAATCTATCTTATTTTTTCTTACCTGCAGAAGCAAGCCATTACATTTTTTCAAAATCCCCTTCTGATGTTTTTGGTAATTTTCATCGTTGAAGCTAAGTTGACCTGGTTGTTCGTAGTGATTACTGTAGCCATACTGAACAAAGCAACCTCCGGGCTTTAATACTCTGTCAACTTCTTGAAGAAAACTTTCCCCATCAAAGTAATGTACGGCAGTACCCACTGTAAGCAGTTGAAGAGATTCGTCGGGTATCATGTACAGGTCCTCAGCTTTACCGATACTGCTTAGGTAAATGAATAACAAGAAGATTGGTTTCGGAAACCCAAAGGATCTAAAGAGATTTGAATTGATTTGTAATATCAGGGGCTGCGTAGGGGGGAGCGATCGCCCCCCCCCCCCGATTGATACGGATGAAAATGTGGAAAGCCGAGAGAAGAAAAAGAAGAGAAGGAAGAAGAGGAGCACTCAACTCATGCTTTGGCTCCTGTCAAAATACCCTGGCACCTGTCTGACAAGGGATCTGTTATTTGGATGGAGACAGAACGTTTTGAGATGAGGTTAACGCCGTGAAGGCCACTCAGTAATCTGTCTTTTGTATCGTTCTTGGCATTTCTTTTATGTTGTACGGGATTAGTGAGAAGACACAGAAAGGCATTTGTCGTCTGCTATGGTAAGAGTAGGACCGGTAGGTTTTTAGCACTGCCACAGCATAAACAGTCGTCAGGTAAATAAAAGTAAAATTCGGTCTTTGGACGCTCCGAGACGCGCATGACAAAATATCAGCTCGGTGGTATGTCGAAATCTGAACAAGAATTAACATCTGGCTATTTCGGGAAACGTGAGGAAACTGCAATCTTGTGATCAAGAAATTAAACTTTTACCCCTACAGCTTATCTGCATGTCATGCCTTCTAAAGGAAAGGGCCAATTGAATTAATTTATTTCAGTTGAACAGTCGTTTCTAGTTTGATTGCATCTGCTCTTAAACTGTTGGCGGTGCAGACCTACTTTTCAAAGTATTATTCTGCATGAACCACTTGTCTAAGGATTAGTTGCCTTGAATGTGATGGTGTTCCAAGAATGATTGTGAACCCAGCCAACGTGCCCAGTTGGGCCTTCATCTGGGCTACTTGCTGGGCCCCAGCTGGGCCCCATTCGTGTTTGTTAGGTGTTTAAGCGGTGCCGCGCGAGTAAAGGAAGGAGATACCTTTGCGGAACTATACAGCTTATTTTCATTCCTTTAAGAGGGTTTTAAAGTTTTAGCATAAATTAAAAGTTCCGTTGCATCTCTTTCCAAGTAACAGCTCCATGGTCTGACATTGGTGAGAAACTTATGAACTCGGCGTGTCATCGTGGGACAATTTCTTGAGGCTACTCCAGAGCCAATATGCAATAATCACAAATATAGAGCATAACAGAATTTAGTAAATTTCAGGCGCTATAGAGAGCTTTCACGTTACGTCACAACTGTTCAGCCACGCCCTCTGCCGGGCAAAAGTCAACAGAGTTTTAGTGCAACAGTCACTCGTGGGTCGTCAGCTGCTTCTGTGACGTGAGTGACAGCATTTTATACTTGAGTATAAAGGTTTTCAACACTACAACTAATTTCGTCAGCTGCTTCTCAGCTAGCTACACTTAATGCGGATTACTTTAGTTTTGCCCGTCAAAACGGGCGGACTTGTGACGTAAGTGACGGCACTCTATGCTTATATATAGGCCTACAACACTACATCTAATTTTGGCTGGAGGGCATTTGCTACATACATTGAATCGTTACACGAGATTCACATGGGAGGGTGCATCAGGCAGGGAGTTGCTCTTACAACTCCATGCACCAGGTAAAATACAACCCCGTTGTGCATGCCAGTTTATTTAGACGCATACTTTTGACGCGTTGTCTGGAGACAGGGAATTGTTTAAGTGTACGTCTTTCCTTCATTGACCATCAGCCACATCGGAACTCAGAGATGTCGGACACATTGAGATGTATCCGTTTTAGTCTCTGTTAATTAAATTGTACAGTTTTATCAGCCTTACTCCAGATAAAGTCTCGCATACGATCAAATCTAGAGACAGATTTTGAAATTATAGCTGGTTACTTTCAATGGTCCAACACATCCTTCAAATGTATGATGAAGATGTTTTCTTGGGAACGATTACCAGCACTGCAGCTTCAATTCTAGTCAAGGCATATTCTAGTACTAACAATGTTTTTTGAAAGTACGTACTGTTTTATCAAGCGACTTGTTTATGCTGCATTTTGTTATCTTGGGCGATACCTAGCTTAGCTAGGGGTGGACTCCTTCATGGCGCTACGGAACTCTTTCTTTGAGGGTCGGTGACTTTTGCCTGACTCCAAATTCCACCCCAGGGCTTAATCTTTGTCTTTTTGTTAGTGTACAACCATCCATGATACAGATAATCAAGGAAATTGAAAGACGTTTGCAGGAAGTTCAACAAGGCTTTGCCCTGTTTGGGGAAGGGGGCCTTCCCGCACGGCCATGGACTCCTTATTCCCTCGTGGGTTAGCGTAGTTACACATCCTTTATTTACCTTTTCATATTACGGTAAACAAATCACTACCCGACTACCCGACTACCCGAACCCTTCCTGTAACGCATGTTGCTACTTCTTCGCCCTGCAGGCACCACCCTAAAATATTACAAAGGTGCACCGATTCTGGAGACAGGGGAAAATCGCCTCACCAATAACTTGTTGGGACAAACACATCGTTTTCCCCCTCCCCCTAGTAATTCGGAGAGATATTAAAACCAACAGGCAGAATAAACAAAATGTAACATTTTTGTGTACAGATGACTCTAGGGCTTGGACAAAACGTTAAGTTGAGCCTATTAATACTGCGTTTGGAATGCGCCACCTGTCTATGTTTTGTGTATATGTGTATCAATATGAGTTTTTATGCGCGATTGTTTGCGAGTGCATAGCGGGTGTCACGGTGTTTGCGTTCGTGTGGGTGGATTGCTTACACACATGTCCGGTTACGGACGGGAGTTGATGCCCTGGCTGTTGGAAAACTTCTTTGTCCCTCCAAATCCACGAACCAGATCTGCGTTCCTGATATAAACCCCTTCTGATCAGGGAAACTCCCACAAAATAGGCGCAAATGATGGGGGTGGAGTGGAGGTGGGGTGGAACTTAGGGGACACTTAAACTGAAAGCCAGTTCCACTGGGGAGGAGGGATTAGAGTCACAGCAATGCGAACAGCAAACTGCTAACAAACATTTACGGGAAGTCCGTATTCGAAGACGGAAAATTTTCTGACCCGCCAAAAAGTAAATATCCCACATCACTATATCGGGCTTGAGTCGAAGTTCCACAGGTTCACATTTCCACACGAGTGTCACAGTTTTATCCTAACTCTTTGATCAGTCGGTTTAGTGTGTTCAGAAATGTTAGGGTTACACATAACTGAGAAGTCTGCAATCGAAATTGGTTGCTTGTAACATGATAAGCCATACCTCCACGAAAAACGAAAATTAGTGCTCTGAGCAATTTCTGATGTTTTAAAAAAATCAGCCCTGAAATCTCCCTACTTTTTTGAGGCATGCATCGATGGTGGGTAAAATGGACACAAGATAGAAGGCGTCATGGCACAGGAAATACAGAGGCCTCAGTATGTTTTCTATTCCTTGAGGGAAGAACTTCATTTACTTCCTGTGCTTACAGTTTGGGCTTCCTTTTTTCTTTTTTAACAAGAACAGACTAAAGAACGAATAAAGAAAAAACGAACGAACGAAAAAAGAAAGAAACAAAACGAATAATTGACCTTCTATGTCTTACTGAAATTTTACGTTGGGTTCTGTGTTCACTCTTCTCGCTTCGTCAATTTGAGAGTTGCTAGGATCGATCCCAATAACTTCTTGAAAGTGTGGAGCTAGTATTCTCGTCGACAACCCTGTACCACACCCGATGTCTGCTGCCATTTCGTATGCTGTCTGTTTAATTAAGTAATTTAAGTGAAAACCAGTCACATGACGCATACAGAATTTATCATTTAAAAATTAAAGGGAAATATTGTGTTTTAAATGTTCCAGTAAAGAGTACAAAGAAAACGGCCCAGAAAATATCCAACAATTCAGTCTTAATCATAAACCCCAGCAATAGCTACATCTCTTCAAAATACTATGCGCATGAAGAGCCATGGGCGTTGCATCATTTGAAATGTTGAAAGTTTGGGTAAACAAATTATTTTTGAGCAACAGACAGCTGCATTTCTATCCGTGAGAAACTTATTTCTTAGAAAAGAAGGCTACCATACTGCCTTATTTTTTGATAATCTATCAACCTGTGCCAATCAAAATTAGTTTTGAATGAAGAATGAATTTTCCTTGCAAAACAAACGCAATATTTGCCTTAAAGGCCCAGTTCTCTCACCCCAAAGAGTACTAATTCTCCTAACCTTCTTACTGAAGCCCCTCCCACAATTGTCTGAAGTTCATCCTCATTCAGAAGTAATCCCAGTTTATTGCTTCAGGGTGAGTATAGAAAAACTTATTTATTCAAAACACTCGGTACCATTCATGCTGTGTAATTTAAGCTTTGGCACACTGCTTTGTTTGAATTAGCTGTCAATCAAAGAGCTGAGCCCACTGAGAATTTTGGTACCCGGGTACCAAAATTGTAGTTAAAAGTCAGAAAAAGGTCGCAACAAACGAGTTCGAAGTTTACATTTGCCCATGCGCATGAATGGTCAACTGGAAACATAGCACCTGAGCGCTGCGCTGGCCGCTCATAACTCCCTGCTCATAGCATACTCATCACGACATCAGCCGTGAACCACATAAAAGTGTTACCCTTTGAACTAAGACCTATTGCGCAACACTGCTTCTTGAAAAAACTTGGAACTGGCTTATTGTAAAGAATGAGACAGTGGCGAGATTTCCTATAGACGAATATCCCGATCACTAAAGGAATGGTGTGATTTTGTCAACATAACTGGGACCCATCAGCTGTGATCTTTCAGGGAGTTGCAACTCCCTTGATCTTTCAATTTTGGCTTGCTTGTGCACGGTTTATGTGATTGTACACTCTTGATGGCCTCAATTTCACTGAATGCGAGGGTTTAGAATTGCATATAAACAGTAAAATTAAGACGATTAAAAGCAGATGGACCCTGCATTAATGCCTTGCCTGCGTAGCGCCTCCTTCTATGGCCGCAGTCCCCGTAGGCTGCCGTCTCTCTTAGCGATGAGCAGTGAACGAAAAGACTTCCTCCGCTCCGCTGGCTAACTAATGGCCGACTCCACTTACTGCTCGGATTCATCTATTTGCAGCATTTTGAAGGAGGATAGGAACTGGAAAGGTTGAGTGAGATTCTTTTTATGTTATCTTATATGGCCTCTGAATAAAGACGAATTTAGTTAGATGGAGTTTTACAGCCCAGTTTTCAACCTATTGGTTCAAGTCGAGCCGGCTCTGGCGGCTGGCCTTTTTCCAGTTGCGGCTCACTGGCTTGTTTCCCTACTCCATTGCTTATGCGGAGCATCACGCACGGTAGTCCCATTTTTAGAATCGTCGGTATAACTCGACCTGGGATTCGAACTCGGGCCTTCCGTCGTGAGAGGCTGATGCTCTTACCGTTAGACCAAACACGTGGTCAAGAAGGTAGCCTACTTTCATGCGAAAGTCCAAAAGGACGGACAGAAGAACATATATATTTATCAATTTAATTTCATCTCGCAAATTTTCGTCTACACTCTAAAAAAACAAAAAGGGTGAACGCACTCACTCTCTAATAGAGTGAAAAGTGTCAATTCACTCCGTGAGAGTGGCAATTCACCTTCCCCAAAAAGAGTGACATTAAATCCTATAAGAGTGAAATTCACTCCAAGAAGAGTGAAAATTCACTCTTCAACGAGTACCTCCAGAGATGTGGTCCCTTTAGAAACTTCATCAAGAGTAAATTTGAGTAAATTTCCTCCCTTTTTCACTGAACTTGATAACTTTAACTTTTGTACGTAACGGATTAAGGAAATTTCACTCTTTTAGATTTTAGAGTGTTATCAAGTAAATGATTTCATTACACAACTTTGTAACGATCATAGTAATAACATCTGTGCAGAGATTTAAGTCTTCCGACTCGGATTCAAGTCTTACTTATAAATGGAGACGACCCTGACATGCCAAAAATGATTTGGGACTTGACTGAGACTTGCACGAGATGACTTGTAACTAACACTAGTCTGGAGGTAAAACAAACGACAATAATTTAACGAAAACATGACGAACTTGACTGCTGAATCAAGTAAAAAATATAGAATCTGATCCAATATCTTGTCAGAGGCAGCAATAGGTACAGATTTGGAAAAAATAATCCACATGTAATTTGATAGCCTGTTGGCTTCGCATCTGGCACCTTGTCAGTAAAACAAAGTGACTTGAATCGGACTTGACTTGTTCAGGCTGCTTAGTGACTTATGTGACTTGACTTGTAACTGACCGCATGACTTGAAACTAATCAACCTGGACTTGCAAGAAATGACTTGTTCCCATCTTTGCACCTGTGCTTATAGGTAGCGGGCCACTAATTATAAGTCCCATTGACTTACACACTAAATTAGGCTACTTCCGTGCCCCCTAGCTCCCAGTAGAAGTTTTCAACCAGGACATGCTACCCCTCTGATCGAAGCCCACAATCTCGGCTTCCATGGCACTTTCAAATTTCCATACCATGACCATTGAAATTTTGAGCTAGAGAGCCTTGAATGATAGGGATGTGTTTCCCGCCATAATAGCTACTCAAAAACGGCATTTCACAGAGCGGAGTAATACAATAAAAAAAATGGCACTAAAATTGGTCAGATTGCCTTGAATTTTACACAGTATGTATTTCAACTCATTGTCTATAAAATCCAAATGCAAAAATGATCATATTTTGTAAGTAACACAGTCAGAAACAACATCCCATAAATTTTTTATGGCGCTTTGTCTCCCCAAAGGAAATCGCCGTCTTTCCCCGACGGAGAGGAGATGAGGTAAGGCGGAGCTAAGAAGTGATTGAAAATCAATCTCGATATGTATTAAAATAGCATTTCAAAACAAAATATCCATCCAGTAACTTCATTACTTGAAGGTTTTTTTTTTTTATTATTTTTAGGCTTCCCGACGAAACCGCCGACCTTCCCCGACGGGGGCCATGCCCCCCCTCCCGCTGGTGCCACCCCTGCTTGAAACTAATTGACCTGAACTTGCAAGAAATGGCTTGTTCCCATCTCTGCACCTGTGCTTATAGAGAGCACGTTGTACCTCAGAATGCACAAGGCACGCTTCATATACATTCCACAATCAAACCGTTTCATATAGACCGTATCACTGTAAACACAAATTATTCAAAGAGGTGTCTGAAGTAACTATGCACGTTAGTCACTCATATTTGACTAATTTGTCAGTTTGTGATAATAACTGATTACTTTCATAGTAATGGACTTAAGAAGATTAAACTTACGACGCGTACCAAAAATTTATGATCCCTCCATTTTTCGCAATTGCTATTGGTAAGGTCTATTGATCTACTTCGAGCTCTATGGGGTCATTAAAGGCCCAGTTCCCTCACCCCAAATAGTACCAATTCTCCTAACCTTTTAATTAAGCCCCTTCCACAATCATCTGAAATTCATCCTCATCCAGGGACCAGGGAGGTGTTATTAATAACACCTCCCTGCAGGGACAATCTCAGTTTATTGCTTAAAGGTGGGTATAGAAAAACTCAATGTATATAATCAAAACACTCTCAGTACAGTTCATGCTGTGTAATATAAAATTTGGTACTCTGCATTGTTTGAACTAGCTGTCAATCAAAGAGCTGAGCCAATTGAGAATTTTGGTACACCCGTACCAAAATTGTAGTTTGGAGTGAGAGGTTTGGCCCTTTAAAGTAAGCAGTTATTTCCGCGGCGCATACGTATA
Organism: Holothuria scabra; assembly: GCA_037179385.1. Lineage (NCBI taxonomy): Eukaryota > Metazoa > Echinodermata > Holothuroidea > Aspidochirotida > Holothuriidae > Holothuria > Holothuria scabra. The sequence goes on from CM074199.1 coordinate 16,379,865, forward strand.
TATACGATGTTCATCCGTATTTAACTCTCATCATGTATAACAGTTAACAGCTACCAGTATGTATTTAAAATCTATATCGTACATTAATTATGTATTCTACTGTGTTAATCCTTTTTACAACACACGGTACATTAAATATCTATTATCCTGACTCTTTTAATACTTTCGCAACATCATGAACACTTTGTACCAGTATATATGACATACAGACTTGCTTGTACTAGCCTATAACACATACATACGGAGCTGAAAATTACAAAAATCGATAGTACTAAGGCCCATAAGTGTTATCAGAATCTGTATTAGTCATTAATCACTGAAGTATTCCGGCGCGGATCCAGACATTCCAAAAAGGGGGACTGACCTAAAAGAAAACAGGGGTGTGGGGGGTTGCGGTACACTGCTAATTACCCGTTAGTTTAATTGTTGATTTGGAGAAAAAGGGAGGGCTGAGGCCGTAAATGCCCCCCCCCCTCCTTGGATCCCGCCTGATACTTCAAGGAGTTAGGTAGTCTTGTTTCCTTGAAGGGGATTCTCGTCGAGCATAATTTAAGCCTCCATTGATCGTATTATCTTTGCTCACGCAGGTTTTTACCCAACTAACCTTATAGCTACCCTTCCTTGAGCATATTTTTATTTTTTATGGCAGTTCTGTAGCACTTTCCCTACTTGTATGCTGTAAAATCAGAATTGAATATATGGTAAAGACTGAATAGGAACAAGAAAGTTTTCAACTGCATGGATCCAGCCCAGCGTTCGTTCTCGTACGTTGACTGTGGTTATGATTGATAATACTGTCAATACATGTTGCCAATCTGAGAATTTTAATGAGATACCATTTTTACAACAAGAGTGGCGCCAGCGCGGGTGGGGGGGCTGGCAACCGTCTTGGAAGGATGGTCTCCCGTCGGGGATCGATCTAATTTCTTCTAGAAGCCTTCTTCCATACGATAACAGATATTAGCCCCTCCCGACGACATTCTTGATTTTGTTTACTGGAAGACTATATTCTTCAAGAAAACTAAAATTCTCAACATGTCTAGCAAAAATCCGATTTTTGGTCAGTATAATCTCCCACGTGAAAAAAGGGTACAAAGATTTTCCATTCTCACCGTACGACAAATTATAAAACCTCATCCAACTTCTTCATTTTGACCTTATGAAATTGAGCAGATTGATCTTGAAGTAAATACTTCGATTTTCCAATTCTCCTCTACACTGCAATACAGTTTTTTCAAATTTTTTGCGACAGGCGTAGGAGACGGGGGCTGAGGAACTTGACACTTTTCCAAAAGGCGTTAAAAGAAAAATCATCTATAGTCAGAAGTTCAGTCACCCATATACTGTAGACAACTTCATCAATTCAGTAGATCTTGAATTAAGCCAAGTATCGCAATGGAATAATACGCGTTAGCATGTTTTCAATTACGTTGTGTAGGTTTCCCCGAAGAGGTACAAAACCATTCCATATAGTCAGGCGCGAATCCAAGGGGGGAGGGGGGGGGGCTTTTACGACCTCAGCCCCAACCCCGCCCCCCCCCTTTTCATCACATCAACAATAACAAATACACTAAAATAAGCATAATGTTTATTTACGAGAAATTTCAAGGGGCTATTTCAGGTTCATCCCTTTCCTCACAACACAAATCCAAATAAACGAACCTCGTATGATATTAATTAAGCCCGGGTGAATCAGCTACCGTATCTGCTTACTTTCCTGTCGCCTTGCCTTCGCTCCAACAGGAAGCTGCAACTCCCTGACCACAACAACAAGATTTGAATAATGTGAATAGCTGGCGACCAATTGGCCTATGTCATCACGTTATGAGCGTTACCGACTGAACTATGTTCCCCACAGTCGCACGTCAGCCCATGTGTTCAATGTACCGTAGTGGCTGTGAACAGTCTGCACGTTAGTCTCCAATGGTGGTTCACTATAGAGAAGGGCAGGGTGTGCAAACCTTTTCACCAAATCATATTGCTATGGCAATCTGGGTGGCCCAGTGAAGCAGATATAAGTGTATATTAAGTGGCGTCCTACCATCACCCCTTTTTCATATCCTTCCCCCGTTAGACTGGCCGATGTGCCAAGACCCACATGCACACCTCTGGTATATAGGGACAGCAATCAAAAACAATCATATCGGAGAAACGCAAAACGCATCTTACAATTTTCAAGTATGTTTTAAGTGTTAATTATAATGCGACACGTAAAAAGAATTGAAGTCCTTGTGTAGTTGTTGACGCTGAAAACGGAGAATTGGGCTATACGTTGATTTTGATTTCTGTTTCAGCTAATCAGGCTGCTCAAACACATGGGATCCTTGTAAAGTTCGATGAAACTTGTAAAGGCTAGGAAGCCGGTATGTGATGAATTACCATCCTCCCTTGAAGCTCAGAAGAGATTTTCCCCGGTCAATTAAGTTGCTCGAATTTATACTCATCTTAATCTTATGTCGCAGCTCATTTTCCAAAGATTAATTTCTTTACATTTCCATTTTATCCAATGGTGGTGGTTCATTTTATCTGGTAATTTCCTGGTCATTTTATAACGCACTCATTTTTTACTGAAATATAAATTTTATTGCAAACGAAAGCTCAAAAGAATGATTGCCTAGATTCTACTTGCAAGTCGGTGGGAAATGCCGTTTCCGGTGCTCTCTGAGTGATCGTATTTTTTCAAAACTTTCTGTACGCTCCGGGCCAACAGATGGTGGCGCTCCTCTTGGTCTTTTGGGCAGAATTAGATGTTCTATAGGCGTAAGACGCGGAAGGCTGGGGGCGACAGCCTCCAGTAAAAAATGAGGGGCGGAAGCAAGCTTCCGTCCCCCACTTCCCTGGTCAGAAAACCCCTTTTTCATTTTCCAAATCTCAAAAAAAGCAAAATTTCCGGCGCGCTTTGAGCACCGCCAAATGCAACATAGAATGCATCACTCCTCTCTGATAATTCAATTTAGTAAACTTTTCCAAGCTCTGTAAATGACTAAATCGGGTATTACCATATGTGACACCAACTACATCATCGAGAGACACCCCACCGGCAGCTATATTGCTATTTTTGTAAACTGTCTTTCATAAAATTCCAAATTTTCTTCAATGAAAGCTCTTGATTTTGAAATATTTTGTCTAAAAAGGCCACCAAATTTAGGAAACTTGAAATATCATCAGAGAGTGTCAGTTCGTAGGTCTTAGATAACATTATGTAGCAACAACGATTCTGTCGTCCTGCAATCATTCTCAGATTTGCCACCAATATATGAAGGAAGTGCAGATTCTTCAGTAATCCCCGAACTCTTTAAATTTCTTTACAGGGAACCCAGAATCATAAGGCCTTTGCAATACAAGCTTCATTTCTACATATATTTGTTTAAAAGGGCCAAAAAGTTCGGCACGATTCGCGCGCCGAAATACGTCCCCGATACAGTGGTGTTCAAACTTGAAAGAAAATTCGGAAAACTTATCTACTACTTACAAGCCCGAGAGATCGGGATTTATGCTCTCATACACACCTATCATCCAGTCATCAGATACCTTTCCACCCGGTCAGTTGAGTAGTCTGTGTACATGGATTTTTTAGTTATTGAAGTGTCAAAATGTTATCAATGTCCAATGTTGCAGAGCAGTGACGTAGCTATAGGAAGGAGGGCGATTGCCCCTTGCTCGAAAAATTGAAAAATTCGGCTATTTGACATTTGAGACACCATTCAAGTACAGTGCGGTTTTCCCAACTTTTCTTTCATAATTCTTCGTAATAAAGCTTCATATTTGTAATTATTGGTTTTAAAAATGCAAACTTTTCGGCACGCTTCACGCGCCCTAACCTGCAACCCTTTATGCAGTAAGTGGTTGCTCATAAAGCGAGTCAGTTGTGAACTTTTCCGAGCTGCTACAGTGCAGTTTCCCTAAAATTTTCTTCAGTAAAGGCTTTTAATTTTTAAATATTTTGCCTAAAAAAGGAAACAAACTTTCAGGAGCTTTTTGAATGTCGCCAAGAAGCCTCAATCCGCACTCCTTAGATAACATTATGTAACAACAACGATCTTCAGTCGACATGCTATCTCAGATACTAACAGGAAACGCAGATTCTTCGATGGTCCTCAAATATTCAGATATCCTCACAGGAAACCTTAAATCTAAACTATTCCTTGCAATACAAGCTCCATTTTTACAAATGTGTTAAAGGACCCAATTTTGAGACGTGTGCATTAAAGTAGTGTTCAAACTTAAGAAAAAAACAGATTTTTTATTTAAAAAAAATGTTCTTGCTCGTAGATAAAAGCGAAACATTTAGCATAAAAATGTACCTTTTGGTCAATGGGGTAAGGAGAGGTGCATGGTTCAAAATTGTTCCGCCCCCACTTTCATATTGCTTCCTACGCCACTGAGATATTCAGACAGAGAATCACCGCACGTACCTACTACCCACTCTCTCTAAGTTCAGCCCCCTTTTTGAAATTTCTGGATCCACGCCTGGTGGTGGTACATTTTATTGGATAATTTTCTGATCACTTATAGCAAGTTGCTGACTTTTTTCTATTGAAAATTTCATTGCAAACGAAAGCTAAGAACAGCGACCACTTGAATCCTACTTACAAGCCTGGAAAATTCCATTTCCCGAGCTATCTGAGGGGTAGCCATTTTTCAAAATTTTCTGTGCGTCCCGCGCCAACCAACGGTGGCGCTCCGTTTAGGTATTCTTTCGGCCAGGGTTACATTTTTCAGGCAAAAATCTTAAGCCCCCTCCAAAACTGAAATGCTTCCGTACGCCTGAATGTTCTGACACAAAATCCTTTCATATATAAGCTCCAGATTTTCAAACATTTTCGGAACATTTTCCAATTTCGGTGGATATTCCTTACAATAAAAAACTAAGCCAACTTCAATCACCCCGACATGATATTTAGTTTTGCTCTCAAAAGGCAGATCACTTAATAAAACCCCTTTAAAGTTTCAATTTCTCCGTATCAAAAAAAGGCTACATTTTCTTTTATGAAATTTCAAAAAGTCTCCAATATATGCTCTTAATTATCAAATCTTTGTTCAGGGTAAATAGTTTTCGGGCAAATTGAAGTTCCAGTTTCGTCTGAGAGCATAGTATGTCAGTATGTAGGCCTACAATAAAATGCGTGACCCGGAATTTCAGTCGTCCATACGTTTTCGATTTTGATCATATGCGTCAATATGATTCTTCAACAAACACCACAATTATTTTAATGGTCTTTACACAAAGCCAAATTTCTTCCAAAATTTCTTCATTTTTTTCAAACAAGCCCTGATGGCAAACGCCGCTGCCCGCCACAGTGCCCACTGCACTGACCTTTGCCTTGAAAATACTAGTGTCAGTGCCCTGAAATAAGCATTCCCCGTGCTCTGGGAGGGGTTCAGCCCCAGATCCCCCGCCCATGATTAAAATTTCATTCTAACGTAACCTTAATACAGAAATATGTAAGAAAAATTACTCACCTCGTTAAAGAGAGAAACAAAGTCTAGAATTCTGCCAATGATTCCAGTGTCTTCATATTGGGGACGAATTTCATGGTAAAGTTTCGAGATTGTCTCGGAACGAAATAAATTCGAACCAATGTTTTCTTCCATCTTGTTTTTAGCCAACCTCCTAATAGGCCTATGCTATGTGTAAGTGTACGGATCAGCTAACTTGGACGGCGTATACAGGGCACTCGTAAACGGAAGAAGTATGATTTACAACAGTGTGTGGTGTCACAAGAACATGAAGTAACAAGCTGGTAGGCGTGTTAAGTTGTAATAACATTTCATTTTGTAAGGTATGTAAATACATAAATTCCGAGTGCAGAAGACACTTCCTGTAGAAGAAGGAAGGTTAGTAAGTTAGATGAGGTTTCAAAGACAGACCAACACTAATGTGTTATATAATGTCAGTCAACGCGATGAAAAGTTCCAAGTTTAAATAAACATTCAATCATGGTTCAAGTGCAAGTTTGGTTTCCCTTTAGCTGTTTAGTGGCCTCTTACCAGGGAGTTGAAGGGTCCTCGCAACTCCCCGCTTACGACAGGCGGGAACTAGGGTGGGCATATTCTACGACCCCCAGCCCACAGGGGGCCATAGAGGAAGGAAGGAAATAATGACAAAAGAAAGAAAATAAGCAAGAAGTGTAGTACATGATCTATGGCATGTATTTTAAAATCATTTTTGTAGGGATCAAGTTTATTGCATGATGTACTTCTTTCAAAGAACATACTAGTCAAGGAAAATTTAGCACTACTTTTCGTTGAGTTCGGTGCCGTTTTCACTATTTTTCACTAACTACACCCAAAATTTGGTCTAAATTTTGTGATTGCCCGATCTAGGCATGCAGAATGATAATTTTCTGGGAAGAGGTTAGTCGGCGGTGGTTGTTCAAATTCATGGGCGAATGCATTGCACTTTTACAGCGTTGGCGCGACAAATAGTGGCCTGACCAGACTTTTTCTTGAGGGGAGGGGTGAGGGACAAACCGTTGAGCGGTGGAGATCTCAGAAATGACAACATCGGTTGGCGCGTAGCATACAGGGAAAATTTTGGCTAAAATGCCTCTCAGATTGCCGAAAATGTCACGTACTGTGTCTATAAATCTAAAATCAATCCTTTTAAGGATGTATGTAAAGAAGGCTATTGGAGTAACTAGGGTGCCAAAAGTGGGGGCTCGGATAAAAAAAATTGGCAGATGTACCGACAGCAGATAGTCAATGTAGCGACACTTGTCGGAAGGGTACCACTTAAAACCTTGCCCCAGCATACTTGTGACCGTAATCCCACCTTTCCACCCCAATAGACCCGTTGCGAGGAATTCTTACATAGGGTGACCTGGTACCGCGCAGGGGGCACTTAAAAATGTTACGTTTGTAGTAAGTCTGTCAGAAGTGACACCATGTGATACTGAGCCTACCACAGACCACTTAACCGGCATCGCAACTGGAGACCGAAAGATTTTTTCGTATATAAAGGGGACTGAAGTGCCCCTTACTTTAGACCACAACCGCATGTCACAGTCCACCCCTGCACATCCACGTGTCGGTCCTGTTTGTGATTCCGATGCGATTTGAAAAGGAATCCAGTCATAAAGAGCATTGCAACTTACTCTCGGTGCTTTCAATTTCCTTTTCCTTTGCCATGGTAGTCTTGCACGAGCAGAGTATTAGTATGGATGCCCTCCCTAAATTCCTTGTCGATTCCATGCTAATTGACAAGCGCCCGCATTTTATAAAATCTGAAGAACTGAACATGTACTTCGTACCCTCCGAAAACTTTGTGATCGCTTCTCGGTCTTTTGGCTAAGATCAGTTCAGTTCAGTGTATTTCGTTTACGAATACATTTACAAAGATGCATACAAAAACAAGATACATGGTGAAAATGTAGAGTTATAGAAACTGACGCTGGAAAAACAGTTATATGTTTATCATAGCTGGCGACCTTCAAAGAAAGAAAAAAGAAAGATAAAATAGTGAGAAAAAAGAACACTTAACATGTATTAAAGTCAGAAGAAACTGGAAAAAGAAGGGGGTCCTACTTAGCATAAAACTTAAAGAGGCTCATTGAGTTGATATTGATAACTAAATGAGAGTCTCAAAGGATCACTATCACATAGCAATGCTTATAGTTAGCATAATGTTCAAATTTCAAATCCAGAAGTCGCAGAAAACGCTAAAATTTTGAATTTTCTTGTGTCCTGACTTGTAACGGTTTTGTACATAATTTGAAAAAGTGTCTGGTCACGAATTTTTAAAAACCGACTTGAACCGTTAAGCACTCACTCATAAAACAGTTATCTGTGTGTAGGGTATAGGGATTGTCTTAGACAGACCATTTGTCATTGGTATGTGAGGAAAACTAAATAGCCGGGTTTGGAAAATTTTGTTGAATTTCATGAACCAACTCCGTTTTAAGTAGCGTAATTTTCTATCAAATGAGATGTAACTTTGTCTTTAAAAGTCGCATAAGATCTAGAAACTTTAATATCATTTGGAAGTTCACTCCACATTTTGTAACATTAACTATTCAACAGTAGTTTCTCATGCCAGAATTGTGCCTGGTAACAGAAAAAGTGCATTATTTCTTGTGGGTTTTGGAACATGTGAGGACTTTCTGGGGGTTAACAATGTTACAGAATACTTCAGGCAGTTTACTATTTACATATTTGAATACAAATGTACACATTCTAAGAGTGTGAATGTCTCTATTCTTGAGAATCCCAAGATTACTGTGTAGCTTGTCTGAAGGGTAGCGCCGTTGTGAAAAAGTATTTTTGTATGTGTAGTATTTGCTCTTTTCAGCCAGTCCAGAAGGGAGCCATATTTTATCAAAATAAAAAAAAAATACAAAAACAAGGAGAATAACCAAAATGTAATAACATTTTGGGATATGGGGGGCTTCTTTAAAACGTCAATTTGAGTGTATGTGCATGACATTGTGAGTGTGTATGTGTGTCTGGTTGTGTGTGTATGTAGGCCTACGAGTGCACTCGCTTTCATAGGGTGGATTGCTTATAGATCATTCCGGTCCTGGACACGAAATAGGGCTCAACATAGTCTGTTGGAAAATTTTTGTACCCCAAACCACATACCAGATCTATGTCCTTGTTGTCCGTAGGATTAACCAGGCAGTCCATCCTTCCCCTACATGGGCAAACAAAGACTAGCACAATGTCATGTCCATTGTGGTTACGGTACGTAACCACATTTTCTAGTTTAACATTGCATTCAATTTATTTATAATGTTGATGCCGCTGCAGTCAATATCAACAGATTAATCAACATTGTTGATTGTGCTCTATACATATGATGAAGGGTAATACTAGATCTTCATGAAAAATATTCAAACATTCCAACAGTATCGAATTTCAAGGAAAAAGAGGACCTTCAGTTATAGAGGAAAACAAAAAGGAATCTAAGGAAATCATATGCCAATATTACACAACTTTCTGTGACTTTGTTAAAAAGCAGAGGTATTTTTCAATTAAAATAACCAATCTTTAAGGCAGTAGCGAAGCCAGGATTGTGTCATGGTGGGAGGGGGGGTGGAGCAAGACATGAGGGAAAAGTCTAAGGGGAGAGAGAAAACCCGCTATTTTTAGTGTGTTTTGCATTTCAAGGTTGGGTCGTGGGGGGAGGGGTTCCAACCCCCAAACCACCCCGTGGCTAGGCTACTGCTTTAAAGTGAGATACCAAGTTGAGTTAGAAAACGGGCTCGAATTGCATGGTGTGGAATATTTTTGTTTTTCTTACACGACAAAGGTGAAAAGCCACCATTATATGCCAAATTTCTGAAACTTTGTTATCTTTCTTTGACAAAATATTTCAAAATGAAAAGCTTATGTTGGATAAACTTTGGAATGTATTACAGAAAATTCAGAAAAAAAAAACAGTACTGTTATACCGGTTCGTTGCCTGGGTCACCCGATGGCCAGTTGTCACATATGACAATTTTCTGATTTTTGCCGCTTCCAGAGCTCGAGAAATTTTACTTGACTGTAAGTTAATGAGCAAACTTGCAGTTGGCGACAGCAATCTCAATTTGCAGCTTGTGAAGCGCATGGATTCTTTTTTTTTTTGGGGGGGGGGGGACGAAAATAAGAAACATGGAGAGAATTCGGAATTTTTATGACGAAAAAATTGGAAGCACACACTTCAGATGCCTGGTGCTACACATGGCAAATTTCCGAAATTTGATCAGCTTAAAGGCACAGTTTTCTCACCCCAAATAGTACCAGTTCACCTAACCTTCTTACTGAAGCCCCTCTCACAATTGTCTGAAATTTATCCTCATCCAGACACAATCTCGGTTTATTACTTCAGGGTGAGAATAGGTAAACTCAATTTATGTAATCAAAACACTCTCAGTACCGTTCATGCTGTGTAATATAAGCTTTGACACTCTGCATTGTTTGAATTAGCTGTCAATCAAAGAGCTGAGCCAATTGAGAATTACGGTACCCAAAACTGTAGTTTGGGGTGCGAGGTTTGGCCCTTTAAGTTATAGTCAGGGGGCATGTAGCTATAGGCCTGCACCACTGTTTTTTCATATCAGGGGTGGCGCCAGGATTTGCCCGACAGGGGGCCAAGCTCCCCGACCGAGGGGTGCCAGCATTTCGAGTCCCCGACTAAGGCAATGAGTTAGTTTCAATGGGAAGTTGGGTGTTTATTGAAGAATCTGTCCTTCATATGGGCAAAATCAAAAAAGTAACATAGGCGACAGCTTTAATTCTTTTGGAGTTACGCATTTCATCGTAGTAGGCCTAGGCACTAAGGTTTTCAGACGAAAGTGGAAATTTTCCAGAAAAAAATTTCCCTTTTTTGAACGAAAATTTGAAAATTAACAGCTTATCATATCGGAGAAGTTTTAGAATTTTATGAAAAATAATTTTTTTGGGTTAGTATACAGTGAAAAATTTGGACTTTCTATTCACTGATATGCGTGTCAAGAGCAATTGTCGGAGTGATTAAGAGCGTTCACTTGGGTGTTTTATTGTACGGAGTATCCATCGGAAATGAAAAAGTTTGCCATTTTTAACAAATAATAGAGAATTTGAAGGTTTTGTTGGTAGAACTGTAATTGTATGACATATTTTGAGGCTTTATGGAAGTGATCTATGGCGCCCTCCTATACGCTTATACGCTTTTCCTCAGTTTGGTGGCCATTGTACGGCTGTTCGAGTGATGTTTCCCTGCCGAGGCTCAAAACGTGTCCCGAACCCATCTCCATCTCCTCTTCCTGATGATGTTATCTATGCTTTACTGATGGAAACTTTCTAATAGATGATCATCATAGGGACCGCGGAGACGGGGGGGGGGGCTAGGGGGGATTTAGCCCCCTCACCTTTTTTGCTGTGGGCATGTTGGGCCGCCTTAAACTGCATTTATTTTTTTGGACATATTGGGCCGCTTCGATGGTTAGCCCCCGCACTTCAAAATTTGCTCCGCGGCCTCTTTGATATTAAAGATGGTTAGTTCCAATAATTCTTCCAAGTTTTTTTTTTTCTCTTTTTTTTTTTTTTTTTTTTTGCTAACGTGGACAAAAACGTGAACGTGTAAAATAGTAGTGTGTAAGTTACCAAGCACAACGAAAAACTGGAGTCGGGAAGCGGTTCTCTTTCGTTTTTGCCAGGACAGGCAAGCATATATACTGACAATATTTACAATTAGTTTAAGTTCAGTTATCGGGAAATGATTCTGAATGACTTCTCTAACGTGCACTTAGCTGAAACACAGGTGAAAAAATTACCATAAACCTGGTTTTTGAAGGCACTTAAAGGCAGTCATTCGTCATCCCAAACTACAGTTTCAGTATACATATATCAAAACTCTCAATTGGTACAGCTCTTTGATTGGCATCACATTCAAACAATGCATCATAGCTAAATAACACAGCATGGGCACTGAGAGCTCTTGATTACACATTATGGGCTTGTATAGCCACTGGGACAAGCCATGAAGCAATAAACTAGGATTGTGTCTGCATAAAGATTAGTTTTAGATAAATGTGGGAGGGGCTAGAAGTAAGTAGGTTGGGAGAATTTGAACTGGAATTGGAACTGTTTTGGATGATGAAAATATGAACATTTGGATCAGTGCCGTCGGAAGGTATTTTCGATTGGGGGGCTGACTCGGGCTGACTATCTAAGCGGAGCGCCACCATCGGTTGGCGCGGAGCGTACATAAAATTTTGAAAAATCCCAACCCCTCAGACAGCTGGAAATGAATTTCCTGGGCTTGTTAATAGTATATAAGCAGTCCTTATTTTGACCTTTCGTTGTAATAAAATGCTCACTTCCAAAAAAAAAAAAAAAAAAAAAAAACTATATATGGCAAAATTATTGGGGGGGCTGCAGCTCCCCCAGCCCCCCCCCCCAGCCCCCCCCCCCCCGCTTCCGACGGCCCTGTGGATTTGTAATTGTTGTCACCTCCTCTTGAGATGTTCCATCATGCCTGACATAACTTGTCTCATATTTAGGCCCTTAGAATTGGAATGTCACAAATTTATATTTATTACATGATACACCATAAGGATTGGATGGTGACGGCATTCCTTACATATGAATCTTGTCAAATCGGCATATATATGTCTGTTGTATTTCTAAAGCAAAATGTCGGTTCCATACTATGACGTTTTACCATGTGGGTGGGAACGTATGACGTGACGTTATCATTGCGTAATACTTTGAAATGTGCCGCAATTGACCCTTTTCCAAAGAGCAATTACAAAGGATTGTGGGATAGGTTTAAGGTATGCATAAATTTTGCCAATGACATTTTACTGTAGGATAAAATAATGAACACCAATATTCTGTCCCATAATCCTTTGGAAAAGCTATTTGGAAAAGTGTCTATGGGGGCTATAGACTACCGTAGTACTTTTAACTTAGATTGTTAACAAGCGGATGAATTGCAAGTGAAAATAGGAAACTGAAATCTTTAAAGCTTAGATTTATTCCACAATAGATGCATCAGATTATAGAACTATTTTTGAAGGAATGGAATATGTGTCTTATTGATCTTTACTAACTGATTATGAGCCTCTAAAATGTATTGCTTAGAAATTATTTTTAATTGCGTAGTAATAACTGAACACTACTTAGTCGAAAATTGTGACGTAACGTTGTCTAGCACCTTCGTGAGCACCGTTAGGAGCATATGGTTTGTGTGGCTGTTTAAGTCCTTCACAACCATTAAAAATAGAGAAAAAATACAAAAAATATAAAAAATTCTTAAAGAAAACTCTAACATCGGGCTGTTATCTCTCAGACTGACTTTTATTTTCATCCTTTGAAGCATTTTTGAGACATTTTCGTAAGTACCACTCCTCTGCTGTATAACATTAGGCTTAGCACACTTTTAAGCCTAACGAAGGTTTCATGCAAGGTTTTAACGTAGGCTATGTAAAGGCCAGTGTGCCTTGCATGATAGGCTGTGCAGAGACCTACCTTAACTAGCACAGCATGGTACAGCAATGTGTTGTGCAAAAACTGGTAGCTTCTTAAAAATACAGTTAGTTTCCGCCCTCGCTTCTTTCCGCCCCTCAAAAACGGTGTTTTCCGCCCCTTTTATCTTTAGCAGAAAACATCTTTTTGGGAGGCAGAAAGTAGTGGAATGGAATGTGATATCAGTGGAACTTCCCTCAAATGAAGATTCAATCAACTTTATTTTAAAGTTTCAAACTTCATCGATGTCTTTTACTATTCAATGCCACAACCGTTACTGCCATGTTAACGTCTTTCCAAGCAACATTCTCAAATCTCACTGTAGACTTAAGTATACTTATAGGGGCCTTCGTACTTACGTACAGGTAGCTATATGGTATTCAGTGCTGTGAACAACTATTCACACATTCAGCATTAGTCTACCTATAGACAAGCGGACTTCTTATACGTAAAAAAAATACAAGTCCATGACTAGACTTGATATTTATAAAAAAGGTGGTAAATTTCATTCTATTCGATGATTTTTGTTGAGGATACTGAAAAAGGTTTGGGCCTAGCCATAAATTTCATTGTTGCCTTGTACTTGGATTTGAAATTTGAAGTTAACAGTTATTTTTTTTACATGTTAGTTCAAACATTATTTTCCACCCCAAGATTTTTAGGGGCGGAAAGTAACAGGCGGAAACTTTGGAGGGCGGAAACTAACGGACCCCGCTTCTTAAGGTTACAGTCAGTTTCCGCCCTCGCTACTTTCCGCCCCTCAAAAACGGTGTTTTCCGTCCCTTTTATTTTTAGCAGAAAACATCTTTTTGGGAGGCGGAAAGTAATGGAATGGAATGTGATTTCAGTGGTACTTTTGTCAAATGAAGATACATCAACTTTTTCTTAAAGTTTCAAACTTCGTCGATGTCTTTTACTATTCAATGCGACACCCGTTACTACCATGTTGACGTCTTTCCAAGCAACATTCTTACTGTAGACTTAGTATACTTATACGTACTTACGTACAGGTATTATGGTATTCAGTGCTGTGAACAACTGTTCACACATTCAGCGTAAGTCTACCTATAGACAAGCGGACTACTTATACGTAAAAAAATACAACTCCGTGACTAGACGACGTTTAGAAAAAAGGTGGTAAAATTCATTCTTTTCGATGATTTTTGATGAGGATACTGAAATTTTTTTCGGTCTAGCCATAAATTTCGTTGCTGCCTTGTACTTGAATTTGAAAATTGAAGTTGAAAGTTATTTTTGTCACATGTTAGTTCAAACATTACTTTCTGCCCCAAGATTTTTAGGGACGGAAAGTAACGGGCGGAAACTATCGAGGGCCCCGCTAACGGACCCCGCTTCTTAACAGCCATTGCACTAACAGTACATTTTAGAATCACCTAAGGCCTAGGCCCTACACTGTTTCGGCTAGGGTAGAGGCAACAGTATTCAACCCCCCTCCAGTATTCAACCCCCTAAGATATAATTCTCCATTTTTCAGGAAACTAAGGCTCCCTCACACATAAAATTATACCAAAGGTGAAAACAACTTCTCTGCATAATTGCCATCCACTTCTGTGAAACTGATTTGCAGATAAATACCTTTTGGAGATATTTGTATGCAAGAATTTGGGGAATTTTTTTTGGAAAATAGCTATTCTTAAAAGGTCATGTAAGGCAAGATGGTTAAAATCAAAGGAATGTTATTTTCTGTCATCCATTTAAAAAGAGACTGGTTTAAGAAATAATGAAATGTCAAGGCTAATATTTCATCATTGTAGCAATTTATAAAGAAATTTTAGGGCCATAGTGAAATTACAGAAAATTTGGAGGGGAATTTGAAGAGGGTTGAATACTGGTGCCACAATCTTTATCTGCTACCCAGTATTCAACCCCCTGGTACATTTATGGAACCAAAAATGTTGTGAATGAAATCCAGTAGGATTTTCTGGTCATTTCTTAAAGAAGTCACTAATGTTTACTTATTTAGCATAGTTCTGTAAAAAAATTCTGGAGCTTTTGGAAAATATTGCAGAATCAATAATTTTGCACTGAAATGTGTGTTATTTGCCCCTACTGACCTAATAAAAGCAAACAGACATAACAGCAAGGTGAAATTTCCCTCCAAACTGCATCAAAAAGTTGTTCAAGAATCAAATACTGAACAGAAGTAATGAAGGTAATTAATATTTCCATCCTGTTAACATTTTATCAAAATTGTACTTTATTATATAAGTTTTTGGGGTATAATGATCGGGGGTTGAATACTGGGTAGGCAAATCCAAACTTTTAATGTGAGCTATTCCTGAAAGAAAATACTAATTCCAATATTTTTTTATGGTAACATGTTAGCCATCATAATGTCTAACAAAAACATTTTGAGCTATATAATTGCACCTTACCTGGGAGGAAAAATTTCAAGAAATTCCTTTAAGTGTTGAATACTGGTTCCTTTACCCTAGAGGGGTTAGGCTATGGGTAGATTTGTCCCTCAGTTTCAGAGGGTGGGAATAAAGTACCCCACCCAGGCTCTTTTGGGACAGGTACTAATTTAGTTTCCGTACCCGGAAGTAGACATAATTTTACAGACTTCACAACTTCAGAAGAGGGCGCTGAAACTTAAAAGTTTTTTTTTTTTTTCCTTTTTTAAGTAAAAAACCGTTTTCTATGCGTACGTAACCCTAACCTTATTATTATGCGTACGTAACCCTAACCCTATTACTATGCATACGTTACCCCTAACCCTACAGCTATGACGCAATTCCGGGTACAGAAACTTAATTAGAGCCCTCTTTTGTTTTCATAAAGCCTTCCTTAGGCCTAGGCCTTAAAAAGAAAGTTGTCAAAGAAAGATATTTTGGCAGTAGGCCTACCTTTGGAAGTTAAAAAAAAAAGGACCTTTAAAACCCTTCAACTTGCACCCAACAGCTCAAAATTGAAGGTGAAGTAATGTTTTTTTCTAGCATTAACAATAACAGTATCTAACTTAATAATCTAACGTTAGATCTAGCTTAGCCCTTGAACAGGGCTGTGTGTTACGTTACATGGCCTAAGCTCTTTACACTCCACATCACAGCCCTTGCCCTGCTAACACAAAAAATCCTGTCATTAGGCTTTCAGAGCAAAAAATGTTCTGAACTGGTGAATATTACACACATTGAACATATATTACCAGAAAAATATGTGCAAGCGACTTTCAATCAAAAAGTTACCAATAAACCGGCTTTCATGGACAGTCTGAGTTCAAAATGCAGCAAAATGACACTTCCATTCTGGTTAGAAATTCCTTCGTTTGAATGAACCCTCGTACAATCAGTGTTTCTACATGAACTTGCAAATAGTCAAAAACGATTCCTACAACTTTGTAACCATTTCACCAAATCAATAACTTTAACAATCATTCCACCTAATGAATGCAAATTTCATACAAAAAATTGTTGTTTGTTCGTATTTGAAGCTTCTACAGTACCGATTCGTCGAGGTTAGCCGACGTTGACGCACGATACGATGACTTACTATCAGAGACTAACTTTGACGACCAGCAGTTTTTCTCTAATTTTCTAATCGTCAAATATCGTCAAATCAACTCCAGTAATCCTTACCTAGAGAACATCTATTGATGAGAAGATTACATCGACCGCACTTCGGTCATACAATGAAAAAGATCGTCATAATCCCGACGGCTTGACGATCTATTGTGCGTGTTTTATAATCCTCTCAATACCAGCAAAACTGTACTCCGTAATCTTTGGCACAATAGCGTGCATGAATGGACCACTAAACAGGCCGCCATTCAGAGGAAGTAACATCGTGACAAAAGAGCTTGCACGACACATTAGGCTTTTAATGCCACAGAAAGTTGACTAGATTCTAACTTGAACAGATACTAGATCTTGCCTAAAATGGAAAATGTTACCCTAACAGGGAAATCAGAACCAAATTTTCTACTCGATCCAATCACACACGTACCGTAATTTGCGTGTACAGCTTTTTAATGTGTAATGTACATGCAAAACCCTGCACTGCCTTCACAAACCCCTTCAACAAATCTTCCACAAATGTTGTCCTACGGTATTCCTATGCAAGATCATTAAAGGTGTGGTTTCTCTTTTTTCAAAACGGAGATTTTCAGGAGCTACTGTAGTGGACAGAGTTTTCCAAAGCGTAGGAAGCTTCAAACATATCAAATTCTGATCAACCTCAAATCTTCTAAATGATACGTACAATTTTTTGAATTTCTTTTTATCATAATGGAGATTTTCAAAAGTTAAGAAGGGGATCTGAAAGTTGTTCTGCTCTTGCAAAAAAATGTTTCCCGGTTCCGACCAGAAGGTTTTAATCGCTCAGAAATAATTCTGACAATCAAAAGAAAGAAAAATAATCCCGATCATTTGAAAACTTCTTCGTTATGTTGTCGGTGATAAATTCTCCCTCCCTCAAGCCGAATGCCTTATCGTGAGAGACAGAAGGGGTGAGGATGAGCCGGTACATCAAACAGTCTAATGCGATCGATATTCATTAAAAAATTTGTATTTCCTACATTCTTACTCTGCATGTCCGTAAGGAGTGCCTCTGACAACCTCTCTGGGGTGTATGTTAGTGCGTTTTTTTTTTTCAAAACGGAGATTTAAGAATTTGATAAGGGTTTTGTTTGTTTTATCCCATTTTGTATGGAAGGATGTCTGCAGTTTTCCAAAGGGCAATGGGCTTCAAGCATGCAGAAAAACATCATCAAGCTGAAATATTCCAAATGACTTGTGCGATGTTTCCTTTTTACAACGGAGATTCCAAAAGTTAAGGAAGGGATCTGCAAGTTCTCCCGCTCGCGCAAGAATGTTTCCCGGTTTGGAATATCTGAGGAGACCAACTTTGATTGCCTTGGCTAACTGTTGGGAATTTGTTCCACAACAAGCTTTACGCTCACTAACTGCCGATTTAAAAAGCACAAGTTGTTTTTACGCTGTCTCCAATGTTTGAAACAAATGCTTGAGTCCTGTTTTCCCAGGGTTCAAAAACATTGAGGAATCTGTCAATCATATGTTACCATTTTGTGCAGCTGGGTGAATGACCTGTGTTCTCATGCGCACCTGTTTGATGTTTACCGCCGAGTAGACTAGATGACGCGAGGGCTGTCTAGAATCTTCTACGTTTGTCAAGAATTTGTCATACGTTTGGCGCCGTACTAGTTGCAGATGTAGGTCGTGTCACCGTGCCATGTATTTTCTTGGCTTGGGTTTTACATATCCTGCAAAACCAAAAGGCCCGCGTGGGACTTTGTTGGGGACGTCGTTCATTTGAACACGTGCCCCCATCCCCTGAAAAAAATGCCCCTTGAAAAGTATTGGCCACTCTCCGGTACATTTGTCTGGCTGCGGGTGTGGGCTTTGACATCTAAGGGGGGGGGGGGCTAAATTACAATTTTCCCCCACTTCTTCACTTGCGGGGGCGAAGGCCCCCCTTGCCCCCCCCCCCGGGATTTGCGCACCTGAAGCAGGAAGAATTTATAGTGGATGCACGCACGCGAGGCATGGACATAGAAACTATGGGCGCTTTCCCGAAAACACCAAGGGTGTAACCAGTCCGTTTTGGCCGTCTGGTAGGGGGGACAAAGCTCAAGAGGTTCCCGAATCCGTACCAGTGGCCCCTTCTTTTCCTCTCTTTCCTGCCTTTCTTCCCTACCCGATTTTTCTGCCCAGGCGCGGATCCAAGAGGGGGGATTCTATCAGCTAAATCTCCCTTTCGTCAAATCAACAACAAACGGGAAATTTGAGCAGAGCAACTCCCTCACAACCCTGCTTTCTCATAAGTCAGGTCATCCTTTTGAAATGTCTGAATCCGTGCCTGCTGACCACCCCACTGGTTACGACCCTGTGAAACTTGGAACTCGTAGCTGTTTACAACCCCTAACCCACCCACCCACCCGCCCAACCCCCTTTACAAAAATGAACGAAAACCACATTGGCCGAAGCAATAGTATCCAATCGTTTCTGACAGATATTTCTGTATAATTTTATTGCCCCACATCACTCCACCAAATCTATCTGTTACAAACATTCCAGTTTTTCTTGAGACCGACTTCAGTACTCGCTGACTTGGTCCATGCATTTTAACGAAAACAACTGATCTACTGAACAGTGCTTCGTAAATACTTCTACACTGAATTTTACTTGCATACAGAGTGTGCACGATTAAACTAGAGAGCGAGTCGTACAAGTGGGCGACAGCTCGAGCGGGCTGCGTCGGCCTGAGAAACAGAGATTGGTTACGTCATTGGAAAGTCCCACCAACGCTCGCCGCTGATTTGCTGTAATTGTTGTCACGGCGAAGCACATGACGTTTTACGCCACGGTCATTGGCGGGATAAATGCGTAGGTGTGTTTTACGTGGAACCTTCGGAAGCTAAAAACGAACTGTACAGCCGTGGGGGACCATGCAGTATTGTCTTAAAACATGTTGGGACATGATTTTGAGTGTACTGCGGTCCTACAGTATAGCAGCATTGAAACAGTACGAACGAGTCCAGTTATCTCATTCTCAAGCATGGCCACGTGAACCTCGCGGTGATCGAGTTTGGGCGCCATATACGGCAGTAGTTATTTTTGCACATGCAAATAAGTTATTCTGTGTACGTGATAAATATGCGCGTGATTGGTCGGCAGATCAAGGCGAGTCCAATTTGTCAACATCGGTTACAGAGGGGGAGATTTTAATTGCTTCGACATATGGTTCAAACAATAATTCACCGAAAACGGTTTGTGCAATTTACAAAAACTTTAAAAACGTAAACGAATTCCTAAGCACTGTTTTTGACGGAGGTCAAAGAGCTGTCACCTCCGTGCAGAAATTTGCAACACTAATTGCACCGATGCGGAGATATAGTGGGTCCTGTATTAATACTTATGAGACGGGCCTTAAAACTTTATTTTGCAACTGGCTCCACGAGTTCTATGTAAATATTTATTGCGAAGAGATTATTTCCATTATGCTTTGGGAACCGTCCATGTAACAGGCCTTATACGGTTAAAGGCACAACTTGCAGGATTAATACTTCGGATTATAAAAAACAGAGGCACAGAATATAAACTTATGCTGCATAAGGTAGGCTTAAACATTAATGATAGATGGCATTTTCTTTACGGGCAGAAAGAGGGAAGAACCGATGGTACACCCGTTCGCGATGCATTACACAGTGGTTTGGTTTAGCGGCTTGACCCTTTACCTGTTTACCGAGAGTGGGGGTACTTCTGGAAAACTTCAAAAAATTCTTTTTTAATCGATGGTTTGACCAAGAGGTTTTTTATTTTGTGTAAAAGTGAAAGTTACTCATTTAAGCGATACATTCTGCCCGTTTGCAGCTTGTTTCTTAGTATTTTATATGAAGCAACAGTAAGAAATTTTTGCTGTTCTTCTCGGGCCTTCCTTCAATTTTCTCTCGATAATTAGTTGGATCTAGGCCTATGGTTTTTTCCGATAAAACTGTGTCGGCTTACCGGTCGACGGCACAGGTTGGAGAGCAGACTAGTGCAATATTGATCATCTTTGCGGGGAAATTCTCGGCAAAAGCTGGGTAAACTAAGCTAAGTACTCTTGTTAACCGTGTGTTCGGTTTATTTATATGTACATAGCTAGGCTCTAGTCTAACATGCAATGGAGGAATTCGGCGAGATCATTGGGTTAACAGTGAGTATGGGGTAATACGGGAGAAAATATACCCACTTGTTCTTTTTAACGCTAGTGTACAAGTCAGCGGTTTCCTGCTTGCAAGGTTAGATTTGCTAGTAAATCCACGAACTGGAAACAGTTGTGTATATGTTTACTTTCCCCCAAAGTTCATTTCTAACTTTTCTGTTGGGGAACTGAAGTGTATTCCCAGAATATGAACACAACAATAATCGCTTTCAAGTTTTCCACGATCGTCAAAAACTGAAAGGCACACATGCATAAGAAAAAAGAAGAAGAAGAAGAACAAGAAAAAACAACAAAAAACCCAAAGCATGCAAGCAAAAAAATAACCAAAAGCTGTATGGAGCGACTTAGCGCAATTTCTGAAAAGATTTGGATTTCCTGACACCTGTAACTTAATGACCAGAATGTTTGCGCGAAAAAAAATCAAAAACAAAACGCCATACCAAACAAGTATGCTGGTAAAACAGCAATACGGAAAAATGCAATGAAGGTGCAAAACAAACATTGAAGAAAGGCCACGATAACTTTTACGATCTAAAAATAAAAAGTGGCGATTTAAATGAGAAATGCAAAATTTTTGAAGACAATCTGCATGCACTTCTGGGATGTTGTGACGTGCACCCAAAGATGGAAGCCAATACTTTACGATCGCCGAGGAAGCTAACTGATTTCTGTGTACTTAAATAGCGTGTTCGATTACTCGCCCGAGTTAACTCGTGTCTGGCACGACTACGTTCGATTAGCTAATGACGTCAGTGTTCGCGCTTACTCGCGCCAGGCCCAAGTGAGCGACCCTTCGAGTCGGTTACTTAGGTAAATATCCCATCGTGCTTTGGGAGAACATGGCAGCTAAACGAACAACATGCATTCGTGAACAATTTCTGAGCATGTAAATACAGTGGGGTAAACATGAAACTTCTGGCTTGTGAAAAGTGGTTGATGTCGGAATTAGTGAAGTCACTCAAGTGTTATTTCTCGAGAATTTTCTAAATGGGCATTGTTTCGCGTCTACGTTCATCGTACAAGCGAACCGCATGTAATACGTACGTGCCAGCGTTCGCTCTGCCATCCAGCTACGGGCTCTGTCATTGGCTATTGTGAACCAACTTCTCCAATAATTACCGTCAAACGTTCGTTTATTTCACCCAACTGCGCATGACCATCGTAGCCCTAGCTCGAGGCTCGAGTAAGTCAAGGGAAGCAAATCGAACACGCTAAAAATGTGCTTTGCCAAAAATATAAAATCTTTTCAACTACGCCGTGCGCGTGGAGCTAACTAGTGAAGGGAATTAGACTGCTATTCAGCTGTGGTCTTTTGTTTCTTTTGTCGTGTTGTCGGTAAAAATGTCGCAAGTAGTAAACCGCAAAGCTTATTACCAAACAACCGCAAGCTATTGTGCGGCTGTTTTTAATCTTGACGATTTTTGACGAACATTTCCAACATCGTCAAATTAGACGATCTCAGTTTGGGCATTTGGGAAACTTTGGGCTTTGACGTACATTGACGATCTTTGACTAACTTGGACTATTCGCAACTTGACGATCGCGCTAACCTGGATGAACCGGTACTGTAAATGTTTTTGAAATTGTTGAAACGTTGTCAAAATTTCCCCAAGTGTGAAAACTTTTTGAATAAGTGGAAACCCCTGGTATGACCTTTGATCCCAAAGTGGACATCACAAAGACAAGGGGTCCTACTATTCCGCGTGCTTACACCCGCTGGCATGCCCTGCCTCAACTGAGTTCCACACGCTGCCGTACAAATTGTACAACAACACGTGGCGTTTCTCGGAACTAGTGGAAAACTCATGGATCCATTCCAACATGTAATAAAAAGCAACATTTTGCGAACAAAATAAGTGAAAAATTGGCACAATGGTCCGTTGTATTTTACTTCCTAATCAGTAATGATAACATGATTAATGATAGCATTTAATGAAATTAATATCAGCGCATGCCCTGGTACACAAGGCGTGTCAGGGCATGGTTTAGTAGGACCGAAGACGGACTACTTAGTTGTTCAAAAGCTTGCAAACATGGCGCGATGAGTTAGTGTTACGTTCAATTTTTCTAGGCAAAATACACCATTATAACATGGAATCTGGGTGAACAGCTTATGCAGAAAGTTGGATGCAGTGCCAGAGGTCATCTGTGTAAAGTTTGGTGAGAAAACAGGAATTTGTGTAAGTGAGAGATGACGACCCTGGCCAGGGTCTGATGATGATGGGATTTTTTGTGTTAGCGGGGCAAGGGCTGTGATGTGGAGTGTAATGAGCTTAGGCCATGTAACGTAACACACAGCCCTGTTCAAGGGCTAGACCTACTGTAGCTTAGCCAAGGTCTATAGCCTAGTCCTGAACGGGACCATAGGCCAGTGCTATGTTTTACTATAGCCACAGTGCATGCCAGATCCTGATGTTATTGCTTTGCAGCATTTCCATCGTAGGAGAACTTTCTTGGGTCAAATTTCAGAATTTTCTTAAATTTTGCCCCATTTTTGTCTAACAGGTGTATGGTAAAATGCCCAGTACCCGACTGCTTAAGGATTTACTGTTCCAGTTTCCACAGTTTTAACTAAAACAGAATATTACCATCACTATCTATTCTAGCTTTACTTCACCTTTCTATTTCATGTGAAAATTAAAATTTATTTCCAAGGATTGGTATGAAGAAGGCCACTAGAACCTCAGATTCCAACAGCTCAGAATTCAACCTAGTATGACCAGTAATCAATTCATCAACCCAGAACCCGACCACAGTATTAGTTGTTGTCAGTTTATAAGCCTGATTTTATTGGCAATTACTTTAAAAACAAAGTCTGAGATATTTTATCTAAAGTATATGTAGCATTGTCTAATATCAATAGAAAATTAAGGAGTTAATGAAGGAATTAATTTTGGGCGGTCGGATACTGGCTATCAAAATTTTTGTAGCCCACAATTCAACCACAACTGTGTTATACATATGTACGGTCGAATACTGGGCCCAACTTTTGAAAGTGGAGCCCAGTATTCAACCTTCCGCAGATCTGAAAACATAGCTCTTAAATTGAAATTTTTCTAGTCTGTGACTGGTTTGGCTATCCGCACTTCTCAGTTAAAACAAATATTGAAGAAGAAGGCAAGATCTTCAATTGGGCAAAAATTAAGAGTTTTTGATTCCTTGCCGAAGGCAGGCAAGGAATCTATGCGATGGTGATGTCGTGTGTGTGTATGTGTGTGGGTGTGTGTGTGTATGTGTGTGTGTGACGCCTGCTTGTAAACACGATATCTCAAGAACGGTAACCCCCAGGGATCTCAAACTTGGCATGTAGATTGTCCACATTGAGTAGATGGTCCCTATTTTTTTGGTAGAGGTCAAATGTCATTTGGGGTCACCAGAGGTCAAAATGTAAATACCTTGGAAATTGCTTGTAAACACGATATCTCCAGAAGGAAAAATGTGAGCAATCTCATACTTACCTTGCTGATTGTCCATATTGAGTAGATGGTCCCTATTGTTTTTGATGGAGGTCAAAGGTCATTTGGGGTCACCAGAGGGAAAAAGGTCAAAACCTTGTAAACACTGTATCTCAAGAAGGGTAAATGTGAGGGATTTCATACAAAGCAGGTGGATTGCCCATATTAAGTAGATGATCACAATTATTTTTGGTGGAGGTCAAAGGCCATTTGGGGTCATCAGAGATGAAAAGCTCAAAAACTTGTAAACACCATATGTCAAGAAACATAACTGCCAGGAATCTCATATTTACTAATTGGATTGTCCATACTGAGTAGATGACCCCTATTGTTTTTATTGGATGTCAAAGGTCATTTGGGGTCATCAGAGTTCAAAACATCTAAACCTTGCAAACACTATATCTCAAAAGAGTATATAACTGTTGAAGTTAATATCCATGAGCGGTTAGGGTGAAAGGGTAAGAGTAATTTGGCATGTGTAATGTAATAGTCATAGGGTATATAATTTTTTTGGAACAGTTTATTAACTTCACTATGTAAATTCTTTAGTGAGGTAATTTTGAAAATGCATTTGTAAAGTACTGAAGCAAACTCATAGGAAGAAGGTCTAAGGTGCACAAAAAGGCACATCACATGGTAGTTACTGTACAGTATGTTGATTCTGGCATGAAATTGTGCCCTGCTATTACATTAAGTTCCAAGTATTAATACATGAAAAAGTGGGCAGAGCAAAATATAAAATCTTAAAAGGCAAAATCTGTTCATCAGGCTGGCATACGTGCTTCAATGCTCATGGGTATGCTGATTTTGCAGCCACAAGTAAATAGATTTTCATGAAACTGATGTGGAACATGTGAGTTTAAACAGTCTGTATATAAGGGTCATTTAGGGACATACTCTGAAAATATTAGAAGATGCTTCTGTGCACACTAAGTAGATGACTGATATGGAACTTCATAAGTATAAACTTTGAACAGAGAGTACTCTGTGTGATGCACAAGAATCTCTTTTATAACATACCTACATTGCTTTTTCAATAACCTTAAAGAAAACCTGAAGAAAACATTAAATTTAGTGGGAAAAAGTGCTAATATTTGACAAACCTTGTGCCAACTGTCCTCATGAGGACATGTGAATGCAAGCATGCATTAATTGGAAGTGGGAATTGATGAATTAGATATACCACAGTTAATTAGTTTTACAAAAAAGAACCTAATTTACACTGATCATTTGGTATCAAATACCCTTCAGCGCACATGAACTGTCATTGCCTAATAGAGTGAATCAAATTGTAACTGACCCATTCTTTGCCATTTGGTCACAGTTATCTCGCCCAATTTTTTCACAGTTGACTGCCAGTTATCCCCACAGTGTCCTGAAGGATTACCTCATACAAACATACAGCTCAATTGACTTGAGCTTTTTACTGTATAAGTGGTGTTAATTGACTCTTATAAACCCTCTGAAGAAAGCTTATTTTATCTCAGTACATAACCATGACAGCCCATTGTTTGTATATACTCCTATTTCCTGCCATTCCCTGCAGGCATTCAGTACTCTATTTGTGGTCAAAATGTCAGACTTCCATGAAAGTATCACCTCTGCTAAATCCAGCATAAAATAACTGTCCACATTATCTTGTCTCATCTGACCACAAATAAAAGTTGTTTGCCTAGCCATTGTCTGGAGGTGGAGAAGTTCATGTACACTGATCAAGTTTCTAAACTGAAAGTCATCTTAGAAATGCTGTAGATTGACACCCTTCAGAAATTAGTGTCCTTTACATAGAAGCTGGTGGAATTGAACAAATAGTGTGTTTGTATAAGGAATTTTGTTGAACAAAACTTTAAACATTGGTGTCTGTCTAGATTGGTGTTTCTGCTTTACACTTTCAATATGCTCTACAGTGATTATTTGTCACTTAGTTTCATTCTAGATTTTGTTTTAAATTTTTTGATAGCATAAATGTATCAGGATACTACTTGCCTCATCTCTGCTTATATCTGGATAACCGCACCAAAAAGTAACCCCTGTGTGAAGGATTATATAGTTATGTCAAATATCATCATCGAGTGGGAATTCTTGTCTCACATTTCATTTTTATCCATGTCACTAACCCCCCCCCAAAAAAAAAAAAAAGGATACCATAAAACTTAATGCATAGAACCATTGCTTCAAGATTACCCTTTATGACACTTTTCAAAAGTATTAAGATTTTATTTTGCATTGCTGCTGTCATTTAAAAGTATAGTTCAGGTAATAAGAGCAAGCATAATGCTGTATACTGTGTATCACACAAGGAAAACTTGTACTGTATGTTATGCTGTACCTACAGTATAAGTAGACAAAAGGCGAATTAAAAGTCTTGTTAAATTATGGATTAATAGGGATATCTGCTTTTGTTAATTTGCAAAGGATACCATAGACAATGGGTGGGGCATTTCCCCCATAAAGCAAAAATTGCTGTCAGTAATAGCCAAGGTTACACATCTCTGTTCAGATGTCTCTTTAGGCTTGGTCTCACATACCCCACAACACCCAGTGTTAACTTGTGTTTACAATCAGACAAAACCACAGGCTAGCCCCGTGTTTTCGAGTCTGTGTTCTCATGTACCCAGTGTTTCGTTGATTGGATAGTGTTACGATAGTAACGAGGCCAAATATTTCACACACTGATTACAGCAAAATGTAAGAAAATACCTGTCATCAGTGCGATAAATACCTGTGACCTTGCTTGATTAAAACAAACACAATGTTTAAAACTGCTTAACCCTGCGATTTGAGGTGGATCAAATTTTAAACACCGACCCCGCGTTAACCCGCGTTCCCGCGTTACTCGAGCGTGAGGTAATACAGCGTTACCTCGAGCGTGAGGTATGTGAGAACACAGTATTTGATCCAATGCTTGAAGGAGAGTGTGTCGATGAGGGCTTGTTTAAACACGAACCTCAATGCAGACTTTTCGAAACATAGAGGCATCGGAACATAGAGACTTCAGAATGGAGAGCTGTCCCCATTGACCAAACTTTTGATAAAAATGGTTTCAAAATACCGCTTTATCAAGTAATGAGACAGTTTTCTGGAATATTAAAGCTGTGTGAAAAATTCCTCTTGTGTGTGGAGATCAAAGGTTTGAGGTGACAGATCAAACTTTGTAGACATAATATTTTTAGGGGGATAACTGTGAGGGATCTCATACCATGGTGGTAGTACTTCCATACTCATTCTGTACTAAGCTTAATTTTGAATTACTCATGTTGATGGAAGTGTTGGTAAGGTGATCACTATTGTTTTTAAGGGGTCGAAAGGTCATTTTGGGTCACATGAGGTCAAAAAGTTTTGACCTTACTAGTATTATATCTCAATTAAGTAGGATAATTGTATGGGATCTCATGCATGTCATGTTTGTTTCCATGTTTGCTGTGATATATCATACGGCAAGGAATCACTAAGCCTGTTGGCTTTCTAGTTATAACAGGATATCCATAAAGTACCTTTTAAGGAAAGTGGCTTTTATGAACTTTATCCCACCATATACAACAATGACTAAAATAGAGTTTCAATTTTATTTAATTGGGCTGGTTTGTTTTCATCAATTGGAAGTACAGGGTTGCTTTCAAAGATTAGATGTGAATATATCAAAAATTCTATTATGGGATAGGAGAGACTTGTAAATAACCAAAAGTGGACGGGTTCCGGGGGGCAGTCGAGTATTGGGTATTTTACCCTTATGTTAAAAATTATTCTTTACCACATGGAATTGATGGATTCCTTCAGTTTTACACATTTTTTGACCCTAAGTTTGAAAACTTAATACAAAGACATATCATTTTGCATTGCTACTCTGCATGTGTTTTTTCAACACACAATCAGTCATTGGCAACCTGATGGCTTCAGCTTTAGCTTTCATCTTCAAATATCACCTTGCTCACCTCCATTTGAAAAAAGACTGGTCAAGAAAGTTGAATGTTAAGACAAAGATTATTCATGGCAGGTTTGGTAATTATAGGTGCATTTTTGAAGCTGTGGAGTCACGGGCTGGGCTCTGGGCACACACCTTTGTGATGTTGTGAGGCGTATGGCTAAGGACCATCTACACACCATAGATCCTACCGTTAAGCATGGTTCACGGTCCTGTTCAAGGACTAGTATTGACTGTAGGCCTAAGACCACAATGTAGCTCACAACTTCACTTTGCCAATCACACCACCAAGGGCTTGGAACAAAGTAATTCATGATTTCTTACCTTTTACCTGGTTTCACTTCAAACATTTTAAGGTTGTGTAACCTTTCCTAGTGAAATTAAATAAAATTTGCTTTTCACAACAAGAAAAACCTCACATCAAATACAAAAAAAAAAAAAAAAAACCCTCTGATTTGACATTGACACTCATCTGTCTAGAGGTATTCAGGTTTGAAGGAATTCACCTTGGCACTAAATGGGATAGAAAATTATACATATGGCAATCCCCTTTGTAAGGATTGTGTCATTTGTGTGCCAGATGTTCCCAGTTGAGATGCTTCCTTGCTTTCAGTGTACCAATGTTTACATGTCACACAATTGTGGTGTTATTATAATTGTTGAATAAATTGTTTTATTTCCTCAGTTTTACTTCATAAGCTGTTTATACACCTCTAACTGTAAAGATGAATGCTGGTCCAAACTATCCAACTGCCTCCCTCTATGTCGGTGACCTTCATTCAGAGGTTACAGAAGCAATGCTGTTTGAGAAGTTCTCCACAGCAGGACCAATTGTGTCTATCAGGGTTTGTCGTGACATCGCATCTCGAAGATCCCTAGGATACGCATATGTCAATTTTCAACAACCTGCTGATGGTAAGATATTATGTAAAATGGATGATGTCACTTGTGTTGTACACTCAAAGCAAAAGTAACAAGAGTGAAATTTACATTGTACCTAAAGGACTTGATGTATGTGATCATAAGCATTGTGGTAGCTGTCTGTCCAAATGAAAAAGTTCATATCACACAGAAAAGTGCACTCTAGGTGACAAGTAATACTAAGAATGGTTTGCATTGTAGACTACGGAAATGCTCCTTCCAATTCTAAAATCTATGGTTTGGCCTAGCTGTTTTTTTTTTTAATCTAAAAAACAGACAATATGTGAATACATGCACCTCAAGGGTTTGCTTGTGTTTTTCCATTAATGAGTCAACATTGTTCTCTGTTGTCAGTTCTTAAAAAAATTTTTAGAAAGAAGGCTTTCTGATAACACACTAAGGTCTATCAGGCCTTTGTTTGAGTCTGACATAGCCTCTGTATTGTTGACTTAAATGTATAGTCAACTCCTGTGTCGAGGCAAAGTAGCATGAGGGACTTTTCAGTGATATATTTTGGGAGCCCAAGTGTTGAAGCAGAAGTGATTTTTGGAGCCCTGGTTGTTGTTAGTGTTCAAATTGATAAACTGTAAAAAACTGCTCATATGATTTGGTGGTTGCTGAATGCTCTTAAGATGCAGTTTGTTCTAAGCCGTTAATTTTTAGTACATCGTTATCTCTGAGACTGCACTTAGTACTTACAATAAATACATGTGTAAAGACATGCACCTACCCTGCAAATATGATATTTTGTTTCTTTTGTAGCGGAGAGAGCTCTTGATACCATGAACTTCGATGTCATTAAGGGGAGACCCATCCGTATCATGTGGTCACAGCGTGATCCTACCCTAAGGCGTTCTGGACTGGGTAATGTCTTCATCAAGAACTTAGACAAGTCCATTGACAACAAGGCTATGTATGACACCTTTTCTGCTTTTGGGAATATTTTGTCATGTAAGGTAAGGTTCATGGGATTGTGAAACTTGAACATTTTTAGCTTAATTGTGCTGTCTCACGCAGTTGTGACTCCTTCAGCTTCGGTTACTTCTAGCCCCTTTGTTGTCACAAGAAACACTTCTCTGGCAAAACTGAAGTAGCTTACATTGTGTACAGAATACCATCTTCCTTTGTTTGATTTTTTAGTGCTGGTGCAGTCTGATCTTTTTCTTGCAATGGGCTGGCTACTCATCATTGCAACAGGCACAATAGAACAATCAGAATACAACCCATTGCAAGAGTTGTCAATCCAAATAGCCTTCGTTTATCAGGGTTTCGATGGAAAAAGGGGGTTAAAGGGGGATTCGTCTCCCCTTTTAAGAACAGGGAGGGCAAAATCCCACCCCCTTTTCATTTCTTTAAAAATAAAAAAATGTCAGCATCTTAGCTTAATTTAAGAAAAGGGCACCTTTGCAGCAGTGGTTGAACTTACAGAAATAAGTAGCCTTTTCATACCCTTCAGATTGCATCTTTTGCCTACCTGAACCTTCCTTTGTCTTTGTCCAAGGGTACCATCAATTAAGTTTGTGGTTGGCAGTAATAAATCACCCCATTTTGAATTTCTGGTGGAATCAATTGTGATAGGAGATTATGGCATTCCTTAGTGTGTTTGGGGTGGTCAGGCATAACCTTTAAATTCATAGAACAGCAAGTTTGCAAGCAATGTTTACCTTGTAGTAATGGTTCTTAATTAGAAGAGAGTAGGGCTACTGCATGAAGATTCACATCAAGCAAAGTATGACCTGAATTGAAAAAAAGCACATTTGCTCTTAGTGTAATTATGTCCCTGTTCCATTTTAACTGAGGTTGGTGCAATACTAGTTTTGTTTCCTTGCTGGAAAAGAAGATCCCTCTCAATGAAGACTTCATATTTTACTTCTGCAGGTAGCCACTGATGATAATGGAGAAAATCGTGGATATGGTTTTGTCCATTTTGAGACTGAAGAGGCTGCTCAGAAAGCTATACAGAAGGTCAACGGAATGTTGTTGAATGGTCGTAAAGTGTGAGTTACATCTATTGCCTTGTGCTGAACATTTAGTGAAATATGCCAGAATTTTGCTGATGTTTTGAACCCATATATTTTATGGGGTTTAGTTGAGACTACAAATTTGCCTTGCCTCTATTTTACCAAATTTGTTTTGGAGACCATTGAAAAACAGTACCTGGCAATGTGAGGTATTCCTACCCTGCCACTGAAAATGGGTTACATATTGTTGAGTTGGTAACAGTTGATGTCAGAACTTGCCCATGAACCTTTTACTCAACTCAATGTTGGTATTGGCACGATACTGATAACAACAGGAACAAACATTTTTCTCTCTGTTACCATTTTCCCCCTCCCCCCCCCCAAAAAAAAAAATAAATCCCCGCTCCCCCAAAAAACACAAATAAATTCACATCGCTGACATATACGTTACCCTTGCTGCATCTCAATTTATATCTATAGTTGCTTGTGAATACACCCACCAGCAAGGTGGGGGGGGGGGGGGAAGTTGACACTACTGTTTGTGTTAGTTGAGATCATTTAGGACTAAGTGTGCATGTTTGCTTTTCTTTGTCTCATTAAATATTTTCCTCCTTTCTGACAAAAGTTTAAAGTACTCAATTATGATGCATGTGATATGTAATGCTTGTGTTAGGGTTGGGTGGTACTGTCAAAATATTAATACCAGTATTGTAAAACATACAGAACCGGAATTGAGGCAGCACCGGTTTTCAACTCTCAGGTAGGAGAGTGGGGTGGAAAGGAACCTAAGTCATGCATGGCCCTCATGTTATCCTGTACATTAATGCATCTGTGTGTTTGATTGGGTTAATAGCCATGCAGGAACCTCTGCTCTTATGTTTGTGTAAATATTTTAATCATCCACACATCCTAACAGTAATTTTTGTCAGCAAATATAATGAGTACCAGTAATTTTTTTCAAGGACCAGTATTTGCTCAAGAACCGGTATTGAGTATCACGCCAGATATCTTCGGTATTTTCATTTCCTGTACCCCTAGTAGGGCTGTGCATTTTCGGTTAATTCACTATCCGTTTAACCAATTTAATTATTAACCGGCGGTTAACCGTTTAACCGAAAATGACGTAATGTTCACACAACAACAAAAAGTCAACATTTCCAAAGAGCGCCATCACTTTTGTACAGGAAAGTGCAAGTCTAAAATGGCACCGTAAGTCATGTTCGCACATGTAAGTATGTGGCAAAAATGTTGGTATTTTGCGCTGAGTGTATATCATCTTTTCACAGTAAAAACCCATCCCGCATTTACTGAAGCTTTCTTCAGACCACGTGCACTTTTTAACATTCCACCATCTGTTGCATTCCCGTCTGACCCTATGTTATATTGTCAGTTATTTCATGAAACACTCCCACACCGCTGTTTTGATGCAGCTTGCTTGCGATGCAGTGTTCAATACATGTACAGCGCTCACGTGTGTGTCATAGTAGCGATCTGTACAATTGCACTGTAAACGGCCCACCAGCCGCAAACAGCACAACCAAGCCCTATTTTCCTGCATAAATTAAGGAATTCCCAGCATTCCTACCGTAAAGTTATTTACAGTAGGACTTATGGAATGTTATCATATGACATCGTTACGAACGTAAACAATTACGCACGTGGTCCCATTCATGCAGTAGACTTGCGTGCGTATCCGTTTTTACCATTAAACAAGGGACCATGTTTTGCTCGGTGACATCATATGCACACGATCTATTGCAAAATTTGAATTGCCTCTGCATTGTGATTGGTTCAAATACGTTGATTCTTAGCCAGCCAATCACAACTCGCGCCATCGCCTATGGGATTTAGTGTGTGAAAATACCAGACCTCCGAACGAATTTCCCCATTGAGTTTGCGTTATGATGATTGCACTTCCCAGGCTTACGTAGCCCGTCTGTGCAGCCGGCCAAGCCCCGTGCTAAATTCACCAAGAAACGGCAGCACAAATCTGTGCGTACTTGGATTTTTTCGGGGGTCTGACTTAAGTGCATTTCATTTGCTGATTATTTTGAAACAAGACGGTAAGGTTTGGACAAGAAGTGGCAAAATTACAGGGATATTTATATCAGAAAGAAACCATAAGATAACGTTAATCGAGTCCATTTTTAGCTGTCCAAGACCGCTAAAAATTGGATCGTTATTTTTACGTGCATCGTAGGGTTGACTTCTACAGTACAGTACATTATCGCAACTACAACCCAGTCGGTTCAAAGAACTGCGTATGCTTATTCATAAAAGTCAACATGGAATGTTCCATTTTATATGATATTGGGCAAACAACAAAATGGCGGGAATTTTCTGGTGCTAACGATCGTATTTTTACGGGTTAAATTTTTCCCAAATACTGCTACTTACAATAAAAAATAATGAAATTTACGGAGGTGTTGCATGATAAAATATTTCGATTAGCTACAGTGGGAAGACTTATTCAAATATACTTTTGTGCCCTAATCATGGTCTCGCGGAGGATTTATTGCCATAGAAATACAGGGCTTGGTAACTTTTGTTACAGCTCCCTGCTTGTCTTGTGGCTTTCTTTTCGCTTGGTAACCTCAGAAACATGCCGCTAATTTCTAAAGTTGTGCTTGGGTGTTGCTATTGAAGGGATTAGGGGACGAGCACACGAAGTTCTGCCAATGAAAATAACAATGGGTGCCCCACTTGTCACTCATCATAATGTACTTAATTCGGGGAGTTGCCGCGGAATTAATCCGTTCAATCGAACGGCCGATTTTAAAACTCTTTTTACAGTTATTGTTCGAGCCATAATTTGTGAGAAACTGACACTGTTTGTTGCACGATGCTTGTGTAACAGTTTACCAACAAGGCCACCCCGCGGCGACTGAGTTATTGGCAATACAAAAACGGTTAATCTATGAAGAGGAATGACGCATGAGTAACCGACGAGTCGGTCGGTTAACCGGTTAACCGATTAACCGTCACATCCCTAACCCCTAGTACCAGTACTGGTATACGGCCCAACTCTAGCTTGTGCCACTGAAAAACTTTTTAACACAGTATTTTAAGCTAGAAAGGACGGATTTCAAATCAATTTGTTAAGGCCAAAGGTCATCAAGGTCACTGGAGGTTAACCACTGAAAATGTTATATAAAAAACTTGCGAGCAAGATAATGATAGGTTCTTTAGATTTTTTATCTCACATGGTTTTGCATCAAATCAGCTTACACACCCAAATACCTTAGAAATCTGGCCTTGAGGTTCGTTCAGTAATGCTTCCTTCGGGTCGTAAATGGACTTCGGATCATTTGAAGTTGTAAGAGGGCAGTAACTGAAATTTGTAGATTTCAATGAGCACAGGTCACACTGCATTAAACTGGTCTGTCTGCCAGTGGATGCAATGTATGGATCATATGTCTCTTTACTGCTTTGCTCAGTGAGGTAACCCAATCCTCATTCTACTCTCACACCCCATGAAACACTTGCTTTCTACTTAACTGCTGAATAAACATTTGGTATGAGCTTTTGCTTAGCTCTAGTTTGGAGGTCAATTTATCAACTTTTCTAGTGGCAGTACAATTCTTATTATATCCAGCAAGGAACCGCAGTGCACATTGGTCTCTTGTTTCAACCACAATTTTCCCTTCTTCCTGTAGCTATGTGGGTAAATTTATTCCTCGACGTGAGCGTAGCTCTGGCACAGGTGACCATGCCAGGAAATACACCAATGTCTATATTAAAAACTTTGGTGTTGAAATGACAGAAGAGGAACTCCGTGCCATCTGTGAGTCCTATGGCAAAATACTTTCCCTGAAGATCATGACTGACATGGAAGGGAATTCCAGAGGGTTTGGATTTGTTTCTTTTGAGAGCCATGAGCGAGCCATGCAGGTTAGTTTCTAGTTCATACTATCTCTAGCAGTCTTGTAGTATGTCACAAATACTTTGAGGGATGTTGCAATGTTAAATTGCAGCTTTCTTTTATTACTTGTTGTTTTTTTTTTTTGAATTCCTGAAATTCTATATTTTGTTGTTAACAAGTGTCCAAAATTTGATAAGGGTTTGCTATGTAACCAGTTTTCACATGCCACAGAGTAAAGATAAGTTTGTGTTGAGTATAACCTTACTGTATAGATTGTTGTGGTATGCTGGACAAGTGAGGTGTTTGTCACCTGGGGATGTTTCAATTCATCTATTTGTTCATAAAGTGGTTAATTTATGTGTGTCAGATCAGACACCTTGTTGTAAAATACTGTTACCTCTCTCTTGTGTTCTTGTTGTAGTGTGTTGAGGACCTTAATGGGAAAGAGCATGGAGGCAGACAACTCTTTGCAGGAAGGGCACAGAAGAAATCTGAGAGAAGTGCCGAACTCAGAGCTCGTTTTGAGGCTCTTCGTCAGGTATGGCTGATGTCCCAACTCCATTTTTACTCCCCTCTTTCCTCCCTCTTGCCTGCCTCTTCTTAAAATTAAAAAGTATGTTTGCCCCAAACAGCAATAAATGTGTAAAATTTTCAACCTGTTTTAATTTCCACAGGAAAGAAGCAACCGCTTTCAGGGTGTGAACCTTTACATTAAAAACCTTGATGACGACATTGACGATGAAAGGTTGAGAAAAGAGTTTGCTCGGTTTGGAAACATTACCAGTGCCAAGGTAAATATCTTGTTATGGGGATGAATTTATAAGAGAGGCAGACCTCCCGGGCACTGATAGAAACTTGACATTTCCAATCTGGCACCAATTGGTAAAATTCTGTTACATACCCTTTGTTTGTTTTGGTTCTTGTCCAGGTTAGATGGCTTTGTGCACAGTACGTAGAAAATGATAGAAATATTCCCCCAAGTAGTAGTAAGCTAGTTAATCAATGTTCCAAAAACTGAAGACTGGCCTTTTAAGCAACTTTTTAAGATGCAGCTAAATTAGGCCTTGTTTGAAATTTCACCAAGTTCAAGTTGTGTAACAGTTCCCAACATACTTGATATATTTAAAACTTCTTAACAGGAATCGGTCACAGGATTAAACTCAATAGTGCTGTCAAGTTTAAAAGGGTTGAATTAAGGATTAATGAGGGCTACACATTGCATTGATAAGGAGATCACTCTCGATCACGGTTGATGTTAGGAAAGCTCAAGGGTTACTCTGTGTGCATTCAGTAATATGTGAAGGACAACCAAATTTTGGACAGACAGACAGATAGATTTTCTCAAGAAACCATCACTGATGCGCTCTGTTACCATGAGTTATCATTCCCAATGTTGTTTTGCAGAGTTTGATCCTTCAGTGCACCAGAAATGTAATCTTTACTCAGAATGAAAGCCCCCCCAGTAAAAGAAAGCAGGCTGCATGGTCAATTTGTAAGAGCATTTGATTGGCAGTCGGTAGGTCTGGAGTTTGACTCCTGACCTGGTCATACCAAATATTGCAAAAATGGAACCTTTGTGCTTGGTGCTTTGCATAAGAAAATGGAGAAGGGAGAACAAGCCAGTGAGCCACAACTGTGAAATTGGCAGTGGCATGCCCGAGTTGAAATAATGGGTTAGAAACTGAGCTGTAAAACCTCATCTCACTGACTAACCATCTACCAATAAATAGTATTTTCAATGTCAGTAGTAATAAAATAAATAATGAACTTCTATGCTGCTATTGTATACATTCACTGTAAAGATATTTTAACTTTACCATCTTGACAGGTGATGCGCAATGACAACGACGTATCTCGTGGCTTTGGCTTCGTCTGCTTCTCATCGCAGGAGGAGGCCACCAAGGCGGTGACCGAGATGAACAACCGGATCATTTCCGTCAAACCACTGTATGTGGCCCTGGCCCAGCGAAAAGAGGTCCGACAGGCCCAGTTGGCTACCCAGTATATGAGGATGAATATGAACTATCGTGTCCCCGTAAGTTGAGATCTCTTTTTCATAATTTATTTTTTCTTATATGCCTTTCCTGTTAGAACCAGCAGAGTGACTCCTGTATTTTTCTTGGCTGTCTAATTTTTGTTTTGCAAACTACTATGCAGACTTCATTTCTTCATTCATATTTGGTTGTAATCCCTAACCCCTGTTGGTCTGTTACAGTCAGGTAACTAGATTTTCAGGCTATAACATATCAAAAAAAAAAAAGATAAACCCGATCATCAATGGATAAAAACAACAATGCTGTTAGGCCAGCTGCGCTGCATCGATGATAGTCTTTATAACATTCAACTTTACAGACTTGACCATGGCTGAATGATATGTATGTGCACTACTGCTAGTGCTAGAGTACTGGGGTAGCATATTTAACCTACACTATAGGCTAAATTACTTTCTGTTTCTAAATTAAGCAAAATTTGAAATGATACAACACAACTTTAACATTGAAATAAGGTTAATATTCATGCTAAAGGATTAGTTGATCAAGTCCCCAAATGACAGTGTTTGGTATTGTAATCAACTATTAACATTAGTGTCACTGTCATGGTTAAGGTAGCTAACCTTGTTTCTCAGTTTAGTTGCATTAGTAGCTTACCCTTTAACCCTATATTAGTAATGTCTTAATAACTTGTTAGATATTTAATTGTTTGGTGATTGGTACTGATGATTTTCAAAGACACAATTTCCAAAATAAAACCCTTAAAAAATACTAATGTTACAACTGTCCTTGAAATGAAGATTGTAAAAACAGAGAATAACATTAGCCATATATTGCATGTCCCTCTTCCATATCCAAAACACTATTGCTCGCCATAGATTTATAGTTAGTTATGCCAGATGGCAGCTGAGTGATATGGTTTCACAGCGAAACCATTCGTATATAGTCATGGTAAGCTATGGTTTCGCATAGGGCTCATCGGACATCGGATCGGGCCAATATTCACCACCATCGGTAAAATATCGGATCGGCATTATTCAGCTAAATTCACTTGCCGATGTTTACCGATATTCCGTATGCTGAAAACTTTGTAAAAGTTTCAAAGGAACTTTTTACTGCGTGGTCTTGTGCCACCATATACAAGCCATTTCCTACGCCTCAGCTGCAAGAAGTTTCTTTTTTTCTGAAAGTCCTTCCCCTCTCTGGCGCAGAGTCAAGTTCACTGCAGATACTTAATGGCACTCTGTGAATCTTCACTACAGGACAAGTAAAACTTAGTAATAACAAGCCAGCAAAGTTGTTATTCCGTGTGTAATATTTTACAAATTTCAGTTGCATTTTCCCTTCACTTTTGTCCCATAGTTGTTTGATGGCAGTTCCATACATTCCTTATGCTCAAATAAAGAACAAACCTGCAATACATGAACTGCATGATTAAATCTCTTTCAAGAGTTACTCCGTTGTTGTTACAAACTTTGCTCCGCCTTTTTCATGATGGAATGATCCAATATTGGCATGGGTAAGACCTAGTGTTTGCACGTGGTATTCAAAAAAAAGTTTCAAAAAATGGTCCCGATCGCAACAGCCCTCAGGTTCGGTGATTACCCATTTTTTTCTTAAGTCCTCCCGATTCTCTGGTGAAGAGTTTTTTGGGGAAGACAAGCAATACTCCCGAAGATGAGTAAAGTAGACGTATAGCAACGATTTGTCCATGCTCCTTTGGGTACTGTATATGCATGAGAAATTAACAACTGTATCGGAGAGGTATCGATCACGTTCACAAGTTCAAATCAAACCCACAGATATTAGAAATATGACAGAAAAAAACCCTTCGAATACTTCTTTACACCTTTGCTTTTTTCATATTTTAATTTTTAAACGTTTTTGGACTCAAAAAGCAATCCTCCTAACTCCACTTCGAAGCTGTTTGTGTTACTTCTTTCAAAACAAAGTCAGAAATATTTACCGATCCCAGCATTTGTTAACAGTATTCTCTATCACATCCGAAAATGACGTCATTCGTGTTAAATTTGCATCTAGCGTACACGTGTGCCAACACCCACGCTATCGTGGCCTTATTAGGAAGTCGCGTACCTGGGAGTACTACATAGGTTCATTCATAACCGCCCTGCCGTTCAGGTCGGGACACCCTTCAAACTCCTGTCGAAAGGAAACTCTCCATCACACGTGTGTAAACGGCGATATTTTGGGGCTCACAAGATAATGAAATTTTGCTTAGATTGTTATTTTTCCCAAACAATTTTAGTGTTGGTAGTTACATCCCAGTATTTCATACATAACACGAGGTTAATTTGCTTCGTGGTGAAGAAACAAACCAACAATCCTGGTGTCTTAAATTATCGTCAATTTTTACGAAATCATTGCAGTCATATCTTGGCACTAAACATATAGTGGAAAAGTGTTTGATTGCATAATATTGACACAATAAACCATTATATCGGCCAATTCAAGGCTCGATTTTATTTCAAGGTTTGGTTTTCATTTCGGTATACTCGAGGTAGCGTCCCATATTTTGTATTTTAGATAATCGCCGTTAGTATTACAGTACGCAGGGAAGGGTTTAGACAGAGCTGTTACAGATTCTTGCAGAATATACGGCACGCAGTACATCTTGTCTGCAAGTTTCTACATAAAAAAGAACTGACTTGCAGTGTTGGCGCGCCTGTTGCTACGGTATGAATTACTGTAGCTTGCATGCAGATTTTAAAGTTAGTGTACGTTGTAGCATACACTGATCTGAGAAGCAACACTACTGTACATCAGCATGATCGGCCCTCGCACCGGTGAAAAATTCAACTTAATTAAATAGAGTACAACCAACATTCAAACTCAAATATAATTTCATGTGATCAGTTCATTCACAGTCTCATACTAATTTGCAAACTATTAGACATTTTAAAGATGACTTTAAATAGGAGTAAATGCGCGGGCAATGTACATAAAAAGGCATTGCTTATAGTTACAACAAGGAAATCTAAACCTACTAGTAAACGGGGAAAAATTGTGGGCCTAAATGCATAGATACGGCGGGGTGACGAAAATATCGGATCGGATCGGATATCGGCCGATGTTGGGGAAAAAACATCGGACATCGGATCGGCAGTGAAAAACCACATCGGTTAGGCCCTAGTTTCGCAGGGAAACCATGCATAGCAAAAGGGTTAATATGGTCAATTTTTGATGGGAATTGTGGCTTTATTCGTGGTTTGCTTTGCTTCTTACATGGAATACCCAATTAGGCATCTTCATGTCACATGACTTGTAAAGTTGGTTGGACAGTAGTTTGTGGGCAATGGGGCATTGCTGCATCTTTGGTATTTGCCCTCTTGGTTAATCCCAACATTATTGAATGTTTTTATTTTCAGGGCCAGCAAATGAGTCAAATCTACCCTAGTTTCAATTATTACCAAACCATGCCCCATCCACAACGAAACCTGTTTGCAGGTCAGATTGCCCAAGTTCGCAACCCTAGATGGCCTACTGCACAAGCACGTCCTGCTGGACAGACAGGATACCAGACCATGCCAGGTGCAGCAAGACAATTTGGAGCCCCAGCCCAGATCCGTGCCACTCTCCCAAGAAGTGTTCCAGTCCAGGGAGCACCCTCTGCAAGAGTCCAGGGTAAGATACATGGGGCACCCATTAATTTGAATGTATTGGAGCAGAGATTGCATTTATCTGGAAAAAATGTCCTAAAGTTTGATGATATTTTCTATTTCATGAATATTCAAGATTTGTGTTTTAATTTTGTAAATTTCTGGAGTAAACTGGTGAGATGCAAAGTGCAAACAAAATTTAATCATGATTTAGCAGTTAAGAAGTTATTGAGTTGATTTTCTGTCGTAAAGATGCTGCAAGTTAAAATTTACATTTACCACTGACTTATATTTTAAGATGTAAGCAAAATTTTCTGTTGCAGCAAGAAAAATCATTTTGGCATAAAGCTCAAGCATTTATTGGAGAGGGTGGACCTTTGCACCAGTCTTCTTATTACTTCAGTGTTATATTTGGGGATAAGGGTTGCAGAGTGTTTTTGCATTTCATAAGTAATTAAGTATAATGATTAAGGAGATTTGTTTCAGTGAAATGACATGGAAAACTTTCATTTGTCTTACCAGGAGTGACAGGTGTGCCAAACCCAACCATGCGCATGGCGACCAATGCCGCAACTCAGAGACCAGGCTTTAAGTTTGCACAAGGTGGACGTGCCACCCAAGCAGCAGGTGCAGAGGTAAGGGTTACAGTCATGGCCTTACATGCATAGACAGAGCAAGTAACATATATGTCCAATCCATAGATTGTCACCACTCATTAGGACCAAAAAAAGGCACACAAAGATGGCCACTGTGAAGCTATAAATAGTCTGATTTGACACCTCTAACATGGAGAAGCAAAACAATCCAGTGCCCACAAACGGAAAAAAAATAAGCTGTCGGCATTGCTACATTAAACCAGCAGGTTGCAAGGTAAAACTTCAAGAAACTGTTGCATCAGTAGGTACCAGCAGAAGGCTTTCATATCTTGTCAGTATCCAGGGCATAAGTGTGAATCTGTGTTAATATTTAACTCATAATTATGTAAGTTTAACAAATTTAACACATGTGAAAGAGTAATTTTGCACCAAATAATTAAAGTGTTCAAAATTTTGCTTTTCAATTTTGCTGTTTCTGGCCTCCTAGAGGCGTGGTCACAAAAATCAATTAAACCCCCATATATTTTATGTACAAAATCTGCTACACAATTTTGCATTTGCATAGAGATATTTCCATTTTGTGTAGCAATATATGATGCTATACAGCATAAATTGTCCTCTGATCTGTATGAACCATTGGTGAAGGGACAAGTTATAGCTTGTCTTCCTTCTGTCTTGACAAAGTGCTATAGTACTACCCATCTTGATGTTTTATTCTTCAAGTCACAAATAAGCAATTGTTCCTAGATTTTCATTACAATCCATTCTGTTATAGACTTCCATTCCCTGCAAAATTTTATGTTTTAAATGTAATTGTAGTCACAGCTTGATGACATCCTCCCATTTCTTCTTCTTGCTTCTCAGGATGGTCAAGAGATTGCCCAGCAAGCTGTCCACGTTCCTGGTCAAGCTCCTTTGACAGCTCAGATGTTGGCTCAGGCTCAACCTCATGAACAGAAGCAGATGTTGGGAGAGCGTCTTTTCTCCATCATTAAGCTGTCCCATGGAGAACAAGCTGGTAAAATCACTGGTATGTTGCTGGAGATTGACAACGCTGAGTTGCTTCACATGTTGGAGTCTCGGGAGTCTCTCAATGCTAAGGTAAGAGAGGTCCTCATGCCATGAATCTTTTTCCCAAAATCTATTACAAAGGATTATGGGATAGATTCTTGGGTACAGGCCATTTTGCAGTGGCTGGCCAAACATGACCCACATCAAAGTGCTATCCCAAGAGTCTTTGCAATTGCTTTCTGGAAAAAGGGTCTGTTTGGCTCATGAGTTGATTGATGTATTAAATTCATGGAGACCTTGTAGGATTGTAATGCACTTGTCATGCATTACTATGAATTGTAGATGGAATGCATTGGAATTATTGTGATGAAAGAGTGCAATGCCAACCAGCAGTGGCATAGCCACGGGGCTGGTATTGGGGGTTAGAAACCCCCCCCATGACCCAACCTTGCAATGCAAAAACACCTAAAAGTGTTTTTTTTCTCTTTATCCATTGAATTTTTCCTCATGTCTTGCCCCAAACCTCCCCTCCCTCCCCCATGACACAAACCTGGCTAGGCTACTGCCATCCAGCATGTATGTGAGTGTGGCAAATGTTGAACAACTCAAATGATTGTTGCACAAAGTAAGGAGGAGCAATTTTTACACAGATGTTTATTTCAAAGCAATCACTCTTAATTCCACAAGAGTTGGTTGATTCTGTTGTGCAAAGAATAAAGTTCATCATATTAAATGCAATTTGATTAACATGTTACACTTCTGCCATCAGGGCAGTTCAAAACGTAAAAAAAAAAAACCCCTTAGCAAGGCTATTCATTGAGAAAATTAAATTGGATAATTGACTTGGCTTATCATTGACATCATTGGAAGTGTAGGAAACTGCCATGAAGTAGGAAAATGTTGTCTTTGAAGTGTTAATGTTTTTAATATCTATCACTTACTTATGCTGTAT
The DNA here is from genome assembly GCA_037179385.1 of Holothuria scabra. Classification (NCBI taxonomy): domain Eukaryota; kingdom Metazoa; phylum Echinodermata; class Holothuroidea; order Aspidochirotida; family Holothuriidae; genus Holothuria; species Holothuria scabra. Next base: position 16,422,769 of record CM074199.1, read on the forward strand.
TAGTCTATGTTTTCATCAGTTAAGTCCCTTGAAAATAAAACTGCAACTTGAGTCCTTCTTTGTGTAATTAGAGGTACAATTGAAACTGTCATATCAGCAAGGGAATTATTTGGAAGCAATTTTGCATAATGTGTGGAGTGATATTCTTTAAAACCTGTAATGACAAACAATATGGTAGCCTATCTTTACCTGCGAACCAAACAGAACTCCCAAAATGACATTATCATGTATGATTCTTTCAAAATTAAAAGTGTTTAGAATCTTGTTTGGATTTTTGGTTCCTTGCGTAAGCAAAAGGAACCTATGTAGTCAGGTTGGCGTGTGTGTGTGTGTGTGTGTGTGTATGTGTGTGTGTGTGTGTGTGTGTCTGTGACGTTAGCTTGGGTACGCTGTAACTCAACAAGGGAAAGTTGGATTAAATTGAAACTTGGTATATAGAAGTGCCGTAGTTTGAAGGTGTGCCCTATCGTTTTTGGTGGAGGTCAAAGGTCATTTGGGGTCACCAGAGGTCAAAAACTAAAACCTTCTCAACATGATACTTCAAGGTAGGAAACTTGGATAGATGTCATACTTAGTGTGTGGGTGTGTTATTGTGTAAGGTTGAAATCTGATATGTTTGGTGAAGGTCAAGGGGTCATCTGGGGTCACCAGGGGTCAAACACTGAAAAACATTTTAACATAGTATTTTAAGGTAAAAAGGACAGATTTCAAACCAATCTGTGTTTGGTTAAGGTCAAAGGTCATCAAGGTCACTGGAGGTCAACCACTGGAAATGTTATTGAGAAAATATTGTAAGCTAGATAAAGATAGGTTTAATAGATTTTTTTATCTCACCTGGTTTTGCATGCTTACACACCCAAACACCTAAGAAGCCTTTACATTCGTTCAGTAATGATTACTTCGGGTTGTACACAGATTTTGGATCATTCAAAGTTGTAAGAGGGCAATAACTGAAATATGTAGATTTCAATGAGCACAGGTCACTCTGCATTAATCTGGTCTCTATGCCAGTGGAAGCAATGCATGGATTGTACAGTACAGTATGTCTCTTTAATACTGCTGTGCTATGTGGGGTAACCTAATCCTCATTCTATTATCACACCCCATCAATCACTTGCTTTAGGCTTAACTGCTGAATAAACCCTGTTTTCTGTGTAGAGATAGCAAACAGGACAAATGGTAGATTGTTTTAAAGTAATAGCAAGTTTTATTTGAGAGCAGGTAAAAATAACTTATGAGAGAAGTACAAGGGGTGTTTTTCTCTCTCTAACCACATTGTGTATTGTTTATTGGTGATAATATCAAGTTTGATTACAAGCATAAATACATATGGAAATGAGGAAATGTTTTTGAAGGATCACCAAGCATTATACAAGTTGAATGTAAGTTAGGCCACAAAAATTTAATCATTGATATCATGTAATATTAGTACTAAAATACCCCTTGTGAAGATGTTACAAACATTGAGTATGAGCTTTTGCTTCTCTCTATTTCGAAGACTGGCTGTACACTAGTTCTTATAATATCCAGCAAGGAACCACAGTGCCCATTGGGCTCTTGTTAAAAATGCCTAGGCATTCTTGTCTGCATTTTTTAGGGAAATAAATGTACTTCGTTTCCATATTTGCTCTGCTTCCTTTCCCATCATCAGGGAGATAATATCAGTGAGTCACTTCATTGACTCCAGACAGGGGGTTCTGCCAGAAACTCCAAAAAAGGGAGATTTATTACTGCTAAACCCCCAAATTGATTGTGGGTTCAGGTTGCCAAAGATTGCTGTAAGAACCCTATTAGGTGCAATCTGAAGGGTTTTAGAGACTACATATATTTATCTAAGTTCAAACATTTCTGCAAGGGTGATCCCTCTTAAAGAAACCAAATCCTCCCCCCCCCAGGCAGTGTGGGGGGGAATATTACCCCCCCCCTTCTTCTGGAAAGGGGGACAACCCTGAAAAAACACTGCTGGGATTTGTCCGTGCCCTCATCATGTTCTTTTTTTAGGTACTGCTTGTTTTACAGCTGTACATTTCACTCTGCGGCATAATGATTTGTAAGCATGTGTACATTTTCAGGCATTGTCAGACCCCAAATTTGCATGGCATTAGGTTCATCACCATACCAAATCAAGGTCAAACATTTTGAATACAAAACTTTTATTTTGGTATTTTCTTTCTTCCAGGTGGAAGAGGCATTGTCTGTGCTGGCTGTCCACCAGCAAAAGGAGCAAAAGAAACCTGCTCAGCCCATCCCTGCTCAATAGGAAGATGAGCATAATTCAGCCTGATCATTCTCACTGTGTTGGACTCTATTTGTAATCTCAAAATTCTCTCTTGTTAAAATGTTCAGGTTTTGATTTAATGTCATCAGTTTCAGTTCCACAGTCGTCAATATGACCGACTGTCTAGTATATGTCTTGATCTGCCTCGGTGAATGCTTCATCGTAATTTAAGGGATTGAAAATAATTGTCAAAATGCTAAGAAATGCATTTGTTTTTACTCTGAGAGATAACTAGCCCACAAAAAAATGTTTAAAAGGAAGAGAAAAAAAAACCATAAAAATTGCAAAATGTTTTCAAAAAATAAGGTGAATTTTTTGCGTGGTAACAATATTAATGTGACACAGAATTTGCATGCAGAATGAGAGAAGTTCTAACATGTCACTGTTGTTAAAAAAATATTTTCTTTTTTTTTTTCAAGCAAAAAAGTGGAATGATAAAGCCTTCACAGTATCACTGGGTCAATTTTGCTTCGATTCCAGTGCTTACATACAAATTTCAGTCGTCAAGGTAAATACATAAGGTGCTCTAAAAGTTTAAAAAAACGTAAATGCAAAAAAACTGGAAAATTATTGATAAAATGTGCAAAGTTCATTTTGCCTTGTTGCAAAAATTATAAAAAAATGATGGAACCGAGATGGGAAGAATTCTTGCAGCCAGGGGTTTGCAATATGTGTGGACATACAACAAAGTGTTTCAGTAAGTAATAGCAATGTACATGCCTACACATTTTGTCCTTACGGCAGTGGTTTTGAAACAACAAAACTATGTGATCAAATTATTTTCTGTAGGTCTTCCATTTCTGCTACTATGCTTTACTTTTTGTCAGTAAAGGCTTTAAACTGATGTTTTTGACCTACTTGCCTAGGTGAATATTTTACCCAAAGAGTTTGAACTAGGCACTTATTTCACCTGATATGGCCAAATAAAGCCAAACAGTTTGTTACAGCTTCATTATCTGAGTGTTGTATTTCGATCTCCAGAAATTTGCCAGCTTTCAGCCTCTGGTACTTTTTAACCAGCATGTTTAAAAAGGTTTTCCCCTGTGATATTACAAAAGCTCATGATTTTTATCATTACTTTGTGTCTTGTACCATTTGTGTTCTCAGTGTGTCTTTAACATATTGTAATTGCCAGTCATCAGAATGGGTTACCTTCTGCTCACAATCTGTAGCTCTCTTGTGAACATTTCCTCACGTCACAAGGGTTTCATTCATGAATTCTAATTAGACGGTGTTCATCCCCCTTAATCAACATTAACCCTAAAGCCATGGTCACAATACAACGAATTTGGATCTGATTCCGATCCAATTTTTTCGTGGTTTTTTTTTGTTAAAATCTTTTCAATCGTTGAAAAGGGCAAAAAATTGGCAAATGTGTGAATGTGTATCTCACGACTATAGAAAATTAAATAATTATTTGTGATGTCACATCGATAGAGAAATTTTATTGGACTCCTCTCTGATAAAAGATGTGTGTCGGTGTGATCACGGAAAAGTTAAGTGGTGTTTTATTTTCATGAACATCAGATGGAAATTCATATATTGACACTGAAGTTTTTTGGCCTCCCTTTTTGTCCCAAGGAGGAGAAGATTTTGAACAAAATCTCGAAAAAATCTGATCGGCATTCGATCCGAATCCATTGTGGTGTGATGTTGGCTTTATACGTAGCATCCTCTATACTAATATTATGACATCCAGTGATATGGAGTGTTCGGAGTGTTATTGTTCATATTGAAAAAAACATTCGTTTCTTGGTTTGAATGTTACAATTATATCCATGTTGGACTTCTTTTTTAACATTTGTGTAATCTCTATAGGGGGGGTTTTATTTAAATTAATGATTGTACCATTATTTAGAGGTGACCTCAAGCAAGGAGTTTTTCCAAGAAAGCATTGTTATTAATGGACGGTTATTTGATGAAAGGTTTTAATATGTGATTGGAGTCAAAAGACTTTTAAAAGCCCTTAAGATGATGTCAATAAAATATTGAAAATCCCCCTTTGTGAAAGTGGTTTGATTCAATTACATTTTGTTTGAAGTTAAAAAATCGAGTTGTCTTTTTTGTTTGTTGTGAAAATATGATGTGCATGATTTACACTGAGGATGCAACATCAGGCATCCCATTTTCCTGCATAACCCATCTGTATGGCATGTTCTGGCATTCGTAGAAATATTTAGCCTCAATAATAGTTGTAAGTTAGTGAATATTCAGAAGGCAGCATTGGGTTCTGTTTAAATCATGCAGGAGCCCATGCCACACACAGAGTTGGTATGTCATCATAATACTTGTGCCCTGGTTCCCACTGCTCAGCTGGTTATGTAACACAGTAGTGATAGAACATCTCTGGTTTCAGTCTAGATTTCAGGATTACACACTCATTCAAAAACGATAGCATAATTCATGAGAGAGTACAGGAATAACTGGTATTATGGTAACAAAGTTTGGGTCTAAAACAAGATGGTGGTTGTTGGGAGCTCCAAAAACAATCTGCTCTACAGGGGAGCAATCCACTGTTTCCGAGCCATGTTGACAACCAGACTTCATATCGTTGCACATTGATTTCTACACCCACAGAAAGCTAGACAGCCAACATTTGACCAGGGCCTCTTAATGTCCCTTGATAGACCTTTATATATCAGGTGTTGCTTCCCAATCCTACCTACTCTCTCTACCATCACATAAAGTATTTATGTGGCCTTTACAGTCATATTGCCTTCCAGGTCACACTTTGTTAGAGATGCTCAGATAGTAATTACATTATACTGGCTTCTCTACCTTTTGGCTAAGATCATGTGTAGAATCTGTTCTTTTCATCCAGTTTAGAATGGAGCCATACATGACAGACCAATAATGTAAATGGTCTGAAGGCAGTGAGGTTGGTCAAGTATTGTCCTTCAGGAAGCAGTTAGGTTTTGCTGAACACCCCTTTGCCAGAGGGTCAGGAGGACTTTAGAATTGCCTTCCAGTTCTCACTGGTCTATGTAAAAGAGATCGAGTACTGTCCATGAGTATAGTTAAATTGCATTTTTGTGCAGTACACTCACCTGTGATGTTCAATGATGCAGTGGAAAATGTAGGCATTATGTCAGACATTTCTAATTATTTGTTCTTTATGCATGTGGAACCACAAGTCAAAAAAGTGAAAGTATTTGAAGCAGTTAAGGATCCATACATATGCTTTAAAGGTCAAGAGCAGTTGCCCCAAAATTATTTTGAAACAACTAAATTTTGCTGTCATTTTTCTTCCAAGAAGCTTTTGTGATATTTTAAGGCTTAAACATTCAATATTTGGTTGACCAAGATATTACTACTCGTGAATTTCACAATTCAGTAAAAAAACACATTGTCACATGATTGTCAAGAGCCTTTCACAAACTGGTATAGACTACTGCCCTTGTTTAAATTGGGGTGACTGCATTTGCCGTTTAAAGGCATGTTCTGGTGGCTTTTCGCCTCTGTCTTGTAAGAAAAACAAAAATATTCCACACCATGACCTTCAAACCCTATCACAATACCATTTTCCTAACTTGAAATATCTCACTTTAAAGATGGGTTATTTTTGTTACAAATACCTCTGCTTTTCAACAAATCCACAGAAAGTTATGTAATGTGGGCACATTGCTTCAAATTCCTTTTGTTTTTCTTGATAATTGAACACCCTGTTTGTCCTTGAAATTTGATACTGTTGGAATGTTTGAATATCTTTTCCTGTAGATCTAGCATTACCCTTTACCATTTGTAGAGCACAACCAACAATGTTACTCGATATTGCCTCCAGCAGCATCATAATTATAAATAAATTGAATGTAATGTCAAATTAATATGCCACAATGACATCACAGATTTCCCATGATGCATCAAATCCCAAGAAAAATTTGCAATACTTTAAAAATTTGTATCTTCTGAACGCTATACTATCGATATGCAGTTTTCACCTTCTGAAAGAGAAAATTTTTCTGCTTTTTTTGAAGTTAACAAATTTTGTCTCCAGAATATGCCTATGTTTAGGTATTGAAACTGCATAAGAATAGTGGGAACCACAAGGCTGGCTAGCTGTTGCTCTTGCCAGTCACCGAGTCCACATTGTTTTAATTCCAAGTTTGAGGGAATATGGTTTAATGCAAGTTGTTGGCCCAAGATTACATCACTGAAATGTGTAGGAGCAAAAGATGTTAGAAACTTGGACATTGGGTCACAGTGTCCATCGATAGAAGTAGCTGTTAGTCTGGTTAGGTAGATTTTCATTCCCATATCATGGCTTTGAGGAATTTCATTTTTCATAAAATTGACATGTAGGAAATTGGCATTAGCCCTCAAATTACATAGCTATGCAGCACCTCAAATTCACTGAATGAATTGAAACGAAGGACATGGTAAAGTGGCCATGGTCTAGCAATGTTTGAGCTGTAATTCTTTTATATAATATGGTGTCCAGAATTGCAAAAATGTAAGTTTGGTTAGGTTAGCCTGCTGGCCCAGTTTCCAACCAATTGGTTCGAGTCAAGCCGGCCATGGCCATTTTGCTAATTGTGGCTCACTGGCTTGTTTTCCCAACTTCATGGCTTATGCTGAGCACCAAGCACAATGACAGTAGAGTGCGTTTTTAAAGGCTTCAGTATGACCCGGCCGGGACTTGACCTCCTGACCTCCCAACTGCAAAGTCTGATGCTGTAACCACTTGAACATTGCAGTCAGACCATTGCAGAAAGGTGGTATTTTGGAATAAATAGGGGTCTGCAGCAAAATCTCAAGAAGCCCATTGGTCAGTTAATAGCATGATTTCCAATAACAACAGAAAATAAAATTGTGCATGCAGATAGGCTACTCTAGTGCACAAAGGCACTGTATAGCCCACACAGTTTGACTGTCATTATGAAAGAAGAGATGCAAGCTGGAGTCTATCCTCATCTCAACATGATGGATTGGCCATTTACTACAGCCAGCAATGGAAATCTACATGTTAATGCATCATCATTGCAGCTTGCTGGTTTCTTTGTTGAGGATATTAATAGGAAAATGGTATTTTTTAAAAAATTTAAATTGGTTTCAAAATTGGCTGGGTTTTATTTAGGGTTTGCGTCACAGAATACTTGAATATTTGGCCTAATCTTTTCTAGTCTGGTGTCAGAATAACAATGAAGGTTGCAGAAGTGTTCTCATGGATTTAAAGGTGGGAGCTATTTTCAAGAAAGCTCATTGGGACATAATTAGCATGGATCTTCCTTTCCCATCCTATGAAAAAAATGCTTGCAGCTCTGCTGATGGCCGAGTATTCTGTCAAAGAGGTTTAAGAGATCAGCTTCCAAGCCAGCTTACTGCTCAGTTTAGTAGTCAGTGATTCTTGCTGAAGTGCTGAGTGCAGTATGGTTTGAGACAAAGCACAAGAAGGTGCAATTTAAGGCTTTTATTTTACTTTTCTACAGTCTCCTAGACTCTGATGAAGAGCCAAAGGGTCTAAACCAAGTGTTGGTCTTAACAGTTTTGTCCTACTGTTGCAAAATGTTTGAGGACATACCACACACAAGAGCATTAATTAATTACATGCACAAACCATTTTCAAACAAGCCAGTTCTATAATTGTTGGCACAGCATGGGATACAGTGCATGGTGTAAAGCGCTCTCTTGTTTTCGTGCAGTAGTGCATAAGACGTCAAACCTAGGGGTCTGAACAGCCAAACCTGAACCAAAATACTCGGCACTACTTTATGGCAGATTAAATAGCATATTTTTACACCGAAAAGGCAATTTAGACACAGTGCAGAACCACACTTGGTTGGATTAAGAAAGAATGATGTCATCAAATTTTCACGCAAACTCAAATTTTGGAGCATGGGTTGTAGTGCGGGATTGGTTTGTTTGTCCTGATGATTTAAAGGATGTGCGCAAAAGCAAGGCAAGACGATCCAAACTAATCAGGAGGGATGGTAACCCTAGCTGCTAAAACCATTAACATATGCGGAAAACGAAACAAAACAAACATTTCATAGCTTCATTAATTTAATGAACGTTTCTCTTGTGAAAGAAAAATATACTTTAACTGAACTTCACAAAGTTCAGTTTCTTAAATACTTTTGGATGCATCTCCATGCCTTTCTGAGTACTACTAAAATGTTCATCTCAGAATTACGACAATTGTGAGGACACCTCTCAAATTCTACCCCTGTGAACTGACCAAATGGCAACAGTACCTGGGAAAAGCAAATTGACTGGCTCTTAATGTATATTCTGTTCAACTTGCTTGTACATAAATAATAAATATTTTATAGGTTTTATAATTCACTAAACTGTAATGCCAAATGCCCATAAGAAATTACCCTTCACTGAAACCAGTGACATCTGTTGATGCTGGGATCAAATCTAAACATTCTCCTTTTAATGTGCACAGAAGGGATCTTTCAAACATTTTTTTCAATTGGCAGGCTTTGTTAAATATAACACACCCTTTATGTCTGATTACTTACAGCATTCATAGATGATCCCTTCTAGCAGATACAATCACACTGTTGTCAATGAATCCCGATGCACCTGTAATTTTTAGCAAGAGCATCAAAAATTTCTGCCCCACCTGAGGCTTTCTTCAGCACAGTATATAGGGACAATTACTTCAATATCAACAAATTTTCAGACATATATGTCTCGTAAAGGTATGACAGACCATTGAAAAATGTTAAATCAATGGTGAAGATTTGGATATGAAATATAGGATTTAGCATTTCAATAATTTATCTTCACCCTAAGGTGAATGTAATCATGTTTCACCTTAGGAGAGAAATGAGCATTATATGTGGTATACACATGTATAACACTAAATTGGTATGTTGGAGGATATCGGTATAGACCACGGACTTGTATACACAGACAGAGCATGTAACATATAACTCTTATCCTTAGATTGTCGTCATCGATTGGGACAAAAAAGCTACGCCAAGATGGCCCCCGTGAAGCTATAAATTGTCTTACTTGAGGACAACTCTGTTATATTTTAAACAAAAGTTAAACGGGAAACACTCTCACATTCCTGCAATACGTGAACCGATTTTGACCTTAACTTGCCACATTTCAAAAGTATTTCCACTTTTCTGCAAAATCTGCCAGCTGACTTGAGCAAGTCCAAACTTTTACACAAAATCATGGCAGACAGCCATCTTGGTGCGCTTTTTCTCACACGTACGTTAGCGACAATCAACCGTGTAGTGTGCTCTGTCCATATATAGGAAGTCTGTGGTATAGACAAATCCAGAAAGCAAGCCAGCCATAACTGGGGTCTATCACCTTTTAATCTTTCAATTTTATTGCTTACCTGTATGATGAATTGTTGATACACTAAACTGTATCATGAAACCTTAAATTTTACTGAAAAGGAGGGTTTGAAATTCAAGCAGACAATTAATGTAGACGATTTAAGGCTGATGGACCCCACTAATGGCTGCCTAGTGTCTCTAAACACAAGCGCTGATCAGATTCATCTATACTGTCATGACAGTTACACAAAATGCAAAATTTAAATATTAAAATATTTCAAGGTCTAATCCTCTCACCACAAACAGTTCCAATTCTCCTAATCTCCTTACTTAAGCCCCTCCCACAACTGTCTAGAACTCGACCTCATCCAGACATTTTGAGCACTTCAGAGCAATAAATCATACAAGACGATGAGTAATCAAAACACTTTCAGAAGAGCATATGCTGTGTAAAAGCAGCTACAGTACTTTGCATTTTTGAACTTACTTTTAATCAAAGAGCTGTGCCAATTGAAGAACTTCTGTTAACCACTTCAAAAATTGTAGCGTGGGGTGAGAAGATAACGCTTTTCAGCATATATTTTCCCCTATGTCATGTTTGCCTTCCTGATATTTAGATACATGTTTTTTTCAATGACCACTTGAACACTGGTGTTAACAAATCAATGTACATTAATTAGTGTACATTGACTTAGTTGCATGTACTTTTTTTGATTGATAGGACACAGTTACACATTCCTGTATCAAAAACTGCACAAAAAGGTTAAGGCCAAACGGTATTTCCTCTTCTGTGCAATTTCCCCTTAATGTACATTTGTTTCATAAGATATTTCTTGCAACATGAAAATTTGGCAAATATTGTGTAAGCATATGTATGTATTTGACTAATTCAGCACTTGGGTGAAAACAATTTGTTGAAAAGTCCACCACAGTGAGAAAAAAGTAAGATAGGGAGGAAGATAATTTTGCCAATTTGCAAACAGTTTTTATAGATCAACAAATGTTTGGTTAAGTTCTTTCCAAAGCAAAGACTGTATGCTCTTACTGCAAAGTCAACAAATATGTCACATGTATCTCTTAACATACACAGATGAAGGGCAGTTGGATATATATTGAGGACGTCTGGATGAGATACATGCTAATGAATATTACCCTATTTTTACATTACTGTAACAGATATAATCCAGTTTCACCTGATGGGAGGGAGTTATTATATATCACTAATTCCCCACTAAGGGAGAAAAAAGTTATTGAAAAGTCAACCATATGGCAAAAAAAATAATTCAGCAAAAAAATGGATTCCCCTTAACGTTTTCACACACTTTTTATATAGGAATGCGTAAACTAAAACATCCTTTTAAACACACAATGTATGCAATTACTTCACAGTCGACAAATTTACGGATGCCTATCTGTCACTGTTAACACACTCGCACGAATGACAGGCCATTGAAATATTGTTGATTATAACTTGAAGACGTTAAGGGTAAATATAAGCTTATTTATTTTATTATTTTTTTGCCTTAAGGTAGGAAGATGTAAGGACTTTCTCCTTAAGGGGGAATTAGCATTTTATATATATCTATACAGGTGAAAGGTCAAATCCATCAATACAAAAGGAGAAAGCAAAAACAATAGCATACATAAGATTATTTTTCCCTTTCAGTTTTGAGATAAGTATGTTTTGCCAATGGCCCCTTTAAAACATCTATGTAAGTATTAGGTCAACATAATTGCATATAAAGTTTACTTCAAATCTGACTTGCATATGGAGTTACCCATTCTAAAATTAAACAGTGTGTTAAAACATTAAAGGCCAAACAGCTTTTTCACCTATCAGTCAAGTCTCGATTTTTCACCCGATAATTTGTCCAAACCCTATGTATGAATACATGTAAAAATTACACAAAATACATCAGGACACAAAATATAAATCTATGGGTTGTTCCAGTGTTATTCAGATATACACATATAGATATACATATTACATAGATCCAACAAGATGTCCAGTGCAGAAGTAAAGAGTAGTACAGTAGTAAACTGTAGCCCAAAGAATGTTGCGTGTAGAACGATGCCTTGCATCTAAAAATTTGTTAGAAAAATATACGTTTACTACTGTACTGGACTTCTTGTTGGATCTATGGAAATATATTAATTATATATATATATATATACAGAGCTGCCAACATTGAGGTCTTGAAATCAGGAAGATTTACCTCATAAATCAGGAAGATTCCAGGGATTTGTGTGTATTTCAATGGGGGGAAATTCTGTTCTCAATCAGGAAGATTTTATATTTTGCATGTTTGGAGGTGAAATTTTCAGGAAGTCTTCTGCAGAATCAGGAAGACTTGGCAGCTCTGTATATAGGATCAAACCATACAAGAAAATTGGCAAACCATGAGAATATTAAGGCAAAAATATATTAAAAATACATCAAGAATATATTTCGCCTTTGCGTTTTGAGGTATACATAGACCTTATTTCAAAGCCAACTCATACATTTGTGTAAAGGGATACATGGATGTACGATGGTATGCACTGAAGTAGATGTAAGATGGTATGCACTGAAGTAATTACATGTTGTATGTTGTATCAGAATTTATCACAGAGTTATGCATTCCCACTGAAAATGTGTGCCAAAACATTAAGGGGAAACAGTTTTTTCGCCCAAGGTGTAAAATTCACGCTACAGATCTGTTTACAGACGGTTTTTCGCCTTTAACCACAGATAGTAATACATATTGTCCTCTATAAAGCATGCTGCCCTCAGGCAGTCGGGAATTAGCAATAAGTTAAAAATTTGTCAATCAAACCATGTAAGGGAGAATGACTCTGGCTCTTTGATCACATACTTAACCAACATAAAATTTACAGTATTTCGTATCCAATTGGTGGCATTGTCATCCCACTTGTGCACATATCTTTACTGGGCTGAGCACAATTACAGGGAGGTATACTAAAAGCACCTAATATGGGGCCCGCAACTCCACGAACAGTGCTGCACACAGCCCTCTGCCATCGCTGATCTGTGTTCACAAAATTTACCCACAGAAAATCAGGACGTACGACGCCTCATGCATAAAGGGAAAACATTTTGCTGTTTTCCAAATTCTGTGCCCCAATTGGTTGGATGCTTTCCTAGCTTGGTCTCTGGGTGGCAGCATTTCCAGCCATATGCATCGTTTGAGGGTTGGGTATTCCTGGCATTCCAGCTGAAGAGATATAAAGACACATCTGCCATTTATAGAGCAACCTATGAATCTTTCACTTCAAACAAGAATGTTCCAAGTATTACCTTAACTGCCCAATGCAGTCATCCCCATGTTAATTAGAATATCCATGGGATGTCAAAGTTACTGTGACACATCACCTGAGAGAACTGTTTTCAAAAAAGCTAATAAAATAACCAGGTTTAGAAGGCATATATGCTCCAACAGGCTGTCAGATTTCACAGGAACGGTTGTTCCCATTGTGTGGTGGTCCCGTGGTGATGAAATCAGAGAACCCAACCAGAATGCAAAAATGCATTGAGGTTTCGATGATACATACATGCTCTTTTCAATAAAATGCTACATTTGTTGTAACAACTGGTGACCCAAAGTGACCTTTGACTCAACCTGTAAGTAACTGGTTTTTCTTTTAACCAAAACACTTCTATATTCAAAAAGCCAAATTTCTACTGTGCCTTAAGATATTCTGCAAACAATGTTTACAGAGTTTGATGCCAGGTGATACCAGATGGCCATTGACCTCCACAAAAAACAACAGGTACAGTACTTTCAACTCACCATAACTCATACACACACTAAGTGTGAAATACATCCGTTTCGTACCTTGAGCTGTCCTATACAGGTTTTCGGAGTTTGACCCCCTGTGACCCCAAATGACCTTTGACCTCTACCAAAATCAATAGGGTTCTTCCTTACATCATAATGCATCAACATATCAAGTTTGAAATGAATCCAAGTTTCCTACGATGATGTATCATGTAAACAAGGATCTCAGGGTTTGACCCCATGTGGCCCCAAATAACCTTTGACTTCCACCAAAATCAATAGGGTTCTTCCTTATATCATAACGCATCAACATATCAAGTTTGAAATGAATGCAAGTTTCCTATCTTGCGATATAGTGTAAACAAGGATTTCGGGATTTGACCCCATGTGACCCCAAATGACCTGTGACTCCCACGAAAATACATTGGGTTCTTTCTCACATCATAACACATCAACATATCACGTTTGAAATGAATCCAAGTTTCCTACCTTGCAATATAGTGTAAACAAGGATTTCAGGGTTTGACCCCATGTGACCCCAAATGACCTTTGACCTCCACCAAAATCAATAGGGTTCTCCCTTACATCATAAGGCATCAACGTATCAAGTTTGAAATAAATCCAAGTTTCCTATCTTGAGATATCGTGTAAACGAGGATTTCGGGTTTTGACCCCCTGTGACCCCAGATGACCTTTGACCTCCACCAAAATCAATAGGGTTCTTCCTCTCAGTATGGGGTATCTGTGTACCAAGTTTGAGAATTGTCTGATCTTCCCTTCTCAAGATATTGTGTAAACAAGCAAAGTGTCACAAACACACACACACATACACACACACGTACACACGCACATACACACATACATATACACACACGCCATCATGAATGCATAGGTTTCTCTTTTCATCGAAACCAAAAACTGGTTACCACCAATTAGTTGCCACCCATGTATTTTTTAACAGAATCCAAAAGTGAATTCCCATGGGTTCCCATGGTGAAAAATGATGGAACCTACAAATGGGTTCCTGTGATTTCTGAAATCCAACGGCTTGTCTAATCCAAATAATGCCATGATGTCCCACATCTTCTCAGTCACACATTTTTACTAACATGTTGGAAAAATAATTCTGTGTTACCCCAGATGACCTTTGACCTCCATCAAAAAGAAAGGGGCCATATTCTCACCATAATGGATTCACATACCACATAAAAAATTTGATGAAATTTTCTTGAAGTATCATGTTGAAAGGGTTTTTTTTTTTAGAATTAAAACCCTGTAACCCCAGATGACCTTTGACCTCCACCTAAAAAAATTGGTGAGAAAATAGGGTTTTACAAATCAGTTTCAAAAAATTGGTTAAAGTCACCAAAATGCATCTATATACCACATGTGAAATCTATTTATGTTTCTACCTTGAGATATTGTGTTAACATGGTTTGATCTCTGGTGAACCTAGATATGACCAACCTTTGACCTCCATTTAAGGGGAAGTTAAAACCAAATTTTAATTTTCATATGTGAAAGTGGAAGTTAATCAACACAATGTGGTGAAACTTCCATTTAAATTGAACATTCATTTCTCCAGATATCAGCACTTGAAGTTACCAGATTTGTGTTCCGAAGTGCTTCTGAGGGTAGCAAAGGTTATATCACTTCCTGTCATTGACAAGGAATTCTTTGTTGTAATTTTTGAGTCTGCTTTGTTGACCTTCAAGTAATAAAGATAGGACCTCCCTGTGGGGAATGCAAAGTTTGTAAAGTTCTGACGCCACTTATGCAATAACTTTCTGAAAAGTTGGAATTGTTGTAGAGAAAACTGGTCAACAGGGTTCCTGCACCTCAAGAAAAATGAAATATCATGACTTTTTCATGACTCTTTCATGACCCGAACCCGAGTATTCCATGACCAAATAATATCTGAGATTTGATAAAAAAGCACAATGATTGTGACAAATAAATGAGTGAATTTATTTACTTGTTAAAACATAAAGGACTGATCTGGGCTACATTTCATGACTTTTCCATTACTTCTGTAACTTTTACAATATTCCATGAATGTTCTAGGTCTGGAAAATAGAAAGAAAATATCATGACTTTTACATGACATTTCCAGACTGCAGGACCCCTGTGTCAACTTGATCTGACAGCACGGATGGGCACTATGACAGGAAGTATGTTAATACTTGTCTTACCTTGATACCTGGCTGAAGGAGCCGCTTGGATTTGAATGTGACTCGGCATGGAGTGATGGATGTGAGCTGGAGGTCCATACTGGTGGGTGGCACCGGGCATTGCCATGTATCCTGATTGACCTGTTGGTGGGGCTTGGGCTGAAGGCCATCTAGGGCTATGTACCTGGATACCAGGGTACATGCCAGGCTGGGGTTGGGGCATGGCTTGGTAATAAGTATTGTAACCTGGATAAATTTGACTCATCTGTTGACCCTTTTGAAAACAAGAGCAAAGAAAAATAATTTTGCACCCAGCTCTGAGACATGAGTTCTAAATACAATAACAAAGTGCTTTCATGAGTGAGGAATAAGTTTTGACAAGATCATCATGCACTCAAACATTCATCAATCATCATTTCATGTATGTCTTTAATGCATACAAATGCACCCTACTGCCATTGTGTATGAATAATAAGCAACACGTAGGGAAAACAAGAAAGTGAGCCACAACTGGAAAAGAAAAAGAGCTGTAAAATCTCATCCAACTAACTAATTAACCTACAGACATTTAAATATTAAATACTATGGCCAAGTTGATAACACAGCTGTATTTGAAACAATGAAGCTTAGCTACAGGATGCTTGGGGTTCCATTGCCCAGCCAGATGAATGGAAATTGACTTTTTCATTCATGTAATGCAATGTTTTCAAAAGGAAATTTGATCTAAATTGCTCATTTGGATGGCTAACCTTTGTGAAATTCTGATTTTTAAGTGATAAATTTCTCCCATATTTCTGGTGCCTCAGCTCCATAGAATAACATCCATCTAAGACTCATATTACATCTACAACCTTTTTCCTGCCCAATTTGTCTAGTACGCTTGTATAATAAAGAGAAAAATGGACATTCCTCTCAAGACACTTGACTTGAGGCATGCCTTTATTACCTGCTGCAGCACTTTAAAGGGAGAAATGAACTAGTATTGGAATTTTTGGCCAGATAAATGGGATGTTGTCTGAAGAAATGTAGGTTTACAAAGAATGAAATGAGCCGTTTTATAGGGAACGTAGGTTAATAGGGGCGGGGAGGGGGGGTAAGCCAACTATGACTACTGAAAATTGCCCCTCTATGAAATTTTGACTGAAGTAAGCTACCTCCTACATTTTCAATGGAATATATAGGGAAATAAAGGAATTTTCCCTTCTTAGCAAAACACCAACATTTCAAAATAAGTGGATCACTAACTGTATTGACTGGAGCCACTGAGCTGACTGGATTTACTGGAATTGGCGCAGGGGCATGATAGTTCATGTGCCTCCTGGCAGCCAGCTGGGCCTGTCGTTCTTCCTTTCTCTGAGCTAGGGCCACGTAGAGTGGTTTGACGGATATAATCCTGTTGTTCATCTCATTGATTGCCTTCGAAGCTTCTTCTTGTGATGTGAAGCAGACAAAACCAAACCCTTTTGAAATATTTTTATCATCTCTCATCACCTAGTAAAGGTAAAGATCAAATAAGACATAAGGGCATTAATGTTACACCACATGAAGGGGCATGAAACATGAGATGTTAATCAACTGGTTCATTGCTGAAAAATGACAGCATGGCAAGAAGGGGAAATTTCATGGGGAATTTCTCCCTTCCCTGAATTTTTGCTACTATCCTCACTGTCCATCCCACAAGAACTTATGTGTAAAAATTTATAGTGACCTTGGAAAACACAATGTGATTCAATTGGTGAACTTCTACATAACAGGATTGACTATCATCTCGACCTCCCTCTTTTGATTATTCTCCCAACATTTAATGAACCCACTGCCATCACCCTAAACAGACTTTCACACTCTACACACAGATCTCATTCATATGATGTCACATGGCAGAAAGAGCACCCTACACCAGGGCTCAAAATAACCAATGGCACCGAGAGCCATGGCTATCAGGGCTTCACGATGGCTGTGGTGCCCTTCAAAATTGTCCCATTGAAATAACATAGACCGATAGCCATTTTGCTCATATTGGCTATGCCCCTTTTGAATCTTATTTCGGGCCCTGCTACACTTGCAGCAAGCATGTTATTGTTTCATTAAAACCTCCTTCAACAAATGCAGACAGATGTTTAAAGAACCAATATCATAAGCTTATAAGTTTACAAAGGAGTATTTTGTTTTTTAGGGGAAGGGGGATGGAGGGCTGGACAGCTCGACATGAATGAGGGGTTCTCAACAAGTAATCGGAAATATAAGTACATTTCACTTTCTTGAACATGGGCATGCCTATCAATTTTTTTTTTTTTAATGGAGGGGATCCTGCCCTTTACAGCTCCCCAGAATTTGCACATACTCAAAATGACAAAATTCCATGAATTTTCCATGACTATCAATGACCTTCACTGATATATCCACGACCTTTAAAAACAGTCAGATTCCTCATTTCAGTCTTTCTTCCACAAATACTGTATTTCAACATTAAGAAAATCAGAACAAAAAGTCAACTTTCTAAAATTCCCTGACTTTTCCAGGATCTTTTAAAACACAGATCATTTTTTCTTGACTTTCCAGGCCTGGAAATTCAAATTTCAGTTTTCCCTGACTTTCTAGGATTTCTGAGACATCAAATTTTACTTCACACATACTCCACATAAGCAATGGAGTAGGGAAAACAAGCCAGTGAGCCACAACTGGAAAAAGGCTGTGACCAGCTCGACTTGAACCAACAGGTTGGAAACTGGGCCGTAAAACTCCAGCTAACTAACTAACTACTTCACACATGCCATTGTATATTATGCATTCAGTGTTCTCACCAGTTGCCTCCAATATAACCCAACAAGCCTGCTTTTACACACAAGTAGCTGGTTTTAAGCCTGACACAACAAGCAAGTATTAGACAAGAAGTAAGAACACGCTAGACCGTGACTGTATACACTTGTACCAAGTCATTTGTACCAAACTCTATTACTTTATTTCAACGCAGAATCTTACTCTGATTTCAGGTTTTATAATTCCAGCCTAATTTTGCTAAGACTACTTAACATTTATCACAGAAAATTGTCAAAAAATCTAACTCTGTTAACACCTATCAACTGAAATGCAAGTGACAGACATTTTTTTGAAAACCTTTGTCAGTTCTTTGCACAATAAAACATCAAAGTTTACCATTCAGTGTCTAGTACGGATGCCAAAATTTATCATGCACATATGAAATGTCTTTGCTACACTTAAAACATCAATCATCATATAACTTACCAATTAATTTGATGGGTTTTATGAACATTACACATAATTAAATATTTACTTACCTTGGCACTTGTGATACTCCCAAAACGAGAGAACTCTTTCCTCAACCTGTCATCATCAATGTCATCATCAAGGTTTTTAATATAAAGGTTCACCCCCTGGAAGCGGTTACTTCGTTCCTGTAATGGAACATTGAGAGATGACAAATTAACCACATTATCCATAACGTGGGACTTAAATTCTTTCAGGAAAACAGTTATCATGTCAGAATATGATGGCAATCCATCAGTTCATGGGTAGGCCTTGTTGGGGCCATTAGGCCATTTTTTGCAGATTACATGTAAGGCAGTCCACATTCATAAACCTGCTGGCTATCTATCTGCCCTCCCTTTACTTGTTCTCTGTTATCATTTTCCTGATCTACCAGCCTCATAGCTAATGGAAAAACCCTAGTCATTATGTACTACTGAATATTCACACATGCAAGCTTTAAGTAATGCCAAATAAACCTTGTGCATGTGATGTCACAGAGCAGAAAGTACGCCCTCCTTTGGGGGCAAAACAAACCAACAAGGACAAATTCAGACACCTGATTTGTCAACCAGTCGAATACACACATAGTCTGCTACACGGAGGGAGAATTCTTTCAAATTCTTATCCATGCGACCACATGTTCCATTGCTTTGCCCTTAAGAATGACATCAATGTGTGGTCAATGCACAAGGTTTATTGTAATAACAATGCACAAACAATCTCCTTTTCAATGAATGGTACGTTCAAATAACATGTAGGCAACATATGCATTTTACATGCTTTTGAAGAATCTTCAAATGATATTGACATATGTTCACAAGCTTGATGGCACCACAGATAAAATGTTTGTCATTTCTTTAGTATAAAGTTTTTAATTTTGCATTTATTCTCAAAACAATATATCCCATACTGTTTTATCTTGATGAAAGGTTCATTTTGATTGGTTCTCATTTCTGCTACTATTTCAGTAGCAGAAAATCAATGTTGTTTATTAAAATGATATGAATAAATTACTGGTTTTTACAGGGTCTGTGAACCATGCAGTGCAAAACAGAATGGTGGCATGAGTAATCCCCACTAGTGTGGTACAAATAACTAGTATGGTAGTTTCTCTTTTAACAGTGATCTGGCCCAACAGGGTCTCATTCATGGGTGGCACAAGGATTTGCTGGAAAAGTTGGAAACTCCCCAGTAGGGTGGTCGGCAACTACATACTCCCGAGCAAAAAGCTTGCCATAAGGATGTGCAAATCAAAATTTGCACAAAGCATCCAGAAATATTTGGTTTCTTATAGATATTAACTTTGAAAGATTGGGCTTTAATCCAAAAAAATACACAAAATTTAGATTTTTTGAGAGGAAAACCAGGAAGTTATTTTGGGACTTCTTTGGGACAGGAAGGTAATGAACCCACTACCCAACTTCTGGTGCCATCCTGTTGCACATTGAGATGGTTTAGCCATCCTGTTACACACCAGAGTGTAATAGTGGTGACCTAAATAACAGCATAATTTATATTTTTGCATGAGATAAACAAGTCTCTACCTTTCACACCTCTGCAACAGAACATGATATGAGAAGAAAAGCTACCCACAGGGTTTTATCTAGGTCAAATTCAATGTAGACTAGCTTTATTTCAGCCTCTTCAAGCTTTTTCATTCAGTTCTGCACTAGCGGACAAGTTCCAAATTTACCCTGAGTACTTACCTGTCAGACAATGGCAAGGACTCACTATTTTAAAGGACACAACCAGTCATCCAAACTTATTTTAAAACTACTTCTAAATCTCTCAAATTTCTCTTCCACAAATCTTTCATATTTAAGAACATAATATTACATATTCAATGCAACCCAAGAATTTGTTCCTTGTAAATTTTCTGTTATTTCCCTAATTTTTTCTGTAGTGACAAAAAATGCTGTCACATTATTGTCAAGTTACTTAGTTAGTTAGATAGAGTTTTACGGTCCAGTTTCCAACCTATTGGTTCAAGTTAAGCCAACCACCGCCTTTATTCCAGTTGTGGCTCACTGGCTAGTTTTCCCTACGCCACTGCTAATGGGGAGCATCACGCACAATGGCAGTAGATTATGGTTATTGAGTCTTTGGTATGACTCCACCTGGGATTCGAACCCAGGCCTTCTGCGTGAGAGGTGGATGCTCTACCATTAGACCAAACATGCGGTCAAAAAACTTTTACAAAATAAGGATAGTCTACCACACTGATCCATATTGAGGAGGAATACATCCACCATGAACTGGAGTTAAGGTGGAACCATGATGCCAATTGCCCACATATAAAGCAAAGTTTATGAAAACTTTTATTTCCAAAGTAAACATGTAGCCAAGCCTTTACTTTATAATATTCTGAACGAGTGATACTCACCGCAGGTCTAGGATCTGACTTCTGGGCATATCCAACCACCACCTCTTGGCCTCTCAACTCTTTTCCATTCAGAGATTCAATGCACTGTAAACAGTGTAAAAAAATTGTCAACATTGAATTCAGCAAATGTACTTAAAACAATAGTTGTGTATGAGTAGATAATCTGTCACACAATTCAATGCTCTATCATATACAATGCATAAATAACATGCAAACATGACACTTGATGTGGCTAATTTGTTAGTTAAGTGAGGTTTTATGGCTCAGTTTCTAACCAACTGCTTTAACCCTTTTTCACGCGTCTGGTATACATACTTCACAAGAATTTAGAAATTTTTCTAAAATCCATAACTTTGTCACTATACACTCCTCAGCCTTTTTTCAACCACCAAATTATAGCTCAAAAGATGCTCTTTATTATGAACTACTTTTGGGGGGGTTATCGTGGACAATTTTTGAACAAATCAGGTTGAAGTTGTTTTTTACATGAAAAAAAATGGAAAAAATGTCAAAATTTACGAATTTCGGTAAAAAAATTGTTTCAGGTACCTATCAAGCAGGCAACATCTCTTTACTCGTTTTGGAAGTACCTTCATACATCTAAAACATTCTCAGACAGTTTCAACTCAGAGGGATGCAGGGTTTTGGAGAAATAGCTCCATAAAGTTGAAAAATTGGAAAAATATTGTCAAAAACGACCCAAAACAAGCCCTCCTTTCAAAAATTCATAATTCTTTAACCCTTCAACCGATTTTCCTCATTCAAAAACCAAAATGTTCCTTATGAATTTCCTAAAACAAATCTAATCACAAAATTGGTGCCCCATAGTGATATAGCGCCATCTATTACCAGTTAGACTGTTGCTATTGTCAAGATAACTGTTGTTGTAGTTCTCCATACCTATAGTGTGTACGAAGCCTGCACACAGTGAACATTCATTCGAGGTTCATTTTCAAGGTCAACCATTTGATGGATTCAAGGGATAAAAACCACTCAGGGATAACAAATAAGGATTAAAGAGTGATGCGGGTGAGTTTTTTATCATTGGTAGGGCTTTGGAAGGTCATGAGAGCAAAAAAATTGTGCTGGTGCGGGGGCGTGAAATTGAAAGTAATTGGATGCAATTGGTTTAATGTGTCATAGGGTTTTGTTATGATAGTGGTTAGGTCATCCAGGTGCGCAGAAAAGGGTTAAGTCAGGCTGGCCACAGCCTAGAGCTGTGATCGTGTGGCAATTAATTGCTAAACGATTGCATCTGGAATAAAGTACAAAGCTACAAGTGATTAATCACAAAACCTATTTTTGACAGTTTTTTTATCCATTTGTATACTCTGATGATCCCTGGTTTTAGTTAAATGGAGCATTCTGGGCATATTTGAACCTTGTAGGCTTCAAAGTTTCAGAATAATTTCATCACAAATTTTTGAGGTTAAACGTTTTGTTATTATGCTAAACTTTCACAGCCCTACCATAGCCTTTTTTCCAGCTGTGGCTCATTGGCATGTCTTCCCTATTCCATTGCTTATGATGAGTACCAAGCCCAATGGCAGAAGGTTCCATTTTTAAAGTCTTTGGTATGATCTGGCGAGGACTTGAACTCCAGGCCACCCGACTGCAGGTTGGTCTAACCACTTGACTAATACAGAGCACTTGATGTAACATGCTACTCAACCAAAGGTTTTTGAGGTACTTCAAAAATAGAAACTACAAGGTATCAAATACTTTATTAAACAGGTAAGTTTTATAACATAGCCTTACATATTTGCAATATTTAAACTATGTTTGATACTGTCTAGCAACATACATAGGTTAGGTTCGATGGAGTTTTACAGCACATTTTCCATCCAGTCAGTTCAAGTCGAACCAGCCACAGCCCTTTTTCCAGTTGTAGCTCACTGGCTTGTTTTCCCTACTCCCCTGACTATGCTGAGCACCAAGCTGCACCTCAGCAGTAGGTTCCATTTTTAAAGCCTTTGGTATTCCCCAGCCAGGATTGAGACTCCCGACGGAAACATACAACGGACAGAAAATGGCAAATGACCTTCCAGAAAATGTCAAATTGCATGTGTATGGTACAGTAATGGGATATGGACTATTGTTCAATGGATTGTAAAACATGCACTTTTATCAATCATGAGCTTTATACATACAGTATGTGAAGTGGGGGGTAGGCGGTTCACTATCTGACCTATCTTACCTAGTACATGAAACGCTTTATTTTTCGGGAATAGCACCCGTCATGTGAATATATTTAGCTTTTTCCACTCTTTTGGAGGAATGTGAGTCCTTCACAAAATGACATTTTAGCAGTTTTTTATAGACCAACTAGACAGGTTTCTGTTTTTGGCTCCATACAGCAGAACGTCAACAGTAGAAGTCTTTTCACAATGGCAAGATTTGTCATGAGAGTTAGTAATGCAGCTAAGAGCACATCTAACAAAATATCGTTATGCCTTTCCTCTGTTTCTACCAACTCCTGGTCTAGGGGGACCCTTTATTTAGAAAGCAAATCTTTCAGATTTGGTGCCATTTCATTGGCAACAGTCGGATAAACAAGAGACAGACAGAGTAGTTGCTGGTCACCATGCAGTTATAACTTGCCATACTTGGATGGAGGTTGTTTTGAAAATGAGTGTTTTAATTTCTCAAAATGAAGAGGTACGCTCTATGTTTAGAGACAATGCCGTTAGTGGCTGAAGTGTGTATGTCACTTGCTGACTTTACATCAAACCCATAGAAGCAGATTTTATCAACCCACCTTTTGAGCTCCTTCAGGATTCTCAAACGAGACAAAACCAAATCCTTTTGTGCTATCTTCAGCATCCACTGTAATTTTCACAGACAAGACTTTCCCAAAATTTTCACAGATCCCTCTTAGCTCTGTCTCTGTCATCTCACTGCCAAAGTTCTTAAGCCAGACATTGTTCTTCCTGGCCTTGTCCGACACATTCTCATTCCGTGAGATAAATTTTCCAACATACCTGGTAAAATGGAAGGAATTCAATACACTCTCCAAATATTTTGGCAAATTTTTCTACTACTGCCGTCAAAATGAATGGCATTGTGACTTCTGGCTGCATTTAATTGGGATTAAGACAAAATCTTGTGAAACCATATTCTAAAACACAGCTTAAGGGAAAACTGAATGAAGTGGACCAATTTAAGATTCGTAACCCCATTAAAAGCATTTTATGTCTATGAATTGCACAACAGTGAATTCTTCCCTCTAAAAAATAACAACAGTTCAAAATTTTTCTAGGAATTTTACATAGCTGATTAATAAAAATCAACCCCAAAACCTACTTGAGGCACACTTAAACTAAAAATTGAGGGCTTGCATGGCAAATTTGAAGCTTCCTTCTTCATGTTTACTCGGCTCATGAAGAAGTTTTGCTCCAAGCAAAGACCCAGAGCTAATATTATTGCAGCAAACTCACCAAAATGTCTGAATTAACTATTTATTATCCATGCCAATGACTGAACCCCCCCCCCCCCCCCCCCCCAAAAAAAAAAAAAAACAAAAAAAAAACCCACAAACAGACTTACAATTCTTGTCCATTCAGCAGCATGCCATTAACCTTTTCTATAGCTTTGAGAGCAGCTTCTTCAGTTTCAAAATGTACAAACCCATGACCAAGATTCTCTCCATTGTCATCAGTAGCTACCTGTCATAAATATAAATTTTATTGTTCAAGTAAATGAAACAATTACACTCAGTTTTTGGTCAACCACTGACTTCAAAGTGCTTCACAAATCTGTTTCAAACATTTTGATATTATTCCTAAATGCTCTCAAATTCATTGCCTTTTCTACCCGTGTATTCATTCAAGCACTATGGCAAAATGTTCCTACTTCTATTCCTGTTCCAAACTCTAAAGCTGAGGTCAAGTCACAAAGAATTCAGAGCGGATTCCAATTCAATTTTTGTGAGTTTTTGTTAAAATGTTCTGCATCTCTGGTTGAAAAGAGTCAAAAAGTTGTCAACCAGTGTGAATAATATAATCTGCATCAGAGGTCTATGAAAATGAAATGTTATCAGACTCATTTGTGATGTCACACCAATAGACAGCTTTTACCAGACATGTGTAGTCTTTAGACAGATAAAAGCTGACCGCATGTTTGGTCTAACGGTAGAGCATCCGCCTCTTACGCGGAAGGCCTGGGTTCGATTCCCAGGTCGAGTCATACCAAAGACTCTAAAAATGGAACCTAGTGCTGCTGTGCGTGATGCTCAGCATAAGCAATGGAGTAGGGAAACTAAGCCAGTGAGCCACAACTGGAAAAAAGGCCGTGGCCAGCTCGACTTGAACCAATAGGTTGGAAACTGGGCCGTAAAACTCCATCTAACTAACTAACTGATAAAAGCTGTCTGTCAATGTGACATCATAAAATAATTACTACAACTTAAATTTTCATAGTGCTGTGATACAAAATACACAGTTTGGCAAACCTGGGGTTATTTCAGAGCACTGATGGAGAATATTTTAATACAAACTAACAAAAATTTGATTGCAATCTGATCCAAATTCATTTAGGTGTGACTGTTGCTTAACCCTGTGCAACAAGTGAGAAAGTTACAGCTAGGTGACATTTTTTTTAAAGTTTTTGGTTTAAAAGAAGGGTTTAAGGTCATATCAAGTTTTGATATGTAAGAAGGGTACTTATTCTAAACATTTTGGTGAGATTTGCGTTGAAATCCGATGTGTGGTTCTCAAGATATTAGCAGGTAAAGTTGTCACAATTTCAACAAACAGTGAACTTGAAGCAAGCAAATATGACATCATATCCCTACATTAATGGCCAGTCTTTCATTTTTCTCTACACTTTACAGCCTATTTTCTCATCAATAGTCCCATATTATCAAAATGTGATTGCCTTAGTGGTATGAGAACTTTTTAAAATTTGCAATCTCCTTGGGGAGGTCCTATTCCTTTTAATGTCAAGGTCAACACAACAGTCTGAAAAAACAAAGGGCAACAAAGCATTCCTTGTCAATGTGAGGAAGTGATAGTCTCTGCTACCTTCAATCTTTCTTTGGAGCACAACTTCATTTACTGATATCTCGAGAAATACATGTCTGATTTGAATGAAACTTTCACCACACTGAGTAGATTTAGTTCTTCTTTCCCATGTAAAAATTAATTTTTTGCTTAAACTTCCCATGACCTTGTTTGGAATCCAGGTTCTCACCTCAAGGACACTCTAATAATTAGGTCAACTTTAAAGTACTTTATGATACAAAACTGGAGACAAAACAGTTCCCTTCATGTAAGTATTCCATGTGCATATCACAATTCTTAAATTCATATCATAAAAGTGGGTGCAAGGCTTATTGAGAACAACTGACTATTACTAACTAAAACAGTCACATAGACATTTGCTGATATGATACAATGTTGACTTATGCAATTCAGTCCTAATGTTCAAATACACTTTATCAACCAAAATGACTGCAAAGTTTTGAATCAGTCTCAAATGGGTGTCATTTACAACCCCTGTTCTCTGAGAACCCAACTGTGTTGCTGGATCAAGGTTCAAATTTTTTTACAATACAGGCCTGCTAGAGTGCTTGTATAGCTTTGGTATGTCCTTTTATCACATCTTCAAAATTAGTACTTAGTGAATCAATTGTAAAGGCATTAGACATTTTGCTCCCTCAGGTTCTTACAGAAAAACCTGGATTTGTAACTTTTAAAATAAATCAACGTACCTTACAGGACATGATGTTTCCAAATGCAGAGAATGTATCATATAAAGCCTTGTTATCAATTGATTTGTCCAAGTTTTTGATAAAGATGTTACCCAAACCAGAACGTCTCAAGGTAGGATCACGCTGTGACCACATGATATTCATAGCCTTCCCGCGAAGTACATCAAAATTCATTGTGTCCAATGCTCTCTCGGCTAAAATTAGACAAGAAATAGATGACACAGATGATGACACATACAGTACTACACTCCATGTTGAAATTTTCTAACAATTACATGTTAAGTTTTTAGTTAATGAAAATGGAACCACAAAACTGACCACAAGGTTACCCCTGGGTAACCTCTGAGAAAAAGTTGTAAGGTGGTGACTAGTCCATGGGATAAAATCATGTCAGCTTTGTTACCAACAAGGAGAGCAAACTATCAATTTATCAATGGCTGTTAGCTAGTACAATGCAAGTGGCACTTACTGTAGAGTAATTTTCAAAAAGAGGGGCTAGCCTTATTTCAAATCTGCTAATTTTTTTTTTTTTTTAGATGAGCCAGTTAGCATTAAGTAAGAATAATCAAATCAGTGTTAATTTACTTGAGGCCAAATTCCTCCTGTTCCTCTTCCTCCTCATTCCCACCCTGTTCCCTCCTCCCCAGTAAACCACAAAGCTCAAAAAAAGTTGTTTTCCATTTTTCCTCCCCTCCCCCTGTTAACCACAAAGCTTAAAAACAAAATTGTCTTTTTTTTCTGTTTTGGACTACATCCAAAAAACTTTTGTAGCCATATTAGAATATGCTTACCATCTGCTGCTTGTTGGAAGTTAACATAGGCATATCCCAAAGATCTCCTTGATGTAAAATCACGGCAGACCCGAATGGACAGGATTGGACCAACAGTTGAAAATTTCTCAAACAAGACAGCTTCAGTCACATCAGGGTGGAGATCCCCAACATAAAGGGAAGCTACTGGATAATTTGAACCCGTCGGATTCATCCTCTAAATTCCTGTGTTATCTGTCAATCTGAAAATGTAAGGATGGGTTAGCAGGGCTGGATTTTTGTGGTTGTCCCATTGTCCCGGACAACTAAAATTCCATACGGACAACCAATAGTTATAGGTTGGTTGTCCAATGGACAATTATTTTTCTCTGGGATTGAAGAAGTATACTGCTGACTGATCAACTCCTTCAACTTTTTCCATCATACCATACTTCAAACTTCATGAATAAAAAGTTCTGTCTCTCAAAAACTAGTTACATCTTTTCATTTTTCCACACCAATAAAACAAGAACACAACTATTGTATTGTAATTGTTCAAAAAATTTTTTGAACAACAAAATTTCCATGCGGACAACTAAAATTAGTAAAATGGTTGCCGAAGGACAACAAAAAATTTTCTAAAAATCGAGGCCTGGGTCAGGGTTAGATTTAGGGCAGCGGTTCTCAAACTTTTTCAAAATACCGCCCCCATCAGGCATCCATGACTGATCCAACGCCCCCCCTCCCACCCAACATATCATCATATTTATATAAGTCTTTGACTTTGAGCTTTCAACTTTCAATTTTCAGCACCAAAAATGACCCAAATAAGTTTTTAATATTGGGTAAATTTTTGTCAGTAGTTGCTAAACATTTTGGAGAAGACAAGCTGTGTCAACCACTCTGGAACCTCCTAGGTTCCTTTATTGCACAAATGTATGAGAACCTCCAGGGACCCCCTAGTCAATGCCAATGCCCCCCTATTGCTTGCAAACTCCTAAGCGCCCCGTTGAAACTTTCCAATGCCCCCCAGGGGCGACAGGGGCCACTTTGAGAACCACTGATTTAGGGTTTAACAATTCAACCTATAATTCTGGTTTAACCTTGCAGTGCCAACGGACTTTTCCAGTTTTGGGGCACTTTATTGCTTGTTAGTACTACCCTGTTCCTTATGCAGAGAATCAACAACAGTATGTTCCATTAAAGTATTTGGTATGGCTCCGCCAAAAATGTGAAATAAAAGAATACAGTTACACAGATATCTACACCAGGTCTCCATTTTTGGAAAAAAAAATTGGGCACACTTTTTAGTTGTAAACAAGGATTTTTGGTTGTAAACAAGGAATTTATTTCAAATATTTTGGCACAACTACAAAACAGCAAAATGGTCTATTTTACAAGTACCTAGGCCATATAACGAACACACAGCCCTGTTCGAGGGCTAGGGTAGAATACCCAATGCCCAACATCCCCCCGTTATCATTTTCACCAAGCCAGGCACCGCTGTTGACCTATATTTCTGCTACAACAGTTGTAACTGCACACTGATCTGCATCAGTGTAACTGGCTTGGTGAAAATGATAACACTTCCACTTCTTTGGAAGTTGAAAAATTTTATTGATCAATACTATTCAACATTTGGTAAAATATAAGTGATGAGCTTTGTCTATTGCCCATAATTTTGTAAATTTTGATTATTCATGAATGAATTTAACGCAAATCTTGATATTTTGGGGAACTTTGGATAACATCGGCAGGGCATTTACCAGAAAGTGTGGCAGTGCTGAATTGTACGTCTCAGCAGTTTTCATCAACTACCAACGAGAATATGAAACTGAAGTAGAAATACCATATATATACTCTATTAAACGCCCCGGGGGCGTGAAATTTTCGTTAAGGGGGGCGTTTATTAGAGTCAAATTTACATGACTTTTTTCTAGGCAAGTGCCCCACAACATGTTTTTTATCTGAGCCCTTATGATAAACTGCTATGGCGTATTTGTCCATTTGGTTGTCAGCTTCACAATCAGCTGTGAGCTCCTCCCCAATGATTGGTAACCAAACTTCCCTATAAATATGGTAGCCACGAACAGCACTCTGAACTTTGCAAGTGTGATCAACTTTCGCCGACATCTTGCTATGTAACGTTACACACAGAAGTGACTTTTTTACATGCCCGCGGCATGCATGCATGCATGCATGCTGTGCACAGTATACAGCCAGGCCTCACGGTACTCTACTGACCGGACGTACATACGGTAATTGCATAATAGTTACCGTGAGTAGCACCATGCACGTACGTATTAGCAGTACATACGTTCACAGCATTTCACTGTTAAACAGTTTTCCTGTGTTGAATTTGGATTTTCATGTTAGGCTGTTCGGAAAGGCTAGCAAATATTTGTATACCTACGGTATGTACAGTACCACTTTCGAACCGCAAACGAAGCAGTACACTTTCGCGGTATGTGATAGCGTGATGGGTATCAACAGAAATAAGTTGCAGAAACATGCCCTTTACTTCAGGATATGGGACTTTAGGAGATTTCGTGGCTTCAAGGTAGGACTATTTCATTTACCTTTTACCATATTGTCTTTGGAATTAACAATTTCACTGTATGCAATGTGACGAAAAAGTTGGGGGGCCTTTATTAGAGAGGGGGCGTTTAATAGAGTAAATACGGTATGCAGATTTTTTAGCAATTTGTGAGGTAAGAGGACTACCTTGAGGAACCTTAAGACGGAAAGTTTTACTGCAGAAATATGTGTTTGAGTGGGGTAATTATGTCAAAAACTTCAACTATTAACACTGACTTCATTTTTTGCACCCTGAGTGGTGTGACTAGGCCTAACCTTTCCATGTATCATTATACAGTGTGAACCAAGGGCTGTGATGTGGAGTGTAATGAGCTTAGGCCATGTAACGTAACACACAGCCCTGTTCAAGGGCTAAATTAGGCCTAACGTTAGTAACGTTCGAATTGTAACGTTAATGTATTAACAGGACAACATCTGGTTATGATCAGTTGCGCGAATATAAGTTAGAAAGGAAACACTGAAAAGTATACTCCTTCGATCATACAGCCAAATGCCAGATAACTTTCACGAGAAAAATCAAAAACGATTTCCAAATATTCGTCACATCCAGTTCAGAAACCTACCAATGCAGCTGAGTTCAAGATGGAACTTTCACTGGTCTTTCCCAGTCTGCCTCTCGTAATCGTGCGTATTTGTATCATGCATGCAATATACACACGTATATGTTACTAGTGTACATGTACTGTATGTACGGCACGGCACACGCGTGGCTTATCATTGAGTCATACAAACGTACTATGCGCACTGTACATTCATAAGGGTAACCCATTCAATCAAAAGTAGGCTCTTTTACACAAGTAGGGATTGATTGAGTCGGGGTAACCGTGATATTAGGGCGTGCCTTCTTTTTGGTCTTTTCTAGATTTTATTCCGCGCCGCTCGACTCTTGGGCCAGAATTTTCAGTTTTCACTGTTACCGTCTTGAGCAAAAATTTCCGATACATTATGAAGAGACATCTCAACGGAAAGCTGGCGGCAGAGGAAGGATTGGGTTCACAAAAACCGCACAAATCCTGGGAATGGGGCATGGGTTGCCCCAGGATTCCCCGACAGTGGGGCCAGAATTTCAAGGCCCCGACAAAGGCGATGTAAATGACCCGGTGGAACGCGACTTGTCAGAATTTGAGGCGCGCCGAGCGCGCCGAAATTGTCGGTTTTCTTTTTAAAATACTTAAAAAACTAACTGGAGTTTATTTGAAGTAAAAATTAAAACTTTTGAAAGAAATTTGGCGTTTGTTGGTACTATAAAAAAATTGGGTGTTTATTGGAGAATCTTTTCTTCATAAGGGAAAAAAAACGTTATATGGACCACAGCTGAAATTCTTTTGGGGTTACCCATTGAATCGTTCAAGACCTACGAACTAAGGCTTCGAGGAGAGACTAGAAGTTTGCCCGGATAGTTTTTCCCTTTTTTGAACGAATCTTTGATAATTAAGAGCTTATAATAATCGAGAACTTTTGTACTTTAATCAAAGAAAATTTGCTTTTTTGTAAGGTTATAATGAAAAATTTTGTTTCTTTTATTAAGTGATATGCATGGGCGTCCGCAGAAAAAAGTCAGGGTGCAAAATTTCTAGGGGGGCAAAACCTACAAGTCACCATGAATTGACACAAAGCATGCGAAAATTTCAGCCCAAAATGCCCCCCAGATCGCCGGAAATGGCATTTTTAAAGCCTATTTTACGCATAGTAACTTGGAAAACGCGTCTTGTTCGGGTTTTTGCTTTGATTTTTATACGTTTTTTCAAATTTTTGATTTTACATGGGGGGGGGGGGGAGTGCCCCACCCCTTGCCCATACCTGCGGACGCCCATGGTGATATGCCTTTCAGGAGCAAAATTGGGTAATATTCTGGGTGATTAACAGAGTTGGCTTTGTTTTTTATTCTACAGAGTATATCCATCGAAATTGGAAAATTTTACTACTTTTAACAATCTAAATTAAGCTAATACTGAAGAAAATTGTGAATTTATGACAGTTGGGGGTTTTATGGAGGAATCTGACGTTCTCATGAGGAAAATCAAGTAGGGGGTGATCCAGGGCGTAGCCAGGATTTTCTTGTGGGGGGCAAAGTCGACTCATAGTCCCCAATCTTGATCTACATGACTATCTAAGCGGAGCGCCACCATCAGTTGGCGCGGAGCGTACAAGAAAATTTTGGGTTTTAGAAATCCCTCAGATGGCAGGAAACGGCACTTCCCGAGTATTTTATGCTGCATGTTCCTAGCCTGGAAATATGGATCTCATTTCTGAAATTTCTCAATTAATGCCAAAAAATCAATCTATGAACAATGTAAATACATGTTTCTAAGCGGAGCTCTACCATCGATTGGCGCGGAGCGTAGCAGGAAATATTTGGCTTTACAAACCCCTCAGATGGCCGTAAATGGCACTTCCCGAGTGTTCTAAGCAAGTATATGTTCAGCCCAACTTCGAAATTCTCCCCGCTTCTTAATTGGGGCACTTGACAAATATTGAGGGGCTGAACATACCTTTAGCCCAAACTTTTTCATTTTTCATCGCCGCCACTGGGGTGCGGCATTTTCTTGAGGGAGCGAAGCGCCCAAGTGAGGAGCCGAGCGACCGAACGGGGAGAGGGTGTGGTTCTGCCCCTCCTACCCAAAGGAGATTTTGCAATTTTACATCAAAATTGAGCGATCTGGTGAACACCTAGGTTGGAATTTTTGAACATTTTCAATCTTGTATCAATGTTTTCCTTATTCCCTCGAGAATTAGCAGGGTTAGTGTGTGACTGTAAGAGGGTTACTGTACGAGTCAATGGGGCCCTAGGGAATTGTGTTGCACTGAAACAAAGCAGCTACTTATAAGGCTTACATTTAGTTGGCTAAACCAGCGGAATTGACATTTTGCCCTGAAAAACGCCAAAACTCCATTGAAATAAAAAAATAAAAATGAAAAAAGTTAGGTATGGGCGGGAGTAAGTGCGAACCCCCTGAACCCCTGGCTACGGGCCTGTCTCCCTGGGTGTCACCCTCCCCTTTTTGAATATTTTGCTGTCTGGAAGAGCTTAGATGCAATATTGTGCTATATTTTGTTCTTTTTATACTAGATTCCAGTGTTCTCCACATGGGGTTTTAGAGGGGCGACACGCCCTCCTAGTGAAATTGACCGCCCCTCCAAAATAGTTGCCGCTCTCCAAAAAGTGCAGCTTCCATTTTTAGTTCATTGCTTCATTACACATATACAAGTCAAAACTGGAAAAATGTGTCTTCCCTCCAGGCTTGGGGCCAGGATTTGCCCGACGAAGGGCCACTCTCCGAACGGGGGAGAGGTAGGGTGGGTAACGACCCCAAGCCTCGACAGCCAGGATGCAGTTGACGAGTTGGTGAGCGAGGTTTGAAGAAAACCTGTGCACTATACCTGCCATTGCGATTCATATACGACATCAAATTTGTATAAGCTAGAGGAAGATATTTCCGCACTGATTTAACCGTGGAAAAGCGGGCGAAAATTTTTTGGGTTAGCCTACACTAAAAAGAATCTGTACTTATTTAAAGCTTATGTAGGTCAATTGTCCCGGCATTTGGGCCCTATCGGGCACAACTTACATTGTACTTTCTTCTTCGAGTCCGTACCGCACGACTGACACAAGAGATTGTTAACTAAGTTTAGCGAAATGAGATGAAATTCCCGACATGTACATTAATCCATTTATTCTACTTATTAATTTACATGAAAAGATGGGAAGGGTTTGTACTTTATTAGCTCTAGGTAACGGAACTGAGGAAGAGTGTGCAAAGCGTACCGAAGATTTGGGGTTTTATCGCAGAAATAACTCTTCAGAAAGCCAAAGTAACTAAACCGCCCATGAGAAGGCGACGGATTATCCCCGACAGGGGACGGGCCATGTCAGCGACCACAAGTTCCGACAGCCCTATGTCGAGGGGGTGGTAAGAAGGGGATATAAAGAAGCCTAACTATCCCATGTCATTGCAGCCTGGGGCACATTTTGCACAATATCACTTAATATTTTAAAAGCCGAGTTAGTGTTCTTTTGAGTCTGAATCGTGAAATTGCAAAGCGCGTGAAGAGCGCGAAAATTTTTGTTAGGCTTACAAAAATAACATAGCCTATGTAATCATTAAGAACAAAAAGAAAAAATAGAAACTGTAGGGGTTGTAGACCGTATCGGGGATAACATACATTGTGTCGAAACCACCTGATACCCGATAAAATAGCCAAACTATGCTCCGGGAGTCGCTCACCAACTGACCTATCGCATGACACACACAAGAGAACAGCAACTAGGCTTTGTGATATGGGATGAAATTTACGACCTCTACATAACCTGTGTATCTGCGTACCTGTTACTTGTTAAGGTTGAGA
This sequence comes from Holothuria scabra, assembly GCA_037179385.1. Taxonomy (NCBI): domain Eukaryota; kingdom Metazoa; phylum Echinodermata; class Holothuroidea; order Aspidochirotida; family Holothuriidae; genus Holothuria; species Holothuria scabra. The sequence goes on from CM074199.1 coordinate 16,457,295, forward strand.
TGACTTACACTCTCTAGATATGTGGAATGGAAGTATTGAAAAAAACTGGAGTGAATCTACAGCGCGCGTAGCTTGCCGAAAATTTGGGGTTCTTATTAGGGAAATTGTCCCTTGAGAGCAAAAAACAGGAAAACCATCAGGGAGACTAGTCGGCGTCGGGGACTGCATACTTTATCGTAACGACTAAGAGCCCCCCCCCCCGAAAAGCCCGAAAAAATGCCCCCGATTCCCTCACTCCTCTTGCCGTTTGTCTTTTTTTTTATTTATTTATTTTTATTGGCTCTCCTTCATTTTTTCAACATCGCCCATCGCGTCCCCAAAATTTCTGTGTGGGGGGGGGGGGGGCACTCTTCCCCCTGCCCCCCCCCCCCGCTGGCTACGCCTAGTGGGGTGATCTGTAGTTTTCAATTGAGGTTACTGAATATTACCATGCAGATTTAGGCCCTCGGACCCATACTGGAGCATTCTTCCGAGGAAAAAAAGTTTTATTTTTATTTACTGTTATAGGCGCACGGGAGCGTGTCAGTTTGGGAGGGGCAGAATTCTTTTTTGTCCGAAAAAATGTTATCCTGCCCAAAACATTACCTAAGCAGAGCGCACAGAATTTTTTAAGAATTGAGAACCCCCGGACAGCAGAAATGGGCATTTCCTGGGCTCGAAACTAGAATTAAAGAAGTCCTTTTTTCAGATTTCTTTCGCACTAAAATTATTTTCACTTCATAATACTGCCCCAAAACGAAGAATAATCTACAAACTCGCATTGTTCTGTTCAGTTATCTTTTCGACTAAAGCACTATCTATGAGGAGTGCCACCATCAGTTGGTGGGGAGCTTACAGAAAATTGTTAAAAAAATCTAACCCGTAAGAGAGCCGGAATGGCATTTCCCACACTTGTAACTAGAAACGAAGCATTCGTTATTTTGAGCTTTCCTCCAAAATGAAAGTTTCATTTCAATAGAGACAATACCCCAACTTGCTAATGATCACAAAAGTACCACATAAAAGGTACTGCTACAATTAGATGTAATGGTCTAGTCTCTTTCCGGGGGGAAACTATGCAACGACATTGAAAACATACTATAATGTTTTTTACTTTATGAAGAATCTTCGTTGAATTCAATTGCAAGGTCAACATACAAAATAGATGAAATTTTTAACGTGACTGCCCGAACTCCAGACTATAAATGGTTTTACTCCCAACGAATTTGAAAATATTTCACGTTACAATGTGCCTTCAAATAAATTCTCAGTCAGAGTCATGGGGAGATTTTCTCACACCACTGTTTATCATTATGTGTAGCTGAAAACGACATGGCCGATATTCATTACCTTTTGACAGTTTGAGGATTCGGCTGTCCGGACAGGACAGATGGCAGACTATTGGGTAAGTGCATGCACATGAACAACCTCTCGTCCTTTTTTGTAAGGAGGATTCGGAATTGTGAGCAGTGGCGTAGCCAGGATGGAATTTTTTTTTTTTTTGGGGGGGGGGGGGGTAGGTAACAAGTGGGGGGGGGGGGAGCTGGTACCTCCGAGGGTCAGGCACGGCAAGACTATCTAAACGGAGCGCCACAATCAGTTGGCGCGGAGCGTACGAGAAAAAATTGTGGGCTTTAAAACCCCTCCAGATGACCGGAAACGGCACTTCCCATGTGTTTTAAGCTGGATGTACCCAGCCTTGAAATACGAATCTCATGTCTGCGACTTCTCAAATAATGAGATTAAAAAATCAGTCTATGAAAAGGGGTAATACATACAATTTTTAGGGACCACAAAACTGGGCACTTCTGATCTGTGGCCTGGGGGATGAGACTAAAGGGAACCGGTATCTCCCTTTTCCTTGGGAAAAATTGTAAACTTCAGAAGGACGTAGATCGCAAATGCGGCAATACTTGAATCTAAGCGGAGCGCCACCATCAGTTGGCGCGGAGCGTACAAGAAAATTTTGGGCTTTAACCCCCCCCCCCCCGATAGCCGGAAACGGCACTTCCCACGTGTTTTAAACTGGATGTACCCAGCCGCAAGTTCGGCAATATTTGAATGGATTTCAGCTCACCTAAGGCAGTACCTTACCCTTTAACAGGAAAACCAAAAGTAGTTGTGTCCCCCTCTGAGAAACTTTCTTTGCGTTAGATTTCCTAGATGCAAAATGGTGCTATGTTTGGCAAAACTTTGAACTGATTATAGGCTTAAGTTTTAGGATTTTCCCTTTTTTGGGAGCATGAAAAATATCAAAATATTTTTAGTTTTTGTAGAGATTTTACAAGAGACATATATACTACCAAAGAAACAATGTGCAAAACGGTGCAGTATTTGTTCATCGGTACATTACGTAGGCAAAATTAAAATACTACGAATAAATCTCTCAAAATAATTGAACCGCAAAGCAGAAGTATGGATCATGTGGGAAACACATGAAATCCAGACCCTGTGGACATTTTACAAATCCCCCGAACGCCAGTGCCAACTAGTGAAAAAGAGGACTTGTCGAAAAAAATCGTCCTACAGTGGCCCTTGTCATGGGCATGAGTGAGGCACGACATAGGCCTAGGCCTACTTTTTTAGGGATGGAAGGAGAGAATTATCCGAAGGCAGTACCTTATCCTTACCTGCTTACGGCATATTTTGTGTATGATAAAGTATAGGAATGGTTGTGTAAGAGTGGTCTCCAGTGTACGATTGCCTTATTTTCAGTAAATCAGTCAGCCATCCGAAAGGCAGAAAGGGTCTTAATCTAACAAAGTCACATTAAATTTGTCGTCGAGACTTTCGTTTCATCGTCTAAGTGAAATGCAATAAATGACAGTGCAGATCACAAACGGTATCTAATTTCGTGAAAGTAGGCATTTTGAAGTTATTACTTGATTTCATACGTGCGCACAAAATGTGTTTTGCACACATTCATCCATGTATTTTTTAAATTTTTACACATTTTATTTATTTACTGTTTTGAAGGAAATACTTCAAAGTTTATTCCCGTTAAAACATTTTATTTTTTCAATTACTTTATCTGGACGCAAAAAAACTGAGGGGCGGGGCGTGAAGAAAATCCCCCCCCCCCCCCGTGGCTACGCCACTGATGGTGAGTTTCCTTGAAGAATATGGTCTTCTAGTAAACAAGATCAAGGTCTTCCGAGTGACTACAGACCCACATCTTTTATCGTGGGTCTGTAGATGAAGGCTCATGGTCATCCATCCAGTGACTTCAGTCTTTTACGTTTTTCATGTTTAGGCCTCCCACCAAAAAATAACCTTCCTTCCCCGACGGGGAAATAGATAGGACAAGGTATATAGAATGAGGTTTAACCGAGTTAAGAAGTGATTTAAAATCGATTCCGATATGTATTAAAATAGCATTAGCTAAATCGCCCATCTAGTAACTTCAGTCATTATGGGGCTTTTTATTATTTTTTTATATTTTTGGCCTCCCCGGACGAAATCGCCGACCGTCCCTGGCGGAGGGGGGGGGGGGGCAATGCCCAGTGACGTAGGTAGGATTTTTTCAGGGGGCGAAGGTATGAAATTTCACCAAAACTTTTCCCGGTAAATGTGTATGTATTTCATATCAAATATGCAAATTTACAAGTATAACAACATTACGATGTCATTATGTAATATAACCTGCATTTTAATCTTAAAGTATAACATAGAGCAATTGGAAATAACAACTCTAAGGATATTATTTTGGTCAACAATATCTGGTATATTTGTATGTACTAACGCAGTGGCGTACTCAGGAATTCTCTGAAGGGGGGGGGGGGGGGTGCATGCAGTATGGTCTAAAGGGGAGGGGTGTCCGGAAATTTTGGACGTTTTCAAGGAGCCTAGATGTAAAATATGGTGCAAGATTTTCGACTTTGACAGGAACAGTGTTAAAAGTTGAATCGTGGTGGTTTATGAGAATAAAACTGAAACTTTTGTGTCTTTACAGGTATTCTTATGCCATTTATGCTACCTTACGAAGTAAAACTTGTCATTAAATTTGCACACTTTTAGGAGTCAAAATAAAAGAGAATTGATCGGTATAGGATTTGTGGTTTTTCTTGGCCACAAAACGTTATTTTGTAATAAAGGTTATCTAAGCGAAGCGCAGAGAAAATTTCGAAAAATCAGAACCCTCAGATGGCCTGAAATAGCATTTTCCAGACTTATATACGAAGAATCTAAGCAGTCGCTATCATCTTCTTTTGTCGTTTGCAATATAAAACTCCCTTCAAAATATGTTCGCAAACTACAAAGTTATCAGAGAGTTAATAGCTAATAGCTAATTTAACCCCAGACATGTAGTTTTGCCAAAAAGACTGAGCGAAGCGCTACCACTGGTCCACTGGATGGCGCGGAGCGAAAGAAAATTTCGAAAAATCAGACCGCTCAGATGGTCAAAAATAGCATATTCATGCTTGTAAAGAGAATCTTAACATGTAGTATTTATTTTATTGATGCCACCAGTGGGATACAGAGTCTACCTTTTTAAGTAAAAATTGGAATTTGACAGAATTTGCTTATTTGTAGGAATTAAAAAAATTGGCATCACTGTGGGGCCTTGCAGAGACAATCCTTCCCCTTTGAACATTTGTGAAAAAATGGGTGTCCTTATATGCAATCTGGTGCCACATATACCATCTTCTGAAGTAAAATCTCTGTTACTAAAGTTACGTATTTTTAAAAACAAAGAAAAATAGTATCTGTGAGGGGGCATGGCCCAATGGTTCCCCTTCGTACGCCACTAAAAGGAGGCCTGACAGTGACTCGTTCACACAGGATATCCAGCACAGCAGTCTGTTAAGTGTAGAAGGCTACATGGTACTCATGGACCCGTTTATTGTTACACCCCAAGTGAGCAGAAAGCTATTTCCCCGAACTAGCCCGTAAGCCTCCAAGGATTAGGCTAAAGTAACAAAATCTGAGTATGCCCAGGGATCCCGTTCATTCTTGTTTCTAGACTAACGTTAATTATGGTTGGCCATGGATCGTTTCAGCTCCATTCATCGTTATGTACACAGAGTAAAATCGGTATAGTTTAAACCCCTCCCGCTACTAGCTTGTAGGACAATATAACCTCGGGGTCTACGTTAGTGACTTGTCAGTTTTCACATCCTTTTACTAAATTCCCAAAGTGTACAACGCATAGACTGTGTACAAGGGGGTAAGTTTGGGTTTACAGCCTTTCAGTGTTAGTTGTACTGTATCAGCTGTTGTTAAATTCCTGAATAACAGCTTCCTGTGCCCTGAAATGAACTGATCATAACACCCGCGCGTATACAAGAGAACATTCAATCTGTTTCGCGGCGAGGGCATTTCTGCGGAACGCGAGTAGGGCAGGTTCATGCGACACTGACGAAATCTGGCTTAATGTGTTGCATGAAAATACGAATTATCATGAGAAATGTCTCACAATTTCTTGTTCTAACAAAAATTTTGAGAAATTTCTGTTAGAATAAGAAAATTCATCAAATTTCCCCAAATTATTTTCCAGGGGAGCAACTCCCCCTGCCCCCAGTAGCCACGTCAGTGGCAATGCCCCCCCCCCAGCTGCGCCCCTGGAACGGGGATCGATACTTTTTGACAAAGTGGGGGATCTATACATTATTGACATAGGCGTCGAACAGGAACATTTCAGTTTGGGGCAAATGTTTTTACCCAACAAATGTAATTTTGCCCGAAAGGCTGTCTAAGCGGAGCGCCACCATTAGTTGGTGCGGAGCGTATAAAAAAATTTGAACTTAAAATCGAAATCCCATTTCCCAGGCTTTTATAGGAGCGTCGAAGCTGGCTACTTGATCAGAAAATTACCTCATAAATTGTACCACTACCAGTGTTAAATGGTCTTGTATCTTTTCGGGAATTAAAACCGAATTGAAAACATGCTAATGTAATTTATTTGATGACATTTTCTGTGAGCCTGCTGCGCGAACTCCCGACTAGAAATGATTTTACTTCTTTAAGTAACACGAACCTTTTGAAAAAAGGTCATACCTCAAAGTAAAAAAATCAAAAATATATATTAAACAGCAGAAAAAATAAATTATAACAACCCAACCATGGCGTGGCTAGACATTTTTCCGAGGGAGGGGGCAAGCACCCAAATTTTCCGTTTTTTCAGTGTGAATACCATTACTCTTGGAGCGTTACTTGCGGCGTTCGAAGGACGCCGGATTTTTTGCCATTTTTAAGCAAGTTTTTGTATTTGGGAGAGCTTTGGATTCTGGGTTCCCTAAAGACGGATCTGATTAGCGCTTGTGTTTAGTGACTGTGGGTAGCCTTTAGTGAGGTCCATCAGCGCTAAATAGTCTTCGTTTATTGTCTACTCACTACATGAATTTCAATCCCTCATATTTAGTGAAATTGAAGTAATCAATGTACAATTTGGTGTACATCCATCTATGATACCAGTAAGCAATGAAATTGAAAGATTAAAAGGTGATAGACTCCAGTTGTGGCCGACTGAAATCAGACCATCACTCAAGTTGCTGTCCGGATTCGTCTATAAAAGGAAATGTGAAATGGGAATTGCGGTATTGAAGTATCTATATTTCATATTGACAAGTCTGAGTTTGCACGGCGACCAAGGATCGTTGTTGCTACACAATAATAGGGAGCTTTCGATTTGCACGTTCACCTAGTCGACTGCTACGAGATTACGTCAATTTCAGTCTCTGCGCATGCGTCACGTCGTCTCCTTCGTCCACTAGCCAAATCGAGAACGTGTCCACCGCGGTTTTGACGTTCGCTCCAAACTGCAACGAACGTTCACATGTGTGACGTCACAGAATTTCTGAAAATGGATTAAGTGTCAAGAATGCATGCTAGTTTCCCTCCTCGTGATCTGTTTTGCCCAAATGCGGTCACTTTTTACCTAAAATGTATATGAGGTTGATGATTCATTGGGGAATATGCGTTATTTTGGACGTTTTCTTGCAACTTCAACAGGCGGATATTCGAAGTTGAAATATACTGTGTTCTCCATGAAAACATACCAACAACTTAACTAGCGTTCGTGTAGTAGACATGCATTTACATCGTTGAAGAAATTTAGAAAAATTACACAAGGCTAAGCTGCAAATTCTCCATTTTAATACGACTCGTCCACGTCGACCCTTGCACATGGAAATCGAAACAGGCTTTAACAGTCGACGTACCATAGCTGTGGACGCGTTCAAGAAGGCAAGCTGGTTAACTAGAACGAAGTCCACGGTCACTGAATCGAAAGCTCGGTATTATCTAAGGCCTACAGATCGAGGCTCTCCGACGACATTTAAAGAGTCATGCTTAACTAGGACAAAAATTGGAATTTAATGAGAGAAAATTTATAAAAATAGCACTGTAGTTGCCGATATCTCTTGATAGTCTGACGATTCTGTCATTTCAAGAATTGGAAATGTTAATCAAATTGATTCATTGAGGAATACGACTGCATTACCAACTCCAAAATTTTGCATCTTTCAAACAAATAAATGCAAAAACGGAGCTTTTAATGGAGAGAATTGCAAATTTCATGAAAAAGATTGGGAAAGGCTCTAATTGACAGGTATAGGCGTACGAGGCAGTAGTGCAGGGGGCACTCGCACTCCCAATGCGGGCAAAAAAGTTGGTATATTCGGGCAAAACATGCATAACGGTGACATTATTCAAGTTAAAAATGCTTTTGCCCCTCATAGAAAATTAACCCGTACGCCTATGTTGACAGGTGTCAAGAATGGCAGATCCCAGAATGTGCCACTTATAGGAGGCAGAAGGGAATTGCACCTGCCCCCTCCTCCCGCGCCTCGTAGCTACGCCACTGGTCCAACTCATATCTTCATAAGACATTCTCGAGTCGAAGCAGGGGTGGCGCCAGGATTTGCCCGACAGGGGCCAAGCTCCCCTACAGGGGGGGGGGCCAGAATTTCAAGGCCCTGACAAAGGCGATATTATGTGCCAGTTGAACATGACTTTGTAGAACTTGAGGCGCGCGGAGCGCGCCGATATTTTGGGCTTTCTTTTTAACAAATGAAAATCTGGAGTTTAATGAAGTAAAAATTAAAACTTATGGAAGAAATTTGGCTTTTCTTGGTTCTATAAAAAATTTTTGGTGTTTATTGAAGAATCTGTTCTTCATAAGGGAAAAATCAAAAACGATATATGGGCGACAGCTGAAATTTTTTTGGGGTTACGCATTGAATCGTACGAGACCTACTTACTAACTGACTAAGGGCCCTGAGACGAGACTAGAAGTTTGGCCGGAAAGTTTTTCCTTTTTTTGAACGAATCTTTCAAAATTAAGAGCTTATCATGATGGAGAAATTGTGGATTTTAATGAAAGAAAATTTGGTTTTTTGGCAAGGTTATAATGAAAAATTTGGTTTCTTTTATTAAGTGATATGCTTTTCAGGAGCAAAATTAGGTAGTATGCCGGGTGATTAACAGAGTTGGCTTTGGTTATTTATTGAAATTATCGAAATTTTGCTATTTTTAACAATCTTAAGCTAATATTGGGTAAAAGTTGTAATGTTATGACAGTTTTGGGGTTTTATGGAGGAATCTGACGTTCTCATGAGGAAAATCAAGTAGGGGTGATCTGTAATTTTGTTGAGGTTTCTGAATATCATCATGCAGATTTAAGCCCTCGGACCATATTGGAGCATTCTCCCTAGGAAAAAATTTGGCTTCGCATACATTGAAGTTTTATATTTTATTTATTGTCATAGGCGTACGGGAGCGTGTCAGCTGAGTTTGGGAGGGGGCAGAATTGTTCTTTTGTCCGGAAAAATGTAATCCTGCCCGAAAGATTATCTAAGTGGAGCGCACAGAATTTTTTGAAAAATGGAGGACCCCCGGTCAGCAGGAAATGGCATTTCCTGGGCTCGTAACTAGAATTAAAGAAGTCCTTACTTTCAGATTTCTTTCGCAATAAAAATATTTTCAATTCATAATACTGCCCGAAACGAAGAATAATTTACAAACACGCATGTTCTGTTCAGTTATCTGTTCGACTAAAACACTATCTATTCGGAGCGCCACCATCACCATCACCATTTGTAGCTGAAAACGACATGGCCGCTATTCATTACCTTTGTGAGAATTCTGCTGTCCGGGCAGGCCAGATGGCAGACCATTGGGTACTGTACGCTCATGAACAACCCCTAGTCCGTTTTTGTGAGGAGAATTCGGAATTGTGAGTTTCCTTGAAGAATATGGTCTTCTAGTAAGCATGATCAAGAAGGTCGTCCGAGTGACTACAGACCCACATCTTTTATCGTAGGTCTGTAGATGAAGTCTCCCCGACGAAATTGAATTTTTCATCAACAGGGGGTAATACGTAGCCCGTCCCGGACGGAGGCATGACCTTGCGCACACGGACTGAAGATGGGATAAGGGATAGGAGCGCTAGTAAGAAGTGATTAAAACAGATTCAGATATGCATTAAAATAGCGTTACAAAAAAAAAAAAAAAAAATAGTGCAAAAAGAAAAAATTCATGGTCATCCATCCAGTAACTTTAGTCCCTTACGTTTTTCATGTTTAGGCCTCCCCTAAAAATTGCCGTCCTTCCCCGACGGGGGAAGAGATAGGACAAGGTACGTAAAATGGGGTTTAACAGAGTTAAGAAGTGATTTAAAATCGATTCCGAAATGTATTAATAAAGCATTTCAAAACAAAAAAAAAAAGATCTACATCGCCCATCCAGTAACTTCAGTCCTTGTGGGGTTTATTATTATTTTTTTATTATTTTTTTTATTTTTTAGGCCTCCCCAACGAAACCGCCGACCTTCCGACCTTCCCCGACGGGGATGAGGCAGTGTCCCCCGACGGGGGGGGGGGGGGGGAGCATGCCCCCCCCCCCGCTGGCGCCACCCCTGAGTCGAAGTAAACTTAATTTTTTCTTCTTCCCGTGTATCTTTTCATTTCAGTATTTTTCGACACCATATTCAATTCAATGCAGGATCTAGCCACATATGCAGTATTCACATTCTGTTAAACAAGCACTTTGAGCTTAAAAATGCAATTTAAACATGTATACAACATTTACAGCAATAATTCTGTCCGTCTAGCATCCGGGTATTTGCGTGACCTGCGTCATGAAAACTTCAACTGGAGTGAAAACGACAAGAGAGGGATCTCACATGACGATACTAAATTTACAATTTCGATGAAAAAAAAAAAACATACCACCTACCCCCACAACCTTTACTTGCATCAGTGATTAACTTTATTTTGTCCTTGGGACTGTTTTTGCAATATTTTACCAAGAATGGGTCTTTTTCTGATTTTCTGAGAAAGAAGATGAATATTTCTGATCCCAAAATAGATTCAATTGAAGCAACATTGAAGAAATTGTTGCCTTATATGATGGTTGCCCAGTATCAAGCTTCTCAAAATGAGCAAAAAGGGCATAGCTAAACAGTGGCAGTGGGGGAAAGGGGTATTTCCTCCAGTCTGAGACTCCCAAAGTACAGTGGCCCAATGGGAGTTTTTAAGGCATCCTGATTCACAAAAAATTCTCCAGACGGGTTGAACCATTCCCAAACTTTTCAAAGTAAAGTCATGTAAGCCATATTCTTGCTTAACTTCTTGACCTTCAAATATTTCATTCAGGGGCACAAATCCCTGGAGTGACGGGGGGGGGGGCAGCAGGCAAGAGGGGCCTTCCCCCTCAAGTGAAACAGTGGGGGAGCCAAATCGTAATTTGGCCCCCCAAAAATTTGAGAAGACCTAAAAATACGGTCACCTTTTTTCATTTTTTTTCGTTGGAAACAGTTTTTCTGAAGCTTTAGAAATGCTACAACACAAGAACTTCTGGGGGCTTCGCCCCCTAGACCCCAACAGGGGCTTTGCCCCTGGATCCCACCCAGGGCCCTTTGGGACTTCGCGCTCGCGGTGTCCGCCACGCCTGCACAGTTTAATACTTATGGGCACATCATAAGCATTTTTGCCCCCCACTCTCAAACAGAGATTTGGGCCCCTGATTTCATTGCTACCCACTGGCTTGCTAGCCTCAGACCAAAATTGCTACTGTGCAGGCATCATGCATATGCTTTTCATTCAGCAGCTTGCATGTGACATTCCTGCCTTCAGAACCACACTTGTTTAAGCCAGCCAGCAGCACTCACTCAGTCACTGTTTATTGTTTACTTCTGCATACATATGAACCAGGATATACCTATTCTGAAGGTTAATTTTTGACCCACCATATGCTAAAACCTTAAAATTTCTGGGACTTTTCCCCCTGAACGCCACCAGGGGCCCTTTGGCTGGCCTCTGGATCTCACCCGCATAGACTCACACCTTCTTCTCAATTTCTCGTGTCCTCCATTTGCTCCCCCCTCCCTCCCCCCCCCCCACTTTTAAAATCTGAAAATCATGGTGCTGCCACTGGAACTGAATAGTTTTGAAAGTTGTCTCCTTTTGAAACATTGCTTATTAAAGGTATGATTAATAAGGTACAATTTAATTAAGACCAACTCAGTTGATTGAATTGAATGACATCTTTGTGTGACAAAGTGTTTTCAATTTTTATTACCAACTTCCTTTTGAAAAGAATAAAACAATTTAAACAAGATATAGAAAGTGGAATTTTACTTTCTTAGAACAAATGGTAGAGAATAGTTAACAAATATGAAACACAAAAATAACCTGCAAAAGTGTGGATCTAGATGGGTGATTTTTCAGCTTTAATTCTCTGCCCTTTCCTTTCAGCATCACTACGTCTAATTTTGCAACGACAGATCCAAAACTTTTTCTGAAGTCCTTCTGTCTCTCTGGCAAAGAGCTGTTTGGCGAAACCAAACTATCAAACTGCTTCCCGAGAAAGCTACATCCACTAAAGGACAACACTTGACTGACCAACCTCACGGCTCTCGGACCATTTACATTATTGGTCTGTCATGTATGAATCCATCCTAGACTGGCTGAAGAGAACAGATACTACTTACACATGACTCTTCCAAATCTGCACTGCAATGTAACCCATTTCTGGACTTCTATACCTCTAGAAATTTTTCTAATTTTAAAATAAACTTTCCATACGTCCATATGTTTTCCATACGTTCTTGATTAATTTTCTGACCCCACTTCTCACATTGAGGTCTTGTACAGTGGACCCTCCAGGCCTCCAATTTTACCCTTGTATATTTAAACCCCCCCCCCCTTCTTTGAAATCATAGAACCACCCCTGGCAGAACTCTAAGACAAAGAAAACTGTTCACACCTAAAAGACTAGCCTTTTGACTCACTGAATCCTTGCATATTCATATCAATTAATGCTTTCAATTCTTGGAATCAACTTGAAATGGAAGAAAAAGGAATGAAAATATCAGTAAGAGAAAAATGGAAGTAGCAAACTTCAAGGTGATGAAAACTTAAGACAAATTCCAAGGCAACATTGTGATTTTATTCTAATAATTAAAATATACTTAAATTTTATTAAGAATCTACAAAAGAAAATTATATATTCACATGGAACATTTCTTTTCAAGTCAGATCTGGAGGGTGTTGCAAAGGTCAAAAATATATTAATTCTATGTACAACTGTCTAAGTATATGCAAATCCCTCAATTCTGAGAACACATGTGTGAGATTTGATCAAAAGTTTCCATGAGCATTTAAATTGAGAAAAGTATTAAAAAGAGTTTCAATCTCTTCAATTTCCTGTCCAAAAGTACGACTTCTTTCATTGGACGGATTTAAGAGGGGCACAAGTAGGTCTCACAAGACAGTCTGTGATTTTTGAAGGTTTATGACTTCTTTGGAGCTATGATCCCCTCTAGCTGAGTCTGAAATAGAGAAAAAAAAAAATAGTTATTTCTACATGCAATTTTTTTAGTTATACAAAATATCAGAATGTTATCTCACAACCTCATTCCTCAAAAAATAGGTGTGATAAAATTTTTGTTGCTTACAAGTCCGCAGTTACATGTGCAGTGGATTTCACTGTGAGGTTGTTTCCAGCCTCACAGTTGTAACAAACGAAATAGAATTTGGAAGAGAATAAAGCAAGGTACAGAAAGTTTCGATAAATCCCCTGCCCGACAGTCCGGGACAAGTAAAAAATGACTCGGACAAGTAAACTGCTCAATATTGTAGCCTGCTGGGCAAGCAGCACAATATTCTTCTTCACATAGGAATTCAATGGCTAGTACTAGATAATTAGATATGGACTCAGTGCATATTCATGCGGACAAGTAGACTTTGGGAATCCCTAGCCCGATGGACAAGTAATAAAACAATGAATTTATAGAAGCCTGGGTACAGAGTTCTGGGTTACCTGAAATGATTGTAAATCAAGCTAAGTATGATGCTGCAGAAGCAGAGGCTAGTTGGCAGGGACAAGACTTCTGTGTTGGAGGAAGTCTACATCTCAACTCAACTCCTCCACAACTTGGCATTACAAGTTTCCTGCTTTGTACAGAGAAAACATGTGGCACTGTGCTCATTGAATTGGTTCATAAAATTCAACAATTTTTTCTAAACCTGTTAAGTTTTCATCACATACCATTGGCAAATGGTAAAACTTAAACAATCCCTATATCCTACATGCAAATAGCTGCTTTATAAGTGAGTACTTAACAGCTCAATTCAGTTTTCAAAATTTCATGACCAGACACTTTTTCAAATTACGCACAAAATCACGCACAAGTCAGAACACCACAAAATTCAAAATTTTAACTTTTTGGATATGAAACTTGACTAATAGTGCTAATTATGAGCATTTTCGTGTGGTAATACCCTTAGACACTTTCATAAAATTACTGATATCAACTCAATGAGCCTCTTTAACGAGAAACATTATACTTAGCAAAAAGTGCTCTTTCTCTCTTTCTCTGATCATAACCAGCTGAAAGGTTTTGGAAAGAACCAAATACCCCTGTTGGATGTCTATGTGAGTGACACATAGCAATCTTCTTACAGAATTATTTACAGTCAGTTGAAAACTTTACTAACTTTCAGGGCCAGACAGGCTAGGTAAGGGTATATAGGATTTTTCACCTTAACTTATAACCTTTTGATTTAATCCAGTGTTGCCCATGACCTTTTCACCAGTTGTACGGCACTGGATTGCTATCTCTACCCCATTGTTTATGCTTAGCATCAAGTTAAATGGCAGTAGGTTCCCTTTTCAAAATCTTTGGTATGACTCTGCATGGGAATTGAATCCCTGGCCTTCTGCATGAGTCAGATGCTCTACCAACTAGACTACACGTTCCATCCTAACTTTGAGGAAAATGGTGGAAACTCATCTTATATTTCTACATAAAATACAAAATTTTTTCTCTTTTAAACATGCACCAGCATCACACCTCTGAGTAAGCAATATAATTTAGGCATTTGCATACCACAAAAAGAGTTACAACTGGGAAAAATTTGGGGATAAGGAAGAAATGGTGAACTGAGAGTAACAACCCGTATCTTGAGCAACATGATGATTTACCAGTCAATGTTTCAATTGCCAATATTGAGCAGTAAAAATCATATCTAAATACCCTACCCAAATCCCCCTTTTAAACTTCTAGAGAACAATATTTCCCCGACTGAGTACCACTGGTATTTTTGCATACCTTTAATTGCTGATTCGTTCGTTTGAGGAACTGAATCTCCTCTGTGTGTTTCTTCTCCTCCACAGATCTTCTCTCTGCCTCTCTCTTTTCGATGGCTTCACATTTAGCTTTCAATTCATTGACCTGTCTTTCAAGGTCACGTTTCTCCCCCTCAAGTTCATCAATCTAGAAACCAGGCAAAAAGAGTTCACCAAACATTTTGTTGATAAATGATAGAAATACCATAACATTTGCAAGTTCACCTAATCACAGTAGATTTATGCAATCTACCTCATAATAACTTTCATACAACAGTGGAAAACATAAGCTAAAAGAACTACTTAAGAGTGGTTAAATTTTGAAAACTAAATAGGTTCCTTCCCAGGAAGTTTGGCTACTTGAAGGAAATTTTGAGGATATTTGGAGTTAATTTTACCATTTTGGGGTTAAGAAATACACATGACTAAGCAAGGAGGCTGAACCTCTTTGAGGATAATAAACATACGCCAACCGGGCCAGAGTTCTTTTGGCGGGAATCATGCAGTGCTCTTCCTGGAGACTAATCCAACATTGGCTGAAAATGGTAGTTTTTTGTACCAAATAAACAACCATCTGCCACAATGGTGCTTAAGTTAAAGGCAGTCATTCGTCACCCTAAACTACAGTTTCAGTATACATATATATCAAAACTCTCAATTGGTACAGCTCTTTGATTGGCATCACATTCAAACAATGCATCATAGCTAAATTACACAGCATGAGCACTGAAAGTGTCTTGATTACACATTATGGACTTGCAGGCCTCGATTTTCAGAAAAATTTATGGTTGTCCTTCGGGCAACCATTTCACTGGTTTTAGTTGTCCACAATGAAATTTGGTTGTCCGAAACATTTTGCACACACTTACAAAAAAGTAATTGTGTGCATTTTATGTTGTCTTGTTGGTCTTGAAGAATAAAAAGCTAGGATGTTTGTGAGACAGAAACACTCCAAGTCTGAAACATGGCTGATGAAAAAAGTTGAAAGTTTATCAGTCAGCTTTATACTTCTTCCATCTGAGAGAAAAATGGTTGTCCATCGGACAACCAACCTCTAACTTTTGGTTGTCCATATGAAATTTTAGTTGTCCCGGACAATCGGACAACCATGAAAATCGAGCCCTGACTTGTATGGCCACTGGGACAAGCCATGAAGCAATAAACTAGGATTGTGTCTGGATAAAGATGAGTTTTAGATAAATGTGGGAGGGGCTAGAAGTAAGTAGGTTGGGAGGATTGGAACTGTTTGGGATGATGAAAATATGCCTTTAAGGAAACTTCAGTTCTAACCTATGTCAAGCATTTCTTCTTTTCTTGTGAATTAATGATCCATAATCCCCTGATTTGTTCGAAAATGTTTCAAAAATGTTTTTTGGGAGGATATATCAATGACATCATAATCAAGCTGAGACAACTGCATAAATCTTACAACAAGGAGCAATGAATAGGATAAAAAAACAAAAACAAAAACAAAAAAAAACAAAGAAGATGAAAGAAATTTGTAACCTTTTTCTCCATGTCAAATTTTCCCTGCTCTGCTTGCAATGCCTTCCGCATACCAAAGGCAACACTGCTTTCATACAGAGTCTGGTAGGCAGCAATTGTCATGCGAATTTCATCCCTCACTCGTAACAGCAATAGACCTCTCTCAGCACACTCTATGGTGACTTGTCGAATGAGTTCATCTGAAAGACAAAATTATCACTTTAATTGGTCATCTAGTGAAAATTTTAGCTTTGTTTACACAAAAGATATGTCACTTGAACTGGTTCAGATACTGTACGTTGTACTGGTAGGGGGAGGAGAGTGAAGATAAGAGGGAGGAAATGGTTCACATAACTTTAAGACGGATTAATGAATAAATATTTGAAAGACACATGTGTAACAATTTAATAAACTTACCAAAACATTGTGAATATAATTCTCTCCTAACTGGACAAATTCCTGTTTCTCTTGCCTGTCTCTGTTGAAGCTTCATATCTAGCTGTTCTTGGAGGTTGACCACATCCAGTCTAGTTGCTGGAGTACTTGAAACTTGCTGGACCCACAACTGACCATTTTCAGTCCACTCCCTGTATCAAATATACATACATAGCAGGCAGTTAATAAAAAATACCTGGCAGTGATTAACACTTAATGGTAAATCATCACAAATTTAATGGATGTGAATGTCAAGTGTAATGCAAAATTTCTACTGACTTATAACTCACTGGAGAGCCCCTCCAGTGATAAGATTTTGAACAAAGCTTGACATCTGTTGTTGAAGTACAATGATTGTAATGTTGAGGACAAACTTTTAACTGAGTTTAGTTTACATAATTAAAAAAAAAATAATGTGTAAACAAAATTATTTAAGTGATAAAATGGAGACACACTGATTTCATTCCAATTAAGGCTACTTTAGTTTCTCACATGAAAATACAGTAACCTTAATTCTTATAAATTTCACCAGGAATCAGTACTGAAGGCCTTGAGTTTGAAATTTTTTAGATGAACCACAACAGTAGTACAGTACCAAGAAGGTGTGCTGTTTTATTAAACTATTTTACAGAATAACATTGAGCTCCCACCTTCATCTAGGTGTGCAAAAAATCAACCTCCTAACAGTGATTTGAGGAGAGTAATGGTGTGCAACCACACTCACACAACTCAAAATTCAAGGCTTGGTACTGTTTGGATAGGCTCTGCTTGTAAGTTGTGTCAATGAGTTTGTTTTGTAAAAGAGCTGTGCTTAATTTTCACGTTCAAATGCTTAATGTACATTGGACTAATGCATAAGAGATCAAATTGAAGATTGAAGCATAAAGTAACTTAGTTTATGAAACAGCACTCATGACTTTGTCATTCAGCATGAAATCAAAACATACCGAGGTGGAAGAATTGAGTTTAATATTTCATCAGTTTGTTGGGCTTTCTGCTGTTCCATAGGTGGAAGTTTGCTACCACCTTTAGGAGGCGGATTTGGTACTGGCCCTCCATTTGTTGGTGCTTGTTGTGTTGTTTTCAGTGCTCTTGCCTGAAAAGGAATGGGTACAAAAATAATTCAAACACTGTTGACTAAGTACTGTGACAGCCTCAATACCTTAGGATGGCAGTTATAAATGTTTGAATGATCATCTCAGTCTGAAAGCAAAGAAAATATTATGCAAGCAAGAGTGGCTGCAGTGGCCAACCTGGCAAATGCAGGAATGTATCTGACTGCAGGTCTACTCAGTGGTGGTGCTATGTGGGTCAGGCTTGAAGGGGCATCAGATTAGAAGTTAGAAGCTTGGTCAACTAAATTAATAAATAACAAAAAGCAAGAAAAATGACAATAAAGAAAATGAAACCACACCAAAGAACATTTCAATTTTAGTTACTGCAGGCTGGAAGGGATGCTATGCCAAGTTGACACTGGTCTGGTAAGGTACAATAGATCTTGGGAGGTTATCCACTTGAGAAAAAGATCTTGAGTCAAAAAAGGAGGGATACCCCTTTTCTGTTTGTATCTTTTACAGTTTGCATGTAGTTTCAAATATGGTCATTAAGAGAAAACATTCAAAAATGAAAAAAAAAAAACAAAAAGCCAAAAAATTGAACAAAGTATCGTAAGTCGTAATATAAACTGAGCCACCCCTTCAGCTGCTTTTGTCCCCCGCCTGATGCATGAAATTTGGCAGTTTTAGTATTTTACACATAAAAACCGTTGATCCAGTCAACACAATATCAGGAATTCAAAGCAAAGTTTGAAGAGATCTGATTGAGTTTTCAACAGATTTAAGTTACGAGTTTATTGATTCAACATAGCTTTCATTACACAAAATAGCCCTTACACAAACTGTCTACCACTAAATGGTTTAAAATCTGATTTTTGGGTGATAAGTCAGGTTTTTACTTGATGTTAACATCCTCAGTATATAGCCACTTTGATGCTTAAAGGGTTTCATCATATTTTTATTGATTTTAGGGTTTTAGTGGCTCTAAACTGTACGTGTGAACATCAAGTGAAAACCCGACTTAGATGCCCGAAAGTTGGGTTTTAGACCGTTTAGTGATGGGCAGTTATGGTAAGGGCTATTTCATGTAATGTTAAGTTAAATGGACATTTCATCTTTAGGTGTAGAATATTTCTAACAAAGTTAGGTCTAGGCCTAATTTTTAATGTTATTGTTACATGCACAAAATTCCACTCATCCATGCTTCACACATTGAAAAAAACTTAAAACTTTAAAAGTCTGATGTCATGTTCAATTTTTCCAGTAGGCCTAGCTAGGTCTAAAAAGGCTTTCCTTCCAAAAAGGGCTAGGCTAGGTGGTGTGATAAGTATCAAAATGCTGTTGTTGCTCTGAAACTGGAATGGCTGAAAAGGGAAAATGAGGTCACCCCAATAAAAGTGCAGTAGCCTACTCAGTAGACTGACTAGTCACATTACCCTAATGAAAACTAACATAGGCTAACGGTAATATTACGTTAGGCTAGTATAAAGGAACGAACCCGTGGAGTCTTCTTTTCTGTATTTCGGCTAACCAACACAGGATTATCGTACTTAACCAAAGAAGAATTTGGAGGAATCATGTTATCCTTTCGGGGTAGGCTACTTCTGAGAAAAATCAGTGACAACAGTTCGAATCTTCCAGTTAATTATCTCAGCACTGTTAGGTTTACCGCTAGAGAAGTGAAGTTTCTGCCCAAACCATGACAACGACCTAAAACCGGAAGTTGCCAATTCATCGGCGTTCCCATCATGCACAACGGCTCACAGTACACTTCAACATGGCCGCTACCATGAACTTCGAAGGTGAGGCAGACATTTTCTTTGATTAACGTTA
The DNA here is from genome assembly GCA_037179385.1 of Holothuria scabra. NCBI lineage: Eukaryota > Metazoa > Echinodermata > Holothuroidea > Aspidochirotida > Holothuriidae > Holothuria > Holothuria scabra. Next base: position 16,476,653 of record CM074199.1, read on the forward strand.
TCTTTTCTGATTAGATAGTTTTAAGTTGAAAATAGTTACAAGATGTAAATTTGAATGTTACTCTGTTGATTTAAAAATTTAGCAGCCTCTTTGACGGCCTGTATGAACGGAGAACAATTCTTGCTACTCGCTTAGTAATGACACCATACGCTAACGCTAACTCAAGGGTCCCAATCGTTGTTGTACATACTACATACATACACTAACACCATAACCTACATGCTATACTATACTATAGAATAGCCTACAGCTTTGTACAGCCTACAGGCTGTCCAGTGGGTCCCCTTGAGTCGGTCGTATACAAAATCACCATACAGAAGCACGTAGCCTACACAGTGTTAAGTACATGAGACTGGATATCAGAATTAAAGTAGTCTAGGCCTGGGCCCTAGACTGGATTTCAGAATGAGTGGAAATTTTATTGACACTTGCTGTCAGTTAATTTGTCAAATCATTCATTGAATTTTTCTTACTTACTGTTTTTGCCACAGATTTGGTGGTTTAAATAGGGTTGTCGCACTAAAAATACGACTCCACGAAAAATATCAAACTTCAAGAATTTGACTGATTCACATTGTTAAGTACCCTTTTCTAAGCAACCATGCCAAATTTTATCAAAATCCGACCAGTACTTTTCAAAATATAGCCGATTTTATGTCTCCATAATCCTTACGATTTCTCCAAATCGCTGTATGCTTAAGTGTTACGATCTGCCTGCAAAAGTTGGTCAAAAACAACATCATAACTGCTCACTCAGACGCTTTGATTATTCATCACTGTGTTACGTACACCAGATGTGCCGGCGTGAATATGCAACGTTACTGGGCAAGACACTTAGTGATCACGCGTCCGTGTCATGATAGCTTGCGTTCTGTGTACGTAACATGCATTAACAAGTCGCACATAGCCTGCGTACACACAGTGTATGCTATAGCAATCCGTACACGTGCTTACGCACACGTACACAAGTACATAATTTACTAACCGTACTTCGGTATTGCACGTACAGGTATATACAATGCAGTACTGTATGTAAGCATATTGGCGGGAAATCCCTTCTTCGGAAATGGAAAGATCATTAAAAACGCTACAAAATGATACCTGGAAGCAATTGCGGATTTTTCTGGAACCCATTGTAATCATGTCACCAATGTTTTAAGCCCAAAAATGTTAAAGAAATATTATTTTTGGCAATCGCTTCCCTCCATTATAATGTAGAGTTCCTTTTCTTCTTTCTTACGATATATGGGTTGTAGGGGTCAAAGGTTCAGCCCCAATGCCCGATCAAGTCAAAGATGGCTGTGTGTGGCATTTTACGTGTGAGCAAAACACACTTTTGACTGTCACCGTTGCAACGATGCTTCAAAGGTATCGTTAGAAACTGTAACATATTTTTTCTTCTTTTTGTTTTAAAGCTTATTTGGTGAAATATTATAGTAGAAATATGTCTTTGGTGTACGAATTTCACAGTTTAGGCAAAATTTCTAGAATTTGGAGTGTCGTAAATTCAGTTTTTAAACACACTGTTTTAGCGACTTCGTGTTTGGGTGTGAGTAGTTCCGCGAGAATTTTGGAGAAAAATTCTGTGTGCGTGCGACAACCCTAGTTTAAAATTGAAAGTAGGCCTAATTATCTAAGGGTTGCGAGTGTTGTTTTCGCATAAAATTGTAAACTAAATCATGCTTTTCCATGTGAGAGCCTGTTTCTTTGAGTTGGCTCAAGTGGTATAAATTTTGCTCATTAAAGTGTAACTTAAGTAAGGAGTGAATTACTCAGTAACTAGCCTAGGGCTATGCCTAAGTTATGCTTCACACTGCACAAACAATCCAAACTTGTAATGTACAAGAGAAAAAGTTAGGCCTTTGGCCTTTTTTCAAATATGTGAGAGAAAAAATGGAGTAGGTCTAAGTTCAAATTTTCCAACCATTCAGCTTTAAGGAAAATATGTATCTTTTGCTCTCTTTCTAAGATTTTATGTGGAATTAATTCTTCTTCAGATGTTCGTGATAAGTTAAGAAAATGGAGAGAAGATAAAGTGAGAAACAGTGTAGAGACAGCTGACCTGGGGGAGTATCTCCTGGCAAACTACAGAAGAAAACTTGGTGATGAAGGTGAAATATGCATTAATTTGTTAACTAGATACCTATTAGAATGCTCTCACTGATGTCACAAGCCCTGCTCCTTTTTACGGACCAAATCTAGTGTAGTAAGCTAGCTAGTGTAACAAACTGAGAAGGAATTGACGACCTAAGTGGGACTGTTGCATGGAAACACTGTTAATTTTAGCCTGGCAGTGGGTTTAGCTTGCCAATTGTGACATGAAATTATTTTTAAAAGAAATCTATAGTACTAGGGTTAGAAAGGTTCGCAAGGTTAGTGGTACAATCAGCGATTTGAAGTGTCTTCAGAATTAAGTTATAATCATCAGTTTCTATGCGTTAGTTGTGTGTTCGAAGAAATCATGCTGAGTTTTTGGCTACTTATAACCTCCTTCATCAATCCAAGCAGGGTTTCCATCAGGTTTTCTTCCCTAACAGTCCTCAAACTCATGCAGTTTATGTGAACATCGCAGTTAAAAATTGGGAGCCTCTAGCTAAGTCCCCCAATAAACTCCAGTCCTTGTAGTGGCAATATGGTTACAGGCGCTTGTGTTATTTTTGTACATTGACTTTACTTTGGCACATTGGCTCATTGGCTCATTTTTCCAAAGTGTAGATGCATCCCTACGATAAGAGCAGACAACAGACCACTTTTAAGCAGACAGCAAACAACTTGTTGTTCTTACAAGTATAAATACATTGCTGTGCATAGGAAATTTCGCCTCCTGTTATGTCTGGTTAATTGTTCCAGTTTGATGTGCATTTTTATTATATGCATGGATATGTCAGGAATCAAAACTTTCCATTGTTTTAAAGTGTGATTGACATAAATATTGTTTTTTGGTTAGTCTATTAGTCCTGTACTGAGAGTAATGTAAGTGACAATGATATAATTCACTGTTATTTTTTTATGCAAGCTTAAACATTTTATCTGTTTATATTTTGCAAGAGTTTGATTTTTTTCTGTTATATATCAGAAGCAAAGCTATTCATTTAATATTATGTATAATAGTTTCAGGTTGATTAAACAGAATAAATGAGATAGGGAAAAAAAACTTTGCAGGTTTGTTCTGAGAGCACTCCCCATAAGGTGGTTCAGTTTTACTCGGTGAATATTCTTTCACACATTCATTGTTTGTAAAGATGTTTTTCCTTTTCTTGTCCACCAGTATGGCCTCTTTATGAACAGGTCAGTATTGCAGCTTTGGACTGTGGTCGCCTTAGTCTTGCCAGACTTTGTATACATGCAGTCCGCCAACAGTTCCCCCAGAGTTCAAGATCAAAGAGGTTACATGGGATGTTGGAGGAGGCTGAAGGAAGGTAGGTGGTATAATCTGTCTGACGTAGGCATAAAAACAACTGGAGTTGGGATACATCTATCTGACAAAGACATAAAAAGAATTGGAATTGGGATACAGAATAAAAAAGAAAAAAACTGGTGGAGGAGGGGGGGGGACAAGTAGAACATTTACCAAAGGAGTTGCACTTAAAATGCAAAGGGGTGCCATTTTATAATCATACTGAATAGTGTATGTAGTGCGAAGATACTCTCCTAAATAACTGTCTCTGTTCTGGGATATCAATGAGCAGTGTACACATTATTATCACTTGGGAGTTACAATGTTTTACAAACTGCAGTAGGAGTTTTGGAGACTGAAGACTAAGGAGTACTGCTAATTTTTCCTTTTAAGTTTTCAATATTACAGCAAGAACTATCAGAATTCCAGGAGAATGAATGTCCCTTTTTGTTTTCGTCAGTCATAATTGTTTGCAAAAAGACGGTAGTTGTTATACTCCATCTGACGTGATACTATTCATATATGTTCGTTTTCAACTTATTATTTTTGTGAATCTTATGAAAAATAAAATTGAATTGAGGTGATTTGAATTGAATACGGTGTTGATATTTAATACTATTGAATTTCTTACACAGGTTTGATGAGGCACAAGAAACATATAACGAAATATTAAAAGATGATCCAGCCAATGGGGTGAGACCACTGCACTTTGATAACAATGGTGCTGACAAATCATTTTATACTCTCCTTGTTGTTGTTTTGTCATGCAAAAAATGTTTTCCTGATATACTCACTGCGTTGCAATACAGGCTTTGTAGTTATGTCACAGATCCATCATGCTGGTGATGTATTTTCTTGACCATGAGAAAGATTGTTTCATGCCTTAATGAAAACGTGAGAATATTGGTGCAAAAATGCCACAGACAGCTTTAGCAGGCCTTATTGAGGACAATCATGTCAAATGTACATGGCTTTGTGAAGCCACTGCACAGTGTGCTCTGTGGTATGCACGGTATGTACACATTCATGGAGCAGTTTGCAAGAGTGTCGAGTGTGGTCTACTTCATACTTACATGTAGTCCAACATGGCCGCCAGGGAGTATTATGACATCATATGAAGAACCCCTCTAAAAAAGAGTCAAGCCAGAGTTGTAGGGTACAATGTACATGGTCCCCTGCCTGCTCAAATCAAGTCTCTTGTTAGCATAACAAAATTTAAGGCAGCCTAACTCACTTAAATATTTTGGTGAGTAAAAATGAAATAGTCTCTAAAAGGGGCAATCAGTTTGACAAAGAATATTAACCTTTGTTCCACCGCCTTGGTTTTACCTTTGGAACAGATTGTTTACCAGAATGTAGAAATATTGAAGAGGTCTTTCAGGATAGAAGAAACAATAACTTTTTGTTAAGCACTGTCGAATGGAAATTTCTGAACATTTGTTGGGTAAAATAATTCCACACAGATACAAGACTAGACAGCTTCCACCACACTCTAACCAATCGCATCAATAGGCTGAAATGAAAGATGACTTTTTGTTAGTTTTAGGCCAATGTACAAATGTGGTGAAGAAGAAAAGGTTGTGAAAAAATTATTGAAGGAAACTCTGATTGTCACTCCAAGTCATGGGGTTTGAAAGGTAATGACTTTACTGCAGTACATGTTTAGTGTTGCTGTGTTGTCTATTAAAATGTTAGTGTATTGGTACAAAAATATTGATAATACTAGCACTTGTCGATATTTTCCCAAAATAGGTTCATGTGTTGTGTGTGCGTAGAAACAAAGTTTCGGAAGGTATTTCTATGCCCTTGTACTTGACAAGAAAAAGACCTAAATTTCTAGGTGTTGATAAGGAGAAAGAAATTAAAATATGTACTAAAAGAAAAGATAAATAGAAAAACTTTTTGGTGGGGGAGGGGGAGATTGCCCAAAATTATTCCTTTATCTTATTTGTCACCATCAGGAATACCTCTTCACCCAACTCTCCTAAATATACAACCCTCAAGTATTCCATGTAGAAGCAATTTCCACACAATCTTGCAACAAATATAAATGCTAGGACTAAGGTGGCCTGGCTGTACTAAGTCATTGTATATATAAAATGCTGACAGATATTCTGGATGTCAATTGCATGCATCACTGTTATAGTCAGCTACAACCTAAAGAAGATATCTCTTATCTGACCTCTGCCCACTACTCTGTCCCATGCTTCAAGCATTTTTCCACAAATCTTTAGGAGTGCAGGACTATTCATGGTGAAATTAAAGGCGGTCTGTTGCAGGCCTGCCTGCTGCATTGTTACAGCTCTCTGGCATGCCAACTCACTCCATGTATTTTTCCAGACCCTGGAATGTAAAAACTTCTTTGTAACTTTTGAAATTCCATCTTTTAGTCAAAACTTTAGTTTAAGCAAATTTTTATGGACTTTATGCCATCCTAGTATCAACGTTCTTTTCAAATGATGACAAAAAATATTGCAGATGAACCTACTTGCAAAATTCGACCAAGCATACATATAATGTACAAAAAATACTTTGCAATTCCCCTATGAAAGTGAACAGATCCATTCAAAGGTTATGTGCTAAGATGCTTAGTGCACAATGCACAATCTTTTTGACCACATGTTTGCACACGTTCGTCTTCTGCAGGATCTGTACATTTGTGTTGTCATTCATGTACAGCATAATTTGGGCACTGATATGCTGTACTAAACCTGCATAGGCTTGAATGTGTACTTTAGCAGCATGCTGCAAGGTGCAAGCACACAACCTTGTATCAAAGAAAGTTGCGAAAATTTTACATTATTTTTGTGTTTGTGGGACCTTACAAAGGCTAGTGTTCCCTTTGAGTGAAACCTATCACTAAACATGATTAATGTGTAAATAATGTGCCATTGTCATTGCATGTGAATTCAAATTGAAGTGATTATCCTTGTAGGATATAAAATGATTGTCTGAAAAAAGCACTTGGGTGGAAGGCTTTTAAACAAGACATCATTTTCCTCTTGTTTTTTTTTTTTTTTTTCCAGCTGGTGATGAAGAGGTTAGTAGCTATTCATAAAGGAAAGAATGATATACCTGGTGCAATCAAAGAATTAAACAAGTATATTGAAAAGTAAGTATGTCAGCAAAAGTTTGGCTTAGAGTCTTTTTATGTCACCCACATAATTTTCATATGTCTTAAATACTAAATTGTTATTGCAAATCTCAGGGACTGTTTCCTAGTGATGGCGATTTGTTTCATGAAAGTTTAAATTGCTTTACAAGTTTAACAATGCATATTTGAAACCTTCAAAGAAAACTAGGAACATGGTCAATAACAATGATCTTTCGGGATTTATTCAGTTGTTAGTGTTGCAAATTATTTGTGTGACATTTTCTTCAGGAAAAATTTATGATTTGTAGACAAAAATGTTTCTTAATTTAGTCACAACATTTATTGGATATGAAGTATATATGATTCAGTGCACTGTTACTTTCATGTTAAAAGGTCATTTTGAATGTAAGTTGATGGAGGATATTGTTTGTAAACTTCACATTCATTGCAGAAAAATGATTAAGAGTGAAATAGTGTTACTGTGATGAATTGTAATCTAATGTTGTCGAGGAAGTCATTTTATTGTCAGAAAACATGCTTGCATCTGAAATTACTGCAGGAAAAAATATGCCAATGGTATGCATGGATTCTTTGACATAAATAGGTTGCAAGCTAGTCCCGTCATGCTTATATGTTTAAATGAACAATGCGCCATTAAAACCATACTTTCATTGCCCAAACATTTAACCAATATGGGACTAACTTTAACTTAGACCAAATGTTACATCCAACTAAGTTGTTGATATCACTAGGCTAGGCCTAGCCTCGGCCTACAAATCCAAGCTGCTTTTGAATCTGCTTTCAATCTTCCTTAAACCTAATTCCTAAAGCCTTCAATTGCAACACCAAAAGGTAATAATACACCCATTCATATAACATATGATTTTGATAGCGTGATATCAGTTTGTAACATTGTGTGAGCTAGGGTTAGCTCAGCAAGGTATGTAGTCATAGTACATAGTAAACAAGCCTGTGCCATAGCAGTTAGTTGCATATGGTAGTGGCAAAGCCACAGTGGTTTCCAGTGCATTTTCTGTACTCCTTATCAGGTATGCAGTTACCCAATGACCTGCAACACCTGTTTCTGATGTTTTGTGAACTGATAGAGGGCAGCATGCCAAAGTTACTGTCTCGGAGTCAGTTACCGTATATACGATTGTTTTTACAGTTTTTTGATTCCTTGCCGTACGCAGGCAAGGAATCTATGCGATGGTGATGTCGTGTGTATGAGTGTGTGTGTGTGTGTGTATGTGTGTGTGTGCGTATGTGATGCTTTGGCTTGTAAACACGATATCTCAAGAAGGGTAAGTCCGAGGGATCTCATACATGGCATGTGGATTGCCCATATTAAGTAGATGATCCCAATTGTTTTTGGTGGACGTCAAAGGTCACTTGGGGTCACGAGAGGTCAAAAGGTCAAAATCTTGTAAACGATATCTCGAGAACGGTACATGTGACTATGCTCATATTTGGTGTGTGGGTTGGTCATATTGAGTAGATGACCCCTATTGATTTTCTTGGAGGTCAAAGGTCATTTGGGGTCACGAGAGGTCAATAGGTAAATTCCTTAGAAATTGCTTGTAAACACGGTATCTCAAGAAGGGTAAGTGTGACTAATCTCATATTTGGTGTGTGCATTGGCCGTATTGAGTAGATGATCCCTATTGTTTTTGGTGGAGATCAAAGGTCATTTGGGGTCACGAGAGGTCAAAAGGTCAAAACTTCGTAAACACGATATCTCCAGAACGGTACATGACTTTGCTCATATTTAGTGTGTGGATTGGTCATATTGAGTAGATGATCTCTATCGATTTTTGTGGAGGTCAAAGGTCATTTGGGGTCACGAGAGGTCAATAGGTAAATTCCTTAGAAATTGCTTGTAAACACGGTATCTCAAGAAGGGTAAGTGTGACTAATCTCATATATGGTGTGTGCATTGGCCATATTGAGTAGATGATCCCTATTGTTTTTGGTGGAGATTAAAGGTCATTTGGGGTCACGAGAGGTCGAAAGGTCAAAACTTCGTAAACACGATTTCTCGAGAACGGTACATGTGACTATGGTCATATTTAGTGTGTGGGTTGGTCATATTGAGTAGATGATCCCTATTGTTTTTGGTGGAGGTCAAAGGTCATTTGGGGTCATGACAGGTCAAAAGATCAAAACTTCGTAAACACGATATCTCGAGAACGGTACATGTGACTATACTCATATTTAGTGTGTGGGTTGGTCATATCGAGTAGATGATCCATATTGTTTTTGGTGGAGGTCAAAGGTCATTTGGGGTCATGAGAGGTCCAAAGGTCAAAACTTCATTAATACCATATCTCGAGAAGGGTACATGTGACTGTACTCATATTTGGTGTGTAGGTTGGCCATATTGAGTAGGTGATCTCTTTTTTTTTTGGTGGAGATCAAAGGTCATTTGGGGTCACGAGAGGTCGAAAGGTCAAAACTTCGTAAACACGATATCTCGAGAATGGTACATGTGACTATGCTCTTATTTGGTGTGTGGGTTGGTCATATTGAGTAGATGATCTCTGTTGTTTTTGGTGGAGGTCAAAGGTCATTTGGGGTCACGAGAGGTCGAAAGGTCAAAACTTCGTAAACACGATTTCTCGAGAACGGCACATGTGAATATGGTCATATTTAGTGTGTGGGTTGGTCATATTGAGTAGATGATCCCTATTGTTTTTGGTGGAGGTCAAAGGTCATTTGGGGTCATGAGAGGTCAAAAGGTCAAAACTTTGTAAACACGATATCTGGAGAACGGTACATGTGACTTTACTCATATTTGGTGTGTAGGTTGGTCATATCAAGTAGATGATCCCTATTGTTTTTGGTGGAGGTCAAAGGTCATTTGGGGTCACGAGAGGTTAAAAGGTCAAAACTTCATAAACATGGTATCTCCAGAATGGTACATGTGATTATGCTCATATTTGGTGTGTGGGTTGGTCATATTGAGTAGATGATCCGTGTCGATTTTCGTGGAGGTCAATGGTCATTTGGGGTCACGAGAGGTCCAAAGGTCAAAACTTCGTAAACACGATATCTCGAGAACGGTACATGTGACTATACTCATATTTGGTGTGTGGGTTGGTCATATTGATTAGATGATCTCTGTTGTTTTTGGTGGAGGTCAAAGGTCATTTGGGGTCACGAGAGGTCAAAAGGTCAAAACTTCGTAAACACGGTATCTCGAGAACGGTTCATGTGACTATGCTCATATTTGGTGTGTGGGTTTGTCATATTGAGTAGTTAATCCCTATTGATTTTTGTGGAGATCAAAGGTCATTTGGGGTCACGAGAGGTCTAAAGGTCAAAACTTGGTAAACACGATATCTCGAGAACGGTACATGTGACTATACTCATATTTGGCGAGTGTGTTGGCCATATCGAGTAGATGACCCCTATTGTTTTTGGTGGAGGTCAAAGGTCATTTGGGGTCATGAGAGGTCAAAAGGTCAAAACTTCGTAAACACGATATCTCAAGAACGGTACATGTGACTGTACTCATATTTAGTGTGTGGATTGGTCATATTGAGTAGATGATCCCTATTGATTTTCTGAAAGGTCAAAGTTCATTTGGAGTCAGCATGTTCAAAGCCTGACAAGCTTTCCTGCACAGTCTTTCAAGAAATGTCACTTGTAGGGTCCTGTAACTTGTCCTGTAGATGGCACATAGTGAATACATGGTTCCAGAAGTTTTTGGTGGAGGTCAAATGTCATTTGGGTTCACAACGGGCAAGGGGGATCTCAATGTAGGAAGATTGGATGCCTTGCATGTGTACTTTGTGGGCACATTATGGAGCCCTGTTAATTGAAAAACATTGCCAAGCAATGTCAATGTGAAAAAAGGCCTTACATTTCAGCGGCAAGGAATCACTAAGCCTTTTGGCTTTCTGGTTTTAAGGTTATGTTTGTTTTATCTAAATCAAATGGGATTAAAATAATATGAATCACCTGAAAATTTTTCATTTTTCTACCATGTAGTTTTATGAGTGATAGTGAGGCGTGGATGGAGCTAGCTGAGTTATACATTCAAGAACAACAGTAAGTATTCTTTGTGAAATTTATTTTAACCCCTTTGCTACACATGGTTTCACTGCAAAAGCATTATTTACCATCACTTTATACATGTGGCTTTGCAGTGAAACCACAGTGCTCAGCTGTGTCCTGGAGTAGCTCATTATAAATTTATGGTGTGTAATTGTGTTTTGGACATGGAATAGGTTTGAAGAGGAAGTACTTTACACATATGTATCCTCTTGGGTTATAACAAGCACAAATATGGCTGCATCCATACAAAATCTTGTTATTTTGTGGAACAAGTACATACGCATTGTACATAAACATTATATAATACATAGCTCAGTGTGGCAGGATGGATCCCTCCATAGCAAAATGTTAATATTTTTTTCCAGCTGAGGTCACATCAATATTCATATATAGATTCAAAAGTTTTGAATATGGCTGTAAGCATGGCATGGCTTCTGAAATATCAGTATATAATAATATCAGTAAATAATGGTAAAGAAAGTTGTCGACTTATTTTCATAGTAAGATAGATTAAAACTAATTAAGGCTAATGAATATTCATATTTGGATTCTGTTTCACAGCTACTCTAAGGCAGCCTTTTGTTTTGAAGAACTCATCCTCAGTAATCCACATCATCACCTTTACCATCAGAGATATGCAGAGGTAAGTTTACAAGCCCTCCCCCCCTTCCCACTCATTGTCCCCACCCTTCACATTTCTTACCCTATCAAAGGCAAGTTGTCAGTACTGATTGTTCAGGAATATTTTGGATTGTATACAATAATCAGACTAAGGCACTCAGTTTTAAGGCTGTGATCATGTGGCAATTAATCGGTAAACTACTAAATGTTAAATGATTTTATTACATGATTACAGTCCTACTCAGCTCATCATACAAGAATTGCTGGAACCAACTCTCAGTATGTGTGGTTCTCATCATTAGCAATGGAATAGGGAAAACAAGCCAGTGAGTCAAAACTCTACAAAAAGTCTGTGGCCGCCTGGCTTAAACCAGATGGTTAGAAACTGAGCTGTAAAACTCCATCTTACTAACTAGAAAAATTGCTAATTCAATTCCTTTTTTAGCTCACACACTGGACATGTGAGATTGAACAATGGGACAGATGGCATCAATTTTTAACAAAAGTGATCAGCCTTTTGATAGAGGCAATTTGGGGCTGAAATTTTGGCAATAGATTTTTTTTTCAATTGATTTTTTTTTTGGCCTGTTTGCATTCTGATTTATTTCATTTCATATCATTTCATTTATTTGTTTTTGGTTTATCACAACACGAGATTGAAGACAAGTATCACAAAGTAAATAAGTAACAAAGAGTGTGAAAGGAAGTGCACTTAGAAACCCTTCAGGGCTTGTCGAGAAGTGACACTCCCTAAAAAAAAAGAAATAATAAAGAAAAACGAAGATAGAAGATAAGACTAGGAAAAACAAAGAAAAAGTCATAATAGACACGCAACCCACCATCCCACCTCACCTGTCCTAGAACCCAACCACCACCCACCCCTCGGGCTTAACAAAGAAGCTAAATAGGCAGGAATACAGTATATTAAAAAAGTTTATTGGTTTAATACAAGCTTATATAGAACCTTTGAAGATTTTTCCTAAAAGAAGCTAAGGAAGGCTTTGTCTTAACAGTAGACGGTAGGTGATTCCAAAGAGTGGTGGCACGGTAATGCAGACTGTTCTTGTACAAATTGTTATGATCAGGGTTCGTAGCGGTCCTTGAAAACCTTGAAAAGTCCTTGAATTTTTGTGAGCCTTGAAAAGTCCTGGAAATGTCCTTAAATTTAAAAATGAGGTCATGAAGTCCTGAAAATGTCCTTGAAAAAAGTTTTGGAGTGTAAAATTTGTCTGTGTATGTTTTATTTCTTACAAGATTTCATAATTAATAGCCGTAATTTTGATCAATCAGGTTTGCTAAAGTCTTAGCCGTTTGCTTGTGGCAGGAGTATCATTGCGGCAGGCATAACCAGCCTCTTCCATCGGCAGTACAGCCTATCATATTGTTAGTCCCTGCTTTGTGTGCATAGCCATTTGGCAAATGTTAACCTTAGGTCCTTAATGTTACGAGATTACGACAGGACGTAATCCATGTACTGCAATATTGTATTGCTCAGTGCTCGTACATAACATGTCAACTGATATGACAACTTTCACATTTGCATGATTTTGATGATGCAGGAAATCTGCAGAACTCTGAATTAATTTGGGGGGGGGGGGGGGAGGGGGGGGATAAATGCCTGCATGAGCAGTAACTCATCCCAACATAAACAAAATTCATGTCAACTAGTCGAAAAGAAAACATTTATATCCCAGCGGCTGGAATATTGGGCCTCCAGTGTCTTTGTTAAGCTTGACCAATAGTGCTAGCCGCCGCATTCGGTATGGGTACCGTAAGATTAGTATGTTGAGCACTTAAAACTGAGGCCGAACGTACGTAAACGGTACTAGGTTCAAACAGCATGGCTCGTACTTCCAGGTGAGATGTAGTGTTTGACCGATCATCGGTTAAGTAATCGGCATCGGGCCGATTATTCCGTTATCGGTAAATAAGCGGCAATTCTGCCATTCAACCGATCACTACCACCTATTATTTGCAAACTGGAAAAAGGGGCTAACTATACTTGAAACTTGCTCTTAATTTCGTTAAAATTCCCATAAATACTCAATCCTTTAACTTCCCGCTAAAACGGGATGCATTGATAATCACAAACGTATAAATTTTACCCCTGTCATGGGAATGATCGTTTGATGTTTAAGTTTTCTGCTATAACCTGGTAGTATTACTTGGAATTCGATTTAGAAGTGCATTCAAGGTGTTTTCCCTGTCTTGCAGAAAGCACCGCGTAAGTTGCGGTACCAACTGTTCAGCAAAAAATACATAGTACAGACTATCTAGCTGCAGTGTTTTGCTGTTTTTTCCAATCCACAAGCTTTGCATACATATCTGTGCACGTTTTGTACACTTCGCACCTAGAATCTTGTGAAGTTCGGTGGTTATTATCTTGCATAAATAAAGTCATTCCCAGCATTCCTTCCGTAATGTTATTTATGGTAGGACTTAAGCAATGTTGTCATACGACGTCATTTCAAACGTAAACAGTAATTGCACGTGGTCTCTTGCAGCAAGCTTCTTGGCCTACGCATGCACTAGACTTACGTGCGTGTCCGTTTTTACCGCCAAATAAGGCATCATATTTTGCTCGGTGACATCATATGCATAAGATCCATTGCAAAATTTAAATAAGCCCCTGCTTCGTGATTGGTTCAATTGCGTTGATTCTAGGCAGCCAATCAGAACTCGCGCCTTCGCCTATGTGATTTAGTGTGTGAATGCTCGGTCTCGAGACAAATTTTCCCGTTTAGTTTGTGTTATGACGATCGCGCTTGTAATACCGGCTAGCGAAGCCGGGCGAGCCCCCTGCTAAATTCACCTAGAAACGGCTTCACAAATCTCTATGAACGTGGATTTTTCGGGGATCGGACTTACGTGCATTTCAGTTGCAGATTCTTTTTAAACAAGACGGAAGTTTTGGACGAGAACTGCTAAAAATATACGGGGATATTTATATCGGAAAAGAACCATGAGATACGTTCTACGGGTGCCCAGAACTGCTAAGATTATCATGATTGCTTTACATGGGGTACGTTAAAACAGGAGAGTAGCTACAGTGCATTAACTCAACTACAACCCAGTACAGTAAAAGAATGCAATTTTCCGACATGATTGGGGGAGGAAAACTAGACAGAGCATGATGTTGGCATTAGAACTAAATTATCAAAGGGCATGTGACATCGAATGCAAACAATTGTACTGTATTAAGGGTGGATTTGTATCTCCACTTTTAAAGTGAAAATATTTCGCCTACAAAAATGATATCCAGAAATATTCCCAACATTTTCCATCCTGAACTGGTTATGATAATACAATATGCACGAAGCAAGGGGCACGTACTAAAGTGACAAACATGTTACTTCCCTCTTTCCAGTAATCGGTGATCTGTAACTGGGCATCAGGTCCGATTGTTAAATTGAATAATCGGGTATTATCGATTATAGCATAATCTGTCGAACACTAGTGAGATGCCCTGCATGGCAGGCAAATGTTACTCGTACACCACACTAGTAGGCTACTTCGTAGGCTTGTGTTTGCATCAGCTTGCCATGCACATACGATGCGGCACGTCTGGTACAAAACCAGCTATACAGTCTGAGGCTATTTTCATTTTATGAAATCGGAATTTTCCATTATTCATACTAGCTGAAGAGAAAAAATCAAAGGGACTCGTAATTGAAAAAATGCAAACAGAATATTTCAAAGGGAATTTTAACAAAACGGAACATTATAACATTTAGGCTCTGTCACAAATTGGTCTTCGCGTGCAACTGGTGATCTACTGGCCACGCTGTATGCATTGTTATCTTTGATGGATTTTGTATATGTTTATTTTTCAAGTAAATGTTGATTCTTTCATGCATACAGTATTTGAAGACATCCCAGCATTATGCAGTACATGACCCTGCTTCCATTTTCTGTTTGATGGTTTGAACATCAAAGCAAATTACAGCTGATACCTGGAAGTACGAGTTTAGATGCACATGTGCTTGATTGATCTCAGTGAAATTTCCGAGTGAAAGTCGCTCTATATAGTACTTGAAAAGTTTTTAAGAGGTCTTGAAAAGTCCTTGAAAAGTCCTTGAATTTTGAATCCATGAAGGGCTACGAACCCTGATGATGCTTCCTTGTATGTAGATGATCAGCTTGTCTTGTGTTATGTGAATGTATCGATGAGTTGTGTGTAAAGAGAGGGTGTAGTGAGCTTGGAAGCATTTCATGTAGAGAACGGTAGACAAAACTGGCAACATGTAGTTTGAATAGGTCAGTAAGTTTAAGTAAATTCAAGGATTTGAATAAATTGTTTGTATGATCTCTCGATCTTTATGAAAATTAAGTATGGTTTTTAGCTGGTTTTGTAGGTCTGAGTTCATTTTGCCTCCTGAACTGTAAGTTGACTATCCATTGTACTCATAACAGTTAACTTGGATGTCTCTCCAGTTGTTAGATTGCTAAAGTCTAAGCAGGCTGTTTTGAAGCCTGACCCGTGTACATACATCAGCATTTCTTCATCAAGTGGCCAGCACAGATGTCTTATTATATACCTTATTGTATTATCAAGGCACATTAAGCTGGTGGCTCTGTGTCGCATTATCAGCTAGCTGATTAATAATAAAATTTTAAGGAACTTTGTGGTGGGTTTGGCTCACAAGAAAGCAAATAGGTTTAACCCTGTGACTGAGACATCTCCCAGCATGTCCCATTCTTTTCCAAAATCAATTGAGTTGGCCAATGCAAGTAATTCCCAAAAACTTTTTTGAGTTTGGGTGAAGTAGGAGCCTTTTGACCCTGTGTTTTATTTTGAGTGGTGCAGATTATGCAGTGTTTATTTGTGGAGTTTTAGGTGCAATTGAATGTTCTCTGCAATGTTTTAACAGCCTAGTAACAGCACAAAATTAAGTTTTTTGCACTGTTTGCTGCTAATTACAATATTTTCAACTTTTTCTGGCCTTCTTGATGTCAGTAAATTATGCAGTGATATTTGTAAATTCATCCTTAATCTGTGTCAGTTGTTGTGTTTTCATGCCTTCACATGGTTGTGAATTTTCAGTTGTCTTTTGAATATCTTAAATTACTACACTCTTTCTTACCCCCCTCCCATTAACCTTTGTTAGGTAAGGAGCTTAAGTGGCAAGAGCATCCCACCTTGAGCCGGGAGGTCTAGAGTTCGACTCCTTGTTGGTTTATATGAAGACTTTAAAAATGGAAGCTACTGCCATTGTGCTTGATGCTCAGCATGAGAAATGGAATAGGGAAAACAAGCCATTGAGCCACAAGTGGTAAAATGCTGTGGCCGTCCAGACTTAAACCTCATCTATCTAATTCATCAAGTTTCTAGTTGTAACAGATAAAAGAAAATTGTGTGTGTTACTCAGCTGGCATTACTACTCCAGTATCATTCATAATAACTGCAACTTCTCCTTCACAGATTATGTACACTCAGGGAGGACCCGAAAATATAGAAATTGCTAGGAAGTATTTTGCTCAAGCAGTGAAATTGAACAGTAACAATATGAGGGCATTATATGGCATGTTTTTGGTGAGTATTAATACTTACTTTATGCTATTCAGATTTACCTAGGGTTTTTTGCCCCGTAATGAAATCACGCTGGGATTTCATTTTGTGAGATTAAGTTTCCTCAATACATTTTGGAGATAATTCACCAAATGATTTCCTGTGAAATAATATTGTGGTGATATTGATGAAATTGTAAAAAATAGATAAAAAACAGTACACACTGTGTTTTCACTTTTTTACAGTAGTCACAGTGATGGTCATGATGGCAGTTATGGGGTGGTTGCAATTACCCACTCTTTTGCAATCCTGGAGAAACCCTGCCATTAGTTCACTTAATTAAAGTAATGAAATACAATGAAATTAAAAGCACCACTTCTTCACAAAATGGAGTAAAATTTTTTACAGTGGCTCATGCTTTATTTTGTAATTAAATGTATTTCAGGTGATATTTACTACAGGGATTCTGGTTTTGATCTTGTTTTTTTGATTCCTTGCCGAAGGCAGGCAAGGAATCTATGCGATGGTGATGTTGTGTGTGTGTTTGTGTGTGTGTGTGTGACGCCCGCTTGTAAACACGATATCTCAAGAAAGGTAACTCTGAGAGATCTCAAACTTGGCATGTAGATTGCCCACATTGAGTAGAAGATCCCTATTGTTTGTGGTGGAGGTCAAAGGTCATTTGGGGTCACCAGGGGTCAAATGGTAAATACCTTGGAAATTGCTAGTAAACACGATATCTTCAGAAGGAAAAATGTGAGTGATCTCATACTTACCATGCGGATTGCCCATGTTGAGTAGATGATCCCTATTGTTTTTGGTGGAGGTCAAAGGTCATTTGGGGTCACCAGAGGTAAAAAGGTCAAAACCTTGTAAACACTGTATCTCAAGAAGGGTAACTGTGAGGGATCTCATACTTAGCATGTGGATTGTCCATATTGAGTAGATGATCCCTATTGTTTTTACTGGAGGTCAAAGGTCATTTAGGGTCATCAGAGGTTAAACCTTGCACATACTATATCTCAAAAAGGGTAACTGTTAGGGTTAATATTCATTAGTGCATAGGGTTAAGAGTTTTGAATGGCATGGGTAATGTAAGATGCATAGGTAAGCTTTTGGAATCCACTTCATTATGTAAATAATCAAGTTGGGTAATTTCAAAATATGTTCAAAATATGCACTGTATTAAGAATGTCTAAAGTACATAAAAGTGCATTTGGTACAGTATTTATGTTGATTTTAGTGTAAAGTATTGCCCTATAACATTTAGTGCCAGTATTAATATGCATAAGAGTAAGTGGGTAGAGCAAAATCTGAAAAAGTTAAAAAGGAAAAAACTATTCATCAGGCTGACATGTTAGCTAATTTATCTTTGTCATAGGTATGTTGATTTTTTGCCATAAGTATCTCAGCCTATAGATTTTCATGAAATATGTTTCCTACTCTTAAGTGGAAGTTTCTAGCAGTGTCTGGAACATGTGAGTTAAACAAAGGCTGTATGAGGGTTATTTGGGGACATAGTCTGAAGATATTGGAGAAAGCTTCCATGCCCACAAAGCAGAGGAATTGTTCAGTGGGGATCTTCATAAGTGTAAACTTTGAACAGATCAAATGCTCTGTATGATGCCCAAAATTTCTTTTAGAGCTTACAAACATTGTTTCTTCCACAAACCTAAAGAAAAAATGAAGATAACATTAAATTTAGTATCAAAGATTGTTAAAAGTTACAGACAAACCTTGTGCCACTGTCCTCATAAGGACATGTAAGTGGGAACTAGATAATTAAATACACCACGGGTAATTAGTTTTATAAAAAGAACTAAATAACTGATCATTTGGATCAAATACCCTTGAGCATGCTTGAACTGAGATTGTCTAATTGAATGAATCAAATTTTAACTGACCCACCAGAGTCTGTGAAAATTGCTGGTCACTGTTATCTTACCTAATTTATCACATTTGACTGCCACAGTGTCCTGAGGGGTTTCCTCATTGAATCATACAGCTCAATAGATTTAACCATTTCCTACCTGTCTGGAGATAGTGTCTGACACTTATTTAGCCCTTTCAGCAAGGCTTCTTTTTCAGAAAGTACTGTAGTTCAGGTTATCAAAACAAGCATAATGGTATCTACTGTGTATCAAACAAAGGACACTTGACTTGTACTCTGTTATGTGGTGTTCCTACAAGCAGACAATTTAAGGCAAATTACAAATGTTGTTAATTTCTGGATTAATACGGTTCCCATTTTTTGTTAATTTTCAAGGACATCATAGTCATTGGGAAGGGCATTACACCAAAAAACAAATACAAAAGGACCACCACTAATCGCCAAGGTTACACCTTTCTGTTGAAATGTCTCTACCGATGTTCCAATTTATGGATGACTGTTAGGATTAGGGCTTGTTCTAACACTAACCTCAATGCAGTCAACTGTTTGAATCATAAAGACATCATTATATAGAGAGCCATCCTCAGTACCCGAAATTTTGATTTAAAGGAGCTTGTTTCAAAAATATCTCTTTATCAAGTTAATAGACAACATAATTTACCAGCATCATAACTGCGTGAGAGATTTCTCCTGTTTGTGGAGGTCAAAGGTTGGGGTCACAAAGGGGCAAAACCTTGTAGACATGACATTTTTATGTGGTTATTGAACTGTGGAGGGATCTCATACTCAGTTTGTGAATTGCTCATATTTAGCATATTGATGGTCATTTTTAGGTAGTTGCTCCCTATTGCTTTAAGTGAGGGTGAAAGGTCATTTTGGGTCACATGATCTCAAAAGGTTTTGACCTTACTAGTATACCTCAGTATTTGTAGGGATCTCATGCTTGTCATGTGGGCATCCATGTTCATTATTACAATATATCATATGGCAAGGAATCACTAAGCCTTTTGGCTTTCTAGTTTTGGGTTTTTTTTTGTCTTTTTTTTTTTTTGGGGGGGGGGGAAGAGAGGGGATGGGGGATAGGACAGGTTTTTTTTGGGTGGGAGGAGGTGGGACAGGGAGGCATTGTGTATAAGGGTGCATTCCTGCACATTCTCTCAGACAGTCATTAAGCTTTACATACTCTTAAGTTTATTCACTTTGAATCTTGTTTCATCTTTCAGTCAGCATCACATTTAGCTGCCAGTTCAAAAACAACAGTCAAAAAGAAGACAGAGAATACAAAGTTTGCCAGCTGGGCAGCTACACAGATAGCACACAAGTATAAGGTAAACCCTTTCCCTCAGATTCATCATTTTGTTTTTTTTTTTTTTAAATAATCACTTGAATGACCAAATGTCTCACACAGCATTGGTCAAGTGGTTACAGCATTCGACTTGCAGTCACGAGGCCTGAACTTTGATTCTTGGCTCTCTCATACTGAATGTTTTAAAAATGGAACCAACAGTTAACTCATAATAACAATTCAATTGTTATCAATTGACTCACATATGAAGGAAAGTGACCCACCTCTTAGTCTATTTGTTGGCTGACAGTATTGATTTGTGCACTTTTCCAATTAATGACATCCCCCCCCCTTACCCTCTCAACATGGCTGGTCAAATGTGGGTCAGTTTTCAAGGACAGTGTGCCTTATATGTCTGTCACTATTCTAATATTGTCAGTCAACAAAGTGACTCATAGATGGGGAACCAAGCCTCAGTCGTTGGTCACTTTGTTGATTCAAAGGCGAGTAATTGTAGGTCAGTTGTCACCCATCTCTTAAATAAAAGGTGGTTCATTGTGTGTCATCGTGTATGTATTGAATGCCAATATAGTGACTCGACATGCATGTCAGAAATACAAGTTGTGCATCAGCAGTTGTGACTGTGGGGGTTGACAATGTGCAAGGACACTGTGTGCAAATGACTGACTATGATGACTGTGTCAGGAGTAAATGGGGTGAGTCATTCAATTGGTAGGTGAATTAGTTGTATACATGTGACTCACAGTAGTCCACACCTGTTATTACCTGTGACTCAGCATGCTGCCAGGTGGATGGTAAGAATGAAATGTTACTGTGTTTTGATCATACTGAGCTTGTTGTAACAGTTGATAGATGGGCTGCAGTCACTTGGTGTATCTAAATGGCATGTGCTGAACAAAGACTGTCTTCTAAAATGTGTCTGTTGATAATGAAGAGGGCTTTTATGTCATTAGGTTATTGTTAATTAATTTTTTTACCACAAAAACCCAGAACTAAAAGAACCTTAACAATGAGACCCTTTATGACTCTTGTGACCCTAATGTATGTGGTCTGTGGCATCCTATGCTGACTAGGGCTGTAGCTAAGGTGGACAGCACTCGATATTCCCACCCTACACTCCAGTCATACACCTGCCAGGGATTCCGCCAGAAACACAAAAGGGGGGGATTTATTACTGCTAAACCCCAAGTCCAAATTGATGCTGTCCTAGGCTAAAGTCATTAGTGGGTTCACGGGGACAAAAGCTTGCTTCAAGGCCCCTGTAAGGTGCAATTTGAAGGTTTTAAAGGCCACTTATTTGTGTAAGTTCAAACATTGCTGCAAAAGGGTCATCTTTTTCAGTAAGAAACCAAGATATTGACAATTTTCTAATTTTTATGGAAATGAAAAGGGGGGATTTTACCCACCTTCTTCTGGAAAGGGGGGTACAAATCCCCCCCTTTCCCCCTCTGACAGAAACCCTGCTTGCCCACTACTGAGATTTAAAACTAGCCCCAATTTTACTCCCTAAAGTAAAGTGAGGAAAGTGAAAAATTAACAACTTACAAAATGGGGTAGATGCCATGCATGTAGGGTAAGGTGCTTTTTCCAGATTAGAAAATGATTTGGCACTCAAATTGGCTAACCACAACCAGGAACCCTGATGCTGATAATTCATGACAAAATGAAAGCCAGTCATCTCTCACTTCAAACTAAAATTTTTAGTCTAAAGAAAGTATCAAAGGGCACAGCTCTTTGATTTACAGCAAGTTCCAAAAATAAGTTGTGAAGTAGCTCATATTACAAAGGATGTACTGAGAGTGTTTTGATTACACATTGGGTCTTGTATACTCACCCTGGAGCAATAAACTGAGATTTGGTCTAGATGAAGATGAGTCTTACACAGTTCTTGGAGGGGCTTAAGTGAGAAGGTTAGGGGAATTGGGGACTGGGGAGGGGCCTTGTTCATTTATACCTCTCATTATTCATTGTTTATTTTCATTGTTTCCAGCAAGCCGAGCCCCAAGTGGAAGTGGTCGAGGTGATGTTGGACAAATTGGCGATAACGTCAGGAAATTAACAAACTAGTTGGACTTAAGATCAATCACTCTCGTAGACAGTCCTCTCTCTCCCTTACACACTCTTCCAGACTTGCTCGAGATGGTGTCGCTGTAATCTTGTTAGCAAGACAGAAGAAGGAGGAGTTGGTTAAAGAGACATAGTTGAATGTTGATGGGGGTTGTTGAAGAGTTGACAGGCATCTATGTAACATCTATCATCGAGGAATTCATGATTATTCTTTTCCTGTGTCATCGAGGAAAGTCACAGTAATGGTGTATTTATCAAATGCACCACCAAGCAGAGCTTTTCTTTAGAAGGTCTCTCCGCTTGAAGAATGAAAAACATGGTGCTGATTTCGAACCGGTCTATAATCAATTTAATCTGTTGTCGATAGTATCAAGTGCCATCTGTATAATTGTATGGAAATTGCAGTAAGGAAATTCCTGTGTTCGGTTCCAAGAGGAAGGAATATTTATTCAAAATGTTTTTAGATTTGTATTGAAATAAAATGAACTGCCAATTGGGGCTATATTTTACGCTGTGTTCTACCCAACAGCAAGCACTATAGAGCTCCTTAGATGTGTCCAGCAGTTGATTTCTAATGGAGGGTAAGGGGTGGGGGTCCTGAAATGATGGAATGCTGCCACCACACAGGAAATAACTTGTCTGTAACTGTATGGAATCACATGTCATCCCATCACATTTTCTTGTACGTGGTGGGACAAATTCCTACATAAAAATGTTGAATTATATACCAAATTTTGTATATACAACATCATACTAATGTTTTTGTGACGGATGAGCCCAGGCAGAAACCTCAAAATTGCAGCGCAAATTTTGAAAACAAAATTATTCGCTGCTCCCCTCAGACCTAGTGCCCTGCCCCTCAGACCTAGTGATGCATTTGTTGGATTCAGGTATCACATTGAGGAAATTGTAACAAACATCAATACTTGAGCTAAATTTAAAGGGCAAGAGCAGTCACCCCAACTTGAAGTAGCATAGTTGACTGTTCTGTTTCATGATTGGCTCCTGAGGGTCATTTGACAATATTTTTCCTCCTCAAATGTGAAATTTACTAAGATCTACTGCTTAGTTCACATTAATATGGGATAATGAAGTTGTAAAATATGAGGAAGATGCTTTGAAGAGGAAGAGAAATGAGGAAAATTGTGATATTCACTTGGGGAGGGGGAGGAAGGACTGCTTTTGACCTTTAAATGGAAGTTGATCAATTTGCAGTCAAAGAAGTGGGGTAAAACCTTTTCTTTTGTTGAGAAACCATTTGCGAGTGAATGATCCCATGCTCTTGTAGAAAGCCATATACCCTGTTCCGTCGGAAAACTGGGCCATTTGTTCAAGACAATTTTATGAAGTTGATGTTTCAAAACAGAAACCTGTTGCCAGGATTTAGGATACTTACTATTTGGTTACTATTTGGTTCAAACTCAGTTAGTTGAGCACATGAATCAGAGGGGGATGGGCAGGGGGGGGGGGGGGGGCACTGGGTGGAAGAAGCTTGCCTTTCTGTTTTTGTGGGAGACTTAACCCTTAATATATGGAATCTAGTGTTGAGGAAGCTCTTCAATTTCATGCAAAGCCCTATTTAGTTACAAAAATGCTAGTATTCTAGTCAAGTGTCATCAGACTCAAACTCTACATCTTGAGCTAAGGAAAAAAATAAAGGGTATCATTTTGGCAAAGATGTAGCAGAGTAAATATCCATATTTTGAAGCACCCTTACTGCAAAATGTTGCCTCTCCGACTTTCAAGACAAGGATTAAACTAATGTATTTTTTCACTTCATATCGTGCTCTCAAGGAATCCCTGTTCCCAAAGTGATGTCATGAATGACACAGAAGCACAATACTTGAACACAACACTTGAACAGGTATAAACTTAACATCTAATCTAACAATGTCTAGTGCTACAATACAACAGTAGGCAGTGCTCATCATGCTTCCCAATGGGCTGAGTTTCCTAACTTACATTTTCAGAGAGATACAACAGAGTGGAAATTTTTTGGATTAAATAGAGAAAAAGATTTGAATAGATGATTGATATACCTCATACATTGAAGTATTTAAAATAGTTGGAACTCTGGAGTATGATCTATGAATGGTTTTTCTTTTTATAAGTATTACCAGGGAGTCTGGATTCAGAGGGTTCCCGATTCTACTAGACTTCTAGTTACGAATTTAGCATTTAGATACCAAAAGGAGAGCTGGCTTACCTGGTCTTATATCCAGCTTAATGGTGAAGAGGTTGGTGGATTCAATGTTTAGCAAAAGTATTTAACCTGCATATTTGAGGGTTCTTCCCTCATAGAAGCAGTGACCACAATTTATGGGGTGGGGGAGGGGGGATTATTTGGGAATTGATTTGCAATGTTAAGCATACATGAGAAAACATGGAAGCCTGACACATTAACATCAACCTCTTGTAAGGATGGAGAGGGAAGGAGGGGGATTTCTTTTGAAGCATTCCAGAAAATTTGACAAAGTACTTCTAGCAAATATGAAAGACTGGCATTTGATGTAATAATGTAAGATGAATGTGGTGTACTGTAGGGACTAATGTTTGGCCTATGTCGTCTAATTCATCTATTTTAAGGCAGTTCTAAAAATGAAAAAATGTGTGCTTGGTAGATCAGAGGTGGGATAGTTGGGATTGGGGAGATCTTTTTTTGACAGAATGTGTAAAGAAATATACATTTACAATGATTTCATGATGAGGTAGTATGGTTTCTAAGAAGGTGATGTGATGGGGGTTTTAGATGCAATAAAGGGAAAAATATTGAAGTGGCTAAGCTCATTATTGAATTTTTGGTGCCTTTCATGTGTAAAACTGTGGTAACTAGCATTGTAATGCTAAATTAAGTAACAACTGCATGCTATGCTCCACATTATCAGTGGCTAGTCAGAGTTGAACATTATTTCTCAAAACCCAGATAAACCCAGATTGATCTTTACTTGCCATGTAATGGTAGAGAATGAAAGCTCTAAAACTTGGAACTTCATCAGAAATTTGAAATTGATGGATTTCTTTGGCAACACAGGATGTGAAATTAAGGGCAGTATTACATTGATTAGAGGCCAGAGTTGAGGGAGGGGAGGGGGATGATCATTGTCAAGGAGTCAGCAAACCCTACCATCTACTCCCTGGTAATACACTCATCTTCAGTTGATAGTCTCCTGAATATTAACTTTGGAAAAAAAAAGAGTGCCAAATAGAACAAGTGGCATTCACACAACTCACTTGCCCTTATAAATTTTACTTTCCTTGGGCAATGGGGCTATACTTCATGTTTGGCCGTGATAGTGATCCAGTGCAAATGTTTTAGAAATGAATGGATTGTGTCTTTACTGAGGCTCAAGTATGATCAATTTATAGTCATCTCCAGTGGCATAGCCAAGGGGGTGGTGGGGGGGGGTTAGAACCCCCCATGACCTAACCTTGCAATGCAAAAAACACCTGAAATGGCAGTTTTTTCTCTCTATCCTTAGACTTTTCCCTCATGTTATGTAGCAAAACCCCCATGACCCCCCCCC
Organism: Holothuria scabra; assembly: GCA_037179385.1. NCBI lineage: Eukaryota > Metazoa > Echinodermata > Holothuroidea > Aspidochirotida > Holothuriidae > Holothuria > Holothuria scabra. The sequence goes on from CM074199.1 coordinate 16,502,121, forward strand.
ATGACACAATCCTGGCTATGCGACTGGTAATCTTTGTACCATTTAATAATTGCGTTAAACTCAAGGTGACAGTTAAATCAAGTATGTGCACCATCTTTTATAATACATATAGAGGTGTGGTTTGAGGGATTAAAAGCACCACAAATTTTCACTTTATATACTAAAAGTTAAATATTGGAAAAAGGGAAGGTACTGTGACCCTTTCTTTGTATGATTCATCATTTTGGTAGTATCAGCATTGACAATAAATGTCAGTGAGACTTTTAGTGGGCAAAAAGTAAAAGTTGGCCAAACATATTGAATACTGGCAGTGATACTACACCACGAGTAGCAAGTTCGAACTTTTTTGTTAAAATTATTTCACTGATTTAGATTGTGAATGATAGGTGGAAATTTTGCTCAGTTTAAAAAATGGTTGGAGGAGAAGGGAGGGGTAAGCGGTCGATAGGGGGAAATAATTTTTTATATGAAATATGTCAGCTTTGGGGTTTCAACTTGGTACCGGAAATAGTCTTGGGCTGACATATTTTTTAAAAATATCTGTACTATAGCCAGTTTGACTTGAGGGGGAGGTAACAAGTGGTCTTGAGCTGGGTAGCAATACTTCAGGATCAGGTACCTGCTCTGGCTACCAAGTAACAGCTACATTCTTGGGTAATGAGTACTCAAAACCTGAGGCCAACTCTGACAATCATGGGAAAATGGAAAATGTTGTCTGTGTGACACTGGAGTGCTGGATTCTGATCCATGTGGGATGGAGAGAAATCATCCTAGGGTATTCACAAATATAGCAGTTCTGCAATGTTTTTTGTTCACTTTAGATTCTGGTATTTGTATATTTGGTCAGGTACCCAACTCAGGCCTAGTGACAAGTCTTTTCTTGGGATAGTGTCTCTGGGAGTGGAATGGAATGTTCTATTAACAATTTAGGAAATTGAAATCAAAATGGGGGATTTTATGAATACTACTGTCTATCAAAGGAAACTTTGTAGACAGAGTAGGAAACTTTGTAGACAGAGTTTTGAAGTAACGGTTGCATTTTGGTGTGTAAATTTTTAAAAAAGGGAGTATGGTTTGTGGTGGGGGTGAAAAGGTGTGGAAAGGAATCATGGGTGGGGTCTATGCATGCATGCGTGTGGAGTTAAAATGGGTATTTCACCATATCATGATAAATTAAGTTGGTGGTGTGCTCCATTTGTACTTTTATAAAGCTTATAATACATTTGTGCCAGGGGGTTACCTTAAGTTTCAACTGAGTGATGCCATTATCTGAAAATGTATGCAAGAAGTTCTGCTGTTTTCTCTAAGAAATTATACATTGAGTCAATACACTCAGTATGAGAAAATTTGGCTCATGGGAATTTTCAGTTTTGTGGAACTGTATACCCACCATCAAATGTGGAAAAAAATAAAACTCTTTTTTCATTGTTTTCCCATAAACATCAGTACATCAAATTGACAAGCCATTGCATCAAAATTGCATCATAGGAGCTTAGCATAAACACTGGCAAGGACTCCAGCAAGGCTGCTTGTTAGTACAAATACAGCATAATCATTGTTTGTTTGTATTTATGGGACACAAATTCAACAGTCATTACCTGTAGCATGATACAAGGGTTAATGGTGTGGAAGCTTAATGTACTTTTATTGAAATTTTATTGAAATGAATTTGAATAAAATTACATGAACTGGTTTGCAGATTTTTGTAAAGGTACGGTAGGGTTGTATTTGTTCCCAAATCATCAGAATAAAATCTTACAGATAACATGAAATGTCTTTGTACTGATAATTTTTGTGCTTCTTCTCCAAGCCTTACATTCAGGAACCAAGGATTAAGAGACAGTAAATTCCACTTTTGGCTCCTGGTCCTGCAGATTTTGGTGAACTCAGAAACTGTTTTTTCCAAGATCAGGAGCCATTCTCTAAAACTGAGATAAATTGGAAGTCAAATTATAATGACAAACAATGCAAAGGGGATGATATAGCATATATCGACAAAATGTTGAGTTTTATGAGATGGCTAAAATAAGCGACCTGGAATATGATTAATTTTGGTACAGCGACCAATGTTTAGTTGTGAGATTTGAATCAAAGATTTTGACTCTGTGCTTTTGATTAAAATAAGGTGTTGCATGGCCATGCATCATGGAGGCATGCAAAGCTCAAGATCATGGAGAAGGTGGGGTAAATATTGCCTAGCATCCAAGCCTTGTTTTTTCCCTTACACAGACTTGCAACAGATTTTGAGTGAGTCAATCTTAATGGTTTATTAGACTTACTACAAGTATTACACATACATGTCAAATTATGGACCTCTACCACCTCTAATGATCAGAA